>CM046722.1:56622963-58048912 GCA_025584915.1 Monochamus saltuarius | reverse complement strand
TCTGCCTTCACTCTTTGAAAATCAAGTAATTAGAGGGTGTCCAGTAAAGAGTGGTCCAAATTTCAGGAATTTGTTCTGACCAAAATATAGCGATTTAATCCAACTTACCTCAATCCAGTTTTTTCGAGATATTTGCTATAAAATTCATGTGCTATTAATAATCCCAAACATTTTTATCAATCGAAGTGTACGAATAACGGACTCGTTGTGATAGTTCTAGAAATATTATCAATAAAAAAACCATACCTCGAAGTCAACTGTTTACGAGCAGCCCTAATTTCTTTTGATAAACGATGCTGAAACGTAACTCATTTTCCAATAGCGAAATGTCGATATAACTGCGGTGTACTCACAAGAGAACGTAGACAACCAGGTAGACGATTATTTTCTAGACTATTTAAGAGATTAAGGGAAACTAGTAGCTTTTGTCCTAAAAATCACCACGGTCGTGCTATTGAGCAAAAGCAATTATTCTAAATTTGATTGAAAATTATCCCACTCTTAGCATTCGTGGTATATCCAGAGTGACTGGAGTAACTCGTGGCTCCACATCTGCAGTCTTCCACTACACATCGGTGCAAAATCTTTTGCCAGATTATTATTTATTTATAACGAATTTTTGTGAGATGATGGTAAAGATGCAAATCCATCTTTTGTCGGCAGTATTTTAGTCACAGACGAAATCATATCTAGAACGGGAATAATTAACAGAAGAAACTGTTGTGGGGAGAAGAAAATTCATTTGCATTGATAGAAAATACATTTCCCCATAAATGAATAGGACGAAGCAGTGAACATCCATAGCCTGCTTGTAGCCCAGATTTAAATACAACAGCTTTTGCTTATGGGGCTATATGAAAGATCTAATATCATCGTTTAAAGAATTACCGAAGCGATGCCTCAAATGTAATTGGAAATAACAGCCAGTATTTTTTGCATTGAGGAGAAATTCTATCAAAAGATGTAGTAAATGTACATGGTAGACATTTTGAGCATGTGCTTAAAAATTGAATTTATAATTTTTGTTATGTTCTATTAAGTAACTTAAATTAACATTTTTTTTATAGTTTACTTTAATAATAATTATTGCGTCTACCTGACATGCAACTTTAATTGAAAATGCGATTTTCTCGTAAACAATTGACTTTAGAGTCATAAATAAAGTATGGTCTTTTTAATGATAATATTTCTAGAAATACTACGTTACGTTCTGGAATTCTGGAATTAAGGGGAGGGTAGCAAAAAGGCTACAGCACTTAGGCCCCATTGGGCCCCTTGTACCTCCTCCCATTAGGAGATCAGTCCACCTGAGCCGCCAGCCAGCCTAATAAGAAGAAAACGGTGGTGACGTTGCTCAGGGGGATCTCTCTAATGTAGGCCATGGAAGGCCATCGCTCTCCCAGCACGGATTCTCTTATTGACGAGATGGCAGTGCACTCACAGAGTGCATGGAGTACTGTCTCGTCTTCCTGTTCGCAACCCCTACAGAGAGGTGCATCGTTTGAATACCTAGACGAAGGTTTGTCCTAGACATAGCCAGGTACTTTTTGGCTGTATCCTTGCAGGGATACTCTAGGAACTCCTTAGCAAAATAACAGCCATTTGTTTCATCCCAACGTTTCATAAACTGTTTGTGGGTGTCTCCTTTGATAATTTCGACAAATGCTGACAACGGAAGCATACTGGAGGGACCGGGTCCAAAAATATTCAGACCCGATGCACTCCTAGCCAGTTTGTCAGCTACTTTATTGCCATTGCACCGGTCGTGTCCCTTTACCCAGCATACAGATACGCTGTTGTTAGCTGAGGCCACTACTAGTGCCTGATGGCATTCCCATGCTGATCTAGTTGTTATCTTATGATTACCTAAGATCAGTAGTGACTGTCTACTATCTGGCGGCTATGGTTATACCTGCTAATTCCGTTTGTACTACGGTAGCATGCCTATCCATTGCCCACTGATAACGAATACGCAAGGATCTGGAATAAATCCCACATCCTGCACCTTCCTTCCTTTCTTCAATCCTGATAAGTACCGTGTAGGGTCTGTCAAACACAAACTTGGGAGAAATGCTGTCAGTGTCTGCCTGCAAAAGGGGCATCTTTCTGACGACCCCACTCCACAGGCGACTTCTAGCTTCTCCACATCCTACACCTGATGTATAATACCAGTATTTTTGAGGCGAAGCATAGTTGTCACAGCCACTTCTCTTAGATAAATATCGTTACGTTATTCTCACTCTGTGAATCACAAAAAAGTTTGAGACGATTATTAGTACATACATGAATGACTGCACACAGCGCTCCTGTGTAATTTCAGTGAAAATAATATTTGTCATTTCAAAAACCCTTATATCCCATTTTGAAGCAATTATCTCGAAAACTGTTTGAAATATTAACAAGTAATAAAATTTAGTTCTTGTATTTGACACCCTGTAAGTCGATAACTTTGAACTTTTGAACTATGGTAAGTTGGATTAAATTGCTATATATTGACCCATGAATACAACCCTGAAATTTAGATCGTTATTTCCTGGACACCCTATATAAGAGAAAACACGTAAGTACTACAGTTTTAATATTTGCCTCCATTCATTTCATATATCTATAATGATGTAACTTTCGAGATTCTATTAATTAATGCTGGAATAAAGATAACAGACGTATTGTGAGAATTGAAATACAATATTTCCTTACAATCTGGCTACAATGGAATATCAAAATATTTGTATTAAACCTTCTAGTTTTACATTTCCCTCGTTAACGTCGCCGTTAAAGCTGGGTTTCGAAGCTTGGAATAAAAGTAAGCACCATCACGTCTTTCTATGTAAACGAACTATCTAGTTTTATGTATTTTTACGGTATAAAAGCTGTAAGTTAGACAGAAGCTAACAGAAAGTCTAGGGTTAAATATATTAGCGTTGGTTTTTTATAGTCTCTTCCAGGTTAAATCATGTATTAAATTTTTGCTTCAGCAAAAAGTGATATATTTTTCGTTAATTTAAACAAAATTATATTATATTAATAATATTTATTCAAATATAATCGTAATACTTATATTTAATATTTATTAATGAAATAAAATTTCGGTTTATGTAAGATTGTAAAACAACAAGATTCCTTAGTAAACCAAGTTTGAGGAAAAATCAAAATCAATTCAGTACTGCTCAGACCCAATTATACTCAATATATGAATGCCCAATTGATACTAACAACACTATAGTTTTTCGGTTTGCTATGCTATGATAACTCTTCACAATTAATGTCCATTTCCCTTAATAACCTTTGACATGCTCTTGGTGGTTCTAGGTTTAGACTCTATGGTTCGTACTGGCAAAATTCATGAAGTCTTATTATACTTATTCCAAGGTACTCCATATACTTATAAATTTCGGTTCCTTTTACTGCTATTACTGTTTCTCACACAACGCTGGTTGTCTGAGATATCATATCAGTAGTCTACAGTGTTTTTGCCTCTTTTTACTGTCGGGATATTCAGCCGTTACTAGACACTTGACTTAGTTTTATGAATTAAAGACTGAAAAATCTAGATTAAGTATTATTAGCAGTTTAGTATTAGTATTTTGTACGAAAAATTAATGTCGCGTAAAACAGTAAAAATGAAAAAGAATCAATAAAACTTATATATACCTACATAAATACACTAAACAAAAGAAAATGTATGTGAATAACAAAAATTCTCATTACTATAATACGAGCTTAATTTCAAAAGTAAAGCTCAGTCGATTAGAAAAGAAAAAGAAATGAGAAAATTAAATAGTTATTTATGCAACAAGTGCACATAGTAAGTGTTTATTACACTCAACGTGAAATTGTTGGAGTTGGACAACACGTCGAGTGCAACAAACACTTTTGGTTCGAGTTGCATACAATATTTTTTCTATGTTCATGCAATAACCAAAAAATGCTTTATTTAGGTGTAGGAAAAAGAAAAGCGTAATTTAATAGAAAAATATTTAATAATTAATTAGCACTATTGATTTAAATCGAGAAAGTTAGGAATTAATACACTCAGGTGCAAAAAAACAGTCAAATTTTTGGTAAAGTTTGAAGAGTCACACCTTTTTTGTTTTTAGGCTGATTTTCATAATTTTTTTTACAAAACTTCAGATAAAATGATCAACTTTAATCCACGTATTTAGTCGTTTGATAAATGTTGGCCTTTTAGTCATTATACAGGGTTAATTGAAAGGTTGCTTCATGACCTTAATTTTAAAACGCCCTGTGGAATAATTTCGTTACCAAATTTCTTTAAAAGGTCAATATTCATTAAGAACCATTCGTTTCCTACAATTTGTTTTTTGGTTCATGTCTTTATGTGCATTGGTTCATTTTTAAGAGCAAAATAAACATGTCACTACTTTAAAAGAAATTTGTTTATTATTTAACAAACCAATTCAACTTCAACTTAAGTAACCTAAGGAAACATTTTTTTTAAACTTAACCTAATATTTTGTATTGCCACCTCTGGCTCTAATAACTGCCTGCATACGGCGGTTCATATTGTCTATTAAGTTACGAATAGCGTCTTGAGGAATATTTTGCCATTCCTCCTGAAGGGCTAGAAGGAGCTCATTTACCGCAGCGGGAGGTACTTCACGATCTCTGACTCGCCTACCTAGCATATCCCACACATGCTCTATGGGGTTCAAATCAGGCGAACATGCTGGCCAGTTCATTTTGTTGATTTCAACTTCCGCCAGGTATTGTGTGACACATCTTGTTGTATGGGGCCGCGCATTATCTTGCATGAGGATAAAGTCATTACCGACAATTACAGGGTTTAAGTTTAAAAAATCTTTCTTTAGGTTACTTAAGTTGAAGTTGAATTGGTTTGTTAAATAATAAACAAATTTCTTTTAAAGTAGTGACATGTTTATTTTGCTCTTAAAAATGAACCAATGCACATAAGACATGAACCAAGAAACAGATTGTAGGAAATGAATGGTTCTTAATGAATATTGACCTTTTACAGAAATTATTCCACAGGGCGTTTTAAAATGAAGGTCATGAAGCACCTTTCAATTAACCCTGTATAATGATTAAAAGGCCAACATTTATCAAACGACTAAATACGTGGATTAAAGTTCATCATTTTATCTAAAGTTTTATAAAAAAAAAATATGAAAATCAGCCTAAAACAAAAAAGTTGTGACTCTTCAAACTTTACCAAAAATTTGACTGTTGCGTTTTTTTGCACCTGAGTGTATGTTAGAAACAATTTAAGTCAAACTTTATTTTTACAAAAAATTAACTGAATATGACATCGATTTGAACGTTTACACGTTGTAGTAGAATGACAGATAAGTGCAATAAAAATTGTATTGCACTAGTGCGATAAAAATACAGTTTCTTCACTAAATATTGTTCAATTAGGTTTCTTTTTTTTGCATAAACGTAGAAAAAATACAACTTTGTAAGCTGTCAGGGCTGTCAAACGTTCTGATAAAATTGATAATATTAAATTTGCACGTGATCGCATTAAAGTTGTCAGTCAGTCACATAACATACAATTATGTAGTGAAAACTTTTATTTTGGACAATAAATATAATGTGACATATGAAAAATGAAGATTCACTGGAAAAGATGTAAGCAATACAATATAGATTTTATGTATTACTAAATGAATAAAATTAAATATAAATAAATACAAAAATGTGTAAAGAATTAATGTTGATATGCACAGTAAATGTTTATTTTTAATAGTAAAATTATTCTTATTTAATGATAATCTTACTAATAGTATTATGCGAAAGTTTGTGTGTTTAAATGTTTCCTACTCGCTCATAAACTGCTAAACGGATCTGGATGAAATTTGGCAAAAAGATAGATCATGGTCTGTATTAACACATAGGAAGCTTTATACCTCAGGAAGACAAAGAATTTTTGCATTAAATCCCGCTGGTCGAAAACTAGTATATAAAAATTTATAATTATGTTCTTTCTTTAAATATTGTGGGTTGTACCGTTGAGTGAGAAATTATAGATAGAGGCCCAACCTTAATGGCGAAATGCGTATACGATCTATAAATTTAACACCCTGTATCTTGAAAACAAAGGCCCTAATAGAAAATATCTATAGGGCAAAATGTTTTTAAAGTCGGACAAGAAATAAAGGCCTTCATGTTTGACGTTCCGTTATGTTACACCGTGTTTTACAGTAGGGGTTTTTTGGGCCCGAGATTTGTCCGTCTGTGGAGAACTGTTGTTAACGACAGTCAATTTTGAGTGTTCTGTATGATTCAATGGTTTAACAAGCAAAGAAAACCTCCGTGAACAATAAGTTGTCGATAAATTGACGAATCTTAGAACCAAAGAGCTGCTATTACCTAATACTATCTCGGGCCCAAAAGTGTATACACATTTCGTCATAAGGTTGCGCCATCTATAATTTCTCACTCAACGGTTGTACACCAATAGACGACAAATATGTACAGTGGCGTCAACGTGATTAAATAGATACGTTGCAATATTATTAAAAATGTGGTAAGCTTTTAGTCTTTATGAATTCTGAATAGTGCTGCCACCTTGGCCGTTTTCTATAAGGTTGATCTTATATTTTACATATGTGCAACATCCTCGAAATCCGTCCCGTTTCCGTCACGCTTCCTAGGAAAACGCTGTATAACAAGATCGGCTGCCGGTCAGCATCCACAAGAGACCGGATTTCTTATCATTTTCAACAGAACGAATTTTGAAAATTATTGGAAGCAATAATGAACTCCCTATTATTTTCTCATTGTAACGGTAGTTATTGCTAAGTTAATCATTTCTATATTACACTATAAAATAACAATTTAGACGCCAAATTTCAACGAGAATTTCTGGGGATTAAGAATGCACTGAGTTTTATACGTTTGAGGTTTGAGTACAACGTGATGTTGCGCTGATTTTGTTTTTGTTTATTAGTTGATTTATATATTGTTGTGGTTGCGCGTTGTATATTTTAATTCAGTAATTCAGTGCAAATAAATATGAGTGATCATGTCGATAGTGAAGCAGAAATGATAAAAACAAATCTACTTATCTGATCTAATTACTGTAGCTGTGTCTATCTAAACATTTTCTGGCATGGCATAACCTCACTTGCTTTCGTTTTCGAAATAACTTTTGTAAACAAACATCATATGAGACACACATATGATCTGATCTGACATCCTACTATTGACAGCCTACTTTAATGCAATGTGTCGCCACTGCAAGCGCTGCCACCGACTTCATTACTCTCACCCCATACACTGCACGCAGCGAATACGCGGAATAATTTCATAAAGTTCATAAAGTAATCTGTGGTCTAAAACCGGTCCTATTGTGTGTTATGTAGCTATAGAGTAATATGTCGCTATGTCAAGGATGTTAGGCTTGCAATGGTTTTAGACCCTTACTTTTGAAATGCGTCTCGTATGTATAAAATTAGAGTCAAATAAATTAAGCACAAACAGACTAATTGGGTGTTTGATATGTATCCATCTGTACATCATATATTTTAAGTCTTCAATGGAACAAAAGATGTCAGTATTCCTAACAATTTTATTGTACTTTGAGATCGTTTAATGTATTGGAGATGCCATAGAATGTTTGTGTGAGCTATAGCAAGGTCGAATATATTATTTCTTGCCGCTATTCCCGTTATTCTTATTTGAAAGGAATTTGAAATACATGAACAGTCTAAAATGTTATATAGAACCTTATGCATGAACATAACAAGGAATACTTGAGATCTTTGAGGAAGCAATTGAAGGTTAAAACTCGCTAACAATACATTATATGGAAAACCTACAAGTGAGTATATGTATACCGTCTGCTATGAACGACGCTAATTTTACAAAACTTCTTTGTACTTTTTTTAAAGTAGCAATATGAGTATAATCAGGTCAACTGAATCAATTGTTTCGCGTCATGACAATTTGATAACGTAATATAATTGGTTTTATAAGCTTCGCTATGTACTACTATATACAGGGTGTAAAATATTTCAGGAGGTAATAGTATGAACCAAAATAAGCAGAAAAGCCTTAATAAACATGGGTCCACAAAGTAACGGTTGCGGAGATATGGACCACTATTCGTTTTTCAAACATTTTATTTTATTTGCAATAAACCGACAAAGGAAGCTTTTAACAAACAAAAAACAAAGTTACAGAAGATGTTCAAACCATTTCCAAAACACCCTCCTTGGTTTCGATTTCTTGACACTTTTAATTAATCCGTAGCTGCAGCTCTTCCAGGCTATTTACAGGAGTACCATACACTAATGTCTTCAAATATTCCCAAACAAAGAAATATAGAGGGTTCAGATCAGGCGATCTTGGAGGCCATAAAACAGGTCCTTCCTACCCATCTATGTGGAAAAGTTTGGTGTAAATGCTCTCTAACGGCCATGGAAAAATAAGCTGGAGCACCATCATGCTGGAACCACATTTGTTGCCTCTGATTCAAAGGAATGTCTTTCAAAAACTCATACAGTGTGTTCTGCAGAAAGTTGAGGTAAGCAGCGCCTGTTAATCGGTTTGGTAAAACAACAGGACCTAGATACCTGTCACCTACAATACCCATCCAATTGTTTAATGAAAAACGTTCCTGATGTCCAGATTCTATTAGAGCATGAGGATTTTCGTCGGCCCAAATATGCGTATTGTGAAAATTAAACACTCCATTTCTTGTGAACCCGGCCTCATCCTCATCGGTAAAAAGAATGTTTGCAAGAAAACGAGGGTCTTCAGCATCATGACGTAGAAACCAGCAGCAAAAAACCAAACGTGCTTGATGATCATTTATTGGATTTAAGGCCTGTACTCGTTGCACATGGTATGGATAAAGCAGTTGCTCGTGAAGGATTCTCCAAACAAGAGGACCACTAAATCCTACCTCGGCTGATATTCTCCGTACATTCACCTGGATTCTGCTCTGCCAGTGCTAGAATTTGTTCTTCTGCTCTAGCAGTGGATACCGACCTTGGTCTTCCGGATAAATGGCACTGTTTGCTCAAGGAACCGGTATCACGCAATCTTTGGTGAATTCTTCCAAACATGTGTTTTGAAGGAATCTGGCGATTTGGATAAGTGTCAACATAAGGACGTCGCGCTTCCGTGGCGTTCCCATTAGCACGACCATACATGAAATGCATGTCTGTTAATTCTGCGTTAGAGTAACCAGCCATAGCGAATGAAAAATTGTGCACTGAGAACAACTGTCAAATACGTACTGTTTATTTCACTAAACATCAACCAACTATTATAAGAAAATACACAACGTTTTTGCAAAATAAAAAACATTCCATATCTCCGCAACCGTTACTTTGCGGACCCATGTTTATTGAGACTTTTCTGCTTATTTTGGTTCATGCTATTACCTCCTTAAATATTTTACACTCTTTTAAGTTGCCCTGTTTAGGCGCTATACGACCCTGAAATTGCAATTTTGAAATCGTTTTCTTATATATAAATTTAAAACGCCTTATGCGATTTTGCTAAAATTTGGCAAGTTGACCCTACTCTATAGGACAATAAACCCCATATCCAAATTATCAGTAATATCAATCCATTAGCGTGGAATTTGTTTTTTTTTTTAGTAATTACACCTTCCGTATTTGTTGCACTAATGAAGTTGGGATTTGCACCAATGAACTTCATAATTATAAAATTAAATGAATCCACTTATGGCAAATTAATAATAATCGTCTGATTGATTGATCATTGGCAGCAATTTTGACATAAAAATTAAATAAGGAAAAATTATTTACAATTGTTCCTGATATTCTTGAAATAAAAATGAAGTACAGTAAAAGTTAAGACATTTTACAACACAAACTTAAAATTAATTTGTGGGCAGGAACAATTGGAAATTTTATTGTTGATCCTGTCATTTTACCACAGAGATTAACGGGAGGAATTTATTTGGAACATCTACAAAATACGTTGCCAGACTTGTTAGAGGATATACCTCTACAACTTCGGAGAGATTTGTGGTTTATGCATGATGGGGCTCCACCACATTTTTCATTACCTGTTCGTAACCACTTAAATCAACAGTACCTAAACAAATGGATAGGTAGAGGTAATAACGCTCCTGTAAATTGGCCGCCACGTTCTCCAGACTTAAATCCAGTAGATTATTTTTTATGGGGTCATCTTAAAACGTGGTTTAGATGACATCGGTAGAAAACGAAGAGCAACTATAACAACGTCTTCAAGATGCACCAAATACTCTTAGAGGCGACGAAGAAATTATGCAAAGAGTATATTTCAATTTTCGTGGTCAGATGGTTGAACATCTACTGTGATATCTTTATTTATTTGCATCCATGTTTTCCTAATTTAATGTTTATATTAAAATTGCTATTGATTAAAATTCCAAATTTCGAATAAACCACGAGAGTAATCGAGTCTTATCAAGAGTAAATTTTTTGTAGTAAATAATTTACTTCATCTAAATTTTATACTGAAAAATCTTTTCTTCCATTGGCGTAGAATTTTCGAAGGTGTAATTACTAAAAAACAAATTCCACGCCTATGGATTGATATTACTGTTAATTTTGATATGGGGTTTATTGTCCCATAGGGTAGGGTCAACTTAACCAAATTTTAGCAAAATCTCATAAGGCGTTTTAAATTTATAAAAAAAGATTTCAACATTGCAACTTCAGGGTCGTATAGCGCCTAAACGGGGCAACTTTGAACTAAGGTAAGTTTAGCTAAATCGACTTATTTTGATCCGCACTGTATCTGGTGGAGCGTTGTAAAGAACATTTAGGGACAACCTGTATATTATCGTTCGCCGTCCGTTACCAGCTTAACTTTTCTCTAAATCGTATGCAGATATAAAGCACAATGATATAATAGGTAGGCATACACGTGCAAGCGTCATCAGATGTCACAGGTCTTCGATGTGACGACCACGTTTTTCTGGGGTTGTGACCAGAATAAAATTTGAAATACCGTTTTAAGCTTATTTTTACGAAATTGTCTAGAATAAACGTTATATTGATTAAAATATCATATTATTTCTTCTGCACAGATTTCAAAAAATCATGCAATGCATCCCCATTTGAAAACCATGCCAAAAATGTAATTTTCAATATTTTCACTCAATTCTAGTGCCCATCATTATTTGGCAAAACTGTATGCTAATTACTTTAACGAATTTGTCTATTATAATCTTTATAAAAACTACCGTATTATTTACTATAATACTAAATACTTAATCGCTTCTATATAGTTATAATTTTATTCGAATTAGTAGGTGAATAAAATGTTTGTTTGGTGTTGAATATCCATTTGTACACCTTGTGAAAAGTGTTACGTTGTCTAGTTAAAACGAAAGATATAAAGTGGAGACCATGCAATCACGTTTCTTTATAGTATTGGTTGTATAAACTTTGTTATCTATAAATGCAATGCTTTACAGTACGGTCAAGTAACAGACCTATAAACAGTACGAATATATAGACTACATGAATTGCATAAACTCTTTGAATTTTTGTTTTGTAGTAGTTTTATGTTAGCTATGCCCAATAATCGAGATCAGGCCATAATATGTCAAAACGTGCTTGAAAATTCGACAAATATATTATGCCATTTACATCACATTAGCTGAAAATATGCGAGCTTTAATAATTTGGCAAAGTTTGAAATACCGTACCGTATTGTATATATAACATTATGATCTAATCTCGATTGGTAGTGCAAGTAGATGTAATGCTAAACCCACAAACCTAAAAAATTCTAGATTGCATCAGTTGGATATAAAAGGTCTACTTACTTTTAGTCTAAATTTGAAACGAATTAAAGTCTGCACTACTTTGTCCATTTCAGCTCTTCTGTATCTCTAATATTTTTGACATTTTTGGTAGTAATAATTAAATCTGGTGTTGCCTTTAAAATAATCTACTCTCATGAGAAGAAAATCTATTTTATTAACCACAAGCATTCCCAATGCTTGTTTGGGTTTCCATACAACTTGTCACTAAATTATTGAATGAATTCCAGGAAACGTGTTTTTTGTTTAGAAGAAAAAAATCGAAGCACTTGAGAAAATCTTAAAAAAACCTGTTCATTAGAGTGACGTGTATCATAAATTTAGACGTATCTACTTTGATGGGTTCCGCAATATGGTACGTAATTACTATCGAGGCATGGGAGTGTATTTTCTGTCAGCTTTCAGAGCATTTCCATTTCAGAGCAATGCGTCACTCATCACATTGCATGAGAGTTTTATTATTTCCAACAGGTGTAAGCGAGTTCACCTTCAACTAGACGTGTTAAACGAAGGGGAACGTTTAGCAAATAGCAATACAGGGTGTTACTGTTCATAAAGCACTATCTAAAGATTCAGTTTTGATGACAATGACAATAAAATAAAATTTGTATTAGTTATAACTAATGAAATAATTAGAAAAGTGAAATTCTTAGACAGCTGCTACGCTTATGATAAGAACTAAAACTGTAAGGTCATTCGTTACAGTTATTTATTGTACAAGTGTTTTAAGTAACGTTTTATCCATGCAAGAAACGCGAGAACGTAGATCGGGCGTTTAATATTCTTAAGTGGATAAAAGACAAAACACGAACGCAATACAACGTTTTGTAAATAACCACATCACAGTCATATTTGTGGACTCAGAATTATTGAAATATAATACAAAAATATTCGCAACACAATGAAACGTGGTGGGTTTTGTTATACCTACTGGTTGCTATGGCACGTTGTTTATTATCAATTATTTAATAATAAACAGTTCTATCTGAGTTTGGTAAAAATGCAAGAAAGTAATTGTGTTCCTGTGACTGTTTTTGAAGAAGATCAAGAAGCAATTTTCCATTCATTGCCAGCGAAATCCAGGGAACATTACGAAAAAGTGTTCGCTGAATTTAAGGAACAGAGGAAAAAAATGTAGAGTATTGGTGAATGAAGAAGTCATGCTATCATGTTTTTTAAATTTGAAGAAAAATTATGCAATTTCATCTATGTGGTCGGGGTATTCGATATTGAAGTAGTAGTATAAGCGTCTACAAAAATATAGATATTGGAAAATATAACAAGTTTACTGCTTATTTGAAGAGTGAATCGAGATAATACAAAGCAAAAAAAGCCGCAGTATTGGAAAGTACATAATGAAGAATTTTTTACTGGGGCTTCCGATAACGAATATTTAATGATTTAGGTAATATGGTAATGGGGTAAATAGGTAATTTAGGTTACATGTTACATAGTGAACTTTGAATTATTTTAGGTTCCACTAATAATAGGGGTTTCTGGTGCCTGTCGATGCCACGAATTGACAAATTTGAAAATTATTGATGTACGAGACAGTTGGCAGTTAACTACTGTTTTCAGTACCTGACACCAAAACGGGCATTTCACGAAAATTTATAATTATACAAGAATGCTGCGTGAATGCTGTTGAAATATGCGAATATATATTTTTCTGCGCCCAATTCACTTATCACAAGATATAGTCTTTTTAAGATACAAAAATGTACTTCTCAGCCTGTTGGAATCAACACATTAATAAAGGTACCCTTAATAGTTGCTTAAGTCCTGAATAACGCAAATCCAGAAACATATACTGGACATTGTATATGGCGCACCTCAACAACTTTATTGACCAATAAAGGTGTTGATCTTACAGCCATTAAACATGGCATGGGATGGAAGAGCTCCTTTGTAGCAGGAGCAGGAGTCCATATATAACAAACTTAATATTACAAGGAAAATATAGCTGCTCCTTACAAAAAGAGACATCCGTAACTTGTGCAAATTTTTTACAAACTTCAGCAGATGTTATGCGTTCCCAAAATGATGGCAACAATGTTAGAAGGGTTGTTATTGACGGAGAGGAAGTTAAATGTGATAAAACAAAAAAAGAAATGTCTATTGCGATAAATGTAAATGTTAATGTTAATAAGTAAATAAATTAAATATGATTTATTACAGATTTATTACTTTTTTCATTACTCCACTAGTGAAATAAAGTTCCTTTATACCACTAGTAGATAAAGTCTTTAGACGGTTCATATGTATGAATAAAAGTCCAAGGTAACTGTGGATAAAAAATATAAGCATATTTGGTAGGTATGTATCTATTCATTTCTGTATCATTTACATAACATTCATTATTCTATTAAACAGGGTTCATCATCTCACCGACAAACTTATGAAAGACCATGTCATTTAAAAAAAATGTCATTAGGATATGTCCGACTTTGCTTATTTAAGGAGTTAGAAGTCTTCAAAATGTTGTTCTTATAAGTTTAAAATTTTTAAAAAATTGTTCAAAACAAAATCAGGGAAATACGTATGTAATTATAGTAAATATCCAAAATGTCCTCCGTTCGTTGCAACACATGTATGCCCAACAATAAATAAGTTGGGGTTCTGGAACCCTCCACGGAATAAAACTTAACTGAACATAACTAGACTATACTAAATCTGTATCGAGAAGAAATATGAAGTGCCTATGTTGTTGTGTATTAGGGGTTGCAAACGTATATTGAATCAAGCTTACTCGGGAAAATAAAATGATACAAATTGGTTTCGTGAATTTTGATGTATTTCAAATTTATTTCTGTAATATCTCTTAACTACGGTCTCATATGTGGTAAAAAGTACCGCAAAGTACGCAAGTTATCGAAAATCGCAAGTTTCTATCTTTAAATATAACTGAGGTACTCGAATGATACTGAAAATAAGATACGTATAACTACATCTTCTTTATGACTAACACAACGGTTCTATTTTCCTCAAGTACACACAGAGACAGTAATAAATTATTAAATACAATTCACTTCCTGAAAACTGAATTAATATTTCAATTTCCATTTAAGCCGTGCGATACAACCATTAACACATAAAAAAAGATCGCAATCATTTTAAGTGTTTACAAATTCCAAAGACTTCCTTGCGGCATTGAGTGACTTTATGACTTTAGGTTTCTTTATTAAAAAATGCAGAAAATTAATTGCTTTTGCTGCAAATTGAAAATATTTTAGAGTCATAAACGGAATTCAGTTGAATGATTGTATTTACATTTTCAAGATTTTTTCTTTTGGAAATATAATAAATATTTTGAAACTTTATTATTAATAACTAGTAGTTATTTTCTATGAGTGAATCATTTAAGTAATAAAAAAATAAAATAAATATATTTTCTAGGACTTCAGAAATTCAGAGCAACAGAAACTGAAATAATAAAAAAGTTTTTCCAGTGTATACAGAATAATTTTTAATTATCAAAAACAAGCATTTTAAAAATTATAGCACTTTTATGCTTGTGTTACAAAATATGAAAGGATTGTTAATACAATAAATTATTCACCGAAACAACTGCATTGAATGGAATATAATTTAATAATATTTTGATCAAACAGGAGTATTTAGAAAATTATCAATACATATATTTTATTATAACAAAATATATTGATGTACTTTTCAATCGTACATTGGAGCAAACAGGTTTTATAAATTTTATGTTACTAACCATGCATTCAACTTTAATTTAATTAATAAACCTGTACAAAATGTATTATTTTAAATTTAAAGGTATAAATATTAAAACCGTCAGTAAATAATTGCAAATAACTACTTTTTGTCTAAAATTTATAGTTTTCCCTTGTGTGTTTAATATTTTTGTATTATTTGATTATTTTTCTAATACTATATGAGTTTCTTGTCTTTTAGTATATCTATATGATTCTAACTTGAATTCAAATTTGGTTTAACATAGGAGTATTTAAATACCGAAAGACGATTATCCTTAGCTTATGTCAATTTAAAAAAATATATATACGGGGTGTTCCTAAAAGGTTGGGACAACGTTTGGCCACATAAATTACAGTTGAAAATAAGCCGATGTAACTAAACTTGCGTTAGTCCAAAAGTTGATAATCACGGAGCTACATTTTTAATGAAACTATTAACGTATTATTAATCTACACAAAATTAAAGTAAAGTACCGATTTCTAAACTATAATAAATGCTCCACGTGATGACCGTTGATTTCAAGACATAATGTAAATCTTTTGTTCAGAGAATCTTTGATCGTTCATTAATATTTGGGAAAGAAATTAGGGCAAATTGAATTAAATAATAATAGCATACTTAGCGCCCTCTAAGCGCTACATAAAAACATCAAACTATGATTACTCACCCCAAAAAACCCCTGTTATCCAATTTTGTGCGAAAATTTTATATTTTGCAGAAGTTATAAAAAAAATTCGAACTAAAATGTCTATTTCAACATCCTGTATCTTTGTAACGAAGCATTTCCGGACTTACGTTCATAAGAATAAATTTTTATGTTTTCTTATGTATAATCACCCTATGTTTTTTTAGAGGTTGTTCGTGGACACCCTGTATAAGAAAAAAGTATACTGATGTTAGCAAATTAAAAAGGATACATCAACAAAATAATTTTTTTACACATAAAATATAAGCGTAAGTTAGTAATTTAGATGACTCTGTATAATACCGTTTTAATTGTTTTCTTAAATATCCAGAAGAATCCCTACTAGCCTAGACACACGTTGGTATTCCTGTTTTACTTGTCTTGACGCGTCTGTGTGATATATCTTCCCCTGCTCTCTTAATGCTGTCGGGTCGAGCGGGTCAGTTAATAAATTATCCATAAGCCGAGCCAACAACCTTCTTTTTGTTTTGACTGGTTTCCAATTTAAAAGCATAAGAAAGTCGAACGCAGCAACTTTCCCAGCTGTCTGAACCAGCAACGAGACGGGAAGATATTGTGAGAGTGCAGTCGTATCACACTCATCCCCATCGTTTGAAGTTCGACGAATGTGGTTTTGAAAAGTAGGAAATAATTAACACACAACTATTTAACATTGGGTCAATTAAATCACAAGTGAACGTATTCAATTTTTCATTTATATTTGTTAACTTAGACGAATTTGTATGCATTAAACAATTAATATTCAACTATTGCAAAATATGTTATTGTTAGACTAAAGATCCGGTCAAAACAGTACTTACTAAAACTATAAGTCGATAGAAATGTGTGTAGAAACGATACATGTTCACAAAAACACATTATTAGGAAACTAAAATAAAAAATATTTTACTATAATTTTGAATATATTTTGCTTCATTTTAACCAGTAAAAATAATAGTGTAGTCCTAATATAACGAAACATTGAATTTATTTTAAAAATAAAAATTATATTTTCTACGATGTTTTAAAACAATGGACATGTGACTTTTCTGCATAGTATAAAGTGAAAGTGTAATAAATATTTTTATTTTAACAAGTTTGTATTTCAGAAGTGCTAAGAGAAAAATCAACAATTGGTCAAAGAAATATTTAATTGTAATATTCTTGTTACCTTCTATAAATTTGGCACATTTTTGTTGATTGTCGATGGAAACTTCTCAATGTATTTTATCTTGTGTGTTATCTTTGGAAACTGAGTTTTTTCTTTCTTTAGGAAATATTAGTTTCCATTTTTCATCTATGGCACAAACTACCACATAGAATAATATTTAATTGGAACATTACAGCAGAAAGCAAAAGTTGATAATCCGTTTGACTGTCGCGAATGCATACCATGGGGTCTGTTTTTAAATTCAGCGGTTTGGTATGATAGATTCCATCTAACTAATCAGAATTCTTTTAACAAACCAATAAGAGTGCATTGGTGGATTCCACCACACACACACCATTTAAAAACAGACTCATGCCTAAATTTCATATTTCGCAAAAAACAGCATGTGCACGAATTGTGTAATTTTTGCTGATTGTCTATTAATCAGCTCCAGTTAAAGTAAATAGAGGACATATGCTTTTTGTTCATAGTATGATGTAATGACCCATGTAAACTTATTTTCTGCAATAACCCGATTTTATGCACAAATGGACATGGTTATTTCATATACTAATTCAATTTTTTTTTTTCATATCTTCATGCTTTTGTATTAAATTTCTTGTTGCATTATGTTCGTTTAAACAATTGTATGTAAAGGTAGTTAGATTTTCGGTAATTATTAATAATTTAGAGAAAGATTACTGTATCTACATTATGAAAAATATTAATCGCTTTATCAATGAGCAGTTTTTGTAATTTCGCAACAAATAGTAAAGAGTGGAATATATAGGATGATTCAGAACTTATTAAAAAAAAACAACATTTGATACTTGCCACATTTCCTTCTGGTATATCGGACAACTTTCGTTTTCGTGCATAGAATCACAATTCTTATATAGAGGTTATTATATTGAATATGATCTAACATTAGGTAATTCTTCGTGACTATAGTCCCCAAAAATGCCGATTATCATAGCACCTTTCTTGAGTAAATATGTTTCATCTTCCGCAGTGCTTAGAAACCTATATGCTTCTTTCTTTGTAAAACTTCTGGACTTTTTGGTCTTGTAATAATTAGTTAGAAAATCTGTTTATGTAGGTATTGATTTTTCTTAACTGAAATCATAGTTCTCAACATTGAGCAGTGATTCCATATTGTCGATAGTTTCTGGAAGTGTTGTTTTCTGGAAAAATAAGCTAAACGAATTTTCTCAGACACCTCCTTTACCTTGTCAGCTTTGCACCAATCTTTAAACTTTTGGTACGGCAGCTCATAACGCGCCTAGCATTTAGTCAAAACTAGGCTTGAGATCACTTAGTTTGCCGCTACTTCTATATTAGAGGGTAAACTTCCTTCAAAAATCGCTCAAAACGCTTTTTATATTTATTAGGTAACCCGGCAAACGTTGTTTTGCCATATGAATTATTTCTAGTGAATATTTTGGTAGTCGGCTTTGTTCTCATCCCTACTCCGTGCTGTTTACTGGGTGAGAAGCACAAACCTAGAAACAATATAGACTGTGCCAGTGTCATATTGCCAGCGACCGCTAATTCATGGCTGCCCTAAAAGGTCCAGCATCACTAAACCTTGGTTTTTATGCCAATTTACGTTGGTTGTATTGTAGCGTGAATCTCATTTGTTTACTGTGATTGGTCACATTCATGTCACATTCTTCAAAGACATTTAAAATTACAGCAACTTAGTTAATTTCATATTGCAATGCAGCTATCATATTTGCACAACGGCCAACATAAAGAAAATAAAATATCAATTTTCTGGACCTAGAAAACGCGGCACCTGTCACGTGACCTATATCATGAACCGACGCTGTCTATATTTTTTTCTAGGTTTCTGGTGAGAAGTGAAACCGGTAGACGCCTGGCAGGGATAACTGATCTAGTGATAATAATATCGATGAGTTATCGACCAGGGTTAAAAATCATTAAATTATTAAAATGGCTATTAAAAAATAGGGGTTTGTCATAGAAGGGTGAAAATTAAGGGTTGTATGTATTCTTTAATGCCACATCATAAAAAAATAAAAATACAAACTTTTGTCTAATAATTAAAAAAAAATGTTTGGGGTGAACCACCCTTATCACTTAGGGGTATCAAAAATAGATTACGACCGATTCTCAGACCTACCGAATATACATATAAAATTTCATAAAAATCGGTGAAGCCGTTTCCGAGGAGTATGGGCGTCTAAAACTGTGACACGAGAATTTTATATATTATTAGATTTTTGTTTGAGAAAGGTTTGAGAGTAACCATGGGAAAGGTAACATAAGGAAACTTGATCTGTAAACTACATAGCAGGTACTTTTTCTGTCCATAAGGAAAATAGCCCAGATTCTTGTCACGTTATTTGTCACTTTTTGCCAAATAATTTTTTTATTGTTTTTAAATGAAACTATACACAATTTTCTTGTTTATATTACAAGACGATAAGTATGTGACAACAGTAAAGACATCGAAAACACTTATATTGTAAATAACTATTACTTGTACTTCCGCATTTGCAAATTTTTACGTCACTGTTGTGGTATTTGATATTTTTTAGATAACTACCTTAGAGGTAATATACTATTGTTGAAATCTCTTCAGCAGTTTCTGACAAATCGATAAAAATTTGTTCAGCTTGCGGCTATTCATGGAATCATATTAGGGAAAATGTCCTCGTCTGAAGTTTGATGTGATTATATTTTTGATATACCTTCTACTGCCGCTTCCTGCTTATTTTCCAAGATTACTCCCAACATTTTGCATTATCATGTAAAACTCAATATAGTTCGAAATAAGTTCTTAGGAATAGCCAAGTTTACATTAATAGCGTCCCAAGACTCGTACTCTTATATCGGCGGTATGGATTTTACTCTTGTCTAGTGCCATAACAGGATATTAGATCGGCCATGCTTTTAACCAGATTATTTTTAAATCTCGTTTAAAATTGAGTTCGGGGTAGAGCGTAGCATGCACTGAAAGTCGAGTACTTCTAAAAGTTAGGCTTAAAGAGGATCGGTAATGGTGGATTAGTTTGGTGTGTACAATACAGGATGGTAAAGTAAAATTTTTCGGACCATTTTAAAGATAACGTTCCAAGGACAATGCACCTACTAACAGACGTAATTTTGAAGATACGGGGGTGATAAAATATTTGAAAAATATAATACCCATGAAAATATCTCAAAATCTGTTTTCATTAGATTAACGAAAGAACAATTAAGTCAAGTAGAGTGATAAACATTGGGGGGCGGTCTAACTAAAAGCCTTAGAATTTTGATACCACTAAGTATTTTGGAAATTTTTAAAATTTTTTTTTCTTTTTTTGGAAAATATTTAGAAAATTAAACTGTTTACGTAAAAAATATAGGAGACAAACAAATTCTAGATTCAATAGCCTTCCTAAAAATCTTGTGAAATTTGCTGTACCTTTGTAGAACATTTTGTGATATAAACACTCTTCCGCTTTATCAATTTTACTCACATTCACATTATTTATCGGCTTGACTAGTCCTCTTCCCTTTTTCTAAAAAAGAGTCGCATAATAGAAACTATTTTTTTAAATAGTATTTTGAAAAGTTGTACATTTGTCAACTAATTTGAGTTAGGAAGTTCGATTTTTTCTAACTATTGCGAGAAACTTCAATCTTGAACTAATTGTTCATTATTGTCAACTTAAGATAAGAAATGCTTATCATTATTATAAATTTTAACTGTAACCTTTTTACAATCAGTTATGGAAAGCCAATCAAATAGAGCCGAGTTTGTATTATATTGTTCTCTCTTTGACCTAATATCTTTGAGGCTACTTGAAGTTTTTGTTGAACAGAATCCTTTACATATCCTTCTGCCACGTTCGTTGCTTTCCATTCACCAAGCCTTTTAAGAATAGTGATGTCTGCTCTTGTATCAGCCAGTAAGAAAACCCTATATATAATTTCTATATCCTAGAAAGAATCTTGAGTGTTCAATTGGAGACGGAGAGAGGAATATTTTCGAAACATTTCAGAAAGATTAACTCATTCGATGTTACGTTAGAAATAGTAAATTCTTGTCTATTATATTGTAACCTCTAAATTGGGTTAGCGTGGAAACACGTCACATAGACAAACAAACTTTATTTCACTCTTTATTACACAATAAATATTCTTCGAACCAATTTCACAAGTGTCAACTCTGTATTTTGACGTTTCTGTCACTCGCGTTTGGCTGCTCAATATAAACTGACTTCAGCGGCGAAACCGAACCGCTTATATATGTTTTTAGGATTCTCGAAGTTTCGGCGACATTGAGAACGTGTCGAGTATCAAATGGACTATTAGAATATTTGTAGAGGTGTAAAAATTACACTTGATCTTCATCAAGTAGGTTTTATCATATGCTTTTTTGAAAAATTTCTCAACTTCTAATTTTCTTATACCACTAGACTTACGATTAAGAAAGCAAATAAATTTGAAAATTTCTTTATGTCAGTATTCTTTCACTGACATTTTATTATTAAAGACTCCACAGCGTGGAACTTTGGTATACTATGGATTTTTGTTCAAAATAGACTAGTAGAACTGCCTCAATGATAACAGTTAGGTACTTCGTTTTGCTGACCCTTCAAATCTTCAAATAAGCGATACGGTTTTTCATATTTATCTTTGGATTTTGTCGGCAATAATGATTGAATATCCATTTTTGATAATTCTTCTATATCATCTTCCATAGTATCGTTGTAAGTAGAAGATTCTGGTATTTTTCATAAATTACTGATACGAAAACCTAATAAACAAACTCGTTTCTATATCAACATTCATTCCCTTACGGGGCACCCTGTATTTTGCAATGCTTGAACGTTTTATTTAAAAATGTTGTTTTTTTAATTAATCGAATGCGCAAATACAACGTTTGGCTAAAATAATATGTTAGCTGCTTAAAAAGGTTCTCCATTATATCCAATTTCAGATAAAAGTTTCGCCGACACTACCTTCTAACCATAGATTCTGGACACGAAATTTTCAACGATTGTTTTAAAAAGCCATTCTGGTTTTGACCCGTTACAGCCGGAAAAGCTTTGTATCCTTTAGCATTCGTCAATTAAATCCCCATCCGCAATATTGGGAAATGTTCGTTATTATCTATGAATGCAGTTGGCAGAAACAGGGAAATGAACTAACTGTTTTTTTTGGGTTCGTTACACGATTGATATAAATCCATCTATTTGAAGACTATAGGGCATGAATGGCTGGAGTATGAGTGTTATCGTCAGCCTACTCTGTAATGATGTCTATTATAATGGTATCGAAATGGACGATGTAACGGAACTTTATTAATTTTAGGGCATTCTTTAATAGGTTCATAATATCAATTCCAATTTTCATTTGATTCATAATTATATTGTTGAAAAAATGTATTAAATTTAATTTCAATATTTTTGTTTTCAATATAGGTATTTTTAAATACAGTGCATAATCCCCAAAAATTTAAAAATGATAAGATAATACAGAAATAATACACATAAAGGAAAGAATTATTATAGGTATCACACTTAATGTAAACTCATGTTTGATACAATATTCGATTGTGATGATAGTTGAAATAAAATATTCTAAACCAAGTGCTATAAGTATGTATTTAACTGATATACAGAATAGGAAATTGCGGATTTTTACAGAGAAAGTAGAAATTGCCGCTTCATCCCAGGGAAGGTACGAAGTATAAGCGGCGCTAAGTATAGCTATTTAGTAGTATAATAGAAAACTAAATTTTATTTGTATATCTGCCCTATTCTTCTCAAAGTCCTTTTATTGCATTTAAAATGCTGACGTGTATTAATTTATTTGGAAAGAGTAACGAATAAAACACGGCGTGAATAAGATCTTTAAATTTTGAATGTCCATTTAGCGTGTCTACAATCTCCGATAACGGCCGATGGTAGGCGAGAGCTAACGAGAGCCGCACAACAAAAACGGTATCCTCACATATTACAGACCTTCACTGGTCACTTGATGCCAGTGTTGCCAGGTATCATGAGTTATAATTATTGAAATTATTCTCATGCACTGAATTGTTTCCACCTGGCAACACTGCCTGATGCGAACAGTGGAAGCACGCTGTGGTGGAATTATGCGTGTAGCATGACACAAATACACGCAAACGGCAAAACACACTTCACCATCAAGATCCTCACTTTCCAAATCTGTATTTTTTATGACATCATTAGTCAAAGAAATACAATTTTTATAGCATTGTAAGAAAATGACCATTGAAACAGAGCATTTCTATGCTTTGGAACACAAAAATTGTACGATTACGCGTAGGTAAATGGAGTACATTAAAATCTGTAATAAACTTTTATGCTAGATATTCAGGTTTATGAACAATACCTTAAAAGTTGATCAAGATACTGGATCTGAAATCTAGCACTGATGTTAAACCATTTCGAATTTTTAAAATTAGGAGAAATCAAACTTGCGAAGATTACAATCTAATACAAGCATTTTGAATTTTTTTGAAGTTACTCTTTATCTCTTTACCAACGTAGGCCAATATGCAAGTAAAAGTTATTAAAAATAGCTCATCAACGCAATTTTTGGTTAAAGAAATCAAAATATATGTAACTGAAAACATATTGTGAAAAACAACGGAATATGTTGATAAAAAAGGAAGCGCAATTTTGTGTTTGTAGGTAACAACAGTTAGTTTAGTGACATAACTCAAGTTATTTAATTGTACTCATAGAATATTTATTTAGCTAGCAAATAACTGAGTGAACATTTCAACATAATCGGGTGTTTTACCAACTAATTATGTTGAATTTGAGCAAAAATTGACTCAAATTTATTTTACGATAAGTAGATATTTGGATGCTTTACCGTGTGATCCACTGTTGAGCAAGAAATCAAGCATATGCATCTTTATTTTAAAAATTAACGGTAAGTTAGACTCCGATTACTCGAAATTTAATTATTTATTTTAGAAAACAGACCTGTTGCGTATCTCAATGTTACTACAAAAATTGTGAAAAATGGATACCAGGATCGCTGTCTATTCAAAAGAGACTATAATGAGTGGTAGTAAATAGATTAAACTTTAATTTAAGTTTGTGTATTTTTTTCGTATAGCTTTCAAAGTAATCGTTTATATTATTTTGGTTAAAATTGATACTTATGTAAGATAAAAACGCAGTAACGAACATTTTTATTTATTACTTCCAAACAGGCATCGATGCCTCATTACAACGAAATGAGAAATATTTATGGTACAAGTGTATATACAGGGTGTCTCATAATTAGCTTTTCCGGACCCATGTTCATATTAACTTTTTACTTAGTTTTGATCATAGAATAGACCTGTTCAGGGTTGGCAGCTAATTATGAGACACCCTGTATATATGGCACGTTGGGAAATGATTTAACAAGGCTAATTTTCCAAGTGATTTATATATAAAATAACACATGGGTGCCATACAAAATAGTAGAACTATGTTATCTCAAAAGAATGTTACTTTTTGTTTATATTTATTTAAAATGTCACTGTTGCGAATTCACAAATTATCAAGATTCTTTTATGTTACTATGGAACACAGATGTGTGTTTTTTAAATAATAAACAACACTGTTATTCAGATGTCATTTAGTTATTTCCTAATTTGCTGATGATAAATAGTGAATTTGAATACAAAAAACCAGTTTTTGGGCAAAAATGGATTAGGAAGAATTTCTATATTGATAAGGCAGAGACGGTTACTTTGCAAATTTTACCGTTAATCTCGTGGCGTTTACGAAAAGGAATTATATAAATGTAAGTGTCTTGCTTCCTTACTTTACAGAACAAATATTCAATGCTTAGGCCACCTCTCCAGCTTTACAAAAACATTCATATCTCTAACTTTCCGACCACGATTGTTATTTGTATGATACCTGATGCAAAGACCAATCTCAACTAGCACAATTAGTAGTTGGAAAGTTGCTACGACTATTGCAGGTACATTAAAGTGTTTTGCCACTAGCCATGGGCACGTAATAGAAACGTTCCTATTACGTGCTTGCGACTAAAATTAGGAATAAGTTATTGGTGCTCGCTACGTTCCGGCGACGTTTCCGGAACATATACGATCACCAGCGATGTTGTAGTTCCGTGGGAAGAGACAACTCGGTATGGAAACCAGGAGAAACTTCAACACGCTCCCACCATTCTATCATATTAGATTGTTGCTCTATTTATCTGGCAATATTGTTATATTTTATTTCCTTCTACATGTTCCATCTATATTTCCTTAACTCTGACTTAAGTAGGTATTAGGCAGATATTTATAAATGCAGCACGTATTACTTACGAAAGGAAACATGTAGGTACTTAGAAATAAATATTATTGCGCGATTGTCTGAACCCCAAAATGAAAACGAATAAAATTTTATTGACAAACAGAGTGTAAAACTTCCAAATCCAGCAAGTGCCTTTAAAATGTATATGTTTTAATAGCAAAGTTGTCTAAAATATCTGATATCACTATGCGTGAATGTGATACTCTAGATGGCGAAAGCTATTTTTTATTGTTTGTTAGAAATGACATAAATTTTTTTCCATAAATGTATTCAAATTGATGCAGAAATAACAACAAAAGCTTTATTTGTGAAGTTAAAGTTAATCTTTTATGGCGACCTATATCTTACCTATAAAAATGGCGCATTTTGTAAATCTTACTTTGAAGTCGTTTGCTGTAAGAAACGCAACTTGAAAGTAATTGATACTTTAGCATCCGTAGCGGCAACTGCTAATATGTTTGAAGTAATATTTACTACAATTTATCGAGCGAGGCTGTAGCGTTACTTTGGAGTAGCAGTAATGTTGTGGCTGCCAAACTTTGTCTGTACAAAGTTTGCACTACCAATTCTTAGCAACATTTTTCCTGCTGTTCATTCTGAACGTAGTGCGTCCAATGTTTACATTGAACACACTCCTTGAATTTTATCCTCTACTTTTATCTTCTAGTAGTAGTTGAGAATACTTATTCCTACATTATTATTTTTATTACATTTCTTTGTGGCTTAGCGTGTTACTTCTGTTGCATGTTTTATCCTTTGGATTTTTTTATTTCCATACTTAGCATTTACTTAATTATAAAACATGGACATATTACAGTATGATGGATATATAAGTGCACTAACAAAATTGTGAAATAAATATAAATAAACGTATACAGAATCATTATTATAAATTGTCAACTGAATGTATTTTCCAGTAAATTTTAAAAATATACTAAAAAACTATAGAAGTGAGTATTATATTTATGAAAAACCTAGTTAATTAGTTGGAATATCAATAGAAGAGGTGAACACTGAGCATTTTACGAAGTACATGCATTCTAGAATTCCTCGGATGAGTATTAAAACACACAAAGGAAAACAAGTACAAGTCATCAATAAAGGAGTTTAGTACCCTGAATTTAAAGAGGAGAATTGTAATAATACGTGGATTGCACAGTGTATTGATTTTAAACTCTGTACAAGTGGATACTCCGAGTAAAATTGAAATCTGGAGGTCTGTTATACAGGATGCCTGGGTGTTATTTTGCTGTATGATAAATTGCACCAAGCAAAACAAACTTTTTTTTTCTCCCTGACCAACGGTATTATAGTGTGACAACAAACAAGTTTTGAATATGTGACAACGTCGCACACTTATCATACCAGGTATTTCTTCATAGTAATGACAAGTACCCCTAAACACATTTTCGGTGAATGGTTTTCTAAGATCTTTTCTCACAACACAGAGGAAAGTCTTTAGTAGTTATAACAACTGTTCAAAATAACTGATGTTGCTTGCAGAAAATGTTCACCGTAGAAACATCTCGCAGGCAGAGAATGTTCTCCAGTTTCGCTATAAATTAACATGCAACGCAGCTTATGGTTAGCAAAAGGATCTACTTTGGTTTATGTACCCTCACAAACATCAAACAGACACTAAGTACAAAATAATGAAACGAAAAAAGTATGTATGATCTACAACAAATTTGAGGTTAGCAGCTGCAGGACCGGTAATAGGTGAAATGTCCCACGTTACAGTTTATTAGATTTTTAGGAATACTACTATTAGTACGCGGTGTAGAACTAACTACATCTATCGGCCGTTCGCTACTCCATGCCGGACTGAAAATGTCACAGACACGAAGCGTTCATGCAGTAGACACCATTGAAAGCTGTCGACCTTTATCGCGATCGGCGAGAAACGATATTTTGCAAACACGGAATTCCAGGAAACAACTACTCTGCGGGCTAATGCCCCGACCAGCATTGAATTACACCTGGAAAACCTATAGCAACAGCTAGAGTCATTCGTCAGACGCCCACCAGACATATACCGGTTTCGAGCTTATTAGCTCTCATCAGTATGCCATAGGTGAGGTATCCGACGAATAATCCTAGCTGCTTTCGTCTGTCTAACCCGACAGAAGGGACCATGAGTACGCGGTGTAGAACTAACTACATCTATCGGCCGTTCGCTACTCCATGCCGGACTGAAAATGTCACAGACACGAAGCGTTCTACATGCAGTAGACACCATTGAAAGCTGTCGACCTTTATCGCGATCGGCTTCCGTGTTTGCAAAATATCGTTTCTCGCCGATCGCGATAAAGGTCGGTAGTTAGTTCTACACCGCGTACTCATGGTCCCTTCTGTCGGGTTAGACAGATGAAAGCAGCTAGGATTATTCGTCGGATACCTCACCTATGGCATACTGATGAGAGCTAATAAGCTCGAAACCGGTATATGTCTGGTGGGCGTCTGACGAATGACTCTAGCTGTTGCTATAGGTTTTCAGGTGTAATTCAATGCTGGTCGGGGCATTAGCCCGCAGAGTAGTTGTTTCCTGGAATTCCGTGTTTGCAATACTACTATTGTTTACTTAACATTAATTATTGTACCTTAGTTTGCAATTTCGTAGTTTTAGACAAGAAATTTATATATTAGTCTAGACAAGGGTAAATCAGCTATTTGTGTCTTTGTAGCTTTAGCAATGGTTTTTGACACAGAACCTCATAACAAATTGTTGGAAGTTTTGGAAAATAAAGGATTTAGAGGGATCGCTTTAAACTTATCCGTAGCTACCTACATAATAGGCAGCAGTGTGTTGCTATTGGTGATGTTGTCAGTGCCAGTAAAACTGCCAAATACAGTATACCTTAAGGCACAGCCTTGAGTTCACCTTTACTTAACATTTATATAAATAACCTCTTTAAGCTTACAGTAGTAATTTAAAAAGGTTCATCTTGGCTTCAAATAATGAATTTAATTGAACAAGATTTCGTAAATATAATTGAATAGTTTAATACTGTACTATAAACTATGACAAAACATTTTATATACCTTATAGTTGCTACCAGGATACTGTATCGAAATATAACGCCATTACTATTGCAGTGAATCAACAATAAGTGACAAATAAAAAATCAGGAGGAAATCATGAAAAATAAAATCAAATATTTAGGTATATAGATAGCAATTTAGCAATTTACGATGGAATTATCACGCTGATTATGTAGTAGAAAAAATTATACGAAGTAAGTGCAAAATTTATAAAAGCATTTTTAATAACCACCAGCTAAAAACATTATATTGCGCTTTAGTGCAAACACAAATTATCTATGGCATTGGTTATATAATCTTCGCTATATATAAAATCAATGCCTATGGTGTATTGGTTTGGGGAACTGATAATTATTTAAAAAAATCAATGCAGTTCAAAAGCGAATAACAAAAGTAATGTTTTTAATGAGCTACATTTACCCAACTGATATATTACTTTCAGAGTCTAAAATTGGTTATATTAGGGAGTTATATTTCCAAAGTTTAATCATCAGGTACGCTTCTGCGTTAAGTACCTACTCCAATGTAGGTCGCTTCCTGTAAGTCGAGCCGCTTAGGCCGAGCAGGAAGTAAGCAGATCACTTATATATCACCTGCACTCAGTTTATATGTGAACATACATATGAAGGAACAGCCAGTTCAATTGTCGGTCATCTCACCTATGGCATACTGATGAGGCCCGAAACCGGTCTATGTCTGGTGGTGTGTTTCACAAGGGTTCTTGGCTGTTCACACAGATACTGCAAGGATTAATTTAATTCCGGTCGGGGCATTAGTCGCGGAGTAGTTGTTTCCTGCAGTATCATTTACAGACTATGTAAATTTTGTTCAATTGATACCGACAGTTTGTACTATATACAGGATTTGTGAATATTAAAGTCTAGTTTATTGCTACAACGTTGGAGTTAAATCCTTAGAACGTTCAACGCGCTTAATCTCGGGCCATCTGACAACAACTTGAACTACTCATTAGTTACCATTTATAAAAAATAAGAGTAGAAGTGGCACCAAGTTAGATCCTTAAGGGACACCTGATTTCGCTCTATATTCATTAGAAAAGAAACAGTGTTTCACAATAAACTCTCAATCTTGAAGCAACATAAGCTACTCCACTTACATATCGCGTAATTATTAATATCATATAATTAAACACTTTACGAAAATTTGTATACCACTTGCACTTCATGTTCAAATGTATCGAAGATATATAACGGGTAAGTATTAGTAAATTAGCAGACATCAAACGTCACTGAAATGGAAAAATAACAGTATTTGTTCCAATATGTTAGCTGGAGTTGGTTCTGTACTTCCGTGGTTTACAAGTACGAAATAAGGTAACTGCTAAACTCTTTTATCGAAAACATGTCACTCCCATTGGAGGATTTAGTATATTAAATTTGTTCGAAATATTTCAGTTGCAATAATTGACAGTTGCATAAATTTGATTCTTTGTTGAATAGTGTGTTAAATTCTAAGAGTCTAAGTTCTAGAAGAAAATTAAACAAAGGAAACAAATGAAATATTGATGTTCAAAATTACCTAGGCACTTTTAGCTCACATAACCATCTATGTAACATTGTATTTTCTATAAGATCCCCAATATGCTATTCAGAAATTCTTCTTAATTGAATTTGCATTTCATTAAATATTCACTTTGAAGAAAGCGCCTTAATGGCATATTTTCCATAATTTGAGCTACACTACTGTATTTTTGCCGTTTTCAATATCCGCATGAATCACGGAAGGCATCCTTATGTTTTACGTTGTATTATAGATATACTTAAAATTAAGTGCACTAGTTTACAACTCAAAGATGCATGCTTGCAAAATAACAAGTAGAAGTAAACTCATTTGAATTTCTTATGCGGGAGCTAGAGATGGACGCGTGACATGAATAAATATGTGACGATTTATCTTTCTGCAAAAATTGACCCACTGAAATGAATTAAATATGAATATATTTCTAAATGATGCCATAGAAAGGTGCATCTTTTATGTATGTTGCAAGTGATTATACTGAGCTAAAAAGTGATAATAGTGAAAATAAACAGAAAGTGAACCACATGGCTAGAAAAACTTCCCGCACGCCGTGTGGAAAAGTGAAGCTTCTGAAAACAAGATGCATGAAAAAATTAATATAGTAAGTGCATTTTGCTAATATAAAAAGAACAACAAATGTGAATTTGGGATACCACAATCTCTGATATCATTTTGATACTAAACTGGCCAAGGTAGCCAGTTATTCAACTCCTTCTGCCACTATTATTTTGACAGTATAACAGTATTTAGAAATTGCTACGTTAGATAGCAAAAATGACTCTATAGATATTTGGACAAAATACAGTCTTCTCTTTGCAGAAATATATGAGCTTGCCATACGTATGTATTGCATTGCAGCGTTGACATTTCTCTGCTTCGATCCTATCTAACATTCGACGTCAAAAACCATGTTCACGTCTCCTCCCATTCTTACTTAGTACTCGTTAAACAAGGTTAACTACCACAAAGTACAAACATTTTCATCAAACGCTTAGGAAAACCTAAAAAACCCTTGTTTCTTAAGAGGTTAGAAACGATGAAAATTAACATTTTTATTAATAATAATACCAGACAGTTGCAGTTACTCGTTTCGTTCGTTTTTCGTTCTGTCAAAACTATGTAGTGGCTCCTTTTTTACGTAAAGTAGGGTTACAAGTAAAAACAATTTTCAATTAGTAAACAATAATTACACACGAGACTTGTACCAACCTCGGGGACGAATATAGTCTCAGCACGTTTGGGTTTGGGTCGAGAGAGTGGCACAGCTTTGGATCGGTATTCTATAATATCCTAAACAACACAGGTAACAACTTTTTTCATATATTTTCAGGTATTAACAATATTGTGTGAAACTAACTACTCAGTGGACAAAAGCCCCAACCTGCGTTGAATTACACCCACAATATCTACCCATATATTCCTTATTATTAGCTTTTGTAACAATTTTTTACTGTTTAAGAAAGGTATTTTAAGCTAATATGTATCAAATCTCCTACAATTCCTATCAATGAAGTCATATGTATGTTCTCTGATACCAAACATCTAGGTATGTTAATGAACATCCACAGACAAAACTCTATTCAATAATTATCTAAAGAATTTATTCTATTTACTAACCTCTGGAGTGGGAACTCGAAATTCAACCACAATAGATGAGATCTGACCTATTTCTGCATTTTTAGGATTGCTTCATCAGGTGGCCTCCTTTAACTTGAGTCAAATATCTAACAGAAATAGGTCAAATCTCATCTATTGCGGTTGAATTTCGAGTTCACACTCCAGAGGTTAGTAAATAGAATAAATTCTTTAGATAATTATTGAATAGAGTTTTGTCTGTGGATGTTCATTAACATACCTAGATGTTTGGTATCAGAGAACATACATATGACTTCATTGATAGGAATTGTAGGAGATTTGATACATATTAGCTTAAAATACCTTTCTTAAACAGTAAAAAAACAGGTAACAACCTCAAAAACGTAGGACAGCTTTGGCTCTATATTTTATAATATCCTGATAGCGATATCACAAAGACAGATATCTTGTTCGTCGGTTTTCTCTTCAACGCTTCGTTAGGATTCTGCTGACTATCTGATGGAGTTCTAATCTTGGGAACACTTGAAACAATGAGGAGATCTTGAGCTTCGTTTTCATTCAATTTCCTCGTTCCCAGAAGAAAATTCAAAATATTCTCAAAACAAACCCTCCCAAGTCTCAACCACCTTCTTCTAGCAACCGCATCCGATCAGATGCTTACCTACTAACAATAATTACATAATCGGGCGCTCTACAACTACATTTTCATTCATTAGAGATTTTATACATCTGAGATTGTTCGGCAATTTATTCTATATACGTATGGGGATACACTGAAAACCGTTAAAACAAGAAGCCGTCCTACACTGCGGTACACGCAGATTTTCTTTGGGTCTGGTATTGTAATTGTGGATATCTTCATGTTTTATAAATTCCTATAAGTTACTCATTACATATAATGCACTGAAGAATATATGGATATATATTTTGGGTAATTATTTACATTAGCGTAAACCTCTCCAATCTTAACAAAAAAATTCCTACCCCCCTATTTTCGAGGGTGCTGATCACGAATCTGAAGTCAGATTTCGGCGCTCGCATGTAGTTTTCAAAAAATTTTTTTTTAAAATTATAACCTCTATTTATACACTACATTAGGTTGAAATTGCAATGTACATCTCTGCCGTCTTCATTTCATGACGTCACACTGTTGTCAAAATATATAGGAGTTATATTGCAATTTGAACCTAATGTAATGTATACATAGAGGTTATAATTTTGAATTTTTTTTTCGGATTTTTTTTCGAAAAGTACATGCGAGCGTCGAAATCTGACCTCAGATTCGTGATCAGCACCATCGAAAATAGGAGGGTAGGATATTTTTTGTTAAGATTGGAGAGGTTTACGCTAATGTAAATAATTACCATATATTGTAACATTCCTTTTATTATAAAATTAAGAATGTCACAATTTCAATATGAAAAGTCTAGTAACAAGGTATTTTTGCACATCCTGTATAAGTTGTAGTTTAAGTAAGTGTAAACCATATCCAGTGTACCATGTAGTTTTAGATTTCTTCAAGTAAGCCTAAAATGTAAACACTTTGTACGATAAATATTTTATTAATTATTTACTTACCATTGCTGTGAACCAGTTACGTCGATGTATATCGTAATGTTATGTTTTCTACTCTGTATAACATCCTGGAGTAATTTGTTAACAGTTTATTATTTAATTATTATCACTTATTGTCCTAAGCTTTGTTTTGGCAAAAGCAAGGTTAAGTTATCTGTCATTAAAATTAATATTTCGATTCGGACCACAGACCACATACTATTCGGAATAATTTTTTTGTTGAGATATCTAAAGAGCATTAGCCCGAAGTTTCATAGAAACCGAACCAATCAGATTTCAGTGAGTTTTTAGATCTTTGTAGGGTATAAAACCTACAGGAACCTAAATTCTAGTCCCTTTTCGTCTGATTTTGGTCGATTGAAGTATTTCCATATTACAGATTTAGTTATAGTGCGAAGCCACATTTTGAAAATAAATCTGAATTTATTGAAGTCATCAATATAAATGGAGGTAATATATTTGATTAATTAAGATTATTATCGATAGTAGATTTCATTTTAAACTATATTGTATGTTAATTTTTGAAACTAAGAATATAAAATACCTAACCTGACCTTGATCTTTGCTAAAGCACATGCTAATTATTTTTTCTTTTCTTTTGTCATTTTCTTAACTTTAGAGGCCAATTAAATATTTGAACAATCAAATTAAATAAATTAACAATTAAATAATTGAATGATTAGTTAAATAATTGAACGATTAAATTATATAAATAATCAAACAAAATAATTGAACAATTAAATAAATAACCAATTGAATTGTATTGGTGTTACGTCAAGTAACGTATATTTTGAGAATCTTTCCATTTCCCAAGTTGGAATATTTTGTTCAACCTTTGCTGGTTAAAGTTTATTAATTGAAGAATCAAAATTGAATTAAGAAGGCTATTCTAAAGCTTTGAAAATCTAGATTGTAAGCGGCACTATCCAAGTACGACAGCAAGGCTGCTCTTCTCGAAGCACTGCCTTGAAATCAAGATCGTAAGCGGCACTAGTCCAAGTACGACAGGAAAGCTGCCTTCTGGAAGTCATTTCCAACGTTATCAACGGATGATCTTTCCAACTTCAACAATTCCACGTCTGTATATCAACTGGTGGGCAAGTCAATAAACTGTTTATTTTTTATATTTTTATTTTTTCTTCTACCATTTGACTAGCAAAATTTATTATCCTCCTACAGGGGTAAAAAGGCAAACCGAACAGATTATTCTGTAGGTGGCGCCCAAATATAACATCCTCGTAACTAGTTTGCTATTCAAGAACCCACGACTTAAAAAAGTGTCCCGACTAAAAGAGCAGCCATTCGCAACATTGTTTATTTATCGTTTGTAACAAACGATAGGTAACAATATATATAGAGAGAGGGGTAGTGTTAATAACTTGTATTTAGTAAAAGATTTCTCGTCTCGGCATTTGGGAAATTAACCGCATGAAATATTTTTGGGCAAGAAAAACCAAAGTTTCTCCAACAAACAATCCCATATGACGACAAGGAATACACGTGCCCGTAATATAACGAGATAATAGTGGAATCAAGAACTAACGGCCTAAGTTGTCTGAATAAAAACTGAGAGAATTTAACTTTGTACAAACATGAGATACTTGTAAACTCCGCGATAATTTACGTCTACATGCAGCCTAAGAAATTTACTTTCATTTACAACCGGCATTGACTTCCCATAATCAGCGGACTAGACCCTGAAGCAGTATTTTTTGCAAGAAGTTTCACAAGAAGTGTTTTGTCACAATTTAAATTTAACTTATTTTTTACGATCCATTCTGTCATATTATGCAAAATGTTTCCAATGTGAACATTAGAGTAACTGTAATTATCAATTCTAAATATAAAATTATAATCATCGGCGTATAATACCGGTAACACAGCTTTGTTAGCAATACTAGGCAGATCATTAATCATAATAAAAAAATGATATTGGGCCCAATAAGCTGATCTGTGGTACCCCACAGTTACTCAATAAAAATTTGTACTGATACACAGATTGAACCCTTCAAATATGTCCTTAACCAATTCAAGGCACTGCCTCTATTTCCAACCTTTACCAATTTATCAAACCAAAATATTATTGTGATCTACAGTCTCAAATGTAGCAATAAAGGTGAAAAAAACACCGTAAGTACAATAACTAATATCTAGACCAGAAATGTCTAATATTTCAGCTTCCTTGGGTCGTATTTGAAGAAAACCAATTGTGTTGGGCCGCACATTACTAACGATAGCTGATGAGCAAAAAAATAGACAATATTTTATGTAGTATTTTATTTATGTTTAAATTTTATTAAGTTATTACGAAGCCCTAGAAGGGCCATGTCTCCAATTTTTTTTAAGTTTAGACTTTAATCTCTGAATTCATACTTATAACTCTGAATTCAGACTTTAATCTTTGAATTCATACTTTAATTTCTGAATTCAGGCTTTAATCTCTGAATTCAGACTTTAAACTCTGAATTCAGACTTTAATCTCTGAATTTACACTGCTAACGAAATTATAGGACAAGTCATAGCACTCAGAGTTTTCTAGATAGAGAATTGAGATTTAGAGGACAAACTATACAGGACAAAATGAAACTTTACGATAGTTGTCATCAACTATGAAATTTTACAACACCCTGTATAATTTTACTGTTTTTGATTCTAGAGACGATTTAAGGTGTGACGGTACTTGTTTGGGAAATGATTTAGACCACTTAATTTCCTTCAACCTATTTTTATTTCGGGATCTTGATTTCCGTGATGTGCTAACACCAATTTCCTGATTAAATTTGATTGTATCATTGTCATGAACAGTATTATTTACGAACTGGATGTCTAAATAACGTTGCATCTTTGAATTACGCCGGAATTGCCTATAGCAAACAACCGCAGTTAGTCTTCAGTGGTGCCACTATTTATGTACTGGTTTCGAACTCGTTAGTTCTTATCAGTATATCACAAATGAAGCCAATAACTCGCAACCTTAGCTCTTCACAATCTGTCATAATAGTTAACAGAACATGAGTACGCAAGATGTAGCACATGTGTACACATCTAGTAGTCATTGGCTCCTCAAAGCTGGGCTTGAATACAGTCACAAGCAGAAAGCAATCCACTGTACTGAGAGTATCTACTATTAAAAGCTCCAACCATTGCCATATTTTTAAAAGCGGAATTTTAGGAAATAACTACTCTGTGGACAAATGCCCTGACTATATATAGCAACCAACCACGGTTAGTCGTAAGTGGTGCCATCAGACATATACCAGTTTCGAGCTGTCTCATCAGTATGCTATAGGTGAGGCCAACGACGAACAACCCTGGCTGTAGAACTAACTACATCTATCGGCCGTTCGCTACTCCATGCCGGACTGAAAATGTCGCAGGCACGAAGCGTTCTACATGCAGTAGACACCATTGAAAGCTGTCGACCTTTATCGCGATCGGCGAGAAACGATATTTTGCAAACACGGAATTCCAGGAAACAACTACTCTGCGAGCTAATGCCCCGACCAGCATTGAATTACACCTGGAAAACCTATAGCAACAGCTAGAGTCATTCGTCAGACGCCCACCAGACATATACCGGTTTCGAGCTTATTGGCTCTCATCAGTATGCCATAGGTGAGGTATCTGACGAATAACCCTAGCTGCTTTCGTCTGTCTAACCCGACAGAAGGGACCATGAGTACGCGGTGTAGAACTAACTACATCTATCGGCCGTTCGCTACTCCATGCCGGACTGAAAATGTCGCAGGCACGAAGCGTTCTACATGCAGTAGACACCATTGAAAGCTGTCGACCTTTATCGCGATCGGCGAGAAACGATATTTTGCAAACACGGAATTCCAGGAAACAACTACTCTGCGAGCTAATGCCCCGACCAGCATTGAATTACACCTGGAAAACCTATAGCCCTGGCTGTTCATGTTGTGTTATTACCAACGGAGCATATAAGTATGCGAGATGTAGCATGTAGTGTCTACATTTTGTACTCACTGATTACTCAATGGCTGGGCCCCAATAAAGCTAGAAGCAGAAAACGACCCCCTACACTGTAAATACTATTGAAGGCCCTATTCGGACATTAAAGTCTGAATTCAGACATAAAAGTCTGAATTCAGAGTATAAAGTCTGAATTCAGAGTTTAAAGTCTGAATTCAAAGTTTAAAGTCTGAATTCAGACATAAAAGTCCGAATTCAGAGTTTAAAGTCTGAACTCAGAGTTAAAAGTCTGAATTCAGACTTTATACTCTGAATTCAGACTTTTATGTCTGAATTCAGACTTTAATGTCCGAATAGGGCCTTCAATAGTATTTACATGAAAAAGTATGAAAAAATTGTGGACGTGGCCCTTCTACGGCTTCGTAAGTTATGGCTTTTGTTGTGATAAGAACAGTAAACTTACATAGGAGCAGCATAGGAGTAATCATAAATAATTAATATGATATTGAAACAACTACATCAACATCGGGTTCGATTGAACTGGTCACAATAATTCTTAGACAGCTCTCAAGATGTTCGTCAGATATTCGGGTTCTAGTTTTACTTTTAGTGTGTTTTACTCTTGAAAATAATTGTTCACAAATGCAGGTGCTTCCAAACAATGATGACATGAATAAAGCATATCTGTGTAGCATGGGGTATTTGTCATTGAGCAAGTGGGATTTGTAGAAACCTAATGAAAATACATGGTAGAATTTTTCTTTAAGTTGCATATTAGATTGCAACTCTATGCATTCCATTTGAAAATTTGCTGCCAATACATCTATATCGACTGCAAACGGAGTCGCAAACATAGAAAAATTTTAATTATATTTTGTCATAATTTCATTTGAAACGCGGTTATGGTTTGATACTTTGAACTAATAAGTTGATTTATGCTTTGAAGTTGCGTGCTTAAATCATTTAAATAAGTAGTCAAATCCACTATAAATGCTAAATCTGCTAGCCACTTGGTATCGTCTAGTTTTGGAATAGGTTTTCTTTGGATATCATGAATGATTTTATTTCATTGAGTATATTATAAAATCCTTTTAGCATTTGGTCTCGACTGAGCCACCTTACTTCCGTAAAGTATACGATATCGCTATCTATACTCAGCATCCAAACTAATTAGAAATTCTTTAAATTTGCGTTCGCTTGTTACTTCTCGGGCCGCAATGACACTTCTTTTGGGCTGCGTTTCAGACTAGCCTGATCTAGACACTCCTGAAGGTACTTTATATTTTGAGATAGAGCAGATTGTGTGCTTCTGTTTTTAACAACAGTTAAATGTGAGCCATCCACTTACGCATCCATCTCTAATGGACAACCGGTATTTTAATAGATTGTACCAGTGTTCTTTCATCACCAACTTATTCAATATCCACGATCACAACTATCAGATTCCACTACCTCCACATAAACCGCCTTATTTGTCGAAACGGTCCCGTAAAAACTTTCGCTATTATTCCCCGGATGTCTATTATTTTTTATTTGTTCCATTAAAGCCTGACACAGTCGGATTACTCCGCGTTTTTGCGACAAAACAAAGGGAAACGCTAAACAAAGCACCTCTACGGTTTCCAGGCGCTATAGGCAAACAAGCTTGCGAATGGAAGAGAGAGTCGACTGCTTGATATTTACATTTCTCGACATGTGTGCTCAACGCGTAGAAAGGAACACAAAAGATTTGTCCCGATTTTCTGAAATATTTATTTTCTGGAGTCGAGTTCCGGATATTTCATTTCACTTCATTTTCTGCGTATATTATACTTTCAGCGACGATGGAGTTTTTTAGTAAATGTCATAAGATATTTACGCTTAGGCCGATAAAATGAGTCGCTGTATATCGCGACGTGTTTACATTTTTCATTATCGAGTCTTTCCGTATAAAAATATTAAAATTAGAGGCCGGGACACGCGACTTCTAACAGAATTGTACTTGGTTCCCTTTCTGACCTGCAGATCGAATTCTTCATTTTAGTTGTATATCAGACAGTGATATGTTTACACGTGTGCATAAACTACTATAAGTTGAAGTCATTTTGTGAAGTCAAATAATTGTATGTATTAGCCTTGTTCGCGGTAGCGTGTCTGAACTAGTTCAGGATTAATTGACGGATGAGAGCAAGCGCGGTTTGTATTTCGGACGGTCAAATTCAAACTGCGCTTGCGCTCATCGATAACTTAATCCTGAACAAGTTCGGAATCGCTACCGCGAACAAGGCTGTTGATTCAGAGTATTAACGAATTAAAAAGGCAAAAAAAAGAGATGAAATGAACGAGCATTATTTTAAATGTGACTTGAAAGTAATCATGCAGATTATCCATAGATATTCAAGAAAATGAAGTGAAAAATTCTTCTAGTAAAATCAAAATGACAAGGCATTAGAACAGTAATGCATCGTTCATCGTTTAAGGCTCGTAATATTTTTATTAACGGAATAGTATCTTGTTTGCAATATTTAAATTAGAGAATTCCAAACATGGAATGTATAAAAAATACTTTAAGACGATGAAACGCAAATCAAGTTTTTTTAAATAATATTTTGAAAAATTGTACATTTAGTAGGAAAAGTTTCCTACTAAATGTACTACCCCAGTAAGGGAAAAATTTTCCAGCACGCCAGAAATACTTCATAATTTTTGAACTAACTAATCTATTTTCAACTCAATCATTTATTATCGTTACCATAAATTTTAACTGTAATTTTTTTACAATTGGTTATGTATTTCATGAAATAGATCCAATATTTTTGAGACTACTTGAAGCTTTTGTTGAACGGAATCCTCTATTTATCCTTCTTCCATGTTCGTTGCTTTCCATCCACCATACCTCTTAAGAGTGGTGATGTCTGCTCTTGGATCGGTCAGTATTGTAGCAGACGTTTTCTGAAAACAGTGGGCGGTGTAATTCCAGCATTTGGTAATTTCAAAAATTCTGCTATTTTGTTTTAGAGAAATCCCCTATAGAATTTATACCAACGCATTGTCTTGTACATTTTCTACTTCTATATTCTAGGAAGAATCTTGACTGCTCAATAATTGGTGACGGACGAAGAAACATTTTCGAAACATTACAATATTGACTACTTCAATCTTCCCGTTAGCAATAGTAAATATTCTTCCCACGTTCGTCTTTGTGTTGGGAATCTCTATCAATATGTATTATACCGTATCTTTTATATGTTCAAGCTGAATAAATGTTAGTTCTTCACGACGGCATGCTCCAGTGATACCAATAATCAACACGATCTAAAATAAGAAACAATTTCAATATTTGGAGAGAAAAAATTACACTTTACCTTCATCATCAAGTAGGTTTTCTCATCTTTCAAAAATTTCTAATTATCCTAAACACTAGACTTCCTAGAACTATTTCCTACCGATTTGCGTTAAAAGAAAGCAATTAAACTTGAAAATTTCTTTGTCAATATTATTTTTACTGACAAGTTTGTCCTTATCATTGATAAAGCCTCCACAGCGTAGAACTCTGGTATACTGTGGATTTTTGTTCACAATATGCTAATAGAACTGCCTCAGTGATAACAGTTACTCCCTTTTGATAACCCCAATCTTCAAATAAGCGATACTTATCTTTGGATCTTGTAACGAAAAACCTAATAAAATAAACTAGTTTCTACACCTCAGGATTCTTGATTCACATTATCATTGGGTCACAAGTTGATAAATAGGTAATATAATAGATAAACATGATATACCTACCTAGAGTAATTTCCATTAACTAAATATTATTCATATTTTTCAAATTGATGGATACAAATGGCTTTTCCACTTTATTAGTGGAAATTCATTAATTACCTAAATTATTATGAATAGGTACTCCTCGTAATTTTCAATAATCTATCTTCGATATTTATAATATACAACTGTGAAAATTAAAATTCTCCATTCATTGATTACATGAATTATAAATGTCGTCGTTTGCAAATGACAGTAGTGATACAGTCATGCTACATTATTCCTAAAAGTAATATACTTGATATGTTGAGTATAAAATCTACAATAGATATAGGCAAATTTCATTAACCTTCATATTTTCATTTTATTATATAAAGAGCTTCCTAGAACTCGGGTAGTTATAAAACTCTGTATCTTGTGCGCGATCCTAAATATGCTATTCGCAAATTGCCCCTGATTAAATTTGTTTCCCGTCGAAGGCTCCATCGTTTTGAACAAAGCCCTTTCGATAGAGTTTCAATTTTGATTTTGGCGATTACCGCCTATCGGTTGGCCGAGAGCGAGTAAATTATTTTTTGATTCGATTTTAAAATTTGATTTCATAGGGGCTTCAGTATAATTGTCGATTATCCATTAATGAACAAGTTAATTACCGGAGCAATTGGATGGCTCTAAATGGCTTCCCCGGACAATAACTTTGTTTCAAAGCGGAGCGCGTAGCGCTGTTAACTGGAGCAATTTGACTGAATTACTATAGGATTTTAAAATTTTAAGAGTCAATCAAAATTACCTAGTCTACTGAATGATAAGGGAAAAACGCCATTCATTATCATTCTTCTGCAAATACAAATAAAAGCTGTATGAAAATATTGAAAAGTATTGTGAAGATTGTGATTTATCTCCAGAGGCATGTCCTAAATTATTATTTTCCAAATTAATACTTCACAGTTGTAAATATAATGCAATAAAACACTATTTAACCCTGTGGCAATCATTCGTCATTGATAGGATGTAAGAAAAATAAGATCAGCAGATAGAACATTTAAAATTAGTAGGGAATTTTTTTGTGAAACTTGTGCATCTATCTAAATGTAAATTATCCATCTTTTTCTCTAAGAGTGTATTGTTCATCCACCATCTAAAAATGTATTCTGAGGGTAGTAGTAGTAGCCAAGGTGTAATAAAAATAAAGTTATAAAGTTCGTCATCAAATAGCGCACCATAAAATTTTCGCCTAAAGTGTTTCCTTTGTGAGATAGAGGGTGTTGAGAAGTTGAAAAAAAATTTTCAAATTTGGTACGAATACTACAACTACATACCTCTCATAACCTGAAGCCTTCAAGGATTATTAATGTAAATATTTCTACGCCACTGACTTAAAAAAATGTAGATCAATTTCTAAATTGCCTGTTCCTTTTAAAGTAAAAAGTGTACTCTACTTCATCGATATAAGGAAATATAAAAAAATTTAAAATGGGATAGAGTTGTGCAATAAAATTTCAAGCAAGTGACATAAATATAGTCAGTCAGTATAGTCAGTCGCGGCGAAGCTTTTGCAGAGTCACCACTGAAGATGCCGACAGTGAAGAGCGGCGAAACGTTTGGAAGCATGGGATGCGACCAGTTACAGCGGCGGCTACGGAACGCCTCGGAGGACCACCATTATCCGAGGAACGGTTCCGACCGTAGCAGTCGTAATACCAACAGTAGGAACCGAAATCAATATATGGACAGGCCCAGAGACACCGATAGCGGGTCTGTCCCCACAGAGCCTAGCCCGAGAACAACCAGGGCAGGTAAAAGAATCCCAGCTAATGCTAGGGATGTGCATTTTAACTCTGTTTCTGGCAGCTACCAGTTACCGAGGTCACGGCATAACAACCCGGAAAATCACCATGTATCAAATTACAGCACTGGCCGTGAAAGCCTAAAAACCACTGACATAAATATAATTAGAACTTGTGGATATATACATAGTATATTAACATAATTCTATATATGATGCCTATTCATCTAACTCGATATTATTCAAAGCGGGGTGGTTACTAAGAAAATATTTTTTATCTCGTCATCAATCAGTGTTTATTTTATCCAAATCGAACGCACTGCGCGAATATAAAAACTTATGTCGGCACGGCGGTTACATGCCGCTATTTGGAATGCGACCTTGTAACATTTCACAAAAACCAAGTAACCGCTTTCTGTATATCATGGAAATGGATCCTTGTCTTTATATTGTGTTTATAACATTTAGTCCTTTAACAGGTATTAAATATGAGATTTTGAATAATTAGCACTTCGCAAATTCGTAATAACATTTTAGAAAGTTAATTTTATGAATTGTAGACAACAAACTTAGCAACTATGAAGTCTCTCGTCTAACAACTCGCCGACATACGTCATTCCTGAACACTGTGAAAAAGACAAAGAGGGCAGTCAACGATGCAACTTAGATTATTACTTGTTTGCTTTGATGGCAGTACAGAACAGTACTTTTTAGTGCTAGGTGATTTTGCAGGCTCCTGCGTATTATGATTAGTGTGTTCGCAATATACTGTGAACGGCTCATTATATAAATTAATGGTGTGAATACAAAATTGTTTGAACAGTGTTGTGGATAATAACAATAGTGTTGTAAATACTATCAGTTATTTTTTCTCTTTCTTTACCCAATCCTAGTCCTACTCTCCTGGCAAAGAACGCTTGTACTTCTTCGTGGTCCTTGCCAGGCAATAATAATTTAAAATTGCATAATAACATCGAACATTTAATCAAAATATGTATTTGGCATTTGTTTCTTTATTAACTTTATTTTAAATTATTATTGGCGAAATTGAACGAATACTGGTAACTGACGTAAATACGGTCATGTCTATGGTTGACGAATTGCTGACAAAAAACACGCGAAAGCATGTTTTTATGACAGCTATATTTTTATTCGTAGATTATAACATTTATGAGGTGTATGTAGTGAAGTATTCATACCAAATTTGGGATAATTATCTCCTACCGTTTTCAAAATATTTTAAGTAAATTTTTTTTTCGACCTTTCAACACCTTCTATCTCTTTTTTACTGTTTAAGAAAGGTATTTTAAGCTAATATGTATCAAATCTCCTACAATTCCTATCAATGAAGTCATATGTATGTTCTCTGATACCAAACATCTAGGTATGCTAATGAACATCCACAGACAAAACTCTTTTCAATAATTATCTAAAAAATTTAATATATAATATTGTTAATACCTGAAAATATATAAAAAACCTATACATAAAAGGTAATTTTTTTTATTAATTTTTATTTATTTTAGTAGGTTGTTATGATATTCATTGACAGTTAATCAGTTTGACGTTGTCGATATTTCATTTTGACATTCAATTTCAAATAATTTTAATTTATTGGTATAATCATCTTTATAGTTAGATATTTGACTCAAGTTAAAGGAGGCCACCTGATGAAGCAATCCTAATAAAATGCAGAAATAAGTGAGATCTCATCTATTGTGGTTGAATTTCGAGTTCCCACTCCAGAGGTTAGTAAATATATTAAATTCTTTAGATAATTATTGAATAGAGTTTTGTCTGTGGATGTTCATTAGCATACCTAGATGTTTGGTATCAGAGAACATACATATGACTTCATTGATAAGAATTGTAGGAGATTTGATACATATTAGCTTAAAATACCTTTCTTAAACAGTAAAAAATGTTACAAAAGCTAATAATAAGGAATATATGGGTAGATATTGTGGGTGTAATTCAACGCAGGTTGGGGCTTTTGTCCACTGAGTAGTTAGTTTCACACAATATTGTTAATACCTGAAAATATATGAAAACCTTCTATCTCAGCAAGGAATCACTTTAAGCAAACATTTTATAGTGCTCTATTTGCTGACAAACTTTGTAACTTTATTTTTGTTACATCTTGACCACTATCGGATAAGCCGACCCTTAGAATACAATTTTAGATGATGGATGAATAATACACTTTTAGAGAAAAAGATGGATAATTTACATTTAAAGGATAGATGTACAAATTTCATTGAAAAAATCTTCCTACACAGAAATTATTTCTGCTTCTGACAAAAACTATTTAAAAATAAAAATGTAACTCGCATAGTGTATTTATTATAGTAGTAATTTACTGTCTTTCTAATAATTTGTTAGTAAGAGTCATCCTGCATATTAGATAGACTTACATAAACCTGTATCTTTTACAATTTAACAAACAGAAGCAACTTTTTTCCATAAAAGTAAAAAGTTTTCCTTCTTTTCAACTCGTGTCACACTTGTTATTATGATTATAAAAATAATATAATAATACATTGGTTTCTATTACACTATTCAGGTTAAACAAAATGAGAATATTTGAATTGATAATAATAACATATAATAAATAATAATATCTCTACCCCTTATTCTAATCACAGGGATTAGCCCACAAGTCGGAGATTTGTACGAGAGAGGGGGCGGCATATTATTATTAAGCAGGCCGCATTTGCGCCCAAGAACGACTTACATTGGTAGGCCCTAACCACTATTCAGTGCAGGAATGAGGGAAACCTGAAAGACCTCATTAATTAGGGGGGTAGTCAAATATCAATCGGTATCAATCTCTCACATTGACCCAAGCCAACATTCTTCCACCCTACCATACCCGCAGAGAGGGTGCCAATCCTCTCCACGAATATAGCTTATATACGGTCTACCGGCAGCTGGGCGCGAACCAACACCGATCTAGTCACCTCGATTCAAGTACTGACGCCTTAAACCGCGCGACCACTGACCGACCCATGATAAATAATCTCTTTGGTATCTATACGCATTTTTAAAATTACGTATCTATATTTTACAATTACAGCCTAAAATTACAATGTATAAATGAAAATAAATTATAGTGTCGGAAATGCACGATGGAAGTTAATGTAATAATAGTTGTAATTTTATCCACATTTGTTTCTGTAATATTACAGTGTATTTATTCCATTTACAAAATTATTCTGTAATTTTATTTAATTTTGCGTTGGTAACGTAAAGTTATGTGAAATTACACACAAATTTTTATAAGTGATGTGCTTCGAACTTTTTAAATTATAACAGTGAGCAATTTCATAAAGCTGAGAAAGTATAAGATTTTTAAGTAAATTTCATGATTCTGCGGCAATTAGGGAAGTGAGTAAAAAAATGCAGGATGCGAAACTCGAGAGCGCCATTAAAAAACCCCAAATCGGCTGTCATGTCCCATATTTAACACTAAATCGGTCATTTATCCAGATAAGAGGGAACACAACAGGAGAAATTAATGAAAACCGACTCTCTCGACGCGGATTCTGCTAATGCTGCAGCAATACTCGTCGGGTTATTTTCTAACGAAATAACGAGGGGGCGATCCGAGGGGGTGAATTATTAAGAGGTGGCAGGGCGCCGGAAACCGGGTGGCGATGTGCTTGGCCTAATGGGTCTCTATAAACCGATAAGGGAGGAATTTGAATTTCAAATGCACGCGACAGGGGCCCGTTATGGTGGAGTTCGCTCATGGGTTGATTAATTTGATTTTGTTTTGATATCGCAACCGGCTGAATGAAAGATTGCCGTAGGGATGTGATATTGAGTGAAGCTTATTTCAAAAGTTTTTGGTTTGACGTTTTTTCCATCAGTGTAGTTACGGAGTCATCTTCTAAATTGTGGCGGCAATACTTTTTTTGTGCGCAGACAAATTAATTGAGAATAACATTTCCTTGGCATAGCGAAGTAGCAAAGCTACATCTAGCCACCATTCGTTACTCTATGCCCGACTGACCAGCCACAGACACAAAGCGTTATACATCGCAGTAGAAACCAGACAGTAGTATGGTGGGCTACTGACGAGTGACTTTAGCTATTTGCTATAGGTTTTCCAGGTGTAATTCAATGCTGGTCGGGGCATTAACTAGCAAAGTAGTTGTTCCTTAGAATTTTGTGTTTGCAAAATATCGTTATCGCTGACTTGCGATAGAGGTCTCTACACCGTAAAAAATGTTGAGTAAAATTTGACTCAAAATCAACACAATTGATTGTTAAAACGAGTCCACACCTGATAACACAATTCATTGAGTAATATTCACTCGGTTATGTGTTAGTTAAATAAATCTTTTATGAGTAACTTTGAATAACTTTTGGGTTAGCTTACTGAACTATGTCTATAAATGATACTGCAGGAAACAACTACTCCGCGGGCTAATGCCCCGACCGGCATTGAATTATACCTGCAGTATCGGTGTGAAACAGCCAAGAACCCTTGTCGGCCACTCCACCAGACATAGACCGGTTTCGGGCTTGTTAGCCCTCATCAGTATGCCATAGGTGAGATGACCGACAATTGAACTGGCTGTTCCTTCATATGTAGTTCCACATATAAATCGAGTGCAGGTGAGATGTAACTGGTCTGCTACTTTCTGCTCGGCCTAAGCGGCTCGACTTGCAGAAAGCGACCTACAATATCGTAGTACTTAACCGCAGACCTCTCGCGGGCGATGCGCCATTAAATCTATAAATGATACTGCAGGAAACAACTACTCCGCGGGCTAATGCCCGACCGGCATTGAATTATACCTGCAGTATCGGTGTGAAACAGCCAAGAACCCTTGTCGGCCACTCCACCAGACATAGACCGGTTTCGGGCTTGTTAGCCCTCATCAGTATGCCATAGGTGAGATGACCGACAATTGAACTGGCTGTTCCTTCATATGTAGTTCCACATATAAATCGAGTGCAGGTGAGATGTAACTGGTCTGCTACTTTCTGCTCGGCCTAAGCGGCTCGACTTGCAGAAAGCGACCTACAATATCGTAGGTACTTAACCGCAGACCTCTCGCCCCGGGCGATGCGCCATTAAATCTATAAATGATACTGCAGGAAACAACTACTCCGCGGGCTAATGCCCCGACCGGCATTGAATTATACCTGCAGTATCTGTGTGCATTAGCCCGCGGAGTAGTTGTTTCCTGCAGTATCATTTATAGATTTAATGGCGCATCGCCCGGGGCGAGAGGTCTGCGGTTAAGTACCTACGATATTGTAGGTCGCTTTCTGCAAGTCGAGCCGCTTAGGCCGAGTAGAAAGTAGCAGACCAGTTACATCTCACCTGCACTCGATTTATATGTGGAACTACATATGAAGGAACAGCCAGTTCAATTGTCGGTCATCTCACCTATGGCATACTGATGAGGGCTAACAAGCCCGAAACCGGTCTATGTCTGGTGGAGTGGCCGACAAGGGTTCTTGGCTGTTTCACACAGATACTGCAGGTATAATTCAATGCCGGTCGGGGCATTAGCCCGCGGAGTAGTTGTTTCCTGCAGTATCATTTATAGATTTAATGGCGCATCGCCCGGGGCGAGAGGTCTGCGGTTAAGTACCTACGATATTGTAGGTCGCTTTCTGCAAGTCGAGCCGCTTAGGCCGAGCAGAAAGTAGCAGACCAGTTACATCTCACCTGCACTCGATTTATATGTGGAACTACATATGAAGGAACAGCCAGTTCAATTGTCGGTCATCTCACCTATGGCATACTGATGAGGGCTAACAAGCCCGAAACCGGTCTATGTCTGGTGGAGGGCTGACAAGGGTTTTTGGTTGTTACACACCGATACTGCAGGTATAATTCAATGCCGGTCGGGGCATTAGCCCGCGGAGTAGTTGTTTCCTGCAGTATCATTTATAGATTTAATGGCGCATCGCCCGGGGCGAGAGGTCTGCGGTTAAGTACCTACGATATTGTAGGTCGCTTTCTGCAAGTCGAGCCGCTTAGGCCGAGCAGAAAGTAGCAGACCAGTTACATCTCATACTGAACTATGTGTTACTACAAACCCAAAATTGAGTCATATTATCAATATATTTCATTGATTTTTCCACAAACCACCTTTCTGTCGAAAAATTGTGTCGATAAACTCATTTCTGCATTAAAATATTTAATTCCTCAAAATTCAACACCAAAATAATTTCACTCATAAATGAGTTTGAGGTTACTCAATGATATTTTTTACTATGTAGCTTTCAATGGTTTCTACTGCGATGTAGAACGCTTCGTGTCTATGGCTTGTCAGTCCGGCATGGAGTAGCGAATGGCTGCTAGATGTAGCTTTACTACTTCGCGATACTAACAATCCCTGCTGTCAAATTAGACAGACTTAAAACAACTAAAGTCATTCGTCGGTTATCTCAGCTATGTCATACTGATGATAACTAATAAGCTCGAAATCGGTATATGTCTGGTGGGCTGCTGACGAGTGATTTTAGCTGTTTGCTGTAGGTTTTTCAGGTGTAAGTCAATGCTGGTTGGAGTATTAGCCCGCACAGTAGTTGTTTCCTGGAATTTCGTGTTTGCAACATTTCTTTGGTGTATATGTCTAAATATACAAGGTGGTCATTTTTACAATTCTAATACAGAAACTCGGAAACAGTAATATACGGTACAGGGTACAGGGTATATGAGTGCATGCATTTTATTTTTCCTTTTACAACTTTTTTATTTTGAAAGTAAATCTTATTAAACATGGTACTCTATTAAAAATTTAAGTGTCATTACTTCAGCATAATATGATATGTTAAGCACAAATGAACATAAACGTTGTAAGCTAAATGGTCTTCAAAATACGTGAGTCAGAATTGTTTTTTAGTGCATGACAAAAAATCTAAATGTAAACAATAATTATTGTGAATGGAGGTGCTAGACATTTTCAACATCTAATAAAATAAAATTAGTGGTAAATGAATTTTCACATTTAATTTCTCGAGAACTGATCATCAAAAACTAAAAAACTAGATGACGTTGAAAACACAACCTTTTAAAATAATATGTCATATAGCAAACACTACTTTTCGTATTAGATTTTAAGGGTAGAGAGCACTCCCGCTTAGAGGTAGAAATTTGAGTACGTCTGCAAAACATATCTCCATCAAAACTAACGTTGACGACGGGTTCGATCGTTTTCTTTATGTTGTGCATTAAAATAAAGAAAACTTGGGTGGCAAGATTTCGGTGGTCCACTCTATACAGGAGATATCTAAAAAAAATTTTGAAGGTACAGGGGACTCTTACAAATACAATTTAATAAAAATAAAATCAAAAAGAGCAGATCAAAATTGATTTAAAAATACACTTCAGCGCGGCACTGGAAACTGGTTCACTATAAAACCCGATAAGGCAATTTTAAAGCAGCAAATTCAACTGCTTTTGCCACTATTGTTATTAATAGAATTAATTTGTAGTTTGACATATCTGATGTTACATTTTGGGCCCGTCTTACCCAGTTTCTACAATAACACAAATGTTTCTGCTTCCTCTCTGTCTTGAACTTGTAAATTATTGACAGCAGCTATGATACGTTTGCGTAAATCATCAATAGTGTCCACTTCGGTACAATATACTCTTTAAATATCCCCACAAAAATAAGTCAAAATGATTTAAAGTCAAGAGATCATGGCGGTCATGGTACCGGTCCTCCTCGTCCAATGCCTTGGTATTAATAATAAGTCACACGCTATACATGGTAAGGATATAATTGAGCCTTTTGTATGATACGCCACACTGCTGCAATACACCTTGGACGACCTGCACCTCCATCTCTTTCACGATTCGGTTGTAAATTTCCCGAATCGCGCCTACGTTTGCACTACACATGCACTTACTTCTTATTGTAAAAGTAGTTGCATTAGGCATATGTTTACCGGGAAATCGTTCTGCTAAAGCATTTTCATTTCACCACAAATTAGAACGATATCCATCAACTGTGAGTTGCTATACGTAAGCCATTTTTGATATTTGAAAAACTAATGTAAATACTTGCATTACAAAAAAGTTAATACGATAAAGATAAGTAATCGGATATTTGAAATCGTCCGATTTGAGACTACAGTAGCCCAGCAATGTAAAGGTTAAAGCTACTAGAACTTAATATTTATCTGAAACTATAAGGATTTTACAATTTTTTTTTGTACGATATTGGCATTAGTTAAGTTCTAAATGCCCATATATATCTAATTTTGGCAGAGGTGCAATTTGACAATGCACCGAGGACAAAATAGCATCTCTCCGAATGGTATATACTATTTTTTCCACGGTCTCATTAACTTAAAAACACATATTTTGTCATTATGAAGTAAGTAGCACCAGAATTATTGTATTCGGATTTGAGCATTTATTTAGTAGTCGTTGAGTTATTGTCATAACTACAAAATAAACAAAAAAAAGAATTGTCAAATTAAGGTGCTAGTTTGGTTTAGTTTAAAGTTTGTTTAGTGCACAATGAATAATTGTGAGTCGGAAGAGATTGTGGAGGCTGCAAATATTGCAATAAGCAATTTGCTGCCTACGAAGTCAAGATCTTTATACAATATAGCCTACAATCGGTTCAAAAAGTGTTGCGCCTAGAAAATGTTCAAGTATACAGCGAGAATGTTTTGTTGGCATGCTTCAGTAAAAATGCAAAGAATTACAAGTCTTCCACATTATGGGCGCAATATTCTATGGTTAAGTCATGCTTGATAATTTACGACAACATAGATATAAGCAAATTCCCCAAGCTGATCGCATTTTGAAAAGAACCGGTGACGGATATCTAGCGAAAAAATCGAAATTATAAAGGTTGAAATCGACCGTTTTCTATCAAGTGCAGATGACAAAGAATTCTTAATGATTAAGGTAAGATTACTTGTGTTGTTAGGTATTTCAGTTATTAAGTATTTTGATTTTTTATAGGTTGGATTAATTCTGAGGATTGCCGGAGCTTGTCGTACTGATGAACTAGTCAATTTAACTGTAGATGATATTGAGGATGTAGGTTCTTCCTTGATTGTAAAAATTCCAAACACTAAGACAAAGATTCCACGAACCTTTCTGGTTACCGATGTGGGAAATATGCTTGAATTGTTTCGAAAATACCTGTACCTTCGTCCTCCCCACGTCAAGCATTTTTTGTACTACAAAGCAGGAAAATGTAGTTCGCAGCCAGTTGGCAAGAATACCATGGGAAAAATTCCGAGTGTAGTAGCTTCGTATTTAAAATTACCTGATGCTGCATGTTATACTGGTCACTGCTTACGAAGATCTTCAGCGACATTACTGGCAGATGCTGGTGTGGATATCACAACAATAAAGCGTCATGCTGGTTGGAAATCAACGACAGTCGCTGAGGGTTATGTCGAGAACTCCATTGAAAATAAGACCAAAATTGCTAATCAGGTTTAAGTAGGCATCACTACTAGCACAATCACAAAAACTGTAAATGTAAGCGAAAGTAATATTCCTTCTAATATTAATTTTGAAAATTGTACAAATGTAACATTTAATTTAAATGTCAATAAATAATTTCAATGTTATCTTTTTTTGCATGAAAAACGTTCTTCATAATGTAAACTCTCTTGGGAGCATTATACTCCCTTGGGAATAATCGACTACTTCTGTTTTAATTTTGATGTCATAGAAACTGATTTCTACTCCCGACCGTTGAAAAATATTTTTTCTTACTGGCGCATTCGCCATAATATCGAATTTTAATTTGTGCACAGTGAAGTAAGTGATTGAGAATTTATTTTTTGAGAAAAACATTCTCAAGAACATAGGATCTAAAAGACGTTATAAAAAATAGAAGGCGCTTAACACTTGTCGCTTTAAAGAGTCTGTGGACAGTTACCAGAAAAAAGTTTTCTAATCATATTCGTAGATTACATTTCATTATTAAATATAATTTGTTCTGTATGAATATATCCAATGATGTGAAATTGCACTGCTAAGAATAAATAATGATGAATCATGAAAAACATGTAGTAAAATATTTTTTGTTTTGGAAGTTTACAAAAATTTATCAGGTGACATTTTATGTTTATAAAAAGAAGTAAATAAGTCCGCACGATATGTTTGGTATTTGTAGCAGTACTCTGTTATCAGTTGTGGTCCTATTCAAGTTTATTTTGTATGGCACATAATTTCTTGAATGAACATTATACTGGCGTACGAAAAATCACATCAAAATCAGTGACCACAGCTCAGCTTTCTGTCCAAGGGTTTCCTTAAAAATACCATGCGAGACGTAAAGCCTGTTTACGTGTAGTTCAGCAGGGAAGAGAAACTGGCAATTTGCAGCCGAGGCCTAGACAACATGGGAGAGCCATTAGACCTAAACAAACTGTGAATCCCGAGGAAGATATTTTAAATGCCGTCGAGGAGCAGCCTGGAATAAGCACTAGAATAACTGCAGTGCAATTTGGGATATTACAATCCACCGTTTGGCGAACGTTATGGTACGACTTTCTCTACCCATTTCAAGTGCAATGAGTACAAACCTTACTTTCTAGGGATCTTCCGCTTCGAGTGAACTTTTGCAAGTGGTTACTACATCATCAGCTCTTAAAACTGAACTTTGTCATGAATATCTTATTTACGGATGAGACAATTTTTACTCGTAATAGTGTTTACAATTTTCAGAAGACGTATTATTGACTACTGCAAAATCCACATATCACTAGGGGCACAACAACGATTTTCAGTAAATGTGTGAGCTAGAGTTGTGAACGGAGTACCTATTGGCCCTTTCATTCTGGAACTGATGTTCTTTATTTACAATTTTAGCGTAATAATTTACAGATGCTCTTCAAAGAAATTAATCTCAATGTTAAACAGCATAAATGTAGTGTCTTCACGATTGCGCTCCACCACATTTTGCGCGACTAGTGCGACAACATTTGGATCATGTGTTTCCCGAACGTTGGATAAACGGATGTGGTCCAATTGGGTATCCCCTTCGATTGTCTGGCCTAAATATCCTTGACCTTTATTTTTAAGATCACAAAAACTATGGTGTATGTTACCGAAGTTAATACTGAACGAGAGTTACATTAGGTGAGATAATAATAATAATATTGCAGCAGGTACTTATATCCAGACTTTTCGGGCTGGGCGACACGCCATTGAATCTATAAATTATGATAAATGATTATAAAAAAAGTTAATACGATAAGGACAAGTAATCGGATATTTGAAATCGTCCAGTTAGAGACTACAGTATCCGAGCAATGTAAAGGTTAAAGCTACTAGAACTTCAATAATTTTCTCGGAAACTATAAGGATTTAAAATTTTTTTTTTGTACGATATTGGCCTTAGTAGAGTTCTAAATCACCATGTATATCTAATTTAATTAAATATCTTTCATATGACTCTTTCATTCCCCGCTTTATAAATATTTTTCTCTTACTGGCGCATTCGCCAAAATATCGAATTTTAATGGCGCGCCCAGGACGAGAGGTCTGCAAGTACCTGCTGCTGTAAGTCACTTCCTGCAAGTCGAGCCGCTTAGGCCGAGCAGGATGTAGCAGACCACTTATATCTCATCTGCACTCGATTTACATATGAATATACATTATGAAGGAACGGCTAGTTCAATTGTCGGTCATCTCACTTATGGCATACTGATGAGGGCTAACAAGCCCGAAACCGGTATGTCTGGTGGGGTGGCCCACAAGGGTTCTTGGCTCTTCACACGGATACTACAGGTGTAATTCAATGCCGGTCGGAGTATTAATCCGCGGAGTAGTTGTTTCCTGCAGTATCATTTAATAAGAGTTACATTAGATTATTATCCGTTAAAATTAATTTCATGTTAAATTGTTTAAAGAAACTAAAGATTTTATTTTTAAGGCGCGCTTTGTTCATCTTTAAAAACTATGACTGATAATGCTAATATAATCACTATGAGTTTCTCTAAAGTATTAGAGATTTACGAAAATTTACTATGTATGTTTTAAACTGCTATCTATTTTGGATTTGAAAGAAATTAATATGTTTAGATCACTACTACTAGTTAATTTAATTATAAAGTAAATTTCTCTACAGGATGGTTAATTTAAAACATGCTTTTTTTTAATAAAACATCCTGTGTATTTTTATGCCATTCAATTTAATTATTTTTTACCTTCGTACTGATATATAATAGCAAATTGCGACATACTGTACCTATACTGTATCTTAACATTACATGTTTTGGTTTCGCCAGCAAACTATTCGAGAACGATTCAAAATAACTGACCATTCCATTAGTAAGAATTATTAAGTTCTGATAAGCTAAGAATGTAACTGAACTATTTAGAACTATTCTAGGATCATATAAATTCAAAACACCTTTCCTTAATTCCCAGGAAAGTAAAATTAAGAACAAATACCGTTATTTTTCTAAATATACATTAAATTGCATTTCTTGTGGTTGAATATTTGGCACTTTGAGAGATATTTTTATCGATACATTCGCAGGGAGAACTATTTAAATGCACTTATTTGATCTGTGAATGATCAGGTCCCAATAACTAGTTTATGGTTGAAAAACTGTGTCACACTTTTTATGAAACTAATTCACTTGTATCGATACTTCGCCTGAGGTGGATCCTTAAACTTTAAAAACATTTCCTGACAACGGGATTTTCCGCTCTAACTTTGAGCGCGTCTCCACCTCGCAAACAATCCACTTTCCAGAAGAAGTACGTAACGACGTCTTGTGTTAAATAAGCGATAAAGCGCCTGGAAGCTTCGACATCTATCTCGGTAATGACTGTAAATACTGCTAAATGCCCAATAAAACTAAATCATTCGCCCTTCTTCGCGAAACAAGCGCTCCCGGTAATTAATGACCTTTTCTCTTAAATTTATTGCAGCACAGAACGAGACATAAAAAGGGACTCATAAGATGACTGATTTATTACGGCATCCTGCGCAAATGATCAATAAGCTGGATCGTTATGGTGTATTAATTGATACTTCAGAAGATGAAAGAAGAGCAAAAGTAGCCGTACAGTTGGCACAAAAAGCGCTTATTTCCTTTCTACGGACAATTCAGACCCTGATAGTAATTTGCTGACTCGCCCAAGATCCATAATTATCTTTTCATTGCGAGGACTGAAATGTAAAGGGATTCACAGAATTAGAATTTCTAATCAGAAGTACAGTTTTCAATCTGTCTTAATAGTTATTTATTGTATAAGTGTTTTAAGTAGCATTTTATTCACCCAAAAATGTTTAAACGCAAAAACGTAGTTCGAGCGTTTAATGTTCTCAACTGGATAAAAGGCAATTAAAATACAAATGCAAAACAACGTTTTATCCATAATCACTAAGGCACGACATTTAAGTTTGACAGCAGGGGCGTCGCGCGTGAAATACCTAGGGCGTTTATAGTAAATAATTTTATTATAATATTGTGGAATGCTTCCGTATTAAAAATCTGGATGAGCAAATATCTGGAATATTACATATGTTACCACAGTAGATTGTTTAAACAATATCCATAACGGAGAAAAGATATTTGTATGTACCGAAAACGGTTGTACGTCATCTAATGACGTTATAGGTGCATATTTGAAGTATAATCTCTAAAAGTAGCTAATGCATCCGTGGGAGGGCTGTTATTATGATGGAGTTGTTTTAATCTGGATTTTTTCTTAACACATTGTCGAATTTGTCTCTGACGCAAACACTTTTCACCTAACGTATATACCTACTACTGTTTGTAAGTCATCTACTATTTGCAGTGATTTATCTAACGATAATGCAGTTTTTTGTAAGTGTTTTATAGGATCCGCAATTGGAATTGGAAATTCTTAAACTTCGGCATATGTTATGCGTTCCGAAAATGATAGCAACAATGATACAAGGATTGTTATTAACGGAAAGGAAGTTAAGTTAATAAGATGTTAAAAAGTAAATAAATTAAATTTGATTTATTGTAGGTTTATTATTTTTTTTATTATTATACTAGTGAAATAAAGTTACTTTATTTCAATAGTGGAGAAAAATCTCAAACAATATATACAAAATGCGGTGTTATACCAATTTATAAATTGAGTGAAGGACTAGTGAATTTGGTTCTTCTGGTGAGTTTATAGGTCCAGATAATTAAACAAGTGTTGAATCTCAAGCTTGCGCTTTGAAAAATGTATTCCTCTTTTTATATGAGTATGAGCATACTAAAATCTAAATTGGAAAAGAAATGCAATCACCAACTGGTACTGGTAAAAAATTAAACTACAAACCAGATTTATAAAACTTACATTCATCTACTTGTTGTTTCTTTGTCGTTACATATACGAGTACCTACAATCCATAGTAACTATAATACATTAATATATTTCAACACAGAACAATATTATCAAAAGGTTCTTAACATATTAAAATCTACTAAGTAATGATTTAAAAATATGAAAGTGCTATTTTCATATTGATGAAATAAACATAAAAATATTTAGGACTTATGCGTAAGAAGTATAGTATATCTTACTATTTTTATTTAAGAATCACTAACTTTCTTATTTTATTATGTTTTAAATGTATAATAAAAATGTTTAATCAGTACTTAACTACTTTCCTTAATATAATTTTACACTCTTGTTATATACCTACTATATATGAGAAAATAAATATATGTTTACTTCACATTTATCATAATAATAACTCTTAGTCCTAAGTGAAAATAAATGATATATTCAACAAATATTTTAATACAAATTCACTCAAATCCGTAATCATAATCATTGAAATAAAAAACAATATCTGGTGATATTCTTGGAGAACTGATACCAATAACATATCACGGAATATTACTGCATGTTCAACAAATAAGATTTCTTATGGAATTAGTTTCACTATATGTTAAAATTAGAAACAGTATTTATTATATATATTATTGATTAAATAAAAGTTTTATTATTAAATACATACATTATGTCTGTTTTAATCATTAATTGTTCATGAACATGGGTAATCATTAATCACAAAAAATTATAAATACAATCCTGATGTTTCCCCCACCTAAAGCACTCAGTTGCGAAAAGCGCATCCTTTGCACAAGTAAAGTTTAGTCTTAGCTATCTCTTTCAATCGCGTTGATTACAATAATGTTATTATTTGTTAGAATAGAATATCAATTTCCGACATATTTACAATTTACATACCGAAGTAACAAATTCTAGTTATTTGTTATAACTAATAAAAACAAACAACATAAAGCATGATTACCGCTAGAAAATCATAGCAAATGGCTGTATCAATCATTGTGAAATACACTTTTCGGAAATCTACTATTTTTCTACAGGTAATTTTTGTTCAAAAATAAGAAAGAATTATAGTTATAGTGTGTTCCAATATATATATTTTTTCTAGTTCAGATACTGAAAAACTATAACTATAAAATTAATTCAGGGTAAAACGATGAGGGAAAGTAAACATTATCTTTAAAAGCGTTATATTTCAGAGATAAAAGTTACCTATAATCCTAAAATCGAACATATATATCAAAAGTAAATATGATTTAAATAATAATAAATAAACAACAAAAGGTAAGTACCTTATTTATTTGTTAAAGGTAAATATGATTTAAATAATATAACAAATAATATAGTTTTTCATTAAACAGTAAATAAACAAGAAATGAGTAACTACCTTATTTGTTTCTGCAACAACTGCTGTTGTGGCATTTTTAATTGCACAGTAATTGGCGTTTTCTACATTCACATGCATTAGTACCACAGTCTCTTGTGCGATGGCATCTAGTATATCCTTGGATTTTGCCCGAAGAATTTGTAGCTGCAGATGTTATACAACAAATTATAGGTATAACGACACGATTCCGATTAAGAAGCTACAACACCAATATCACTGACCATCGAAACTTCTGGATGCAAATTTTTATTTGGGTGTTTCCTCATAATAATCAGACCATTTTTGTTTGTCCTAAAAACTATCAGACGATACTAGTATGTCCTACGAAACATGCAGAGTTCCTAACAACGATAGGAACTTTTAGTGTATCCGGTATTTCCTGTAACATATACACAAAAATTAATAAAACACGAAAATCGTAACTAGAAACGAATGCACCGACTCCACACAAAGCGCCAACAGCCGTTATGTAACGATCGCTGTCGGTATGGCACGAACGATAGGAATATGTGACGTCACATCGACTGCTGGACTGATTGAAGGCGGAACGAACTTTGGGCATAAATATCTCCTTTGTTTTTCGGCCAATTAATTTTATATTTTCAAGATATGCTTACATAACTAAAAATGCTTACAATAATGTTAATGAATTTCAATACAATTAGATTATACTAAATGACATCATTATGACATACTGACTTTTTAATAGCGAATGATCTAAAAATCCCCTGTAAAATTATGTCCGTGGAATATTACAACACGCTGTTTGTGACTTTAAGAGGTTAAAGCCCTTTGATAAGCATTCTAATGAAATAACGCCTCCACAACCGGAAATCCTTTTCCGGGACAGGAGGTAGAGGGCAGGACGTTAAACCGATTTTCTAACGAGTTTTCTTTCTTTTACAGCCGCGCTGGCCGACAAGGAAGAGGCGAGCGAGGAGGTAAGTGCTTTCGCAGGAGAAAAAAATTAAGAATGCGTGCCGCGCCACCCCACTAATTGCACCCCTGGCCGTTTTATTCTCATCGAATTATTCGCTGGAATGATAATTGCCGCTTTTATATTTCGAATGCCGCGGGAAAATCGCCCCCCTGTGGGTTTCCTAATGAAAAGTTTCAGCCATCTGCGGTTTGTTATTTTTATTCTAACGGGGCCGTTAAGTAGGGCACCGATTCACAAGGCGGCCAAGGCAGGGGTATACTGACAACAGTATCGTTCTTCCGAGAAAAAATTGCGCTGTAGAAATTTTAAAAACTTTTCTTTAATATCTGAGTATTCAAATAGGCGCGGTAAGAGTGCTTTTAAACGTACGTGGTATTTTTTAAATATTCCATAAGCGCCTTCATAAAATGAGCTAACTTTAATGTTAGATAAAAGTTATGTTGAACAGGTACGAATATTTAAAGCATATAAAAACCGTTCCAAAATAATGGAACAAAATTTAAATTTTTTTCAAATTTAAAAAACGCTGAAGTAGGTTAATACCACAGCATAAGTAGAGCAGCAATTTCACTCCGTTGTCGGCACTTTGAACTGCTTTCAGTTTTCTGCGGTGGTTTTCTCGAAATATGAGTGCGATAGCGCATCCGATGGGATTTACAGAATCGGTGATCAGAACCGGAATAAGAATTTTTTATTTGCGCGTAAAAGTATAGTCATTTATTCCACATAAAAGTTTACGTTATATCTATCCACATCATGTAATAATTCATTATACAGTTATGAATAGCTAAATCAACATGTATTATATACTATCATTTGCTGCTACTAACATAGTGTGAAAATTCGATTTACTTCTTTGGACTCTTTAAAAAAAAGAGTTTCAAATGTGTCTCCGTTTTTTCGTTCTTTGGGAAATGATTAGCGAATTTTATCAAGAGCAGTTTTTTCATAAAATTAAAATAAGTTATTAATATTTGTATTGAAAAAATACTTTTTACCACTGGCGTAGAAGTTTAGGGGGTTCAAAACAGAGCAATATCCCATATCTACGCCACTGGACATAGCCGGAAAAAGTTATTCACGTCAAAATGTTAACCTTTTATTATGATTACTGTATACCAAGTTTTAACAAAATATATTTATTTGTTTAGTAGATAATAAAGAAAATAACATATTTTTTTGAGAGCTGAACGCCCTGTATCACGAAAACGGAGCGCTATAGGGAAAAATGTTATAGGAAAGAATCCTATTTTTTCTTCACGCTCTATCATTTCCCAAAGTTAAGAACGAAAAAACGGAGACACCCTGTATATTGCACCACAAAACATTTTTATTTATTTATTTACTTATTTTGTTATTAGCAATAATTATTTTTTTTTGAAAATTTTTTTAATTTAAAATTTGACGTTTGAAGTTTAGTGGAAAAATAATTTATTATGATTTTTTTTTTGTCTTAAATGGTCTACGTAAGCCAGAAGACAAGTATTTTTTAGAACAGAAAAATTATGTTTACTTAACTTTGAAAAATGTTAAATTGGAGATAAAAGTGCAGTAAAATGTAAATTTGGAAAAAATTGGTATCTAAATATTTATATTTTTTATTATTTTGTTTTGAGATTTCTCATTATAATGACTACAAGAAATATGTATTTGACATAGTTTGTATGAACTATGATTAATCCTGAGCAGCTTTTCTAATAAATATTCTCTATTAGAAACCACTACACCGAACTTTGCTCTAAAATAAAAATTTGTATTTGAACAAAATTTGCGACAACCATATTCGATACTTGTTGAAATCATTAATGTAAATAAAAGTACGGCGTACGCCAATGTATCCAGGCTGGAGGAAGCCATTTCGAACATTTATTGTATATTGAACAACTTTACATGTACTTTTTGATAATAAAATGTTGTTAATGTCGCAAATATTGTTCACCCTGTATCTTCGGAACAAAGGAATTTTTCAGAAATCATCATAGGACAAAATATTCTTAGAATAAGCCAAGGAATAACCCCTTGAATTTTTTCAGTATGTTTACCTAACACCCTGTATAGATATTGTGTTGAGCTGTAACATATTATACCGACTATTTTTAAATGTGGCGCTCTCTATTTCATAGTATGTCAACTGCGCTTTTAGTTTTAGTTATTTACGACACGCTGTAATAGTCGTTCTTGCGTCGATGCGTTTCTTTTTACGCCTGCTGTAAGTTGTTCCCCCGTGTTTATTTCAATAACTATTTATAAATACTAACATAATTTACATTAACAACTATTAGCTGAAGGGAGACGTGAAGTAACATGCCAAAAACAGAAGAAATAGATGGGAATTGTTTCAAATGTCGTTTGACAGTGATCCCGAAGGTTATAGGCACATACGTATTATATGAAATGATCTGTTTTGTACTGTGTGTGAAAGCATTATAAATTCTTCTGAAAAAACTAAAGTGACACGACATTTGAACAACACAACTTGCACTTTCTTTAACTCAGATGGAGTACACGAAGCTTCTGTTTCCATTCTTGCAAACGTGTGGTAAACACATTCAACTAAAATCAAAATTTCAAATCTATCTGACACTTCAGACAACGAAACATATTTAACCTTCATAAACAATTAAAAATTTGTAAATAAATACATACCATTTGAATAAAAAATGTCGTGTACACCACATAGCAGGGTTGCCAGTTCGATATTTATTTCTTCAGCATATATCCATCAAAATTCAGTTGAAATCAGTAGACTTATACTAAGTCAAGTGAGCGATTCATTGCCAACCTCAAATAAACAGGAAATTCAAATAAATATAGCATTATTTTTACTAATATGGAATAATATAATATTTTGAAATTCAAAATAAATATAGCATTATTTTTGGTAATATGTTTTACATTAATTAGTTTATATGTAAATAAGAATATGCTTTCAAGATTTTCAAGAAATAACGTTTAAATAAGATAATATTACCGTTTTTGTTATAATTGTTTTCTAACAGCTGGTACGACAGGGTAGTAAATTTTAAGTAAAGAATAAATAGCAAATGTGCTGACCAATCACAGACGACGGTAGGCATAGTTTTCGCTCAATTTAAAGCTTGTTAGTGATGAACTTTGCTTTACTTTAATATACAGATTAGTATTTACTGCTTATTGCTATATGATTACTATTATCATGAAAACCTTTTCTATTTAATAAAACTATAAATACTTTCTACATTAAAGCAACACATACAAGTGAGAAAATAGAATGAAAATAGTTTGTCAGCTCATACACTTTTATTTCAACCAATGATTTAATAAAGGCAGATAAGTTGGATACAAAACAAGGCTTATTCTTTCTTAAAACAGTTTAAACATCGTATGCTAAATCGCGCCGTCTTTGTACCTAATACTTCGAATACTGTCGAATCTGCCGAATTTCAATATACATGGTGATTCATTAATAATTATACATACGCTAGCTGGATAAGGCTGATAATATGAAGAATTGACACATAATGCTTAGATAAAATATGGCTCCTTATGGAGTTACAGGGTCTTTTATTTAAAAAATGTTAAATGATTTTTATCCATTACTTTAACCCTGTTTGATATTTCTCTACCATACTTGGTATAAAGTTTAGATATTTTAAAACATTAAAAAATGCTACAAAATCGTTCTTGGTTACTACCAGAGGAGCACGACGGGGATAGAGGCTCTGTTTCCTATTCCAAACTTTTACATCATTGGAGGATTTTTTATAAACGTCAAAGTACTGATACAAGCAAACGACAACTACGTTATATGTAGAGCGATTCACTGCAATCGAGCAATGGAAAAGACTAGATGAAGCACAGCTGCTGCGATTTATGTAATACCGGTCTTTGATCTATTTTACCGACCTATAGATTGCTATGGACGCATTCCAAATTTTCATATAGAATGTTTTTAAAACACGCCTATCGAAATTCATGCAAGGCCTACCTATTATCAATAATAATGGACACGTTGATTTTTCTGCTAAAATTCAGAAATATAATTATTAAAATCTTCATGTTATTTTGTCAATGTATACGTTATCATTAAACATTTATCAGTAGATTAATAAGATATTTCAGTAGATCAGTAGAATAAAATTGAAACCCGGGCAACTCTGTAACATAGTATTTCACTGTCTAGGTACACAAATAACTATTTGGGTTAAATAAAACTATTATTAGTTGCTAGTGACCTTTAGTTTAATGTAATAATTTTTTACATACTGCCAACGTTTCTGTCTATATTGAGTCTTCTTCAGAGCTCTACAAGTTACAATTATATGTTATACAACTTTTATAAAATTAATGCAGAAGAATATAAAACAACCATAAAAATACATTGCATACATTAAAATTAGACTTATTACCTTATTAAATGAAATTGGTTAAAATAGTAAAGGTGGACAAATTTTAATTAATAACAAACCTAAGAACAAACAATTACAATGATCAAACAATCTATTATCTGTAGTGTAATGTTCTTCTTTGTTCAAAAACAATACAAAGATTTTCATAAAAATTGTCCAAATTTAAGTAGCTACAACTAACAATATATGTAACAGCACAGGGAAACAATGGATCATCAGTTTTAAACGAGAACATTCGTTAAAATGTGTCTGTTAGATAGGTTGGGTAGAGTGTCGTCTTTTTTCTCCTTAAATAAAACTCGGAAAAGAAAATACAAAATATTGCTGGATTTTATACCTATACCTATACTGGGCATTAGAATAATTAAACAGTTTATTGTTTAATTTTATCACTTAAGCCTATTAAATTGAAATATGATGTATTTAAGTTTTAAATATCTTGTTTTAGATAATAAAAATCTAGATATTCAAAACACATCATATTTCAATTTAATAGACTTAATTGATATTTACTTCAATTTTTGTTTTTATTATCCATATTATGTGTATTGTTATTTAGACAATTATTTAATTTATTTCCGGTTTACAGTCAGTACAGATCTTTTTAATTATAAAATATCGTTACACCTACAGAAATTGAAATTAAATTTACATTGCTGCATTGGAAAATGGGTATAGCTGATTTCAAATTGGCTGGTTCATATGTATAGAATGTAGGTATATGAGTATAACTTTTAAATACAACTTAAAGTGAATGTACCTACATCTTATGCTAGCTTTAACATTGCATTTTAGTAATCTCTCACATAAGGCTCTGAAGCAAATAGGAATTTAAACTAGGAAGATATCATCTAACAGAAATAATATAGAGAAGCATATTCTCCAATATTGTTCTACTTTAATATAACTTACTTAATCTTTCAACTTTACCTTTACTCTTAGACTTCCTTCGCATCCTTTGCTCAATATCTTTTCGATCTACTTCTGGCATTACATGAGAACTTTAGTCATTATATCCTATTATTTCCTCTCGGCTGTTTTGTAGAACACAGAACCACATCAATTTAGTACTTTTATATTAATAAATATTGCGAAAAGGATAATTTGGATTTAGCGTTTAGTACTGAAAATACAGGAAAAGGTTTACAACAAAATAAAATGATTTCTTTTTGTGTTGTATCAAACTGAATAAGTATAAACAATGAAATGAGACATAAAAATAAAATGATGATACACTTAAAGAACTATTATATTCAAAACTTAAACACGCCATGTTTCAATTTAATAGACTTATTTTTTATTGGATTAGAAAGGTATTTTAAGCTAATATAAATCAAATTTCCTACAATTCCTATCCATGAAGTCATATGTATGTTCTCTGATACCAAACATCAAGGTATGCTAATGAACAATTCCACAGACAAAGTTCTATTCAATAATTATCTAAAGAAATTAATCTATCTTAATTTACTAACCTGCTTTAATGAAAACACTATAAATATCTAACTTCACTTTTGGCAGTGGGAACACGATAACTCAACCACAATAGATGAGATCATATTTAACTCATTGACAGTATAATGTCACTTTTGTAATTGTCCATATTTAATTTCAAATAGTTTTAATTTATATAATAATTTTTATAGTTAGATATTTGACTCAACCTAAAGGAGGCCACCTGAAGAAGCAATCCTAAAAATGCAGAAATAGGTCAGATCTCATCTATTGTGGTTGAATTATCATGTTCCCACTGCCAAAAGTGAAGTTAGATATTTATAGTGTTTTCATTAAAGCAGGTTAGTAAATTTAGATATATTAATTTCTTTAGATAATTATCGAGTAGAGCTTTGTCTGTGGAATTGTTAATTAGCATACCTAGATGTTTGGTATCAGAGAACATACATATGACTACATTGATAGGAATTGTGGGAGATTTGATTTATGTTAGCTTAAAATACCTTTCCAAACCAGTAAAAAATGTTACGAAAGCTAATAATAACGCATATATGGGTAGATATTGTGGGTGTAATTCCACGCTGGTTGGGGCTTTTGTCACAGAGTAGTTTCACACAATAGTATCAATACCTAAAAATATATAAAAAATTAATAGACTTAATTGATAAAATTAAACAATAAACTATTTAATTATTCGAATACCCAGTATATACAAAATCATAGCAATTTTTGTGTTTTCTTTTCCGAGTTTTATTTAAGGAGAAACAAGACAATACCCCAGCCATGCTGTTACATATATTGTTAGTTTTTTGCTTAAATTTGGACAATTTTAATGAAAATCTCTGTATTCTTTTTGAACGAAGAAAAACATTACACTACAGGTAATAGTTAAATTATTTGATCTTTGTAAATTTTTATTCTTAGGTTGTTATTAATTAAATTTTGCCCACCTTTACTCGTTTAACCAATTTCATTTAATAACCAAGGTAATAATTGTAATTTTAATATGTGCAATGTGTTTTTTATTATTTTTTATATTAATTATTTTACAGTAATTTAAAAAAGTTGTATAACATATAATTTGTAACTTGTAGAGCCCTGAAGAAGACCCAATATAGGCAGAAACATTGGCAGTATGTAAAAAAATGTTTTTATTTATAAATCTACGGACCTATCACTAGGCAATGATTTCCTCTACAGTAAACTAAAGATCACTAGCAACAAATAAAATATATTCTAATGTCACTGGATGTAATAAATTGATTAGATGATTAAAGTAAGCAATTACTGATTGATATTTATTACTATCAAATTTTTACTAAGGCACTGCCTCATCATACTAGTCGTCACTGCAAATTTAAGAGTATAAAAGACATCAAAGAAAACTGTGTATTTAATGCAAAATAAAACAAATTTATATCACCTCATAAGCAAGAAGTAACCATCAATTAACTGTCTTATTCATACAATGTGAGTATCTTATTAAATGTATGCGCATTTTCTGATCCAGAGGAGTCCAACCCCCTTTACATTGATAAAACGATGGAGTTAGAAAGGGATTGGCCTTTCACGGAGTAGTCCGGTTATCGAGGCTATTACTTGTCGGGTTTACACCGCCTTTAGTGATAGATACTCTGTTTTAATACCAGCAGGTCATGTAAATGGCTTTCAGAGTAATAGAAAGTATATTTTTAGACTAAATATTCACCGTCTTTGAGCAGGTATGCCTCCATTAGGTTAAATAGTTATTCTATGAACTTTGTTTAAACTATTCAAATAGGAACAAAGGTACCCGTGAAAATCCTGATCTGAAATGGCATTCAAATTTAAAAAAGCGGAGGTACTCAATTATTTTTTTAATTTTCCATAATTCGTCATGTAATATTCCTCATAACAATTGATACATTAATTTATAACTTATAAAATTACTCAGCTGTTCAATTGTCAGTGTCCTAAATATTAAAGCGACTACAATTTATTAAAATGTATTATGAAATGTTCTACCTGTTAATGGCGAAATATATTGAACAATGATAACTGATTAGACCCAAATTAGATGATATGAGTTTTAGGGAACTTTGGTTATGCAATTATCACTTAAAAATAAATACAACAATACTATTTTTATACTTTGTTTCAGTAGAAACGTAGGATATATTTAATGAAAGATAATGTATAAGGGGGTCAACGACAAAATCCAACATCTACGTTACTGAAAAATGCAGTGGTCTTATAAGGGTATTTTTTTGTATAAACTATTTTTCTAAAAAAAAAATAATAATAAGAGAGGTATTTAAAGGGACATACACTATAATTCATTTGTGTAGTATTATTCAGTTCATATCTTGTGTAAAATGTATGTCTCTTACAAATATTTCATATTGACAATAAGTATGACAAAAAACATTTATATTTTAGAACGATGTCATCAACTTCTGAGTTTTTGTGCAATTTATTTTTAGTTGGTTGCTGCCACTAATATTGCTTTTCCGTAAATTTTAAACAATTACAACAATATCAATTGTTAAATACAGTACATATCATATTGCCCAAGTGTTCGAATTACCTTTACATAGTGTACTTCAAACACACATTGAAAATCATATTACTATTTACCAACACGGATTTATTCACGGTAGGTTCACGGTAACAAATTTATTTCACATCACCCAATTCTTAGCTGAAAATTTAGATGCCAACGTTCAAGTTGATGTTATTTATACTGACTTTTCGAAAGCCTTCGACAGGCTTGATCATGGTATTCTACTGAAAAAACTTCAACAAGTTGGTTTGACTTCCCCACCGATAACTTTATCTATAGTTATTTACCATGGTGTCTGTTGAAATTCAAGATGTTTCTGGCATACCGCAAGGCTCCATTCTTGGGCCCTTTCTATTTGCTTTATTTATTAATGACATTGTAAAAGACTTGAGTGTTGACATTTTACTCTATGCTGATGACGACAAAGGAATCCTATTTTATATGCATACAATATAGATGGTATCACATCAGATCGTCCTGAGTATGTCAAAGATCTAGGAGTTACTTTTGACAGAAAATTAACTTTCAATTTACGTTGAATAGGATGCTTGAATGACTATTCAAGCATCCTACAGAAATTTGGGATTCGTTATTAAAAACTACAAGGGCTTCACCGATATTAATATACTGTTTTTGCGTTTTAACACATTCGGAAGATCTAAGTTAGATTATGCTTCGTTGATCTGGAACCCTAGACATGATATAATATGTAATAAAGATTCATTAGAAAACATTTATAGGCGTTTTTTAAAATATGCAGTTGATGGATTTTATCCTCCCATCGGCATTCCTCAGAATATATTAATTTCTAGATTTTCTGCAGAAAGTCTTGAAGTACGTAGGCAAAGACAAGCTATATTATTTACCTTCAAAATTTTGAAAACGTATATAGACTATCTTCTAATATTAGAAAAGCTAATCTTTCCCTTGCCACGTACTTCCTCTGGATATATGAAGATGTTCTATTTGCCTATTCCGAGAAATAATATCTTAAAAGTTTTCTCCGTTGCATTTCAGCTGCCATACCTGTAATGATTTGCAAAGTTGATTTATTTTGTACAACTTTAAATAAAATTAAAATTTTTCTTAAGTTTTTTTTTTGTAATTTGTGCGTTGCGTTTATGTAATGTTGTAGTTCTCATCCTGTAATTGATCATTGACTGTTGGATAAAATAAAAAATATCAATATTTAGCATTTAATTATGGAAATTAGCAACTCTCATATTAATTAAATACGAAATATTGATAGTACTGTATACTTGATATTATTATAACAAAGATTGATTTATAGCAAATCAGCAAAACGGAAAATATACCAATAAAATATTATTTTTTAATTATTACGTTCCTGCCAAAATTCGTTTGTCTATTTTCAATTGCTTTTGAGAAAAATTATCTGGTAAGTATATGACATACCTGCTCTCGAGTGTATAGGGACTAGGGAGGTGAAAATAACCCTAGCTTGTCATAAAAAAATCTTAAAGTGCCCCTTAACAGAGCCCCAAAGGGTTATCCAACGATTTACCTTTTCACTCTAACTTTTGAACCGACGTGTTGAAGCAAAAAGAATTTATTTTGATATATTTCCAAATCGACGTTTACCGGATCGAAGCTTAGCTTACGAAAAGGAGGTAAAAAGTCAAGTGAAATTAAAAAAATGCTAAAAGCACCTAATCTTCTGCTAATCCAGAAAGTTGCTGCATCGTGGTCAAGAAAGGCCTCCAAGAAGAGAAACAAACTTTTAATTAGATTAGAGGAGGAAATTCTGGATTACATTGCTAAATATCCCTCTAAAGGAGGAGGCGCACTAGATGAATGCGGTCTAGGCGCATTGCCGATCACGCTAGTCTCGCTTTCGTATCTAATGTATCTTCTAATGATTTTAAATGTACACCTTTGCACTACTAGGTCGGGAACTGGACTCGCTCGTGTCGCGGTCTTGCTGAAAACTTTTTGGAGATGTTCGGCAATTCGCGTCAAATGAAAGAACTAATAAAATTACATCTTCCACATAACATACTTTGACACCTAAATAGCACAGTAGAGCGCACGCGAAAGCGCACGACATATGCGACTGATTCTGTAGAAGTTCGTGATCAGTTCACCACAGAGCAATCCGCGATGCGTCTAAACCGTAACCTCATAGTGGGTTATCATGCGACAAAATGGGCTGGTTTCACTTGAGACTTAGTAACAAATAGCCATATTTTGCATATCTGGCACGAAGAAAATCTCCATGCAATAGTGCAGACAAAGCATCAGCACTGGTTCATGGTTAACATATGGGCGGGAATTATTGGGAGTCATCTCAATGAACCGTTCTTTTTTGAAGATATATTAAATAGTGCCATATTTTTGTAATTCTTGCAAGAAAGATTAAACGGTTTATTAGAAAATGTGCTCTTAGAAATTAGAAATCAGATGTGTTTATGCATGACGATGCATCGTCCCATTTTAGCAATTTAATTCGGCAGCACTTATCAAAATACCTTTGTTTATCAATCGCTTGAGGTGGGACTATTTTATGGGATCAAGATCGCCCGACATAACCCCATTGGATTTCTTTTTATGGAGAAATTTAAAGAGACTTATGTATTCGACGCTAGTACACATCAGGGAAGACCTGGTAGAAAGAATAACACACCATTTCAACGAAATTCGAGACAATTCCGGAATGTTGTTCCAAGCACAATGAGAAAACATCCATTGCATAAAGAAATGTCGAAAATCTGCTCACATTTAAATCATACAGTGTTTTCGAAAAGTAACGAATAAATTCATTATTTTTGAAATTGAGAAGTTTTCGAAAAAATCCCCAGGCACGTCAATTTTGTTTTAAAAAAAGGCACTTTTTGACATGCGTCATCGTTGTTGGAGATATGACGTCATCGACAATTTTTTTAAATGGCAACCCCCAATTTTGACCATGCCATTTGAAACCGTGTCATTCTACATACACATCCTGAAAAATTATGGTATTACATAACAAAAATTTCAATTTTTTGGACATTATCAATAATCTCAGGAGGTATACGATGTATCTCGTGACGAATTCTTGCTTTTAAATCTTCTAAATTAAGCGGTCTAGTAACGTATACTTTGCTTTTTAAGTATCCCCACAAGAAATAATCTTGGGGTGTCAAATCAGACCATCTGGATGGCTACTCAATCGGCCCTCTTCTCGGGTGATACATTTCGGTGAAAATTAAATTTTAAAATCTGCAAACATAACTTTATTGAAATTTTTGTTATGTAACACTTTTAATTGTCATGATGTGTATGTAGAACGATACGCTCTTTCAAATGGCATGGTCAAAATTGGGGGTTGCTACTTAAAAACATTATCGATGACGTCATATCTCGAGCAACGATGACGTCACAAATATGGGTCGTATGTCAAAAAGTGCCTTTTTTAAAAACAAAATCGACGTTTCAGGGGATTTTTTCGAAAACTTCTCAATTTAAAAAACAATGAATTTATTCGTTACTTTTCGAGAGTTCTGTATATTAAAATTTCATTAAATTATACATATCGGTTCATAAGTTAGAATTGCAAAGGTAAATCGTAAGTCTAAAGCGTATTAATGATAATAATACGAGTATTCTTCCATACAAAATCTTAACTTCCTACCTAATTCTCTCACATTATGAAAAAATAACAGAGATGAGTTTTGTTGAAAGACTTTGAAGTTGTAGATATAAAAGAAGGAAATATATAGAAGAAGAGAATCGGAAACAGAGCTAGTGTGAAACTTCTCTCGAAGGGTAATTTATTCTGAAACGTATCCAATAAGAGTTTGTTCAGAATTTGTCATTAAAAAAGTAAAAAGAATGGTTAAAAGTTGCCAGTGACTGAATCTGAATATAATGTCCACTATTTATTCCGGTCCAAACAAGAAAATGTAGCCAGTGTTTCCGACTACAAGTTGCGAGAGCTAATAATAGAACTCCGAGTCGAGAATTTAAAGGGTTACAATTTGTGAGTTCCTCTCTCGTCGATCCATTCTCAGTTTGTTTTACTTATACTGACGTTTTGTTGGCGTGTGGTGAAGGTAACTGAAACTAATGTGACTTAAAAAGAACATGCAGAACTATTCTCACCATTTCACCTCTACTTTTGTTATGAAAATAAAAAAGGAACTATTTTGCGCAAAAATTCCATTATAATGTTATTTCATCTCTGGAAGTTAAATGGAATAATGTAAACGTTAGAACGTTTGTATAAAAAAATAGTATTAATTTGTGGCTAGCTGGATATTGCTAAATTTGCATTTGAAATTATAATATTCCTGCGAGATAAAAAAAATTGGTACGACTGATTTTTACAGTGGAGGCTACAGGTTTGAGTTTTATTTACAGCTGTGTATCCTTTGATGTGTAGCAGAAACAATTTTAAACTGCCGAAGATACTACATAAAATGTTAGTTTAGAGACCAGTCTATTATTGAAGAGTTAGTGGTTACCTTAAAATATAATAATTTTCATATTTTATACAGGGTGTCCGGAAATGATGAGCAAAATATTCAGGGGATAATTCTAGACTGAAAATAAATGCTACCTCTTTCTATAACATTTTTTCCAAAACTGATTATTAACGGAGTTACAGGGTATTAAAGTTAAAATTTTATTTTCGATATTTGTATATAACTTCTTAAGAAATCCACATATTTACATAAAATTTGTAAATCGGGGGTTTTTGCGTACGAGAAATTCAAATATGTTTCTAATTTTGACGTCACTAGTAGAGGGCGCCACGTATGGCACATCATGTTTCTTTTAAGTGGCAGAACTTTTTGCATCTTTATTTATTTATTTATTTATTTAATTCTTATTTTGTATCTACAGGTTAACCCAAATGATACAATTGAAAAGATAACAGTTGTTCCAAAAATAAATTCAACATATACAATAAATTAAATAATATTATAATCAATATAAATAACTTAAACATAAATTCCACATCGTAAGTACTAATTAATTTGCTTCATAAATTTAGTAAGTTATATAATCCAACATTTGTACGAGATTGACGTAGATAGAAAAATCATCTATTCTGGTGGTATAGTTCGGAACGCTTATATTAAATAATGAAAGTAATTCACTACAATTTATTTTATTATTAAAGAGTTTATGGGCAAATTTTAAATAGGAGCAATGTCTTCTATATTTTAGAGATTGAATACTTAGTAGTTGCAGCCTTTCATTATAAACATAACTATTTTTATTAATATTCAGTTTAAAGAGTATAAAATTACATATTTTCTTTTGAACACATTCTAAACGATCTATATAACTAACAAAATATGGATTCCAAACAATACAACAATATTCTAAAGTTGAACGCACTAGAGAATTATATAAAGCAAAAATAGATGTAACATTAGTGAAATCTCGAGTTTGCCGTTTAATGAAACCACACATTCTAAAACATTTGCTCAAAATATCCTCAATGTGAAGGGTGAATTTAAGTTCACAATCAAATTTTACACCCAAATCTTTCACTGCCTTTACTCTTTCTAGTTGAATGCTTTCAATAAAGTAATCAGTCACATAAATATTTTTCCTACGGGTAAATGTAATGCCTTTACATTTACTATGGTTCAACTGCATATCATGAGATTTGCACCACTTAACTAATGAATTTAAATCACTTCGAATTGTATCACTACTCTTAGAATCCTTAACATTTAAAAATAACTAAGTCATCTGCAAACATTAAATATCTACATGATATTAAATTGAAAGAGAAATCATTAATAAAAAGGGAAAACAGAATTGGTCCCACGTGACTACCTTGAGGAACACCAGAAAATTCTTTAATTTTGACTGTTTGAGTTCTATTTAATAAATAAAATTTCATCCACAATAACAAATTCTCGATCAACCCATATGATTCCAATATACTTAACAACAATTTATGGTTAACTCGATCGAGCGCTTTACGAAAATCAGTATTCAACTTGGTAACCATCTTCAATACTTTCAACAATGTAGTTACTAAAAAGTAATAAATTAGTTTCTGTGCTCCGACCGGGGTAAAAACCATGTTGATAGGGTGAAATTAAGCCATTAAAATTTAAACGTAGAGAATCAGCCACTATGGATTCAAATACTTTTCCCGCTGAACTAAGACAACAAATTGGCCTATAGTTACAAATATCAGATTTATCGCCAGATTTAAACAACGGGAATACGTAACTAGATTTCCATACATCTGGAAAATAGCCCGTATTAATTGAAATTTGGAATAGTATTGACAATGGCCAAGCTAGAGATGGACTACAAAGTTTTAAAAAAATGGTGGAATTCCATCTGGGCCCATATGAAAACTTTCTTTAAGATTTATTAATTTATTGAAAATCATGTCGGAATTAATATTAATGTAAGACAGTATGTTTAAGGATTGATAATTACTAATAAATGCAGGAGGTTTATTGTCAGGAACAGTATAAACTGAAGAAAAAGAATCTGCAAAAGCATTACATATATCGAGACTGGATTGTAGTGTGTGGTTATTGAAATATATAACGTTTGGAATGTATGTAGTTTTTCTCTTAGAATTAATATATTTCCAAAAATGTTTCAAATTATTATTATTATGAGTAAGCTGAATAAATCTATTATAGTCATCCTCAATCTTAATGTATCCATCTGACTATCGAAACAATCGATTCTCCTGCTTGTTATATCTGAAAAAGCTATACCTTGCTGAAGTCGGTAGGCGTAACCTATAGAAATAATCCTATTTGAAATGCTCAATGCACCGAGTAAAAACTGTTTTGGTTTCAGGTAAAGTGCCTTTTCTGCTGAAAATACAGCAAAATGTTACTTGAAAAAGTTGTTCAGAATCATAAATTATGGAGACATGCAAAATTTCAAGAAGATCGGCGAGGTTTGATGAAACCATTTTCAACAAAACACATTTTATCAAAGCAGGCCGATATTTTTAAAATTTTGCACATCTTCATAATTTACCGTTCTGAACAACTTTTTCAAGTAACATTTTGCTGTATTTTCAGTAGAAAAGGCACTTTAACTGAAACGATAACAGTTTTCAATCGGTGCACTGAATATTTCAAATAAGATTATTTCGAAAACTGTTACTCCTAACGACTTCAATAAGGTATACCTTTTTCAGGTAGGAGAATCGATTGTTTCAATAGTCAGATGGATACAATAAGCAGCAAAAAAGTTCTGTCATTTAAAAGAAACATGATGTGCCACAAGTGGCGCCCTCTACTAGTGACGTCCAAATTAAAAACATATTTGAATTCCTCGTCCGCAAAAACCCCCGATTTACAAATTTTATGTAAATATTTGAACTTCTTAAGAAGTTATTTATAAATATCGAAAATAAAATTTTAACTTTAACACCCTGTAACTCCGTTAATAATCAGTTTTGGAAAAAATGTTATAGAAAGAGGAAGCATTTATTTTCGGTCTAGCATTATCTCTTGAATTTTTTGGTCACCATTTCCGGATACCCTGTATAGACTATTACACATCCACATCAAATATTAAACAATTTACAAAGCTTTTCAATCATTATTTAATTCCGACGGACTAAACCTATCCGTTCTTATTATTTTCACTCGCTGAATCCATTTACCCCATGGACCTAGATGCAAGGCCATTTCAAGGTCAAAGCGAAAGGTAGATATGCAACTGGACCAGACCGGGTTACATTTATGTTTTTAGGGTTACTGAATCCAAACCTGGAATCCATTTTACTATATTGCGCTAAGTTCAAGGTCATTTCAAGATTAATGAAAGGTAGATATGTAAGTGGACTACAATATCCTACATTTATGTTTTTGGAGTCGCTGAATCTGAATCTGAGATTCATTTAACCCTATCATCATCAGCTTCAAGGTCATTCCAAGGTCAAATAAAAAAATAGATATGCAAATCGTCAAAATCATCAAACATTTCTATTTTTCAGGTCGCACAATCCAAATTTTGGAGTCCATTTCAAGTAATTTTAGACCGTAACATTCGTTTTGATAAAAAGAGAGTTAACATGTGCAATTCATCTTCTTCCTTTATGATATTTAGTTTTCGTATTCTCAAAGGATCTGTGCAATAGCTGTCTTTTATGTTTTCGTCGTCTTTCTGGTATATCACTTGCTAGCATCGAGGAGTAATCATCCAACATATGTTCATTCCACCTGTCTTGGTAACGTTGATCTGCATTTTTCAAGTCCTGATGAAAATTTTCACCTTGTTATTTAGTGTAATCAGAAAGATTGTCTGTAAAGTCTGTATGAGAATCATGATATGCAATTTTAGACTCATCAAGCAACCCAGTTTCTTATAGCCATGCCGAAAAGTTTTTCTCAATATTTCACATGCAAAACTGCGAGAAGGAATTTTTAATACATCTCATACTCGTAAAATGATGAGAAACGACATTTTTGTCATCAAAATGAGACAAGACGAAAAATCGGCATGACTGAGTTTCAAATGGGTTGTACTAAAAAAGTCTAAATTACAGGTAACGTAAATGGTGGAAAACTATGGAAAACCGGGGTGTTTGATTAATTCGAAATTACATTTCATGGGTTCTCATACTGACAACTTTCTACAAAATCTTAGCGCTTACAGTAAAGAACAAAGTTAATGATTTCATCAGAACCTGCAAAAAGCAGAGCGACGTTACCAAGGCAAATGGGATAAATATGTGCTAGGTGATTATTGCCGGATGCTCGCAAGAGATATACCAGAAATAAGATGAAAACGTAAAAGACATCCATTGCACAGATCCTTTGAGTATAAGAGAGGTAGATAGCATGAAGAAAGAGAAGGGATAGCACACGTTTTAAACCTACAAGATTGAAAACCCTCAAACTTGTTACGATTGGCGACGATTGTTACTATATAAAATATCTTAATCTCAAGAGTTGTGAATTTTACCGCTTCTATGCATCGGTTACAGGGTTACAGGCGTTGTTGGGTATTAGAGAGGGTTGAGTTTAGAGTTTTCCAGGTTAAGCAGACTCGATGGTGTTAAGTGAACTCCAAATTTGAATCCAAAGAGACCAACATATAGATGTACGATGTTATTGCCCACTTGCATATCTGTCTTTCTGCTGACCTGAATACTAATACTGAATACCGCCAGATAAAAGTATTCAGTACTTGAATACTGATTACATAAATATTGTACTGAATACTACTCATAAATACAATGTAATCGAGTAATACTCAGCTCTGTTACTGAAAATGCCACAAACAAATTTTGAAGAGTATAATGTTCGTTATTTTCTAAAATAGTTTTAATTCTTTTTCTATATTTGCACATGTAACTGATTTGCGAAAATCTGTTATTTTCATTTGGATAACATATAACTATTAATGTACCCAATCAATCGATAGATGTGCATATGTAACTTGTGAATTATAATATATATATATCTACTCGCGCACATATTTATAAAGGAATGCACATTTGCACCAGCAAAATGATGTTACTAAATAAATCAGCCGACTACGCCCGCTAATCGATTTTGCATAAATTACCCACGTACTTTCGATGCAGAACTGCGACCAGAATCAACTAAAACCTGATAAAAGTGTCACAGAACTTCCTTTCGACTTGAAGCTGGAACAACGCGAGGGGTAATTACATTTTCATTAAAAATTGCGTCAATTATTCAGTGCTTTTCATAGTTTGCGACTAGTTTTCCAGAGTTTTTACATCGTAAATTACACAGTTTCGTAAATAAATGGGTGTTTAAATAGAATTAATAACACCGCAAATGTCAAGCTGAAAGGATGATAGAACGAAGTGACGCGGTAGATATAGTGGACTTTTAGAGGAGAATGTAAAGTGCAGCATATTGCACGAGAGCTCTTGTGGGATTTTTTACGTAAAATAAGTATTCAGTTATTCAAAGGCTACACAAAACACGACGAGCGAATATTTTCAAAACATCAAAGAAAAAAGTGGACCTTATTTATTATACAAGATTAACTACCACTAAGTACAAAATTTTAACCACGTGTTCAGGGAAGCCTTAAAGACAATAAAAAAATGTTTGGGAATTCTAGCCCAATGTTTAAAAGAGCAAAACCCTCTGTTTCTTCGAAAATCGGTACGTATAATAACTATCGTCCGAGATGGCTCAGATCTGTCAACTATCATATGGTCGTTTTTTAAAGTATTTCCAAATGTAGAAAGGAAAGGATCATTTTTATTAATAATAATACCTCCTAGTTAATCCGGTTAGCTGTAGTATTATGTATTTATTTTTCGTTCTTTTGTTACAAACTATCAAAACTAAGTTTTCACTCATTACAGGTCAGTCTGGATTGATTACCCAGTAACAACAAAACACTTACTCCGCGTACAGTTAAATAAAGTTGCCATTTATATCAAGAAAATTGAAAAGAAGAAATATTAATTGATAATAAAAAAATTCGAATGCACCCGCGGCAGTCTTTAATTATAAAATCTTATTCAATAACAACAAATTTTACCATTTAGTATTGCATCCCATAGTGTTGCTGGTTGCCGTATTTTCCAAACGTCAAATGTGCTAAATAAATAACCTTGCGGCGAACGGACACCCGTAGTCGCCGATATATCGGGGTATACTTTGAAACTATTTTTTTTAGCGTTATAAATAAGTTTAAAAATTATTTGACGGGTGATTCCGTTAATTCTTATTTTATTCTATCCCATTTTAAAATATTTGTACTCAGTAAGTTAATTGTACAAAGTGAAGTAACATAACATTGTGAAGTGTTTCCCTTCATAAATTTAATTATAATTTCTTATACATAAAAATTGAGTTTCTTTTTGAGGTCTTATGAGGATGGATCAGATACAAGCTGGAATTAGTGTTTATTAAAAATATTATCACAGTAAAAGTAAAATTGAATACTTCTATTTTTCTACATAATCTCCACTTTTATTAACACATTTTTACCAGACTGGAAGTTTTTTAATTCCATCATGGAAAAATGAAGTTGACCATGTCTGTAACCAATTGTACACTAACGCATCCAGACCTTGATTATCATTAAAATGGCGTCCACCCAGTTCTGTCTTGAGTTGACCAAATCCGTGACACTCACATAGTGACAAATCTGGATTACAGAGCAGATGTTTGCCAATGCATTTTCATTTTTTTTTTAACTAAAACAGCGGTATGTTACCGAGCATTGTTTTGAAGAATAATCATACTCCGGAAAGGTATATCGCTTCTTTTTTGTCAAAAGGCCAATTTTACTTAATCAGGGAGCTAGCAGTACTACTCAGTGTTTATTAATTAAGAGATCAATGATCAGTTCGTGAGTGGTGCTTCTCCAGGTTGTCGCCATTCTATGTTTGGTTTAGTTCCCCGCAGGTCACAAAAACCACTTCTCTCTGTTCGACAGCATGCCAGAAGATTTTAACAAACTGTAGGCGAGGAAACCATTTTATCGATACTTGTCAGTAACCCAAGTTATCGGAATTGATTGATCGATTATTGGATATGATACTCTGATCTCTACAGGAATTTCCCGTACCGTTCTGATTACGGATCGCACGATTGTTCGCCACACTAATGCTCGTCCGCGGTCAGGGTGCATGATCTAAAGACTTACGAATATAACCATAATTAACAATATTTCAAAAGTTCTTGAATTTTGCTTTTAAGGCTATTTTTAATCACGTGGAAACTTCATCAGGGACAAGTAACAAGGACTTATAAGAGGATGATCAACCACAACAAACCTCTTTGTCTCACTCGATTTTCTAGAGTTTGTTAAAAGATCTACAGAACTTCCTATTTTCGTATCTTCATAATAGATTGCTTTTTGCCGAGTGCTTTGGTTGTCAGTCATCTTTATTCACAACTGTCTGAGAAGTTCCACAGGGATCTGTGTTGGGCCCTCGGTTCCTCAATATCTCTACAAATGACATTGTAGATAACATTGATGTTAATGCGGAATAGCACAGCTACATCTAGCGACCATTCGGCGGTGCAGAGCTGTTGTTTCCTGGAATTTCGTGTTTGCAACATTAATGTTGCTTGTCTACTTTACGCTGACGACTTAAAGATCTATAAACGTTTCAATTATTTGAATGACTGTTCAGCCCTCCAGTCCGCAATTCATAAAATTTGCACTTTATGTAACGACAATAATTTGTCACTTAACGTAAGAAAACGTAGCGTAGCATTACATTTACACTGTACACAACTACAAAACGATAATTACTAACTCAGTATAACAATTAATATTAATTTTGTTCAAATTTTATTTGATGGAATCGTATCAACGTCAGTCTGACAAGGGGTCGAATTAGATTTTTTTAAAATTTTAATGTGCGGAAATTTTCATTTGTATCAACATGGAACAGTTATAGCTTTCCTACGTCATAATTTTCAGTCAAGCATATCAGAATAGGACTAATAAAAAAGATATGATAAAAATGAGTTATAATAAAATTGCCAAGAGCCCCCTCTATGATCTGTCTACTGCCAGAATAAATGTATAACAATTTTCACCGTTATTTCGCGTGTGTAATAGTGCTAATAGGCATGACACACATATTGATCTGTTCTCCTGCAGCATGCTTAAAAGCTTTACATTTGTAATTTTTTCATTTTATTCTTATTGGTGTATTTATTTTATGTCCTATAGATGTTTATACTAGGGTTCACTGAATGTATTGTATGTGTATTATTGCATTGCATTTTTTCTTGTTTGACCGTCCTACTCTATAGTTGGATTTGTAATTTGTTGGGTAGTGTATGGTAAAATAAAATTACTTTCGTTTTCTGATTCTCACTAAAAAATTTATTATATCATCGTCTCAATCCTAAATATTCAGTCCCTTCTTTATCTAAGTGCAAAACGTTCGGACATGTCGATTTTGTTTTTCAAAAATTCATCACGTCTGGTAAGGAAAATATTTCACCAAAACGTTGGTTTGGCAGACGAGAAACAATTGAATGAGCTGATAGGTCTTATCTTTTTAGATTTCTTTCTTTATATTCCCATTGTTACAATTTGTTTTTTTTTCTGTATTAACTTTGTCATATTTGTTTCAATATTGTAATTAATTGACGTTCTTCTTGTATTGTGATTTCTTTAAAATAGACAAATATTCCATGATAACTTTTGCTGTAGAATTTCAAGGAGAATCAGAATTCGTAACAAAAAATATTAATTGAAATTTAAAGAAATGGATGGTAATAAAGTTTTCATTACCGGAGATGAAGAATTTTAGAAAAACAAAATCGACCTGTTCGAACGTTTTGTACTTAGGTGCCTAAAACGGGGACAGTATATTTAGAGCAATTAAAAGCCGGCGTTCGCACTGTACAGGGTGTTTCTTAAGTATAGGTCCAAAATCCAGATGGTATTCGACTAATATAAGAATTTTGTGTTATATAAATCCTTACAGCGTGAAAAACAATGGAAGTACTTTACTATAATTTGTTATAACAAATGTTGGAAATGGCCACTTTCAGCCAAAATACATGCTTCAGATCTTCTTGAAATTGCAGCTTGAACACAGGCAAACATTCCAGTAGGAGCACTTATCACCCCATAAGCAGCTCTTCAGATGAACCTTGTAAACTAATGTCTTGAGCTGTTCCTAAACAAAAAAATCAATAGGGTTCATATTGGGTGATCTGGGTGGTCAAGATTGATCTAATTCTTGAGTTCAATCACGTTATTACCGAATCTTTCATTTAAAAATTCACGAGCAGTCAAACTAAAATGTAGGGGAGCCTCGTCGTGCATAAACCAAAATATTTGTTTTAGCGTCAAGGAAACATCGTCAAGTAGTTCAGGTAAAACGTTTCCAAGAAAATATCTGAAGGAGGCACTTGTTAAAGTTAAAGAAAGTTTTCAATAATACTCACCCATACATTCAAAGAAAACTGATGTTGGAATTGAGATTCCCTTATGGCCTTAGAGTTTTCATCAGACCAAACGCGTTTATTGTAGAAGTTCATTATAGCATATCTGGAAAAATTTGCTTCGGAGTTAAACAATATGTCAGCGATAAAGTCAAAATTTTGTTCAATTATTTGCAAAATTCTGTGGTTAAATTGTAGGCGAGCAGGATAGTCGCGACAGTAAGGCTTGAAACCTTTGTGTGTGAATTTATATTACAGAGCAAAAGCAAAACATCTGAACTGCAACTTTGATACACTACAAATTGTTTCTGTCACAAAGATATGAAACAAATAATAAAGGTAAACTTCTACTAAAACCAAAATAATGAAGCTTATGTAGTAACACATCATGGCCCACTGTGTCAAACTCTTCCGCAAGATCAGTATAAATTGCAACTAACTGAGAATTTTTATTCAATGTATGATATATAATAGTTGTAAATTCTTAGTTTTGGGCCTTCTTCAATTTCGTGTAGAATAGCTTGTTCCAGCTCAGGCGTTCTAACACTCAAAGACCTTTCAGGAATTGATCTTTCTGAAATTAGCCTGACTACTAAAAACGTTGAAAAACATTCTTGAATTTGGAGTGGGATGATTTGGAAATCTTTCCATATAAATTCGCCTAGTACCATTTCCATCTGCAAGCAGTGGCGTAGCGTGCATTAATCTAGACGTGGGCGAAGTCGCATCAGCGAGGCCCTTTTCTTCCGCCATTGGATGCTGAATGAACTGAATATTGTGACACATAATAGCTACATGCAAGGTCACAGTGTGCATCAATTTTGGTTCAAATATTTTCATAGAATCGGGAGAAATTAAAAAAATTTAAATTTTACAAAAAAATTTAAATGCTGTATCTTGAAAACAAAAGCCGATCGGACATTAGAATATATAACTTTATTTATTATTTTGGTCCTCTATCGCGTGATACTATGCATTGTCGTTTTTCAATGTCATCCTGCATATTTTCAAGAAAATAATGGTGAAAAATAAGAAAGTTTGTTTACAAAATTATTCATTTATGACGAAACTAGTTAAAGTAGTGAAGTCTAGATGATCTGAAAATTTCATAATTATGAGGTGTTTAAATGCTAAAAGTAATTATTTTTGTAACATCTTCAGTACTAAAAAATATGTCGATAATAGAGCACACCCAGCACAGTGTGCAAATTAATTATAGTACGTGTAAAGCTTCGGTAAAGCTTATTCTTAGTAAGGTCTTTGAGGGTGCTATTTGTATCTATGTGTATGTATTTGTATCTAGAGATCATGACGTTCGGTTTTAAATAACCCCAAGGGGGTCTCGCGCGAGGCCCCTTTAAGTGAGGCCGTGGGCGAGGGGCCGCTTTGCCCACGCCTAGCTACGCCACTGTCTGCATGACCATAAATATAAACCATATTGGACATTTCAGCATTTGATTATGCATATGCTATTACTAAACTTAATCTCCCTAAGATATGTTTAAGTAATTTAAGTTAACTGTAGAAATGCACTTGGTTCAATAAATAAGTTTTGTTGTTAATCCGTTTGGAATACAGAAAAGTGTAAAGAAAAAAAGCACAAAGCGCATGTGATGATTTATTTTATGTGTAATATTACACAAGGTGATATATAGAATATAGTTATAATATATACCCATCATAGAATGTCGTTCAGCTGTGTGGTATCTAAATTTGATCAATCTCAAATTGAGTTGCTGCAACGTGCCGTCACCAGATTTCCTTATGGCGCCTATCGTCGAACTAACGTCAGAGATGGATAGACTCAAGCGTGGCGACCTTATTACTACGTATTGCATTCTTCATGGCACATATTCTGCAGACTTCTCGCACCTGTATACATTATCTACTGATGTTCGACTTCGTAGTCATACTACAAACTTAGCCACCAGAATTATACTACCAGATGTAGGCAATGGTTTTTGTGTAACCGTGTATTTTATGATTAGAATTTGCTACCAGACAGTTCGATGATACCCACACCTCTACTACTGGTAAGTTTCTAAAGCTGGTAATTTTTTGTTACATAACTACTGTCATACTAAATATGCACACCGAATTTTGTTAAGTTATCTCAAGCGGTTTTGAAATAAAAAAATTGCTTTTTTTCATTTTTGACAGGCTGTGGCTGGACAATGGATGTCCTAAGGCTCCAAATTTAACAAAAAAACCTGGTCCTTTTGTCGACAGAATACGCCCTTTTTATCTCAACTTAAGAAACACCATGTATTTCAAAACATCGCGTCTCTCACTTTACCTAGCGGTAACCTACTGCAATGTAAGCTATTATGTAATAATTTCGGACTGGACCCTCATATCATTACAACCGAACTTCACAGGCAACTTCATTTGATTTAACGATGGAAGTGGCGGTATATTATAGTTTTGGCACAATAAACTGTTAGCGCATTATATTTCATAGCACTGGAACTGGGACAATGAGATTCAGCACAGCCTGGACTAAGTCGATTAGGTCTTCTGAATCGTATCGGATTGCGTTGGACTAGACAGAAATTTTAACAATTCACATTTTAAGTGCCTCTCGGGAATCGCGGAAGAGGATTAGCAAGATCCCGCCCTATCCTTTACAAGGCGTCCCGGAAGGATCGCATTATCTTCCCATTTGCGATTTTGAATATTCATGTTGCGATGTTTGGTATCCCTCATGTGATGTACGCATAAAATAGATTCTATCCTCGTATAAGCAGGGGTGATGCGTGAACCAGTAAAGGAGTTTCTATATTTTATTTGATGTAAGGGGAAAGACTGAGACAATCTTTTGACGTGTCGCGTGTGAATTAAACCATTACCACCTTGATCACAAAATACACCACTCTGGGTGCATGATGTTACATTGTTGAAGTGATAAGTAAAAGACAGATGACATCACAAGTTAGTTAAAAAGCAAGTATTTTATTGATAAGCAATTATTCTATGACTACATATTAAAAATTCAAAGTCGCTCATATACAGGATATGTTTGCGTTTAAAAAGAATCTGGAGAGTAAGTTCCTCCTGGAAAAATAATGAAGGTAGTTTACATAACTTTTTTTTTATTAAGGTAGTCTTTCCAAAATAAAGAACGTTAAAATTCTTACTCTAAGGAGGATTTTAAGGATTCTAACTCCTAGAAGGAGGTTTTTCAGGCTTTGTTTGCGAACGCATATAAATAAAGCAAATGTCAACAACGGACACAAGTTCACGGTACGATTCGACATCATCGACGGGAAGTAGTAACACATGCGGGTTAAAATTAGTTGGTTCTGACTATCATTAGCACGCGTGTATACGGTGGTATTTTTAAAGTTTGCATTGAAAGGAATAAATTCATTGAGTAACACTCTACAGAATTTGTACTCGTAATTAAATAAATGTTGAAAAAGGTGAGGCTTTAAATACTGAGTAAACTGTATGTAATATCACTTTTATTAGAGTAAAATATTTTTATGCATGTCAAAGTCCCATACTTAACACTACACTACCTCACTGCCACTGTGTCTCTTTGGCTATATGTAAGTACACTTTGTCCTTATCCAATTGTTAGTTTTTTATTAGATGTTGTCTACAATTGAAAGTAACATATTACATTCTCAAAGCTCCTTTCAGAGGTTACAATTCATTCAAGATATCAAAATTTGCAGACAAATTATTATCAACTGTTTTTAAGAAGAACGTGTATTGCCAATATCGATATCAAAATTTCATAAATATTTAAACTGTTTTGCAAAATCCAACGGAAGAAATGAAATACTAGTTGTCCATTATGCAAGAAAAAATGAAGACTGACGCTTTATGGAGGAAGAAAAGCTATTTTAGTAAGATGATTATGAACAATGAAAATCCACTCAGGAGGTGGAAATTTTTATTGACATAAAATCAAACTACAATGCCGAAATTGAACCAATGGTTTCCTTAAGTACGTAGTAACGATCACTGAGCGATTAGTTATCGACTATGTATTTGATCAGTGTCATTCTGAACGACAGTTTTTATCTTTACTCTATTTCATCATTAATTATCCGTTTTTCTAACTCATCACTGATCACAGTCATCAGTCAGTGCCGAACGCAACCATTTTCTTTAACTTTTGGAGGAAAAAGCGTTAGAAAACATCTTCATTGAAATACTGTGAATTATACCTTTTTACTTTGTACCTTACACCGTGAACAATACTGAACTGTCTTACTAGTTTTTAAAAGAATTCTTCTAGGTGTCATAATGTTTTGCTCCATTTGATCGTAAAGGTGTTTAAATTCATCAATGTGTACTAATGTGTATGTTCACTGATACTGATACCAAAGGTATGCTAATGAACAATTTTATAGACAAAGCTGTATTCAATAATTATCTGAAATAACAATTAATCTAGCTAACTTGTCTACAAAAAGGTCATATCTGGTTTAATGAAAACATTCTATAAACATTCAATACTTAATTCCACTCGACCATTCAACCACAATCGATGAGTTTTGACCTATTTCTGCATTTTTAGGATTGCTTCTCCAGGTGCTCTGCTTTAAGTTAAATATACTATAAGAATTATTATATAAATTATTTGAAATTAAATTTCGGCAATGTCAAAAGTAAAGTTCATCTGTCAAGAAAATATAAAGACATCCACCTACTTTATCAAAAAATCTACCTTTCATGTTATCGTTTTTTTATATATACATTTTTAATAGGTATTTAGAATATTATGTGAAACTAACTACTCTGCGGACTAAAGCCTCGATCAACATTGAATTACACAACATCTAACCATATATTTTTTATTATTAGCTTTTGTACTTTTTTCTGTATTGTAAAGGTATTTAAGCTAACATATAGCTATAGAGAGGGTTGCCACCCTCTCTTCGGGTATGGTAGGATCGTAATACCAATCTGGAAAACCTGAACATCCGGCAGAGCTTTTCGCTGGGCACATACTCCACGGTTTTCCAGGCGGAGGTTTTTGCTATTGTGAAGGTAGCAGGCAAGGAAGAAGTAAGGTTGTGTGGAGGAGAAAATCTTCATCTGCTCTGATAGTCAGGCTGCACTCAGGGCCCTTAGCTCTCCAAGGACGAGATCTAGTCTTGTTCAGGAGTGTGGAGATGCCCTGGAGTCCCTGGACAGACAAAGGGAGGTGGAGTTGGTCTGGGTTCTTGGCCACAGGGGAATCCCCGCTAATGAGACGGCTGACTTGCTAGCTCGTCTCCGATCTGGGGCACCTTGCTAGGGACCCGAACTCATTCTGGGAATTACGCGAGGTAGTATAAATAGTGTCCTTAATAAATCTAGGACGATGTGGCTGCTGAGCCTTAATCGAAGGTCCCTGATACAAATGGTGGGGGTCCTGACAGGCCACTGCAGACTCAAAAGGCATTTGAATTTGATAGACATAGAGGAGAGTCCCTTATGTCCTGAATGCGGAGAGGGGGAAGAGACCCCTATCCATTTTCTAGAATATTGTGCGGCCCTTGGAAGACTAAGATCACAGCATAGGATCTTTAACACCGAGGATTTGCAAAGGGAAGAGATGAGGGGCCTACCATGAACCAAGATCTTGGCGTCATCAGGGCGTCGGGTAGGTTCGAGGAAGGCCGAGGGCGGATAGTGGAGAGGTGATGGAATGCAAGGGTAGGCAAAAAGGGCCCATGTGCGGCCTAATTGCCAGGCTGATGCCGCCCGCACACTACTACTACTACTACTACTACTACTAATACCAACAATAGGAACTGAAATCAATATATGGACGGGCCCAGAGACACCGACAGCGGGTCTATCCCCACAGAGCCTAGCCTGAGAACAATCAGAGCAGGTAAAATAATCTCGGCTAATGCTAGGGATGTGCATTTTAACTCTGTTTCTGGCAGTTACCAGTTACCGAGATCATGGCACAACAACCCGGAAAATCACTATGTATCAAATGATAGCACTGGCCGTGAAAGCCTAAAGACCACTATAACACAAATAGCAATTAATTGCCACAACATAAAAACAACCGTATACAGTTTTGGCATGTCATTGGCATGGTTTGAATTAATTGACTGATATCATACATGTGGTATATCAAATCAATAAAGTTCTTTCGATATTTAGTAGAAATTACTATTTGTGTTGTTAAAATGTATTGAATTCGTAGTAAAATATTTTTCTGCCAATATTTTATTTAAACCGTTGACTTTATGTTTCTTGAGACGTGCACTTTCTCGATTTTCAATTAGTAGATATTTTTTTTATTAATCCTTGGAATTTACAAAGCCATTCTGATATTTAATTTGGCTGGGTTTTATTTATTTGGCTTACCATATTTTCCTACGCTATTGCTATTCAGAATAAAACGGTTCAACACCACCTATACAGTGCATCCATAAAGTAAGGCGTAAATTCATTATAATGAACAGGTCGATTATTGATTTTAAATTATGGTTTTTTCAAATAATAATTTAATATACAGGGTGACCTACCTTCAAGTTATGACGTCATCACCGGTTTTCAGTCATTTCAGGTTTTCCCTTGCTGAACTGATTTAAAAAATGTATCACAAGGTGCTTCAAATTGGTACAGGGTGGGCAACAATACCAAAGGTGTTTATTAAAAATTTACTAGAATATACGTTACTAAATTCAGATACAATGTTCCTGTAAAATTTTCATTTAAAGGGATACATAGAAGATGTTTGTTTATTAAGGAAAAACAAGGTTTTAAGATACATATTACTTATTAAACAGAAGATTTATACCAAATTTTAAAACTGTAATTTTACATTTTAATTCACTAATTCAACATTTTCATTACTCCACATGTCCACCTGTCTAAGAAATGCATATACAAGTAATGAAGGATATCTGATATTTTGAGAAACTTGTGTTACTGTCTAATTCTTTCAGATGCAAAAAACTGAGCGCGACACTGAATTTTACAGGAAAAATATATAGCAGTCAGTTGTTAGAGATTCCAAAATATAACGATATTTCAAGAATGGTTAAAAAATACAGCCAGTCAATTCTTTCTAAAAACAAGTAGGACATCTCGAAGAGGCATTTTTATGTATAGGTAATTAAAAACTACAATTGACTAATTTACAGCAATCTGTAGGTAAACGTAGATATGTTCTGAATGGTCGAGTATGTATTTTATACACTGTTAATTATAGAGACAGTATTTCGAACGGCATATTTTATTATTAATTAACATACATGCATTATTATTCGGTTACATGCCCATTCATATATCAAAACGTATTTCGCTTAATTATCTAATTTAAAATTATCCAGTTCTATTCACGTTTGTATTAAATTACCTTCACGGTTATGCGATTTGATTTGTAATCGAGAACATACGTCGATAGTCACATATTACATTTCAAATATAATTTTTGTGAAACATTTATAATTAATCGACATGGCAACAGCAAATTGAGGAAGTTAATTTCATCAAAATTCAGAGCAGAGCTTGTTGGTGTCAAATTTGCGATCTGATAGCTGATATTTCAAAGGATATCAGAAACTAGTAGTTCGTTTCATGAGTGACTATTAAAGGCACACAACCATTTTAGGGGATGCCGTAGTTAGATTTGAAGAATAAAATATTAACAGTTTTTGTAAAATTTGGTAGTGAATTGAAAGTAAGAACCATATTTTAAATATTTTTCGTCAGAATGGGTTTTTTCTGCTCCATCGTTTAGAAAAAATTCGAACCAAACCATATAATAAAGAATAAATTCCATTTACAGGGCAACACAATAGAATGACAACACCGAAAAAAAAAACAGCGTACTTATTTTATAACAATTACAATATTTCAAAAACATATCAACTTTAATAAAATACTGTCCAGGAGTCTTAATTGAGTCACTGCTGCATTTGTTTAATTTAATTATTGCTTCAGCTACCTTTCCAAATATTTGGAAAATGACAAGAGTGTGCACTATACATAAGAGTGGTGATCCTGCAAATTTGAGAAATTATCGCCTTATAGCAATATTGTCTAACTTTGCAAAAGTCTTCGAGATACTATATACTCAAATCTTTAGTATAGTTAATGGTTGTATATCTCCTTACCAGCATGGTTTTGTTCCAAACCGTTCTACTGTATCTAATCTAGCTCAGTTTAATGCACATTTTATGGACAACAGGTCAAGTTGATGTAGTACATACTGATTTCTCGAAGGCGTTTGACAAAGTGGATCATGCCTTACTCATTGACAAATTAAAACTATATGGGTTGAACGAAAACACTATCTTATTCATTCGATCTTATTTATGTCAGAGTAAACTATATGTTTCTTACGATGGATGCAAATCTGATAATTTTATAGCAACATCAGGAGTACCTTAAGGATCGAATTTGGGGACCACTCCTGTTCATCATATTTATTAATGATTTGTCTACCTGTCTGGATTGTAACCATCTATTTTTTGCCGACGACTTAAAATTATTTTCTAATGTGACCAGTGTTGAAGACTGTATGTTACTTCAAAAACAGGTGGATCATGTAGGTAGATGGTGCACGGAAAATAAGTTGCCTAGGTTTTTTTGCAGGAATTTAGGCTAAGGCTTGCTACAAACTATGCGTGGTTTGTGAGAAATTTCTGAATAGTGTGTAGGATCTTGTTCGTTAAAAATTCATTCATAAAAACTCTACGTGCTATGCACGAATTCCATACAAATCACGAATCACGAATTCACGCATAGTCTGTAGCGAGCATCAGAGTCATTGTAAAAACACAAATAAATATTGCCTATAAAAATTATGTTTTAAAATACAAAACTTAATAGTAGAAGATTCCTTGGTATTTTATTCACAACAATAAGAATTCCTGGTTCACTTGTGTACAACAATAAAACTTATGATAATCCTAATTCTATAGTAAATAAGTTTGCTGAATTTTTCAGTAGTGTGTATACAGTTAATAATCATGATACATTCGATTTTGCGTTTAACAGTTATACATCAAGTTTGAATATTTGCAACGTATCAGAAATTGAAATAATTTCAGCAATCTCCAGATTGAAAAATAAGATAACATCTGGTCATGATAAAAATTTGTCTTTTAAAAATTGTTCAGAGTATGTCCAGTTTATTTATGGAGAAAAGTAACTTATATTACCTAAATCAGTATATTCAAGGACTAATTGATGTGGTGTAGACCGACTTTACGAAAGCTTTTGACCATATTGACCGTGAATATCTCTATAATTAAATAAATTAAATACTTTCGGCTTTACTTCTCATCTTGCAACTTTTTGAAAACACATCTGTACAACAGAAAACAGTTTGTTAGATACTGTGGGCATGAATCAACAATATTTAAAGCAAGCTCGGGTGTACCTCATGGCTCAAATTTGGGTCCCTTACTTTTTTATTATTTATAAATGACATCAGTAATGTAATCACCTGTGATAAATTATTATTTGCGGACGACTTAAATCTTTTTATAAGAATTAAAGGCATTAGTGATTGTTTTTTGTTACAAACGCAACTGTATGAGTTGGAAAACTGGTGTAAGAATAATTATTTGATGTTAAATGTAAATAAATGTGTAACAGTAAGCTATACTCGTAAGTGCAACCAATTGTTTATAATTATACTCTGAATGGTGCAACACTTTATACAATAAAATATTTAGGTGTCGTGTTTGATTCAAAACTTTCTTTTTCTAACCATATACAACTTGTCACAGATTTAGCTCTAAAAATGCTTAGCTTTATTATCAGAAACTGTGAAAAATTTTCAAATAAAGTTGCCGTGCAAACTTTGTATCACTCTTATATACGGTTAAACTTGGAGTACTGTTCGCCTGTATAGTATCCACATTATGAATACCATAAGCACACCATCGAGAATGTCAGTTCAGTTTTAAAGTACCTAGAATTAATTCTCGGCAAAATATAACTTTCTACAATAAAGCGGTTAAAACCAACAGACTTTTCAAGTCTCATGTACATGTTATGAGTACAAATTTCATTAAGATATCGAACATCTGTGACATTAATAATAGTACCCTTCCGCAAATCATTAACTGTGCCAATGTTAAATTCAATACTTAGTATATATAATTTTAACTGTGTCATATACAATACACCACTGTATTTATTTTTATGTATGTATGTACAACTGTATATTTTTATGTTATATGTACCTTGTTTTACAATTTGTCCCGTAAATGGATGTTATTTGTTGGGCAATGGATTATTATTAATATATAGTCTGACAAAAATTGTGTATATTCAACTAAATTCGTCATTGTCACACGATGTGAAACAAATCCATGTTGATAAGGAGAAATGCAGTTCTTTACATTATTATAGAAATGAGTAATGAGAATTTAAAAAAATTTTGAACCCTTTTGGAAAATTGGATAATTAGATATTTTTGTAAATTATTGCCAAAAGCTCTCCTTTCTAAAGGATTAACATTGACCGACAGTTCATGGGAACTTATTGTGTTAAGCCAAGCCAAGAAACATTTCGTAAAAGTGTACACTCTATGTATTTTTTTTGTTCAAGTTGCAAAACATTGTTTCTGAAACATGACCATTCTTGCCTTGAAAATTTCTAACTTCTAACTTGAGTTATCTCCCGATGCTGTTCTCTTTATAAAAACCTAGACGTGCTCCCCTTAAGAACTCTAAAGCCTCCCAGGAACAGATAAGGCTCAGTTCTGTTTTATTTATGCAGATGACTTGTCCGACCCGGATGTTTTATTATCGTCCGTCTTATTCTATAAACCGGTAAGAGAAGCGTTCTGCGATAAATATGAAAATATTTGCGGCTCCAGTTGAGGAAGAGAAGCTGTTTTGTTTCTGGGCAACCTGGGGCAGAAAAAGTGGCAAGTAAAGAGAAAATGTATTTTAAAATTTGAAGCGGAATTCGTTAATATCGTGTGGCAGGTAAGGTATTTTAATAAATTTGCAAATGCATTCTTTTAAGGCTTGGTTGGGGTTTAACATTCAAGGTGTTAATAGTGGTTCTTTTGTCGTTTGATTTAATTTTAAAATATTGGAGATACGAGAATATTCATAAAATGTTAGCTAACTGAAATTGTTGTTTTACTAAGGTCGTTATAGTAACAAAAATGAAGCAGCCACGTTTACAATTTTATGAGAAAGAAAGAAATCTTAAACATTATAGCGTTGTCGCCGAGTATCTGCACGTGTCATTCGTATTTTACAAGTAAATAAAATTTTATTCTTCTCTCATTCACTCATCTGTGTCTTTTAGCCAATCCCCCTTGGTCTCCATTGCATATAAATATGTACGTATTTGACATTGTTGTTATGAGAAAATTAAAAAATATAATAAATAAATAAAAAGTAGCAATCTCCAAAGCCTGCTTGATTTGCAATTGCTAATAGACAAAAATAAAAAGTGCAAAAGTGTATTTTTCTACGTTCTTGCAAAAAACAAAAGTTTATTGAACTATATTTAGTTGAAAAAGTGGTTCTTTAATGCACTAGTGCATTTTTTATTGCATTCATCTGTCATTCTACTACAATGTTTTCTCATCATGACAAACAGAAACGTTCAAATCGACGTCATATTTTCTACACACGAGTGTCATCTAAATATAACATTTTTTGGTTTTTGCATGAACGTAGAAGAAGTATTGTCTGCAACTCGTACAATAAGTGTTTATTGAAATCCAATTATAGGGCTGCAAGAACTACAATCATATATGTACATATACTTAAATATCTGAATACACAAACAAACTAATAAACATACAAGTAGGTACAAGACTAGATACAACAAAGCAATAACAGACAATATACAAGGTGAGTCAGAAAGAATGGGTCAACATTAAGCTGGAGATACTAGACACCAAAATATTATGTCTGAGCTCATCATGCCTTTAATTAATGTCGCTGGTTCCAGAAATACAGGATATGCAAAGTTTAAGTTTTATTCTCAAATATCTCAATAATTGAGAAGGGTTCATAGCATGACTGAAAATTGGTAATGTTGAGATTTTGGGGTGAAAATTACGAATTTGAAGCTTGACGTTGCTCCCAGAGGGCGTTAGTTTCACCGTATTATTTAAGTAAATCAAAACATATTTTTTCTATTGTTCAGTTATGCTGTAAGTAAAAAATCTAAAAGAACGTCCAACTCTACATAAAAAATTAATTTACTCTTGTTTACATCCCCTAACTTTATCGGTTTCTGAGTTATTTGCATTTACAAGTTTCGATGTATTTTGTGGTGACTTTCTTTCAAGCGCTGATATTCCTATTTCTTTTCTTAGTAGGCTTGTGTCAAATTTTCATGTCAATAACTATTAGCATATTTTGCGTGCGTGTGATTTATTATTAGTGAGAAATTTCAGAATAAAATTTAGACCTTGAACACCCTGTATTTCTTAAATCAACGAAATTGATATAAGCTCAAAGATAATATTTTGGTGTCTAGTATCTACAACTTAATGTTGAACCATTCTTTCTGACTCATGTATAGTTTACAATTTAAAAAAATATTGCATAATTTAAAACACAACGTCTTATATGTCTAACAGAACACGAAAACACATCAAGATTCGATTCATAGCGAATATAATTAGTACATATACGACATTTTAGTATGAACAGAAGGGACCATAAAATAGCCAAGAATACTCGTACAGTCAATTTTACTTATTTATTATTTAATTTAAGTTCATGTAAAATCAAAACTGAAAAGTAGGTACGACACGAAGCTAGATCTTACAAATGGAATTTGTTTAGTAAGTGACCTTGTGCCAACATCAACCTTAAAACTCAGATATTTAATGAATTTTTTTGTACTTGCTCAAAATTATTAACGTGTATTTTATGCCGGGTCCAGACCAAGCAGACAAAACACCGACAAATACATTCATGTTTCGCGATAAAGTGGCGACAAATCCGATACATTTCTGCAACATTTTTATCTTATTTTTGTTTTGTTTCCAAATTCGGAGACAATTGCAAGTCCCGTCTCAAGTCGGTAAAGATCAAAGAGTCTCTGTTTTGTCTGCATATTTTACGGCGTTGTCGGCGTGCGACGGTGTGCGCTGACAAATGTAGGAGACCAATAAATCAGTGGAAAATCACACATATTTAGTTCTGTTATGTTGTTGTAGTAAAGTACTTAGCATGTCTTTTGGCAACTGCAGGACCAACAAGGCATATCAGATTCTCGGAATCTTCTGTGTGAACGAATCTCACTACTTAGTCCAATATCATCCTCACGTAAGTGAAGTAACAATTTATTTATGGAATAACTTTCTCGCCTTTTTAAGCCTGGTCTCATCCAAAAACTTTTGTGTTCCATTTTTTCAACATTGGATGAAGAATAGAGAAAGATATAACAACTGGCGGCTAGCAATAAATCTCCATTTTTAAAATTTTCTTCCTGGTGGAAACGCCACATGGTTAAACAACTAATTCGCACCAACTGAAGTTTGTTGCACATTTATTTGTCCTTGTGGTGTGGGCAGTTTGTCTCAATTTTGTATTGTCTGAATACCTAAAATTTTGTCGCAATTTTGTCGTGTTTTTGTCTCAAAATCGTATTCACTTTTTGTCTGCTTGGTCTGGACCCGGCATTAGCATGAGGATTCCAAATAATTATAGCATATTCTAATTTTGGTCTGCCAAATGCCTTAGAGAGTAGTCAAGGTAGATACGTTCTTAAAAAGATTAGCGTTTCTGAATATAAATCCCTAATTTTTGTAAGCTCTCGACACAATATGATTTATGTGAGCAATAAAGTTCAAGACAACTCCAAGGTCCTTAAATTCACTGCACCTGTTTAGTTCATCATTACGTATGGTAGAGGTAAAACCTATTGAATTTATTTTGTTTGTATACATAGTTTGTAAACATTTAAAACTCTATTTGTTAAATGTGATTGAAAGATAGCTAAAAAATTTGAAGAAGAAACCAAAAGATGACAACTTGCTCAATAGCAAACTATGGTGCAATCTGTGGAAAGCCCTTGACAGACCAACCTGACTACCTTGTTACCATACAATAGCAATAAAATTAATAACATTCAGTAAATTAGATGTTGTAGATCTACCTGATATAAATTCATATTGAAAACTTGATAATCTTGATTTTACTTGAAGAGAAAGTACATTTTCAAATAACTTACTGATGTTGAAGATTTATTCAATTTAATAATAACGTTAATAGTGAACAAATTAGAAAGGTTTTGAAAACAAACTGGATCGTAAAATCAATAATTGTTGAAAGTAGATAAATTATGCACCACATTCAATTAATTTTAAACACTACATGTAGCTTTTAGGAAAGTATGTGTTAAAAACTTTGAAATAAAAACATATTTAAGGCACAACAATAATGTAAAAAAATCGTCATTATTCCGAAAGGGGCTATTCTGCAGCACAAGACAACCGTTTCTATTGGTATTGGTATTTCAGCATATTTTATAATTGTACACTCTTTTCTGTACACAAGAAAGGCGTTTTAATGCTTTCAAATATTCAACAGTTGTTGCGAATTTCATTGCAAGGTACCTCTTAGCAAGCAAGTTTGTCGGTGAGAGACAATTCTAGAACGACTAAAAGATCCTACGGTTTTACCAGATGTGAACCCAGGAAGGCCGTGGACACTGCGCGAGAGATATCATAGAGGAACCACAAACCGTGCAACTGTTAGCTCTCAGAGACTGATTTAGCAGCAGCGGGACTATTGCAAATCAGTGGTTTGAAAAATATGGGGGATTGGTCAGTATGTGTACAGTATATCGCGTAATACGAAGTTTTGGCCTCTTGTCTTATCGTCCACATTGGATGCTTCCTCTTATGCGTCGACATCAAGCTAACCACTTACAATGGCGTAAAGATAAGATTCAGTGGGATCAAGAATTCAATCAGGTGATTTTTTATGACATATCCCGCTTCTGCCTGGGGATGAACGATAGTCGTGCAAGGATGAGAAGGCGACGTGGTGAAAGGCGCGATCTACATTTTTACACAGTAGGCGTTATGGTATGGTAGCAGATCACCATTAGTTTTCATTAGAGATACTGTGACATCCCAACGCTACATCGAGGAAACAGTGGAGACATATGCCATTGCATACACGTCACACCCTCCAAAACAATGTTTTCCAGCAAGGCAATGCTGGACATTTTGTCGATAGATAAACAATAGCTTTTATGGATCAACATCAGATCAACGGTTTACCCTGGCTACCAGGACTACCGGATCTGTCACCTATTAAACATATCTAAGAAATGATTACCCGCAGACTGCTGCATTTACAGCAACTTATCGAGAACATTATTAGATTCCAGCCCAGGCGTATCGTTGAGTGTATTAGGAATTATGGGTTTTCAACATACTATATTTTCTTTAAGTAGGTGATCTTGCTGAAAATGTAATCAATCAATCAACCCTGAACCAGTGTAATAAAAATTATTAAAATTTAATGAACATATATAGCTGTTTACCTTTCTTTGTCACTACATTACTTTGCAGTCAATTAGTAAAAACCTGCAATAGAAACTCGCAATCTGAATAAAATGCTAATAGGAACAGATTGTTATTTAAGGTGGTGAAAATCGTTTATTGGGTTTTGGAATGCAATGATTTTTTTGACACAAGCTTTATACAGATTTGGAAAGTGAGGATCTTGATGGTGAATTGTATTTTGCCGCTTGCGTGTATTTGTGTCATGCTACACGCATACTTCGACCACAGCGTGTTTGCATCAAGCAGTTTTCCAGGTGGGAAAAATTCAGTGCATGAGAATAATTTCAAAGAAGCATGAGGTTTGGAGAAAAAAGCATGGGATGGCTTAATTTATCAAAAAACACTTCTTGACACAGCTTAATTTTTAATTACTTTTGTAATGCCATTTTTATTTAATTAAAAAGCATTATGTTCTGCTATTTTATCATAATATTACATTGTAAGTAGGTAGTTATAGGTACTTACTTAAAAGTTATTAACCACGTAACCTTTCTAATTTATTTTATTGTTAGGCTGGGCGAACGTTGAGGCGCAGTTGACGTGACGCAGGGTGACTCACGGGTCGTAAAATCTGTTGTTTCCAGAAAATGTAGGTACCCTTACGGAATAGAGTTAAGAATCACTGCAATACAGCGTGAACACAGCACACACCGCATATCCGTAGACTGTCATACCCGTTTATGTATTCATTGCTAATTATTAAGAGAGCAGTCTACAATAAAGGACATTTCAAGTACCCAAATATTGTAGATACCTACCTCTATCTATTCAATTTTGCCCTCGATTTTGCCTTTATTTCTCCTTAGGTCTTTGTTTTGGTAGATTTCAAACAGTAATTTTAATAATTTTATTATTTCTTTTTGTGTCTATTAAAAAGCATGAGATTTTGTATCAAAATATGAGAGCATGAGATTTCCTCGGAATGCATGACATCTGACAACACTGGCATCAGTTGACCGGACAGTTAGATTTGCAATGGCGAATTGGCGTTGGCGATACGGAACCGAAAACTATGGTATGCTATTTAGAATGATAAAATTAATGTTTTGTTCATTTTAACCAGTCATCAGAAAACTGAAATTAAGGGTTGTTACTAACAACTAGTAAGCAATGAAACTTCATTTCTCGCATTCTGTGTATCGATTGAGTGTCAACATTTAATTCCTATTTGAAAAATAACTCATTTTCATATTTTACCGTATGTTCAGAATATAACAAACAAGTTATAAGTACACATTCATATCCGTGGTTTCAGAGGAAAGGGAAATCCTAACAATACAGCGATCTACCGGAGCAAATATAAACATAATAAGAGATTTGATATTGGCGAAATTGGTACGTAGGCAGTCGTGTTTATTCCATGCTATTTGGATTTGGATTTCTCCAGCACCGGATTTGAAATTTCATACGGAAATTAAAGGCGTATTTGTGGGACGCGCAGGGAGGTTTTGTTCCGGATCAAGGGAGATGAGATTTAGCATCTGGAGCCATGTATTATGTGCGTTACACGCAATAATCACGGAACGTTCGGTTTATGCGCCTTGTGGTCTTGAAGTTAGCATAGAAATTAGTCGAGTTATACAGGGTGGGATAATTTCGCGACTTGTATGTGTGATGAGAGCACGTTTTCACATTAGGGATAATTCACATTTACTGGTGGTGAATAGGATAAGGACAGCAATAGAAATTTGCCAATAGATAAAAAAACTATATTTTTATTTCGATACGAATTTTCGAAAGTATGAGGGTGTAAGTCAAATACAAATATAATTTCAAATTCAAAACATTTTATTTGCGCGAAATGTAAAGATATTATCAGTATACTTCTTGCTGAATTATTAATCTCGCACCGAAAGAGAGAACACGGTGAACTAGCGTCCCGTTTTCTATCGAAAATGTGTACGAGTAATTACTGATTTATAAGTTTTACCCATAAAAAGGGCATATATCAAGTATTCAATTACTACTGAGATGTAAAATTATTATAGTGAGTGAGCCTGAGTTTTCATTTCACATCTGTTACACTTATTGCGGATTTTTGGTGCATATTTAAGATACAAAAATGCCTTTGCAATAGGATGATCTGCAGCAGGTTTGTATGTATTAAATTAATTTTTTTTTGTTTTGCGTAATGTAGTTTGCTGGTCTACTAAATGTTTAAATTATTGCTGGAGTGATTATTTGATTGAAAATATTACATAAGTTAACAGTTTTCTCTCTCGTTTCGGGCTTTCTTCCCCTTTGGAATTTTGAAGTTTTACCGTTGGAGATTATTTTTGGTGTTTTGATTTTGCCGTTGGAAAACTATTGCTGCTGTTTTTCCTTTATGGACCACAACGGCTGTATTTTCCTCTACCACAAAAACGAGAGGCCCTGTAGCAGACCCACGCTTAGAATCTACTAGAAACGTCACGGGAATCGATGAAGTACCGATCAAACACTCATTTTCTAGGAAGTCGTGTTAGCTGTGCGCTGAAAAGCGTGGAAATTGTGATAAGTACCCGTTTTGTGATATTTTTCTAGTTTATTTTTTTAAATTGTGATTACCAGTATGTACCAAAATACTCATTTGCAAATCTTTTCTGCAATTAGAGAGTTACTTTAAACGTCTTTGTCAATCGATCTTAATTTGTTACCACCTAATTTATTGAATACTTAATCGTCTTTTATTATAATGTACCCAGCTAGTTATACTTGCACAAAGTTGGGATCTGAATAGATCTTAATTGTTCACTTACTTTCATTAATTAAGTATTTATATTCTTTAATATATATGTCCTTGGGCTTGGATTGGACGTTTATTTTTTAGAACGCAATCCCAGTCTCTCCATCTCTTGCAAGAGCCAGGCTTTACCTTTTTTAATATTTTACATTTTTTATAAATTACACATATCACTTACTATACACTCTACTTTAGTTAAATATATATTCTATACTATTTACAATTTTAGTATTTGTCTTTTTCTCTCACTAGATCTCCCAACCATTGGGAAATAGTTTTTAGTAATTTTATAATTTTCCGTTACTTGAAATTATTAGAGTATTTATTATAACCTAAATATATTCAATAAAATTACTTGGTGCCATATAGTTGACCAGCAAAAAAAAAAGAGTAATACATAAAACTAGTGCCACGCTCGCAATCTTCATTTAATCTGGAAAGGTCTTTCTCGACTTTAACGCAGTCATCTACAGATTGAACATTCTTTGACAATTTAAAGTTATCAGCCAATAATTCAGTACCTCAGAGGTAGAAAGTTCCAATAATAATAATAATAATAATAATATCTCTACTCGTCATTCTAACACGCGGATTAACCCAGAAGTCGTAGACATCTGTGGGAGAAGGGGCGGCATATTATTATTAAGCAGACCGCATTTGCTGCCAAGAACAACTTACGTTGGTAGTCCCTAACGACTATTCAGTGCAGGAATGAAGGAAACCTGGAAAACCTTATTAATTATTAGTAGTTAAACGTCAACCGGTATCAATCTCTCACATTGACCCAAGCCAACATTCTTCCACCCTATCATACCCACAGAGAGGGTGCCAATCTTCTTCACGAATATAGCTTATATAAGGTCTACCAGCTGCGGGGGTCGAACCCACAGCGATCTAGTCACATCGATTCAAGTACTGACGCCTTAAATCGCGCGACCACTGACTGATAATAGATGGATAAAATGGCAATGGCAATAACGCCCAACGTACCTACCTATCCGCGAAACTGTTTTATGTGAAAACAAATTCGATGTACTGTAAAACGCGCGGAGCAGGACATAGGGGTGTTTTACGTAACATCTGTTAGTTACATGTAAATAACTGTAATCCATTCACACTAGCTGACATGTGGTTGTCATGCCATTAATGGCACCGACATGTCCGTAAGAAGCAAACGGTTTTACATTTCCCGACATGTCACCGATATGGCACCTGCAACGATGCCCGTGTATGCCAAATTATAGTATGTATTAGCAATCAATGCTTTCATACTCGCTAGCATGTTGGTGTCGTGCTGTTCTAGCCACTGGCAAGAGCAACAGTCAATTATCCTTCTCGTATCGTCGACTTTTATATATTCATTTCATTATTAATAATAATTTCGAGTTAAAGCAAATGCAATTTTTTAATTACCGTCATTATTATTACTTTCAAATTTTATCTGTCACAACTGATCATGATGACAATTTGTCGGACATTGATGCTGCCCGTATCGGAGTTTTCTAAGAGTACAGATATAGTGGAAGCAGGTTTTCCGCATCGCACAAGAACTTATAGGCTATAAAATTTGTAATTCTATATTCAAATTAATATAAAAGCAGCACGTTAAAGTAGGCTGAAGCAAACATAGCAGATGCATGTTTCCTGTTTACTGGTATCCTGCGCCTATACAGGGTGAACCTTAAATAAGTACAAATATTTTAACCAGCAGTATAGTTCACTGTGTAGAACACATAATTAATTAGAAATAAAAAAGTGAAATTTTAAATAAATTTTGTAATTTTTCTGTAGAAAACTTGTTGAGGACCGCTGATTTTCATACATTTATGAGTTATAGCGCTTCAGATTGAATGTGTGGTTCACAGTGTTGCCAGTGTTACACAAATGTCTGCTTGAAGAAACTTTTACGCGAAATTTACGAATATTCGTTCGAATTATTTGATGGTGGAAAAAAATACAAACTTTTAGCGAATTTTGTCAACAGTAACATTTTATATTATTTTTATTATCAAACTTGCTTACCTCACATAATGATGAAAATAGCAATAATATTACTGTTTTACAAAATTCGCATGAATTTTCTGTGTCACTTTCTAACAGTGTACAATGGCATTTAACTTGTGAAATGTGGATTACTGATTAAATAGTTAATTTTTTAACAAACAGGTAAGCTTGTGTGCACGTTTATGTATAATTTTTGAACATTGGACATAGTAATATCACGTAATATCTTTATCTAAATACTTTACGGTAGTATTTAACTTGCGGAAATTCATTTTTAATCGCTTATAGTAAGGTCAGTTAAGCAGTTAAAATATCGGTTAAAATGTATCTTAATATTGCTGCGTGTTATACTACATACCCAATTTTACTGTACTTATGCTTCAAACAAGTATTTTTAAAATAGAATTAACCGTATTACTTTACTATTACGTTAAGGGAAACGTAATATTTATATTAGAGAAGATATGGCAACCTCGCAACAAATCATATGGTTCATTAGGTTGGTTAAGACAGCGGTCCTCAAAATGCGGGTATTTAAAAAAAAAATTAATATCTCCGTAAATATTAGAAATGTTTAAAAATGGCTTTCACTAGACTGATCTATATTACGAACTACACTAGCAGTTAAAATATTTGTACTTATTTAAGGTTCACCCTGTATGCGCTTATATGCTTTGAAAATTGTAATATATTTTTAAAAGGACACGTACACAGTGAAAGCAGGTTGAAGCAGGTCAATGTCAGAAACCTGCGAGCCAGCTTTTATAAGAATAAAAATTTAGTTTATTTTTTGAAATATTCAAGAGCAAAAAATTAAAAGATTAAAATTTGCACATCCTGTATCTCGAAATCGATGTTTATTAGCAGACTTTTAAATAAAACATTAATAAAACCTATAATAAAATATGTATTATTTTATTCCTCAAAAAACGAGAAAAAGTCAGTGGCGTACCATTTCTTTATTAAAAAAGGTTGTGGCATTCTCGCACGAACGTCACTGGTGCAAGTAGAAATATTCGAATCACCCCTAAAATGCTCATTTATCCCTCCAAAGCGTGTTTCAAATTTCGAGTCAATATCTTTAAAACTCTTTGAAATAATTAATAAAAATAAATAAAATTTAAACACTCTGTATCTCGGAAACGAAGTATATTTCGCCCTACGTTTATGTAAACTTTTTTCGCAAAATAACGGCAGCCACCGTTAAATATTTCGCACTTATTTACAAACACCCTGTGTATAATTATTCATGGATGACACATTTAGGGTTGGTTCAGAAAAATCTACTTTGCCATTAAAATGATTTACGGCATACAGTCAAGAAATCTCGGATTGTTCTGCAAAACAATCTCATTTTTTTTTCACACGTTCAGCACTAGGTCCTTATAAGTGGGAAATAAATAGTCGCTTTAGGACATCAAATAACTGAAGGTATTCGGGAACAATTAAAATGTATGTATGCTAAATTTTCGCGAATTCTAGGATTGTTAAATATCCGTTGAGCATATAAAATAGAAGTAGCATCACTTGAGTGTAGGCGCTATAGAATACTTTTTATGTCGTTATAATGAATATAGTAATATGGCGTTACTTCTAACTACGTATTCCAATGTACGGTTTCATTGCAACTGTTTTGTTTTACGAGTAGTAAACTAAACTTGTCTAAATAAAAACAACACTCCTGGGCCTTGATTCTCGAATGCAGTGAAATAAATTCAGTGGGATTTCATTCCCTTCAATAAATCCTGAGTATATTATTACCTATGTGTATATTTACAATTCCTTTAGCAAAATCCATGTGATATAATTCCACATTTTCTTATGGAAAGTAACTACAACGGGAATAGTCAAGAATACAGAATTACATTTTCTCATGAGAATGGGTTCCACTAAACTCGAGGATCGAGCCTCTGCAGGTAAATAAATGGGATGTTTCTATCGATTAGCTGGCATGAATAAGATTAAATTTGTTTTAATATAAATAAAGTATATTTAAATATTAAGGTTGTCGCCAAGTCTAGACCTGAGATCTGCAAACGAAATGCGGGCTTTAGTTACCAGTATTGGAACTTTATGCTATCGTGTGTTATTCAATTTTTGATGGGGACAAATGTTTGAATAATGTAGGTAAATACTTTTAATTTAAATTAATCTAAGATTATCAACATTTCGTTCAACGTCAATACATCAGAAACATCGTTCACTAGGCTCCCTTTGAACTTGAGTTTTTACTGTGTAATACATATACATCTCCAAGGACTTGAAAATTGTATTTATAAACAACTTCAAATAGGACCAGTTCAAAATAGGGCTGTAGTTTCTACGGCGAACATTTTATACGTTCTGTTTTATAGGTATTGTAAACTTATAAAAATCTCCTTCGAGCCTTCGTAGGCCTCTAATCGGATTCGTCCGCCCCATAAAAACCCCTCAACTTTCAGCGCCGAAGACATCTGGATCCTTATCTCTGTCCGATTTGGATGGGATTAGCGCGTTGGCTCACCCGGAGATTTATAGCGACGGAATGGCCTGTCCTTAAAATACAATTAATATACTGGTGGGCTGACAAAAAGCGCTAAGGACTTCTGTAGCTAACAGAGACTTTATTAATCTTACGAAAAGGTGACGCACGGCTTTCAGTGACAGTCATTTCAGGTTCTGTCAACTGAACCGTAACAAATATTAGAGGGGGATTTTTTCAATTTAGCAGTTTAGTAAACACTTGAAGACAGTCTTTAAATATACGTTGTACCCAGATTTATTTACGACTAGTGATGATTATTAATATAGCAAGTGAAAACTTAGAAAACAATCTTTGTTTAATAACGACTATATCGATTCAAATTAAGTACTAACAAAGGTAGCTTCATAAATGAAAACGGAGTTTGAAACTACTTGATATTTGGTGTTTCGATATTTGGCAGTATTTAGCAGCAATAAAAGCGAGTTCATTGTAAACAAATGAACAACCGCTGTCTAAGTTAAGGTTCAGAATTTTACTTTCAGTATGGATTATAGAAACATAATGCTGCGTTCCAACGCAAACCAAGACACAATCAAGTGGAAAAGATTCGAAAGCGTTGTAATAGGTGTGTACATCGCGATTAAATCAAACCCAACCGTTTCCAAGTTTGCTGTTCGGTTTCAATCACTACTTGAGCGGTACTTCAAAGGAATGTTTGATTGGGTCTGGATAGAATTTGCCTGTTTCTAGTAGTTTTGATATTCAGTGTGTTTGCAGTTGATGAGAACTAGACTTGTGCTTTAATAATAACAATAATTAAGTATTTATTTATTTAAAAAATATGGAGTGGACTGAAAAGTTAAGTTTGAGGGTAATTGAGTGCTATAGACAAACTCATATTATGTCTATGTCTATGTATGTCTTCTTCTCAATTTTGTTGTTTCATGACAAGAAACAATGTATTAAAAAGGTCTGGAATCGCATACTAACATTTCTAAAAAGCATCTTCATTTTAAAGTTCCTTTAATAAATGACAGTACAAAGTTCTATTTTTAAATGACGTGTCATCCACCAACGCCTAGGCCACCGTTCCCTCTCCTTTTTTTGATATTAAAGAATGCATTATTATAAATCCCGCACTCACCAACAATAAATCATCCTCATTGTTAGACATTTCAATGATCTAGTACCGAACCTTTCCCAACGCCGTCGAATTCAAATTTAAATAGACGAGTTCATTTCCATCCTTTCCGATTCCAAAGGCCAACACCACATGTGCCATCGTTGGCGTTGATTTGCATTGGGGCCTTGGTCTGGACGCTGCATAATATTAAATTGAAACTGTTACTGTTGTGTTCTATTGTATTGTGTTATTCATCCTGTCAATATTTCAGATATTCCTTAATCTCATTACGGATATACATATATTTCATTATATAAAGCATTTTAATACTACCAACTCTTACCAATATTCCAGTGACAGTCATTTCAGTTTCTGTCAGATGAACCGAAACAAATATTAAAAGAAGACTTTCTCAATTTAGCATTTTTGTAAACACTTGAAGACAGTTTGCAAAACGGCATTCCAAGAAACAACTTATCTGTGGTGTACTGAAGACGAGTGACTTTGGCCGTTTGATATAGATTTTTCAGGTGTCCAATGCTAGTCGAGTTCGCAGAATAGTTGTTTCCTGGAGTTCCGTTTTGTAAATATCTTTATCTCCTAATAGACAGGATTATAAAAGTCAAGAGGCTTTCAATGATGCAATGAAGCGTCCTATAATGATGTAGGTATTATTATAGGACACTTCATTGTTTTGTAGAATATCAGGTCTAGCATGGAGTAGTTATTGGCCACTAGATGTAGCCTATTGACCTTCAGTTAAAAATAAGTACGGTCTATACACCAATCAATGGACAGAATTTTTAGTTACGTATCTAGTGATATTCAGAGTGCATTGTTATTAAATAGGGGTGATTATTTAGGTGGTCTTAAAAAAGCGTTAATATGAATGTGTTAAAAAAAATTCTTGTCCAGATACAGGCTGTTAAAGTTTTCGAAATAATATTAGATTAAGGTAAATGTAGAACGTATCTCAGTAAAAGTATCAGGACAAACAAACTGACATCACTTAAATTTTCTTGTGGGGTTTTAAAATAAATGGAATCTGCTGAGCCAATAAAAGACATGGTGGATTTAATCAATAAAATGCATGTTTGTTATATTGCTTCCCATCGTCACTATCTACATCGTTTGAAATTGCTTAAACTGGAAGAGGTTTTGAAAATATATTGCAATTATCATTTGTTTTATTTTTTACTTTACAATCTAAATTGTTAAAAGTAATTGCACTGGCAATAAGGTAAAACTGATTTTCAGGAATGTTTATTATTTTAATTTGATAATTAATCTACTGTTTGAAATCCATTCATTTCTGAGCCTTAAATATGCGAGATATAGAAAACACTTCAATTTTTAAAATTTAGGGATAAGTTAGGGATTAATTATATCATATAACAACTTACTCAAAATTAAAGGAAACACATATAACAGTTGAATTTTACAAAAGCGAAAACTGTCTTTGCATACCTAATCAAGTTATTCAGCTGGTTTTATGTAAATCGTCATTTATATTGACATTTTTAAACTAGGAGGAATAGATGAAGAAGTCATCTATACACAGGAAAAAGTAATTAGAAAACACACTAGATCATTTTGGCGGTAAAATTGAGCAGACAATAACAGCAAAAAGCACACGAAACCACAATTCGTTTCTGAGTTATGAAACGAACTATTTTATTTGCTATTCGGATCAACAAGAAAAAAGAATGAACACAAAATAAATCCAAATGGCAACGTTAAGCTTAGACTAATATAACTGATATTTTAGATAGATTAAGGTACTCTTTATTGTTTACTGATGTGCAAACGAACACATTCTTAAATGGTTTCAGGAAATATTAAATTGATGATTTGGTTACTAAGTTTTCAAGCGCTTACTTAAAACATACTTCATTATTTTTCTACGTTCATGCAAAAAACAATACTTTATTGAACTATATTTAGTGGAAAAAGGGGTTCTTTATTGCTCTAAAGGCAATAAAATGTTTCTTACACTCATCTGTCACTCTACTGCAGCGTTTTGTCATAATGACAAACATAAACCTTCAAATTTTTCACATCGTCAATTCGTCACATTTTTCTAGGCTTAGTGTCATCTAAATAACATTTTTTGGTTTTTGCATGAACGTAGAAAAAATATTGTATGCAACTCGTATAAAAAGTGCTTGTTGCACTCGACGTGCACGTCGCGTGCAATAAACGCACTTTTTGCACTTGTTGCATAAATAACTATTTTGTGAGTGTTTGTTGGTCTATAGATACCAGTGTCAAATTTTCAAATTTGCTTTGTTTTATTATAACATAATTAATGGGCAAATTGCATGATTTTTCGAAATACACGCATAAGAAAGAATTTATTATTATAATAAAAATGGGTTTGGTCCTAGTTAAGTTCGTAGAAAAATAAGCCTAAAAACGGTATTTAAAAATCAACATCGTAACCTGCACCCGTATCCACGGAAACCGCACTGAATGGCGTATAACGTCACACCGACGTGGCAGTGGCAATTTCTTAACGATAATATTTTAATTATTATGATGTGATTATTGCCGCAAGACACATGTTCTAAAGTTTCAATATGAATGAAAGGTTACCCTGCAATACATTTCAAACCAATATAAAATTTATGCAACTTTCCCATTAGGTATTACTGAAATTAATATCAAACATATTTTTTGAGCGTGTTCATAATATTGTATGACTTTTGGTTGCACAAGACGTTTAACAGACACTCTTACCATGTAAAAGCCTTCGGGTAAAGTTTTGTGCTTTTATATCGCGTCACGGGAGTTAAGGTACGGACAGACATGCTCATTATTAGCACGAAAGCATGCCATTATTGAGCAAATGCTACTTTGTAGCATGTGTGTGATAGCGTTGCTAGTAATAAGCGTGCTAATTTCGGGTATGCTCAAAAATCAACAGCCGTTTGATTTTCAAGCATGCTACCTGCGGCGCGTGTGGAAGGGGGCGTGCTCTAAGCGTGTGTGAACAGGTTTGCTTATGAGCATGCTAATATCAACTGGACTCTTTGACAATGTGGTGAATTTGCGTCTTCAAAAACTAAAAATGGCACGTTGGGGAGATGATAAAACATTGCTTTTCGTGACTTACTATCGGAGTCATGAATGTCTGTGGAATACAGGGTCACCTCTATAAAAATAACACAGCACGAAATAATGCTTATGAAGCTTTATTAAAAGATATGAATGACCTAAGTTTAACTATAATTAATAAAAATAAATAATATGTGTACCATTCTGAAGTAAAGAAAATCAACAGTTCAAAACCATCTATGTCATGGTTTACAGAAATTGCATCATTTATGGCAGACACACATGACCAATTTTTTAACAATTGCGTTATAGGCAATAACATTATTTTAATGAGTTCTGTGCGAAAATAACTGACACTATTATATCGTTGTAACGGTAGGGAACCACTGTTTTGACTCAGTTCACTTGTATTTGCTTCCATTTTGGTCGATAGCCTGCGTTTTAAAGCATGTGTGTCTAACCGATCTGCTTTTATTCGTGATACTTAGGTACGGACAGACATGCTCATAAACCATACTTGGAAGCATGCTTTAAACTAGTATGCTCTTCAGCTGGTCACATTTGCTGGCAATAAGCATGCAAGTTTTAAGCATTTCCAAAGTATCACGCCTAAAAGCAGATCAGTTGGACACACATGCTATTCTGTGGCAGCTCCGGATCGTTTCAAACTATTGATTTTTTCTACGGAATGGTACACAGATCTTAAATTTTTAATTTTGATGGTTAAACTTGGATCATTCATATATTTTAATAAAGCTTCATAAGCATTATTTCGTGCTGTGTTATTTTTATAGAGGTGACCGTGTATTCTACAGACATTCATGACTCCGATAATAAGTCACGAAAATCAATGTTTTATCATCTCCCCAACGTGCCATTTTTAGTTTTTGAAGACACCACACTGTCACAGAGTCCAATTGATATTAGCCATGATACTAGCAATAATAGCATGCTCATAAGCAAACCTGTTCACACACGCTTAGAGCACGCCCCCTTCCACCCGCGCCGCAGATAGCATGCTTGAAAATCAAACGACTGTTGATTTTTGAGCATACCCGAACTTAGCACGCTTATTACTAGCGACGCTATCACACACATGCCACAACGTAGCATTTGCTCAATAATGGCATGCTTTCGTGCTAATAATGAGCATGTCTGTCCGTACCTTTAAGCCGGGAATACACATGCTGATAAAAGTATGCTTGGATGCTACTAGATAGTATGGTCATTTACAGCATGCTACCCAAGTAACACAAGATATTTTATAGCAGTGGTTAAGAATGTTCCTGTAACTAATTTTTGAAGAGTTAAAGTTGCAAAGTTTAGTCGCATAGACATCTTATTGGCATCAACACAGCACAGCGTGAAATAGGAACATTTTAATAAACATAGTTGTTGCATAAAAATTATATAATTATTATGTTTTAAGAGTTCTATATAAAAACAAGTTATGTTTTAGCAATGAGCTTATATCATTGATACAACAACTATACGATTTCAATAAAGCATGTCGTGATAATGTTTTATAAAAACGTTATACAATTATTCTGCTTTATTTACAAACCTATCATAACTATAAAGCTAATATTCGACTCTTTAAATTTTACGACATATGTTTATTATAAGTATCCGTATATTAGGTATAGGATGTTATACTTAAACTCAAAAATATCTAATTTAAAGTTGAATTTCAGGAACGCATAAAATTTTAATGTGATAAACGAATAAAGTAGTGAAGTGAAAAGTCATAACGCGCCTGCATAGTACTAAAAAATAAAGATACTATTTTAGTTTACAAAAACTGAAAATTTAAATACGTGCACGTTTGCTGCTAAAAATGTCCCCAGTTGGAATTCTAAATTCTATATAATAAAAATTCTTATTTTTAATAATAAGTTATTTTCATGAAAAATTTCACGTAAAGTTGTTGTTTGAATTTTTTTCAAGATGGACGCTGAAAATAAATTGGAATTGAGTGAATAATCATGGCGCTAAAATATTAAAACAGTTTGGTCACTTCAGAAGCATTTAAAATACTTTAATGTTATGTAAAAGCGAAACATAAGAGCATTATGTTTTGCAGGAAATCGTTTGCCCGTGTTAACGAAGCAGTTTTGCTTTATTGTCGCGCAAAAATATTTTAATACAGCATTTATAAAACAAATGCTGTAATTATACAGATAAACAGCTTTCTGAAACTAAAGAGCTGCGTAAGGACTTTCTTAAAGTAATTTAAATAATTTCTATAACTTACTTTTATTTTTGCTGTAAGAATCTGTTCAAATATTTCTCTTGCGACCGCTACAAATTTAATTTATAACGCTTTATAATCAGTTGTGTCTACTACAGACATTATACGGTAAAATGACCTCCTGAAGCAAAAATACTCTATAAGTGCAGACACAAGAACGTTCTGAATATAGTTTATATAATTTCGATAAAACGTTTTTCTTGTTGGGATTACAATATTATCACAGGTACTTTAAACAGCCATTTTGCTGTTAACAAAAAAGTCTCAAATAATACAATGAAATTGTTGTCATGTAATCGCTACATATCTTTTACATAAATTTCTGAGTCTTATAATTTTGGTAAAACCGAAGGCCTGCTTTTCATTAAGCATTCTTCTTTTATAGCAACCCCAAGATACATATATTTATTTAAACCTGCTACATGCAGCGAAAATGGAGGTGTTCCGTTTACAAAACAAATTACATTTTATTATGTTATTACTTGGAATGAATTGCGTTAAGAGACTTATTTCAAAAGAAATGTGAGACGAAAAGAAAAATCTGGGTACAAAATTGGTTTAGTAAAAGACAAGGTTTCAGAGCAAGCCATTCATTACCAAGAGACATGCGAGAAGAAGACGTTAGCGCAGTTATAAAAATCGTTTGCGGATGCTGCCAGAGAAATTTGATTGAAGTAAAATCGAATCTCGTATAAAGAAACATGACACTATGCTGGGAGATGTTATTCTAGCCAAAATAAAATTGTAAATTACTTTAAAATTTTTAGCCTCCAGTGACTCATACGCCTCATTAGAAGCAATATAATTCCACAATATTTTGTTATGCACTTTCCTAGCAATTTTGTTTTAATAAAGTGGATAACGACTATTTCACAAACACTCGTTATTGCGATGTAATGTTATAAATTTAACAGTTTTTTATCTCTCCATCGAGCTATTTTTATTCACTACATATCAGCAAATCCAAAAAGGAAACTAGCACGTTGATAGAGGATCCGTTGAAACTTGCTTTTGAGCATATCGCATGCTAATTAGCACACAAAAATAGACAGCCGTGCGATTTAGTAGCATATCTTCTTCAAGCGTGTTCATTTCGTATATGTATACACTTGTTAATCGTGTAAAGTAGCATATGCTCGAAAGTAGTATGTTTCCGTGCTACTAAATAGCATATGTATTCTCGGCTATAGACGTCTTAAGTAGTATCGAGATCATAGATGAAGGAAACTATAGATGAGAGTCTCAGTGCATATAACTGAACATAAGTAACAGCACTCCAAGCGATTGCGTCGAGAATTAATTGTTAAATGCGACAAATTTGAAATCTAATGTCGTTTTCGAGCAACTGTTCTCTTAGAGTGTTTGAAGAGTACCTTCGTAGTACCTGCGAGAACAGCCACCTGAAAATGATATAAGTTAATATATTGAAACATGAAAATATGCAATGAAAGTAATTATTTTTACTGTACTAGAAAGGTATTTTAAGCTAATATCTCCTACAGTTCCTATCAACGAAGTCATATGTATGTTCTCTGACACCAAACATCTAGGTATGCTAATGAACAATTCCACAGACAAAGCTCTATTCAATAATTATCTAAAGAAATTAATCTATCTAAATTTACTAACGTTTAATGAAATACTCTATAAATATCTATCTTTCACTTTTGGCAGTGGGAACACGACAATTCAACCACTAGGTGTTTCACCGGTCTCGGTGGTTGAACCGAAAAAGATTAGCGGTTGGCTATGACCCTCTATAAAAGTTTTTCTATATGTATATTTTTTCTATGATCGAGATACATAATAGTTATTTAAGCATCAAAAGCGATAAGGGTTGTTCCTGATCGAAGGCAATAGCCATTTTTGCCTGGGACCGATAGTCTTTAACGCTAGTGATGCTTATTAAGAATTTTGAATAATCCATGCAACAACCAAACTATTTGGTTTAAATGATTTTTAAACTTAAATTTGTTTAATGTCAAAGTGACAATCCTGTGATAACTATCACTTACTAAAGAATATCAAAATCACACTATCAAAAATAACAAAAGACACACTATTACCTTGGAGATTTATAAACAGCGGTAGCCATATCTAAAAAAATAATCAGTTGAGTCGTTTGAATTATTACCTATATTTTTTTATAACTTCTAATCGGTAAGTGACTGTACACAAGTACTGTTCCTTTTAATCTAACCAGTAAATACATTAAATTGACGGATCGTGCAAAAATAACTATATGTCCCGGCAATAGGTGAGTGGTTTAATGAAAGCATTTTATTCCTTCATATATTTTAACAAATCAAAAGATTAGATAAAATCATTATTATTAGATTAACAACTTAATTTACCCTATCCTGGCCCAGACAAGGCAGCCCCCTGGCAAATACGGCTGCTTCAGCGAAAATAACTCTCCAATAATAATATTGCGCGATATAAAAGTCATCAATTAACTGGTCAGCGACCCCCCTCGACGAGAGAATCAATTCTTTTCAATCTATCAACGCCGCCGTACAAATAAACAAAATAAAAGCTCTAATTACTCCCCGGTCTAGATATATGCCCGCTTGATTGAAGCTCCTATTTTACACGTCGAATGGGAAATTGAATATTCTTTGTACGCCCTTCAGCGTCGCGCATTGTCGGACATGAAAGAACACGCTTTTCACTTAATTAAAAGCACGGAGCAGGAGGCCGTCATCGCTTTCAATTTATACGGGAAAGTGAGCGTGATGCCGCTAGGGAAGATATCTGATCTTGATTAACGCATTTACATATCAATGGGGATAATTTTTAAACTTTGGTCCTCGTTCGGTGGATGATGTTGCAGTAAATAAATAGTGCCCCGGATGCTGCAGGGTTTGGAGAAAATTGTGCAATGTCTATTTAGCAAATTCTGTCACATGTTGCTAGTTTCAAAACTTCCCGTATCTAATATGTAGGTAAAAGCAAAACACTACCAAAGCTACATCTGTGTATGATATTTCTATATAAGTTTCAGATATACAGAATTCGTCGACTTCTATGTCGACCATCAAAGTTGTTGATAGTAAATTAGTACATCATACAATCTCGGGACTAAATAAACTATTCATTTGATTATTTAGGTATCTACCATCATTCTACTACCTGGCAAAAGTATAGATTTTAAAAGTGGCATGAATATTTCATTTGACTCATTTATGATTGATTTATAAAGTAAAATTCATAATCACTAGGAAAATATATTCAGGTGCTCTACCAAATTCATACAGATCTCCATAATGTTCAGTTGATATGCCCTGCATAGTAATTTCAGTTTTATTACTTTATTAACTCCAGCATCTCGTATTAAATAAATTGATTAACGAAATATCTCATCTTCAGTTATGCAATGTTTCATGTTTTACAGAATGTCTTCTAAGCTATTGCGATATAATCTATTCTAAGGCTGATATTAAGCTATAGAAGATATTTGACTAAATAAAAATTATTTTGTAAAATTTATAATATTTCTATTAACAAAAGTTCTTGAGCAATGGACTAGTATTACATTGTTGAACTTGGTTGATTTTTAATACAATGCTATTTGAATTAAAAATGTTTGCACAGTTGCGATAAGTGCTAGCTGTTACCAGCTGTAATATACCTAGGACATTGATAATCACAAAGTATAAACTAGATAGAGCGGTATCTTTATTCTAACTACCGGCCCATTAGCCTCCCGGCCATGAGCAAAGTGGTAGAAAGAATTATCCTATCCCGACTTAAAACCAAATCCCAAGAACTGCAAGTCATCCCCGACGAGCAGTTCGCCTTCCGTCCCGGTCACTCGACTGAACTCCAAATCCTAAGACTTACCGAGCACATCACGGCGGCCTTCAACAGGAAACAGTTCACTGGAGCTGTTTTCTTGGATGCCGCAAAAGCCTTCGACACGGTCTGGCACGAAGGCCTACTGATGAAAATGCTAACAAACCGCTATCCGATTTCCTACGTCAAACTGACCAAATCCTACCTACACCACCGCAAATTCCAAATCCGCATCCAAGACACCCTATCCTCTATCCGCACCATGGAGGCCGGTGTCCACAAGGCACCGTCCTCTCCTCATCTTTACACCATACATAACAGTGACATACCGCACCCTCCCCACACAAACACTTACCTTTACGCCGACGACATTACACTAACCACACAAGCCACAAACCTTAACCACACCCTAAACACACTCCAGTCCTCCCTCGACCAACTCGAAACCTGGTGCAACAGGTGGAAAGTCAAAATTAATCCCGATACAAGTTCGGCTGCCCTTTTCACCCGAAGACACCTCCCCCGAAACCACGTCAATCCTACCCTCTTCCAAGAACCCATCCCGTGGCAAAGACAAACGAGATACCTAGGCGTGACGATGGACCAGCGACTTACTTGGAAAGCCCATATCACGGAGACGGTAGCGCGCGGAAAAATCACCAGGGCGAGGCTTTATCCCTTACTCAAGGGTGGTAACACCCTTAGTCTAAGGAATAAGCGCACGTTAATCAAGGTGGTGCTTCAAGCGCAGCTAACGTACGGCTCCGCGGCATGGAGCTACGCGGCAAAAAGCCACATAAACAGACTACAGGCCGTGGAAAACATAGCCTTACGCACAGCCGTCGCTGCGCCTTGGTATTTCAGAAACACAGACATAAAACGAGACCTAGACTACACCGACCTAACACATACCATACACACACACGCACAAAAAACCATTAACAAAGCCACAGACCACGACAACCCCCTGCTTAGGCAAGCCGTCGACTACGCCCCGCCCCGACATACACACACAAACGTCCAAAACACCAATTCCTTGACCTTTCTCCCTGACAAAACACCAACCCCCTCCCCGTTAATCTTTTCTGTTTCAGGACAAGAAGAAACCAAGACCAAGAAGACCACCAAGAAGAAGACGAGAACATAGACAACCCAAACCCAAACCCTATCCTTACCTAGCGCTCGCATCTCCCGAACCGTAACAAGCTCGGGAAGAAGAGCATCCTATGGCTACAAGCCACTCACAAAAACCCACTCCCAACAAAGACCATCTCCGGGTTAGGACGGCCGGCGAAGAAAGAACCTAGAAGACACGAAGAGCGCCAGAAGAGGCCCCCCTGCCGGCGGGGGTCAGCCAGGGCAGGAGGAGGTTCCTCGAGCCGCCAGCATCGGCCGCAACAGCGGTCGAGGCTGACCGAAGAAGGGAACCCACCTCTACGAGGCCGCCCAGGTCTACAGAGATGGTGAAGGATAAAGAGCGATAATACCGCTCGATCCTAATCCATACAAGGCCACCGTTCGCCAATAAAATAACGGCGCGCGGTATCTTTATTACTATAGCATATGAAAATTAGGGGCAAGTCCATCCACTGCAAGCGCTGCCGGAATACTTTAAGTAAATCTAGTGTATATTTATGGGCTGCTTACTGAGGTTCAACTTACTTGTAACTTAGCAACGTTTTAATGGGAAATTGCATGATTTTTCAAATACATGGAAATGAAAGAATGTATTATTTTAATCGAAATGCCGTTTGTCCTAGACAATTTGATGAAAAATAAACTCAAAAACGGCATTTAAAGTTTTGGTCTGACCACGCCTCCAGAAAACGGAGGCCACCATATTAAATATCTGTGACGTCACCAGCCGCAGTGACGTCACCTGTAAAGCACAAAACAACGCAGTCGCAGTACAGTACATACGTTTAGGTTAGGTAGAAGAGTTAGTTTGACGTTTGTAATATTTATCACATAACATGTGATATTTATTAAGTGTTATTGTGTTAAACAGACACTGGTGTTGAAAAAATTTGCAAAATAGACTCGTAGAATGAGCACAGAAAGTGTATTATCACCGGGAAAATGGAAGAAATATTGCATTGTGCAATTACAAATACTTTCCGTACAGCGGCTAATAAAAAATATTTCTCCGTGCCAAAAATTGAAAAAAACTAGAAAAATGTCAATGAATCACGACGAAGGAAAAAGCGTAAAACTCTATCATTTCAACGTTGTATGTTTCTGAAGACCATTTTAATGTAAGGTTAATTGAAAATAAGTACAAATAAATAATGGAAGCGGTCGATCAAAAAATTGTTTAGGTACAGAAATCTTTAGAAATATGTATTTTCTTAAATTTAACTGTATTTGTAAATATTGTTAAAATATAAACCTAATACTACATACAAAATTGTTTCCGTTTATTTACAAATATGTGAAAATAATTGTTAACAGCAAAATAATGTGTCTTACAAAGGCTTTTAAAATTTATTGTTTTATGTTACGAAAATTTGAATAGTAACAATGAATAAACAGATCTAACATAAAGAATTTTATTTTTGATATCTATTACTTTTGCTTTACATGTTTACATCCTCCTTACAAAACAAATTATAGGGCTGTTCGCCTTATTTATTTTATAGTTTTTTTTCAAAGAGCCTCAGTCATGTCACTACCTTACACAGTATTGACATTTCTATGACTTGTTCAAAAGAAATGTCAGTAATGTCACAAAAAACTCAGAAACCAATGCCTATTTACGTCACGATCACCGTGAGTATCTACGGAAACATAAGCAAGATGGCCGCGTTACTCCGGCCGTTGACGTCACACCAATAATAACAGTGTTTTCGATCACGTGGTTTTGTTTACATTCTATGGCAATTTATTAATGTTAATATTTTAATTATTATGTGATTATTGCCGCCAGACATATGTTCTGACCTTTCAATATGTTTGAAAGTTTACCTTGTAATACATTTCAAACCAATATAAAATTCATGCAACTTCCCCATTATGAAATTATGAATTTGCTGTGACTGTTTTTGGTTGTGATAAGTCTGTTTATTTAATATATTAACTTATTACATATCATCGGTCAGTGGTCGCGCAGTTTAAGGCGTTGGTACTTGAATCGAGGTGACTAGATCGCTGTGGGTTGGACCCCCGCAGCCGGTAGACCCTATATAAACTATATTCGTGGAGAGATTGGCACCCTATCTGCGGGTATGGTAGGATGTAAGAATGTTGGCTTGGGTCAATGTGACAGATTGATACCGGTTGACCCTCTAATTAATGAGGTTTTCCAGGTCTGCCTCATTCCTGCACTGAATGGTGGTTAGGGCCTACCAACGCAAGTCGTTCCTGGGAGCAAATGCGGCTTGCTTAAGGCTTACGGTGAGCGCTCTATCAAATGATATATAAGGTATGTTCCAATAACCGTCGAGAACTGGTTCAGAACCGTGAGAAATGTTTGATAACACCGTCTTACGTCGCATTCGCCGAGAGTACATTAACAACTGAACTGACTGACTAATTCTGGACGGTTCGGAATCGATTCTTGCTGTGTTTTTTTTTAAATGAATTTTGCATATTTTAAAAATTTCAAAGCACAGCGTCGACGTAAAATAATATGTGTAGTCTATTAAAAAAAGCCCCCTAAATTTTTTTAATTTTTGTTGAGGAATTACTGAGCGAAAACTATATCCCTTTGGATCGAGCGCTCACCGTGAGCCTTAATAATAAGGTGATACAATACTAGAAGTACCAATATTGTGTACCATATTATATACGTTCTGGTTTAAAAATAAATAATTTATTAAATATTTTATAATTATTATTGGGTAGCTACCTACGTACAGTATGTACAAAACATTATATCTTTCTGATAATGTATATTATTCTATTAAAAATGAAATATCCTCAAATGAAGAGCTAAAATATAAAAAAATACTTCACAGTTAATTCACCAGGAGCGCTGAAACATTTTTACAAACTCGATCCTAGAGATTCAACTGTATACTTTGTGATGCTAGTACAACATAATTTTATGGCAATCGCAAGCAATGTGCTTGAAAAATTTGACATACAATTATGAGACATTTGTCAATGTAAAATTTTTTGACAAAAAAAATCAAATAAGTCGCAACAAAACAACTATTTATTTATTAAAAGTACAGCTGGTAAAGGTATAGATGTTTAAGTATACTTTTATACAGGGTGATTTTAAATAAAGTAGCAAAATGAGACCACAGATTCCTTAGGTGAAAGTAAATCGATTTAACCTAACATACTTATATCTCAAGACGTATAATAAAAAAGATACAGGGTGTCAAAACTAAAATTTTATTTTCGATATTCGTAGATAACTTCTTAAAAATCCAAATATTTACATAAAATTTGTAAGTCGAGGGTTTTTGCTGACGAGAATTCAAATTTGTTTCTAATTTTCACATCACTGTCACTTTGGCACACCATGTTTTTCTTAACTTTATGCAGCTTATGCTTTTCCATCTGACTACCGAAACGATCGATTCTCCTACCTGTTTTATTTGAAAAAGGTATACCTTGCTGTAGTCGGTAGGAGTAAACATTTTTGAAATAATCCTATTTGAAATGCTCAGTGCACCAAGTATAACTGTTTTGGTTTTAGGTAAAATGCCTTTTCTGCTGAAAATATAGCAAATATCTTGAAAAATCAGAATGGTAAAATTTGAAGATCGGAGAGGTTTAATGAAACCATTTTTCAACAAAGTAGGTACAAAGATTTTATCAAAGCAGGCCGATCGTTTTGAAATTTTGCGCGTTCTCATAATTTACCGTTCTGAACAACTTTTTCAAGTAATATTTAGCTGTATTTTCAGTACAAAAGGCACTTTACCTGAAACGGTCAATAGTGCAATATTTTAAATAGGATTATTTTGAAAACTGTTACTCCTAACAACTTCAACCTACCTACCTATTTCAGGCATAACAGATAGGAGAATCGACTATTTCAATAATCAGATGGATACACTAAGCGCAAAAAGTTCTGCCATTTAAAAGAAAAATGATGCCAAGTGGTCCTTAGTGGTGACGTCAAAATTAGAAAATTTGATTTAGCCGAAATACAAATTTTATGGAAATATTGAATTTTTAAAAGTTATCTACAAATATTGAAAATAAAATTTTAATGTCACCCTGTATCTTTTATTATCTTGGTTATATGTTAGGTTAAATCGATTTACTTTCACCTAAGGAATCTGCGGTCTTATTTTTGCGAACTTTATTTAAAATTACCCTGTAGAATTTTGATTATTATTAATATTAATTTCCTGCAACTGTTGTTCTTGCACACCATTTTTTGCGTTAACACCAGTTGATCTGTTCGAATGGTTTATCTTTTTGGCCAATAGCCTCAGCAGACGATTTAGTACATCCATTAATAATATTTTTTCCAACGGGACGTTGTCGTAACAATTATCGGTTTTCGTTTTCCAGTGTCCATTAGGTTTTAAGAACAGCCGTGGTTAGGTAATATGTTCACTTCGTGTTGATATCAGTTTATGAAAATGTACAGCAGCTTTGATTTTCACCATTCATTTTCTAGCTTTTTGAGTCACCTTGGTCTGTTTTACTGGACACCGAATTACATTCAATGCGCTTTGTGAGAAGGCTATTGTTATTTTCACGATTCAAAAAAAAAAAAAAATAAATAAATAAAGAGACAGGCAATTGCCTCGCCTGCTCTCCACGCTTTAGGGGTATGTTAATCCCAGAATAATATTGTAACGTATACTTCTTACAAACTTAACGAAACTGAACTGGTCTTAGGTTTACATGATATGTTTGCAATTTCTTGGTTGCATCGCGGGCATCTCAGGCAGGTTTACATACCATGCTGTTAAACGGACCAATTATAATCTTGCAATCATTATAGTACTTCACCGGTAAAAGTTTGCACGAAGCCTTCCAAATAGCCTTTACTGTTGCTCTTTTGAATTATGTCCTATCTTTCTTCCAAATATTGACCGCCCAATCTTTTAGTATCGGTGCCAGTCATAGACCTTATAAATCATGGATGCGCCCAAAACCGTTGTCTGCCTATACAAATCGTTGATGCTCAGATGTGTGCGACAGAGATAGAGCTAGTCCGGGCAAAAACCCACAGATCATTGGCCGAAAAAAACAAAAACCGTAAATGACAGACGTATGACATTTACGGTGACAGACCGACTCCACCATAGTTTATGAGTCTATAAAACTATTGCTAATAAACACACTAAACACAACTAAATCACAAAAGGCATTAACATTAACAATATTAACAGGATATGTTTTGTCAGGCTATGTTTATATATTTTTCTGTCATAGAACATCTGTTTTTGCCCGGACTAGCTTCATCCCTCTTGTACACATCAGGACAGCGGACCTCTCTTTCTAGGGCCGGTCCATAATTTATAAGGTCTATGGTGCCAGTTCTTCTACGCTTCTATGATCATTTAACTCGTATTTTCGTTCACAGCAAAACTCCATACATATTCCGCACGTGTATTTGTGACTGTTTGTGGTATTTTTCGGATTCTTTTCTTTAATTAGCGCGTTAATAGATTGAAAATTCGCATTGCAAAAGTGACATTTTGTAATTTATTTGAAATATGAAGATGTCATACTTAAACAATCTTGGTATCATAGTGGTTGAAAACATCCCTAAATGCTGTTATCAGTTAAATGTTAATGATTGATCGATTTTATCACATAATAAAAATAAACGAAATTTAGAACTGTTAAAAAATGTTCGTTACAATGTGTTTATTACTTTCGCTCACACAATCAGCTACCCGCTGATACAGCATTTCATGGTTCGTTTTCGTTGAAAATAAAAGTCGGTCGGGTTAACTGAATACTTTTATTTTTGATGTCATTTCTCCAAAAAACATATACTAGAAGTAAATTACAATAAAGTAACTGGTACATAAAAACAAACGATTAACTAAAAAATACTAAAAATGTTGGTTAGAGCGCATCCTTTCTTCAACAACTATTAAAGAATGAACGAAGAAAATTTATTAATTAGAATACCTATAGCACTATTTATATCCTATTAGCATTCAGGTACGTCTTAGTTTTTCTTCGATTTCTGGGATAGTCATGGCAGCCTACAGTGCAGCAGTACAAATGTACCCTCTATCCTCATAACTTCAGAAACGTGCAAAGTTTCAAGTATTGGATGATTAATTAATTTTGTAAGTTTGATATTCAGAAGTTAACACATGAACTTGTCTTCCGTTATATTGATTTAAAACTGAAATACCATTTATCAATGTAATCGTCTGTTATACCTTTTATAAATTATCTTTTATAAAATTATTAATTATTATTAATTTTATAATTGGAATGATATTATACGGTCAATTCAAATGTCTTTTACAAACGATGTTTATCAAATATCTTTGATAATCTAATATCGATCTAACGGGAACGTTCTGGACTGGTCTACCAAACACAGCTAATTCTTGCTGCTAACAAACGTTGTTTTACATTCTCTAACTACACCACATGCACAAACATGTTTTTGTTCTTGCTACAGATTTGTCTTTTATTGTAGCCAATTGCGAAACTAAAATTCAGTAGATACAGTAGAGCAATTTTTCTTAACAGTTTTTCTCTTTAAGATATCGGGAAATTTACAGTTCCAAAATATACTTCTACACTGAGAAAAAAATTACTAGTGGGAGGTAGAAATACACTTGGTCCAGCAAAAACTTTAGATGTTTTCAGCATAGATGCCATAATACCGAATGAATTATTATGTATTTTCAACTCGGCTTTGAAAACTTTTACATTTCCATTTGAGTGAAAAGAGGCGCTTGTAACCCCAATTATTAAAAATGGAAATAAAAGTTCGAAAACTACCGCCCTATCTCTGTTTTATGTGCACCAGTGCTTTTCGAGCACATTCAAGAATTTAGAATCACATAAAATTTAGTATTACTGAAAAACGGTATGGTTTAGTACCAAATAGATCTATTATTACAAACTGGAATTCAATACTGATACAAATTTAGCATTTCAGAAGGGTACTCAATTCGACACAATTTACACAGATTTCAGAAAAGCAATTCATAAAGTTGATCATATTTTAATGAGTAAGTTGCATCGTTTTTGTTTCACTAGGAATACATTACAGTTTTTTTGCTTCATATCTCTGTAATCAACAGTGTACAGTTAAGTATAAGAATAAGACCATATAATTTAACCAGTAATTGTCTTTTCGCTGATGACTTAACATTTTATAAGCCAATCATAACACAAGTCGACCGCGACATATTGCAAAATGATATTGATAATCTATCCAGGGTGTCCGGAAATGATGAGCAAGAAATTCAGGGGATAATAATTCTAGACCGAATATAAATGCTACCTCTTTCTGTAACATTTTTTCCAAATCTGATTTTTTACAGAGTTATAGGGTGTTAAAGTTAAAATTTTATTTTCGATATTTGTAAATAACTTCTTAAGATATCCAAATATTTATATAAAATTTGTAAATCGGGATTTTTTGCGGACGAGAAATTCAAATATATTTCTAATTTTGACGTCACTAGTATAGGGCCCCACTTATGGCACATGTTTCGTTTAAATGACATAACTTTTTTGCTGCTTAGTGTATTCATCTGACTATTGAAAAATCGATTCTCCTACCTGCTATATCTGAAAAAGGTATACCTTATTGAAGTCGTTAGGAGTAACAGTTTTCGAAATAATCTAATTTCAAATATTTTGTGCACCGATTGAAAACTGTTATCGTTTCAGTTAATGCGCCTTTTCTACTGAAAATACAGCAAAATAGTACTTTAAAAAGTTTTTCAGAAATTATGAAGATGTGCAAAATTTACAAAAAATCGGCCTGCTTCGATAAAATCTCATATGCTATGATTATTTGTTACAAATATATAAATTATTTGGTAGATTCTAGAAAACTTATATTGTATTTACCTTTTTATGCTCCATTTAGGTTTACCCATTTAATGTCTGTATTAGAAACGTATTTTAAGCTAATAGAAATTAAATCTACAATTCCTATCAATGAAGTCATATGTCTCTCTGATACCAAACATCTAATGCTAATGAACAATTCCCCAGACGAAGCTCTATTCAATAATTATCTAAAATAAAAATTAATCTAGCTAAATTTACTAACCTGGCTTAATAAAAACATTCTATAAATAGGTATCTAAGTTTACTTTTGAAACTGTGGGAACTCGAAAATTCAACCACAATGGATGAGATCTGACCTATTTCTGCATTTTTAGGAATGCTTCTTCAGATATAAATCAGGATATAATAAAAAATTATTTGAAATTAAATATCGACAATGTCAAAAGTTACTTTCACACAATCAATTTTAAATTAAACATGACAACTAAATACTTATATAATCACCGACCAGCGTTGAATTACACTAACAATATCTACCCATATACTCATTATTACATTTTGCAATATTTTTTACTGTATTAGAAAGGCATTTTAAGCTAATATAAATCAAATCTCCTACAATTCCTATCAATGAAGTCATAAAATTTTCTATACTAAAGCTAATAATAAAGAATATATGGGTAGATATTGTGGGTGTAATTCAACGCTGGTCGGGGCTTTTATCCGCAGAGTAGCCAAATGTACCACCCCGTCCTCATAAAACTGGCATCTGTTACCGTGAGGAATAAATATGCTCATCATGAATACTACTATTTTTAAAGTAATAATTTTAAACTGCTGGATTATTTAATATATTTTTATATTCCGAATTTTTAAGAGAAATAAAGAAGGAAATGCTCATTTTTATATGTCCAGTGGATGTACTTCCGACTTGAAAATTGTAAGTAGGTACGGAAGCTCGACTAAATTTTTTACCTTTTTTATTAATGGCGGGCAATGAGGTGCTCTTTGCGAGAGCGTGAAAATGACTGTGTGAATGTGACGAGCTATTACGAGGATGAAGAGCGAGGTTTTCAAGGGATCCTCGTTTCGTATTCAAATTTTCGAGTAGTTGATTGATTATAGACGCCATGCACTTGTTTTCACCGTGCCTGAAGGCAGTTACGCTGCTTGATAAAATCTAGGACTTTTACTGTTCCATCTAGTATTGTCACTCATGTATCACCTCATATAAAAAAAATTCCTGAAGGGGGGGAAGAAGAAATTGTAAAAGCCCAACCGATTGAGGCGGTGAATTTGTCACAATTTTATGTTTTCGTATACTATAATATTTCAATAATGTACAACTATTTAATTAATTACGCATTGCAAAGTAGGTAATCTATATTTAGTTAACGAATGAATATACAGGGCATTGTCTGGAATTGTGGAAGTATAGTGTAAGAGGCTATAGCACTTAGGCTCCTTGTAATTACTCCCATTAATAGATCAATCCACCTAAGCCGCTAACCAACTCAATAAAGAGGTAGAAGGTCATTGCTTTCCTAACACGGATTCTATACTCGCCACAAGAATTCAGACGACTTACGTCATATGAACAAATGAATAACTCATTATATTTTCAACAAAATATTTAAGAAACTGCAACTGATAGTAATAAAACTATATACTACACTAAAAGTTTGCATTATATATTGCACTAAATTGCAAAAAATGATTGTTTTTAACGCGACCAAATATCGAAAATTACGTTGACAATATAAACAAATGTGTAACGTCAGCCGTGACGTAAGACGTTTGAATTCTTGACGCGAGTTGGAATGGTTCCTTATCAGTGGAAAACATCGATTCCTAAGAAATCGCAAGCTAAAGAGTTTGCATATTTACGACCTATTAATTTGTGCGGTTGTAGTGGATTATGTTTTACGGGCTATTGACGTATTACAGGTGTTAAGTCTCACATTGTTAGATATGTCAAAAACATTGATTCAATAGACTTACAAATTTTACTGGCTAAACTATATTTCTATGACATTCATGATAAACATCACGACTGGTTTGTTTCCTATATTAAAGATAGAATACAATTTACAAAAATTAAAACTGAAGACGGTCCTTTGTTATCTCAACCTAGAAAAATAAAATCTGGAGTGCCACAGGGCCATTAATTTTTAATGTATGTACTGCGGATTTTGTGTCATCAGTTGTCTATACTACTTTGCTTATGTATGCAGATGATTTACAAATTTTGTATAACTTTGAAACTGAGAACAAACAAACCGCTATTAACCATAATAATTCTGACTTACATCGGATTAAAGATGTATGTGATAAAAATTCTTTAATACTTAACACAAATGACCCCGCACGTTTCTTATGGGAAATGGGTTTCGGTCAGTTTTTTTAAAACTTTGTATATTTATAGCTCTCAACACGCTTATCAAAAGTTACGATGGGCACAATACCCCAAACCCGCAATTACAGGTTTAGGGTATGTCAGGCAGCAGCCTGATTTGATTTTGATTCACTTGTTGACAAGATACTAATGCACTTACAGAGTGGATGAAGTATTGTCTTGCCTGCCTGTCCGCAACCCCTACAAAAAGATATTTCACACTTCCTCATAATACAGAATACAGGTGCTCCTTAAGCAACAGTATGCACTTTGAATACTTGTGACTAGGCCGAGATTCATCCTAGACATATCAGATACTTTTTGGCTCTATCCTTGCAGGGGTATCTACTCTAGGAACTCCTTAATAAATTAGCAGCTATTTGTTCCATCCCACTGTCTTCTAAATTATTTATGCGTATTCTTAATAATTTCTACAAAAGCTGACAGCGGAAGCATACTGGAAAGATCAGATCCAAAAATATTGGGACCCGATGCACTATTATCTAGCTTACCTTCTGTTACATTAGCATAGCACCACTCGCGTACCCAGCATACAGATATGTTGTTGTCGGTTGAAGCCACTTGTAGTGTCTGCTGGCATTCCCATGATCTAGTTGTTATCTTCTGATTAAGCAAGATGAATAGTGGTTGTCTACTGTCTGTGTAGATTCTGATAGTTTTGCCTGTGGTCTCTCTATGTGGTGGCACCTACTAATTCCGTTTGCACCATGCCTATCCATTGTCTACTGATATCGTTATGTATAAGGATCTGGAATAGATTGCACATGCTGCACCTTCCTTTCTTTTTGATCCGTCTGTCAAGATGTTGGTTACATCTTCGCTGGCGGTCTCCTCATTCCTGATAAGTACCGTGTAGAGTCTGTCAAACATAAACTTGGGAGAAATACTGTCAATGTCTGAAGAGGAATCCTTCTGACGACTCAATTCCACAGGCGACTCTTAACTTCTACAGATTCTACATCTGGTATACCAGTCAAGGTATTGTCTAAGTCCATGTCATAATTTTCAATGATATATGTAGTAAGAACTTCAAAACTTCGATACATTTAATTTAAAGCGGTAGGTAACGTTTTTCTTCAATAAGGCCACAAAAAAATCATTGTCGCAGAAATTTTAACATTTTTTGTAGCAGTTAGGCTTATCTGCTGATTCTCAGAAATTTGAAAATGTCTACCCTATGTTTAGACTTCTCAATGTTTTCCTTTGTATGTAAAGTTGTAGGTATTAATTTCAAATTTTCCAAACAGTATACCTCATAGTTGTTATTAAAAATATATAAAATAAAAATGTGTCTACACTAATTCAGTATACTTGTGCTTAATCGTATATTTATGGCATTTTACAGATCTCAAAATGGTTTTAAATAATTTAAAAAATCGAAACGTTATCTATGTGATAAAATGCAGTTTTGTTGTTTTAAGAATTTGTAAAGTATATATCAGTAGGGGCTATAGCTTTGTTTGATAATGCTTCCTTGGCTGGCTCTCTATGCAAGATGCAATACAAATTGATAAAATATCGAAATTTGTTATGAAATTACTATCTTAAATTTGCAAACAGGATTTTAGATTATGTGTTGCTGTTAGTATTTTTTATAAAATTCAATCATTCTTTTCAAATCTCTCCACATAATATCAATATCATCCACTATTGCAATAAAATAACCATCAAATATGTATTATTAGCTGTCTTTACATTTTTTTAATCTTTGCTGAACAATTTTGATCTCTTGATGCAATGTTGCTCTTTCTGAAAATTTAATAAGGAACCTGTTTTTATAAGAATGTTACTTTTTACTAAACACATTCAATTCTTGAATCGGTTTCACCAACCTAGTTTTAGTTAGAAATATGTTGAACCGATCCCAGTATTGGACCTCTTGGATTTTGTTCCTATTGTTGGCTCTAAGCGTGCCTCTGAGACGTAGTAAAATACATTACTGGTCGCATCCAATGCTGTCGTGACTCCGCAAAAGCTTATTCAAAACTGAGCAATAACAACTTGAAAAATGAAAGTACCTACATAGTTGGAATAACACCACGGGCCACAAAAGCCTTAACACTATTATTTTTATACATCAGTTTACACTTTGTTCGTGACTTCTCTTGTATTAGCGTTGCCGTATTTTAAATATTATCTATGTCACTGCAACAAGTATAAAAGATGTTTAACTTGATATTTTTTTCCAGCTCTTAACAACAACACCATGACGATTTCAACTATATTTATGATACCGTGTTTTCTTATAAATCGTTGTGACAGCCTAACATTCTTTTTTAAAACACCTAATACAAACTTATTGAGACAAAAATTTATCAGTTAATTTTTTTGCATCTTTTGGTAACCTTGAGGTTGTTTTGGGGCTCGAAATTTTGTTGGCATTGCAATCAATTTTGGTTTTTGAAATGGCGCCATACCTACTATTTTCTATCCTAATTTAAAATCAACCCTTTTTTCTACGTATGGGTATGTAAAGTGTATCTGGGGTTACATAACAAAATTTTTGAGAAAAGCATATCAGTAAAAATGCAAACATTTGAATTTAAAAGCGTTGTCAAAGACTGTACCCAATGAAAATTTTGACACTTTTTCATGTAACTTCAACTTATCAACGTAAGTCATACTAGAAAAAAACAATAACTAAATTTTAATAAAAATCGGATGTTTCAGTAATGTATCATTTTGTACCCTTTTCGGTAAAGAGAAGTAGTTATTACACAGACGACTTTAATTTGCTAAAAGACACATTTTGTAAATCTTGTACGACAAGTTGATGTAGTCAAGAAAAGGATCAAAATCTTCAACAGCGCTCTTCAATTTTGATTTGTTTATGCAATCCCATACACATTTTACATGTCCTTACGCCGAAAAAATAGTTGATTCCAAATAGGAACAGAAAATTTCATTTAAAAAAACTACTGGCTCTAAAACAAAGCCAATGACTACAATGTGAAAAAAAAAATAACTTAAAAAACTGTTACCTGAACAATTTTTTTATATAGGGTATTTTTAAAAAGTTATAAGTAGTACTCCATGAATATTGAATATCATGTACTGTAAGTTGAGTCACACTGGAATAGTATTGGCTTGACTATGAAAGTAGCATTTACAAAAAATAAAAATTTATAAGAAATTTACCATTTATTATGCATTGCATGATCACAAAATATTGTAGAATACATATATCTATTATAGACATATCTAAAATTACTAAATACTTCAGGTAATGAAATAGTGTGTTGTAGTTCGCTCTAACTACATTAAAATAGCCAATAACTCTGTCACCAATTTTTAAAATTAACCCACTACATCAATTTAACGCTTGATAAACCACTGCTAGTTTTTGATGGCAATTAATTATATTGTACGCGCTTTTCCAGCAAATTAAATTAAAGGCGATACCATTTTTAGTAAATGTGCAATACACAAAAGTATCATATAAAAGTGGTGTTGCAAGTCACCATTAAGTATATACTGTCATGGAATGTGTGACTCTATAGAAGGGAAGTATAGAACTTCCACCAAATCTCACAAAAAGTCCTCCACCAACCTTTAAACATAAAAATAATACCTCTCTTATATTCTTGGGGTACTCGCTTGGCTCCTGCGAGAGGTAAAGAAACTCAACCTTTTAATAAAAATACAGATTTATTCAAACAAACATAACAACCATACTTACTATAAAGTGACCTGTGCTCTGGGGAGAATCTCTTCTAGGGAGCCAGCCAACGGCTGACCGCCGACCTTTGGCCATGGACTGGCTGTCATTAGCCCAGTTTCAATAGTATTTACACGCATCCGAAAAATGTTGAATAATTTGGAGAATAAGACAACAATAGAACAATTTAGGTGCATCATTATTATTTGTTATATCATTAATATAAGCATTTATAAGAATATTATACTACACTCACACAATGCGCATGATTTGACACTATTTTGAATTGCATAATAATTTACATCATCCCACAGGTGCTTTTTAAGTTTATTAATACAGTGCGATAATGACATTATAAATTAAATTCAAATTCAATTTAGACATTTATTAAATAAACAAAATAGGTAAAATATTGTGAAAACTTATTTATTAAATTGACAGTAAAATTTTTACAAATGGATAAATTAATACCAAATGCTGATTTGCTTGACTAGGCGGAAAAAATATTTTATATTTATTTTTATAATGAAATCATTTTTAGATTAAATAACTTTTTATGTTGAAGGAATATTTTCGGTTTTCAGGGAAATATTCTCTCTTTCGCCTAGAATTTCCATAGCCGTTTGTTTCTTGTTTTCAGTAGAAGTTTTGATGTAGCTTTCAGCAATGGAAATAGATTTCCAGCCACCATGTCTTTTTAAACTCAGGTTGAAGATCGCCAAAAACAGTGCCTAGAATACGCATTTGGATTAAGCAGTTCAGGAAATCGAACAATCAGTTTTGGCATATTACCAAAAAACATATTTGCAATATAGCTATGATCAATATGATTCATCATATCTCTTAAAAAAAATTGATATCGATATTCTTCCTGAGTGAAATTTATGTTCTTATCATTGAGTAATAGCACCGAAAAGATGAAGGCTTCTGTGTTTTGCTTAGTTCGTTGAAATATACTGTCACGGATTTCCCAATCCGTCTTTTCTTTCACTTCCAGAAAAACAATCCGTTAATTAATTACTTCTTTATTAACTACTGAACACTACTAATTGCAGGTCAACTAAACACTTATTTAATTAATCGCTATCTAAATCACTTTGATATCTCCAACTAAACACTTTAATTCAGACTGTAATACAAGACTTATACAAGACTAACTAACTCGGCCGTTTATTCTTCTTTTATAGACCCAACGAATATTCCAGGTATATTCCAGTATCTCTAGATCCATTTTCTCGTACGACTGGAACGCTTCTCGTCGTTTCCATGATTTTCTGGTAACGCCTCGATTCACGCATGTTGTTTGTTTACCAGAATGGCGTAGGGGCGATCGGAGCAATCTTAGGCAATTCGCGGTGCCACAGTCGTCGGTTTGGGAGTGAGTGGGGCAAATTCCGTGACACTGCCCCTCCTTAGGACCGATCGTCCCGATCGGATACACCTCTATACGGGGACAGACGCTCCAGATGGACGACCTTCATCTTACTCCTGGGAGTCCTCTGTATCCGGTAGACGACATCATTGATTCTTTTAATGACTGTGTAGGGCCCTCCCAACGGTTCTGTAGTTTAGGCGATCTTCCTTTCTTCCGCGTGGGGTTGTACAGCCACACCAGGTCACCTTGTTGGAATCCGACTGTATTGGCCCGGACGTCGTATCGAGTCTTCATGCGATCGCTCTCTAGTCGCATTCGAGATCTGACTTGATCGTGTACGGCTGCTAGTCTTTGTTCTAGCTCATGGGTGTAAGTGTCTGGCTCGGTGGGCTGTTCCGCAGGACGACCAAATACCAAATCTGCTGGAAGGCGAAGCTCTCTTCCAAAGATGATTCTTGCGGAGTCTTCCCAGTAGTTTCATGGACAGCTGAGCGGTAAGCTAACAGGAAGAGTGGAATGAGCTTGTCCCAGTCTGTTTGGTTCTCGTTCACAAACATCCTCAGATTGGTTTCTAGTGTGGCGTTGAAGCGTTCCACCATACCATCTGACTGGGGATGCAGTGGGGTGGTCCTGGTTTTCCGTATTCCCATAAGCTCGCAGACCTTTCGGAACACACCTGATTCGAAATTTCTGCCCTGATCTGAATGCAGTTCCATGGGCACACCAAATCTGCAGAACAGGTTGTTGACTAGGGCTTCTGCTACGGTCGTGGTCTCTTGATTGGGAAGAGGGTATACTTGCGGCCATTTGCTGAAGTAGTCCATGGCTACTAGCAGATATCGGTTGCCACTTTGGGTTTTCGGAAATGGGCCAGCGATATCAATGGCAATCCTCTCGAACGGTGCTCCTACGATGTACTGGCGCATTTTGCCTCTGGAACGGGTCTTCGGTCCCTTGCTGGCTGCACATACGTCACATTTTCGGCACCAATCTTCTACATCCGTCCTACAGCTCAACCAGTAGAAACGCTCCCTAATCTTCTGTAGAGTCCTATTGATACCGAAATGTCCACCCCCAGTACCTCCATGTACTTCCTGCAGCACTTCCTTGATCCGGGACCTCGGGAGTAGTACTTGTTTCTTGACCTCCGTTCCGTCATTGTTCTCCCATGCTCTTTTTAGGACACCGTCTTCCAATACCAAGGAATTCCATTGAGCCCAATAGCTCTTTAATGTTGGGCTTTTACCGCTGACTTCAGCCCATGAGGGTCGGTTGTTGGTTTCTTTCCAGTCTAGTAAGGGCTTGATGTCACAGTCAGCTTGCTGGTCTTCCCGAATCGCCGCTGAACTCCATCTGTCTTCAGGTTGGGCTGCTACCACCTTGCAAGGAACTGATGAGATGTCCTCTTTCCTTTCAAGACTACTACAGTGCTTGCAGTTGACAGGACAGGGTCTCCTAGAAAGGGCATCTGCATTTCCATGTTTCCTACCGGCTCGATGTTCAACAACAAAGTGATATTCTTGGAGCCGTTCCAGCCACCTGGCCATCTGTCCTTCCGGGTTTTTAAACTGGAGCAGCCATTTAACGGAAGCGTGATCCGTTCTTAGGAGGAATTCTTGGTCATACAAGTATTTATGAAAGTGTTCTAGGCTCTTGACGATGGCAAGTAATTCTTTTCGAGTCACACAATAGTTCTTTCGGCTTTTGACAGGACTTTGCTGAAGTAGCCCACTACTCGCTCTTGGCCATCTTGTATTTGGGAAAGAACTCCGCCAATTCCAATGTTGCTTGCGTCCGTGTTCCACTATAAATGGTTGTCCAGGTATTGGGTATGTCAAAATCGGGGTAGTGCAGAGGGCCTCTTTCAGCGTCTCAAAGGCTTGCTGGCATTTCGTCGTCCATTCGAACGGGATGTTGTCTTCTGTGAGTTTATGAAGAGGCTTGGCAATGTCCGAGAATCCTTGGACGAATCGTCGATAGTATGTGCATAGGCAGAAAACTTCGAACTTGATGTTTGTCTTTAGGAACCGGCCAGTTCTTTATGCACTCTGTCTTCTCGGGTCTGTTTTCACACCGTTTGGAGTAATAATGTGGCCTAAGTATCTGACCTCCTTTTGGAACAGACTGCACTTCTTCGGGTTCAACTTCAGGTTCGCTGCTTTCAACTTCTTGAACACTTCGGACACGTTCTTCAGGTGCTCCTGGAAAGAGCGTCCCAGCACCACCACGTCGTCCAAGTAAATCAAGCAGGTCTCCCAATGCAGGCCATGAAGTACAGTTTCCATCAGTTGTTCAAAAGTGGCAGGGGCATTACATAGACCAAATGGCATTACATTGAACTGCCACAATCCATTTCCGGTAGTGAACGCTGTCTTTTCCTTGCCTTCTGGGCTGACCTCGACTTGCCAATATCCACTCTTTAAATCCAAAGTGGAAAACCATTGCGCACCAGCCAAGGTGTCCAGAGTATCGTCAATCCTCGGTAATGGGTAACTGTCTTTCTTGGTGACGTCATTTAATTTTCTGTAGTCCACACAAAATCGGGTGGAGCCGTCTTTCTTCTTGACCAGAACTACAGGAGAAGCCCAAGGACTCTGAGATGGCTCTATGGTGCCTTGATTTTGCATCTCGATTAACATCTTGTTAACTTCTTCTCGCTTGGCTAGTGGAAGTCCTCGTGGTGGCTGCTTTATAGGAGATGATGAACCAGTATCGATTCGATGCTTCACTACATTTGTTCTCCCAAAGTCGCCCGGTTTAAGTGCAAACACATCTTCATTTTCACTTAGCAGCTCTTCCAGTTGTTCCACCTCCATCTCTGTTAACCTTTCCTTGGTCCTATCCACGATGTCCCTTAGACATTCCGGTAGACTGGTCTTGTTTGGTTTCTTCTCCATTTCGTTGTCTTCTTTGAGTGTTCTGACCATGATAACAGGTTCACAGACTCCTACTTCAGTTCCCTTTGTAATTTTCTGTGGAAAGGTTTTCAGGTTAACTACCCGTACTATTGTCGTTTTCTCTGGTTTAATCAGGGTGCGGCCGGTGACTATAGATTTATTGAACAGATCCGGATTACTGGGTTCCACCACTCCAACACTGCAAGACATTTCCCATCCATTACAGTGGCAACCAATGTTTCGGTCTGACCAGGTAGTACCACATCTTCTTTAACAACAAGTCTCCGTACAGCGTTATTCTCAGTGGTGGTCGTTAGCACTACTTCCTCACCCATTATCCGTAGCGTACCAGCATTCAAATCTAAGTTCACCCCTTTGTCCCGTAGTAAGTCTAATCCGAGTATGACATTGTCCGATATATCTGCTACCAGGGCTCTGTGTTTGAATTTGACATCTCCTAATTCTATGTCAAGCTCGCATTCCCCTTGACTGGCAGTTGTTGTCCATTGGCTGTTGTAAGGACATAACGCTTGGCAGGGCTCTTAATACGCCAATCACCAATAATATCCGGTCGTACAATAGTTCTTGCCGCTCCAGTGTCGATTACCATAGGGAACATACGACCAAAAATAATGCCTTCTACTAGCAAGGAGTCAGAGTCCTGGAGACGTGACAACGTAACTTCTTCTCGTGGGGCATGGTAGGAGGACGCAGCCGGCTTTTGCCCCGTCAAGCCGGCTGACCCTAGTTTTCCTGTGTAGCTGCCGCCTGGGAGTCGCGCTTTTGCTGATCCGTGACCGGGGCCCTACACTGTCTTTTAGATGTCCTGTCTGTCCACAGTTCCAGCATTTAAGAAAGCGATCCCTTCGACTATCAAATTGTTCTTTCTTTGGCCCAGTAGATGGGCTGAATTTATCAATAATCTCCTTTAGCGTCTTTATTAGGTCTCCATTTGCCATACTATCGCTGTTATCACTGATGGCCCGAACTTTAACATGTCTACCGGATGCCACCTTTGCTGCCTCGAATTCCAGCGCATGTGAAAGAGCGTCATTCAACGTTTTAGGTCTAGCGAGCCGTAGTGCCTGCTGAGTTTCGCAATCTCTTAGGCCGTCGATAAAAACTTGGATGGAGAGCTGATCTACAAATTCGGACGGGGCTGTAGGATATGCCAATCGAACCAGTCGAGCAACGTCTGTCTCAAAATGTTGTAAATTTTCCACTCTGCTGGTGTAGTTTTTTCAATTGTGCGTGGTACACTTGCTGCAGGTGCTTATTCCCATATCTCATTTCCATATGATTTTTTAGAATGTCGTAGTTATTCTGTTGCCCAGCAGGCACTCATTGTAAGACGTCAAGAGCTACCCCTCGTAAAGAAACTATCAGAGCTGTAGCCTTTTCATAGTCAGACCATTCGTTTGCTGCAGCTGCTGCTTCGAACTGACGCAGATATACATTCCAGGAAACCTTGCCGTCGAATTCAGGGGGTCTCGTCTTCTGAGTTCGGATAACAGGTCCTTCTGATTTGATTACGCCCTCCTTTGCTATCTTGTCTAATTTATGTCGAAGCTCTTCTCTAACCTGATTTATTTCTTTATCCATTTCCATTTTTGGGCTAACAGCTTCTCTGCTACTTGTGTCACTTTATGTAACTATTCCTCTAGTTTTTCTTCTACTTGTGTCACTTTATGTGACTGCTCCTATAGTTTTTCTTCTAGTGTATTCTCCAATCTTTCTAACTTTATCTGCATTTCTTTCGTCTGATTTTCCATTTTACGCCCTTGTTCTTCGAATTTCTCTTGCATTGTCCGTCCCTGTTCTTCTAATTTCTTTTCCAAGTTCTCTTGCATCGTTTGGGACTGATCTTCGATTTTATGCCCTTGTTCTTCAAATTTTTCTTGCATTGTCTTTGTCTGGTCTTCCATTTTATGCCCCTGTTCCTCTAATTTCTCTTGCATCGTCCGTCCCTGTTCTTGCATCGTCTTCGCCTGGTCTTCCATTTTATGTCCCTGCTCTTCTAATTTATTTTGCATTGTCTGCATCATTTCTAATAGTTTTGCCAGTTGTGCATCCATATTGACTTGACTTCTAGTTACAGGCATTCACTCTATTTGGAAAGTTCTAGAATGTCCAGGAATGTGTTTGTAAATGTCACCGTTGACTTCCTTACAATGATACGAGTGCACTGATATGCCACACTTGGGTCTTTGTCTCACTTCGGTAGAAAGTTCTAGAATGTTCGAGAATGTCCTTCGCGAATAACACCGTTCACTTCCTTAAGTCACGACGAGTGCGGTGATATATCACACTTGGGTCTTTGTCTCACTTCGGTAGAAAGTTCTAGAATGTTCGAGAATGTCCTTCGCGAATAACACCGTTCACTTCCTTAAGTCACGACGAGTGCGGTGATATATCACACTTGGGTCTTTGTCTCACTTCGGTAGAAAGTTCTAGAATGTTCGAGAATGTCCTTCGCGAATAACACCGTTCACTTCCTTAAGTCACGACGAGTGCGGTGATATGTCACACTTGGGTCTTTGTCTCACTTCGGTAGAAAGTTCTAGAATGTTCGAGATTGTCCTTCGCAAATACCACCGTTCACTTCCTTAAGTCACGACGAGTGCGGTGATATGCCACACTTGGGTCTTTGTCGCACTCCCGTACAAAGTTCTAGAATGTTCGAGATTGTCCTTCGCAAATACCACCGTTCACTTCCTTAAGTCACGACGAGTGCGGTGATATGCCACACTTGGGTCTTTGTCTCACTGCCGGATAAAGTTCTAGAATGTTCGAGATTGTCCTTCGCGAATACCACCGTTCACTTCCTTAAGTGACGACGAGTGCGGTGATGTGTCACACTTATGTCTTTGTTTAACTCCCGTATAAAGTTCTAGAATGTTCCAGATTGTCCTTCGCGAATAACACCGTTCACTTCCTTAAGTCAAGACGAGTGCGGTGATATGTCACACTTGGGTCTTTGTCTCACTCCCGTACAAAGTTCTAGAATGTTCGAGATTGTCCTTCGCGAATACCACCGTTCACTTCCTTTCGACAAGACGAGTGCGGTGATATATCACACTTCGGTCTTTATTCCACCCACGCACAGGGTTCCAGAAAGTTCTTCCAACTTTCACTTAAACCCACTCACGCACAGGGTTCCAGAAAGCTCCTCAAACTTACAGTTAAATCCCACTTTGTGGACAGGGTTCCAGAAAGCTCTTGAAACTTACAGTTAAATCCACTTCCGACACCAAATTGTCACGGATATCACAATCCGTCTTTTCTTTCACTTCCAGAAAAACAATCCGTTAATTAATTACTTCTTTATTAACTACTGAACACTACTAATTGCAGGTCAACTAAACACTTATTTAATTAATCGCTATCTAAATCACTTTGATATCTCCAACTAAACACTTTAATTCAGACTGTAATACAAGACTTATACAAGACTAACTAACTCGGCCGTTTATTCTTCTTTTATAGACCCAACGAATATTCCAGGTATATTCCAGTATCTCTAGATCCATTTTCTCGTACGACTGGAACGCTTCTCGTCGTTTCCATGATTTTCTGGTAACGCCTCGATTCACGCATGTTGTTTGTTTACCAGAATGGCGTAGGGGCGATCGGAGCAATCTTAGGCAATTCGCGGTGCCACAGTCGTCGGTTTGGGAGTGAGTGGGGCAAATTCCGTGACAATACTAATAATTCTTCCTCGTTAATTATATCAAATATATTTTTTCCTTACACCATTTTTTATAACGAGCAAATGATCTTCGTATTTCTTCCGTGATTTTTCTAACATGAGATTGGAAACAACACTGGAAGATTCATTCTCAATATCTGATGGCAAGTCATCGATTGAACTCATATTATACTCGCAATAATTAATAGTAGAGTTCAATGACAGCTATGATTGTGTCCTTAGACGATTTTCGCATTATGTCGTACTGGAATATAAATTATAATAATAATATCTCTACCCCTCATTCTAATCACGAGGATTAGCCCAGAAGTCGAAGACTTGTGCGGGAGAGGGGGCGGCATTTCATTATTAAGCAGGCCGCATTTGCGCCCAGGAACGACGTACGTTGGTAGGCCCTAACCACGATTCAGTGCAGGAATGAGTGAAATATGAAAAATCCTATTAATTAGGGGGGTCAAATGTCAACCGGTATCAATCTCTCACATTGACCCAAGCCAACATTCCTCCACCCTACCATACCCGCAGAGAGTGTGCCAATCTCTCCACGAATATAGCTTATATACGGTCTACCGGCTGCGGAGGTTGAACCCACAGCGATCTAGTCACCTCGATTCAAGTACTGACGCCTTAAACCGCGCGACAACTGACCAATCCAATGTATAATAATACTAATTATTATTACTAATCTTGACAGTTGTAGATAAAACGTTGTACACAATATGTGGGATACAACAATTACCTATCTTATGTGAGTACAAACTTCACATGCGTACTGTAATAGAATATATATACCACTTATTGCATAAATAAGTATTATTCTTTATTAGCAAAGTAAAACGAACTTCATGGACGTTCTGTCTCGTTATCGATTGGACTTATGAAATCCTTTACAGTTGCTACAAAAACTGTTTTACAAATTACATAACAAGATGTGATATAATGTCAAAATTAAATATTTCGTACCCAGACAAAACGAAATGATATTTAAGCAAATCTTTTGAAAACAATAGTAAACAAAAAATATAATTTAATGATCAATCGTGTTCAGTTTTATAATAGTAAAATAAAAACATCTCCATAAGCTCTTAGTAATTTCTGAGTCATTGTTCGTAATAAATATCAAACTTGCCCAGCTGAGCTGGTACAATCACTCATTTGCGGAACCGGAAAAGCTCTCTCGTTCTACGAATAATTGATGGAAGTCCTCTCCGAGGCGTCAGTCTTATCTTGACCTGACCTACCTCACACATACGCCGATAGTAAATCTCTGCGAGCATCCCAAATTGAATTTTCCGTGAGAAGACCTCTAGGTGTCTCTACCAGGGCCGACTCACAGTTATTTGTTTTGGAGCAAGCATGAATTGTTAAAAAGATAAAATTCAGATAGGAACGTCTAAGGCTACCTACGTATCCCTTAACAGGACGCATTTGTTTTTTTAGTAATTGGCAAACATTGCAAAGAGAGTTAATTATAAAATGTAGTGTTTCGGTTGTTATGACTGTGGAAGTTATTGGCTAGAATTGGAACTCGGTACGTGTGCGCTATCCGAAGTGACAACACAGCATTTGTAGTCTAAATATTATATTTTCAACTTCGTTGGTAAGTTGTAGGATTACTTAGTTATTGTTTAATTAGTAATATGGTATGTAACTAAGAACCTTATATTTAACCTTTCAAATCATGTATTGGAGATTATGTGATGGCTGTCCCATAGCTATGTTAGAGCGTGCTATTCATTTTACGATTTAGCTCCGAAGAGTACGCACCCAAAGAGTACGCATGTGTACCCTTTGGCACCCTGCGTGCACTTACATTCTCAATTTTTTGTAGTTAATTACAATGGGAAATTATAAAAGAAACAGTGAAAGACAACTAAAATTTATTGAAGATTTATTAAGTCATTTTTATCAATTTTTGTTGCGTACTTAATTGCTGCGTATACGTGTCCTAAGAGTGCGCATATTTAAAGTTACAAACAAATAAATATTTTTTCTGATGAAATTATAAAATCTTAAAAGTTTTAGTTGCTTAAGAACGGTCTAAATGTTAAAGTGCTCCTGTTGGAATAGTTAATATGTAGTATAAAACCCTAAAAAGAATTATTACACAAAAAAATATGGCTAGATTAAACTTTAAAGTAATTTAGAGTTAACAAGATCGTTACCGTAGATGAAAAGTAATTTAAAGCAAATAGGACCATTATCATAAATTAAATTTTGTACAAATTATTGAAAGAAATACAATATGTCAGATCGGTCAGTGGTCGCGCGGTTTAAGGCGTTAGTACTTGAATCGAGGTGACTAGACGGAGTTGGTTTGAGCCCAGCTGCCGGTAGACCGTATATAAGCTATATTCGTGGAGAGGATTGGCACCCTCTCTGTGGGTATGGTAGGGTGGAATAATGTTAGCTTGGGTCAATGTGAGAGATTGACGCCGGTTGATATTTGACCACCCCCCTAATTAATGAGGTTTTCCAGGTTTCCCTCATTCCTGCACTGAATAGTGATTAGGGCCTACCAACGTAAGTCGTTCTTGGGCGCAAATGCGGCCTGCTTAATAATAATATGCCGCCCCCTCTCCCGCACAAGTCTCCGACTTCTGGGCTAATTCCTGTGATTAGAATGAGGGGTAGAGATATTATTATGTACTTAGTTTCCTGATTAGGATTTGTTATATTTCAAATATACATCAAATGTTGTAAATATTAACAAATACAATATTTTAAAAACATTTTAACGAGCATTTAAAAACATGCTGCGTCACTTTAATTTAATAGCAATTTTCCACCCACCTACGTTTATTCTAGGTAAATGTAAAATTTAAATTTAAATGTAAGTAGATTTAAGTTTGTTTTAACATATCTTTTTATGTGAAAATACATTTTATACTTTTATAGTGTCAAAGAATTGCACTATGTACTTTCTATAATTACTTCTATTTGGTGTTAACTGTGTTGTTCTAGATATATTTTCGCTAAAAAGCATATATATCCTCTGTAATTCACCTTACGATAAATAACTAAGAAACAAATAAACAAAGACTTTCATCATATGACACTGGATGGATGGAACAATAGAGCTTACTTCATAATATTTGGTACCTATACATTTGCCTAAAGTATAATACAGCATAATAGCAAAAAACACATGAGGGTTATGGTCCTGGTTCAATTTATGCCTTGATCCATCTTTAAAATAGTTTTGGATTCACCAAAATTTTATTTGGTCACTTCTTATTTGAATTAGTAGCACTAAGACTTCGTCGCCTCGGGCGCCGAAAGTTTCGCCCATCCCCCTAGAGCCGACCCTCTGCGATGTTTAACTAAATTGAATCCTCTAATCCCTGCAAGTAGAAACACGCTCTACAAATTGATCCTAGTTGCTTAAGCGGCACTAACTGAATAAGCTCATTATGTCTGCTGGAGCGCCAGGTTTTTTATTACTGTTACTCTGGAAATTTTATAACTTTTAAGAAACAATATGTTTTGTGTTACTTTAAATGTATTAAATTAATAGGAAATAGTCATGAATTTTGCTATTTATGAAATTTACTTCTAGTGGTCTAATAATTGTGATTCATTAATAGCATATATTTTAACTTGTTATTTTTATTAAAAAGGCTTTTTTAAAGTTACACATAACATAAACACGTTCAACGTCACAACCGGCCATATTGATGATACTGTGACGTCATATTATTTATTTACAAACAGATTCTAATAAAGTTTTGTGTGGATTGTAATGCACGTTAGTGTTGACATACTCAGCATTTTTGTGTGATGTTTGTCTCCTGTTCGTTAATTTGAAATAATAGAAACATCCAAGTGTACTTATATTTTAAATATTGTTTAGTGATATATATTAGTATAGTGTGCAAATTTTCATCTATCAGAACACCCGAGAAGGTATTTATTTAATTACCTGTAAGGCTGAATACTAAATAAACATTGTCTTAAGTAAGGAAGTAATTAAACGTACTATTAGTATTAAAAATATTATGTGTACATACTTGTTAATGTTTAGTATTTTAGTATCTATATTTAGCCTACGTATTCGCTTCAAATTTTGTAATTTACTTCATAAAATATATAACTTTGTATCACGGTGCAAAGTAAACGAATATAACCAACTTACGATTATGTCTTTATTCCTCGGATTTTAGCGTTAAAGCAGTGACTTGAATCGCTTAAATAAACTCCATAAGCATAAGTGCATTTCCGTTTAGCAAATTGTTGGTGGATGCCTTCACAAAACTGCTGTCTCCCATTTTCTCACACTTAATAATTGTCAATACTTAATAGCTATTAAACTGTCCCATAACTTACAAACAACACTTAAAAAATATATTGGAACACAGATAAAACGAAAATGCCTGATTAGCCCAAGTTAACCTTCAAGGTGGCAAGTAGTACAACAAATAACGACTTCATATTACATTTTGGGAACGCCCGCAATAGCTATAGGTAAGTGATTTGATACATAGTGATTTTCCAGGTTGTTGTGGCGTGATCTCGGTAACTGGTAGCTGCCAGAAACAGAGTTAAAATGCACATCCCTAGCATTAGCCGGGATTCTTTTTCTTGCCCTGGTTGTTCTCGGGCTAGGCTCTGTGGGGACAGACCCGCTATCGGTGTCTCTGGGACTGTCCATATATTGATTTCGGTTCCTATTGTTGGTATTACGAGTGATACGGTCGGAAACGTTCCTCGGATAATGGTGGTCCTCCAAGGCGTTCCGTAGCCGCCGCTGTAACTGGTCGCATCCCATGCTTCCAAACGTTTCGCTGCTCTTCACTGTCGGCATCTTCAGTGGTGACTCTGCAAAAGCATCGCCGCGACTGAGCGCGCATTTTAACTATGTTTCTGGCAGCTACCAGTTACCGCGGTCACGGCACAACAACCCGGAAAATCACTTCACTATGTACCAAATTACAGCACTGGCCGTGAAAGCCTAAAAAACCACTATAGCTAGGTAAGCGCTTGAAAATTTTAAATTAATTTAAAATATTGTCCTACTTGGCCTGACGGCCTCGTTAGACAATTTCACGTCACGTGCAATAAACACGTACTTGTGGCATAAATAACTATAGCAACATTTTATTTGTTAGGTACTAAACCTACTATATGCATGTATACTACTGAATAAAAAATTTGGTATTAGTAACTTAGTAAGCAAAATCAAATGAAGAGAATAGTCTTAAATTTACCGCAAGTTAAGGGTTGGAAATGTTGTCAGATTCAAAATTGAATAGTTTTTCATTTCAAGTTTGTCTATTTAAATTTATTTTTCTATTATTCAAATATGATTCGAAGTGTGTCTCCATATGCAATGTTGTTTATTGCAAATGTTATAAAGGTGTATTATAATTTTCTTAAAATTAAATAATGTTATTGTGTGCTATGATGTCGTTTCTTAGTTCAATATGATGTTAGTATTTTTCTGTTTCAGTATATGTTATTTCACATTAAGATATTTATTGTAGATGTGAAGGAAATAAACATTCCCGGAAGTTAACCAATTGTCTTCGTTCTTTCTTGTTGACTTCATCAAAAGTTTTTTCTCAATTTCAATTTAATTTATTATAAAATATATTAAATTGTAAGTATGGATGTTTAATTAATTTATCCACTGAACTAAAATTTATTATTTTCAAGTTAATAACTAACATTTTCCTGAACATAAATTTACTCTTCATTTCATGCACTCAAAAACTCGTTCATTTTTGATATGGTTAAACAGATAGCAAAGAGACAATCCAATGTGTAATATTAAGATTTCGAGCAGATCACAATCTACTAGAATTCAATTTATCACCATAATATTCCTGCAGGTACACTTTCTTTGCAACGTGTAATTCATTGTAATGCACTGTTTTCAGAGTTGGTTGTAAAATGGTTTGGTATTCATTTATTATTTCTCGAAAGAAATTGGGTCAAACATATGTCTTTTTTATTTCATTTGATCAATGACATTCATCTACGAGACAAAATCATGTGGAGATATAAAAACAAATAAATATTTATCTGTTCAGGTAGCCAAACAACAGCAAAGACTTTTGGCACACGATCACAAAAAAACATTTCGAGTGTTTTGCTATTATGCTTATTCGCAATAAGGGAGGATCTAAATCTGCTCTTGGAATATCAAACAGCAGATGAAACTAGGTATAACATTAGTTCTTTTGGAGGAAGCATATACACATTGTGTTTCAACAATAACGAGGTACCACGTGTGAGGCATTAAAGCACTGAATACATTTTTTGGACTAACTACCAAGAGACTTTTCAAAATGAAAATTTAAAATAGAACTTTTTAAATTTCTTCACTTAGTGACTGCGGGCAAAAAGCATAGTAACAGATTCGGCTGCTTGTATTGGTAAATAAATAATTAAATGACCTTGAATAAATGAGCAAAACAAACACACCATTAATTATACACCGCAAAAAAACTTTGAGTATAATTTCATTCAAAATCAACACAATTCCTTGAGTAATATTCACTCAGTTATTTGTTAGCTAAATAAATATTTTATTAGTAACATTGATTAACTTTTGAATTAACATACTATGTTTTACTATAAATACACACATCTGTTATGTTATCAATATATTTCGTTGTCTTTTCCACCAACCATCTCTCTGGCTCAAAATTGCATTGATAAGTTCATTTCTTTGTTAAAATTACTTAAAATTCAACAGTAAAATAATTTCCCTCGTTAATAAATTTAAGTTAATGTTAATTCTCAATGTTATTTTTTACTGCGTATGATTTCGATATATGTAAATAATTTCAGTATACACCACCAATAGAGTAAGATATTCGCAAATACTGTTCTGTTACAATTAAATTCAGTACATTATAGATTTAGACTTAAGCAACTAGACGTTTCTGTTGGCCGATGATGGCACCACTGTCCATGCCACACAAGATGGTGTGATGATGTAAAATCAAGAGTCTAATTAATATACTGTTCCCATTTAAAACTATACAGGTAAAAAACAAATCTAACGTTTGGATAACAACAGGTATTAAAATATCGAGCAAGAGAAAACGTGTTCTATATACGCAGCAATTACAAGGAATAATTACTAAAGATTTTTATAAAAAGTACTGTAGGATATTAAGAAATGTTATATGTGAAGCTAAGAAGATGTCAAATACTCATTTTATTAATTCGGCAAGAAATAAAGGTAAAGCAATGTGGGACTTCACAAATTCTAAAAAAGATAGTAAAGAATCCATATTACAGCACATTAACACTGAAGAAAAAAACAAGACAGTAGTATTGAATAATATAAATAGACATTTTATAAATCTGTGCCCGAAATTAGAACCAATTGTGCAATATAAATCTGTAACTGGTGTTGAGCCTAGCATATTTTTGGAACCTACTTGTCCAAATGAGGTGTATAATGTGGTGATGGGGTTAAAGAATACAAACTCTGTAGGTGATGATGAAATTCCTGTAAAACTTCTGAAATTTGTTGGTGCTGAGATTTCGTATCCTCTATCTCATATTATAAATTTGTCCTTGGTAAATGGTATTTTTCCAGAGAATTTAAAAGTATCATACATAAAATCGATATACAAAAAAGGGTGTAAAGATGACATTTCCAACTATAGACCTATAGAATTACTTTCCAACATTAGTAAGATATTTGAACAAATTATTTATATTAGATTAATACATTTCTTAGAAACACATTTTTTGTTAGCAGACACGCAAAATGGATTTAGAAAAAAGAAATCAACTATTAGAGCAGTTTATCAAGCCCTGTTAAAAATTATAGAAGGACTAAATAATAAACGTAAAACAGTAGCTGTTTCTTTGGATTTATCTAAAGCGTTCGATTGTGTCGATCATGACATATTATTAACAAAAATTTCAGAATATGGCATAAGAGGTGTTTCAAAAAATCTTATAGCGTCATATCTTCACGGTCGAATGCAATGTGTTACAGAGGTGGATATATCAGGAAAGTTGCTAAAATCAGAAAAATGTTAATACAAAGAGGTGTACTTCAGGGATCCATATTGGGACCTTTGCTGTATATCATCTATACTAATGATTTGCCGCTACGAATCAATGAATATATAGTACAGTATGCTGATGATAGCACAATAATTTTTGACAAAATTGACCCAAACAGCATTCAAAATACTATTGCATAATTATTTCGCATCACTAAACCTACAACTAAACAAAGATAAGACTCATATAATATCATTTTCAAGGACAAATACTAGTGAATTACCATCTATTAATATACCAAATATGCCAACACCTGTAAATAATTTATTATTTCTTGGTATAAGAATTGGCTCGCGCCTGGATTGAGATCTCATATTGATTTCTTAGAGCTGAACATGTCTAGATATTGTTATGCTTTGAAAACATTGTCTCAAAATATTGGTTCCGATGCTGCTTTTACCGCATATTACGCATATATTCAATCTAAAATTAGGTACGGAATAATTTTTTGGGGAATCTCTTCTGATGCAAAGCGATTTTTGTTTTGCAGAAGAGGTGTCTTCAAAATATTCTAAATATGAAACAAAGGGAATCCTGTCGAAGTGTTTTTGTCTCTGCAAAAGTACTCACGTTGATAAGTTTATACATATATGAAGCTGTAATGTTTGTGATTGAAAATAATTGTTTCTTTGAAAACTATAAGAAACAACATATATACCCTACAAGGAATAAAGCTGCGCTAACACCTGACTTATCTTTATGTGCATATATTCAGAGAAATATTTTCTATAATAAAAGTTTTTAATAAATTGCCTAATATTGTTAGAACCTTACCTCTCTAAATTTTCAAAATAAAATTAAAATCACTTTTGGTAGAAAGGGCTTATTATACTGTGGATGAATATTTCGATGATGACTTAAACATAAATTATTTCTAAACTGTATTTATATCGCCAGAAACTAGTAACATAACATTTCATGTGACGGTTATTTTTTTCTGTGTGATACGAATTATATTATTTGTATTCGCTTTTTGATAACATGTTATATGTATGAGAAATTGTTTTACTGTGCTTTTGTCTTTTTTCTATTTTATTTATCTCCATAGTTTTAAATTAATTTTAATCTCAATTTTTTTTATTTTTTTACCATTGTCTAGTTCTTAGGTTTATTTGACTTGTTCAATGCTCGTTTTTGAGCATTTTGTATGTTATATGCATCTGAACTAAATATATTCTATCTATCTATCTATCTATCTAGATATTACAGAATTGTTAGTCTATGTGCTGACAAATCATTAGACCCGCTGCAGACTATGCGTGAATTTGCGATGCGCGATGCGTGGTTTGTAAGAAATTCGTGCATCGTGTGTAGGGTTTTTAAGAATGGATTTTTAACGAACAAGACCCTACACACTTTTCGCGAGCTCCTCGCATATCACGAATTGAGCATAACGAATCGCGAATACACGCATAGTCTGTAGCGGGCCTACTGCTAGCCCTGTTAATACAATGTTTCTTATGTTGCCGCTATCTAATATTAGTTTGAGAATTTCAAGGAAACAGCACTCGGAAAAAAGGCGTCTGGTTATAACTTAATGAGTTAATTATGTAAGTATTTTATGTTTCTATAACCTATGCCCTTGGACATATATTGTTATATTTTTGTATTTTTCCAAATTTATCATCTGCAATTTCAATGTATATCGAGTTTTGTAAATTATTTACAACTTTACAAAAAACTTCATTCAATTTTACAGACGCCTTGAATAAATTGAAGGTAGTGACCGTTTACTTCCATCTTTATATAAGTACTGGCTGTAGTAAAGCGTAAATATCGTTCTCCAGTGAAGACAGCCAATCTAATCTTATTCATGGTAACCACAGAGTATGTCGCGAAACGCAAATCAGACATATCTGAGTGTAAAATCAGCAGACTCATTTCCTGGTAGACGGCAGGCGTTCGATGAATTATGAAGCGTGTGACTCGGTTGCAGAATTGAGATGTGTCTGTTGGTGTTGTGGCAGTTCTGGCAACACGCCCTGTTCGAATGATACTTCGAAGTTTGTCGGGAGCCTCACGTGTTTGTCAATATTGTATAACTTGGGTACGATTGGAATTTCTAGTTGAAATTATACAAGGGACACAAAATTTGTCGGAGTCTTTGTTGAGGTGTCTGTGACATTGAGAGATTGCTATCATTTTTTTTTGAAAAATCAAATGAAATTATTTCTTTTTATTTTGTTTATATGGATATGTGATGACCTTTTTGAATACTTAAATACTTTTTGTGACCGATGCTACCGTCATTTGATAGCCTTGCACGTCAATGAAATGTTATGTTTTAAAATTAAATTATACATAAATAAAATAGGATTTTTGAAATATTCGGAACAACCCTTTAAAACATACGAAGGCACTCCATCTGAACCCGTTCATTTTTTGGGTTTTAATTACTTCTTCACGACTACTTACGGAATTTGCTCTATGTGTGACATATGGTAACATGATAACATATTTGTGTTATGATTATAGATAGTAGATTGGTCAGAACATATAGATAAAACATATTTAGCAAAAGAATCAGAAATTTCATCGACTAGTATAATATAATCTCCTTTGTAAAAAATTGGCGCTGTTATCGATTCTGTATATTTGAACAATAAACGTATCATATGAATAATTCTATTCACGAAAGAATGTGTCTCTTAACCAGATTTGTTAAAAACTTAAATTTAAAATTTATTTATTGCTTCTCTTTTTTCTAACAAAATCGACCTTAAGTTTATAACGAGTTTAGCTTCTGTTACACTGGCCAGTAGCTTCAAATTGGTTACATTGAACACATACGGTTTCTACTAGTTTTACCTAACAGCAGCAATTAAAAATTGATTCTATTAACAGCCAAGGAAATATCGCAAGGAATGCACACCAATATTATAATTTTTAAAATCGAATAAGCAAGAACAAATAATGAGTCGGATGCTGCGATGAAAGAATGTGCAGCCAACTGGAATTGTACGTAATCTTTTCTATAAGGTTTTACTTAATAGCAAATTCAACAAAACTTCATGGAGAGCATGAAATTGTTATATTACTGTACGAGGTACCATTGAACGCAACTGCTAAGCGGTACACGGGAAAGTATGCCAATAGTGTTATTTACAGCCAACCACTGGGATAATATTGTTGCTTAGCATGAAAGAGTTCAATAAAATTATTATAGACAATAGAACTTGAAATACCACCTCACCAATCTGCTGAATTTAGAAACAAGTCCTAGCTGTAAATAGTGCATCATCATATAATTTTAAGTAAAGGATGTAGATGTGTTCTATACGTATGTTTCTTTATTATAATTATGGTCTTCTATATTTTCATAAAAAATATATTTCTTATTGGAAATAGCTTTTTTATTTTAGTCAGATTTAGACAATTCATTCTATATTTAGGTTTTCTTCGGGGTCCAATTTCTAATATTCAGCTATAAACACAAATGTGGTTAACAGAAACATAGATTTTGATGTAGGTAATATTAACTTTGTCAGTTCCAGAGGAACCAACATTTAGGCACATCTTCATAATTTATTTGTAGATTCCAAATCCTTAATTAAAATGTCAATCAAATGCGGTATCTTATTTAATAAAATATTTATTAGAATATTATTTAGAAAACTGTTAGGGAAAGTCCACTTTAAAACTCGACCTTTTTAAAATTTCCATTATTTGTCTTAGATTCCGATATCAAACAAAGATACTTTAGGACCAGGATAACATTTCGTAAGAGAATATTATTGATGGGATAGAAAAATTTATATTTTTGCGAAGAAAGGAAATATATCAGTATAATTAAATTATTAGCTCTAAACACGATTTAACATATTTGTTTTAAAAATATAATATAGGGTGTAACAAAAAAGTAGGTCATCCCATTAATTGCGTATTTTGGGCGACAGAACATGACAATTTAACCCCATTTACATATATACAAAAATGCCTCCCTTAAAAGATATAGGGTGTTAAAGATGAAATTTAAAATGGCTTTTTCCCATAATTTATTCAGTTTTTCACGTATCACTTTGAAATTTTGCAGATACTCTGCTTGGTATAATTCAAATTCTCAAGGGTACTATTGACAATGAATGACTCCAGAAAAACCAGCGTAGAAACTGGGGATTGTATACAACTGCAGCATAGCTTGGACCTGCTTAATATATGGTACGATTGTAACGGCTTAACCATATTAGTTTTCCTTTCATTTTAAATGGAAACCAAGTACTTGATAGGCCAGGGTATATTAAAGACCTCGGTATTATTTTTGGCCATAAATTAACTTTTACTAAACATATGGTTTACAAGAATTTGGGATTAATCGTATGTATTAGTAAAGATTTTAGAGACAGATCGATGTTACGATTATTATTTAGCAGCTTTGTTAGATACAAATTGGAGTATGCGTCTGTAATTTGTTCTCCAAACTAACATCTTTAAAGAAGGTGCATATAAAGTTTTTGAAATCCGCAAGTTTTATATTGGATGGGATTTATCCATCTAGAGGATACTAATGCGACGCTCAAAATTAAGCAATTTTGGAACAAACTTTGCTGCCCAAAACATTCGAGAAAATTGCATGGCATGAGCCGATTGCCAACATTCTCTGCAACTTCCCTAATAGTGATTTGACGATTTTCCAAAACAATTTTTTTCACTGTTTCAATGTTTTCTTCACTTGTTGACGTGGTTGCAAAGCGCTTGTACCACTTATAAACACTTTATTGAGACAAAGTGGACACGTCGAATGCCACAGTCAACATTTCAAGTGCCTTGGAGCACTTTATTTCATTTTTAACGTAAAATTTAATACATATTCTTTGATCCATTTCTTTTAAAAGTCAAAAATCGAAGAACACACACAAACGTGACTAACCTTTTCAGTTGTCAACAATAAACTACTAATCCAAATTGGCTGATAATGCCAACATATGACTAACACATGTGTACCAACATAACAAAAAAAATTTTGATAATCGAATGTACACAGCCCGCGAAAATTCGAAATTCACCTTTTCTTTTGAACAAACCTATTTAACTGCACATTTGCAGAGATAAAGTGTGTTTTCCTATTTTAATAATTATTGTCATTTGAATACAAATGTTTCTTTCATTTGTTCTATACATATATTATTGTATTTAATATTCTGTAGTATTTATTATGTTCGTTTATTGTTATTCTGTATCATTTTTCCGTTTCGTTTTTTTATTAATTACAGTTACAGTTTTTATTGTATTTGTTATTGTAATGTAATGTTTCCATGCTACTGTAAAAGGATTTTATCTCTTTGAGTGAGTGAATTAAATAAAATAAATAAAATGTTTTTTTAAAGTAAATATTTGCAATTTTGAATAATTTGACTTGATATTGTACATTTAAAATTCAGCCTCTAGATACATAGTGAAAGAAGATAATCATGAATTTTTTGCTTAATTAGGCGATAAAAAATTCCACTGAATTAATGAATTAATAGATAAGGTTTGCTGATTGTACATCAAAGAGAAAGTATGTGTAATAGGGAGAAACGATATTGATATTAAACCTTTTTTTTGATATTCCTCTATAAATTTTCATTAATATATTTTTTGTTAGGTACTTTGGAAACAATAAAATCATTTTCAAAACAATAGAACAGGAAAAAATCAATAAAAATAATCTTTTGTCTACTTCCTAGGGATTTTCTTCAATCAAACCACCATCATCTGTCGGGGTTTGAATTCTGTTAGTGTTTCATTAGAATTTTAGACGGTCGGTAATGGATCCTATTAATCACAAAGTATCTACATCGGGTATTCCCGTTGAACCGAAAGTTATAATTAGTTGTACAAGTTGGGGATAATATTGTTTTAAACTAATGTAAGCAGGATAATCGCTACCGCTCTACCGAAGAAAGGAAACGCAAAAAGAGGAACAGGGAAATAACTATTTAAGTGGCGCTAAAACAAATTCCGAGGAGATGCGAGTTACTTTAAAATTAATAAAAAAATATTGAACGCCTCTTTCATCAGACAAATGTGCTCTTTTATTAATTTTGTTTTATAAGATTTAATTACGACACGGCACATTATCCACGTGAGGGGCCATTTTTTTCCTTTATCATAATTTCACGCCAGAAATGAAAGATATAAAATGGATTACTCGCGTAACGCGGGTAGGCTTAGCAAAGCTTTCATTCGGATGTTGATACATCTTTCTCAAGTTTAGATTGATAATAACAGGAAAGTTTCACATTATTTTTATGTTTTTCTTATTAAATTCTTTACATGGCAGAACTTTAATCGCCACATAAATTTTACAGTTTTAACTTAAAGTTTTTCTGTTAAAAAAAATATAGGAATTCAAAATAATTTTCTCTCCACTATTACGTCACGATCCGGTATCGGTTTCAAACGAGTCTCTAGGCTTGATTTGGTTTCGATAGGGAACTGTTCTATAACGATTTAAAATAGCTGAACATTTGAAAATACAACTGGATGACTATTTAGAATTGTTATAGGATCATTCAAATATCTTTAGAAATGTCAAGCATTGCAATCAACACCACCATACAATAAAATCTGTGCCAATAACAGAGGTATTTTGTTACTTATCCAGGGTGAGTCATTAATAATGGTACATAGCTTAAGGACAGATTGTTAACGTCAAAATAAAGCGATTGAACCCAACATGCCTTATTCAATTGTTGCTCCATTTCATTCTACAGGGTGTTAAAGTTCAAAAAATGTCTTCGATTTTTTGCTATATTTTAAGAACATATGGACCGATTGTTTTGAAAATTTGCAGTCTTAGGTTTTTTGAGGTGGTAATTCCGAATATGCAAACAATGTAGAGGTCATGACTAGATGGCACTAGTACTGCCAATGTAAAAATATGTCTAACTTTCTGTATTTTACACTTTTGAAGAAACTATTGAACTACCGTCAATTCTAAATAGAAAAGGTATACCCTTTGCAAATCGATATACTCAACCGTTTTCGAGTAACAAATGATTTAAGTTTTTGAGATTCGGCGAGAATTAAATTAGAAATTTAATTTTTCCAAAGTAGTAGGCATGACAATAATAAGTATAGACAGCTGTCACTATACAATACCATATTGTTTCTGTCAATGCCACTCAATTCATAGATTAGGCAGTAGTGTTTTTTATTGTTTTTTTTATATTTAAAATGCCCCGTCATAATAATTTTAATTGAAATGAGAAATATATGTGTATATGCCCAAGAAAGTTTTTATGGTCGCCGTGCAGCTGTGAGGTACGAACTATATCGATATAATAGACAACCCGGTCATAGACTATTTAAGAAATTGTACGACAGATTAGGTGAAACAAGATCATTTTGCCCGAAAAGAGACGTTGGAAGGCCGAAAATATTAACAGCGGGGATGTTTTAGTCCGAATTGCTGAAAACACACGTACAAGCACACGTCAAATTTTGGCAGTTATTGGCATCAGCCAGTGTTCCGTTAGCAGAATACTCCACGAAGAAAAATTGTATCCTTATCATTTTACTCCAGTTCAACATTTAACGCCACAAGACCCTCTATTTAGGTTACGGTTTGCACAGTTTCTTCGCCAACAACAAAATGATGATCCAACATTTTATAATAAAATATATTTTACGGACGAAGCCACATTTACCCGGCAAGGTATTTTTAATTGGAGAATTAGTCATTCTTGGGAACTAGAAAATCCTCTCATCTGCCAATAGAAGTACATTTTCAGCAAGAGTTCTCTATCAATACTTGGTGTGGAATTCTCTCCGATAATATTGTGGGTCCGTTCGTACTACCATGTCTACTTAATAGAGAAAATTATTTGAATTTTCTAATTAATGACTTGACTTGCCACTGCTTCTTGAAGATATTCTCTTAAATTTACGGCAGAACTTCTGGTTTTTGTATGATGGTGCAGCTGCATATTACCCCCGACGAGTAAGAGAATATCTTAATAGAAATTTTACGCACCGTCGGGTAGGAGCGGCAGCAAAGTTCCTGGCCTGCACGTAGCCCTGATTTAAATCCGTTGGTTTTTTCATTTTGGGGCTATATTAATTTTTAGTTTAGAAAGATATTATTAATAGTCGAGAACAACTGTGTGAAAAGATTCAAGAATCGGTTAAAATTATCAAGCAACATAGAATTTTATTAATGGTCACACAAAATGTAAATAAGAGGCTAAGAAAGTGCATTGAAGTCGCTGGTGGTCACTTCGAGAATCTTTTATGATTAATAATTTGTATATAGGCATATTAAAATGTTCAGTTGTTGTAGTGTTCGTCTTATTGTTAATTCGCTTTTGATATCTAATTTTCCTGCCAAACCTCAAAAACTTATATCATCTGTTTCTCGAAAATGGTTGGGTTTATCTATTTGTAACAGGCACACCGTTTCTTTTAGAATTGAAAATAGTTCAATATTTTCTTATTAAAAAATTCAAAAGTGTCAAATAAAAAAGTTAGACATATTTTTACATCGACAGTGCAGTATAACTAGCGTGCACTAGTCGTGACCTCAACACTGTTTGCATTTCCAGGCAAAAAAATAAAAATGACCCCAACATGTTGTTTGATGTTCAACGAAGGTATCTAGATAATTTTAAAAAATGTATAAAAAATCGAGGTATTTCTATTGAACGTTTCTTATTAACGTTTCCTTTATTATATTATTGTTTGCATTGAAATTTAGAGCCACGAAATTTGTTTTCATGTAGATTGCCTAAACTTCTTAAACATTTGGACAACGATAAACAATATGAATAAATTTCTGGTTCATTTTATGTAGTCAATGGTGGGAACTAAAACTCCATGTTGAAATTGATTTCAGTTTACCTACTTTGGATTTACTATTTACACATAGCCTTAAATGTGTTAAGTATGCGAGCTACGACTTCTTGCACATCTTCTGAAAAAGCTGATAACATGGACAACAAAAATTTAAGAGAAACTAAATAATTGAAACAACTCATACGTACAATAGTCAGAAATTTATTAAACTCTCAAGTGAATGTCGAAACAAAAGTCCACAGTGAAATTATTTACCATACATAGTTTCTATAGGTATTTACAGTTATATAGACTTCAATTTCAAATATCTCAATAACCCAAGCAGCTAGAGCTGCACAGCGAGAGCCATTAAGATAGTAAGAATGGTCTAAAACTTTCGCTATTATACTTTTTTTACTTCTTACAGTTTTCAAGATTCAAGTGGGGTCAGTATTAAAATATGAATCAGGGTTGAACGGCATATAAAACGATTAAAAAATATACATGGTGATATTTAAGTTAATTATATACAAAATTAAATTAATCAATTTTCTTTATAACTTCTTCGGAAACTCGCAAAACTAAGCGAGAAATGATAAAAAGTTAAATGGTTATATCAAAATAAAACAATAAACTCATGTTTTAAACGAATCTTATATAGGGTGTCCGGAAATGATGAGCAACAATTCAGGGGATAATTCTCGACCAAAAATAAATTCTACCACTTTCTATAATATTTTTCCAAAACTGATTATTAACCAAGTTACAGCGTTTAGTTGCCTTGGAAACAAGTTTGTGGAGAATTAGTTTTGACAGATAATAATTTTGTAGAAGTTCTTTTGTAGTAACTGTTATCATAAAAATAATAATAAAAATGAACAACAGTTACTCTAACGTGCCGTTGCGGGACATGCATTATTATTACGGTTTAGCTGCTGGCAATGCTCTTGCAGCACAACGTTTGTATCGCCAAGCATTTTGAAATAGAAACATACCGCAATTGCGAATGTTCAGTACTATTCGTCGGATACTGAGAGAATTTGGATCGTTCACAACTAGAATTATTGATGTAAGTCGACAACGGAATACTAGAACAGTAAAAGCAGAAGCTCATATTTTGAGTTCGATAGAGAATAATCCCAATGTAAGTATAAGAAAAATTGCTATTCAGGAGGGCATTCTAAAGAGCTCCGTACATGAAACAATACGCAAACAAAACCTTCAACCGTTACCACTAACAAAAGGTGCAAGTCTTATCTGCCGTAGATCCTGCTGCTCGTGTGAATTTCTGCAATACAATTAGAATACTTCATAATGGTGACCAAAATTTTGTTCGTAATATCCTTTTCACGGACGAAGCTGGATTTGTCCATGATGGCTTAATAAACCTCCGCAATGAGCAATTTTGGTCTGATGAGAATCCTAATTCAATTAATAGCCAATAGAGCGTGGTTATCAAAATAAGTTTTCCGTCAATGTGTGGGCCGGTATTGTAGGGGACTACTTAATTGGGCCACATTTCTTTCCGCATAGACTCAATGGTGAAGTTTACTTGGACATTTTAGGAAACTCCCTACCTATTCTATTGGAAGATGCACCACTCGGATTAAGAAATGCAATGTGGCTGCTTTAAGATGGCTCGCCACCGCATTTCAGTTTAGCGGTCAGAGAATTCTTAAATGAAACTTTTCCTGAAAGGTGGATAGGACGCGGTGGTTTTGTACAGTGGGCCCCTAGATCCCCTGACTTAACCCCAATCGATTTCTTTTTTTGGGGAAGACGCTTGTATACAGGACACCTGTGAATAGCGTCGATGAACTGAGAGAAAGAATTGTTGCTAATTGTGAGATAATTAAGCAAATGGAAGGAATACTCCATAGAGTTCGTCAAATTTTTTTTATGAAGAATTAATTTATGCATTGAAGAGGAAGGACGTCACTTTGAACCTTTGATTTGAATGTTTAATTTGTACTTGTATTGTTGTAGTAACTTATGTACTTTAACCTTATGATTTTGTTAGTAAACCATTCTTTATTTGTTGAGAATGTTATTTTTTTATTATTTATCATTAACCACTATCAGCGTAACAACAAATTTTCACAAAAATTACTATCTGTCAAAACTAATTCTCCACAAACTTGTTTCCAAGGCAAATAAGCGTTTAATGTAGAAACTAAACGTATTCATCACATGCAAGCATGTTATTTTAGCGTTTTTATCGAAAACGGTTAGATTTATCAAAACAAATAAAGTATACCTTTTGTATGTCAAAAGGTTAGGAGAACAAAAATATTCAGTCAAAAGTCGCATAAAGTGTAGCACAAACAAGTTGGAACCACCATTCACACCAAAATAAAGCCTCTACAAAATGCGAAAAAACGATGGGCAAATTTATAATCCTCATCCCGAAAACCCCCATATACGAATTTTCGTCAAAATATTATTAGTGTGGCAAAAGGTATTGCAAAAAAACTGCTAATAAAATTTTACTTTAACACCCTGTAACTCCGTCAATAATCAGATTTGGAAAAAATTTTATAGAAAGAGGTAGCATTTATTTTCGGTCTAGAATTATCCCCAGAATTTTTTGCTCATCATTTCCGGACACCCTGTATAATGTGTCACCATTCACTTCCATACAACAGTGCGTGCACTGTTCGTTAACGGTACGCAATAATGAAACAGGTTTTCCTCGTATTGTTTCCGTCTATCAATACCCCTTATATCGTTACTGTTAGTTGAAACAATAAACTCTTCATGTACTTGCACAAAAAAATAGTAAGGATTACGGTGGTCACAAAATTGGCGTGTTGCAGTTAACCCTCTTATTCGAAAAATATCCTAAAATTCACGCACTTTCTAGCTTAAATGGGCAGATGCCCCTTCTTGTAAAAGCTACATATAACCTTGCGAGACGTTTAATGGTACCTTGTCTAATATCATAGGAAGATGGTTTTGTAAAAAGAAGTAAGTATAAGATACTTTCACAATTTCCACCAACATATTTTCGAAAAATCTTTGCTGGAAATTGACTCTCTGAATTGCATGGCGACATTCTTCGGCCGAAAACTGACATTTTGGAAATTGATTATTCTATTTCGGGCACGCGTTACGTCGTACATAGATTTTTTTTGTAAATTTCATCTGAACTCTGCGCGGATGATCTGGTAGAGCCTAGTTATAGTGTTTCCACACGTTCCATATGATAACTGATTTTCGTGTAGTTTGGTTTATATTCTTCTGTGCAATTTCCCGAGTTTCTTCATTCAATACATTATTTTTTGTTCTTCCTGCGTGCCTACCATGTAAATCAGCAGTTACCTGGCATATTGAACAAGATTAATTAATTATCTGAAGTTGGAATGAACTCGATTGAGAAACGGTTCATTGTACAAAAGCGAAGTAGCAGTCGCGTTTTGACGATATATCTGTAAATAAGTAACTCAATATTAATCGCTGTAGGTAATACTCATTCCTATACCGACCTTCCAACAGGTATGTTACTGGACTAAAGTTTTTTTTTCACATTGCGTAGCACCCAGCAGTGCTTTCTCTATATAATGGAGTATCTTCGTTGAGAATATTTTGCGCTGTCTAAGGTAATTTTTTTGTAGAATAACCTCCTCGTCGAAAACCGACATTTGTCTCATCGAGTGAGAAGCAAAGAAGATTTCCGCCGTTTCCGCTACAATTTGTTATAGCTAGGACTATTTTCATCTCTGTTACGGCCGATTCTTGTTTTTTATTCAAGAATGAAGGTCGAATTTTATTATATTCAGTCAACTTAAGATGAGTTTTAACGTCATTTGGGGGTTAAAAGTGTCATGAGTTTAACGACGTGTCACGCCTATCTTATTGAGTAGAATAAACTGTTAAAACTATATATTAATTTTATGATTCATCCTGTATATTATTTAATCATACATACAGGGTGAGTCATTAATAATGGTACCTAGTTTAAGAGGAAATGAAGTCGCTGGTCGCTTTGTTAAGGTATGCATAATAAAATTTTCAGTTGTTGTAGTGTTCGCCTTATTGTTAATTCAGTTTCTTAAGGCTCCCTAATTTTCTAATTTAATTCCCGCCGAATCTCAAAAACTTAGATCGTCTGTTTCTCGAAAATGGTTTCTCGGTTTGTAACAGGTTTTTAGAATTGAAGGTAGTTTAATAGTTTCTTATTAAAAAATTCAAAAGTGTAAAATACAAAATATTAGACATATTTTTACATCGACAATACAGTATAACTAACGCCCCCTAGTCGTGATCTCAACACTGTTTGCATATTCGTAATTGCCACTTCAAAAAACATAAGACTACACATTTTCAAAACAATAGGTCCATAGTTCTTAAAATATATAAAAAAATAAAAAACATTTTTTTTTAATACCCTGTAGAATGAAATGGAGCCACAATTGAATAAGGCATATTGAGCTCAATCGCTTTATTTTAACGTTAACAATTTGACTTTAAGCTATGTACCATTATTAATGACTGGGGCTGTCAGACGATCAATAATATTGTTAATATTTGTGACGTTGACGATGATATTGACAATAAAATTAACCGTTTAAAGATTTTCATGATCTCCAAAATCTTTTTGGCGGAGTTACTTCTATTGAGAATATTTTGATACTTAACCACATCTATCTAATACCCATGGACGAAACTCCTACACTGACGTCGCCAATTTCAGCGACAAACACATGAAGATAACGAACAAGACATATTAAAGAGTTTTATTACGCAAATTTTATACTAAAAAATCTTTAAAGTAATATTCAGACGAAAAAAATGCTACGGAAAGTTGCTAAACATACGACTGGCTATGTATACAGGGTTAACTATAACTAAGTACAAACATTTTAACCACGTGCTCAGGGAGGTCTAAAAGACAATAACAAATTTATTTCGGATTTCTAATCTAATGTTTAAAAAATGGGGCAAAACCCTCTTGTCCTACGGAAAGTCGGCGCGTCATCGTTCAAGATGGCTACATATGTCAACTACCGTGCGGTCGATTTTTTTGCAGCGTTGTCAAGTGTAGAAACGATGAAAATAAACATTATTATTAATAATAATAATGTCTAAGTACCTGATAGATAACAATTGATCCGGTTAGCTGCAGTATTTTGTATTCGTTCTTCGTTCTTTCGTTGCGCACTGCCAAAACTACATTTTCACTCCTTGCAAATTCATTATAATTATCCACTAACATGTCCGACATAAAATACTTTATTTAATTACTATAAAACGTTTAAAATTAGTCACTTAACTGTTCTAAAATATCATAACATAGAATACTGCATTGCTAGTTGCATACTCTCCAAACCTCAAAGGGTCTAAGAAACATTTTTACAGAGCACTGTAAACATCTTGGGATGTTATACTTTAAAATATTACTAATTATTTTATGCAAACATCGTCGATTACTGTAAATATTGTTGCTATTATTAGTATTGCCCAACAACACAAGAAGTTTAGACATTTATTGCTGTGAAGTGCACCTTGCATTAGTGGCCTACAGATGTCAAAAAAATTACATACGGTTACGGTACTCTGATTAGTTTGAAATAATTTTTTAGTACTTGCCTTTCGCAAATATAATTTTTGACGTATTTTTTGTCGTATTCAAATGCCTAGATAACGGATAAGGTACTGATTTATGCGACAAAGTGCACATTATCCTGTGGCAGCGTAATACCAAAGACGATTTCCCAGTACACAAAATATTATGCTAAATACGTTTTGAACCACATTGAACAACTGTTATAAAGCCTTGGAGCTAAACGTGTGGCAGTGTTTTTTATGTATTTGTGTACATTTGCGTGTATTTTGTTGTTTCCTGACGTAAGTAATCGACCTGGTCATAACCGCCGAACCAGTAGGTACCTCGCTTTAAACAAAAAGAACGGTAGAGGGAAGGAAAGGTCCGCAGCAAGTACAACAATCTTTGCAGGTTTCAATTTAAAGTAAGAAAACAGAAAATGATACAACATTCTTAAAATCTCACCAAATATAAATTCTGGAAATAAATATTAATAAGGTAGGTGCTGCCTCCCTGTGCTACCATATCGTGTTTCTCATTAAATAATAATCTACATTCTGTAAATAACTTTTTTTCTTTCAAGTCTGTGTAAACTGATGCAGGTGTCAACGCGGTGACCTGTCACTACATTTGACACCTTTGACTTTGGCAGAATATACCTAACCTCGCGGTTGACAGAAGACCAGTGACGGCGATAAATAAGGATTTAATATAGTTTTGAAAATAAATTATTTTCGCTTTATAAATAAGTTTGGAATTTTTTTTATAGACAGTTTTGTTAATTCTTATTTTTCCGTATCCCCTCTTAAAATATTTGTACTAAGTCATAGTTAACTTTCATATTTATAACATTTTTATGTTTTCTAAATTATGAAGTGTCTGGTTTTTTGAAAAAATATATCCTCTCATTGAAAAAGGAATGTATATTTTGCTATAAATATTCAGTTCGGAAGGGCGGATTGTTTCTGAATACGCGTAATATTCCACTTCTCTTGTTATAAATATTTCATGAGCATTCCGCTCCAAACAACACATATGTCATAATACGTCCTGCTGTAACTACAACTGCGACATATCGATTTATCCGTCTCGACGGGCCGCTGCTAATACAACCAGCTATTGTGGGCTTTTTGTGGAGACGTAAAGAGCTAATATATCGGGGTGTCGCCCAAGAGAGTGCGTCCGGTCCACTGGATATCGAAACCGACAAAACAAATTGACAGCGACACAAAGTATCAGCCAAAAAAGTATTATTAATAGGGACGTAAGAATAACCCGACAGTGACAAATTATAATGTAGTCGGTTACTTACATCGGATGTGAGCCGTGTTCCATCTGACGGCCTAGGAATTTCCTCTGGGGGCCATAGTCGGGGGTGGAAAAGTGAAGGGTGCGTTTTCTTTGAGAAATGGGTAAGAAATTGGAAAATGTCTGATTTTGCGACTACTTTTCTGTTGCTCAGATTGTTTAAATGAGGTAACTGGTTTAAATTAAAGACTATGTTGTAGTTTTGGCCACTTAGTATATTTTTTTAACCTAATCCTTAACTCTTTCTTTCTGACTTACGGAAATTATCAAGAATATGTCCTATTCATAAAAAGAATGACATAGATGAACTGACCTATAACTATTGCAATTTTGCGAAAAAAATTATAGGATAGGGCATTTGGCGGACTTGACCATAGAATTTTATTGAAAGAATTATTGTCCAACTCTATAAATTTACTGAAGTCATACTTATCGAATCGATAATAGTTTGCTCAATTCCATAGTTTCGTGTGTGTCTCAGAGCTCTGTTTAGGGTTCTCTTTTATTCATCATGTTCGTTAATGACATAATATCTCTTTCTCACGTAAAATAAGTTACATTAGATATGATTACAAAATTTCGGATTATTTATTGCAAAGACAAGAATATTTAAGAGAGCTTGCATTATATTTAATATATTGTCATATTTTATATTAAAATATAAAATAATATATTATTTATTACAGAATATTAAGGTTATCCTTCTTTGAATTATAGATTTATGGATTTGCATGAATTAAAATTATTAATATTTTGTAATAAATTTGATACTGTAAAAGTTACCAAAACATATAGAGACACCATTGCAGTATTATTTATTACAAATTGTATTAAAGTTCTGTGTGCAGGTAACCGCCAGATTCAGCATGTGGCCATAAGATGTAGTTATATGTTATATCACATCTACTCAGGTTCTGTCGGATATGTCGTTAGTTGCCTCGCCTCCTATGGCATACTGAGAAGAGCTAATAAGTCCAAAAAACGGCATATGTCTGGTGTGACGCAAATAAATCACTTTGGCAGTTTACTATATTTCTTTCCTTATATAAATAATTGAATTCTATAGAGTGAGTAGTAGTTATAATATAAAGTAGGTAGAGTAGTAACTACTCTAGAATACAATACAATATAGCAAGCATATTGCAATACTTGATTTCAAGCAATTTGTATTCTTAAATAAAGAATATATAATCTTATTATATAAGAATAAGTCAATCTTTTAATAGGTAATATTACATTTGGATCGGTCAGTGGTCGCGCGGTTTAAGGCGTCAACACTTGAATCGAGATAACTAGATGCTGTGGGTACGACACCCGCAGCCGGTAGACCATATATAAGCTATATTTGTGGAGAGATTGGCACCGTCTCTGCGGGTATGGTAGGGTGGAAGAATGTTGGCTTGGGTCAATGTGAGAGATTGATACTGTGGGCATTTGACTACCCCCTAATTAATGAGATTTTCCAGGTTTCCCTCATTCCTGCACTGAATGGTGGTTAAGGCCTACCAACGTAAGTCTTCGACTTCTGGGCTAATCCTCGTGATTAGAATGAGGGGTAGAGATAATATTATTATTTGAGAAACAGTGAAATTAAGCTAGCATTGGGGTATGTGTACTACCCTTGATATTAGTATAGCTTTACTTCTGAGTATTTAAGATACGTAGCGGGCTTTCCTGTCCACGACATTCATATCTTGAGTTCATATTACAGATGTTTTGCACTGTTCTATTCAGTTATTGTGTCTAGGAGTATTCGTATACAAAAGATACAGTCTTATTTAAATCATATTAGTATTCTCGGCACCTTAATATAGTGTCTGCTAATACTTGATTTGAATTAGGCATTTTGAAATGCTTATCTCAATTTACAGCAGACGAAAGTAGGCGAGAGACCTTGCTGTACTTGACCCAATTACAACAACGTAACCTTTTCATGTTGGTTAAGTGGTATGATGCGGTATGGTTCAGGTAAAACGTTTTCAAAAAAATGTCTGTAGGAGGCACCGGTTAAAGTTTTTGATAAAAAGTAAGACCCAATAAAATCCACCTATACATTAAAAAAAAACTGATGTTGAAATTGAGATTCCTTTATGACAATAGAGTTTTCATCAGACCAAACGTGTTTATTGTGGAAGTTCATTATAGTATTTCTAAATAAATTAGTTTCGTCGGTAAACAATATGCCAGCGGTAAAGTCAACATTTTGTCCAATCTTTTGCAAAATCTAGTGGCAACATTGTATGCAAGCAGGATAGTAACTAATTTATGCTTCACATTAAGATTTGCAGCGCTCTTCCTAGTAGTCTTCTTCAATTTCATGTAGAATAGCTTTTGCAACGCGGGTGTTATAATACTCAAAGTTCTTCCAGGAATTGGACCTTTCTAAAATGAGCCTGACCCCGAATGACTCTGAAGTACCATTTCCATATCCAAGGCGACAAATGTAAATAATATTGGCCATTTCAGCATTTGAATATGCATAAGCCATTATTAAAAGTTAATCTTTTAAAAAATAAGCTTAATTTGACAATATACAATATTAAACAAGATTACTGCTTCTTAATATTATTGATTTGCATGGCCTTCTTCAGATATGTTGAAGTGATTTAAGTAACTGTGTAAAAATGCACTTAATGAAATAAATTAATTCTGTTGTTAATCGGTTTGGAGCCCATACGTGTAAATAAAAAATGTGAAGATAGTAAAATAGCGAATGCGATGATATATTTTATTTGTTATTATTATAAAGGGTAATATATGTATTTCGACCGCCACTGGTAAGTTTCTAAAGCTGGTAATTTTTTTGTTTCATATCTAATGTCATACTGAATATGCCTACTGAATTTGGTTAAATTATCTTAAGAGGTTTTGAATACGCCCCTTATTTGTTGACCTCTACTTTAATGAAAGTTGGTTTTGATAATAAGCATTCAGCAGGAATGCTACGTTTGAAGTTTTTTTATTTCTTTTCTTGTTCTTAAAAAAAGACAAATGAGGTAAATACCTGCGTTTTAAAAGTGGTGGAGATTATCAATAGATACATTGACCAGTTTTGACGATTCTTTTAGCTCATTTGTATTTCTTTATAAAAACAATATATCGTTTCTTTTATTTCTTAACTAATCCATTAAGATAGTTTACATACATTATACAGGGTGAACCTTAAATAAGTACAAATATTTTAACTGCTGGTGTCATATAGATCAGTCTAGTGACAGCCATTTTTAAAAATTTCTAATATTTACGGAGATATTAATTTTTTATAAAAATACCCACATTTTGAGGACCGCTGGTTAACCAAGCTAATGAACCATATGATTTGTTTCGAAGTTGCCATATCTTCCCTAATATAAATATTACGTTTCCCTTAACGTAATAGTAAAGTAATACGGTTAATTCTATTTTAAAAATACTTGTTTGAAGCATAAGTACAGTAAAGTTGGGTATGTAGTATGATACGCAGCAATATTAACATACATTTTAACTGCTTAACTGACCTTACTATAAACGATTAAAAATGAATTTCCGCAAGTTAAATACTACCGTAAATTATTTAGGAAGATATTACGTGATATTGCTATGTCCAATGTTAAAAAATTATACATAAATGTTTACACAAGCTTACCTGTTTGTTAAAAAATTAACTATTTAATCAGTAATCCACATTTCACAAGTTAAATGCCATTGTACACTGTTAGAAAGAGACACAAGACACAATTTCCTTAAGCTATTTTATGAATAATAACGAAAAACTATGATTTTCACACAACATACTAAATTTAAAGGTTTGTTCAAGCAAAGACATTTGTGTAACACTGGCAACACTGTGAACTACAAGTTCAATCTGAAGCGCTATGACTCTTAAATGTATGAAAGTCAGCGGTCCTCAATAAGTTTTCTACAGAAAAATTACAAAATTTATTTAAAATTTCACTTTTTTATTTCTGATTTTTTTGTAAAACAACTATTAATTATGTGTTCTACACAGTGAACTATACTGCTGGTTAAAATATTTGTACTTATTTAAGGTTCACCCTGTATATTTTATGCTGCCTTTCGTAACTTTTCTGTTTAGAGTAGGATTTTGATTAGTGTGATACATACTATTTGATAAATAATGAATAATAATTTATCTTGTTACATTTTTCTTTTTGTTTCAAATTCAGTATCTGAAAGAAGACGATACTATACTTTCATTGAAAATATAAATATTTTCAGGGAATTTATCTAAATAAATGTGTTTAGTATTTTATAATTACTACTATTAATTACTACCCATATTTTATGGGTAGATTAGAGGTGCTGGTGTATGTACGTGTCGCAAAAGTGCTCCGGCATTAAAGTCCAATTTGAACCGTGCCGAGTTATTTTTGGGATACAAATAGTGTGAGTTTTGGTGGTGCAGGAAAGGGGCAAGCAGTCGAATAAGAAAATTTGGAAATAACAGAGTAAAAGTAAAAGAAAGACAGAAATTTTTCGGAGGTTAGTGAAAGTAGGTCATCAATAAGGTTCAGTGTTGCTTACAAAGATTGACAGAGAGTCTCCGATCGGTCGACGAGGACAGCTCTGTCACGCGCGTTAGGTAGGCAACCAGTAGTGCAAAGACGTATTGCAGAAGGAAATAACTGGGGTAGTTTAGCGAACTGGTGTCAAGTGAGATAGGCAACCAGTAGTGTCGGAAATGATAAGGAAAACTGAAAACCGGTGGTCAGTAAAAGGGTAACAAGGACACCCGAGCGAAGAAAGGAAGAAATTGAAATAGAAACCGAAAGTGATGCCAGTGGAACAGATGAGGGAAAGAAAAGAGAAGTATGGAAGAAGTAGCGGAGGTATTCAGTTGCAGCAAAAACTAGCACGTTCGCCAGTAAAGAAAGGGGATATGGAGTACAACATGGAAAAGGTGCTGCGAATGCTGGAATGCTTAACACAGGAAGTAAAAGAGGTGAGAAGAGAAGAGAAAGAATATAGAGAGGAGATAAGACAACTCAGAGGAGAGATTGAGGACATGAGGCAGGAAAATAAGGCGCTTAGGGATAAGATGAGAGAGGTAGAAGAAAGAGTAGAGAGTATAGATAAAGAGAAAAGGAAGAAAATATAGTGGTGCAAGGCCTACAAATTAGTGAAAATTTAGATCCGAATGAGCTAAAAGGACAGATAGAAGAGTTTATAAGAAAGTCAATGCATATGGAGACTGGTACAGACGGGGTAACGAAAATAGGAGTTAATGTATTTTTAGTAGAATTAAGAAACTTCGAGGACAAGATAAGGATAATGAAAAATAAAAGTAAATTAAAGGAGATAGGAGCTGCCAAAGTCTATATTAACGATGATATGAGCAAAAAAGAAAGGGAAATTCAAAGGAAACTAAGAATAAAAGCCAAAGAAGTGAGGATGGAAGGAAAGGTAGCAAAAGTAGGATATCAAAACTCGTAATTGATAATGAGGTTTGGAAGTGGAATAATGATGCAAGCAGGCTAGAAAAAAAGGAAGCAAAAAACTAGATATATCACTCAACATAAAAGAAAGATCGCTGGCAATGGACACGGTTATGAGAAAAGGAAACGACATAAATAGAACCAGGAACAGAAAGCAAAAAATACAGAACGAAGCTAGAAGGACGGAGAGGGGGAAGACAGACGGAAAGCAAGAAAACACAAATCAAGAAAGAGGAATGAGAATGGGAACATGGAATGTAAGAGGGTTAAATGAGGAAGGATCATTAAAAATCCTAGAAAGAGAGGCAAATAAATTCAAAATGGACATAATAGCGATACAGGAGACGCATATAAAGGAGACGGACACATGGGAATTAGAAAATTATTTATTCTTTACGAGCGGAGGCGAAACAAGGCGATACGGAACAGCATTTTTAGTAAATAAAAATTTGAGGGATAAAATTTCTAAATTTGAAGCAATTTCAGATAGGTTATGTATGATTAAAATCAGAGAAGAAATAAACATAGAGATATTAAATATATATGCGCCAACAGAAGAAAAACAGAAGAAGAAAAAGATGAGTTTTATGAGAAGCTAGAAGAAAATTACGGAAAGCTGAATAAAAACACAGTAAGAATGGTGGTAGGGGATGCAAACGCAAAAATAGGGAGAGAAAGGATGTATGAAAGTATAGTAGGGACAGAAAGTAAACACCTAGAGAGTAATGACAATGGGCGTAGATTGATTGAATTTGCAGAAGAACAAAAATGAAAATAATGAGCACATTCTTTAAGAGAAAAGACATACATAAGGGGACCTGGACCTCTCCGGATGGAGCATATTCGAATCAAATTGATCATGTTTGCATAGATGAGAATCACAGAAGCTTAATAAAAAATGTTAGGTCATGCAGAGGGGCAGATATAGACTCGGATCACTATCTAGTAAGGATAGATTTGAAGATAAAAACCTATTAAAAGGAAAGGATTACAAAGGAAAAAAGACAACTAGATATGGCGACATTACAAAATGAGAGAACCCAAAAGAAGTATGAAGAAGAGGTAAGGAAAGGTTTGCAAGAAAACATACGGATATTGGAAGCAAATATAAATGAAGAGTGGATAAAGATAGAAAATGTCATACAAACAGCAAGTGAGAAAGTAATACCAAAAAAGAGTGTGCAGGGAGGAAAAGATGGTGGGATGAGGAGTGTATAAGAGAGGCGGAGAAGAGAAATAAGCTAAGAATTAAAGCACTTCAGTCACTACAAGAGGAAGATAAAGAAAATACAGGGAACAAAGACAAAAGGCAAAGAAAGTGTTTAGACAAAAGAGAGCAGAGCAGGTTAAGAAAATAGAGGAAATAGAGCAACATTACAAGAGGAAAGAAATACGTAACTTCTACAGAGAAGGAAGTAATATATGTGAGAGATGAAAGTGGCAATCTAATTGGAGAGGAAACAGAAGTGAGAGAAAGATGGAGGCAATACTTTGCAGATATGTTGAATGAAGAGAATGTAAGGGACGAAGAGGTGCACGAGGAGATGATACCGGGAAGAGAAGAGGAAGGGAAGTAGAAGAACCTACAAAAGGAAATAGATATAATTATAGAAGCTTTAAAGAATAACAAAAGTCCAGGGAAAAACGGAATAACAGCAGAGAACATTAAGTACGCAGGAGAGGATTTAAGACAAAGAATATACGAAATGATACGAATGATCTGGAGAAGAGAATGTATGCCTGAAGATTGGAGAGATGCTATGATTATACCAATCTTAAAAAAGGGAGATGCAACGGACTGCAGAAACTACAGGGGTATATCATTGTTAGATATAGGGTATAAAATTATGGCAACGTTAATAAAGCAGAGAATAGAACCTATAGCAGAACGGCAAATAGGGAGTATCAAGCAGGTTTTAGAAAGGGAAGGTCAACAACGGACCAAATCTTCATGGTGAAGGAAATGCTGACTACATGCTATGAGTATGGGATCAAAGCAATGGTTTTATTTGTGGACTTCAGGAAAGCATATGATTCGATCAAAAGGAATAAACTAAGTAAAATTCTGGAACAATTTGGGATACCAACTAAACTGATTAGGCTATTGAAAATGACCTTAGAAAATACTAAAGCCAAAGTACGAATAAAAGGTGAATGTTCGGAAGGCTTTACTATTGATACAGGACTGAGACAAGGAGACCCACTCTCAACGCTTCTTTTTAATTTAGTACTAGAAAAGGTCATAAGAGATAGTGAGTTGAACAGAGAAGGACACATATTGTTTAAAAGTCACCAAATAGTAAGTTATGCAGATGATGTGGCCATTATTGCTAGAGATAGTAGGGAATTAGAAGAAGAAGTAACGAGAAAACTTGTGGAAGAAGCAAGTAAAGTGGGATTGCAGATAAATCAAGAGAAAAGTAAGCTGCTGAGAATAGGAGAACAAAAAAAGGATACAAATTTTAAATTGAGAACAGAGCATGGAGAGATGGAGTTTGAAGAAGTTCAAGAATATGTGTATTTGGGGGCGCTAATAACAGCTAACTGTGATGAGGAACAAGAAATAAATAGGAGAATAATAAAAGCAAACAGAAGTTCGGCAGCAGTCAACCACTTATTGAAATCAAAAATTTGTCCAGACGAGTAAAATTTAGAATGTATAAAACAATTTTGAGACCGACAGCGCTGTATGGTAGTGAAACCTGGGTTCTCAATAAGAAGTCAAGAGAAAACCTTTTAAGGTGGGAAAGGAAGATCTTAAGAAGAATTCTAGGTGGTAAGAGGACAGAGGAAGGCTATGTAAGGAGAAATAATGAGGAAATATATGGAATGTACCAGGACACCAACAATAGACGAAGTTGTAAAAGCCAGGAGAGTGCAGTGGCTAGGGCATCTAGAACGTATGGAGGATGAAAGGGCAGTTAAGAAAATAGTAGGGAGTAAACCTAACTACAAGAAAAAAAAAAGGTAGACCGAGGAAGCGATGGAGAGAGGCAGTGGCAATAGATCTAAGGGAGAAAAATGTAACGGATTGGAAGAAAGGCGAAGGACAGAATGGAGTGGAGGAGAATAACACAGCTCTGGGCCTAAAGGCCTGTAAACAGCTTTATATATATATATATATTTTATAATTACTTTGATTGTGGGTTATGGGCTGCAATATATATATTTATTTGTTTGCTTAATTTAATTTAGATATAGATAACTGTAGTTATTTTATTTTAATATTCACCGCGGCAAGTACGCCACTGACCGGCGGAAGAATGTTTTTCCCAAAAAACCAACACTTTAGTGATATAGAAACAACGAGAGCTCTCGAACACGTGTGTGTCTAGAGTTTTTACCTGCCTGCATCCCTGGTCAGCGTAAGTCGAACCCTTTTTTATTTTTTTGGTAGTTTATGCTTTGATTCTTAGTAGAATTTGTCACTACAATTATTAATAGTATAGTAAAAATCAACAGTCCATTGTCTCACATACAAAATGTGATGATCAACTTGGAAATATTGATAAAAATATATTTTTATTTTTTAAGTGAATTTTAAAAATCCTTTCACATGTATTTACAGATTCTAATTCGTATTCTTAATTAATTTGGACGCTGTCATTGTACCAATCGAGAAAATAATTACGACCGGTTCTACAAGTCAATCACATTGCGTTGCCATAGCGAAGCTACTACCCCTTTCATGTTCTCTTTTCCATTTCCTCCCTCCCAAACAGCGTTATTTTTATACACCGGCATACATTCTGTGCATGTAAATTAAACGAATCCGCGTGTTTCACCAGGTTGCTGACGATTACACTATATTGCAAAAGGGCGGTTTACAGACCCGAACCAATCTGATGATAAGTATCACAGACATTTCAAGCTTTATATCGACACGATGTTTCTGGTTATAAATTTGATTAGTAGGGCTGGACCGTTGCGAGGCAAGCCATTGGCGCGGATACGGTTAGGCGGATATTTAAGCAACTAAAAAATAATTACTTGAGAGGACCGTACGACATTGATGGGACATTAACGAATGAAAAATTAAATTTCTGCAAGAACAACTAAATCCTTTATTGGAAAATGTACCTTTAAATATTAGAAATGGCATGTGGATAATGCATGATGGTGCTCCTCCACACTTTAGCAGAACATTCAGAGATTACCTAAGTAATGCATTTCCAGTTGGTCCTTTCCCGTGGCCACTCCGATCTCCTGACCTTTATTATTACATACATTTCTTTCTTTGCGGACACCTAAAAAGATTGGTCTATTCTACCCCTGTTGACAACATAGAAAACTTCTGCATCAATTTGTCATGAGTTGTTATTTCATCAGAAGGGACCCCAACATGCGATGGAGGTGTTTAGACCATTTTAGAAAACGTTTAGAAACTCGAAGTGCTCATATTGAAAACGCTCCTAAATATTATTCTTTTTTATTATTTTTTTGCATGGAAATGCTAATGCCATTAGATATTATTACATACATAACATACATACATACATACATATGCGTTTATATCAAAAATGGTAAAAGATATCGATCAAAACAAGATATAGTTTTTGCAATAAATTGATACAGGAATCGAACTATGAATGCAAAATGTCAAATTTGGCAACATCGTCAAAAGTATATAAATTCGAAAGTACTATGAAGTGCTGACATTATTTTGACTCTTCTGGTCATTTTGGACCATTTTCTGGTCATCTAGCATATAAAATTATAAACTAATATAATTATATAAACTATTAGAAATATGTAGTATGAAATATCTGACGATGGAAACAAAAGTTTTTATGTTTTTGTGATTAGAATCTGCAGACATTTCGTTAGGCTAGCTTTAAGATCATTTCAAGGTCAAATCGAAAGACAGATATCGAAACGGACAAATCCATCGTACATTTATATTTTTGATGTCGCGAATTCGGAGATTTGAATCCAAATTCGTTTAATCTAATCAAGATATTTTCAAGGTTATTTTAAGGTCATACCGGAAAATATGTAAATGCACAAAATCATTGTCAATTATTATCTTAGGATCGCTAAATCTGATTCATGTGTTCAATTAATTCCATCTGGTGAGCTTTGACAATGTAAAAAATTTGTAGTTTGAGTAGTTTCTTGATTAATCCCGTGTTTTGAAAAATTGACGCTTACAAAGGAGTAACAAATACAATCATTAATTAAAAGTGATTAATGATTATTTACTCCTATTATATGCATTTTTATACTTCAAGAAACAAACGAATAATGTATATAGGGCGTTTTTTAAAGTATGGGCTATACTTTAAATCCAGCTTCCTTTGACGAAAATAAAGTGATTTACATACAGTTCAAAAAAAACTTTCTCAGATCTATAATTACTTAAGAGAGAAAAGTTGTACTAAGGTAAGTTACTTAAATCAACTTACGTCCAAGAAAACTATCCTTAAAATATGGCCCACTGCTTAATGAATACCCGAAATTTTAGAGTAAATCATACATTTGCAATTCAAACTTAAAATGTAGTTTTCTCTAAAATGGTGCATTTTAGCGACAACTAAAGCTTTTTAAAACTGGTAGAATGCTGTTTCAAAATAACTAATAATTTTGCAAAAATCTCCCTCCTTAAAATTTCTGGATGAAAATATACAGTGGCACAAGCTCTCAGAACGCCCTCTACCTACCTAAAAAGGCCCAAGGCAGCCTTGAAGCATGGCTCACTCTTTTATCTTTTTGAAAACTAATAGAATAGTGTTTCAAAATAACTAATCATTTTCCAAAAATCTTGCTCCTTAAAATTTCAGAAAGAAAAAATACAAATACACAAGTTCTCAGAGCGCCCTGTACATTTAACGCAAAATAATCATATTACTAAATCAGTAAACAAACTACTTCGTTTTTTTATGCGTAACTGGAATAGTTGTTCAAATACTAAAAGTTTAAAAACGTTATATTTTGCATACATTAGATCTAACATTGAGTTAATTGAGGCAATGCAATGAAAGTTTTTGAAATTTTTGTTTTTCAAAACAGGGGTTTTACGCTGAAAGAGGTATTGATAACGCAATTTTGCTTAATATGTTCAATATAATTACATTAAATAAAAGGAGAAATAGTGTATAACTTAGTACATCCTAATGTTGATTGTATGTTTCTCATTAGGCCCGCTACAGACTATGCGGGAATTCGCCATTCGTTATGCGCGATTCATGATATGCGAGGAATTCGCACCCTACACACGATGCACGATTTCCTTAAGGCGGTTTTCCACTAAATAGATAAAGCATAAACAAAACACAAACTCGTGTCCAATAAAACAAAACTGTAACTTTTAGCAAAATTTTTGAAGATTCGCGTGTTTTGCGACAGTTGGAGTTTTGTTTTTCGGGTCCCGCTCAGAAGCGGTCACATCAAAAGGTTTCAGCATGTTTTGAGACTCAAGTCTGTTCAGTGGAAACGGTTGTGTTATGTTTTCTATTTTCGCTTAGTATACAAACAGTATAGGATAGTATACAAACTTAACTAACCAACCAAGTAAACACTTTAACCGTTCATACATATATATACTTACTTTTTTCCCAAGTACTTCAATATAAACCTGCCACAGCCAAGAATAAAAAATCTTCTCTAAACATGTTGGTTGGTTATAGTTGCGGCAAGAATTCGAATGACTCACGTCATAGCTGACGTTACGCGATTGTTTTTACTGTTTTTACATAATTTTCGATAGTTTGTGGTGTTAAAAACAATAAATTTTTATAATTTAGTGCATACAGTGCAAACATTAATTGTAGTATATAGTTTTTGTAGTATATAGTTTTATTATTTTCAGTTGCAGTCTTCAATAGTTTGATAAATATATGGTGATTTATTCATTTGTTCGGATGACTTAAGTCGTCTGAATTCTTGATGTAACTTTATTGAAAAAATGTGTTCTGACTTCCTTGCGGCAACCAGTGGAAAAGGAGCGAAAACAAAAACAAAACTTGAACAAAATGTAGCCTGCTTGATAGAAACAAGAGTTTTGGGGCTTGTTTCAGTTTCGTTTTCGTTTTTCAAGTTCTAGAAAACACAAACACAACATAAACTCAACTATCCATTTGGTGGAAAACCCCTATTACAAACCACGCCATCCGTTTTCCGATATCTAGCAAGGGAGTCCGGAAAACGCGAAAAACCGCGCGCTTTAGTAAAAAATCTGATATCTCAAATACGGTCGTTTCAAACTGACTTAAGATTTACCAAAAGGCTCTTCGATTATTGCTTTTTCGAATGTTCATACGCGCGTGGTGATCATTATATGTAAAAAAAAGTTACACGCGTTTTACAGGTTTTATATGGGATTTTCTGTAATTTTTTCATTATTAATAATTGGATTTTTTTCTCTCACCAAACGTCTCTTTTGTCCCCCTGTCTTTACAAACACAGAAATTTCTCTCTCCAGCCAGTATTAGAGAAAACATTATTTAGATAGAATGCTGATTCATGTATATGTAAAATAGTGAAAATAATATCGAGATGTATAGTGTCAACAATGATTGTAATGTGGGTTTTCTTATTTCTAACTGCGATTTTCATTTTTACAAATAATAGAAGTAAGCTGCAGAAAATGTAAATTTGCTCAAAAATCATAAAATTTACGAAAAATTGTGAAATAAATCATTGAATAAATAATGTCTAATACTGGCTGGAGAGAGAAATTTCTGTGTTTGTAAAAACAGGGGGAAAAAAGAGACGCTTGGTGAGGGAAAAAAATTCCTCCCAACCCAACTCGATAGGGCTAGTGGAGCGGTTATAATGAAAAAATTACAGAAAATCCCATATAAAACCCGTAAAACGCGTGTAACTTTTTATTTACATATAATGATCACCACGCGCGTATGAACATTCGAAAGAGCTATAATCGAAGAGCCTTTTGGTAAATTTTCAGCCAGTTTGAAGCGACCGTATTTGAGATAAGTATAAGATTTTTTTACCAAAGCGCGGTTTTTTGCGTTTTCCGGGCTCTCCTTGCTAGATATCGGAAAACAGATGCATCATGTTCTACGGGAAATTTGGCATCTCCTATGTATTTTTGATCATTTTAGACCAAAATGCCGCTTCAGTACACGAAAACCGATTGCAGACCCTGGAGGTGAAATTATGGTCGAAAACTTCACTATGGGCCCCTGATGACAGGAAGCGGTCTTAAGGGCTGAAAATTTGGCAATATCCTTTTTGCGATAGTACTAATCGATGTACCAATTTTGACCAGATCTGATAGGGTGATGTGGGATCGACTGCTGAGTTGGCGTGGAATGCCCCTCTTTTTATTTATTTATTTTGTATTCTTATATTCGCAGCATGAATTCAGACGACTTTTGTCACACGAATAAATGAATAATTCTTTATATTTTCATATAAAACTATACTCCCACACTAAATGTTTGCATTATATATAAAATGATTGTTTTAACGCGACCAAATATGGAAAATTATGTGGACAATAAAAACAATTGCGTAACGTCAGCCGTGACATAAAACGCGACTATCAAGATGTATGTCTAATTATTTTTATTTTGTGTGTTTCCTGTAATGGGGTATTTTACCTGTTGGAAATAAACGTGGTATTGTTATTAAAAATAAATCATTCGTGGGTATCATACTGCAACAGGTCGTGTTGCCGTTATAGGTGTATTATCTCAGCTATAAATGATCAACACACACAGTAACGAGAAAACACATATAATACTGCTTCACAAGAATAACTACAGCTTAATAATGGTACAAATAACCATTTACAAATAAATAAACTTAAAATAGTAATACTTCGGGAGCGAGCTCACACATGTCCGTTGCCTCGTGTGTCCTCCTTCTCTCGTTTCTCCGTCCACTTCTTTCCAGTTTTGCGGCACTTTCAAATAGAACCATGACAATACAGAGACCTTCTTGTACAAAATTTGAATACGATTACCCAAGAAATAAATAAAAAAATAAAGTATAAACAAAGTAAAAAATCTTATAAAAAAAACTTTCTCGGGCCTATAACTCCTTAATGAAGCAAGATGGTACTAAGGTAAGTTGATTTAATTCAGCTTATTTTCTTTAATATACACTCTGTATATTATAACATGGACAGTCGTTGACAAACTATATTGTAACAATACGAAGTTTGCAAAAATTAAAATGGATCACTTTAAGTGTACTGCCCCAAGATTCATGTTTGTATCTTCAATATTTCTCTCTCCTTCGATAAAAATTGATAGTCGCAATTTCTGAACCAGCTCCACTTCAGAACCAATCATCTGCTAAAATAAGGGGAGGGGAATATTGGCAGTAATTACCCGAAAAACTTCTAACTTTCACAAAGGGGGCAACGTCGTCATTCACGGCGACTCTTTTTCAATACTTACTTCTGCTCAGTTAGTTATCCAAATCCCGGCAGCTGTTCCCGGCTTTTTTTCTGATCCCTAGTCGGGAAATGATATCAAGATATACGGTCGGTCCGTGTCACAGCCAGCCGATTTCGGCGTACTTCACGGGAATCTTGTATTTACATTTTGCCGGAAAGGCCCTGCTTAGGCTCAAACGCTTAGTTCATTTCTTATGAGGAGAAAAAAGGTTTCTGTATTAACTGATTTGGAGAACGTGGGCTGATGTCGACGAGCTTTTATTTAAGATTTTGTATAATAAATCCTTTTAGGAACATTGGAAATTATTATCTGGGAGCTCTGCAAGTGGATATAAACAGGGTTAACTATGACTAAGTACAAATATTTTAAAAGGAGATAGAGAAAATAATTAACGGAATGACCATTAAAAAAATCCAAACTTATTTATAAAGCCAAAATTTTTTTATGCGACTTGTCCGCCACACGTTTACAGAATCAGACTAGGCAACGTAGGCAACTTGCAAGACGACCGTAACATTTCCAGTCAAGTCAAAATTTAATTCTTGTGTTTACCATGTGTTTACGTTGTAACTTTATGTTCCTCTTAAGTTTTTAGTGCCTTTGTAAATTTTTAAACGTTTTATAGTTATTAATTTTATAGTTATTAAATAAAGAAATTTGTGTTGCGTGCATATACTTTCCCGCAATATAGTTCGCCGGTTTGGTTTTCTAGTTTATGGCACAAGACTGCCGCGGGTACATTAAAAGTTTTCTATTATCTATTCCTTTCGTTCGATTTTGTTATAATAAATAGGTATTTTATCTAGCTGTACCTACAGGAAGTGTGTTTTATCGGTAGTGAGTGGTTATAATGAATGAAAATGTTGTAGTTTTGCCAGTTTGTAACGAAATAATGAAAAACGAATGCAAAATAGTGGAGCTAACTGGATTAACTGTTGCCTACCTATCTATCAGGTATTATTACTAATAAGAATGTTCATTTTTGTTGTTTCTTCATTTAGAAATGATGCAAAAAACGACCGCATGGTAGCAGGTATTGTTGACAGATGTAAGTTTTGTGTATGGATCTATATCAGTCAATGCATATCATAGGCGCCGACTTGCCGTAGGAAAAGAGGGTTTTGCCCCATTTTTTAAATATCGAGCTAAAATTCTGGAATAATTGTTTTATGGTCTTTTAGGCCTTCCTGAGCACGTGGTTAAATTGTACTTAGTCATAGTTAACCCTGAATATCGGCGTCTTGTATATTAAAGTGGAAATTTTAATTTTCCATAAAAAAATTAGTTTCTTAAAGATTATAAATGTACTAATCTGGATTTAGCAAATCTTATATATTTTGCTCGATCCGTCAATTTAACGTATTTACTGATTGGATTAAAAGGAATAGTAGGTCGTGTTCACAAATGTCAGATCGATAAGAACAGTTACTTACCGATCGGATGGCAATAAGTTATAAACAAAATATAGGTAATAATTCAAGCGACTCAACTGATTATTTTTTGAAATATCGTTATCGCTGTTTAAAAATCTCCAAGTTAATTCTCTGTCTTTTGTCATTTTTGATAGTGTGATTTTGATATTTTTTAGGAAGTGATAGTTGTTACAGGATTGTTACTTTGACATTAAACAAATTTAAATGTGAAAACCATTTAAACCATATAATTTGGTTATTGCATGGATCGTGCAGAAAAAACTTAATAAGCATCATAAACGTTAAGGGCTACCTCAGGCACAGTTAGTAGCTCTCGGTACCCTAGGGCACCAAACATTTGAATTCGACCAGGAGACAACCCTTACCGCTTTTCATGCATAATAGTTGTTTCACTACTTATACAGTCATTATTCACATGAATACATACACATAAAGGGAAGAATAAGTCATGCCCATTTTACCAGAAACACTCAAGCTTTATAAATCAATATACAATTTAATTAACATTAATATTAAATCACAATAAAATGTAATTTGAGAAATAGTACAACCTTGTAAGCTTCCAATACTTAAACTAAGCTCTATTATTACATTAGCTAGTTTTGAACCATCTCTCCACCTAAACACTCCAATTCAAGACTGTAATTAATTCAATACTGACTCGGCGGTTTATTCTTCTTTTATAGATCAAATGAATAGTTCAGGTATTTTCTAGCAAACTACGCTGTCACGTTTAAACATTCTTTCATAGATAAAATGCTACTTAAAACACTTATTCAATAATAGTTATTAATTATATAAGGTAATTAATAAGCCTTTAATCCATGTGTAAGAGCAGGTAAAAAAAATATGGTTTTGAAAAATGTCATATTTGACAAATTTATTTTAATTGATTATAACATTGAAAGAACATTGATTGTCAGCTGGATACTAAACCCCTAAGTTGTGGGCCCATCCAGTCCTTGATATAAATGTTAATGTTAATGTTAATGTTAATGTCAATGTCAATGTCAATGTCAATGTCAATGTCAATGTCAATGTCAATGTCAATGTCAATGTCAATGTCAATGTCAATGTCAATGTCAATGTCAATGTGAATGTCAATGTTAATATTAATGTAATGGTAATGTTAATGTTAATTAATGTTAATGTTAATGTTAATGTTAATGTTAATGTTAATGTTAATGTTAATGTTAATGTTAATGTTAATGTTAATGTTAATGTTAATGTTAATGTTAATGTTAATGTTAATGTTAATGTTAATGTTAATGTTAATGTTAATGTTAATGTTAATGTTAATGTTATTAATGTTAATTAATGTTAATGTTAATGTTAATGTTAATGTTAATGTTAATGTTAATGTTAATGTTAATGTTAATGTTAATGTTAATGTTAATGTTAATGTTAATGTTAATGTTAATGTTAATGTTAATGTTAATGTTAATGTTAATGTTAATGTTAATGTTAATGTTAATGTCAATGTCAATGTCAATGTCAATGTCAATGTCAATGTCACTGTCACTGTCACTGTCACTGTCACTGTCAATGTCAATGTCAATGGCAATGACAATGTCAATATCAATGTTATTGTTAATAATAATAATTCTAAATAGTTCTATAAAATCGAAGCGTGTTAAAAGGCTTTTAATCCACGGAATATAGACGTATTAAATTAATTACTACAAATACAAATAATTTCAGACATTTAAGAACCGAATAATATAGAGCTTAGTAAATAACAGGAATGTTATCTCATGCCACCTGCGAATGTTCAAAGGTAACGAAGTAAAAAGCATAAGGACAGAAAGCGGTCTAACCAACAAATTTTTAAGTATAGAAATCTTTCAAAATACGTATTTTTTTTAATGTTACTGCTTACATGGTTCTGCATATAAGATTGTTTATAAGTATGTGAACATAATTGTTAAAATGAGGGACTAGAATAGCAAAATCATGTGTGTCTTACAATCGCTTTTTAAAAGGTATTTTATTTAAGGACAATTTAAATAGTAAAAGAGGATAAACAAAACATCAAGAATGATATGAATTGATATTACTTTTGTTCTACGCATTTTATATTTGGATATTTCTGTACCCATAAACATTTGACCATTTTTTGGCGAGAAATACGGCGACCTTAATATAGTGGTCGTGGATAAATAACTGTTTTTCACGATAGCATGCTTTTATTCATTTCCGTTAAAAATGGCTAATTTTGTGTATCTATATGATTAAAAAAGTCGTCTTTATTTGACAGTTGGATCAACCATTTATCTGTCAGAAAGTTTATTAAGTATACTCGTATACGGCATTCCAAATTTGAATAATTTATCTTCGAAACGAAAACGAAGCTATACCATGGTTATGTTATACCCGGTATAGGTACTTAAAAATAATATTATTTTTATTAATTTTCCCGGGGGCACGCGCTGCTATTAATAACAGAAACGTAATTATTAAATCATTTTGATAAACATGGGCGAATTCATTCCTGCGAATTTCCCCTGCGAGAATGAAATTCCGCTCGCAGAAGTTATGAGAGCAAGGGTTATTTATTACGTCTGGAAAAGAGGACACGGCCAAGCAAAAGCCGTCGCGCATTTCCCTGAGCGCCCCCGTGAAAAACGGCCCACTATGCAACATTAATAGCGGCTTAATTTTTCCAATCTCTTTTCGTGGATAACTCGTAGGGATCAAGCTGTTTTCGGGCTTGTTCAGGGAACGTTGCCTAAACGGTTTGGGGCCCCTAACCAGGTATCACCACATAAATTGGATTTGTGAATGGAGGTATTTCGTTTAATTTAAAAAACTATTCACGAGGGATGCATCAGGAGCACCGACCGTAATTTTTATATCAGAAGAACATATCAATACATTTTATATAGAAGCAGTGGGTTTAATTATAAAAAATAAAGTATTCCAAAAACAAATAAATTAACTAAAGCAGCATTAATAAAATTGATAAAACAATAATTGTAAATATATTGAGGCAGAAATTAAATGAGCAAATTAAAGTATGTAATAGATGGTTTCAATTGTATAGAAAAATTATATTATATATATATAAAAAAATGAGAGAAAGGATAATCTATGATATATTGATAATATTCTTAAACGTGTATTTAGGAAGGAATAATCCGAAAACAGGACAATATAGTTAATGGTCTAGATTTTCTGACTAAGCTAATGTTTCGATTTTATTTTAAATCTTCCTCAGGGCTACAATAGGACACAAGAGATAAGAATTATAAAACAATATTGACAATTTGAAATTTAAAACAAAACAAAAAAGTAGTTATACGTATACATATGAATAATTTGAAATTTGAATTTGTATAACTATGTTTTTGTTTTGTTTTAAATTTTAAATTGTCAATATTGTTTAATAATTCTTATCTCTTGTTTCCTATTGTAGCCCTGAGGAAGATTTAAAATAAAATCGAAACGTTGGCTTAGTCAGAAAATCTAAACCATTAACTATATTGTCCTGTTTTCTGATTATTCCTTCCTAAAGGTACGGATTCGCTGGTGCGGCTGCGACTCGTCGCCGACCATCAACTCCAGCATTTAGACTGCCTATTGGTCGGTGACGAGTCGCAGTCGCAGTCGCAGCCGCACCAGCGAATCCGTACCTTAAGAGAGGATAATTTCATCTTAATAAAATATGAGTTCCACTAATTAAATTAAATAAAGATTTGAAATAAAAACAAAATTCACCGAATTAGATAGATGGTTACATGGTAACGGGGATAAAAAAAATTGTTTCTGAAATGAGTAGAAAGGGACAATTTATTAAATTATTTTATTAGAACCCATATATCTAATTTAAAACTAATTCATAGATAATAGTAAGTACATAAAGAAATTATATAGAAGATACTCAAAACAAAATAATCATAAAAGAAAATTGTAACATAAAGAAGAAAATATAGAATCAACGCCATAAAAGGAGATAGAAAGGACGAATCAGTATAGCAGAGGAAAATGAAATAAAGATACCCAACAAGAAATACAATAAGAGAAAGCAAGGAGGTGGCAGTTGAAACTATCAAGATACATTGACACTGACTATCTATGTATAGTGTGGACTATAATTAATTAACTTAAAGGTAATACCTAATTCAACCTTAATTGCATATAAACGCAAGAAACTATAAAAACATAGTAGAGAATTGATATTAATTATAAAGGTAGGATAGGATAGATACATAGTTTAATTAAGTTATTGGGAAATATTTTGTTTTCAATTGTTAAACGAAATTTAAATATATTGAATATATTTTTTTACTGTTTAAGAAAGGTATTTTAAGCTAATATGTATCAAATCTCCTACAATTCCTATCAATGAAGTCATATGTATGTTTTCTGATACCAAACATCTAGGTATGCTAATGAACATCCACAGACAAAACTCTATTCAATAATTATCTAAAGAATTTATTCTATTTACTAACCTGATATACTCTATATCTACTAACCTCTGGAGTGGGAATTCGAAATTCAACCACAATAGATGAGATCGGACCTATTTCTGCATTTTTAGGATTGCTTCATCAGGTGGCCTCCTAATATTTCAAAATAATACGTTGGACATGCTCTATTCTATCATTGTAAATTTTAAAACAAAGTGCCCATAAGCTAGACGCATACTCTAAATGGGGTCTTACCAGAGCACAATAGAGTATCCGTATAGAATTAACGTCGACAAAGCTATGTGTACACCTTTTAACAAATCCCAGCATCTGCATTAATTTGGATATTGCGGCTGATATATGTGAAGCTGAAGGTAACAATCTATCCATTGTCACACCGAGATCTCTTCTACTACGTTCTACTTCATTGCATGGCACTTAGTATAATTAAGCTCCACACCACTAAGTAAATACCAGTTGTCAAGGCTTGCAAGATCGTCCTTAAGGTTTCGGCAGTCGCGATTATGAATTATTTGGAACAGTTTCAAATCGTCAGCCAACAATAGATATTAGCCCTGTTCGCACAGCAGTTGGAAACCGTTTCGAATCATCCGACACACGCGCAATTTATTTATAATGCCACCATAAGGTTGAAAATCTATTGTTTTAGTTATGATTTGATTTAGTTGGAATGCGCACGCTCGGACGATTGGAAACTAGTTTGTGTACTGCTATCGACTAGTGTGAAAGCATGTATGTATATCAATGATAAATATATTAAAGAGCAGTGGACTCAGATGTGAACCTTGAGATATACCGGATGTAACCCTCGCCGCTGCCGACCTGAAATTACAAACCCGAACAGCCTGGGATCTTCAATGTAAATAATTTACGACCTGGTCAAGCAGAACACCAGCCAGCCCAGTTTGTTCCAACTTGTGAAGCAATACTTTATGATTTACTTGATCAAATGCTTTCGAGAAATCCGTGTAAATAATATTTAATATTATCCTATTGTCGGAGTAATCTGTTGGGCAATAAATTTATTATTATTATAATTTGAACCACCCTGTACAGACATCATATTATTTAAACGGGATTTTCCTTCGTCGTTTTCGTCGCTTTCGCCTCAAAGAGCACCTTTAAACACAGGCAAGGCATAACGTAGAACGGTGTCATAAAAATGGAGTAAATTGTGATGTGTGAATTATAATTTAGACATCCCGACAGTAAATGAGGCGGAATTGATGCGATCCCGCAAAAAACAAATGGTTTCCGCATCGGTCCCGACCACGAAATCACTTATTAATTCCTAACTTTCTCCGGCCGTCGAAACTTTGTGAATAATTTCCGAAAACTATTAATTTCAGCACCGGCGGGCGTAATGAAAAGAACGAGGGTTCCTTTAGGATTCAGGTTTACAAGACAATAAAATTACTCCGCTAGTCGCATTACCGGCGACTCTACATAAAACTTTTCCGGAGTTCGGCAACTTTCTCATCGATTTCGAGGCCACGTTAAGTGATTAAGTCGTACTGTCGAAATGGTCTGCGGAACTTCCGTCGTGAAAAAAGCTGTTATGGGAAAGTGTGATGGATGTCTTCTTATGTATCTTCTGGGAAATTTAGTTATACGGGGTGTCCAGAATAAGAGTGCTGCAATTTTAAAGTATTATATGGGTTCATTCTTAACCTGGGAAATTAGCTGAGGACAAATAATGACGAATAGTAAAAAATGCAGCAATAGTTATTTATGTATTTATGTAAGGAAGATACAGGGATGATTATGCCCGCAGGCGGCAGGTTGCGAGGCAGGTCGCCTAAGTGCACGTTTATGTTGGAGCGGCACGTCAGACCACGACAAAAGCTATGCGCCTAGTCATAACTATTCAAGGCATACATTCTTATGGAGGTGTTTATAGTGGAGTACTAAAGCCGAGCCACGCGCTAAAACAGATACAGTGGTATTCATAGACCGTCTCCGGTCGCCATAGTCTAAGAGCCAGTGGCCGGCTACCTATAAGTAAATGATTATACCTGAAATTTTGCACAGTGAGTCTCTTATACCTATCATTCATGAGGTGATGAGCCGCTAAGCCCGGCGAGGCCGACCCAACTGTTACTCAGGTGCGAGAGGTATGAAAATTTAACCAACTTCGTTATTAAATTAACAAAGCTGCTGTTTGAAAATTTTAAAATTTCAGATCTGACAAATTAGGCATTTATTTTTATTATTTATTATATTTAGCAGCTTTTTATATTAAAAGGATATAAGTAACAAATAACCTCTATTTCTGGCACAGGTTCTGAGATTTGGTGGTGTCGATTACAATGCTTGACATTTCTGACAGTTCTTTAACGTCAAAAATCAGATTTAATCAAATATTTTTGAAATTTATAATTTTTGCCAATTCCACAAGTGTCTGCCATGACCTTAGAAGCACGGCAATCGTCTGCCTTTGTTATGTTATATAATAATAATTGTATATTTTAAAATTTTCAAACGGCAGCTTTGTTAATTTAATAACAAAGTTGATTACATTTTCATACTTCTCGCACCTGAGTAACTCTTGAGTCGGCCTCGCCGGGCTTAGCGAGTCCCCACATCATGAGTGATAGGTATAAGAGACTCACTGTGCAAAATTTCAGGTATAATCATTTACTTATAGGTTGCCGGTCACTGGCTCTTAGACTACCAGAGAGCGGTCTCCGTATCGAAATTATGATAATTTAATTTCATAAAAAAATTACCAAAAATTCGAGAAGAAAATATAAGATACCACTGTTACAGTACAGTGTATTCATTGTCTGTCCGAAAATATTTCAATTTCATTATAAAATTCGCATAATTTCGGGACGGAGACCGCTCTCCGGCGACCGGAGACAGACTATGAATACCACCGAGAATATATCAAGGTATTAATTGCGCGGTGCGATGGTCGATATACTATAATACCCGAGGTCCAAAATAATATAAAGTGATTCATTCACAGCATTTAGATGAGTACGCGAGGTGAGGGAAAATTGAATGGCGAAAATCTCATTCCGACATATCGATTTCTTTAAAGCTTTATAACTTCCTTGTTTGTCAATATATTAGATTTCTGAAAAAACATTATTTATTCATTTTTTACATAGATTTCAGTGGCGTATGGAGTTTTTTAAAATACTTTTTATTTTTTGAGTTATAGCATAGCTAATGCAAAGTTACGTTTTTTAAATTAAACTCCCTGTATTTTATCTCACGGTTGGATAGCATTTTTCAATGTAGTATACTTTACAATTCTTTATAGCAATATGTGTGGATTTTTTTCTTTTTTATGGTCAACTTCTGTTAACTAGTGTATACTTTATTTCTTTGCGGTAAAACATGTAATTAAAATCATTGTTAAGTAATCTTAATAATGAACTTGTAACTATTATTAATATTCTATTTTTGTTAAGTATATATTGGTTAAATTTGAATTCAATATCTAACAGCTGTCAAAAAATAAAAACAATGGTATGATTTGTATACGAATTTAATTGTTTTTCAAATTTAACTAGAAAATTGATCGTAAATAATCGTATTAAGGTTGGTACTGACTACACTTATCAGATTTACATACACAGAAATTTTTGTTGTAGATAGAAAATTCAACTGGAAACATTTATTTAGATACGTAGTACTTATTGTTGTGCCGTCGGTGAATTTTGAGGTATGCAAATCTTTTACCAATACATGCTTAACAAAAATTAAATATTAGTAACAGTTCATTACTAAGATACTACAGAAATAAAATATACACTGGTTAAGTTGACTACAAAACTGGGAAAACTGTGATTTCACACAGATTATTATAAAGAAATATAAAATATTTAAAAAACTGCGCCACTGAAATCTACGTAAAAATTAACCGTATTTCGAAATCTTTAGCCCTTCAATTTTTCTTAAAAATTCAGTTCGACCGTAGATATTTTTATTCTCCTCGGTAAATAGGAGGAACCCTCTAAGAGTGTCGAAGTTAGCCCACTCTAGACAAAATATTTTCTTTTTCGTATTTTATTAAGAAAATACCATTAATTGGCGATTGTCGATTCTAATAAAATCTCATCATCTGATAAAGACGACGATTCAGTATACATATCGCTACAATCTTAAGGTTAAAACTGTGGCCAAACTGTTGAATATTTAAATATATAAACTAGAAGAGTCCCTGGCGCTTTGCTCCAACATAAAAACTGCTCCTAGCTCTCACTTCATACGAAATAAAAACTGTAAAAAGTCATAGCTTTGACGTTTCGCGATTTGTGGTTATGACTGATGCTAGATATTTTCAAACATAGCCATAACAACCCAAGCGTCATTATTTTCTGGTTCTCATGACAGTGGACGTGAAAATATCCATTTTGCCCGTTTTCCTCTATAATAATGCATCTTTGATACTTGTGAGTATACATAAATAAAAATGGAACAATTTACAGTAACCATGGCCAGTTGCATGACATGTTAATTTATGCACATCTGAGCAAAACTTTCTCGCTATGAGACGTTTGTACGGTAAACGCTTCTCAAAAGTCATTTTGAACACTTGTATCTATTATACTATGCTGTGAAAATAATTATAAGAAACCCGTTTACAGTAAGTATATATGTTTAGGTGTACATATTTGTAATAATTATTATTATGTCCAAATACTTAACAATGCTAACGTGGTATGTGAGCGACGTTGTTACATATTCAAGACCTGTTTGCTGTCATAATGTTGTTACCGTTGCCCAGAGAACAAAAATTGTTAAGTCAAATACGTTGATTAAACTTAGAAAATTAAGGCACTTATATTCCGGATACCCTGTAAATTACACCCAAGTATAGACTACAGTTTAGGTAAATATACTGAATATATTCTACATTTTTGTAGTAAATATTACACATTTTCTATAAAATTTCAGTAATATTTCAGAAATGATCCTGAAAATAAGTAGCAATAATTGTCATTTATAATGCAAACCGTTTTCAACATATAACAATAATATCAATACAGAAACTAGCTAAGGTTATTGACCTAATAATACGGTAGGTCAAGATTCACTCTCGATAACTTTTATGAGCATCAGATCAGAGGCGTGCCGTTTCGGTCATGAACAGTTTTTTGTCGACAACACGATGATTTTTTATTACGAAACACTTTTCAGCTTCTCTTAATAATTTACCCATTGGGTATAGGTTTTTTAAAATTGTAACTAAGCTAATTTCTTTGCAGTTATTACAGCTACATTTCTACAGCTTTCAGAGGCGATTTGTTTACAACGTATGGGCAGGAGTGTACGGGGATCGTTTGATTGGGCCCTATTTTCAATCAGAAAACCTGAATGAAAAGCGTTACTTGCAGTTTTTTTATAGAATTATTTAATTATCATTTGATTCCATTGGATATTAACATTTTAAATTATTATTAGCTGAGCTGATGAGCAAGACAAAATATGAGATTCTAAACACCGTTTATTTGTGATGTCTAATACCTAGGAAGGTACTAGAAAAATATTTCAATTTGGCAACATGGCATCAGGCCAAAATCGAGTTGACTGTGAATTGTAAATGACCAAAGCTGTGAGCGATCAGTGACAGTTTGAAAAGGGGGTTTAAATAATGATTTGAAAATATTTTTTTCGGCGTAAATATGCATTTAGATTTTTTTAATCACGAATTCGTATTATACTCATTATTCCCTATCTCCTCTTAAAATTGATGAGATTATGATTGATTTACCCTGTATAAAAGTTTCTCATTGAAAATTAATGATAAGATTTATGTATACTGGTTTTTAGGCTTTCATAGTTAAAATAAGATTCCATGACTAATCCACAACGAATTTGACAGTTGTTGTAAAAACGTTAAGTGTAAAGAGAGTAAATAATTTATTATTAATAATTTTAAGATTAGGTTAGGTGGTAAATAATGTAAATAAAACTTAATGAAATGTGAAAATAACGCGTATAAGTGATAAAGGTACATTGAACATTCTCAATAAAAATTCGAGACATTTACCGAAAATTAGGACATCGCTGGAATTACCTTGGAAACAGGTAACCAGAGAGTTGGTTGTTGATCGACAACGCCACAAGAAGCTTAATGAGGGGACAAATTAAAAAACGATGTAAGGGTTTTCTCCTGTGAAAGAAAAGAGCCCGCACAAACTAACACACAAGACTCCTAGCCAAGGCACCGATGAGACTGCAGAATCTCGTCAGCACGAAAAAGACAAGCAGATGAGGTGACAATTAGTCGACATTCCAGCCACCAAACACAACGAAGAACCGAATTGGGAACACTACCACCCACTTTACATTGGAAGTGAGGAAATGTATACAAGAGAACTCCAATTAGTAAGTTTCTATGAAAATCAATAAATTGAAAGGCCATTACAAACACTAGATAATAATAGTAGTAGTATTAAGAAGGAACAATTTTCACACGTAGACATTTTTAATATAAACAGGAAATGTAAAAAACCCAATCCCTTAATTGCATTGTCATAGGATAAGATAGTTTTGCAAAGGTTAACCAAAAATTCAGATTCAGTTAGAGTTTTTATTAATGATAGTTTACCTGTAACTTTGCACAAGTTGTGAGACAAGTTTATATGCAATAAAGTTATTATAACGTTTAACAAAATCTATTTTATCTGTTTCTACATCATAAAGTACAATAGCCAAGTGAATAGCCCTTGAGGAAAAGAACTCAAGCTCTATAAAATATACTGGGTGATCAAATCAAGCGGAGACTGGTTTGTGGGTTGTTTCAACACATGAATGCCTAACGGGTATTATTAATTTATATAGTACAAATAATAAAGTTCAATGTTACACTTACCATGATTCGGTTGTGCTGTATGAAAAATTCTAATAAACATCTTTTATTGTGAGAAAGGAGTTAGGAACTTGGTAAGTACCAATTTCATATACCAACAATTGTAATGTATTGACAATATAAAACAATTCCAAATTCAAAATTAAAAAACATAAAGCAAAGTTATATATTATAACAGTGTATTGTATTGTTAGCATTACATTGCGAAAATCTAGAATAAATTCATTTTGAGGTTTACTTCTTGTCGTTTACCGAGTTAGATACCGAGCTATCGAAAATAACATTTTAAAGCATTGGGATTTACGACCCCATAGTGACGTACAATGCTAGTTTAATGAAAGAGTTGCATATAGTCAAGAGCAATAATTTTGCAAAGAAATACGTTATTGATGAGACGGCTATGGTTCAGGGACATATCGTTCTATAGTTGGATCCATACTGTTGTGTTTATAATCCCATTGAATTAATATGTAGCCAATACTTTCAAAATTTGATAAAACAGTTAATATTATAAGAAGCGAGGTGCTTCAAACATGTCATTAAAACCGAGGAAGACTAAAGCTGCATCAATTGATTGTGCTAAATAAAAGTGGTTTTATCTAATATAACTGTCGATAAAGAATCGGATACAAGTGACGTTAGCAGTGACTCTGACGAATGTTAGTGATAGTGTGTGTTTTTATTATGATGTATAAGTAAAATTTTTGCTGTGTTTTTATGGTGTCGTTGTTATGTAGTATATTGAAATCACTACGACATAAATGCTTCCAAAAAATATTTTTTAATTTTGTTTTTATTTCTGTATACAGATATATGTACCTAATTTAACTTATTCGTTATTTTTTTCTGTCTGCTTTTTTTGTTCCCCTTATTGCCCCTTGCCCTATTAAATCCTAATTCCACCCTCCTGGCAGAGAAAGCTCCTACCTCCACGTGGTGCTTGCTGAGAAATAATAGTTTAAAATTACGTAATAACTCCCAATATTTAATCAAAATATGTATTTAGAATTTGTTTTCTCCAAATAGTCACATTCATTATTATATACTTCATTTTATTTTAAATTATTATTGTGGAAATTGAGCTAATACTGGTATATAAAGTAAATACTCTGTCTGTACTGTCTACTACTGCCCACCAGCTGAACGCGGAAGCCTTTGCTGTTTTTATGGCAGTTTCTTAGGTTGCTTTTTATTCCCTTGTATCGATGATACAAACTATACAAGCATAGTTATTTTTTATCTGCCTTATAGCACTATTCTAGTTTCACTCCCGAAGGAACGTATTTCAGCGATGCCAACAACCCGGGAAATAAAAGATCAGTTCTGAATACTTATCGGACTTTTTATGACAACTGATGCATGGCTTCTGAGATTGCCTCTTCCGATTACTAACCGCATTCGACTCGCCTTTCCAATCATTGTAATCAGCCTACTGTGACTCTTCATCAATCTAAAGAATTGATTCAAGGCGTTTATGGCTCGAATAATCCTGTCTCTGCAATCTGCAGGGCAATCAGAGGAGAAAAAATCTTTGTAAGCAACTTCAAGAGGCGGATAAAATGCGAAAATTAAATTTGCGCCGAATGTACCAATAATACTTGACACGGGATGTCCAAAGTGTCCCTAAGTCAATAATATTATTTATATACTATTATGAGCAGGGTTTTCACAATATTGGAGGGTGGGTGTTGGAACAAATTAAGGAAATTAATATGTATGATAATAGAACCTAAAATAATAACACCGTAGTTATTCTAACGACAAGAATAATGAAGGTGGTGCAGAAGAGAATAAGGAAAACTATTTAATATACCTACATAGATTATATCAAAATTCCTACTATACAGGGTGTTAAAAAAAGAGTGTAAATATTTCAGGAGGTAATAGTATGAACCAAAATAAGCAGAAAAGTTTTAATAAACATGGGTCCGCAAAGGAACGGTTGCGGATATATGGACCACTATTCGTTTTTCAAACATTTTATTTTATTAGGAATAAACCGAAATAGGAAGCTCTTAACAAACAAAAAACAAAGTTACAGAAGATATTGAAAGTGTCCTCCGTCCACTTCCAAGCAGGCACAACATCTTCGTCTCAACGATATTTGAACTCTTTCGAAAACACCCTCCTTGGTTTGGATTTCTTGACACTTTTGATTAATCCGTAGCTGCTGCTCTTCCAGGCTGTTTACAGGAGTACCATACACTAATGTCTTCAAATATCCCCAAACAAAGAAATCTAGAGGGTTCAGATCAGGCGAGTTAATATATTAATATTATTATGTACAAGTTGGAAAAAAAAATCCAAAAACGCACAAGGGTCTCTAGTGTAATTTTTTGGTTGGAGGCCCTCCATCCACTTTGAAAAAATCAGGTTGTGTGTATGTATTTTTTGCACTATATGAGTACTTTGTGCAAGTACGGCAGTTTATACAGGCATTCGGAAAAGGCTTTAACGGCTCGAATTCCTTCCTTGTCTTTTTTTTATTAGAATAAGACTGAAAAACTGGCAAGCCTGGTACTATCTGAGCCTTAAAGAAAGAGCCCGAATAAACCATTACCATACAGATGAAGGTTTCCTGCAAATTTCAGAACATAGTTGTTCAACGGAGACGAAAATGATACTTGGTATCCATATGAGGCAGATGAGGTGAATAAGCAGATTCTTGGCGACAAAATAATGCAATTTAGCCAACTTACCTTAGTCCAAAAGACACAGGATCTCAAATTTAAAGTTTTGAATTCAAAATTATTAAAATTTTTAGAATGAATTGCTTTGAAAAACAAATCCGTACTTTGTTCTAAACACTAAAAGGCGCTACAAAATGTACTCGCGGAGAAAAATTGGTCATAACTTTTTTCTCACTGTATGTATCAAAGTTTTAAAAGAAAATTATTCATTTCATTCATTCATTATCATATACTAATTTTATATCGCTAAATTTAACCATTTTCTGTTAGTTGTAATTTAATTTTCATGACATCATCGGTTTTAATATACCTAATACATATTTTACATTTTATTTATCACATAACTTACTAAATAAGTCTAAACTTGAAATTTAATAATAAATAAAATAATTTTACATACTCTTATCTTCAACATTAAATTACATAAAATGGAAAAATAACAAATAAATTGAAAACGATTAAATTGAGCGACTTTAAATTAGTATGTACTTATGTCATATTTGTGTGCAAATGCTAAGAGAATAATATTATTCTACTTTGATACAATGAGAAAAATGTTATGTTTATCCACCAAGAGTACCTACCTACATTTTGTAGCGGCTACTAGTGTTTAGAACAATGTTAAGCACAAATTCGTTTTTCTTGTCTCAGATAATCCTCGAATCCAAATTTTCAAAGTAATTCACTGAGAACTTGATAGACAAGATTTGCGACGTAAAATACTGTCACTAATGTACAGCTTTCAATTTAGTTAGACGTGCAGTGCCACTGACGGAAAATGCCGTCGAAATTAAAATTTCAGTCCAGTCAGCAAATTCGCTTTTACAGCTCATATAGACATAATTTAGATAATTTTCAACTATCAAATCTCAAATTTTATAGAAAAAAAACACTGGCACGGACATCATGTTATCGAAACTGCCACCGGCAGCGAACCTGTTAAGGTGCCCGTATCTCTCGCCGTAAAATGATCAAATTTGTGGTGTTTTTAGGTACTGAAATCTCGAAAAATAAAACTCGTAGAGCAAAAGTAATATCAAAAATAGAATTATTGATGTTTTGTTTATCCACTTTTACTATTTAAACTTTCCTCAAATAATGTAATAACTTTTAAAATGCATTTATATGACACACATAATTTCGCTATTCTAACCCCACATTTTAACAATTATTTTACATACTTATAAACAAAAGTGAACAATCTTATATGCAGAACTATGTAAGTTTATGTTATACCAATATTTACATCTATAGTTGAATTTAAAAAAATATGTATTTTGAAAGATTTCAGTACCTAAAAATTCATTGGATAGATCGCTTTCTGATGTTAAATATTGATTTTACTTCGGTACCTTTGAATATTTGCAGGTGGCATGAAATAACATCCTTGTTATTTGCTAAACTCTATATTATTCAGTTCTTAAATGTCTAAAATTATTTATATTTGTAGAAAACACTTTTTCAGGAATACGGCGCCCTTAATAGAGAAATACCAGTTGCGTTAAAAGTCTTTAGTACAATAAAAAATCACAATGAAAAAATGAAGCGTTTTCAAAAACAGTTTTTTTGTTGTTGTAAATGTGTCCTTTTTATTTTAAATTAGGTGGAGCACTTAAATATATAAACAATTGCATATTCAAAAAGAAGAAATGTGTCAAAGTTTGCGGTCACTTTACGTTACGGGTAGCGCATTCCTGGTAAACAGGATCAAACTTTCCACAGTTCTTAAAATATCTCCCAGTACTGCTGAGACAGTATTTATGAAAAATAACTTGTCTGAGATCATTGGTCTCTCATTTTAATTTTAAAAAGTGAATGAGAGAACAGTCATAGCAATCGGAAAGCACACAATAACTTAACAGATTACCCTTTAATGGGTCTAGGATCATGATGAATCAGTTAATAGTTTGAATCTGGAAGTTGCGCTTTATTATGGAGCATGCGCAAATTCACCACAGTTATGGTTAATCTCTTGTACCCCTAACTTTCGGGGCCAAGGTCATACATTGAAAATATACAAAGTGCGCGGTACATAGTAGAAGTTTGTGCCTTAACCACACTTGTAAACGGATGAAACATGTTGATAGGTTGGGAAATACTTATGATACTGACGAAAACTTGCCATGTTAACCTGATTTACAAATTAGAATTTAACGGAAAGTTAATATACTGAACGCTAAAATGCCAATAACTCGAAATTCCCATTTCTACCCACGACGGAACGGAGACGGTATATTATGCGTTTGGGGTGAGAGGATGTGTGTGCAAACCAATGTTGCCATTTATCTCCAAAACTATCAGTCCAATTTTGATGCGGTTTTCAGTGATGGGTTTGGATTTGATTGGTGCATGTTCTTAGAAAGGTGTTACGGAACAACTCACCAGAGGGCACTGCAGTTAACATATATTCGTGCAAAACCAAAACTACTAGTCCGTTTTGGATGCGGTTTTCAGTGAAGGGTTCGGGTTTTATTGTAGTTCCTATTCTTAGATATGTTTTACGGTGACAACTCACCAGGGGGCGCTACAGTAAACATTTGTTTGTGCAAAACCATAACTACTAGTCCATTTTGTATGCGGTTATCAATAATGTGTTTGTGGTTGATTAGTGAGGATTCTTATATATATGTTACGGTAGTAACTCACTAGGTGGTGCTACATTAATATCTAGTCGGATTTTGATGCGGTATTCAGTATAAGGTTTGTGGTTGATTAGTGAAGGTTCTTAAACATGTGTTACGGTGGTAAATCACTAGGAGGCGCTGTTGTAATATATTTTATTTTATAGCTACTACATATTTAAAAAAATCGATAGAACTCGATAGGTAAGTATTTCTGTTGAGCGTGGTGATATAGAAACTCTAAAATTTATATAAAAAATTAAAAAAAGAACAAAAAATTTATCACGTCATTCGGCATTAGTTAAAAATGTCTTTTCTACCGTCATTTTTATCTTCTTTTCTCTTTAACGAATATTCTAGAGTTGCGGCTCAATATTTTCTACATTATACCTATCAACTTATTATTTTCATCTACGTAATGATATCGAGTTGAATTACAGCAATGCCCTCGGCAAAGTTTTGTTGTAAATACTTATTATAATTATATATTAATATATTAAAATACACTATATCGATTTTGTATCATGTATGACCTATGCTCTTTAAAAAGTTTGAAAAAGAAATCAATATTAAAAATTTTGAAAAAACCCAGGACGGTTAAAATGTTATTGAAAAAGGATAAAATAATTAAAAAAACCCCGACTTAAAGAATTTATGTAACTAGAGATAATAAACGTAAAAATGTTTTATAAGTAGATTTGATCTCTCTCAGAGTCGGACATATGAATAACAGAGTATCAGTTTTCATAGCACTTCCCTATGTACCTATTTGGTTCTTGAAGATGTAGATATGGCAACAACATATTCAACTCCCTATGAACTTAATAAACAACCAAAGAAAATCCATCGGGGGCTGCCATTACTATTTTAAATGTCAACATAAATATAAATAACTATAGCAATAAAATATCTCCAAATTATTCACGTTACTATAAAACTACAAAACTAGTTCATTTAATGGCATATATAAAAAAAACGCTTTTCTTTCTGAAGTGATACAAAGCTTCATCCTTCAAAAAAATAATCAATTCATTAATTGACTCACTTTGCGGCTCATCTCTCCATGTAGCAATTCAATCATCCCGGTCTATTTGCAACAAATTTCAATTACGGTGTCCGTTCATAAATCTAATTATTATTTCTGTGTAATTGCTCAGATGTCGGCATTTGACAAGTCATTTATTTTAGTCTATACGAACGTCAGTTCTGCAAACGAAACACGATTTTTCTCTTATGCTATTAATGTTTCAAAATACATACTCATATATACATGGTTATCACAATCCTACACGCGCAAATTTTTCTTTTCAATATATGACTTACACATCGGCATATCTAGTAGACATTAATTAATACATTAATTGCTAACTAATCTAATTAGACATTATTAATTTTTGTTACACTTTTTTATTAAGAATAAAAAGATTATGGAAACGTACGAAATCAGATATTGGAAATTAAACTACGTACGTGTGTGAAATTTATATTTTTTTGCTCACAACCTGTACTACATCAAAAAGTTACAGAAGACAAAAACATTCTTAATCCAACACGCATTCTAAAAGATTTTTTATTCACTTATAATTGCACAAGTTTGTAAGTTACCCGGTAATTTTTTACTATACTGCAGGTGCTAAATACCAAATTAATAAAAGCACATATCCACAACAAACTCATACTTACTCCACAAGGCAAAAAAATAAATGCATTATTCCATTCATGTCGAAAACTGTTGGTCAAAGGTCGTTTGCATTTTTAGCTCCTAGGATATATAATACAATACCTAAAGTCATACAAAATACAACTACAATTCACGTATTTAAAAGAAAATTGCAAGAATTTATATTAAATAATTCTAGAAATGTGGTACATGATATTATTGAAGTGGTACAATAGTAGATAATAATAATGAAATAATATGATATGATAATAAAAAAACCTAACTACATATATACTTACCATGGCTTAAACTTACCGGTCTTTTTATCAGGATTCTAGAAAGTACCTTGGATTGCTTTGTAATAAAACGTTTAAATCAAATTAACAGGTGTTTTTAGAGACTGAACCTTGTTTAATTAACTTTTAAAATATTATCTATCTTTTGAAATATTCAAATTGCTCCCAATGTAATGTATGCTATTGTTATTAGATCTCAACGTTTCGCTGTTTACTGTGGTTAATATTATAACCGTTGTATCGATCCTGATCAATGTACATCTTATTTTAAAATGTAGCTTTAAGATTGATGATGTCTTTCTCGAAACAAGTGTTTTGTACACTTATCGAGTATTATTTATTTGTGTTATTATATTGCTGTAGTTTTAATATATATTATATCACTATATACAAATAAATATTATTATTATTATATTATCAATACAAACATCGAATGTAGCTGGGCAGGACAGTTTAATGAATAATACAATTTCTATACGACTGCCTTGCAAAAGGGGGTTTGCACACGGAAAACATGCTCTGAAAACGGTATTTTGCACACGCCCTGTGCTAAACATTTTGCACACGGTTATGTCATCTTTGCACACGCGTCTCCAGATTGTGATTTTTGTTTGGTGTTGTCACCCCAATTATGCAATGTTTTAAGTTGGCTGAGTTTAAATTAAAATTTGATTTTTGTGGCCTCTGTTTGCAGTCGTATAAAAAGTATAGTAAAAAACTCGTTTGAAAACCTCTTTGCACACTCGCTCGACTTGTGTTCACCAATATGTCTTGCTCGTGTGCAAAGAGTCCTTTTCAAACCTTGTTGTTTAATATACTATAGAAACATATCAATGCAAACTTTATTTATGAACCACTAAAAATAAATTGATTTTTATTTGAGTGTACAACTATTAAATATCAACCTGAATAAGCGAAAATACCACTAGACAATTATTTGTCATTGTAAAAGTCGCAGGTAACTTTCGCCGCTGTCAGTGGCATGTGGGCTCTTTTATATATAAATTAAATTGTCAATAGAAAAAATTATCCCTAGAAAAATCTAATAAAAAATATACAGGAGGTACTGTATGACAGGACGAAGAGAATAAAAAATACTCGTCCAGAAGAAGTTTTATCGTTCTAAATAACTTATCAAATTCCATTTCTTAATTTCAAAGCATTTGAAAGAAACTAAATCACACTGTAAATTTATCCCCCTTCTGTTAAGGGGTTGTAACTCCTTAATATAAAGGACCCTTATTAAAATCGGCCATACAATCCACCTACAATTTTTTTGCACATTACTCGAATTATCCCTGTATATCTAACCCAACATATAAAATCTTTAACAACAGGTGTATCGATACATTTTTCTTCTACATACTTATGTAGGGCGAAACAACATTTTTAACAATTTTTTTGATAACAGCACTTACATTGTACGCAGTGTAGACATTAGACAAGCTCATCTAGCGGCTAATCGCTACTTCATGCCGGATTGAAAAGCCATAGACACGAAGCGTCCTGCATCGCAGTAAACACCTTTGAAAGCTATCGACTTCTATCGCGTTCGGTGAGAACGTTATTTTGCAAACACGAAATTCCAGGAAATAACTACTCTGCGGGCTGTAGCTGTTTGCTATAGGTTTTCAGGTCTAATTCAATGCTGGTCGGGGCATTAGCCCGACTTGGAACGCGACAGAGGTCGATAACTTTCAATGCTATGTCGACTTATTCTTCGTTAGATAAAAGAATAACTCTTACTGATGAGAGTTAATAAGCTCGAGTATTAGCTCGCAGAGTAGTTGTTTCCTGGAATTCCGTGTTAGCAAATACTTTATTTTTTATCATAAATCGGCTACTTTATTTTTTTTTAAATTGCTCCAGATGGTGGGTTTTTACTGAATCACTTATTTTTATTCTATCGTACATTCGTTTAGTGTAGATTGGAGTAGAAAGTAGTAATTTAACCTTCAAAATTAGCTATGGAAAATTATTACAATTGTATGTAAAATTTTTAAGGTAACAACGGATTTTCTATGGTTTTTTATTAAGTTTATAAGGAGTTGAATATGTTGTTGCCATATCTACATCTTCGAGAACCAAATAGGTACATAGGGAAGTGCTATGAAAATTGATACTCTGTTGTTCATATGTCCGACTTTGCGTGAGATCAAATCTACTTATAAAACCTTCCTACGTTTATTATCTCTAGTTACATAAATTCTTTAAGTTGGTTTTTTTTAATTATTGTATCCTTTTTCAATTACATTTTAACCGTCGTGGGTTTTTCAAAATTTTTAATGTTGCTTTTATTTCAAACTTTTTAAAGAGCATAATTCAATTACATTTTAACCGTCATGGGTTTTTTCAAAGTTTTTAAATTTGATTTTTATGTCAAACTTTTTAAAGAGCATTGGAACATTATACAAAATCGATATAGTTTATTTTAATATATTAATATATAATTATAATAAGTACTTACAGGTAAACATTGCCGGGGGCTTTGCTGTAATTCAACTCGATATCATTACGTAGAATGAAAATAATAAGTTGATAGGTATGATGTAGAAAATATTGAGCCTCAACTCTAGAATATTCGTTAAAGAGAAGAGAAGATAAAAATGACGGTAGAAAAGACATTTTCAACTAATGTCGGATGACGTGATTAATTTTTTGTTTTTTTAAGTTTTTCTAAAATTTTTAGAGTTTCTGTATCACCACGCTCAACAGAAATACTTACCTATCGAGTTCTATCGATTTTTTTTTAATATGTAGTAGCTATAAAATAAAATATACTACTGCAGCGCCTCTTAGTGATTTACCACCGTAACACCTGTTTAAGCACCTTCACTAATCAACCACAAACCCTATACTGAATACTGCATCAAAATCGGACTAGATATTAATGCAGCGCCACCTAGTGACTTACTACCGTAACACCTATTTAAGAATCCTCAGTAATCTACCACAAACCCATTATTGAAAACCGCATCCAAAACGGACTAGTAGTTTTGGTTTTGCACAAACAAATGTTTACTGTTGCGCCCCCTGGTGAGTTGTCACCCTAACACATATCTAAGAATATGAACCACAATTAAACTCGAACTCTTCACTGAAAACCGCATCCATAACGGACTAGTAGTTTTGCTATTGCTCAAACGTATGTTTACTGCAGCGCTCCCTGGTGAGTTTTCATCGTAACACCTATCTAAGAACATGCACCAATCAAATCCAATCCGCATCAAAATTGGACTAGTAGTTTTGGAGATAAATGACAACATTGGTATGCACACACATTCTCTCACCCCAAACGCATATACCGTGTCCGTTCCGTCGTGGATAACAAATACATCTAAACATACTTAGTTCACATTAAGTATGTTTAGAGCTCTTTTCACAGCACAGAATAAAATGTGAAATAGTTATAAGTGTTCAAAATAAATGCCCTCGCTTGCGAAAAACATTTACCGTATAAAGGTTTCGAAGGCAGGGAGTTTTGCACAGATTTGCCATAAATTAACATGTCATGTCATGGTTACTATAAACTGTTCCATTTTTAATTATGTATACTCACAATATCAATCAAACACTAGATACAGAAAAACGAAATGCACTAGCTGCACTACTACTACTGCTAATAATAATAATTTGAGGTTAACAGCATCAGGCAATGGATGTAATGTTGTCGTACGGTATAATTGTAAGGAATTCTTGGGAAACTTCTATTGCTAACTTCATTAATACTGATAAAAAAACAAATTACAAATCAATTACGTTACAGGAGATTTTACTTAACCTTAGTTGTACTTTAGTTTGTAGTTTTGTAAGTTTTGCATTTTCTTGCAGGTGTATCTTTATTTTTGAAATGTATTTGTAGAAACTCTATGCATTTAGACATTTTTTTCATAAGTTTTATTGTTGCATTTGTTCAGATATACAAGCTCCTTTAGTATCGGCACTAATATTCCGGACATCCTGTATTTATTTTAGTTAAGTAGTAAACGATGATACACACACTACGCCACTGACAAATTTATAAATCTGGCAATTTTCATACTACTGACATACTTAAATATCTACAGAGAATTTGGTTAAATTGCTTCCAGCGGTTTAGAAATTAAAAATTGAAAAACTAATTTATTTTAAACTTTTTAACATATTGTATGACACCATATTTATATTCCAAAAAACCTTACATTTGGAAACACTATATTTGCTTTAGCAGAAAATCTGATAGGTTTTATAAGTAGTTCAAATCAGCATTAATATATTTTTATTTATTGTAAATATATTAAGCTCTAAATTGCATCAATTTCCCTACAATTCCTATTATATGAAGTCATGTGTGTTTATTAAGGCTGGGATATTGTATATATATTTTTACCGTATAACAGGGCTTCAAGCGAGGACACAGAACTCCAAGAAAATTGAAATAATTGGTTATTATTATATATCAACGTATTCACAAAGGTTCCCGCTAGTGCGTGAGATAATTTTCATTGCTCATAAAATCACAAGAATAATTAAAATAAATGTTAAAGTACCTCAATTTTAGCCACACAGTTACTACGTCAATATGTCACAATTACGGCAAAATTATCACAGCCACAGCCACCAAATTACTTCACTCACTAGCCAGGACATATAGGACAACTTGTGTTTCACATTCAGATTAATATTTATCGCTAATTTTACATTTTGTGTCCTCGAGTAAAATCATATATCACGGCTTCCATTTTTACGTACGTCAAAATGCACGATAAATTTCAGGGAACCGTGTGGTTCGGGCCTATACGGTTTGTATACTGTCTCATAGGTCTGACTGATTCGCCGTTTCGCTCACTCAGGCTGTGCAATTCCTTTTCTACAAAATCCCCGCCTTAACAGTAAATATTTAGGTACGTTAAAGTGTAACATCACACATAAGGTTGAAATATCTATAATTATTTAGTTGTGAAAATAAAACTAATTTAGTTAAATATTATTAATGAAAAAACACATACATGATATATTCAAATATTAAATGTCAAAGAGTTGTTTAAGAAAATTGTTTATTTGCATAACCTTTCAAAGTTTTAGTTATTATTAGCGTTATTGACTTTTATCCCTTCCAGTATATTTTGTTATAATTTTTTGTGGCATTTATGTAACATAAGCAATTAAAATAGCTCCGTTTTTGCCAATTAATTGGACTTTTATATCGAGAGAAGACTGAAAGTTTAATTGGGAGGCGTCGAATAAATCCTTTTTTAGGCACTCTTCGCTGACGACCCGAAAACTTTTATTTTAATTCCAATAATCCTTTCCACCGCTCCCGGAACCCTTAAAAATCTTTGTAGAATTATAATTGGAGATGTCCTTCTTCAAATAAAAACACGCTGAGATGGATATTTAATTTTCTTTCTTTTAGGATGTTTTGTATTTAAAATAATGTTCAGGCAGCGTTTTTTTGAAATATAATTGATAAATTGGAATATTTAAATCAGTAAACTGATGACAACGTTATAATGAATTTAAAAATATTGACATTTGAACAAATCATTTCTATTAAAAATTGTCTTTAAAGACGATCATTGAATAGTGGACATTCAGAAAAAGAGACAAAATCAATTTCTGCACTACTTTTCTTGTAATAATAATAATGTTAAAACTTGTATTATTGAATAAAAATCTATAATTTTGAGTAAACCCAGAAGGTGCAAAATTATTAAAATTTTCAATTTGATTAATGAATCGAAATATTGGCAAACTTTATTCACACCTTGTAGATTAAAAGAACAATATTGAATTAAGGCATGTTACACTCAATCAATTTTGACCTTACCTGTTATGAAGTTGTATTCCAGCCCTAGTAAAATATACTGTAACTAATTAACACCAATACGATGTTGTCAATAGTCCTTCAAGGATCTGTTTTAGATCCATTACTTTATAATTCTAAAAACTAAAGTTAGAAATTTTTATTTACTTTCTACATATAGGCATATTGTAAAAAAAACCAATGTTGATTAGACAGTTTCTATTGTTGTAAATATAAAAACAGGTTCATCTATAACTAATACGTCAGTCATTAAATGAACTAGTTTTGTAGTTTTATAGTAACGTGAATAATTTTGAGATATTTCATTGCTATAGTAATGTATATTTATGTTGAAATTTAAAATATTGATGAGAGCCCCCGACGGATTTTCTTTGGTTTTTTATTACGTTTATAAGGAGTTGAAAATGTTGTTGCTATATCTACATCTTCGAGAACCAAATAGGTACATAGGGAAGTGCTATGAAAACTGATACTCTGTTGTTCATATGTCCGACTCTGCGAGAGATCAAATCTACTTATAAAACCTTTTTACGTTTATTATCTCTAGTTACATAAATTCTTTAAGTCGGGGTTTTTGAAATTATTTTATCGTTTTTCAGTTACATTTTAACCGTCATGGGGTTTTTCAAAATTTTGATTTTTATTTCAAACTTTTTAAAGAGCATAGGTACATACATTATACCAAATCGATATAGTTTATTTTAATATATTAATATATAATTATAATAAGTATTTACAACTAAACTTTTCCGGGGGCTTTGCTGTAATTCAACTCGATATCATTACGTAGAATGAAAATAATAAGTTGATAGCTATGATGTAGAAAATATTGAGCCGCCACTCTAGAATATTCGTTAAAGAGAAGAGAAGATAAAAATTACGGCAGAAAAGACATTTTCAACTAATGCCTGATGATGTAATAAATTTTTTGTTTTTTAAGTTTTTTCTAAAATTTTTAGTGTCTATATCACCACTCTCAACAGAAATACTTACCTATCGAGTAGTAGCTATAAAATAAAATATATTACTGCCGCGCCTCCTAGTGATTTACTACCGTAACACTTGTTTAAGAATCTTCACTAATCAACCACAAAGCCTATACTGAATACCGCATCAAAATCGGACTAGATATTAATGCAGCGCGACCTAGTGATTTACTACCGTAACACTTGTTTAAGAATCTTCACTAATCAACCACATACCCATTATTGAAAATCGCATTCAAAACAAACTAGTAGTTTTCGTTTTACACAAACAAATGTTTATTGTAGCGCCTCCTGGTGAGTTGTCACCGTAACACATATCTAAGACTATGAACCACCATTGAACTGCAACCCTTCACTAAAGGCCGCATTAAAATCGGACTAGATATTAATGCAGCTCCACCTAGCGAGTTACTACCGTAATACCTATTTAAGAATCCTCACTAATCAACCACAAACCCATTATCGAAAACCGCATCCAAAACGGACTAGTAGTTTTGGTTTTACACAAACATATGTTTACTGCAGCGCCCCCTGGTGAGTTTTCATCGTAACACATATATAAGAACATGCACCAATCAAGCCAGGACCCATCACTGAAAACCGCATTCAAATTGGACTAGTAGTTTTGGAGATAAATGGCAACATTGGTTTGTACAAACAAATGTTAACTGCAGCGCCTCCTAGTGAGTTGTCACCGTAAAACCTATCTAAGAACATGCACCAATCAAATCCAAACCCATCACTGAAAACCGCATCAAAATGGGAATAGTAGTTTTGGAAATAAACGGCAACATTGGTTTGCACACACATTCTCTCACCTTAAACTCATATACCGTCTCCGTTCCGTTGTGGGAAAAGATGTTGCCTCAACCTCCATTTCTCTAGAACCAGCTTTTGACGTGGCTTTGACTGTTGCCAAAACAATTCTCTTGACTTAGATGAGACAAGCTTTAGTTGATTTATTTGCTGGGTGGTGCTGGTTAAAATATTATCTACATAAGCTCTGCCAGCTGGGCTAGATCGAAAGTAAAAATAACGTTTGCAACGAGAATGAGGAAACTGCAAAACACTTATTTTCTAGCTGCTCGGGGAAAGATAAAAATTGTCCAGTTTTGCCACATAACTGGACACAATAAGATCATAAAGAAGTTGAATATCTTGGAATATATATTACTTTAATTGTTAATCATAATAGAAAACATGTGTTGTAATAGAAGGCTGTTTTTTGGTCATTTACTAGAGACCTAGCATAACCTATTATGTTGTTTGTATTCAAACTAACAAAAACATTTTATTTATTATTATCTAATCTTTGGCCTTCCAAAATTTATGTTATATTCTGTAAATTAAGGACCAACGATTTCCTGTTAATATCAGCATTATTAAATTTCGAATTCGATTCCTAGCAGTCGCTTATAACAGCATTAATTTTTATTCGAAATTTATGAAACGATAAATAAATAAATTTCATATCTAGAGGCCACGTCCTGGATGAAAACCTGTCTCCGTATTAAAATAAACGTGAGCTGAATGCGGTTTGCGGTCTGGATCTGCAGGGAATCATATTAACAAGAATCTATTTAAATATGCCCACGGGACGTGTTCGTCCTGATATCGGATAAAATCTGGCATTTAAAATAGCTGACTCTTCCATTCAGGAATGCAAAATCAAGGAGTTGAACCGATAAGGTATCTAAATACGTTCATCTTCTCTGTCTTTTTCGTTTTATGAAAGTTTGAGAAATTCTATTGGGAGGAAACTTTTCACTGTTGATTTAGTGTTTGGAAACGTCCCGAAAGTTTTACAAGTTGATAATGCATAGTTTTTGCCATGGAATCATACAAAAGTGAGATAGAGCTTGCAGTAAAATATTTTTTTACGAAAACTTATTATTATATCACTTTTGAATTATCTTATAAAAGGCCACATAATATACAAGGTTAACTATGACTACTTAATAACTGTACTTATAAATGAAAATACAGTTTTGAACTAAAAATGAATGTAAAATGCTGCAGTTAACCGGATTATCTGTTACTTGATATTAAAGTAAATTTTCGTCGTTTCTACAATAATTGGAAATTTTGTAAAAAACGACCGAACAAAGTGAGGGTTTTGTCCCATTTTTTAAACATTGAGGTAGCATTCCTGAGTACGTCAGAATTTTTGTGGTAGCTAACCCTGTATATCTATCATTTAAAATATAATAATTGGGAATTTACCATTTTCGAGATAGGTATTTACATTTATACAAGTTCAATAGGAATTCAATACATAAACTTTTTTTTATTTTATAATTTTTTTCTTAAGTGTAACATCAGTTTCATAAATAGTTTGCAAATTATAATACACAACTAGCACAAATAACTTGTGCAATATTAGAACAAAACAAGAATGAAACAATAATTAATTTTTTATATGATACTGTTTCGTTTACTGACATATTTTATTTCATTTCATGTTATTTCTTAGCCCATTTGTTCACATAAGATAATTTATTTGTACTTAGCTCATTACTTTCTTAATTTAATTGGTAAAAAATGCATAGTAAAATAAAAAATAGTTTGTATTGAATAAATGCAAATATCTTAAAGACGATTAAAGGTTTGAATTTTCTCAAGGACATTTTTCACTAAAGACGTCCAAATTATTATAATTTTTGCTCTAGTCTTAGGTAAAAAATAGCAATTTCTTTACATCAGATATTTCAATCATTCACTCATTGACACTAAATTTGAAATAAATACGTCGACAACTGTAAAAGTTACTAGAAGTTTTCGTAAAACAAAAATTTTGCTTCAACACCCATCTCTGTTAATATTACCTACCTAATATTCACCCTTACACATACAAGTGCTTTTGTAATATTTTGGCTTAAAGTATTATCAGATGGTTTGTGGCCTATTACTTATGGATACCCTGTATGATACAAACAAAATATAGTAATAACGGTTCTTAAAAATACATTGTCGGGTTTAAAATTGCGCTATACTCCAGAGCTGTAAGAAACAATCGCATTATTGTTTAATTTGTTTTCTGATTGGAAGAGAATGGCTAACCATGAGACATTTTGTTGTAATTTGTTTTTATTATTAATTATTAAATTAAATGAAATATTCTAATTTGTTTTTAATTGAGTTGTATCTATTTATACGTATAAAGATGAGTTAACAAAAGAAATTATGCAGATTTTTTGTTTTATTTACCTAAAGTCTGATTGTTACCCATACATGGATAATAATGAGATATTGAGAAAAAAAAAGTTCTATACAAATATGTCCCTAATCGCTTATAACATGATACCTATATAAATATATTTGCACAATTTATATAAGTTTGAACAAATTTCGAGATATCTAAATTAGAATCACAAATTTCACTCTAGTGATGTATTCAAACTGGTTGAAGTCCTCTCTTTTAGCACTTTTTTGCTTTTTAACGCTAGAAGCAGAATCTGATGGACACTATTCAGAACCTCTTAAAATAGTGTCCTTGAAACATATATAGCTTTTTTAGTTTACCAGGAGCGGGCTAAGCTTTACAACTTAATGCCTAAATTTTTAACATCCTACATAAAGACTTTAAAATAACAAATCTGGATAGCTTCAACCTTAGACTAAAAAAAGTACTCGTGTTTATTGTCGATAAAATGAACCGTTTACGAGAAAAAGTTCGATCTATGCTATCATGTTAAGGCGGGGATTTGGTAGAAAAGGAATTGCACAGCCTGAGTGAGCGAAACAGCGAATCAATCAGACCTATGAGACAGTATACAAACCGTATAGGCCCGAACCACACGGTTCCCTGAAATTTATCGTGCATTTTGACGTACATAAAAATGGAAGCCGTGATATATGTTATGATTTTACTCAAGAACACAAAATGTAAAATTAGCAATAAATATTAATATGAAAGTGAAACGCAAGTTGTCCTATATGTCCTGGCTAGTGAGTGAAGTAATTTGGTGGCTGTGATAATTTTGCCGTAATTGTGACATATTGGCGTAGTAACTGTGTGGCTAAAATTGAGGTATTTTAACATTTATTTTAATTATTCTTGTGATTTTATGAGCAATGAAAATTATCTCACGCACTAGCGGGAACCTTTGTGAATACGTTGATATATAATAATAACCAATTATTTAAATTTTCGTGGAGTTCTGTGTCCTCGCTTGAAGCCTTGTTAGAGGGTAAAAATATGTATACAAAATTCCTGCCTTAAAGCCTCCTATGAAGGTTTTCAATAATTTCGTTAAGGTACCTCCTGTGATATCACTGCGTTTTTTAAAATTTTGTATTTTTTCAGATCAAACACCTTAAAATAAAACTTTCCTGTTTGAATGACTTTCGAATTGCACTTTGTTGTCTAGAAAAAAAATATAGAAATTTTCGTTTTTATTAAAAATAAAACATGAATTCGTTTATTATATTTTTTCACGTAAACGGTTTCTTTTATCGAAAATAAACAAGAGTATCTTTTTTTAAACTAAGATTGAAGCTGCCCGGATTTATTATTTTAAAGTTTTTAACATACAGGGTGTTAAAAATGTAGCATTAAGTTGTAAAGCTTAGCCCGGCCTGGGTAAACTAAAAAAGCTAATGTTTCAGGGACACTATCTTAAGCGATCCGTACTAGTGTCCATCATATTAAATTTTTATTAAATTATTGAATGAGTACTTTAAATGATATTCAAGGAAAACCAATTTCCAGCGACGTCTTTCAGGAACACATATCTTCTCGTAGGGAGGGTCTGCAGGAAAATATTTTATAGGAACATCTTATTTTTTCATGTTTTATCTGCATCCCAGAGATTTTCCACGTTTTCTCGGACACCCTGTTTATAGTTACTTTATGAATGTCTAAATACAGTCCTACTTCGTATTCCAACTATTGTGCATAATATATGTTTTAATTGTTCATCCCATTTTGCATGTACCCACATTCCCACTTTTTCATTCATTTTCATCAATTATAATATAAAATATAAATAAAAGAGGAAAAACAACTAAAATTTACTGAACTTACTGACTCACGTCACTTTTATCACTTTTCATGATACTTTATCGCTGCGTACTCTTAAAACCATATATAGGTACTCTTAGAACGTGTAATCCTAATAGTACGCATATTTAAAGTTATAAAAAATATAATAATTTTTTTTCTGATAAAGCTGTAAAAACTACTGATTTATTTAAAAACGGTCTGATGTGATTGTCCTATTAAATACAGGAATATAAATAAATTAATATGGATGCTATTTGAAAGTAAAAATTTAGTACGTATTCTTTTAAGCACTGTTACTCTGTTTATTTGATATAAAAATAAATAATAAATTGCAGAGACATTACATTTCTTTCCGTGTACAAAGATCATCAATATTTCACAAATATAAAATGAATGCACCATGGGTTTTCGTTGTATACTCGGTAATATGTTACTGTCCAGGAATTTTAATAAAAAGCAAAATATTGTTTGACTTTTGCCTGGAATTTTCCCTCAAGATTTTACATTGATTCCGTTGCTGCTCACGTCGCTTGAAACAGTAGATCCTTAGCCGGATAAGATCGGAATAGCGGATAACACGAATTTCTCTCTGATATCAGCCTTCATAAATCTCGTTGTAATGCATGCCGCGCGAATTTCAGCCCCCTGCTGTTTACATTTACAATTAATAACACCGGTCAAGCACAAGCATTTATTAAATTGTCTGTAATTTATTATTATTACTGGTCATAACGAGTTGGGGGGCAAAATGTGTATTATTGTCGTCACAAAAACTTGATTAGCAATATCGTATGCAACATGTTGAGGCATTAATTTAACCGAACTGTAGTTATTCAGAGATTAGTAACATGTAGCGTACCGAATGTTATGCAATTAAGAAAAAATTGTCCATAAATCAATTATCCATTATAGAATAATTAATGTATCGAACAAGAAAGATTTCAGATAAAATATGAACGATTAGATTTGATGCTTTTACAATATATTAAAAATATATATATTATTTATTGATATTGCTAGTAATAATAATATCCCTATCCCTCGTTCCAATCACAAAGATTAGCCCAGAAGTCGGAGCCTTGTGCGGGAGAGGGGGAATTTTTCAATATTGGAACTCATTTCTGGTTGGACACTTTTAGTGCTTGTTATCCAATTATCGAGCTCTTTCTGGTTTTGATTAAATACCCCTATGCTCCAAAGTTTCAACATAGAATGAGTCTTAGCCTCTTGTACATGGTATAATCAACATGACCCCTTTATATAGTTATTCAATAAATCTTGCAGACTCTTCACAAACTCTTCTACATTATTTTGGAATCCACGTTTTTCTCTAATCTTATCCTATTTAGATCACCTCTAGATGTTTGTCGAGCGGTAGGACTCCATAGTTTCACCCCGTAGAGTAACTACAAGTGATGAAGCCTTTTCTTCTTCTGACCAGTTGTTAGCCAAACCACCTACCTCGAATTGTTTAAGATAAGTGCTCCATGACATTTTTCCATAAAACTATGGTGCTTAATTCTTGAAGATGAAAGAAAACAGTTTTTTCAGTCTTAACATACAGACAACTGTGACTTCAGATTTGTAGCCTAACTTAATTATACTGCTGCGACTTGAACTTTGGCTACTGCATTTTGTAACTTATTAACACTTTCTTCTACGACCGGCACCTTATCTTGTATCTTATTTCTCAAAAAGTTAATTTCTTCAACGGTTTTCTCAAACTCTTTGAGATTGATCAAAATTATTTCTTCTAACTTTGTATTATTTAGTTATTTATATTTCATTTCTTCTAAACTGTACCTCATTTCCTCTTGACTGTTCGTCACTTCCTCTTGACTGTTTTTCATTTCCTTTATCAAATCTTCCATAGTCTCGTCTCGGCTGTTCTTTATTTCTTTCTTTATCTCTTCCTTCATTTCGTCCTAGTCGTTTTTCATTTTTTTCCTTAAGGCTTCCTTCAGTTCATCTTGGCTCCTCTTCATTTCTTTCTTAAAATCTTCCTTTATTTTGTCCTGGCTGTTCTTCATATTTTCTTGACCCTTCTTCATATTTTTCATTATCTACATTAACTGTTTGAATGTTTCCTCCTTTTCTATATAGATTTTGCTCTTGTAACTGGCATTTACTTTTCACTCAAATTCCTTCTTTGTGGAACATCCCATTTCTGAAACCAATGTAACCTCTACGTTGATTTAGCCTTGAAATACGTCACGTCAAAAACAAGCTTTATTAACACCCCTTGATTAGTCAACAAGTTATACTTCAAACAAATTCACAACTGTCAAATTTTTACTTTGACACTTATATTATTCACATTTGGCTTCTCAAGATATACTGAAGCCCCGAGCTGAAACCAATTCCTAGGTCCCCAGAACGCGTATAGAATCAAAACGAATATAACCTGGAATGTCCTAGAAAACGGCTTTCGCGGCAATATTGTATACACTTTAGTGATTTTAATATATGGCGAATGCGCCAATGTTACATTATATTTTTGATTTAAAAAATTAGAAGAGTATTTACTGTGGTTTTTATTAATGCGGATATTACGCAGATAATTGTACATTTTTACACGTGCCCACCAAGAGAAAAAATATTTGTATTAATCAGAATATGATTGATATATTTTATGTCATAAACAGATACTGAAATTCGGGAAAACCTTTTCATTGCAATTGTTTCACAGTCTACCAAATACTTTTATGAACAAACTATCGGTTACTTTAATTCGCAAAGGTCTGTGCCACGACATTCACCTATACTTAATAGTATCCAAACAGCAATTAAACTGTAACTATATCCAAGATAAACATTAAAATGCACTGCAAACCCGATCCTATGTCGGTTCTTTGAGGACAGCATACTTATATCTGCGTTAATATCATCCGCTTTTTGTCGAGAGATATGAAACAGTATGTAATTAACTCTTCTGTTTTCGAAAGTTCATTAAAGTCTTCTAGCGGAGAAACGTATAATGCATATTAAAATATAAAACAATATGCTCAACAAATGAACTGGGAAGAGGCTAATTATATATTAATTTTAAACTAGTTTCCAACGGGCAGACAAAGCTTTCACGTATCCGCTTTAATTTGCTTTTCAACAGAACCTATATCAAAAGTTTATTAGCCAATATATATCTAAATAATATTCTGCTCTACAGGGTATTTATTTATCATTGTCTTGCAATATCATTGTTGTCCTTCTGCCTATACAGAGTGAGTCATTAATAATGGTACATAGCTTAAGGGAGATTGATAACGTCAAAATAAAGCGCTTAATGCCAACATATCTTATTCAATTGTTGCTCCCTTTCATTCTAGATGGTGATAAAGTTAAAATGATTTTTTGCTATATTTTAAGATCGTATATGGACCGATTGTTTAAAAAAATTGTAGTCTTATTGTGGTGGCAATTACGAATATGTAAACAGTGTTGAGGTCGCGACTAGGGGGCGCTAGTTATACTAGCTAGTACTGTCGATGTAAAAATATGTCTAACTTTTTGTATTTTACACTTTTGAATTTTCTAAGAAACTATTGATCTACCTTCAATTCTAAATAGAAAAGGTATACCTGTTATTAATCGATAAATTCAACCATTTTCAAGAAACAGACGATTTAAGTTTTTGGGATTCGGCGAGAATTAAATTAGAAAATAATTTTTTCCAAAGTAGTAGGCGTAGACAGCAGTCACTACAATACCATATTGTTTTTGTCAATGCCACTCAATTCATATATTAGGCAGTACTGGTTTCTTATTGTTATTTCTTATATTTAAAATGCCCCGTCATAGTAATTTTTCGAACATTGAAATGAGAAACATGATTTGTGTATATGCCCAAGAAAATTGTTGTTGTCGCCGTGCAGCAGCGAGGTCCTTGAAATTATATCGAGATAACAGACAACCCGATCATAGACTATTTAAGAGATTGTACGACAGATTATAGATGAAACAAGATTATTTCGCCTGAAAAAGACGTCGAAAGGCCGAAAATATTGACAGCGGACCAAGAAGATAATGTTTTGGTGCGAATTGCTGAAAACACACGTACGAGTACAAGCACACGTCAAATTTTGGCAGTTACATTATTGGGAACTAAAAAATCCTCATCTACCAAGAGAAGTATTTTTCAGTAAGAGTTGTCTATTAATACTTGGTGTGGAATTAACTCCGATAATATTTTGGGGCCGTTCGTGCTACCAACATAGAACTTTATTCAACGTCAGACAAAATTTAAATAAGAGGCTAAGAAAGTGCATTCGCTGGTGCTCACTTCCAGAAACTTTTATGATTAATAATTTGTGAAGATATGAATAATAAAATTTTCAAAATGTGTGTAATGAGCATTGTTTCCTTTTCAATATTAATTATTATACAGTAATTTTATAAAAGTTGCATACTATATGATTGTAACTTGTAGAGCCCTGAAGAAAGCCCAATATTGGCCAAAACGTTGGCAGCATGTAAAATATTGTTTTTCTTTATAAATCTACTGACCTACCACCAGGTAATAATTTCCTCAACAGTAAACTAAAGATGACTAATAGCAACAAATAACATATAATCTAGAATGTTCTAGAAAAATAAAAGTAAAGGTATTCATACGTTTGCACATAATCAAGAAGTTATGTAAGTAATACTAGGGCTATCGTCTAACTTATCAGTAAGATTGATCAATTAACAATTCAATATTAAAAAGAATGATTTGAACTGCAATGTCGCTGTTTAGCAGAATAAGAGCAAAATTGTTTAGGATTTTTTTACGAAATTACATTATTCTCCCAAAATTTTGTGGATTTCATTGAATAACATGACTATTCTGCCATGCAATTTCCTATATTTTTGATTTATTCAGTTTTGCCTTTCAAACATAGTGTCGAACAACGAAGGCCCAGCTGTATTTGCAATTAATCTTCCCATATCACAAGAAAATAAAAATATTGCTGTTACTACTTTAATACATACATTTATATTACTATACATGTAAAATATGTTTTATATATCTAGTTCAAATGTAAAAAAATGACTACATAATAAGGCTTTATCTTATTATAACCGTGTAAGGCAATAGAACGGTAAGTTCAATAAGGTTTATTATGTACGAATGGCATATAAGATTTTATAAAATATTAAGTTCGTTTTATAGTACTAGTTTCATAAGGTACAGTACAGTTTATGGTACTAGTACCATAACGTGTTACTTTATGGCTGCCAAACTGTATGATACAGACCAGTTTATAATAAAATCGTACATACTCATAAATGTTTTTTTCCACGGTCGGGAGTAGAAATCAGTTTCTATGACATCAAAATTAAAACAGAAGTAGTCGATTATTCTCAAGGGAGTATAATGCTCCCAAGGGAGTTTACATTATGGAGAACGTTTTTCATGCAAAAAAAATATAACATTGAAATTATTTATTGACATTTAAATTAAATGTTACATTTGTACAATTTTCAAAATTAATATTAGAAGAAATATTACTTTCGCTTACATTTGCAGTTTTTGTGATTGCGCTAGTAGTGGTACCTACGAAAACCTGTATAGCAATTTTGGTCTTATTTTCAATGGAGTTCTCGACATAACCCTCAGCGACTGTCGTTGATTTCCAACCAGCATGACGATTTATTGTCGTGATATCCACACCAGCATATATCTGCCAGTAATGTCGCTGAAGATCTTCGTAAGCAGTGACCAGTATAACATTTACTACAAAACTACATTTTCCTGCTTTGTAGTACAAAAAAAAAGCGCGTATGCTGGACGTGGGGAGGACGAAGGGACAGGTATTTTCGAAACAACTCAAGCATATTTCCCACATCGGTAATCAGGTTCGTGGAATCTTTGTCTTAGTGTTTGGAATTTTTACAATCAAGAAAGAGCCTACATCCTCAATATCATCTACAGTTAAATTGACTAGTTCATCAGTTCGACAAGCTCCGGCAATCCCCAGAATTAATCCAACCTATAAAATATCAAAATACTTAATTGAAATACCTAACAACAAAAGTAATCTTACCTTAATCATTAAGAATTATTTGTCATCTGTACTTGATAGAAAACGGTCGATTTCACCCTTGCATGCTCTCTGATACCAAACATCTAGGTATGCTAATGAACACCCACAGACAAAACTCTATTCAATAATTATCTAAAAAATGTATTCTATTTACTAACCTGATATACTCTATAATTATATTAAACTATACATAAAAGGTACATTTTTATTTATTTTAGTAGGTCGTTATGATACTTGACAGTTAATCAGTTTGACGCTGTCGACATTATTTAATTTCATTTTGACATTTAATTTCAAATAATTTTAATTTATTGGTATAATAATTTTTATAGTTAGATATTTGACTCAAGTTAAAGGAGGACACCTGATGAAGCAATCCAAAAAAATGCAAAAATAGATCAGATGTCATCTATTGTGGTTGAATTTCGAGTTCCCACTCCATATAATTATAGAGTATATCAGGTTAGTAAATAGAATACATTTTTTAGATAATTATTGAATAGAGTTTTGTCTGTGGGTGTTCATTAGCATACCTAGATGTTTGGTATCAGAGAGCATGCATATGACTTCATTGGTAGGAATTGTAGGAAATTTGATACATTATTATTATTATTATTATTATTATTTTTTTCCCAGTAAACACCTTCCGAGGCTCCGACACATTCGGAGATGTTCTGGAGAGTCAAGCAATGACCACTCTCCACTCCGTGGAGTCAGTAATCATTGCGCCCGTAAATCGTGTGTTCTGAGCAGACGTAGCGAACCAAGGACGATTGCCTTCTGCATTCTGCCGGATAAGATCACTGCCGAATTTCGACAAGCCGGTATGATCTTTAAGTCAGAAAGCAACGTATGTCTCATTCCACCCAGGACGCCTATAATTAGCACCACAATCTTAACAGAGTGGTCTGGATACAGCCTGCGGAGCTCGGAGAGAAGATCTCGATACTTCCTCCGTTTTTCCTCCTCTTTAGGACGATGTTGTTCTTTGCGGGAGCCGAGAACTCAATCACAAACATCGCCCTAAGCTGGTGGTCGAGGAGGACTACATCAGGCTTATTGGCTTGGATTTGCCTGAGGGTGGGGAATGAATAGTTCCAATAAATTCGGCACTTCTCATTCCCCACTACGGATTCTATATCCCCCGGGGCATAAGGCAGCACTGGCGTCTCTCATACGAGTGTCGTAAATGATAATACAACACCCGTAAGGCTGAATCGTGTCTTTGGATATACGCTGTGGCCGCATATACCGGACAGGCAAACAGGAAAAACTCTATTTTTCTAATAATCATTTATTGGAGATTTTTTTCTGCATTACTTCTCGTTTAAAAGTTATAAGCAATATCGCCCTAAAGAGTCTCAAAAGAAATACTATCTAAATATTACACTAGCGGTGGAAGGAATAATTAGTCTTTGAAAAATAATTGAATGTTCGTTGTTTAAAGTGCATAAATGTCACAAAATAATTGTTTTTACTCAATACGAACGTCAAACGTATAATTTTTGTGCTTATAAAATGTTTTCTCATTCACAAAAAGTTGATATGTTGCTAATTTACGGCGGGTCACAAAAAAATAGATTGATACAGTATGTCGAACAAAATCCACGAAATTCTATGCGACGGGCTAGCCGGGACTTGAATTTTGATAAGTCAACCGTTCAACTAATTTTAAAGACCAGTGGGTATTATGACTACAAAATTCACAACTTATAGTATTTGCCTGAGCAACACATTGAAAACAGACATAATTTTATAGCTCAAATTGTAGTAAATGATAGTTGACTAGAACTTTTTTCTGCACGTTCTTTGGACGAGCGAAAGTCGGTTTGTCAGACAGGCGCAACGAATACTACTGGTTCATTGAAAATCCCCATATTGTAAATCCACCAAAAAGTCACCAGATCTAACACCCCTCGATTTTTTTATGGGATTTAAAAAAATATGGTTTTCAAAACTCCTTTGCGAAATATTAATCACAAACGCATGTAATGAGTTAAATGACAAAGTGTTAAAAAAGCGCAGCAAACAAATAACTCAGGCGAAGATTGGGTATGTATCTTGAAATTAGAGGAGGTTATATAGAGGACAGATTGTAATATGTAAGTAGTATGAAGGCGTTTGCCTCATTTTTTAAGTTTAGTTATTGTTGTCATCACCTTTTGATTGAACTATTTTAAAGAATTATCGAGTTTAATCCTTTTACTTATTCTTAATGTCCTTTATGCCCGTTAAACAATGAAAATTCAATTATTTTCCAACGACTTATTGATCCTTTCGCCGATAATGTGATTTCTTTAAAGACTCTTTAGGACGATATTGCTTGTAACTTTTCAACGGAAAGTAATACAGAAGATTTTCTTGACATCTGATAGCTTCAATACAGATAGAGCGCACTGTATTAAAAACATGATTTAAATAATAAGTATTTTGAACTGTTAGCCTCTTTCTCCTTTGATTTCCATTTGCAAATAAACAAGACTTTCCCGCTGCCGCAAAGAGTAAGGCACGCAAATTATATGGCAACCCGTGCGTTTGTTATTTTCGATATTTAATCCTCTCTGCTGTTTCCGAATGTATGTATAGTCCATTTGCCAATAAAATATGGTAGCGATGATATATTGAATATTAAGCATTGTATTATTGCAAATTGGCTACATATTAAACGCAGAGCGATATTATGAATTATTAATGCTGTTAAATAATGTATAGGTACAGCATTGGTTTATAGCGCAAATGTTTAAAAGATGTTGCATTTTATATTTGTACCGGGCTTGGGCAATTACGTGGAACATTTGTTGTAGAGAAGGAAAGTCATTAAAGAAAAAGGTTGTCAGATTACTACAAGCATCATGAGAAAGGAGCATTTGAAAGTTAATTATTTCGATTTAAAACAATGAAGTTAATTGAAATTAATTCTAAAAATTTAATTAAAATTATCTATTATGTATTATTTGCAACCCTTTCTTATAAAACAATAATAATTCTAAGCTGTAATGGAATACCTTTGGTCTAATTGTACAGAATGTTTAAATATTCCCTTTATCACCAGTGACTTAGAAGCCCTGTGGCATTCTTCTTTTATTTGCAACAAAAATAGTACTCCACTGTCTTCATTGTAAAAACAATGTAAATTACTTAAGTTTTGATTATTTTGAACAAATAATTATTCTTTGCAATTTTCTTTAGAATGCATTGTATTAAATTAATTGTTCATTTAAAAAATGTCTGCATTTCGTAGTTTGCGCATACTTGTATGAAAAACTGAGAATCCACTCTTAACATTTTGCACATCGCCATAATTTACCATTTTTAGTAACTTTTCCAAGTAGCTTTTTTCTGTATTTTCAGCACTAAACCGATTTTTTGAATATTTTAAATAGGATTATTTCAGAAACGGTTACAACTACCACATAAAAAAGATACAAAAATCGATTGATTTAATATGAAGAAATTAATTTAATTTGGATTTTTCAAACCATCAACTTCTGACTAAATTAAATTAAGCTATATCGCATTATTTTGTAGTCAGATATCTACTCTTGCCCATGGTGGCGACACCATGTATTACTGAAGCATAATAGGTCTCGCTACGCACAAACTACGAAATATGGAAATATTTTTAAATAACAATTACTTAGTGGCCTATAATTTTTATTTTAAATAAGATAAGAGTACCACAAGGTTTCTACGTCACTGGTGATAATGAGAATATTTAAGCATACTGAATAATTCGAGTAATATCTCGTTACAACCTAGAATTATTGTTGTTTTATTACTAAGGGTTTCCGAGTAAATAAAAAATATAATAAAAATTTCAAAATATTTGACGTCCTGTATTTCGGAACCAGTGAACTTTTAGATATAGATATATTTGGGTAAATCTCATTTATTTTGACTATATAATAACCCCTTCCAAGGATGCCAGTAATACCTGATATATGTATAGGTATATAGTGTGTCCAAATTTGACCTGGAACATCCTTCAGAAATTTGCCTGAACTAAGCTATTATAATGAAAATTTTACTACACCAATTTTACTTACTTATTAACTTAATATTAACCAAAATGAAATGCAAATGATACAGAAAATACAGAATCGTGCCATGCGTTGCTTGTTGAGGTGTAATATATATACACCTATTTTAACAGTGCTTCATGTATTAAATTTTATGTCCGTCAAACAAAGGATTATTTATAAAACTTGTGAATTTATATATAGAATAAAATATTATCTGCAACCTGAATATTTATTACAAAATGTTACATATATATCAGAAATACATGAGTATAATACAAGCAATCAAGCAAATTTTTATGTTGCAACTTGTCAAAAAACTAAAACATATAATAGCATCTTTTATAAAGGTTTAATTTATTTCAATGAATTACCGTTAGATATAAATAACTGTGAAAATTTTAATAAGTTTAAGGCACTATGTCAAAGTTATGTTAAACATAGATATTAAGTAGATTATAAGAAACACTATACCCATAAATTGTTACTAATGAGTAGTTATGTATTGTTGAATAGCTTTATTGCTATAAATAAACGTCTACGTACCTACTGACATCTTAGGTATAGCCTGCTATTGCCTCAAGAAATCATATATTTTCCATCCGCCATTATGCATAAAATTAGGTACCAGTCATAGTCGGGAAAAGAAATTAATAATCAGGGAACCTGTTTTCAATTTTAAGAAAGCTGCTTCCATCTTCTTTACAAACAATTAGGTTCAGCCCAGATAACAATTTCTTGGTCTGTAAAAATTGTAAGAACGTTTCCAGAACAAATTTTATAGAGCAATGTTTGTTTTAAGAACATTTTCAAAACGTTCCTACAACACTTATACCATAAAAATGGGCACCGTTCTATAGAACCTTTTAGTTCTTTAAGCGGTTCTGTAAAGCTTGCAGGAAATAATTATAGAAGTCTTAAAGAATTTTTATAACACAGTTACAAAACAATCTCATAAAAATTCTATAGCACTTCGCTATACAATTTTTGTGTTGCATGGTGTTATATTTAAAGAACTTTAAAATCGTTCAATTGTATCTTTTAAAAACAAAATGTTTCTGTATCGCACATGTTAGAAATAATATGGACGGACCAATAAGAACCAATAAGATGGGCCTAATCAGCCTGCATAGGAGTAATTACTTACATTATTACGAATTGCTTAGTTTGTTTGTTCATCAGGGAGCAGTACATTTTAATGCGGAAAAGTTTTATCGTGAAATATGTGGTACATAAAGGTAATTTTTTGATGCGCCCTGAGTTAACCTTCCTTATATTTCTTATGATGCTGGAAATTTAATTACAAATTTTTTTCTTCTAAATTGATGAATTTAACAACCAACTGTACATAAAATAGTCAGAAAATAAGTATATCTATATTATTGATATCATTTCACCTATTTATATTGTACATATTTTTAATTAAGATTTTTTTTCCTTCTTCACAATATGGCGACAGAAAGAAAGGCTTCATCTTGTACTTCCAATGGATTCTCACTAATATGACATTTTTGTGTCGATTGCAATGATTATAGAGCAAATATGTTTCGTAAGCAACTACTTAATATTCAGTGTTGTCATATTTTATTGTAGTAATTTCACTTATTTCAATCTTATTTAATAAATTTATTAAAATAATTTAACTTCAACGAAAATCAATTTCTCTTAGCAATCAAATAAATCTTATCTATCGTAATGAAATTTTCTTTCTGCAAGCACATAATTTAAGTCACGACTATGTTATACAAATTTCCCCATTATACTTTGATGAAAATATTTCGTACTATTACAGGCAGGTCTCGTCAGATGGGGCTATGGGAAACCTACATATATAAAAAATGATAGTTCTATAGCGTCTCTTTATGGAACAAAAAGGCTTTTGTTACTTATTTACTCTATAATCTTATAACAACTGTATTATTATTCTCTGCAACTGCTTTAAAGAGCTTTTTCTTAAGTTCGATAGCAGCTTCCATATTTGTAATTTGTTTTTCGCAGCAGAATTGTAACTTAACAACGCCTTATACAATAATTATATAATTAAATTATAAGCGACATTACGAAATAATTTTATAAGTGTGTCACAGGAGATGGTATAAAGCAGTATTTTGCATCGGTTTTACAGTAATTTGGTTCTATAAGCACCGTTGCTGTAAAATTGTGTTATTGTACACACTTATAGGGCTACATTAGCAGTTATCTTATAAGTGCTCTATAAATTATGCTCTAAGAACGTTCTTGCAACAAATTTAAAAAACAATTCAGTTTCTGAAGGCAAAATAGTCTCATGTGCCACATTAATGCAACAATTTAGTATTCTAAATACAACTATAAAATATCAACAGAATGAAAAACTCCTATTACTCTAAATTTATACTTTGCTAGCTGGGTTGATTGATCTATTTTGTGTAAGTATTCCAATCCCTTTGGAGCTTGTGACAAGTTGTACAAAATTATATTTTCTATTTTTGAAGTGTGCATGCCGAAAGTCACACCAAAACCTCGGAAATTTCCTGGTTTACACGACAAATAATCATTGGAAACATTAAGGAAAAGAACAAATTAGATAAATTATATATCAGATCTAAGAATCCTGAAGAGTCAGCTGCATGCTAGAATCAAGATATTACAGCTTTCTGTAACAAATTCTTCAGTGATACGCAAACTATTATTTTATATGATGCAAATAAATTCTAGTCCTTTGTTAATGGGAAACAAGGAGATCTGTGCCAAGTTCTTTATACAGATGTTGAATTCGATAACTTTCATGAAATTGTTACGTATTTGCCGACTTCTTCAAATCTACAATTATACAGCCTAAACCTGCGAATAAAACTATCAGTCAGTTTACTAACGAGTCTCTATTAATTTGTCAGAAAAAGAAGTCATATCCGCAATGGAAATGTTAAAGCTTAAACTAACTAACATTTGGTCTTGACTATATTTCTTCTATTATTATACGTGATTGCATACATGTTCTAGCCTACCCCTTAGTATACATTTTTAATTTGAGTTAGATTACCTCTACTTTTCCAGATATATGAAAAACGTCAAAAATCACTCACACACATAAAAAGGTAATAAAAATACAGTTGAGAATTATAGATCGATAACTATTTTCTGCAATTTTTCCAAGTTGTTTGAATCTATTTTAAATGACATGATCTATAATAGCATTCATAGAAAAATTACTACGGCACAGTACCGTTTCATAAAAGGCAGGTACTACTGCATTTGATGCTGGCAATCATGTATACATTATCTATACGTTCATTTTGCTTGCAAAGTTTGACACAATTGATGTGGCTGACTGCTTGATAAATTTATTAAAATTCTATCTATCTGAGTTACAATTTGTTGAAATTCCTGGTTTTAAGTCAGTAGAATATGTCACTACTGCCGGAGTCCTCAGGGGTCGTGTCTCAGATCTTTGCTTTTTGTCGTTTTTATAAATTAATTGTCAGTATTTTAGACTGTAATTACGGATGATCTAAAGCTTTATTCAAAAATGAATTGTCCTCAAGATGTCATCAATTTGCAATATTCCTGGATAGATGTAACTCTCTTCTTTTAAACATAAGCAAATGTCATGTTATGACCCTCACTAGGAAATCGAATCAATATACAGTTAACAAGAGATACTGTCGGTTCACGTCCATTTAGTGATCCAGTATTATAATTCTTTTATATTGTCGTTTATTCTTCCTAAACTTGAATATGCTAGGTTGGTTTGGAATCCATGCTACTCTACATCTATTAACAGTCTTGAATGCATTCAGAGGAAATTTTTAAAAATATGTTTATGTTGGGGTTTGTGTGAGTTCAGAGCTTCTTTCTTCTGCTTCTTTTTTAATGGACTGTAGTTTGGTTTGACGGAATCCCGGGGAATAATAACACTTAGATATTATTTAACTTTATTATCACTTCACTCTTATTGAATTGACATGTAGGAATATTGCAATTAAGAATGTATAATGAGAAAATAACTAATCAGAGGAGAACCTGTCATTTATAATATATTGACATATAAACAACTGGGTCGATTGTTTTTTACTAAATTCTAGAATTACTAGATCGGCTGGCAAGGCTGGACCGCAGCGAGGCAGAGGGCTCGCACTACCGGTACGATAGTTAACCTTTAGAAAAGCGGACTAATTTAGATTCACAACAGTATCTTTTAAAATAGGTGGAGTATATTCCGAGACAAGAATTGGAACACGTAGCAATGCATTGTTTTATCTCCCAATACCTAATGTGTACATCTATAATGATGTAATGAAAAACAAATTTGATTTGTTTAACTCTTCAGTTTATAATATCAAATTAGTATGCAAAAAATTATAACTTATTCTTACTATTTTAAGTTTCTGTTTATGTATTTTTTTTGTTGAAATGATAAATGATAATACTTTTGTTATTATTATGCATGTGTCTATCCCGCCTGTAAATGACATTTGTACTGTAGGTTGGTATATTTTAAAATAATTTTTATCAAAATGTGACGCAACAATGGTCTACAATTTTTAACAGTCCTAAATCCGAAATTGTATTAAATTATCTGTATTTTGTAACATTACTAGTAGTCGCCGACATTACTAGAAGTATAAAAATACATTTTAGTTTGGTTATCTAGGAGGCTTTAGAATTAAATCAAAAGCTTAGAAGTAGTATCATCACGTTCCAGCGAAGTTACAGTTTCATGGAGGTGACGCCGCCGCGAAGAAACCGCAACTGTAGGGAAATCTAACAGCCTCCCTCCGCACTTTCAAATTAGTGTCTCGCTTTCTTTGCCTGGCAATTAATTTTGTTGTTGTTTCATTTAAAGATATTTCACCTCCATTGTTGTCTAAAATGTCAAATAACATTATATGTAAATATGATAGGATGCTGAAAGTTGTATCTATTTTATTGTTTTTTAAGTGACAATAATTTTTATGCATTTGCAATTTATTAAATTTAATGCGGAAATAACAATAAAAGTTTTATTTGTGAAGTTAAGATTAATATTTTGCAATAAGGGCAACTTAAGTCATGCCTATCGAAATGACGCATTTTGTAAATCTTGCTTTATATCATGAAATACTAATGTAATTACATCTTTCAACTTTTCTATACTAAAAGTATCGAAACTGTAGCATTACTTTAAAATGGTAACGATTTTGTAACTACCACATACCTAACTAGCACCAAATTAACACTAACTAAGACTGGAACATTCAAAGAGTAACTGTTACGTAACTGCCACCAAATTTGCTACTTTGTTGTATAAATAGCTTCATACAACAAAGTTACAGTCACTGCTATGTATATTTAACTACTTCTGGTTATTTTACATGTGACTTCTAAGTAATTTGATACATGGTGATTTTCCGGGTTGTTGTGCCGTGACCTCGGTAACTGGTAGCTGCCAGAAACAGAGTAATGCACATCCCTAGGATTAGCCGGGATTCTTTTACCTGCTCTGGTTGTTCTCGGGCTAGGCTCTGTGGGGAAAGACCCGCTATCGATGTCTCTGGGCCCGTCCATATATTGATTTCGGTTCCTATTGTTGGTATTACGACTGCTACGATCGGAACCGTTCCTCGGATAAAGGTGGTCCTCAGAGGCGGTAGCATCCCATGCTTCCAAACGTTTCGCCGCTCTTCACTGTCGGCATCGTCAGTGGTGACTCTGCAAAACCTTTCAAAATTGTAGTCGCAATAGATGGCAATGATAACTTTACTGCTACCTTAAAATAACGCTATAGCCTCGTTCAATACTTTTTAGTAAATATTACTTGCAAGTTATATATTGACAGTTTCCGTTACGGATGGTAAAAGTATAAAGTACTTTCAAGTAAGATTTGCAAAATACGCCATTTTGACAGGCAAGATTTATGTCAACATTATTGCAAAATATTAACCTTAACTTCATAAATAAAGATTTTGTCGTCAAATTTAATAAATTGATGTATACAAATTAATATTACTTCCAATGGACACTAAAAAATAGCTTTCACCGTTTAGATTAGAGAATGACATTCACATATTATTAAATTACGTTATTATTATTACATATTTTAGACGTTTTTATTAAAACACATAAACTATACTACTGTACGTACTACTATATACTCACTATATTTTTGTCAATAAAATTTCATTTGTTTTAATTTGGAGCTTCAGACCATCGCACAGTAATATGTACTGCACTTATAAAAATGTCTGCCTAACACCTACTTGATTCGGAATTAAGAAAATGGAGGTAAAATATGTAGAAAGAAATAAAATGTAATATTGGCTGCGCGACAAAGCAAACAAGATACTCACATGAAAGAGTGGTGGAAGAGTGTTGAAGGTCCCTAAAAGTTGCAATTTCCACGCTGCGATGTCAACTCCACGGAACCACAATGTCACTAAAATGTGGCTGTACAAGTTCCGGGAACGTTGTCGGAACGTAACAGGCACTAAAAAACTTATTTCCTATGTTCGTCGTAGACACGTAATGGGAAGATTTCTATTACGTGCATATGGCTACTGACAAAACACTTTATAGTATTGCACATTGTCTGTTTAAAGCTCCAACTGTCACTTATACATATTTTCGTACGTTCAACATTTACATTGAATACACTCCTAGAAATTTAAAACTTTTAGTAGGCAGTTCACAAACTGTTTTCGGGTGTAGTGAATGGAGCACTTTAGAGCATTTTCTTCGCATTGTAATGAACAGTAGTGTAAAGCATGATGTGCTTTAGTTTTCTCTTCCCCCTGTCCCCTAAGACGCCAACTGATTTTATGGTGCTTGATGCTCGAGAATGCTTAAAGAGTATCGAAACTTTTAATTTACTTTGATAATATTCTCAATAATCATGTAACAAATATAAAAATTGCAATGAATTGGCAGTCACAAACAAGATAAATAATTATATGCGAACAGTTTATATGTTTCTGTAAAAACAATACACAACCTCAAACGAGTGTATCTACCAGGAGTTTGACGCATTGCACTCGAAAACAGCTCGTCGGCAGTTGAATACCTAATCTCACATTATAATTTTTTCTAGTTGTATTAATTTCTTTGAGGGACTTGTGTATTTACAAATATTCAAAAGGCAAATAATACAACAAGAGCTAGGAACATAAGTGCACTCCTCACGTAAGATATCCGAAATATACATTACACAACGACGAACACCATGATGGTTTTCAACTTTGTGAGACTAATAGATACTTCATGAATCATTTCATGACAAATTAAAGAGCTACTTAAAAGTCTCATAACTGTAAAGTAACTTACTTATTGTATGAGCAAGTTAAATCGAAAAAATTTATGATGTACTAATAAATATTATTTAGACTTCCTCTTCTATGCTCTATAGTTATTGACTACTTGTCTCTGGACATCCTGTGTTTACAAATTATAAAAGTGAAAAAAGATAGACATGGCTTAGAAAATAAAGGGCGATTCAGAACTTATTTAAAAAAAAATTTTAAATGTAGGTACAGGAGACTCTTAAAAATACCATTTTGTAAAAATAAAATCAAAAAGAGTAACTCAAAAATTATTAAAAAAATACTTCTGCACGGCACTGGAAACTTGTCCACTATAAAATTTGACAAGGCGTATAATCGGCGACCGGAAAAAAAATTTAAAGAAATTGTCACGGCTTACCCCAATAACATAAATAATAATAATAACAAAAAGGTACCAGACCATGAGACCAAGATAATAATGAGTAATTAATCAGAGCTATCTTGCCATCTCGGGCTACCGTAAAAGCGAAGGCTATTCAAAAATAATAACAAAATGCATAAATTAATAAACTGTGAAATTTGTTTACTACCTATATTTATTGAAAAATATTCATATTAATGTGTGAACCAATATAACAAAGATATATTTTTTTCCTTAGTGGGATAAAGACCAAAATAGAAGGACATTACATTTATTTCATTGCCAACGTTTCGGTGTTAGTTTTTACACCATCTTCAGGGCTCGAAATTTAAAATGTCCTTTGTCTAAAAATGTAGTGTCAAAACAAGAAGAAGATAACATCTAGATACTCATAGATACAACTTATGATTCATAAAACAAACGATTTCCCTTTTCACACACAGTAAGGTTGTTGTTAATAAAATTCGTTGTTATTTAGCAGGATGAAACTTTAAAGTAATTATCATCGAAAATATATAAAATTTTGGTACTTGGAGGTTTTGAGTGGCAACAAATTCGAATTTGATGCCGTTTTCTAGTCTCGTATAAATAGAGCTGTAACTTTTTAGAGTCTCGAATGAAAAAAATTATTTAAAACGACCTCCATAGAATCCTCTGTATTAAAAAGTAAAGTATCTACCTATCTACAATAGAAAGTACATGCCTTATTTTTAGAAAAATTATACTTCAGGAAAGTACAGTAGGTACCTACTGCTTATAATAACATTATTTATAATTTAAGTTCAATTTTATTTCTTTGAATTTAAATGGCTGAACATAAATGCGCTGCCGCAGTTGTTTTTGTGCGAGTTGTTTCCAATTATCGAATACTTGCTATTACTGCATAACAAGGAAAATATTTTCAGGAATCAAGTGCACGACAAGAATACAATATAATTCTCCTTTAAATATTCCATGACAAGAGCTTTCGCCAGCCTATTACTTTTCTTTAAAAATAAGTACTTCAATGCTTCTTTTTGTATTTATTGTATATTTCAGTACAAGAGGAACAAGAACCGTTAGACAAGTGAAAAACATCAGGAAAAAAGATATATGGAAAAGCTCGTGAATATGAATTATGTGAAAGAAACAGCAAAATATCAAGACAGAGGTTTCTTGGAAGTCACTTTTTTACATGTTTTTTCTCTGTTAAAGAAATTGTAAAAGAGTAAGAATTTACTAGATACATAATTAAACAAACAACTTCAGAAACAACTTATGTGTTATTTTTTAGCTTCTTAAGAAATTAAAAAAAATTCACATAAGGTATATGATACAGTGTGGTCCAGATTTAAATAGATAACTACAACATGACAGAACAAACAGCAAGAATATAAATTAGATAATAAAACGAGAAGATGAAATAATACTCAAATCTTCTCAAATATTTCTCAGGATATTTGACAATGATAGATGGTATTTTGGCTAATTACATTTATTTAATTAAGGTCAGAGTTGATCTGACCTACAGCTGAGGAAATGTCAGAAGGATTAAAAGATAAATAAATATATCTGAGTATCATCAGCGTACTGATGAGATTGACAATGTTAAAGGTAATTACAAAAGTATAAATAGAAAAGAGAAGAGGTCATAGAACCTTAGGGAATACCAGTAGAAATATTATTAAATCTAGATATATCAGCGTTCAAAGTAACCCTTTGGCGTCTACCCGATAGATAATTTTTAAAGAATGAGACAGCAATGTAACTGAAACCGAAGTATTTTAATTTAGTACAAAGTGTAAAATGATTTAGAGTGTCAAACGATTTACTAAAATGCAGAAGAATAAGACAAGCACATTTATTCACATCAATGGCTCTAATTAGATCATCAGTGACGTTTAGCGGAGCAGTTCAAGTAAGTACTATATTGAGTTCGGAAACCAGACCGAGTATCAGGCAGGATATTGGTTTTATTACAATAATTACTAACCTGTTCAGGAACAACTTTTAGAGTTTTTAGTAGTTTCCAAAAGCTGTTAGGATCAGTTTTGAATTTATAATTTAAGAAATCCTTTTTTTCAGATGTCACAGATCTGTTAACAAAATTTCTAAGAACCTTGTATTTAGAACGTTTATACTTTAAATAGTTTTTTTCTTTAAATTGATCATAGATCTTAAGTTATCATTAAGCTAAGGGGCAGGTAACTTAGTAACTCTAGGAGTTTTAATAGGAGCATGAATATCAAAAATTTTACTAATACTACTGCTAAGAAAATGTACAATCTCGTCAACATTATTCAAATTATAGATAGAGTCCCAAGGTATAGAATATAAATTCCTCAAAAATGATACATAATCAAATTCAGAATAATTTCTGTAAGTTTTAAACATAATGGTATGATGTGTTTTCTTAATATTTAAACTAGTCGAAACCAACCTGTGATCGAGGATACCATCCACCCCAATTACTTCAGTATTTGGACAAAAATCCACACTCGAGGTAATAACTAAATCTATTAAAGTGCTAAAAGTAGAAGTACCACGCGTAGGTTTACTTACGGGCTGATATATAAACCTGCTTTAGATTGCATTGTAACCATTAACCATTTTAGTATAAATGTTCCATGTTCGTATCTAAATATGATATGATCAATATAACAAAAGAAAGTTAAGTAAAGTAATGGTTAACATCCATTAAGGTAACCTCAAAAATATATTTTTAAATTTACTTTAAATCAAGAATAAGTTGTACATACGAGTATTATAAATTATTATTAAATTGATTTTATATGAATTATACAACACATATTTATTTGTTTCCCGTATTGTACTGGAACATTTGGGTGCCATACATATTTTGATTGTTTTCTCTTAGTGCCTGTCATAACACCTTCAACAATTGAATTTTCCATAACTGAAATAAACATGCAGTCCTAACGACATCGACGGCTTTGCTACGATTTGTTTGTTCTAAAAGCAAGTAAACAGTAGCCAGCGCAACCCAGTATGCTAGAGGAGACTTTGACGTCACAGAGATTTACACGAGTTCATATTTTCAAATTATTTTAAAGGCGTTACAAAATTAGAATTTTTACTCTGTCTTTTAAAATGCCATTAAAAAAATATGTACAACAGTTCTATTTATTATTTTTTTCTCAAATTACTAATTTTATTAAATTAATATATTTGACTATACAGGGTGTCCGGAAATGATGAGAAAAAAATGCAGGGGATAATTCTAGACCGAAAATAAATGCTACCTCTTTCTATAACATTTTTTCCAAAACAGATTATTAACGGAGTTACAGGGTGTTAAAGTTAAGATTTTATTTTCGATATTTGTAAATAACTTATTAAGAAATCCAAATATTTACATAAAATTTGTAAGTAAAAGGTTTTTGCGGACGAGAAATTCAAATGTTTTAAATTTTGACGTCACTAGTAGAGGAAGCCACTTGTGGCACACCGTGTTTCATTTAAATGGCAGAACTTTTGTGCATCTTAATGTATCTATCTAACTATCGAAACAATCGATTCTTCTACCTGTTGTATTTGAAAAAGGTATGCCTTGCCGAAGTCGGTAGACGTAACCATTTCACAAATTTCAAGAAAATCGGCAAGGTTTGCAGGCCGATTTTTTAAAATTTTGCACATATCCATAATTTACTGTTCTGAATAACTTTTTTAAGTAACATTTTGCTGTATTTTCAGTACAAAAGGCACTTTAACTGAGACGATAACAATTTTCAATCGGTGCACTGAATATTTCAAATAAGATTATTTCGAAAACTGTTACACCTAACGACTTCAGTAAGATATACTTTTTTCAGATATGATACAGGTAGGAGAATCGATTGTTTCAATAGTCAGATTGATACACTAAGCAGCGAAAAAGTTCTGTCATTTAAGAGAAACATGATCTCTACTACTCCTACTACTACTACCTCTACTAGTGACGTCAAAATTAGAAACATATTTGAATTTCTCGTCCGGAAAAAACCCCGATTTACAAATTTTATGTAAATATTTGGGTTTCTTAAGAAGTTATTTACAAATATCGAAAATAACATTTTAACTTTAACACACCCTGTAACTCCGTTAATAATCAGTTTTGGAAAAAATGGTATAGAAAGAGGTAGCATTTATTTTCGGTATAGAATTATTCCCTGAATTTTTTTCACCGTTTTTCGTCATTTCCGGACACCCTGTATAAACATCTTATAAAGACAATCATATTGGCATTACCATAAATCACTAAATTAGTATGAATTCTACGGATTTCCCATATGTCTGTATATTTGGAAAATGCATATTTGCATTAGTTTTGTAAATTCCACCATATCACGTAACTCTGTAAGCCTGAAAAAAGAAAGTTATCAGTCACCAAATAGTGTTAGGAAGAGATACGTGGATTTGTCTAAAAACATATTCTCGTATTGAGACCTGGAAAAGTCGTAATAAAAGAACAGATTGATCCTATAAATCTCCTTTTTATAAACTGTCAAACGTATGCAGACATTTGCCAACTCTCTGCTTTGAGAACCGATAGATCTTTCAAATATTCGGATGATCCAAATGGCCAAGTATTAGTTTGGGATACGCTGATGCCCAATGGACAGAGATGGCTCAGCATCTTTTGTTGCCCTGGACAAATATAATTTTATACTAAAGAAAACCTTTGTTTTCATATTTTATGAGATACATACCTACCTATTCATACAATTAATAATTGTTGAAGATATTTAATTATATTATTAGTAGAAAATTATTTTGCAATTTCTAGATTTAATTCAAATGTAAATTAAACTGTTGTTAATAACAAAGCAGAGGTGTTCTATTTCATTTCAAACAGGGATTCCGTCATAATTTCATTAATTTTAAAGGAAGATAGAGATAAATTAGTATCATAGGAATACACAATTAAAAAAATAAATGAATATTTTTAAAACATTATTTTAAAACCACCTTTTCAGACTGTTACTTACCGCTGGCGGTCTCGATGCATGCACAGTTCCCAAGATCAACGCGGTGTCGGAATGCTTCAACACTCGAACGTACCAAGAGAGCCGTGTTACCGCAAGTTATGGGTTGATTTACACTTCTTTCGAAAGGTCGAGTATAATTTTCTATTTCGATTTTCTATCTTTATTAGGCCTTCCAAATACGTACATAGTTAAACTTAATGACTTATGACTGAATCATCCTGTATATCCTGGATCAGAAAAACAAAATACTAAAACATTTAGTAAATATAAAATGTTTGGCCTTGAGAAAAGTTTGCAATTTATAGTGTCAAAAAACTTTGACCAAAAGAAGTAGACAGTGATTAGGTTTATACAATTACTTAATGGTATTTTTTGATATGGTGATTTTTTGCAAATTTTTTAGACTAGTATGAGATTGCAATTGAAAAAAACAACCGATTTTCATTCAAGTTCTCACTGTAAAATTATGTTTTACAATTTTTATAATTTGTTATTCATGCAAACAATTTGCTAGATTTTAACCCACCTAAATATAATACAGGGTGATTCAGAACTTCTCTAAAAAAATGTGTGAATGTACTCTTGCAAATACAGTTTTGTAAAAAAAATCAAAAAGGGCAGCAAAAATTCTTTAAAAATACACATTTACACGGCACTGGAAAGTGATTCACTATCAAATTTGATAAGGAAAGGTATACAATCGGCGACCGGATAAAAAATTGAAAGAAATTCCCAAGGAAAGATATACATTACATTTTATAATACCTATTTTATACAGCAAATTCAACTTCTTTTGCCGCTATATTTTTTAATTATTAACAAAATTAGTTTTTGGTTTTAATTAAAATATAGTTTGACATATCTGACATTACAACAACAAAATTTTGGGCCCGTCTTACAAACTAACACAAATATTTCTGCTTCCTGTCTGTTTTGAACTCGTAAATTATTGATAGCAGGTATAACACGTTTGCGTAAATCATTAGTGTCCACTTCGATGCAATACACTTCATTCAAATGATTAAAAGTAATTGAACCTAGTGTATGATACGCCATACTGCTGCAATATGCCGTGGATGTCCTGGATCTCCATCTGTTCCACGATTCGCTTTCCAATTTTCCGTGTCACGCACTCGTTGCGCTACACTTACTCTCATTGCACACCACGGTAAAAGTAGCTGCATTTGGTACATGTTTACCGGAAAATTGTTTTGCTAAAGCATTTTCACTTCACCATGAATTAAAACGATATCCATCAATTCCGAGTTGGTATACACGTTTTTGACGCTTGAAAAACTAATGTAAATACTCGCATCGCAAAAACGTTAATACCTACAATAAGTAATCGGATTTCAATATTTGGCATCTCCTGGCTAGACAGTACAGTGGCTCAGCGATATAAAGGTTGAAAACATTACAACTTTAATAATTTTTTACTCGGAAACTATAAGGATTTTACAAAACAATTTTTTGCGTAATTGACTGCATTTTTCATGATACATCTATTTCCAAATTTTTTTAGATTAGTTGGAAATCATCCTGTCCTCAGTAACGGAAATAGCTCATGTGACATGAAAAGTTCAGCTACTTGTCTCTGTCTCCCATGATCTCGAATCTTAACACTCAGTAAATAGTTGAAATGTAGAAATATTTCATTATATTCACCGGTTTTTTCTTGTATTTGAAATATCATAAAATGTTATTAGAAGTCGTTTATCAGAATAGAAAAATTAATATTTTGCAAAATTTTGGTATTGTAACCTCTATGTTGGGTTAGCGTGGAAACACGTCGAGAACGTATCAAGAATAATATAGAATATAGCCTAGACTATTCTAGAAAACGTCAAAATAAAAGTATTACAAAAATTATCAATTCTACCACAAACAGGAAAATAATTAACAAACTATCAAGGTAGGTGAGCTCCCGTAACAATATCTTAAATAACAAAATTAGGTTTTTTTTAAAATTTTTAAAATTTAGTGGATTTTACGGATTTAGAAGTCATAACATATTTTTTCAATAAACAGCAGAGGTGTAGATCAATTTTCAACACTAATATTTTTGTTTTCTTACAAAAGTCGTTTCACATATCTAGGATCACATAAATTGTTAACTGTTTTCAATAGTAGCCCAGAATAAATATGCATTTTTATCGGAAACAAGTGATGGTGCAGTAGAAAGAAACTTTAGTAGGGTTTTGTAGTTATTTTTTATATTAGCCTGCCTAATTTTTTGAAAAAAAACCGCAACTAAAAAAGTTATTTTCAATTTTCTGACAAAAAGGCATTACGGCTATAAAACTTTAACATACGGATTCATCAACAAGGCGTAACGTTAGTCAGACTAGCGGAGGTTACGCGAAAAATTTACGCATCTGTTGCACTAATTTAAATAAAAAGCATACTCCTATTCACTACTATGTATAATACTTACTTTATGATATGTTAACTAATCCGTAGTACTGAAAAGTACAGTTTTTGAATATAAATACTAAATATACAATGGGAAACGCAAGGAACTAGAGGCCGAAGTTACGCGATTTTTAGACAGGTACAATAGCCTCTGGGTCTAACTTTTGAAGCGCAAATATGGACGTAAATAAACAGCCTACCTAGCAACGCATGCTTCGCTACCTAGCAACGCATGTTTCGTGAATGAGCGCAAAGCTGGTTAGGCCAACTAACGCGCTTTACACGGGCGTAAACTCGTTAGTCGGACTAGCGCTACGCCCGTTTCATGAATCCAGCTGTAATAATTTATTTTTATTGATACAATTATCAACAATAAGTGTATCAAATTTGAAACAAGACAAAGCAAAATTATAGGTTATGATTGTGATATGTAGAATTGTTTCATAGTTTTGAAACACTCTGTATATTAGAATATATGTATTCAACATTTTTCCTAACAATTATATATGTGTTATGTTAACCAATAGGAGAGTATCATGCTCATAATTTCGATTTACAAATGAATATCTTATTTCCACTATTTGTCTACGCACCGTTTTATCTCAATTTATAGCCTCTGTGTGACTGCTTAGTCCTGAAGCCAACCATGTCTACAAAGTCCTTCGGAAAAGTTACTCGGTTATTCAGTTTGTCCTATTGATCCCATCAAACAACAGAGGTTGATCCTATCATTATGCTGGTAAGCCTGTTGTTACATTGTTGTTTAAATCGTTGTTTCATCATCCTTTAAAACAGTAGCGAACTTTTACCCCCACCAGTCTTTAAAGAGGTGGGGACACACAACTAAAAGGGACTTCGATATTTGAGGATTGAGGAGCAGCTTAATGTAAAAGCATCAGATGAGTTAGTGGCACCTGAAAATGCTTGGCTGTAGAGAAATCCGGATTTAAAATTAACGTCTATTTATCTGAGACATTATGATATACAGTTATCTATATATTTTGTGATTTCTGTATGTATTAAAAAAAATCGAAACACTTAACTATAAACAAAACATTAAAATATTTTAAGATGGGATAGAGAAAATTAAGAATTAACGGAATCACCCTTCAAAAAATGTTCAAACTTATTTATAAAGCGAAAAAAATATTTTTTGATATTATATTAAACCATTATTTTACGCCGACTATGTGGCCTGTCTGCCACACAATTGACGTTTACAGAGTCAGAGTAGACAACCACCAACACAATGTTAAAACTCGCTGTCATGTCATAATGTAATTACTGTGTATACGTTGTAGTTTTCTGTTCTTCTTCGGTTTTTACTGCTTTCTATTAATTTTAAACGTTTATAGTTATTAAATAAAGGAATTTGTGTCAGGTACAGATATTTTCCCACAATACTTATTGTTTGCCAGTTTGTCTTTCTATGTTATGGGACAAGACAAGACGCGGATGCATTAAAAACTTTGACTACCTATTGGTACCACCAGTTTCTTTCATCCGATTTTCTTATAATAAATAGGCATTTTATTTAACTGTACCTACAGCAAGTGAGTTTTACCGGTAGTGAGTGGTTGTACTTTAATAGTGAAAATGTAGTTTTACCAGTTTGTAACGAAATAATGAAAAATGAATGCAAAGTACTAGAGCTAACTGGATTAACTGTTATCTAACTATGAGGTATTATTACTATTATAGAATGTTAATTTTTGTCATCATGCATTTAGAAACGCAAGGCAAGGCGCGCACTGAAGTAATGTGGTAGTGGTGAGGTATTGGCATGGTGCGTGGTATGGGGATGGTGAACATTTGGAGTGACGATGGAATAGCGACGGAGTGGTATGAAAGTGATTTAAAGCGAACTGCAATGGCAAACAACATATGTTGTTACCGATTTGTCAGTTAAAATATCGTCCTCAGAAGGATGAAGATGCTCTTTTACTTATACAACTTGCTAACCTAAATGCTAAAAATCAGGAAAAGAAGAAAAAAAATTAAAAAAAATTGGAATTTTTAACGTTCATGAAAAGGAGTTAAACTTGGATGACCAAAAATGTACACTTTTCTATCGAATGAAGAAAGTGACATTTTGCAAATTACTGACAAAACTACGACCTATGCATCAAAAAAGGATAACAACTTCAGAAATTTCTGTTAAATTCGTGGTCGTCTCGCATGTTTTTAGTTTTGAAATTCACAAGAAAAATGCAATTGCAATGCCACGTCGTCACAGGCCGCTTGTCACTCGAAAATTAAACTTGTTCGAGATTAGTGGCACCAGACTGGCATCACACCACCTGCAAAATACCACGCCACCGCTACTCCGTTTTGATACGCGCGTCTTCATATGTTTACATAGGCTTTAATGATTCCACCTGTCACATGGTCACCACGTCACTGCCACGTCACTTGCTGACCACTCAGCCATCTCAATCCATGCTTATTATAGGCGTCGAAGACGGTTTTGCCTCAATATTTAAATATCGAGCTAAAATTCTGAAATATTTTTATATTGTCTTTCAGGCTTCCCTGTGCACGTGGTTAAAATGTTTGTACTTAGTCATAGTTAACCTTGTAGATAAGATTCCAGAATCGTTGGAAAATATTTTAAGAACGGTTAGTGCTGACAAAAATGAGACTAAAATATTTTGAGTTTTATTTTTTCCTATTGCAGGGCTATTATTTACTTTATTCAAAATTGTTTAATATAATTTCAAATATCTGCAGTAATTCTTTCAAGTCATTTAAAACTTCGAATAAAGAACAACTTTCTTTTGAGAATAACAATTGTTAACTCAAGTAAGTAAGTCATATTATCTAAATAAAAGAAAACATTTTTTTAAACAAACATAATCATATTTAGTATATTAGTTTTTTTTTTTGATTTCAAATTTCAAGTATGAAGTGAAACTAAGCAAGTGTTGGAACATGTATATTAACTTTTTCCGTGTACCGTCTCCGTAAGCAAAATTCCACTATTTTAGTCCAAAAAATATGTTGTTAATAGCGTGATCTACTAATTTTTAACATCCTATACACCTTGTGGTAACCATCGAATCAACAGTTAACTTGACAGTCAAATACGTCTAATCGTTTTTATTTTAATACAAGATCACACCTCAGGACGTCGAATTCCCCAAGACCCCAGAAAGCTGAAAAATAACATGAGACATTTGCCTGTTTGTTTATTTACTTAACCTAAAATTCGTTTTAAATATAATATAATCATCGTTTTTAATATAATATAATCATTGCTTCTTACAATTAAGTCATGTATAATCACAGATTATATCCTTTCCCAGACTTTGTTTCTTGATCTAACCTAACCTAACTAATATTTAGGAGTTATCAAATTCCTGGTAAAATCATAGTGAGAAAGAGGAACACATCCAAAAGCGCCTTGTCCTGAATTAATAGAACATGTACAGATCAGCTCTGAGTTTCTCTAAGCTGCTCAAGTCATTGAAAAGGATGCCATGGGTTTTCTCCAGGAATTTTAATTCCAATATTTGACATGAATATGTCACTTTTGATTTCTTTTTTTCATTATCAATAAATGAAAAGTACAATTTTCTTACCTCATATCACAGATACTTACATTATTCCTGGAACTTTTTCGCCAGGAATCTTTTTTGAACATTAATACTAGAAATGTGTGTGATCTTGAACAAGTTTCTTCGCTAAGTGATATAGTGAAAAATTTAAACATTACTGATACTATAAATGAAAGTAATCAGCCTTGCTGCATAGTGCCCGGCATTATCTTGTGAAGATCTTAAGCACTAAAAGAGTATCATGAAGCCTTATAATTTTTTGTGTAAAAAGCTACATATAGTCGATTTTATTTATGCATGAATGATGAATGAATGGGGATGCGATATGGGGACCTAGCATTCCATATTTAGGAGGAAAAACATTGAGTTGGTATTACAATAAGTTTAAATATTACTTGTGGAACCTATTGTCTCTCATTTTCGAACAGGTAACTCCTCCTTCTCCTCCTCCTCTCCTTCATAAGTTATATGTAGCCTGTAATGTAATTTTACAACAGGATATTGATCACCACAACTATATCTAATGCATTAATAAATGTGTAACGTTTTGTGGGAATCAATAAGTACTGCAATTAAATAAAATCACAAATATTTTATGGTCACTTTTCTGTCACTTAGTTTATTATGTAAAGATTTTCAAATTCTCACTAAAAATAACACAATCACTAAAACCTCTGACTAGGTTGGTGTAATAGCATAAATTAAAAAAGAATCTATAAAAATTGTACAAAGATGATAACGAATTCACGTCAAAATAAATAAAACCACTATGAAGTTTACAAAGTAAAAAAACAAAGATACAACCATATTACATGTAAACAACATACACATAAAATTATAGATACAATCAGTTAACAAAATATAAATGCACGTTTTATATCTGATACCGGGCAATTAAATATATCCAACCATTCTTCAATATTACTATATACTTACACTTAATATCTGGTGCAAGGGGACTACTGCAAAATATTTATCCTAGCGTTGGCTCTTGGACTTTGGTACCTAACCACAGAGGTAAGGTTGATGCAGTTGATATTACTGTTAACAAGTTTGCATAGCAAAATTCATAATCCTCATCCTAATTAGACTGCATATCCTCTGGTTGGATAAATTCCATCCAATATAAATACTGTGAATTTAAAAAACCTCCGCTGCACTTTCTCTAATGATGTTATAATAGGACAGCCATAATTCGGAGATCAAATTATAGATGCATACTCCAACCTATGTCTAACAGAACCATTAAATAATATCCGTAGAGTAGATATATCCCTGAAGTCTTTGCTGTTACGCAGGATGAACCTTAAACATCTGTAAGTTCCAGGTACGCATTCTTCCATACGTTTATTGAATATCAGTTCGCGGTCAAAAATGACTCCAAGGTCTTTAATAAATTCCAACCTATCAAGTATTTGATAATTTAAACTGTAATTAAAATTCATTTGACTATTTTTACGGAAAAAGACAACGTTACATTTGGAAGCATTCAAAGGCAGTGGATTACTGTTGCACTATACGTTAAGCAGACTTAAGTCATGCTGTAGTTGTAAACGATCGGATTCGGAATTCATATCTAGGTAGAGCTTAAGGTCATCAACATACAACAAGAATTGAATATTTAAATCTTGAGCAATGTCATTAATGTACAGAGCAAAAAGCAAAGGTTTCAGTATCGAACCATGCGACACACCAGATTTTTGATTAAATAATTCGGATTTGTAACCAGGGTAGCATATGCAAAAGGGGTATAATAACACCGTAAGCCTCGATCCCACAAAATATTTTTCTATCTAATCTGTAAAATGCCGTAGAGAAGTCAGTACTACAGTAATCAACCTGTAGTTTCGATTTCTTGTAAACTTTCCAGGTTCCATTTTTGACTTTTAAAAGATTTGTTATTTCTGCGTTAAACCCATAGAAATAATAAAATATGTATATAGAACGCCAAAAAGAGATACCGAAAATAGTCAATCTATGAAGAAAAGGCCAGTCTGGTAATATTTCAGTAACTTAGCTTTTATGAGTTGGTTGCACTAACGGGATAGCTTCACACTAATGAGAGGGAATTTCAAAATATGTAAATTTTACATCCAATTCGTAGAACATATGATTTCTATGATGTAATTACAAACACTTCATTTAAATATATTTTGTATAATTTTGTCATAAAATTATAGGTATAGTTTTGTCATAAAATTATTGAATTACAACATTAACGGGTACATCAGTTGGTAGTGACTAATCGATAGGAATGAGATCTCTGTATAAACTGTGTAAGTCTGCCTTTTTGCAATTAAAAGATGTGGAGTCTAAAATAGGAAAAATATCCTACCTGAGCAAGGGATTGAAAACAATGTCCAACAGCGAAGGGAAGGTCACTTTGACAAATTTGTACACCTATTTATGGAGTGACCTTCCCCTCGTCCAAGAATCTGTCATTTCATTGGTTACTTATTGTTCCAAATCATAATAATTGACAAAGTTTCACAAAAGATTAATACATCGGGTAGACAATAGGATAAAGATAATGTTTGTTTTATAACGATTTAAATTTTATGTCATTCTTAATAAAATATGTATAATATTTCATTTACTGATTTCCAAACGAAAGGGACAGCCTTTGTATATAATGGATTACAAGAATTTTAGGATTTATCCTTGACATAAGCAACTTCGTTACCCGCCTGTTAAAATATTTGATATTAAATACTAAATTAATATTACTTACAACTTCAGCCTGCAAGCCTTCATTATAATACAGCAAATTTAATACGTACAGAGCTAAATTATGGTTATTATTTTATAACTTTCGGCCTTTGTCTCGTCCCACAAAAGTTTTAATATTTAATGTGGTGTTTAATAACGCATACATTTTTTTTGAAATACACAGAATAACGAACGTGTTTGTCTTGTTAGGCTTTGTTCTCGACGTATGATTACAGTTAACCGTTGGCGCCGGATATGGAACGGAGATTTTTATGTCAAGAACCCTCGTATGAATATTCATGTTGCTATAACACAACAAAAAATCGATACCAACAAAGATGGCTCGGTTTGGAATATTGGATGGGGTGGAGCTATATTATTTTGCAGTTCATTTAATAGTACTGTCAAAGGTGATAAATACAGGATGCCAAGGTTCAGCGGTTCGCGAGATATATTTTTCTGATAACCAAATTAATAGCTCAATAAAAATTGGTGTACGGGTTGTAACATTGACATTGCGACAGGGTCGTAGCCAAAGTTTTTTTCGGGTTGTGTTTAGTGTAGAATATATTTTGTTCAGTCAAACTAAATATTACATAAATATTTGAAAATTCTAGCAATAGTGTTATTGTTTTGAACTAAAAAACTAGCAACTCTGATTTTAATTCTAATAACAAAGGGTAACTACCACTAAGTACAAACATTTTATTCATGTACAGGGCCTAATAAATGGGTAATCATCCTGTTTTCCTACGGAAACTTGGCGTCTATGATAACCGATACAGATTAGATCTGTTAACTACCATGCGGTCATTTTTGCAGCGTTTCCAAATATAGAAACGACGAAAATAAACATTTTAATTAATAATAATATCTGATAGGTATTGATTGGCTGCAGTATTTTGCATTTAATTTTCGTTTTTTTTGTTCCAAACGGTTAAAGCTACATGTTCACTCATTACAAGTCCATCAGGATCACCCACTAATAACAAAACAAATACTCTGCGTACAATTAAATAAAATGTATTGTATTTTAAGAAAATCATACGAAATGAATACTAATAGATACGAAAATAGAAAATTCCAAATGCAATCACGAGAATTTAATTATAAAATCTTGGACTTTATAAAAACAGATCGCAAATAGCATAGGGCGAACCGTATATAGGAAAATATCTGTACCTACCCAATACAAACTCTTTTATAATTACTATAAAACGTTTAAAACTGAAAACATATTCAGAAAAAACAGAAGGAACAAAATTACAACGTTATACTTACGGGTTTCAATTTTGACAACGAATTTTATCGTTTAGTCTTCTATCAGCCGCCAATTGCGTTACTGGTTGCAGTTTTCTCCAAATGTGAGTCACCATAGTCGTCGATAAATACGGATTAATATAATTAAAAAAAAAATTCCTTTTCATAAATAAGTTTTAATAATTTTTTTTAAAGGGTGATTCTGAATTCATATTTTTTCTATCCCCTCTTAAAATATTTGTACTTAGTCGTAGTAAACGCTGTATTCAGACATATTGTAATAATCAAATTCTAATAATTAATTTCGAAAACAAACAGTAGAGTGTGGATATAGCACAGGGACACAAAATAAATCTATGGATATTATAAAATTAGAGCCTTTATTTATTTGAAAATGTTTCTAGAACACATTGATATTCTATAATAATGTTACTATGAATACTCATAAGTGCCAGACCATTTATACGATTTTGGCAATAGGCATAGACGGTGGTGCCGAAAACTTTTCTGAGGATATGTGGTGAGCAACCTAATTTTTGCTTCTCATTTCGGGGGGTTCATCGCCCCTTGACTTTTTTTTGTGGGGATACCTAAAAAATAAAATATATAGTCTATAAAACACAGCCAGCGTCGCTGCAAGATTTGCGTCAAAGAATCGTCGACGAATGCCGTCGAATCACGAAATTATAAAATTTAAAGTCTGTTGTAAAGAGAATTGTAGAGCTTTCAGAATAAATAATACTCAACCCCCAATGCCATTTAAATATTTTGGGGTGATGCTTACCCTTGCTTGGAGGAAAAGTGGCGGAGTCAAAAATGCCAGCAAAGAATGGCCCCCTTTAATCTAAAATCGACGGGTCTGAGCGTTTTTCTACAATCTTGACGCAGTTCCTGAAAATGGCTCTGCTTTGTTTTCATCTGGCCACCCTGTATATGATTAATTTTAATACCTGTAATAGGGATTTTGCACTATTTAAATAAAGTTTTTTTGTCAAAACAAAAATAAGTTAAAGAGCCTTAACGCATTTTATAACTCAAAATAATAATCCACACTGAAATTGCAATGCAAATGATTCTGATAATCTTCATTATTGCAGATTATATGAACAAACACAATGCTAGTGTATTTGTACAAGAAAGTCCTATTTAAATATGTAAAAATATCTAGATTCATTGAAAAAAAAGAGAAAAGTATGCTGTCATAACAGTTTCGGATAGGGAGGTAGTATTTTTTCAAGGCAATAAGCCTTGAAACGTTTGTAAAGAATTCGTACTTTTCCCTAGATTTATTTGGTAATAAATTTAAAGTCACATTTTTTGCTCGGACATCTAACCATCATCACCACTATCAATTTTCAACATTTTATTCATATATTTTAGTATTAAAACAAATTTGACTTTTACAACTAAACAGTGATTGTCAAGGAAAACACTTCATCAAGCAATTAGATTTTAATAAAGAAATTAGATATACATTAATAGAAAAAAAATTTAATTCATATAAATTAATTAATATTATTTACGATCTTAGAGAAAATAGTATGTGTACCGCGTAGTAAAATCACATTCACAAACTCAATGCTTGTTGATATCGGTTAATAAATCGGTCAACAATTGTTTTGTTGTTCGGTAATGTAATGTTTTTACTACCAGGTACACTACTCCAAATTGCTTAGATTTTTTTAAACTGCCTTAAAACAGCTATCTATGAATTCATTGAAAATTGCATACAACCATAGTGTCCTTAATTCAATGACCCGTAATATTTTCGTTCAGTAGTCGAACGGTTTAAGGCATCAGTACTTGAATTGATGCAGCCAGACCGCTGGCAGAATATATTTTTACCCGAGTTAATTATTATTGTAATGCATCAGTAGAAAAAAAAAGATCATTCTGTAGGTAGGTGAATCATAACATTTATTAAAGATCTAATAAACCGAAATTAATGAATTAAATTTTCAAATATACCATCGACCGCCTTGATGCATGCATCAGCTCGTTTGTGGATTGCACGGGTAGCTAGTTGAAGTGCATGATTATTTCCTCTTATGAGTGCTTAAATAGCGCCTCTCTTATTGTGTTTACTTTTGTTGCATATACTAATAAAGGGATTCAAATCTGATGACTTTGGTGGCCAATTTTGGAAACCACCTCGGCCTAGCGTTGTGGAGAGCAATTGCTAATATGACTAAAATGGGCCTAATGGTTTTGCCTAATATCCAATGGAACATCGTCCAGAAGATATGTATTTTTTAAAAATGCTACATATCTAGCTCCAGTAAGACGATCATCTAGCACAACTGAGCCAAGTAGGTAATTGATTTATTAATCATACCATACCCCATGTTAATGCTGAACCGAAGCTGAAAGTTACTTTCCACAAAGGCGTGCGGCTTTTCATCTGACGAACGATGTTCATTGCGACAGTTATTTACTCCATCACGAGTGAATTCAGCCTCATCAGCGAACAAAATGTATTTGTAAAGTGTATGGTTTGCGTTTATTCAATTGAAAATGCAAGCGCAAATCATTATCACCTTCCTGAAAATTCTGGACGTGCTGAATACGGAAAGGTTTCAAACCATTTTTGTGAATGACTTTCCATGCTATAGTTTGATTAATGTGGAGGCGGGTTGCAATATGCCTTGTATTTACATCCGGGCTACGTTCTATCATATTTAGATTTTCATCCTCAACTGTTAGACCAGGACCAGCTTGCCTCTCTAATGTAATTCTCACACTGGGAAACATTCCAGTTTCACGTGCATTGTAGAAGACGGTCTGGAATACATTTCTATCTGGCACTCTTCTGTTCTGGAAGCAACGTCGATATTCAGCAATTGCTCGATTAGCGCTACCGTTGCAATACCCATAAACAATAATAATATTCTCGACGACTAAATGTGTCACACATTATGAAATTATGTGTCCGTTTAAATCACAAACGTCAAAATAAATGTGAAAATTAGTAATCACTTATGTGAGTTTGGTTTAGAATGCATGACTACTCAAAATAAAATGTCAAATAATAACAGCTTTCGCATAAATAGTTATAAAAATATTCTTATTGCTATCTCAGTTTATATTCGACCATATGTTTATGCCCCCAACAGGAAATCAATTTTTCGATGAAAATATTTAAAACAATTAAAATAATCAATACTTTAATGCAATATTGTAATATTGTCTATTTCTTAATGGATGGTTTTGTTATCATGAAAAATAAGATATGTGAAATAAAAATGTAACAATGATAATATTTTGAATTTTCAAATTGAAAATATCATCGTTTAAATTAAAATAATAAAATCCTTCAAATTACTGTTTCTTATTCTTTTTGCTTGTAAACAAATATTTTTCTTGATTAATAAATACATAAACAAAAAGTGGACTATTTTTGTTGTGATTTTTTGTGCTTCATCCATTTGGTAGGTACTTTTTAAATGACACATTAGTTCAACTTTTTAAGTTGATTCAAGCAGATGAACCTTCAAGTGTAAAGAAAATTTTGATTTGAAAAAGTGTTTTATCTTTCAAAATGGCTCGTCTTAATGAACAAGAAAGAGTATCATTACTAATGATGGTAGGCTGGGTTGATAGGAAAAGGTCATACTCGGAAGCAAGAGATATTTTCACTGATAGTTTTCGAATTGGAATGGATCCTATCTCCAAATTGACTGTGGAGAGAATAGTTAGAAGATTTGAAGCAACAGGCTCTGTGAAAAATCGAGCTAAATTACGAAAACCGAAGTCAGCAACAAAAGAAGAAGTGTTGAATGTTTTATTATCATTTACGGAAAATCCTCACAGTAGTCTTCGTAGAACTGCCCAAGCTCAAGAAATTGGTACATCTTCAGTCCGCAGGATTTTGAAAACTAATAAATTGCATCCTTACAAAATTACACTTGTTAATGAGATAAATGAAGATGATCTCGACCGACGTTTAGAATTTTCTGAGGGCATGATACTTAGAATAGATCAAGATCCAGACTTTCTTTGCAACATTGTATTCTCAGATGAAACAACATTTCAATTTAATGGTACTTGTAATCGGCATAATTGCAGGTATTGGGCAGACGAGAATCCCCATTGGATGCTAGAGAGCAACACCCAATATGCACAGAAATTAAACGTTTGGGTTGGAATAATAAATAATCATTTGATTGGGCCATTCTTTATCGATGGTAATCTTACTGCTCAAAGGTATGAAAACATGCTTTAAAATGAAATAATTCCAGCAATAAGGGAGATTGGTGACGATAACTTGGAGCACGTTTGGTTTCAGCAAGATGGTGCTGCATCTCATTAAGGACGGAACGTTCGTAATTATTTAGACGAACATTTTCCTGATCGTTGTATTGGACGAAGGGGTCCAATCGAATGGCCTGCCAGTTCACCAGATTTAACTCCACTTGATTATCTCTTGTGGGGTTATTTAAAAAATCCGGTTTACGAAACGAAACCTCTAAATTTAGATGAATTGCGTCAGAGAATAATTGATGTAGCTGCCCAGATAACTGCAAAATACTTAAACAATTCGATCGAATCTGTTTACCATCGATTATCTTACTGCCAGGACGTAAACGGTGCACAATTTGAGCATTTACTACAATAAAGTTATTGGTGCCAATCGTGAGAGAAAAGAGGACTCACTAAAAACAAGCACCCCGAAGGGAACAAAAAACTACTACATCCACGTTGTTGTTCCTCGGTTATGCTAAACGTAGTTTTTTAGTAAAGTCAGATACAAAATCAACGAAAGAAAGAGACGCCATATTGACTGTAGAAATACTTGCGAGAAAGAATTGTTTTTGTAATTAGAGCGCCAACCCCCGGGAGGCGGGTAGGGGTGTAAATTTTTATGGTACTGAATACAGTTTTTCACGTAAAATCAGAATCTGCAATAAAAAATGGGGGTTCCTATTTAAAATCTCAAGGCTGACCCCCGCCCCACCCCCAGGGGTTGGGGGTAGGGGGTTGTGTTTGTTGCTAATCGATTGATTTTTAAAATATTGAACACGTGTTTTTCAGTTTTTCGATCCGATGTAAATTTCGCGAAATATTCGACCGTCCCGCTTCTTTGGCACACGGTACAATGATCTGCAATTTATACCGATTTAATAAAACTATTGTTACTTATTTCCTTTTATGGCCAATATTCCATCCGCTTAACAAATTGTTAACTTCTCGGCCAGTTGGCTTTTAAGAGACAATTCCATATGTTCGAATGAAAATGTCGACCTCTCTGTAGAGGACAAATAATATACGTAAAACAATAATGCGGATTGAGTCAATTTTCCGACACGCTCGTGTTCCTCCGTGAGCGTGGCCATAATTCCCCAGAAAACTTCAATGTTCAGCAAGGAAATGGCTGGAGACCGTTTTTCAGAACAATCAGGACAATGAATATTAAACCAGGCCGTCGGCCGGGTTGCCATGTGTCTTGCGTATGAAACAGGCGCTTTGAGCGCCACAAAGAAGGGATAAATGGTTTCATTTCAAATCACCCATGAAATATTATGGGTGAGATTTTCTATTCTGCATTGTGAATGGCCGAGGAATTGCTTGTAAAGGATGATGAAACAGCGATTTAGGCACCGACTTAAAGGCACGACGGCAGGATTTAACTAAATTGTTTGATGAGATTGATAAGGTGAGTTTGGGGCCGGTTAGCTGATAATAAATGGGCGTTTGTTTATTTGTAAAACAGTAAAAGCAAGAGTGAAAATAAAGTGACGCTTAATAACACTTTATAATAAGTCAGATATACAGGATGCAGTGTGTATAAGGTTATTTCATATAAACTATTAGGTATTGACTTAGATTTATCATTAAACTGGAAAACTTATGTTTCTTATATATGTAACACATGTGCAAGTAACCCTCTGAAACGGTTGGGCCATATTGCTGATAGTTCTACTTTAAAAATGTATTACTTTTCAAATTTTGAATGACGCATTAGATATGGTACTCTTTTTGGTGGAAACTCTGGTTGCAAAGAGGATTCAGATTACAAAAGAGAACAATTCGTTATATGTTTGCATTAAAAATTAGTCAATGTTACCATCATTTTATATTTTGGAAATATCAAAATTTGTTAAAATGCAAATTAATATTTTTAATTTGTTAAACCAAAGTCATAACTACGAAACACGCCATGGTGGAAATTTTCAGGATGAAATTCACAGACTGCAGCCATAGGTATAGGGTGACTCAGAACTTATCGAAAAATAATGGAAATAGATACGCCATGAGAAATGGAGTCAAAATCGTAAAAAGATTTTTAAACCTAATAGTTTTCTAGTAGTTTCAACCTTTACATCGCTGAGCTACCATAGTCTCTAGCCAGGCGATTTCAAATATCCGATTACTTGTAACTTTTTTGTGATTCAAGTATTTCCATTAGTTTTTCAAATATCAAAAATGGCTTACGTATAGCAACTCGCAGTTGGTGGGTATCGTTTTAATTCAAGGTGAAGTGAAAATGCTCTAGCAGAACGATTTCCCAGTAAACATATGCCAAATGCAGCTACTTTTACAACGGTGTGCAGTGAGTGCAAGTGTATGCAAACACAGGCGTGACGTGAAAAATTTCGTGGAAGAGATGGAGGTTCAGGGCGTCCACGGCGTATTGCAGCAGTGTGGCGTATCATACACGAAGCTCAATTATATCCGTACCATGTACAGTGTGTCCAAGCATTAATGTCAGGGGATTTGATGAGCAGAACCGCTACTATGGCCACGCCAATATCCAAACTTTAAATCAATTGGACTTATTATTGTGGGAATATTTAAAAAATGAAGTATATAGCTTCGAAATGGACACTATTGATGATTTACGCAAACATATCATAGCTGCTCCCAATAACTTGCAAATTCAAATGGACAAAAAGTAGAAACATTTATGCTAGTTTGTAGAAACTGGGTATGACGGGCCTAAAATGTTGTTGTAACATCAGATATGTCAAACGATTTTACTAATTAAAACCCCAAATTAATTATATTAGTAATTAATAACAATACCGGCAAAAGTAGTTCAATTTGATGCATTAAAATACGTGTTGTAAAATGCAATTTATTTCTTTCCTTGGGAATTTCTTTAAATTTTTTGTCCGATCGCCGATTATACGCCTTTTCAGGTTTTACAGTGAACCAGTTTCCAAAGGCGTGCGGAAGTGTATTTTTAAATCATTTTTGAACTGCTCTTTTTGATTTAATTTTTACAAAATTGTATTTGCAAGTCTCTTGTACATTCAATTTTTTTAAAGTAAGTTCTGAATCACCCAGTATAAATCTAATCGATACTATATGGACCTGTTAAAAATGTTAAGTGTAAAATTCTACTTGACCAAGTTGAACAAATTTCTAGTATTAAATGCTTTTTATCCTGTGGAAGATCTTTTGTCACAATGACTTATAAATTGATATTACTGTTTTTGTTTTAGTTTTTAGAATAAAGTCATTTGGTACTTTCTATAGTTCTTGTATAGTTTTGGACTTTTGCTAGGAAATTTTATTAGATACTCTATAATAGGTTTTAGATATAATATTTTTACATTTTTGTAATGACTTGTCCTATATATATGATTGCATAGATTCCTAAATATATGATTATGGTTATAATGTATAAAAATTAAAATATAGCTTTCTGGCGATATTTGTAAGAGAAAAAATTCTTATATAAAATACTTACTTTTTAAGGTTATCTAAATTGTCAATTGCTGGTACAATATGGTCTCTTAGTACATTTTGGCTTAAGTATTTTTAGAGCATGAAGCACAGTTTTAGTTGAAGGACTGCACTGTGCAGGACATGAGTATTAAGCGTATTATTCTCATTACAAAATAAGTAGTAGATGGCAAAGTAGTTTTAAAAAATCGTAATAATAATTTATCCCTGAATAAAACAGTGTATTGAATAAGTGAAAAATACTTTAATTATCTTAATAGTATTACTATTTTAATTCTCTAAAATGAATAATTTCTCCTATATACATAATCTGATTTATTGTTTTTATAAATGTTTTTCTTTCTGCGTAGCTTAACTCTTTCTAGCTTTTATATTTATAGACAGTATTCAACCATTATCTAATAAATAATAATATTTCGCTGATTCACTTCTACTCACTGATCTAACTAAAGTACAAAACAGGTCATTGGAAAATGCTATTGGATTTAGTAATCCAATAAATCGTCACAGTGAAAGAATTATGAGGTCTCCTCCCTAGGGACAGAAAATGTTTGTTTGTTGTTGTTCAGCGCAGACAACAAAGGGAACATTCCAATACTAATTCTTCGATGGCGGAGTAATTGATTATTAGGCCCCTAGAAACGGGACGAGCCAGAGCGACTTCCGTCGGTATCTCGGCGGAGACACGTCGGTTGCGCCCTTAATGTGAAGCGCAGCGATACCTGCCACCGAGTATCAGTCACCGGAATCACTTGCTTCGTGTTCCGGGTAGAATATATCCCACAGGATCTCGAAAGCCCACTGGGGCTTCCCACACATTTTCTGCTCTCGATTCAATGTCTGCATTGTAGAAGAAAGTTAGATATACGCCATTGCCCTGGGAATATGACACGGGAATCTTTCTAGTTCATTCGGTTTTACCACTTCAAAACCATATTTCTTATGCTAAGTCAATCTGCTAGCCGAGAATTTTATTTTACTACAGAGTGTTTCGAAAAGGCAGTAGTAACTGATAAAACATTGAGGTTTGCTTATTAAACGTTTGTCCTAGAGCCATTTTTTGAGATACAGGGGTCTTAAACAATTTTATAAAATTATATTTTGGATGCAATATTTTTAAACACACACAGATACCTTTTTGGTGATGCTGAACACGCTGGTGTTATCAATTAATTGTTTTATACAAAGTAGAGGGAGGTAGCTGCTACCATTTCCACTGACATTCATGATGAGTTTATAAAAAATCTTAATCTTAACTTCATCCTAATATTTTGACATCGTTTATAAATATTTAGTCTTAACTTAACCTTTATTTTGACATCAAAAGCCCCCGCCAGTCGCCAACGCCGTAGAAGGCATGTAGAAGGAAATAGCAAACTTCTACGCATGCGTACTTATTTGTTCTTAGTTTTACTCCTGAAAAGTTAAAAGACATGAATTTTGAAGATCAGGTTTTAAGATCTCCTTAGAACTAAGAATAAGATTTTTATAAACATGCACATTGAAATATATACATTAAACTTCTTAGGGTAAATACTAAGGCTAAGTCAGGACTAAATTAGGGTTAAGACTTTTTATAAACTTGGCATTATTCTGTAACTTTTTTAAAATTAGATTTTTCCCATTTAAGTCTTCTGATATTATGTAAAACAAATAATGTTTTAAATTTTTCAATTTCAATTTTTAATCATGTAATGAACAATGATGACATTGAGTTACAATAATTGTTTAAAATTTCCAGCATTTACTGCTAAACATGCTACAGCATTTTGCGCTACTGCTCAAACGGAGTTGCACATTATCCATGGATTTATTTGTTGAATCATTTGACACGGGCGGTTATGCAATTCACTCAAATTGGCCATTAGTATTTTGTGGACAAACGTTTTTAGAAAGGCCCTAAAGAGAAATTGCGTGACGTTAGGTCTGGAGAACGAAGTGAGCAAGAACAGCCGGAATTCATGGATAGCGTAGCACTGAACATGTGGCAAAATATTTTTTTCTTGATTTTTGTAAGATTGCCTCAATAATACTTTACATGGACGTTGGTTTGACAGCTTATTTGCTTGACTGCCTCGTTCTCTAGACTTAATGCCACGCAATTTTTTTTGGAGCTTCCTAAACCTTTGGTGTACGGAACCCTAATGACAAATTTGAATGGACTGCTGAACCGCGTATTTCAAATAATAATACGACAAATAACTCCACATAATATGATACACAATTCCTTTCGAGCATTAGTTACAACACGATGAAGCATATTCAGCTGGAAATAGAGGACATGTTGAACAATTGTTTGTAGTTTGTCATAACTGTTGATCAAATGGTATAAATATTTATAAATTTTGAGTATTTAAAACTGCTGTGTCTCCTAAACCACTTGCTCTGACCCAAAAGTCGTACACATACACCTTTTTTACCTTATAATGCTTGCCAGGATCCCACAGCCGTGCCCACAAATTTCGCTGTATAGTTATAATACAGGGTGTCCCGTGTGTTACAAGCTTATGGCTCCTTTTTTCTTTAAAAATCCTTAAAAGTCTAAGATCTGGGAGGGGTACAAGTAAAAGCAATTTTCAATAAGTAAACAATAATATTATACCTAAACGTACACACGAATTCCTGTACTAGCACAACGCGGGTAACAACCTCGGAGACAGTTATAATTTCAGCAGGTTTAGGTCTGGGTCGGAAGAGTGGCACAGCTTTGGATCAGTGTTCTTTAATGTCCTGAACAACACTGGTAACAACCTCGGAGACGTGGGACAGCTTTAGATCGATATTCTATAATAGTCTGACAATTGTGTCACAACGATGTATCTTGTTAATCAATTTTCATTTCAACGCTACATTACGATTCTGCAGGCTCCCTGATTAAGTTCTAATCATGGGAACCCTTAGAGAAGATTAAGAAGACTGACAAACGCACGTTTGCACTTTCTTGAGTAAAGCAAAAAGGTGTGTCTTTATCACCCTATGCACTATTTGCTGCTACAAAAAAAATTCTACCTGTCACGGGACACGCATTTTAGTGTTCATATCAGACAAAATATACACATGTGTTTTTCTTATCGATGGACTGGAAGAGGATATAATGCACCAATAGCCTGGCCACCGGGATCACCTGACTTGAATTCTGTCGATTTTTATCTATGGATACTCACAAAGTCTCTAGTTTATCCGACCCCTGTTGTTACAGAAGATCAACTTAGAATGATAATTTAATTTGATCGGTTGTCCGGTAGAGAACGGAAGAGATGGAAATGTGAGCTTTTGAATACTTATTGGTGTCAGCAGTGATGAAAATAAATTATCTCACCAAATTTTTCTTGAAGAGTTACCTTCCTGTTGAAGTTAATCTATTGTTTTCTGTTTTTGGCTTTTGCCACCTTTCGTCATCAGTAACAATCTTAGACAAAAGCGGTTGACAAGCTAGCAAAGAGGTTCAAATATCGACACGCTGCAATTTGTCGCTTTCATTCAAGACATGCGGCACTCGTAGACTCAAGTTTGAATTTTGCCCACGTAATTTAAATGTTAAACTATTGTTGAATAGTCAGAATCTATTATACTGACAAATTCACGTGTAGATTTGTGTATATCGTTATGAATTAAAGTATTTAAACGATCTTCTTGAGTCAGATGATTTTCCTGAATGTGAAAAATTTGTGCAGGTCAAACTGGTTCTAATTGAAATGTTGAAACTATAGTATTTACCCCAATCAACTCTTCTATTGAACTCAAACAAAAATATACATCGTAAATGCTCATTTTTCTTAACTTAGTGCTCCATTTTCTTTTGCAAATTACATTAAAATAACTTTTTCATATGTAAACATTAGGCAATTATAAAAAAATAAATATTTAGTTGATTCACTGAAAACTGGTATGTTGTTATACAATAAATCTGAGATTAATAATTGGTTTCATGCAAGTCATCTATGATAATTTGACTTGATACAATATACTTTAATTTATACTATTAGATGAATTGAAGGATGTATCAATATTTCTACAAATAAAAAGTATAGGTGGGAAAATATTTTGGCGCCGGTTCTGCCTCAACATATTCTAAGCCATAAGGTGGAGCAAAGTTAACAAAGCAGGGAAGTTATATACGAGTTCAAAATTAGAAAAGTCTGTCATGCATGCAAAACTCACTGTCTCATTTCATGATACATCACGGGTCCACGTCCAGAAATCATTCGTAATGGCATAATCCTCAGATGCACGTCTCCAGGATAAGAATTTCCCCATGTTCCCCTATCTATTCCTTTTCTAGTCACGGAAGACCGTTATGCAAAATTAATAGCCACCGCCATCAGTCTTTCCGGCTCGAATATAAGGACTTTGAAAAGGATGACGGGTATCGGGAGGTCTGCATTCGCGAGATCGCGAATATTCAAAAGGAATTGACACATGATGTATACGTGTCTTTTAGGACGCCTTGGATTCCATCTAATATTTACGGGGTAAGTTATCTGGCAGATGCGGGTGTCATCAGAGCTCAGTGGAGCAGATGAGATCACTGAGTGGAAGCAGAGTGATAAGTTTTCTCTATTACTTTTATAGACGGCAAACAGAAATTTAGTATTTTGCATCTCATCTGTTTTCAAGCGCCTGCAGGGAAGCCATGATGGAGATATCCATTTATAATCGTTCCCCGATATAAAGATTATGTATGATATACGTTTTTATAAACTTGAGCTGATAAATTTATAAGAAAACTACCTCAAAGGCGTACTATTTTTCATCACATAGTTTGTCTGTCCTTTTGTTTTAGATGTAATTGTTTCCATATGTTGCTACTATAGTTATGTAACAATTTTTAAGAAATGTTTCAAACTTTAAAGATGGGTATAAGCCCGAAGCTGATGTTTTTTGTGTAATAAATGACCAATTGCCCTGGAAATTTGTTGGTGTTTTTTTTATGTTGAATTATGATCAGAAATGTTGTGAGAAATATATCACAGTTTTAAAGTAGTCAATTCTCTTCAATAGTATATCATATAACACTAGATGCAATTAAAAAGCTATTTTAAGCTAATATAAATCAATTCTCCTATAATTCCTATCAACGAAGTCATATGTATGTTCTCTGATACCAAACTTCTAAGTCTGCTAATGAACAATTTCATAGACAAAGCTGTATTCAATAATTATCTAAAATAACATTTAATCTAGCTAAATATACTAACCTGGTTTAATGAAAACATTTTATAATTACCTAAGTTCACGTTTCAAACCGTAGGAACTCGAAAATTTAACCACAATAGATGCAATCTAACCTATTTCTGCATTTTCAGTATTGCTTTTCCAGGTGGCCTCCAGTTAGTTTCACACAATATTGTTAATTCCTAAAGATACAGGGTGTTTGTAAATAAATGCGAAATATTTTAGGGGGTGGTTGCCGAAGTATTTTGTGAAAAAAAAGTTCATATAATCATAGGTCGAAATATGGTTCGTTTCCGAGATACAGAGGGTTCAAATTTTTTTATTTATTTTTGTTAATTATTTCAAAGAGTCTTAAAGATATTGATTCGAAATTTGAAAAACGCTTTAGAGGGATAAATGTGGATTTTTTGGGGTGATTCGATTATTTACCAGAACCTTACACCAGTGACGTTCGTGCGAGAATACCACAATCTTAATGTTAATAAAAAATGATACGCCGCTGACTTTCCCATTTTGATGCACCGTTTTTAAGGAAATAAATGAAACATATTTTATTGCAAGTTCTGTATATTTAATTTCTATTGATACATTATCTGGTGGGTTGCTGTCAATATTTCTAAATAAAATACAACCTCTCGTCAAAATGTCAAATTAGTATTATTTCATTATTTGTAAGCTACAATAATTTTTGTTTTTTACTGTATTGGAAAGGTATTTTAAGCTAATATAAATCAAATCTCCTACAATTCCTATCAATGAAGTCATATCTGATAACAAACATCTAGGTATGCTAATGAACAATTCCACAGACAAAGTTCTATTCAATAATTATCTAAAGAAATTAATCTATCTAAATTTACTAACCTGGTTTAATGGAAACACTCTATAAATATATAATTTCACTTTTGGCAGTGGGAACTCGAAAATTCAACCACAATAGATGAGATCTGACCTATTTCTGCATTTTTAGGATTACTTCTTCAGGTGGCCTCCTTTAAGTTGAGTCAAATATCTAACTATAAAAATTATTATATAAATTAAAATTATTTGAAATTAAATATCGACAATGACAAAAGTGAGTTTAGCCTGTCAATGATTTTTAAATTAAATATGACGTTTACCCTTTATGTAATGGTTTTGTCTATTTTTAGGCATTAATAATATTGTGTGAAACTAACCACTCTGTGGGCTAAAGCCCCAACCAGCGTTGAACTACCCCCATACATTAACAAAAGCTAACTATTTCAGCGAATACGACAGTCAAAGAGTCAACTCTTCGACTCTTGTATCATTTGTGAGGAAGGTCATTTTCAACATCTGTTATAGATTTGCGACTATTAGAAAATATTTTTATTACTGTTGTTTTGTGTTATTGTATTGGTTTAATGTTTCTGTATTAGATAATTTGTTCAAATATTCAAGAGAAAAAAATTAAAAAATTAAAATTTGAACACCCTGTACCTAGAAAACGAAGAATTTTTACCCACATTTATATCAACTTTTTATTTTCAATGTTTAATTGCATTTTTACTTTGACCATAATAACACTAGAAAAAAAGAGACCTTTAAATAAAAGATTAACAAAACCTACAATAAAATATATTTTATTTTTTTACTCAAAAACATCCTACGTGCATCCTACGAAAGAAATTGAAGTGACCAATTTTATTCAGAATTGATGGCGGATTTCTAAAAAAATGTCAAAACGGAAAAAAGTCAGAGACGTACCATCTTTTTAATTAAAATGTTGTGGCATTCTCGCACGAACGTCACTGGTACAAGTAGAAATATTCGGATCACCCCAAAAAATACCCATTTTCCTTCCAAAGCGTGTTTTAAATTTCGAGTCAACATCTTTAAAACTCTGAAATAATTAACAAAAATAAATAAAAAATTAAAATTTAAACACTATCTCGGAACCGAAGCATATTTCGACCTACGTTTATATGAACTTTTTTCACAAAATTTCGCGCTTATTTACAAACACCCCGTATACATATAAAATAACGATTAGAGTACTTTTTTTTTTTTGGATAATTATGCAATGTTTAACTGGAATACGCATCTAGAAAAGAGGTGGGAAAACCTGAGGGAATGCAGCTGATAAGTTACTTTGGTGTAGTGTTCTGCTAACCTAAGGTCAAACAGATCACTGCAAGGGACAAACCTAATAAATTTCAGGAACTAGTCTATAGCAGCTGTGGTGTCAATTTCATCTATTTCCTCGAAAGTCATCATAAATCTGTCACTGCTACATATTATTGGAAAGAGGAGCAGAAATGGCAGCCTATCGTATAAGCGATAAAAATGAGTGGATCGAAGTTTACAGCAAGATCATGAATAAGTTTCTGTCGGAATCTATCTTGGAGACAGATCTTACAGAATAATTGCCAAATTCGACTTCCATATCAAATAGGCCGGGTATCGATAGGAATGGGAGTTGATATGCAATGCATTGGAAAGGCGGAGCCTGGTATGGTTTATGAATGACCTCAAAACAGAAAGTGGATAAATATTTTTAAATGAATGATTTGTAACTTTTACTTTGCTGTAGTCACTTAAGTTTTTCTAAAAATTAATAACCTATAAATCAATAACATTACTAAGAACAGAAATTTTTGTAATAATATTTTTATATAAATTTGCAGTTACAGTTTTCTCTTCTTTTAATAAATAATCTTGGGATACATTTTATACATGGTGGACCATTAACAATGAGCCATAGAGCAGGGGCGATACTCGGGGCGATATTTTTGGGGCAAAATAAAGATATAGGAAAATATATCTTAGTAAAATGTTGTAGAAAAATATGCATGATGTCAAATTTGAATTTATTTTTTCATTTTTATTTTTTTTGTAATAACTCGAGTGCTACTTAACTGATTATCATAAAAAATGGTAGAGAAACATTAAGAAAAGGAATCATAATCACAATACTGATAGTAGTAGTAGTAGTATAAGCAGAAATGACGCACGGATTTTTCCCTATTATTAATGACCCACCCTATGTAGAAAAAATTGTACCAGTGAATGCAGAGCCAAAAATGAGAGAATTGAAGTAAAAATACCTTATATGAAAGTTGCACCCCTGAGGCGATATACCCTATTAAAGGAGGGGATTGAAATTCACATTTTAATTTTGTTGTTTAACATGGAGAATGCTAGAGACAGCAAACTTGGTATGAGAATTCCACTAATAGACAACTTTTTAATAATTTTTCGATCATTGAAATCATATAAGGTATTTTTACTTCAAACCTCTTATTTTTGGCTCTATATTCACTGGTACATTTTTGCTACTTCATTTAAAAACACCCTGTAGGTATTCAAAACTTGTTGGAAGTACCTACTAAGGTTCTTATTTTTAGAAAACTGCACTGCTAAAGAAATAACTAACAGCATGTCTTTTCACTCTTATGTATTACTCACTTCATTTATAGTTCAAGAATTACCGAGGGGAAAGTTAAAGGTGGAAAGCTTTATAGAATACTTGAGCTTTATAGATATTGAGGTGTTCTCTTTGAATTTCAGTGTAGGAACTATAAATTTTATCAGGAAAAGCTGTAATTTTGTAAAAATCGAAAGCTAATTTCAATATTTTTCATGAGATGAGATATATCAGAGTATGACCAATCTTCTTCAGAAAGTCACATTAAGAAGAAACAAAATATCAATCAATTAGCATTGATCATTATACAGATTATCTAAGGTAAATTGTTCATAACTGAGAGCTACCAAATGTAGCACTTTTTGTAAATTGTTTAGGTGAAACGCATTTTGCCTAGCTTCACTATACGTATACGGTTTGTTATATTTCATATTTTCTTCACTTATATGAAAAAATAAAAGTTCATGCTACACTGAATTCCAATGAAAGGTTAGGTTTAAAGCAGAATGGGTAAATAACAATAATCATATTGCTTCGTTTACTCAAGTAGAATTCTGGTTTTTTCAGTATTTTTGTAGTTCCCTTTTATCAGTATTCGTTCACACACAATTTGTTTCTGGTAATATTTTCGTGCTTTGTTTATACTATCAAAAGTATATTCAAACCAATCTCGGAGGGTAACCGGTGTGGAAAATGGACGATACAAAGATCGATGTAAAAATAGCGAACAGCTACGTGTATAAAACAATGACATCCCGAACAAAAAGGTCGTCTAAGTTTAGACTCTGATACGGGAAAATATCAATCAAATTAAAGGGCAGCAATGCCGGGAATTAAAAGAAAACAAAGACACACCCTCTGTTATCGGCGGACAAAAATCGAAGTGTGCGGATGTTTCTTTTGTTTTGAATATGTTCTGGCAACTTGGGAAAACAATACTAGTGAGATAAAGGTACTGTCGACATTGGAGATATTTTGAGGTTATTTTTTTAGAATATTATTTTTAGTGTCAGCAGAGATTTGGTTAGCTTTTAGATGATTTAGAGTTGCAAACATGCTGTGTATTTTATACAGGGTGTTCCAAATTAAGTGTCGCAACGGAAAACTGTAAAGTCTTCTTGAAACAAGAAACATTTTCTTCCTCCTTCATTTTTCTCCCCGGGCTTTCGTTTTCGAGATACACGGTGCCAAAATTTTATTTTTTTTTAGCTTCTTTTCTAATATCTTAGGCACCGTTTGAACTACAAGACTGAGCTTTTGTAAACACATTAGTACTATTAATAGCTACTTTTTCGCACTCTTCTCGAATTCATTGGACGTGCCAGTGCTGGAGATTTTAGGGTTTCGGAAGGATTTTTTCCCCATAACTTTTATGCCACTGGAAAAATTGAAATTTGACATTTGAATTTTACACAAAAATAGTTCTCTTGCTTCATTGCTCTAAAGTCAACCGTTTTCAATAAAAATGACTTTCCATGAACAAAAACAAATATTTTGCTAACCTTTCGAAAATCTTTTGTAATTCATAAAATAGGTAGTAATAATTAACAATTTTAACAAGATTTAACAACAGATAAGATTTTAACTTTTTTTGATCAAGTTGGCGAGTAAAATTTACAAAAACTGTTCAGAATTACGTCCGTTGGCTTGAATGCACGCATTACATCGTCGGATCATGTTTCTATGAACGTTGTTCATAATTTGATGACAATGCTCTTCATGTGACTCCATAAGAAATAATTAAGTGGGGATAAATTCGGCGACCGGGCGAGCCAGGGCACCGGACCACAACAACTGCAAAATGCGGGGGTGCCCCGTCATGTTGAAACCACATACGTTGTCGAATATTTAAGGGGACATCATACAACACATAAGAACCTATCAAGTAGTTGTTAATAATACCCGCCCATACATCGATGCTAAATGTGTGTTAATGACCATTGGGAAAAATAGCATAGGGGTTTTCTTCACTCCACAAATGATTATTATGTAAATTGAAAATACCGTCTCTAGTAAAACTGGCTTCATCAGTAAAGAGAATTGATCTTGGATATTGAGCACTTTGTTCAAATCGGTCTAGCAACCAACGACAGTACTTCCTTCGTGGTGCACAATCATCTGGAAGTAACAGTTGTACAGCTTGAAAATGAAAAGGTTGAACTTGCTGCTCGTGTACGACTCTCCACACGTTGACATGGGGTATCTGTAAAGCGCAAACAATTACTCTTGGATTTTCTTCAACCAGATGAAGTACATCTTCTTCAAACTGTGGGACCCTACGGCTTCTTTGCCGCCCGCAGTATCTTTTATTAGGTTTAAAACTTCTGGTTTCCCTCAGGCGTCTCTCAGTTCGAGGATATATTCGGTCAGACGGCGTTCGACGATTTGGGAAACACAGCAAATACAGGCGTTGCGCATTTCTGCCGTTACCGCATGTCTCACCGTAAATTTTGATCATGTCAGTGTATTCATTAAACCAAACTGTTAACAATTTTAAACAATTGAAAATTAACACTCCGCAGCATGACAATTAATTAACTTGACAGTTCTAAGGTAAGTGGTTTTCAATGGTAACTTAGTTTTTTTATCTATAAATGTATGTGGCGTCAATATGATGAGACATCCTCACATTTTGCAAGTGCAAGACCTCAAGAGAACATTCGGAGAACGACAAATTGACCCATCGGATGGGGACATATGAAGTGCATCGCTTATGAAATCCATATCAATAATATCGAAGAGTTGACCGATAGGGGTGAAGCCGCAGCGGTACAAAGAACCATGATTCGAAGATGTAATGCGTGCATTGAAGTCCGCGAACGTAATTTTGAACAGTTTTTGTAAATTTTACTCAAATTGTTAAAAAAAAGTTAAAATCATATCTGTTGTTAAATCTAGTTAAAATTGTTAATTATTACTACCTCTTTTTTGAATTACAAAACAATTTCGAAACGTTAGCAAAATGTTTGTTTTTGTTCATAGAAAGTCATTTTTATTGAAAACGGTTGACTTTGGAGCAATGCACCAAGATATCTATTTTTGTGTAAAATGCATTGGCGCTTCAGAATTTGCTGTCAAATGTCACTTTTTCCAGTGGCGTAAAAGTTATGGGGGAAAAACCTTTCCGATACCTTAAAATCTCCACCACTGGCACGTCCAGTGAATTCGAGAAGGGTGTGAAAAAGTAGCTATTAATAGCAGTAATGTGTTTACAAAAGCTCAGTCATGTAGTTCAAACGGAGAGAAAAATGAAAGAGGAAAAAAATGTGTCTATTTTCAAGAGGAATTTACAGTTTTCCGTTGCGACACTTATTTAGTAACACTCTGTATATAGGCCAAAATCTAGAGAGTGACTTATGTTATAAATCTGCTCACAATTTATAGTAATCGAATATATTTCGGGCGGGCAAAATTTCGGGTACATCTTTCTGCTAATATAATTATGAATGTGTTTAATTTATTAGTTACTTTGTGTTCTTAAGAATGGAGAATAATTCAAGCTCTACAGCGCATTCCCAAAATCCGTAAACGTCCTATTTTAACAAGTGAAGAATGTCGAATGACGACACGTATGAACGGATTAAGACGCGAGGTCAAAAGATGACAGTAAGTGATATTGAAATATGTAGTTTATTGACAAGAATATACGTGTATAGTGCAATAAAGAGTGACAAAGAACTGCGAAACGGAAAATAGTGGAATTTCGCGGAAGGAACATGGTATTTTAAAATTGAGCTTTTGACAAAAAAATTGGGTTGCTATGTCTTACAAAATGAAACTTTGTCTAGAATATATAGAAGGGTGCTTTAGCGAATTATGTGTGACATGACAATGAAATAGAAAAGAGTATACTGATAGAAAAAGACGAAAGCGTGATATGGCAAAGAAACTATTTAAAATAAATATTAAATTGGAATTTGAATCGACGAATAAATTAAATTTTGACAAAACATGGATACATGAACGTCATACGGAGGGCGGTACGATATGATATAATAAGTGTTAACTGTTGTGTTGACTGTTATAGTGACTGTGTTAGTAACCAATAGTGTGTATACAGTATGCGCCAAAAGTATGGAATAAATTCAATAAAAACGAAACAATTATTTTTTGGGAACAATCCTCGAACAGGTCGATTTTTAATTTAAAAATACATATTTTAGCGTAAAATGCGATTATCAAATGTCATTTGTTTTCGAGTAATGACGTCATCTATTTTTTTTTAAATGGCAACACCATATTTTCCTTGATTCTGCAAGATCGTTTATTTCTCTATCAAACAGTACTAAAATTTTGCCCTCTTCCATAGGAAAGTTTTCGAGTAAATGACGATTGAATGTTAGAACACGTAAATTTTATCCATAAAAAAGTAACAATTCTGAGGTATGTAAAATAAAATACAATTGATTAAATTTTATACTTAAATTAAATGTTCGAATTTTCAAAAGTGTACATTAATAAACCACGTAATTTAGAAGAACTTCAAAATCGCATTCGGGACGAAATACGTAGAGTTACCCCAGAAATCATTCATAATGTGCAAGAAGAATTTCTTCACAGACTTGCGCATTGTCAAGAAGTTGGTGGATGGCAATTGGAACATTTAATTTAAGTATAAAATTTAATCCTTTGTATTTTATTTTACATACCTCAGAATTGTTACTTTTTATGGATAAAATTTACGTTTTCTAACATTCAATCGTCATTTATTTTATTCTTTATTCTTAGGTGCTATTTAATGGAAATTTATTTTTTATGTATTAGCTAAATTTAGTTAGTTATTTATTAGTAGGAGCCCTGCTATGTAATAGTTAATTGTTGCATATTCTTTTGAGGGTATGCCTGTAAGCTCGTATTTGAATTTTTCTCATTTTAATATTGGTTCGATGGGCACAGGTATTGATTTGTTTTCGGAGTTAACTCGTTAGATGTTGTGGGTCTGTCTGAAACATGGCTCAATTCTTCTTTTCCTAACTATGCAGTCAACATAGATAATTATAACTTAGTTCGTAAGGATCGTCGTAGTCGCGGAGGGGGTGTAGCTTTCTATATTAAAAAAGATTTAAAATATAAAGTACTGGAATGCCCGGAGTTACCTGACAGTGCGTTAGAGAGTATTTGGATTAGTGTAAAAATTTCTGGTAAGAATTTTTGTTTGGTTATATTATACAGGCCACCTTCAACTGACCTCTCCTTGTGCTTGAAGCATCTGGAAAATATTTTAATTAATTTTATTCCTAGTTATGATTGTGTCCTATTTGGAGGTGACTTTAATATTAATTTGTTACAAAATAATAACGATATTAACGTGAACAGATTTTTTAATTTACTTGAAAGATATGGTTTACATCAACTTATTAGGCAACCTACACATAAAGTCGGTAATTCAGAAACCTTAATTGACCTATTGGTTATTTCGGATATTTCCCTAGTAATAGATTCATCTGTCTATGAGCTGGAACTAGTATCTAAGCATTCTTTGGTTAAATGCGATTTAAAAATAAAGAAGGAAAAATTGACCCCTAAGCTTATTACTTTTAGAGATTTTTCTAATTTTAATTATAATTTATTTTTATTTGATTTGGCATTAATTAATTGGGATAGCTTGTACACCTTAAATAATGTTGACGATATGTTAGTGTTTTGGAACAATAATTTAATATCACTGTTTGATATACATGCTCCCCTTAAAACAGTCAAAGTTACTAAAAAGCCGGCACCTTGGTTGACGTCTAATATTAAATTTACGATTAAATTGAAAAAGAATACTTTGAAAAATATAAAAAACATAAAACGGTAGTTTCATCTAACGACTATAAAGATTTACGTAATTTAGTTAACAGATCTATTAGGGCGGAAAAGAAAGAGTTTCTGCAATTTCAATATAGAGCAGATCCTAAAACCTTTTGGAAAACTTTAAAATATTTGAATGTTACTGAAACTAAAGTTAATGTCACTGATTTGGATCCTCACTTATATAACAATTTTTAGCGGACAATTTGCCTCAGCCTTCAGATTCTGCAGATATGGATGAAATGTTAAATAAATATAATACAAGACTGCAGGATTTTAATCATGAATTTGTTTTTAACCCTATTACTGCTAGTCAGGTGGAAAAAATTATATTTGGTATTAAGACTCAGGCGAAAGGTTGTGATAGTATTAACATAAGAATGCTACTGTATGTTTTTCCTTTCTTAAGTGATCATTTTACGTATATTTTAAATACTTGCTTAATAACCGGAACTTTTCCTGCAGTCTGGAAAGACTCTAATGTGATTCCATGTCCTAAAAAGAATAATCCTTCAGACTTTCGCTCAATTAGCATTTTGCCAACGTTATCAAAGGTGTTAGAAAGAATCGTGCGTGATCAGTTAACAGTTTTTATTAATGATAATATTTTACCTTCTTTTCAGTCGGGTTTCCGAGAATTTTACGGCTTTACTTGATGTCACCGATGACATTTTTAGAGAAATAGATAATAACAATAACTCATGTCTTATCTTGTTAGATTTCAGTAAGGCGTTTGACACCATTAACCACTCTATTTTGCTCAAGAAATTGAAATATTTCGGACTTAGCGATAATCTTTCTTTACCAATTATCTTGGAAATCGTTGTCAAAGGGTTTGTATTGGTAACACATATTCGTTGTATAGACATATTAAACAAGGAGTACCTCAAGGGAGTATATTGGGTCCATTACTCTTCTCTTTTTATACTGCAGATTTTCACACATACTTAAATCATTGCAAAATTCATCAGTACGCTGACGATACTCAGCTTTATTTTTCATTTACTGGGGAAAATGCTTTAGTTGCAGCTAATTTTATTAACATGGATTTAAAGAATATCGTTCGGGTTGCCAGTTCTCATAGTTTAGTATTAAATGAAAAGAAAACAGAACTTTTAATTTTCGGTAAAAACAAGCCAAGTTTAATGGTTGATCCTAACTTTGTGTTAAAAATAAATGATCAAATTCTAAAGCCAGTTAATTATTGTAAAAATTTAGGACTTACGATTGACAATAATTTGAGATTTACTAATCACGTAAATAATTTGGTTCAAAAGTCATATAGCATATTGAAAATATTATATATGCATAAGGAACTTTTAAATGAGACTATAAAATTGCATCTTTGCGATGCATTAATTTTATCACATTTAGCTTACTGTGACATTGTGTACTGGCCAGCATTAACTTGTAATGACAAATATACTCTACAAAAAATACAAAACAGTTGTATAAGATATTCCTTTAATATGCGAAAATTTGATCATTTATCTTCCGTTTTTCCGCGCTCTAATTGGCTAAATTTAGATGATAGATTTATTTACCACATTTCATGTCTTGTATATAAAATAAGTAATATGTGTCTACCCAGGTATTTGTCTAATAAGTTGATTAGAGGTTGTGATATTCATGATATGTCTACTCGACATCGTGGTTTGTATTCTGTACCCAAGCATAGTACAGCTTTGTTCGAGCGATCTTTTACTTACAATGCTTGTAAAATCTATAATAATATTCCGGATAATATTAAGTCTGCTTCTAGTATGTTTATATTCCGTAAACGAGTCAAGGCCTGGATCCAATCGAATCATTAATATAATATTACCTACCTTTCTTCAATACGAATTTTTAGTTTTTAGTAATACATATGTTAGGAAAGTCTACTATTTGGTTAACTATAAGGCTGGTTACGTGGAAGAGCGGCATTTTGCCGAACGGCGCCAGTAATTTACTTTGTTCTTTTTATGATTTACTGTTTTGGAAAATAAAGACATATATTATTATTATTATTATTATTATTATTTACTCGAAAACTTTCCTATGTAAGAGGGCAAACTTTTAGTACTGTCTGATAGAGAATTAAACGATCTTTCAGAATCAAGGAAAAAATATGGTGTTGCCATTTAAAAAAAATCGATGACGTCTTTACTCGAAAACAAATGACATTTGAAAATCGCATTTTCCACTAAAATATGTATTTTTTTAATTAAAAATTGACCTGTTCGAGGATTTTTCCCAAAAAATAATTGTTTAGTTTTTATTGAATTTATTCCATACTTTTGGCGCATACTGTATATAGTGCAATGTATTTTAAAGCCTATAGAAATTTGCGAATACTTACGGTAGAAAAATCTCTACCTGCAGCGAATTTTGTCAACTATAACATTTCATTTTCATCATAAAACTGTCATGGTAGATTGTCAGAAGCTCAAAACAAACTTATTAACACTACATAATAATGAAAATAGCAATAATTTTTGTACTCCAAAAGGACATCACTCTAATTTGTGGAGAGAATGACACGGGGGGACATTTAAAGTAAACTGTTAATGTGCTAGCTTCACTCGATGTCAACTTATTTTTGATAATTTTGTGTGCCTTGAACCCTTCTCAAGTGACATGCCTAGGTAGTCATGCCCTCACCTCATCGTACTCATCTATTACTCTAAAGGAATCACTTTATTTACAAATAAAATAAAATATATTGTTACGTAGCATCTCTACGCACAAGGGGTAGCTACAGATGTAGATTAATCACACCAAAAAAAAGTAACAAAATGGTTTATTCAATAATTAGAAACATAGGGGCGAGAAAATATTGCCACCAGCTGGAGGTGTACAATATAGGTCTTACTTATTTCCAACTTCCATGGTCTAGGGAGATACTGCTATTCCAAAAAGGGGGAGAACTTCATCACTTTCCACACTGCCACCGACTGACTCTTTTTCTCTTACTTTTGAGCACCGACCCTGTTAACAACAATTTCGCTGCATTTGCAATGTCCCCGATGCACTCCTGGCCAGTCAGCAACATTGCACTATATGCAGGAAATCACTGGTCACCGAACTACTTGGAATGTTATAATTTTGTAATCTTTAACAATATTATTTATATAAATAAAATATAATAATTTTGAATAAAACTGGGTCGATGCTTTCGAGTATAATTTCTAAATTCATTCAAATATATTTCTACTCAAATTTCCATTCTTGACATATCTCCCCTACCTCATGAAAGCTGGCCTCCAGCTTTAAGCTTGTCAGCTGTACTAAAAAAATAATGAAAATAATAAAAAAACCAGAAAAATTTCAATCCCTTTTTAAATAATGGGATCCTAAGGGTGAAGAGAAGATAATACAATCTTAAAATTATAAAGTAATCTAAAACATACCCCTCCTGTGGGGATTAAAAATTAAAAAACACACAAACGGGATAAATTAAAGAAATGAAGACATTTCTATAGTATAGTTAAAAATTATTAATCATTTAGTACTCTAAGGTCTGTTAAGGTAAAAGATAAAAATTTCTCTATTTTATTATTTAAATTTGAACCAAAATAAGTTCGTCATGTTGTAATAATATCCATGGAGCACACACACACAGAAACACATCACATTCAGTTTTTATGGGCTGACATAACTGTTCATCTATGTTGGGGAAAATTGTTCGTTCGTTACTCACAAGACGATGCACCTCGTTGTTTGTCACAGTTGTAGTACAGATTTGCATACTGTAGAACCGTACTGCTAGGTTGGGACGTGGCAGATGTCAACAGCTGGGCTTCCTTTTTCCTACGGGTACATGACATCATCTGGTTTGGAAGTTTTGGGACTAATCAACCATGGGATAATCCATTTAGCGGATGTATGTTAGCCTGTAGCTAGGTGAACTACTCTCCTTCGTTCCCTCGCATAGAAAATTGTATGGTTGGACGGAGCCACCATTTTATATTGTGGTAAAGGAGATGTTGCGTCTTCCTTTCCTGTGCCAATTGGTTTGACGTTGACCTTACTATTGCATATATGTATATATAATTGGATCCTTCCAGGATCGTGCGGATTTAGGTTTGCCACTGTCTTACTGCCATCGTCCTATCAAGGAGTAGGTGTCCGGGGTGTAACATCTAAGTTGTGAGTCCTTGCAGATTTGTGTTGCTAGCCCACAGTGTACTCCAGGTATTCCATGTACATGTAACAACAATTCACATATAAGTATACTTTTAAACAAATCTAAATATTTAACATATACCCAAAAAAAATGTATAAACTCAATATAAATAAAGTTCTATTTTAAGTCTTCTCTTCCCCTTTTATTTAGTAATCGTTCATATTAATAGAAAATAATGGTAATTGTTATAAATCACTAAGTACTTCCTTATCCCCAAAAAAAACAATAATAAGCCAATCTCTATATATTGTCTATTCTGTGTATCTAAATCAAAAATAGATAATTCCCCTTAATTATAACTATTATTAAAAATTCTAATTGTCATAAACTGAAGAAGTTTTTTCTATTAGTTGGATATTATTTTATCTCATATCCCCTCTATACTATTTATAAAATAAAAAATCAAATCTTATGCGTGTATTCTGTTAATTAAAATATTTACTACCCCTGTTATTATACTTCAATAATTTTTAATTCTATAATTATTTTATTTCTATTTATTTCATGGTGTATCGACCAATGTCTCATTTCCTAGAAATTTGATCACCTTTATTATAATATTTTAAACATTAATAAGTTTTACCTCACTACTTATACCTTTATGTCCCTTTTTTTATTTTTTTTATATTTAATTAATATAAAACCCTTTCTATTTCTTATAAGAAAAATATATCTTCTATATCTATATATATCCTTTGTTACCCAACTAATCTCTATGTTTAATACTAAGCTAGTTTTCTCTTTACCTCATAGTTTCAATATATTATCGTATCTTTAATTCTTGTTGCTTAAAGTATTCATTTGTACTACCCTTCAATTGTCTTTATAAATTATCACCTTCAATTTTATTGTATTCGTTAAACTCAATCTCAATTTTCAATATTTCTCTTATTTAGTTTACATAGTCAGCTTTATTCACTATTTTATATAAATTATATTTCCTACATTTCTTTAAATGTTGCGTATCATGTACCTTTTATTTTTTCAAATTTTCATTTCAATATAATCATATCAATTCACATTCAATATATTTATTTATTATTCTTTACCTAATATTTCATTTAATTATCTCTCATTGTTATATTATTCAATATTTTCTTGATTACCATGTATTTATTCGCTCATTGTTATATTATTTTCGGTACCTATGCTATATATTACTCTCATTTGCCCCTTTAACCTATTACCTTATTTTACTTAAATCCTCCTGTATACTTTTAGTAAACATTTCGACGTAGATTTACTTTACTCTCAATTTCATCATTCCCATATTAAACCCGAGGAAACAACTCATTTATTTTATTAGATTATTATATAAGATGAGAAAAAGGAAATCAATTAAATTTACTCTAAAAAATTGTTTTGTAATAAGAAAAAAAAATTATAACTAAATATGTTCTCAAGCGTCCAAATTTCCTTTTAGAAAATGTATGCATATATGTATCTATTTTCAAAAATTAGGGCAGTCTTCAATATTTCACCTCTCACTTTGATATTTATCTAGCAGTCCACGTGTATTAACTGCCAGCTTAAATAACCCAGCGATAACGTTTCATTATTTGAGAACTGCATCGTAGTTTTTAGAGAAATTAAAAACAATGAAAAGTTTAACACTTGATTTTTATACATATTTTTTATTATGGACCTAGATTCCTTGCAGAACACCTTCCGGGCTATACTCGTGATCAAGTGAATTTAAGTCCTACTTACCAAACATAATGCGAAATAAATTATTTCCTTTATGGAGAACGATTTAGTATAAGGGGAGGGCTTAGTATTTTATTTTCCTTTCTTTAAAAATTTTTAAAATTATTTATTTGTATAATTATATATATACACATATGCAGAAATATGTCGCAGTTGACCTGTGGCAGCTGCGATGAGTTTTTTGACCGCCGCAAAACAACATTCTTATCATGTTCAGGTTTTTGTGCTAAAACCTATCACACGAAATGTCTAGGAATATCATCAGATTTTTTGCAATGCCTTAAATCTCCTGGTTTTTGTTGGTATTGCCCAGAATGTGTAAAAATTAAAAACAAATATGAGTCATATATTAAAAATTCCTTTGATGCAAAAATGGCACAGTTATTTAAAGATTTTGAGTCAATGTTCGACGACTTGAAAAATCAAATACTTGAATCTGCTGAAAATACATTTTCGAAATTGTGTACTAATAGGGAACCTCTAGAGCAGCGTACTTATGCAAATATTGTTAATAGTAAATCTATGGTGATTGTGAAGCCCAAGAATACTGAACAACCCAATGCTAAGACAAAATCAGATATTATGGAAAATGTTGATCCAGTTGATCTTAACTTAAAAATTTCTAAAGTTAAGCAAATTAAGGATGGAGGCATTTTGATTAGCTGTGATGACCCTGAGGGAGCCAATAATTTTAAAAAAGTTGCATCTCAAAAGTTATCTTCTCATTATAATATTTCGGAAGTTCGGAAATTTCTGCCAAAAATTAGAATAGTTGGATTTGTGGAGGATTACTCTAAGGATGACCTGCTGAAGTATATTAAGGGGCAAAATGATGTTGTTACTGTTGATTCTCATGTGAAAGTTTTGAAAACCTGGGCTACTAAGAAGAACCCAAACGTATTTCAAGCTCTTGTTGAATTTGATGCTGCTACCTTTGGTGTGGTTATGGATAGGGGAAAACTATTTATCAATTATGATGTTTGTTCAGTCTTTGATGCAACTGATGTTAGAGTTTGTTTCAAATGTAGCGGTTTTAATCATGGACAGTCTTCATGTTCTAGTAATAAATCTGTTTGTCCTAAATGTGCTGGTGATCACATTTTAAATAATTGTAAGAGTTCTGTTTTTAAATGTGTTAATTGTACAAATGCAAATATTGTTAACAATGCTCATGCTGTCTGGGATGCAGAAAAATGTCCTATTTATCAAAAAAAACTAAAGAACTTAAAATCATCTACTTTTGTTACAAAATAGCAATCACAGCATCGTGATTCGATTCACAGCTCTAATTGCCCATCTGACACCTATGAGCAACTTATATTTTATCAAAATGTTAGAGGACTGCGGACCAAAACCCATCAGATTTATAATGCAATTGTTGAATGTGAATATGACATAATAGCCTTAACTGAGACCTGGTTGGACTCAGATATTTTGGATTCTGAGATATCTAATAGTAGTTATGTTATATATAGAGGTGACAGAAATTTTAATATTGTTAGTGCTACTAGAGGAGGTGGAGTTCTAATTGCTGTAAAGTCAAGTATTTGTTCATGTGACTTGAACTTCAAGTCCGCGTTGAACGTTGATCCTACTATTGACATCGTGGGTATAAAAATTGTTTGGAACAATTCTGTTTTATATGTCATTAATATTTATATAGCACCTAATGCACCATTGAATGTGTATGATGACCTCTTTGATGCAATATGTACCGTTCACTATTTATTTGACGAAGGTAGTAATATAATTTTTTTGGGAGATTTTAATATTACTGACTATGTGAATCTTAAAAATTCTAATTTTGCGGAGTCACGATTGATGTCATCTCTATCTAATTTTACAAACTTTTGCAATTTCACGCAATTTAATGAAGTTTTGAATGCTAATCGGAGACTGTTAGATCTTGTGTTCAGTACTTGCCCTGTTATAGTTACAGGTTCCCTCAATTCTTTAGTTCCTCTTGATAGCCATCATCCGTCATTAGAAATCCTTCTCAATTTAAGGTCAATTCCTTTCAAGTTTGGTACTAATTCTATAACCAATTTTAATTTTAGGAAAGCGAATTTCCAGGAATTGTATAGCACCTTACTAAATACTGACTGGTCATTCTTGAGTCAATATAATAATGCTGATTTAGCTTGCAAGGACTTTTATCTTGTATTGGATAACATTTTTAATAAACATGTGCCTAAAACTACTTTTAAATCTTCTAAATATCCCGTTTGGTTCACACCAAACATCATTAAGGACTTAAAAGAAAAAATTAAACTTCGTCGTACTTACAAAAACACTGGTAATTTAGTCTCTTTCGAGCGGTATAATGCTTTGCGTGCTAAAACAAAGAAGGATATTTCTATTTCTCACTCTAATTATATTAAAAATGCTGAGAGTAATCTCAGTCGTGATCCGTCTAAGTTTTGGGCCTATATGAATACTTTACGCAATAATTCTTCTTTGCCTAGCTCTCTTACATTTAACGGTTCTCCATTAATCGAACCTAAGTCTATAGTAAATGCGTTTGCGTCATTCTTCGAATCTGTATTTATGGACTCCACAGAATTTGACAAGAACTCCTTTTCCCGAAATTGTAATGCACCTCTCCTTGCTGTCCCTTCCATATCTGAAGACGATGTTCTCAAAGCATTGAAAAATGTAAATCTAAAATGACTACGGATCCAGACGGAATTCCTTCTTTTTTGTTAAAAGACGTGTGCGTCAATTTTTGCTTCTCCGCTTTCGACTATTTTCAATATAGCACCCAGAACGCTGTCTTTTCCTGAGATCTGAAAAATAGCAGAGGTTTGCCCTGTTTTCAAAAAGGGGGACAGAAGTATAATTGAGAATTATCGACCAATTGTTATTCTGTGCAATTTTAGTAAGGTTTTTGAAGTGGTATTGCATGATTTGCTTTACTCTCATGTTAAATCACAGATTGTTGAAAACCAGCATGGCTTCTTTAAGGGAAGGTCAACTGTTTCCAATTTGGCTTGTGTCACACAATATATTGCTCACCGTTTAGATGTATCATCCCAGGTAGACGTCGTTTACACTGATTTTTCTAAAGCTTTTGACAGACTTGACCATGGTTTGCTTCTTGGAAAACTTTCGAGCTTTGGTTTATGTAACAACTTTGTTTTATTTTTCAAACGTATCCTTTCAAGAGGTCATTATTTGTTCAATATCACGGTTTCAAGTCTGTCACTTTTATTGCTAAGTCTGGGGTACCTCAAGGATCTGTCCTAGGTCCCTTCTTTTAACTTGTTTGTGAATGACCTTTGCCTTGGGATGAATTCAGAAGTTCTTTTATATGCCGATGATTGCAAACTGTTTCGCGAAATCACCTCTTTAGATGACTGCTTAATCCTTCAAGAGGATATTAATAAACTCGTTCATTGGTGCGATGTTAATTTGCTAAATCTTAATGTTTCTAAATGTAATATTTTATCTTTTACCCGCAAAAAAACATTAACAAATTTTGCCTATACTATTGATGACATTAACATAAACAGATGTTCCCAATTTAATGACCTCGGTGTAGTATTTGATAGTAAATTAACGTTCTCTTATCACATTAATAAGATTGTTTCACAATCTTTTCGAACTTTAGGTTTTGTTATAAGGAACTCCAAGTGGCTTTTACGGACGGATTCAGTTAAACTCATTTTTAATGCTTTGGTTAGACCTAAGTTAGAGTATGCCAGTATTGTTTGGAACCCTGGCTATAGGTTATATGTAAATAATATTGAGTCCGTCCAAAGACGATTTGTGAAATACTTGTGGTTTTCTGCTGATGGTGTCTATCCATGTCGTGGTATTTTGCAGGATGTGCTAAACAATAGATTCAATGTACAGTTGTTGGAAACACGTCGTAAATATTTTGGTGTTTTATTTTTATATAAAATTTTAAATAATATAATTGATTCTCCCCAACTGCTATCACTTATTAATTTGCATGTACCAAGATTACCAGGCAGGAACTTAAATGTGTTTTACCCTCCGCTAGCACATACTAATATTTTAGATTTTTCTCCGATGCATAAGATTTTAAACGATTTTAGTCTCGTACAGGCTAGCATTGACATTTTTGCTTGTAGATCTGGTGATATTAAGAAGGCATTCCTTGGCCCTCAATGTATTAATATTGTATTTTTAACATATTTTTTGATTTATTTTGTAGATTATTCATTTTGGTATGCAGTTTATATTATCAATTCATTTAATACTTTTGTTGTACTTTTGATGTTATGTATTAGTTACTGCGATTTTGTATTTGTTTGTCTTTTGTATTGTATTTTCCCACCCTGTTAATGGCCTAGGCTGTTGGGTGGTGTACTTCAAAATAAAATAAAAAAAAATAAAATAATTGTATTCTATGTTTTATTTTTCAATCATTAGCAATGGGGTTTTATTTCCATTATAAAAATACATAAATACACCCCCTTATACTGATTATTAACCGTGTGATTTCTTCCATACTATACTACCTCAGGTAGGTCTTCCTAAACGTTGTACCATGTAGTGGGCCCTACTCTCATGGAACGTTTAGATGTCAATCAGTGCCTTATAAAACAAAATATTATTATTCCATTCTTTATCAGAAAAACAAAATACATATAAATATATAACTATTAACTTCATTTTCTCATCTCGCATCATTCGCTCATTTCACATTTCAAAAATTACACATCTATTATTTACTTATTAAATTTATAACATTTTACTTTATATTTTTATTTCTACTAATTTTCAGTTACCGGAACTGGTATAGGCGTCCAATGATTATTATTACGTAGATAAAATCAATTATGTTGCAAGACTAGTAAAATACCTCATACAAATTGTATACCTGTATAAATATATATATATATTCAAAAACCTTAATATCCTGTTAAGCTCTCATTCATAATAGAGCGATAGACTGAATATATATTGAGTCGGCGGCGTAAGGTTCCCTATATTTAAATAAAAATTCTCCAAAGAAAAAAATAGAAATCTCATTGAAATTAAACTCTCCAGCTGGTATCATATCATAAAAAAAATGCATCAATTAAAATTATCTTTTTCTGAAAATTATATTTGTGAAAAAATATTTATTCCAAATTAAGTCAAAATATTTCCTCTTTCTTATAACTCATAAAGAATACAAGAATTACCTTTCTTACCCTATCAAACTTATTATTCAAAATTATACTCGGAAAACGCAATTCTCAACATTAATAATATAAAAATAGTTAAACTAAAATGTTTTCATTACTGAAACCAAAGTAGAAATGTCTGTTTTAAGCATTCTTCTATATAAAAAAATATAATCATATATCAAATAACTTCATTTTTTCCTTGCAATGGTTTAAATGTAAACTAGAAAAATAAAAACCAATATCTTATTAAAAATTCAAAATTCCAGAATTTAATTGATTTAAATTTCAATTAAAAAATGTTTCCATATATTTACCAGAACCAAAATAAAATATGCAGTTTTATTGTCCTTGGATTTTATATGACAAAGAAATTATATATAATTATTACAAAAATATTTCCACTAAAATCAGAGATTTTCCATTTAAGAAAAAAAATTTCAGAATAACGAAAAAAAACTAACTTCTCTAAATTGAAATGTTTTTAAAATTAAATTATTTCCCTTATTTAGATTTTTTAATTATCAAATAAGCAAAAATTAGTTTTTATTTTATTAAAATTCACACACAAAAAAAATTATGTAAATTAGTCTGAACGAGAAAGAAATATTCTATGCAAAGTTTAAATGGTTCTCACAATAATTGATTTGTAAAAGTCTAGACTAAAATATTATAAACTTTAGAACACGCAAGAAAAAACATGATTTAAAAATATTGTTACTTTATTATGAATTTATAAGGAAAAAATTATAATTACTAGTATGCTTTAAAATCGAACATCAGCGCCTCTGTCATATGTTATGTACTTGGTAGAGGAAAACACAATTTATAGATAAAAAATTCCAGGTCGGCATCGTATAAAAATAATAAATATTAAATCGGTCAAAAGAAATCAAAGCCGACGCCTCCACCATATGTTACGTATTTGGTGAAGAAAAAATACAATTTCAAAATTTATAAATATCAAACGAAATCAAAGGCTGCCCGGCGCCTCCACCATATGTTACGTAGCATCTCTACGCACAAGGGGGTAGCTACAGATGTAGATTAATCACACCAAAAAACAGTAACAAAATGGTTTATTCAATAATTAGAAACATAGGGGCGAGAAAATATTGCCACCAGCTGGAGGTGGTACAATATAGGTCTTACCTATTTCCAACTTCCATGGTCTAGGGGAGATACTGCTATTCCAAAAAGGGGGAGAACTTCATCACTTTCCACACTGCCACCGACTGACTCTTTTTCTCTTACTTTTGAGCACCGACCCTGTTAACAACAATTTCGCTGCATTTCTGATGCACTCCTGGCCAGTCAGCAACATTGCACTATATGCAGGAAATCACTGGTCACCGAACTACTTGGAATGTTATAATTTTGTAATCTTTAACAATATTATTTATATAAATAAAATATAATAATTTTGAATAAAACTGGGTCGATGCTTTCGAGTATAATTTCTAAATTCATTCAAATATATTTCTACTCAAATTTCCATTCTTGACAATATTTTAAATGGCAAAACGGTTATCTTTGTTTGAGTTGATACTTGCAACGAAGCAAATATATTTATCTATTTTGAACATTAAATCAAAAAAATAGTCAACCTAACGTTTGCATATTCTATGGGCTTCATACTTTCGATTGGTATGGAATTTGTCCATTAACCAAACCAGTCAAATGTTAAAAAAATGTAAGTAACCCAGCGATATAAAGACTGAAAATAATAGAACTTCAATAATTTTCTCTCGGAAACTATAAGGATTTTACAATTTACAAGTTTTTTCACTTTTATTTAGCTATCTTAATTCGTTTTACTTATGAAATTGGATAACATTCCCTACAACTATATTATAGCATTTATAACGTAATAAATAGTACACAAATTTACACTTTGATTAGATTGATTTGAATAGATACTTAGAGTTAAATCAGTTGTTAATGAGCTCTACTAATACGTTCCCAAAGGACGTCTACTTACCATTTACCCCGTATAAAAGTGAAAGTTACAAAGTGAAATAAATACCTAAGTGTAAGTAAACAAAAACATTAAAAAATAATCCACATTAATCGCTTCCTAAACAGGCTATCAGCTCCAACCATTTCACCCATCCGCCACTAGATTGATGGCATCACGCATTCACAGCAGGTTAAAAGCGAAACTAACCCCTTTGGTTATGAAAAATGATGATAATGTACCGCAATACCATCGCTGTTAACATTGCCAAGTACACAATTAACCCCATTTGCCCAAAATGGCTTCTTTGTGTGGAGTGACGCCGGCCCGCTGTTAGCCGAACAATGGAAGATGCGGAGATTAGGCCGGACAGCCAATTATACAAAGATAAGCTGCGTGAGTTACGGACATAATACAACAAAAGGATTATGCATATATAGCCTTAGGTGAGGACTGATTAACTAACAATGGATTGGAGTTACAGAAGTGGACTTTATTGAGTATTGAATATACAGAAATCGCTCTAGGATTATCGGCTGAAAGCGTCAATCTAGAAATTCCGTGATTGTCTAGTGTAAATGTTAATTTGGAGTCGTTATAAGAGGATTTCTAGATCTGAAACGCTTCAGTGAAACAAAAATTTTCAAATTAATGGAAATTGTTATCCAGAAGCTTGTAATGTCGCATTTCTCATCATAATGAAATACTTCAGGTATAGTTTAAAAAGCAGTAGCTTCAATTTATGCAATTGAATACTTCTCAACTTCAACTACACTCAGAGAAATCTTTTAGTTGACATTCGCACGTTGTGCAATCACATTTATAGCAACTCATCACAGAGATTTAAACAATTGTGCAAATTACTTGTAGGGTATAATATGGGGGTTAAATATAGTCAGTCAAGTATTTCTTTAAATAAAAAATTAGGGCAAATAAAATAATTTTGTTATTAAAACTATTTATATCTAGTAGGTATATTCCTGACCACATATAATAATAGAAATATGTTATTTACAGGAAGTATCGGTCAAATTGTAGAACAAAAAATCATCGAATTTTACGTACATTCCGGGCCCTTTATTTACACATCATTAGAAGAAACATATTTTTAACTGGAACAATGCAAAATTTTATAAATATCAACAAATTTTCTTTTTTAACAAATAACTCACAAATATTATAAGTAAAATAATTTTTCACGACTGTGGGGTTGTTACATTAGAAATAACAAGTCCACGGTTTGTAACACGTTAAATATATTAATAAAGATATAACAACTGGGAAAGAATGTTCCACCAATACAGAAGTCTGGACGGATGTTACGCGAAAGATGAGCGACAAGTAACTGCTGTCGTTCTCCCTGGACCTCTCCAGGAAGGTCTCGGGACGCTAGTTAATCCCTGACCATCCCTTTATTTGATTATAATTGGGCTCAAGTCAGAAGGTACTTTAATGGTTTTATTGGCATTGATTTGTTTATTGCTTTAATGCAAATGTCATTAAATTGTAATTGTAGGGATCACAGGTGTAGGTCGATGACCGGTGTCGGTGACTGCTACAACGACAATCTGTACCAAACTGTACTGACATTCTCATTTTGTTTTTTGTTTGTTATTAATAGTTTTTTTATAACAAATATGTTATCCAATTTTTTCTGAAACTTGAAAATAAACTAGCAACGTTTATGCCATAGCTAGTAAAGTTATATCTTGTACTATCTAACATATAATTAAATATCTTTGATTTATCCCTCTTTTCCCGAAAAACATTTTTAAGTTGAATGAATATGATTTTTTTTAAAAAAGATTTTAATACATAATGTCAAATACCGTTAAGACTAGATTTAGGAAAGTATTATGTCACAGTCACAGACATTTTTTCGTTTTTTTCCAGAAATATTATTGTATTAATTGCTTGATGTTACTATTTTAAGTAGAAATTTTTAGTTATATAAACTGAAATTTCTAATTAATAATTAGATTAATTAATTAATAATTATAAATATAATAACAAATTTGAAGGTGCCAGATATAAAAAAAACAAATAAAAATAATTGTATTACATAATATCCATTATTTTTACAGTGATTTTACAGTTTTGTCAATTTGGAGACACTAGGTAATAAGAAATATACAGTAATTTCTAAATTTAAAGTTTTTATCTGGTCGAAAATAATATACCGTGACTAATTCGCAACACATAGATAAATGTGAGACGTGAGTGTTGCAAGGGATATGATTACCTAAACGTGCCATTTGAGAAGGGTTTGAAGCACACAAAATTAGTAAAAATAAGTTGATTTCAAGTGAGTTTAGTAGCAAACTTCAACAGTTTAATTTAAATGGCCGCCACCATCCACTTATATCTACCTGATGCGCATTTCGAGGATATCACACTTTAACACTTAAGCCTTGTTTTCTTGGACAGAAAATTTGCGGATATTGGCGCGAATTTCGCAACTTTTATTTTATTTATGGCGGGAAAATTGAAGCTTTTACAAATTTTGCAAAACCAGCAAACTTCAAAACACAGTACAACTATTATTGCTACTCATCATTATTATGTAGTGTTAAAAAGTTTGTTTTGAGCTTCTGACAATCTATGACACTCAATGACAGTTTCATGATGAAAATGTTATAGTTAACAAAATTCATTAAAAGTAGAGATTTTTCCACCATTAAATAAATCGCGCAAATATTTGCGAATTTCACATCCCTAAAGACAAAAGCCTTTAGAAAACATTGCACTATACACACACACTATTCACTATTGGTTACTAGCAGAGCCACTGTAACGGTTACACATTAACACTTATTATATTGTATCGTACCGCTTTCCGTATGGCTTTCATTTATCCATGTTTCGTCAAATTGTAATATATTCTTTAATTCAGATTCCGACCTTTTAATATTTATTTTAGATAGTTTCTTTGTCATGCTACTATTTCGTCTCTTTCTATTAGTATTTTCTTTTCGATTTAATTTTATAAGAAAGTTGACATACCATAATTTATATGTTACGCATAATTCGCAAAATCACCCTTGTATATATTTAAGGAAAAGCTTCATCTAGTAAGATATAGCAACCCAATTATTCTTATTGCCAAAAGCTCATTTTAAATATATCATCTTCCTTCCATGAGTTTACACTATTTTCCGTTTCACAGTTGTACTTCTTTGTCACTCTTTATTGCGCTATACATATACACTAGTCACGGACATTCTTGTTGATAAACTAAGTACATATTTTAACCACATTACTTACACTCATATTTTGTTCTTGCGCCCTCCATTCATATGAGCACAAAATGACTAATAAATTAATTACATTCATAATTAAATTAGCGAAAAGATATACCCGAAATTTTTCCACGCGCACATCCTAACCTTTAATTTAGGGGAGAGTCCTCCAGTACCGTCACCTTAAGATTTATCAACAATAAAATCGAACTACCTTAGGTTACATGTTTAATAACTCCTGGTATGTGTGAAGGAACTCTTGTGCTATGAATAGAAATAATAAACTACCGTCATGTTTAGAAATAATCAACTTTATTATTGCAATTTGAAGACTAGGAAAAATCAGTCTCTAAAAAAATGGCCTCCAGTACCGGCCAGCAAATATATGACCATTTATACCATGCAATAATCGCAAATATACTGATTTGATAGCTCTGATATATTCGCACAAGCTTCGTGGACCCAAGCCTTACAGTTTCCACATTGTATCCAATCTTCTTCATGAGAATCAAGACATAAAGGTAGTTCGTGGCACCTGATAGCGATCTGCGGCTTGGCGTGCACTCATTTCATTATTTAAGACATTTCCTACGGCTTTACGCATGTTCGCAGGATCGCAGGTACCTTTCTTCATCCTTTTCCTACCATCATTTTCAACATCTGACATCTTTGTGTACCTGTAAGCAAAGTAAACTATTCAAAAATGAACTTAATCAATGGCCGGTACTGGAGGACAATGTTGTGGCCGGTACTGTAGGAAACAGAATAACATATTATGTTCGACTACAACTTATGAACAAAGATTTATTTTAACCTTATTTTATAATAATCATATAAATAGCGAATACATACCAGGTTTGACTTGTTTCAAACTAGTTCATTAAACCCGAAAAATCACCCATAGAACTTTGGTTGCGTAGCGTACGTCTACCACGCTTTTCACAAATCTTTGCACTGACAATATACTGGTCGCGACAGGTCGCCGCCGCGTGGTGCATTATACTTAGTAGAATGTATGACACTAATGAGCGGTACGAGTATCAGCGCTACTCGTTATGGAATACTAGAACTAACAACTGCCCGGTACTGGATGCCGGCCGGTACTGGAGGACTTTCCCTATATCATTTCAGTAACATTCAAAATTTGTTAGTTCTTGCAGTCATTCCCACAGCTGACTGAACTTCACACTAGTGAAGCGAGCTGCACGAAATAGGCCTTTGTCTTTCATCCCACATGCTGATCTCAATCTTTAGACAAAATCTCGTAAATTTGCGACCCTTTGTTTATCGGTATTGATTTGTATGTAAACTAATTTGGGCTAACGCTCCTAAATACTTCCTGGATAGTCGTCAGTTTTGTGTACTTAACCCACATAGTTTGTCTGTATCTGAATTTAAACTGAGGTACTTACTATTTGAATTTATTTTTTTCGATCTATCTGCTTTTGTCGACATTGTTCCACCCTTTAAGTTGTAATCAGGCAAATGTTTTTGAGCCAATCCGTTCATGACGTCGTTTTAACATATCATTATCATTTGATTGTCTACAAAATAGAGGTATGAAATTGTTTGGAAAATGTTATTCTCTCTATGTATTATAAAATCCAGGTAGGTATATCTTTTTTATTAGTAACTTTAGCTAGACTAATTTTTATTTTAGGTAATTATTGAACCCAGTCTTGTGTATGGAATTGTCCCTTGGCATACATTAATAGAAATTATTTAGGTGACTGTTATTGGGTGATAATTGTATTATTATATTAATTTTTATAGTTAGATTTGACTTGAAGGAGACCACCTGACGAAGAAATTCTAGAAACGCAGAAATAAGTCAGATGTCATCTATTGTGGCTGGATATACACATTTGGAAAGTGAGGATCATGGTGAATTGTGTTTTGCCGCTTGCTTGTATTTGTGTCATGCTACACGCATACTTCCACCACAGCGTGCTTCCACTGTTCGCATCAGGCAGTGTTGCTAGGTGGGAAAAATCAGTGCATGAGAATAATTTCAAAAAGCATGAGGTTTGGAGAAAAAAGCATGAGATGGCTTAATTTATCAAAAAACACCTCTTGACACAGTTTAATTTTTAATTACCTTTGTAATGCCATTTTTATTTCATTAAAAAGCATTATGTTATGCTATTTTATCATAATATTACATTGTAAGTAGGTACTTATTAAAAGTTATTAACCACGTAACCTTTCTAATTTATTTTATTGTTAGGCCGGGCGAACGTGGGTGACTCACGGGTCGTAAAATCTGTTGTTTCCAGAAAATGTAGGTACCCTTACGGAATAGAGTTAAGAATCACTGCAATACAGCACACACACCGCATATCCGTCGACTGTCATACCCGTTTATGTATTCATTGCTAATTATTAAGAGAGCAGTCTACAATAAAGGACATTTCAAGTACCCAAATATTGTAGATACCTACCTCTATTCAATTTTGCCCTCAATGTTGCCTTTATTTCTCGTTAGGTCTTTGTTTTGGTAGATTTCAAAGAGTAATTTTAATAATTTTATTTTTTTTTTTTGTGTCTATTAAAAAGCATGAGATTTTGTAATCAAAATATGAGAGCATGAGATTTCCTCGGAATGCATGAGATCTCATGCAAAAGCATGAGACCTGGCAACACTGGCATCAGGTGACCGGATTCAGGTCTGTAATCTGTGGCCCATGGCTTGCAGTCTGCAGTCTGCGCCCGGCTTCGGCGGCGGACGGTAGGTTGGGATAGTGGATAGTGCACTTATCCGTCGCTATGAATTTGTCGACGTGATCAGAAATTAAGGACAATTTGATATAATTTAAATTATGTCAAATTGTAATATTCCTATAAATGTTTATCATTTATCACTAACTGGGGTAAAAGAAAACAAATGATTACTCTTAAATAAAAAACAAAAATAAAACGTAGTCTCTTCAAATAAAAAGCCTGCCAAAAAGAAAAATAAATAAATTTAAAAATTCTAAAAATTAAAAATTTACATTTTATGTAACTTATAATTGATTGGTAGATGTTAATTTATTAGGGGTTCAAATATTCCACCTTCGTGAGCCAAAAAATAACCTAATCTATCAAAGAAGTTTCGCCGAACTTCTTGCAGAGTCTCTGCAGTTATCTGCGTGGTGGCCTCAACGACTTTCTCTTGGAGTTCCTCTAACGTAGTAGCACTTTCATGGCTATGTTTGTAAATGGTTTCCTTAAGGAAATCCCAAAAAAGCCGCAAGGTGCTAAGTCAGGCGATCTTGGTGGCCACAATATTGAACCCTCCTGCCAATAATACGATTAGGAATGTAGTCTGAAGATACTCCATTACCCTAACTGCATTATGTGCAGGACAACCATCCTGTTGGAACCAAATTTCCTCGAAATTAACATCAATTTCGCGAACGGCAGGAATAACTTGATGTCGTAATAAACGCAAATATCTATCCGCATTTAAATTGTGAAGGATTGTGATGTCCATGGAGTGGAAAAGAACTCTCATCAGTAAATAAAATATTTCTGATGAAATGTTCATTTTCAGCTTTTTCCATCACGGTTTCGCAAAATTCCATTAGCCTGATATTGTCCTCGGAAATATCTCCTGTACTGTTTGTAACTTAAAACATTTGTATTTATTACAGATGCAAAAACATTTCGGACTGTTCGCTTATTAACATTAACTTCTTCGGAAATTTGGCTACTCGAACAAGGTCCATTAATTTCAACAACTGAACAAACATGCACTTCTCTTCTCTCTCTTGAGACAATTGATGAAGTGCATGTTCATCATTTGTTTTTTGACATTTCCTGCAAAACCCAACAACACAACCGTATTTTTCAAAAGCCTTCACAATATTATTTATTGTTTGAGTGGAAGGGATTGGCCGATCCTCATATGCCACAATGAATAAATTAACGGTGTCTTGAAGAGAATTTCCAGCAAAACGCCATTTTATTATACGGACCTTTTCGGTTGTATAAATCAACATTGTATTACTTATTAATTAGTATTAAACCGATAATAGCTATCTAAGCACTTGCTAACCCTTACACAGATTTGCAATGACGAATAGGCGTTGGCGATACGAAACCGATTACCGTAGTAGTGGGGAATGCTAATGGCCAATGCACGCTTATACTTCGTACCTTCCTGGGATGATACGGCAATTTGTACTTTCTCTGTAAAGATCCGCAATTTCCGATTCTGTATGTGGTCGTAATATTCAACAGTGAATTTGAGACGTGAAAGTTATTGAATGATTTCATTAAGTCCGGTAGGTTTTCTTTTGTTACATTATATTGGATATTCATTAAGTGTTACATTGTTTCTATCTTTGTTTTACAACTGATAATTACATAATAACTATATTACAATATATAATACAGTTGTTTGCTCTTAGAAGTAACATTGTCTCCAAGTATATCTAATGTAATAGGTTTATAGGTTGACAACACACATCTAAGAAACAATTATATATATTTTTCTATAGCGCAGTTAGAAATACTATGGAACATTACCAAAAAGTTATTATAAAACACTAATTTTACTAGCTAAACTATTTTATAAGCTTGTCGCAGAATTATTTATAAGTTATATATTTACTGTATAAGCTGTTTTATTGCATAGCTTAAGATATATTAAGAATTAAAATAAAATATTTCAGTTGCTGACAACAAACTGTTTTGCTGGTTGGGTACTGTGTGAATATTAATTAAATTAATTCTATCGTCTTTGAAAATATATTTAACTATCTAACTCTAAAAATGGCTAAGGCAACAAGGCCATTTGCCTATAGTGACATGTTGATGTTAGTATTACTTGACTCAATAGCTTTTCTAAAAACATACATAAATATCAAAATTAAACTCAAGAGAAAAAAATCACAATTAATTATTTTTAATTTTTAATTTCTATTTTTCATATTCATATTTTTCTACATTACTTGCCTTATTAATTTATTAATGCTTTGTTTTCTGAATTTGTTTTTATTTTTCTTATTTATTTTTTCCACTTTTTCCAAATATCTGAGAGGAGAATACTTACGCCAAGGAATTCATCATGGCGATTTAATTCACAAACATGACAAAACCACGGATTAGTGGGTTATACAATAGGGATGAGGAATTTCTTATATCTATAGAAAATTACATTTTTAAATATTTTAACAAACAGGTACTTTAATCCTAAGTATATAAATTTTTATTTTTCTTTGATTATGTATTTATAAATATCTAAGTATATTCTATAATCACCTAGTGCCAACAATGACTGTAGGTTAAAGGGTTTTTCAATATTTAAATTATTCCACCGTTCCAATAACGTTTTTATAGATGCTGCCTTATTTTTGCATTCCAATATTATATAGGTATTAAAATGTTCCTATTTCACCACAAGTAGAGTGATATGTCGCCGCCAATTTTATTTCTTTCTGTTCTGGGAAATTTCCATGATTTGTTCTTAGTCTGTATAATGAAATTCTTGTCTCCATCTTCCACTGTTTTAAAATAAGGTTGACTATTGGGATTTGAATTAATATCTTTGCACATCTTGCTCTTTGTATTTTGATTATATTCATCTGTCCACTGTGTTCTTCTTCTTCTTCTTTCTAGTCACCTAGTGTAATTTCTGTTATTATGTAATTTATGTGTTAGTTAATTTATCTATGAAGCTTTTACTGTTTGACACAATTAAAAAAATATGTACATGTTTTAATTATTCATTTACATATTTTATTGATTCCAGTAGGTATAGCTATTAACTCTGCATTATACGGTGAGGCACACATACAACCCTTCTTTTAAGTTATCAACATTTATGTGGTACTTCCGGTTTTCCCGGAAATGACGTCATCTCTGATATCTTAAATGGATATAATAATAATAATAATATTTTTGTTACTGCTATCGAATCTAAGATAAAGTCTGACATGATATGGCACAATGCCTATCAAACCTTGGCAGATCAGAAAAACCTGTCAATAAAGTGAATAAAATATTTAACAATATGTATGATTTAATAAAATTAGGTAATTCATAAGTATTGCTAAATATTTTATTTAGTCTAACGAGACGTTTTTCGTCATTTGAACGATCTGTCAAGGTTTGACAGGCATTGTGCTATATCATCTGACTCAGAATTTACCTGTGTACATTTTATATCTGTAACAGAAATATTAGTGTTCCATTTAAAATAAGATAGATGGCGTCATTTCCTGAAAAACCGGAAGTACCATATAACTATTGATAACTTAAAAGGTTATTTAGAAAATAAAAATCGACTTATTTTTTCCCAAAGACATCCTACCAACCATTTACCAGTTTCAAGGGGTGGGGAAAGGGTTGGCAAGACTTTATCGCCGCACTGTATATTGTGAAATCTTTATGTAAGTTTATTACTTACCTTATTTACTTATGGATCGTAAAATGCACAAGAAGTCTCTCCAAATATTTTGGATCCGTCGGTATAAATACACTTTGAATTTCCGTAGTAATTCGATATCTGCCGCAAAGACCATATATTTACCAAATACTTGGGGTACGAATGGTAATTTGTAAAATAAAATATATTAAGTAGACAGTGCCATTCTGTTTTGAAGACAGATACAATATTGTTTCGGAATATATTATTAGTTTGAATTATGTTTTCGTAACTTGTGCACCCTAATATTGTCTTCTTGTTTAACAAAATATATTTAATGTAATTGATTGCATTTCTTTATTAACTTTATACGAGATAAAATTCATCATTAGCTCTCTTGAGACCTAAATTTCAAAAACTTAAACAGACATTTCACGATATTTGTGTTGTTACAGTTGTTCATTTCATTCGAGCCATACAAACAAACAAACAAACCATTAGAAGTTTAACAGAATTTTCAAATTACAACTCTTACCAGCGTCTGCGTTCAATGCTCTCAATACTACTACATAGTTTTCACCGAGCATTTCGCCGGTTTTAATGTAAACACAACTTTCCGGCCGCTTCTTTGCTCGGCGCGTTCGCTACAAGCCAACTTAATTAACATAAACACTAAATTTAATTAACGGGACGTTATCGTTACAAAATTACAGAAATTAGATACGTCTCCTCATCTTTTAATTGCGTTCTAGTCGCCGAAACGAAAGCGCAACCAATTAACTTCCCTTTAATGCTGATCGTTAATTACCGAGGGATAGTTGGAGATTTCAAATAGTAATGGGTGAGATGAGATAAATAAGTAATAGATTTAATGTAAAATCATTATAGGGTGTTCTGGAAGGGTTCAAGTATTATTATGCATCAAGTAATTAGAATACGTAATTAATAAATTTGGATATTTGCCCGTTTAAAGAAAATAAATTCATTATATCTATTGATAATACAACAAAAACTGTATATTGAAAATGCATATACAGCCTGCAAGAGCTGCAGCTACGGATTAATCAAAGGGTCAAGAAATCCAAACCAAGGAGTGTGTTAGTTCGAATATCGTTGAGACGAAGATGTCGTGCCTGCTTGGAAATGGAGCAAGGGCACTTTGAACATCTTCTGTAACTTTGTTTTTGTTTGTTAAAAGCTTCCTTTGTCGGTTTATTCCTAATAAAATAAAATATTTGAAAAACGAATAGTGGTCCATATCTCCACAACCGGACTTTGCGGACCCATGTTTCTTGAGACTTTTCTGCTTATTTTGGTTCATACTATTACCTCCTTAAATATTTTACACTCTTTTTAACACCCTGTAGAGGGTGTCCTCTTTAATTCTGAAGTAACTTACACTGTAAAATAGTAATTACACATTATAACACAAAATAACACAGTACTGTGTTAATCAAAATCCACACGGGTTGTATATACTTTAACACATTTCTCTGTATGTAGCAGTGTATGAAAGGTTTAACTCAATCCACTGTGTTAGCATAGCACATAACGTTCACATTTCAGTGTTATTTGTATCATTAAAGGTGTAGGCTTTACACATTAACATGTTATATGTGGAAGACTCACCTACCTTTTTAGTTTGTTAGTTATGTTCCTGTTTGCTTTCGAAATAATTTTTTATGAATATAATTTTTGAAATACCTTTATTTTGACATATTCTAGAGATTTTGCCAGTCGTTGAGAATGCACTAAATATAGCCTGGGATGTTGTAGAAAACGTCAGAATAAACGAAACAAGAACATAATTAACGAGATAGATGACCTTCCGTATCAATATAGGTATAAAACTTTCAGAATTATGGTAATTATAAAATAAAAGATATTTTACTTGTTATGGTTTTATTCAAATAAAGTACAGTTCAAATTTACTGATTAAAAGAACTTACCTGAAGTTCGATCATAATTATATGAGGGTCCAGTCCGAAAATATTACACAATTGTTTACAATGTAGTACGCGTTTGTTCTACTCGAGCACAGGGTTTAAAGAGTTTCAAAACCGGTCCTGTCCAACTGGCCTTGATGCCCCCCACATTCCGTTGTAACTGAAATGCAACTTTACATGTAAGTTATTATAAACTAGGAAGGAAGAAAATGTAACATTAGTACAACTAATGTAAATCAAAGAAGCTGTTGCGTAGGGTTTGTGTAACAGTCAGGTATTTCTCAATTGACGTTTATACACATAAGTTGGGGTTAGCTAAGGTAACCCTAAGCAAGGCTGAGATGAATTAGGACTCGATGTTTTAACTTAGTCTGGGATGAGTATTGTCAATATTGAAGCAAATGATTTCGCCTTAAGTGAGAGCCAATATGATTACTAACTTACTCGAAAGAAATTCGAGGGTAGATTCACAGGAATCCTCTCAGTATTTCAGCATCTGCTGTAGATTCAATGTAAAATTATACCAGGGTTAAGGTGGTCAATGTCTAGAAACATCTTTCGAGAATCTTTTGATGTGTTGATTGTCTTCTAGTTTTCTTGAAGTAATGAATGACAGTGCCGCTCAAGGTAAGTTGAGCGCTGTTTCGCCAAACAGGACACAATACAAGATCACTTTCGGATCAAAACTAAAAGATCGGTAATTACTAGTTTTGTGAATAATAAATTGCCATTTCCACAGGGGAACGATAAGGATACCTGTCAAGTTTTCCGTAAAAAAATTCTACAATACTCGTAGAATAAATGCAAAATGATGGCATACAAACCGAAATTTTCTAATTAACCGTAAATACATCTGGCTTTTAGTCCAGGATCCCATAGCCAGGAGATATATCTTGAATATTTATAATTATTGCTTGAAGCTAATAAATCAATTTCTATAAGCCGACTCGAAATATCATTGAAAATCTCTGAATAAATAGATCACTCAGTCTCAGATATTACAGTAAATGTAAGATGCAAATATCCGCAAACTGCTGGCTTCGCCTCATTGCCAGATATATTCTTAATAAGGCATTTAGTTTGATACACTACACATGTTGTTGACATGACATGTTGTATTGTCAATTCTTGTTAGAATCTAACAATTTCCCATATAGCCGCATATTGTCGGCAAAAACATTTCAGTTCAAAAATATATCTTGAAATTCCAAGAACTCATTTTTAACTGCACGAACTAAAGTCCACCATCCGTGTGCGCTATCTCTGCAGCAATCAGATAAACTGGCGTCACTAGATCATTGCAACAAGTGTAACTGTTCTAGCCACCACTGCAAATCTAAAATTATATCTCAGGAAATAGGCATTATTGTTGAATAATTTCCAAGGTTAGCTTTTAGGGTTATATATTTTGAATGATATAATTTTCTGTGTACATGAAGCTATACTTCACAGCGAGGCAAGCAGAGGTTATCAAGCCATTAAATTTGACAAATAATTTTTTTTTAACTTGTGAGGACAGTTTTCTAAACTTTCTAATTTTGTTCTTTTCGAATCGAAAGGGAACTCCAAAACTTACGCCTATTCATGAGGGTTTAATAAAGAAATAGTAAATTGCACATGCCTACGATATTTCTCTTTTGTTTCCACCCAAAAGCAGAAAATCAACGAAACCAGTTGATGCATGTTATTCCTTGAGAATGTAGTCTGTACAACAGGTTTCGTAGGTTTAGTAAAGGTAAATGACGCTGATGATAGCTAAATGACAGACAAGCAAATTCGTAAAGATGTGCATCAAATTCGAATCGCAGGGGTTTCCTGTGTTCTTAATGAATAGACGGCAAATAATAGGCATCTTTGAGATCCATTTTTGCTGCCTAAATTGGAACTCCAAGCCGAACTACTGTCCGGGTGTCCTCCATTTGAAATGGCTAACCCGCTAATAATATATTAGGCACGAGTTGACCAGGAACAAGATTTGCAAATTTTTTATTTGTTCAATTCTTTTCTTCAAGCATAAAGTTGCTTGAAGCTGATCAGGTATGTCGAGAAAAGGTAATTTATATCCTAGCAACGAATCCAAGACAATCGAACTGTCACACCTGGTTAGCCATTGGTCATTAAAATATTTGTAAACGACCTGCATAGAAAAGAATACTTACTGATTCTATTTCTACTTCTTTCGCAAATGTGCTTTTAATTATTGGTCACAACCCCCGCCCCGCTTGACATGCCGGGTGTTGGGCATTTTAAACACGATTTTTTGTGGGAAAACTATTAACAGTGGTGCCCCCGCCCCTTTTTGTTAGAATGGCAGAATAATTGGAGGTGCTGGGTAACAGAAATTCTTTGCTAACGTTTTATAAGGTTTTCACAAACTTTAATTTCCCAGACTGAACTGACCCAAAAGGATATTCAGCTGAGGTAAGCACGCATCAGAAATAATCTTGATATTTTTTAATGTCGGTATTATTACGTCCTTCGTCGTAGAAACACGATTTTTGTCAAACGGAATAATATCAAGATTATTTAGAACAGTGGAAACACTTTTTCTCAAAGTACATAACCCTTTCCTTAGTTGATTCTGAATCTCTACATGAGATGAATCAATCAGTAATGGGGTAGTATTTTTATGAGGCGATCATTATCTCCTACTTTAATTTGGGAGAAATTACATTTGTAAGGTTTATTGAAATTTTATAATTACCGAGAAGACCTACAGAGTCTTTCTTTTTAAGTCCGTTTTAAAGAATAGCTCGCCATCTTAGGATGATTTATTTATGTAATGAAAAATCGGTATCTTTGTCTTTTTTTTGGGATTGTCTCCCATGATATTGAGAATATCATCCAACAAGGATGGTAATATCTCATCATTGTGAATAACCAGTGCACCAGGATTTCATTCATTTTATTAACATAATAGATGCTCCAGCCATCAGTCACTAGATTAAAAACTGCGCTGTAAACCAGTCCTATGCAATTTTAGGTAATTGACAAGCGATCGTCCACATGTATCGTATGATATTGAGAATATCAACCTGCAAGGACGGTAATATCTCATCGTTGTGAATAGCCAGTACACCTGGTTTTTCATTCACTTTATTTATTAGTACAATAGATGCTACATGCATCAGTATCTAGATTAAAATTCGAGATTAAAGCCGGTCATGTACAATCTTGGATAATTGACAAGCGATCGTCCACGTACATTGTGTGATATTGAGAATATCGTTCGACAAAGATTGTAATATCTCATTGTTGTGAATAACCAGTGCACCCAGTTCTTCGTTCACTTTATTTATTAGCAGAATAGATGCTACATGCATCAGTGTCTAGATTAAAATCCGCGCTTAAAGCGGGCCCTGTACCATCTTGGGTAATTGACAAGCGATCGTCCACATGCATCGTGTAATACATATATCATCCGGCAAAGATGATAATATATTATTGTTGCGAATAACCAGTACACCCAGTTCTTCGTTCACTTTATTAGCAGAATAGATGCTACATGCATCAGTGTCTAGATTAAAATCCGTTCTTAAAGCGGGCCCTGTACCATCTTGAGTAATTGACAAGCGATCGTCCACATTGCATCGTGTAATACATATATCATCCGGCAAATATGATAATATCTTATTGTTGCTAATAACCAGTACACCCAGTTCTTCGTTCACTTTATTAGCAGAATAGATGCTACATGCATCAGTGTCTAGATTAAAATCCGCTCTTAAAGCGGGCCCTGTACCATCTTGGGTAATTGACAAGCGATCGTCCACATCCATCGTGTAATATATATATCATCCGGCAAAGATGATAATATATTATTGGTGCGAATAACCAGTACACCCGGTTCTTCGTTCACTTTATTAGCAGAATAGATGCTACATGCATCAGTGTCTAGATTAAAATCCGCTCTTAAAGCGGGCCCTGTACCATCTTGGGTAATTGACAAGCGATCGTCCACATGCATCGTGTAATACATATATCATCCGGCAAAGATGATAATATCTTATTGTTGCGAATAACCAGTACACCCAGTTCTTCGTTCACTTTATTAGCAGAATAGATGCTACATGCATCAGTGTCTAGATTAAAATCCGTTCTTAAAGCGGGCCCTGTACCATCTTGGGTAATTGACAAGCGATCGTCCACATGCATCGTGTAATATATATATATCATCCAACAAAGATGATAATATCTTATTGTTGCGAATAACCAGTACACCCAGTTCTTCGTTCACTTTATTAGCAGAATAGATGCTACATGCATCAGTGTCTAGATTAAAATCCGCTCTTAAAGCGGGCCCTGTACCATCTTGGGTAATTGACAAGCGATCGTCCACATCCATCGTGTAATAAATATCATCCGGCAAAGATGATAATATATTATTGGTGCGAATAACCAGTACACCCGGTTCTTCGTTCACTTTATTAGCAGAATAGATGCTACATGCATCAGTGTCTAGATTAAAATCCGTTCTTAAAGCGGGCCCTGTACCATCTTGGGTAATTGACAAGCGATCGTCCACATGCATCGTGTAATATATATATATCATCCGGCAAAGATGATAATATATTATTGTTGCGAATAACCAGTACACCTGGTTCTTCGTTCACTTTATTAGCAGAATAGATGCTACATGCATCAGTGTCTAGATTAAAATCCATGTTGCCAGCCGGTCCTGTACAATTTCGTCTACGTGACTAGACAAGGTGTGTCGGCTAGCGCTTCTTTTGCTTTGTTACCGGCAATATGGCCCTCGACCTATCTAGAAAATAAACGGAAACTAGCATATCTACTTGTTTTGCTACCTCGTCCAATTCCTTTATTATCTCGCTGATAATTTTTAGATTCACAAAATCCATTGTGCCCAAGAAAGCCGATTGCTTGACGATGGGTTTCTGTGTCTCTTATGAGACTTTTATTTATGTTTACTCATAGCAAACTAAAAGAGAATGCTAAAAAAGTTAATATTATAGTATTATATACTTACAATTATTGCAAACGACAATAATAAATTGCAGGACTCCTTGTTTAGCAAACCATGCTGAGGTGGCGACCCGCGCGCTGGAGCACAGAAAAACACAATGAGAGCTACAACGGAATGTGGGACATCAAGGACAGTTGGACATGACCGGTTTTGAAACACTTTAAACCCTGTGCTCTGAGTAGAACAAACGCGTACTACATTGTAAACAATTGTGTAATATTGAGGACTGGACCCGAAATATAATGAAAAACAACCCAAGTTTGGTAACAAAATATGTATAAAAATTAGTGGTATAGTAATACATATTAATTCTAATAAGAGACTTATAAACTAAAAACGTTCTAGTAAATCATAAACAATGAAACAACAAACATTAAACAAAGATGTATTTAGGCACTACATAATAGGAGTTTACGAAAATTAACTGGGAGTGATCTGAACATATAATTTTCTTTCTCTAATGTTACAAGAAAATCAAAATACAAAGTAATCTAAAACGTCAGAGTGAACTCTTACTACTTACCATTTCCTTGACCAAACCTCAATTTAAATATTCTCCATTTGAACACAGGGAATGAGGGGCATCTATACACAACACCGCTACATGACCAATATGGTGTAGTAACGTGTGTTGGATCAGCTGATATACTACTATAGAACACAATTAAGTTGTGTGCGTGTTAATTTTATAAAAATGTTGTACTTTTAACACATCACTGGTAAATATTACACAAATTCAGTATAGTTTATTGCTATACTAGTATTTTTAACACATTTTGTGTAAAACGTATAAAAAAGCCATAGGGTGTAAAACTATTACCACGGAAATTTTACGCAACTTTTTTTACAGTGTAGAATTAGGTAGAATTTAAAAAAATATATCAGAATTTAGGTATACAGGGTGTTTCAGAATTGAATCGACAAATTTTATTGACGTGTTTCGCAGGTAAAAATAATTAAAAAATATATAAAAACTAGAGGCCGAAAACACATCGTTAATATTAATGTTTTGTAATAGCTTGAAAACGAATAGGAGATATTCAAGTCCAGTTATAATTAGATAGTTTGTCACAATATGCCTCGGTAATGAGTGTTGGTAGTCACCAGTGGCGGATATACAGCTAGGCGGTCTAGTTAATTTAATAAATATAGTAATACGGCCCTGTAAAAGAGAACTGGTACCATATCTGAATTTTCTCCTCGGCAAAAATTTTCTTTTGAACTTTTGTCGTATTGCCCACCGTTTCATGGCAAATACAATTGTGTCTAGGATAAAATGTTACATTCAATAATATTACCAATTATTATTTTTTACTAAACCGTATTACTTTATTTTTGTATTAATTAGACTAACTATCTCTGACACTTTCGACTACTAATACATATTACCAAGACATATTGTGACAAACTATATTATTATAAATCACACCACGTTTGACTCAAATATCTTTTTTTGTTTTCAAGCTATTACAAAATATCAGTATTTACACCCTGTATCTTAAAAACGATATGTCTTCGGTTCTAAGTTTATAAAAATTTTTAAATAATATTTACTTGGCGAAAACGTCTTTAAAATTTGTTGACCTAATCCTCAAACGGGTAAACGTAGGTGGGATGTTGTAAGAATTAGCAGCAAGTAGTATTCGGTTATATAACACATAAAAAATCTAAAAGAAAAATCCTAGGTGTGTTTCACTGTAATTAAAGCATTTTAAAAAGAATTTTTAACAGTGTTTTGAAAAGTTCTAGATTTAGTAACTAATTTGAGTTAGGAAAAGTTAAATTTTTCCTAATTAGCGCGGGAAGAATTTTCCCTCACGTAAAAAATACATCATAACTTTTGAACTAACTATTCATTTATTGTCAAGTTAAATCGTTTCTTATATAAATCATCATAATCATTATTATAAATTTTAACTGTAACTCTTTTACAATCGGTTGTTGAAAGCCCTGCGCATGTTTTTGATGAAGTAGAGGTCGAGAGGACGAGATCCATGGCCAACTTTATGAGTAATAACAAAAAAACCTGTAAAGTGCTTAAACTTTAAGGCTGTCTAACTTTTTTTTTTAAGAGATAGAGAAAACTTATTTGTAATAAATTTTTATTGCAAAATTGATACCTTTCACCTGATGTAAACAGATTTTTGAAATATCGTATGTGGTTCGCTGCGCCTTCTAGGCGGACAGAAAACACACACAGAACTATCAAAGCAGGCTATGACCACAAAAAATTACCTGATTTTTCATGTATCATCCAATATACTTTACCTATGTCGCTCTTATCTTTTGTATTTATTAATGTTTTCAATTTTAGTATAAAAAATGTATAGGTACTTGCCTAAATATTTTCTTGTTGCTCAAGATAATGTAGAACCTGTTTTAAAGACGGCAACTGAAAACAATTAATAAACAGAATGCACTTTTTTATGAAAAAAAAAAAACAGATTTTCTTATGTATTGGTTTTCACATTAGAAGTAATTGCGTCTTTAAAATTGTTCTAACACAGACAATGTACCTTACACTAAATGTTGCAAGCTGTGAAAATAAATGTATTACCTGAGTAAAATCACCATTTGACAAACTGTTTGTTCTTGTCATAGTATTTATACCCGATAGTCATAATTTATACATAACCATTAGTTTGAAAATTGTTAAATTTATTGTGGTTTAAAAAACTATCATTTTGAATGTGTTATCACTTGAGGGAGAAGATTACACATTAATTAATTTCTCCATACCAATGTTATGTTTAAGTTGAGATGCTCTTAATTCTCAAAACATTAATTTAATCGATTCAGTGATTTAGTTGACTACTAAAATAAGCAGTGCTGAATTAGAAACAAATTTTTATTTCAATTTAAACAGAAAAGGTAAGTTTACAACTAGAAAATCCGAAAATAGTAATAACATCAGCAAATACTAGTAGCTATAACTAATACAGACAAATAATAATGAATTAGGTGAGATGTTCAAATTGAAAACCTCGATTTCTGACGCATAGTCGGACCCTTCTTGGTACATAATTTATTACATTGCTTAGGGTTTCAGGAAGCACCAAAGCACAAGCTTCTCTTATTTTTAGTTTTAGATCCTCTACATTTTCTGATATCGTTTGTAAAGCTTTATCTTTTACATAACCCCAACCGAAAAAATCAAGAGGTGACAAATTGGGTGAACGGGCTGGCCATTCAATGGGACCATGTGTACCCAACCAGCGATGTGGAAATTGCTGATTAAGGTAATTCTGAACAGTTTTTGAATTGTGTGGGGGTGCTCCATCTTGCTGAAAATAGATGAAGTCTTGCCTATTTTCCAGAGACAAGTCATCTATCAACTTATTTGTTTGCAGTTGACGTCTTTAAAACAGTTTCTACATTATCTTGAGCAACACGAAAATATTTAGGTACATTTTTTATATTAAAATTTAAAAAACTTATGTCAGGTGACAGGTATCAATTTTGCAATACAAATTCATTACCAATAAATTTTCTCTATCTCTTAAAATAAAAAAGTTAGACAACCCATGTTTGGGCATTTTCGAGGGGATTTTACAGTTTTTTTTGTTATTACTCATAATGTTGGCCATGTATCTCAAATTTGACTTTACGAGCATAAAGGCCTCCAAAATTTCAAAACAAAACATTTAAAGATTTTTGACGTATCTCGCATATTAAGCCCTCTTATATCAGACAGCCTGTATATCGTTCTACAACGTTCGTTGCTATCCATGTATTTTTTGATCTTGGTTGGAGCCTCGATTAGAAAATCAACGCCTGATGCGGGGAAAAGTCTTTATCCTAACATAAAGCTATTTTGGTTGTGATTAAAATCACCATCTCACCCACATTCTCTGAATGAAATGGTGATAAAGTGGGTGGCTGTATTTTTATTATTTTTTAGTCGCAAGTTGTAAAAGATACATTGGATCCAATCAACATTATTTGTTGTACTATTGCTATCCACATTCAACATGTCTTCGTCGTCAACATCATTGTTTTCATCTTGGGGTTGCAGATAAACTGCAGACCCCTCTTCATTTGATTATCTCTGCTTGCTTCTTCATTGGTTACTGTTTATCGATGTTTGGTTTCTCTGCTTATTCAGAACAGGTACTGATGAAAACTGATCTACGAGTAGTACCTTCCCAGAAGTCATCGGTGAAGCTTCAGATTGAGATAACTCTGCTACAGGTTTCTAGACTTTTTAGCCATTTCGCATGATCTAGTTGTGGCGAACTGTATGTTAGCGAATTTTGTGAATTGTCACGCTCATACACGGTTTCAGAAGAGGCAATATCTGGTCATTATTTCCTAGGAATACGTCAGTATCGGATGAAGAAAATAATTTTTTATACATTTTTTATTAGCGATAGTATGAATTGAAAATGTTTGAATGAAGTAAGTGGATGTTTTTAAATTATATCAATCTTGACAGATTATTATCAACACCTGTTACGTTATTATCGATTAAAAAATTAATTTTTCAAATAATTTTATGTTTCAGTATTGTGGATGTTTTTGAGTGTTCGTTTATGTTCAAAAGTTAATCTGAGGTTTAAATATCATTGAATGATTTTATTAAGGCACGTATCCTTTTTTTTGTTAGATTAATTCTGTTTGATATTTATTGAATCTGTTCTTATCTACGGAATTGTTCCTTAGCATGGGTACCTAGGTATTTGTTATCAAAGAACTATATGACTTCATTAATAGTAATTGTAGGAAAACTGATTTATAATTAGCTTAATTACTACAACTAATAATATGGTAAAATATTGTGGATCTAAGTCAACTCTGGTCGGGGCATTAGCCTACAAACTAGTTAATTTCACCAATTCTAGTATTACCTAATAAAAAATATTGAAGAAGTGTTGCAGCAGGTGTAAACTATCACAATTTACACTTGTGGCAGAAAAATTGTATGATATACAAACTTGTTGACACGTGGAGCACTGCCTGTGATGATTTACGCAAATATAGTTTTATTTTACAAAAAGTATGTTGACATTTATAAAACAATGCGATTGTCGGGCATGGTCTACAAATTGAATGGAATTATGGCCATTTTAATATTCGCTGCAACAAATCAATTTTTCAAATGTTACCAAACAGTAATTGATTTTCAGTCAGCTTGTTAACAAGTATTGTTAATTATTTTTATAATTGTTCATTGTAAGTCACGCCCGGTAGTATTAGTACTCATTTAAGCTTGAAATTACGAGTAGATTGGTGATTATAGTTGTATTAAATATATTTACACAGGGTGATTCAGAACTTATCTAAAATAATTTGGGAATAGATGCGTCATGAAAAATGGAGTCAATATCGTATTTTTTTTTATAAATTCCTCATAGTTTCCGAGTAAAAAATTATTGAAGTTGTAATATTTTCAATATTTACATCGCTGGACTACTGTAGTATCTGTCTCTAGCCAGGTGATTCCGAATATTAAAATCCGATTAGTTTTTGTAGGTATTAACCCTTTTGATGTGTTTACATTAGTTTATCAAGCAAGTGTCAGAAATGACTTACGTGTATAGCAGCTCGGAGTTGATGTATAGATATTGTTTTAATTTATGGCGATGTGAAAATGCTTTAGTAGAACGATTTTTCGGTAAATATGTGCCAAATGCTTTTATCGCGGTGTGCAGTAAGTGCAAGTGTAGTGCAACGCGAGAGAAATTTGAAACCAAATCGTTGAAAAGATGGGGGTCCAGGACGTCCATGGCATATGACAGCAGTATGGCGTATCATACACGAGATTATATCCGTACCATGTATGTATGTACGCGTGTACTGCGCGTCCAAGTATTTATACCAAGAGGTTGGACGAGGAGGACTGGTATCATAGCTGACACGAAGTGTATTGCACCAAAATGGATACCTACTATTGATAATTTACGCAAACTCTCGTAGTTGCTGCCAATAACTTACAAGTTCCAAACGGACAAGAAGCAGAAACATTTGTGTTGGTTTGTAGAAACTGGGTATGTCAAACAGTTTTATTAATTAAAATCACAGCACATTTTGGATAATGGTAGTCCCGTTTTTCTCATTTAGAAATTAATATTCTAATGATTTTAAACATATACGTTTCGACTAGAAGGTCGAGGGCTGGACGCGCTGGCATTGCACTCTTGCCAAAAACTTTTTGGAAAATCTTGACCAAACGCGTTAAATAAAAGAGCCAATAAAATACTTCTTCCACAGAACATATTTTGATATTTAAATAATACAGCAACACAAATCGGAAGCGCATATATATAGATATATGCGACTGACTTTGTAAACAGCTATGATCAGCTCGACACAGAACGGTCCGCAATACGGCTGGACCTCATAGTGCCTTCTCTCCTTTACTCGAATATATTGTAATCATGAGTACTATTCAATACAATATTTATGTAATCAAGTAAGTATTGAATACTTTAATATGACGATATTCAATGTTCGTATTCATAACGTTTAGACAAGTGTCAGGATTCCAGAATAGACAATTTATTAATTTAGGGTTTTCATGGATGTCCAATAATTTTAATGCCGGCACTGATACTTTTGTGTTACTACCAAAATTAAATTTCAAACATTAATTGAATTATTGCATTACTAGATCATTATAAAATGTCTGAAAAATATCTCATTTCTAAGGAATTAAAATTTTCACTGTCAATAACTCTAGTTCTGACTTAGATAAAATGAAATCTTCTCACCCGGTTCTATTCAGGTGCTCATCACCACCACTTCCTCATTTTAATTAAGTAAAATAAAGTTTAAAGCTTCCTTCAATATAGGAGATTATAATTAAGCCTTATGATTTAGAAACTGAATTGAATCATAAAGACAGGGTATTTCAATCGACTGCACTTTATATTATTCTACCCAATGACTTTTAATTTCATTTTTTATTACTCAGTAAGTTAGTAAACAATAATATTTTATCAAGGTGCCATGGAGCAAAACTGTTATTGGAAACTACCTACATCTATTTGAATAACAATTAATACATTCGTTTGCTTACATGGAGCTAGATTCTTTTCTCGCAGAGTTGAAAGATTATCTGTGTTCAGATACTTTGATTAACGGAGCAAATAGCACTTTCACAAGAATATTACCTTATATTACGCAATATATTCATCATATCCAATTAAACATTCAGGGTGTACTGAAATGACGTGTACAACGGATGACCACAGATTCCTGGGTTCACAATAAGTCGATTTAGCATGATGATTACATGATCTTGCTTATATTTCTAATGACTGCAAAAGATTTTAAATAATGTCAAAATGTGTCGGTTAGACTTATAACTGCGTAGCCCAAAAATGGTTAAAATGGATCAAGTCGTTTTCGAGATATTCGAAATAAACAAATAATTTTCGCGAACTTTGGCGCTGTCTAGCGGCTAAACGAAGCAATTTTGGAAATAAGTAAATTGGGCTAATTTGGCTTATTTTGAACCCAGGAGTCTGTAGTCTTCCGTTGTACATGTTTTTTATTGACACCCTGTATATAGGTGCCTGCAAAATTGATTACCAAACATATCAGCATACTTTGAACTTCCTTGTTGCTGCACAATTAAACCACAGGTAACCCAGGAATGTGTTGATACAATTGCAATAGGTACATTTTTCCTTTCAGGATGACCCTATGGTCACTTGTGAAGTACATACTCGCTAGTCAAGGAAAATACTCGTATATTTATATTTTATTTTAACGGATATATTCGATTTTTATGTACTGCAGTTTGTCTACCTTTATCATATTTAGTGACATAGTTGAGACCTTCGGCATTGATGACAACAAATGGACCATTGTACTATGAACTAAATTTATGTCCAATTTTATTGGAAACTGAAACAAGATCTCCCGGATATAAATCAAATCCAATTGAGTTTTACGGTCTAATTTTGATTGTTGACTGTTGATTTTGACTTCAGATTCAAATTCGCCAAAATATGAAAATTATTAAAATTTTTTGCATTTCCGTTTATTTTTTGCAATTTTCGCAAAACCTGTGGTTATGAAGCTTAACAGATTAGAAATTTTGATTGAACATATACATTACTTAAGAAACATCAAGATCAGATCAGAAAATAAAACAAATTTTTTCGTGCTTACTGACGTGATTTTCGAAATTTTTCGCCTTTACAACTATTTCTCACAAATTTTGAAAAATCTCAATAGAATACACTAAGAAATACACTCGATCAAGGTTACAAAAAAAATTCAGAACTTTTTGTGTTCACTAACGCGATTTTTTAAGGATTTTTTGCGATTCACTCAATATTTTGAGGGTGTTTGCATTAAACTACAAATCGAGATAAATCCATCTCTCATTGGACTGGAAGCAACTGAAGTTGCTGTAATAGTCCATATTGCATTGAAACTTACTCTGAGTACAAGAAAATTGTCAAGTGTTTCACGGAAAACTAGAAGAATTCTAAAACACCATAAATTATACCGATATAAAATTACATTAGTTCAAGAGCTTAATGAAAATGATGACGATTACCATTTAAAATATTGTGAGGCTATCAGTCAACGAACAATTGACAATTTTCTTTTTAATATATGTCATACTCACTACTGTTTTTCTCTTCTACATTTCAATAATATTTTGCGAAGCATGCATCCATCATCTAGAAAAACTGAACGTCAGGGTAAGATTTTGTGCAGATTCCATTATTGGCTCATAATAACCGTCATAATAGCTGCCGTTCCAAGAATATTTCGTAAGATACACGACCGGCATCCAGAAAAACTCAACATTTAATCGGAAATTTTTGGAAATGGCAATATTAGACCATTTTTTTAAATATTTTTTAGGTACTAACAATATTGTCTGAAACTAACTACTCTGCGGACTAAAGCCCCGACCAGCGTTGAATTGCATCCGCAATATTTACCCATATATTCTTTGTTTTTAACTTCTGTAACATTTTTTTAACTGTATTGAAAACGGCGTTAATCCCTAATTAATTCACATACTTGAGCAAAATGTTCCTTACTATGCCCGAAACTTAACGTTTCAATAAGATGAAACTTCCCCGCAATATGCGATGCCTGCTAGGCAATTTGTAAATAAAACGTTTCAAGAATTGATTGAAAGGAGATGATATACTGAATGGCCAGGTCCACAAGTCCACCAAACATACAGGGTGTCTGGAATATGAGTGTCGTAATTTTAAGTGCTGACCAATAAAAAACTCATATGAAAAAAATATCTAAAATCAATACTTTGTCTGTAAATACATTTCAAAAGTAAAAATACAACTGCAAATATATGCAAAACATATTACGAAAATACAAACTAAGGTACAATAAAGGTTAAGTAAAAGCGCCTGTAACGTAGTTTGCTCATAATTAGATTTTTGGATCAGTATTAATGAAGAAAACAATTGTTTCCGAGAAATTCGTTAAAACTGTAACGTACGACAACGTTGCTGTGTCAGGCTGCTCGTGATAACCTAAAAGTTTGTCTAGTTTTTCTTTGATGTTTGTGAGTGTACATAAACTAAAATGTATAATACAATTTATAGCAATCATAACCAGTTGCATGGCATATTAATTTACAGCGAATCTAGGCAAAACCCTCTGGCTACAAGACGTTTGTACAGTAAACGCTTCTTACAAGAAACTGAAGTCATTTTAAACACTTGTAACTATTATTGTGTGTTGAAAAAAATCGCTAAGAAAACCATTCACAGTAAGTACCTTATGTTTAGGTGCACCTATTTGTAATTATTATGTATAAATACATAGCAATCCTAAGATAGTATGTGAGCGACGTTGTCACATATTGAAGATCTGTTTGCTGCCATAATTCTGGTCAGAGAAAAAAAATGTTAAGTCAAATATGTTTTATTGAGTATCATATGACAAAATTAAGGCACTCATATTCCAGACACCCATGGCATGTCCTGTGGGATCATTTAAATACAAATATGTATGCTCCACCATATTCATTATAAACATTTTGAGTAATGTCTCTACTACTGTATAGAGGTTGATGGTGAGCATTTTAAATTTCTATTAAGGGTGGCGTTTCAGGCCAAATAATAGTGTCTAAAGATATACAAAAAAGTGCAACCAGTAGGTGGAGGTTTTTTTATTAGCTTAATCCTGAAATATGTATAATGTTAAAATTAAATAAAAATGTTTAACTTTTGGCGGAAAAATGCGCCAGAGAAGATGAAAAACCGGGACCTGTACCTTATCACTGTGTTCTATATACTGTGAAAAATACTTAACAACTTACATCAATTCAAGTGTTACTAGTTTTTTAAAAGAATTCTTCGGGATGTGATGGTGTTTATAATGTCGTATACAAATTTTCTCAATGTGCAGTTGACATGCAAAATTCAGGAGATTTTATGATAAAACATAACAGGTGAAAATGATTCTTTCTTATTCGAAATGACTTGTCAGCCTGGAAACTGTTATACAACTTGGAGAACTTTTGTATAATTGACACAGTGAAGAAATATTGTTATTAAGGGTAGAAATTTGCAGAATGAATGCGTTCTTAAAATATGCCCCTCTCAAAACAAAAATTGACGACTTCGAGCGTTTTTATAATTTTTATATCACTGTATAACCAATATCTATAATATTGCCTTGTCAATACTAACTACAACCACTATAACGTTTTTGAATATATCTTTGAACGATTGTAAATTCTTTAAGATTTCTTTTCCATAATGGGGGTCCATTCGACTACACATAAATGTTTTTGACTTTATTGATGAATGTCGCTCAATTAATGGCCGGAAGGGGGCTGTCAGATAGATAAAATATTCGAATTCCCTAATCGATCATTTCATTCATCAGGAGAGGCTGTGGATGATATTTCGAGGCATTAATTTTTTTTGTTTATGATTTCGGGTAAGACGAATAATCGTGGCACTGATGGATTAGACACGTGTACTTTTTCGGAAGGTTAATGTAATATTACACGTTTTTAATATGGTTTTTACATGACTGATTATTTTATTAGAGAATTTGCCAACCTTCTGTTTAAGATCTTGAAAATTTCTAAAAAAAGTTAATCTTTATTCGATATTATATCTAACCACGTTTCGTATTATTAATTTTTGAAAATTTTGTGTGAGTGCTAAATTAATTTTAAAAGAATAATGCAATATCAATTATTTATACAGAGTGTGGTCTAGCAAAAAATTTATAAGGAGTTTCCTAAGAACATTTATAATCGATTATATGAAAAGTTAGTAGTTATCATTTAGAATCTTTATACATATCGTATTGGTAGATTGCTTCTTATTAAAATATATTTTAAACAATTGAACTATAACTTATAAAATTACAGTAAACCGCTAACTAAAGAACACACTTGTTGTTATTGTTGTATTGGTTATCCATTGTCAACATAGGTTTTTCATAATCTAAACGGACCAATATAAAAAACAAGAAACAGTAATTAGGACTTGACTGTTTTTTACTGTAAATACGCTGACATTATTGTGCTAAATTTGTAAACACAATTTGTGAGAGAACACCATCAATTTTATGTACCAACATAATTAATTCTAAACACAAAACTAAAATGGTAATAACCACATGACATCTTTTAAATTTCAACATAGTGGTATGTGGGTGATATTTGCTCAAGTTCAGGTCTGTAATGGGATTTTGTTCTTGCCTATTTTCTAAAGAAGAAAGAGAATATTACTATAAAATAAACTTTAGTATTTTGTTTCTTCGTAAAGTATTGTACAATGAGGAATTTTATATTACTTTGAAATCCAGTTTTAACTAAGTACAAATATTTTAAGAGGAGATAGAGAAAATGAAGAATCAACGACAGCATTCTACAAAAACAAAAATTACAAACTTATTTATAAAGGGAAAACATTATATTAATCTTTTATTTAACGCCGACTATGCTGCTCCCGCACGTTTACAGTCAGAGTAGACAACCACCAATACTACGGTAAAATTGTGTATCATGTCATAATTTAATTCCTGCGTTTACGTTGCAGTTTTGTGTTCCTCTTCAGTTTTTAATTCTAGACGTTATACTTATTAAATAAAAGAATCTGTGTCGAGTACAGATATTTTCCCACAATATAGTTCGCCGGTTTGATTTTCTAGGTTATGGAACAAAACTGCCTTGGGTGCATTAAAAGTTTTCTATTATCTATTAGTACTTACCTATTACTTTCGTTCGATCTTATAATAACGCATTTTATCTAAAGGTACCTGTGGGATGTGTTTTATCGGCAGAGAGTGGTTGTAATGAGTGAAAATGTAGTTTCGCCAGTTTGTAACAAAATATTGAAAAACGAATTCAAAATACTGCAACTAACTGAGTTAACTGTTACCTATCCATCGGGTATTGATACTAATAAGAATATTATTGTTTGGGGCATTCCACGCCAACTCAACAGTCGATCCCACGTCACCCTCTCAGATCTGGCTCAAAATTGGTACATCGATCGATCCTATTGAAAAAAGGATATTCTGAAATTTGCAGCCCCTAAGACCGCTTCCTGTCACCAGGGGCCCATAGTGAAGTTTTCGACCATCATTTCACCTCCAGGGGTCTGAAATCGGGTTTTCGTGTACCGACGCGGCATTTTGGTCTAAAAAATGTATCAAAAATACATAAGAAATGCCAAATTTCCCGTAGAACACGATGCTGCCATCCGTTTTCCGATATCTAACAAGGGGAGCCCGGAAAACGCAAAACCGCGCTTTGGTAAAAAATCTGTTATCTCAAATACGGTCACTTCAAACTGGCTGAAAATTTACCAAAAGGCTCTTCGATTATTGCTTTTTCGAATGTTCATACGCGCGTGGTGATCATTATATGTAAAAAAAAGTTACACGCATTTTACGGGTTTTATATGGGATTTTCTGTAATTTTTTCATTGTAACCGCTCTACTGGCCCTATCCAGTTGGGTAATAATTGGATTTTTTTCTCTCACCAAGCGTCTCTTTTGCCCCCCTGTCTTTACAAACAGAGAAATTTCTTTCTCCAGCCAGTATTAGAGAAAACATTATTTAGATAGAATGCTGATTCATGTATAAGGACGTGTAAAATAGTGAAAATAAATCGAGATGTATAGTGTCAACAATGATTGTAATGTGGGTTTTCTTGTTTCTTACTGCGATTTTCATTCGTTATATTATATTCATATTTTTTACAAATAATAGAAGTAAGCTGCAGAAAATGTCAATTTGCTCAAAAATCAAAAAATTTACGAAAAATTGTGAAATAAATCATTGAATAAATAATGTTTTCTCTAATACTGGCTGGAGAGAGAAATTTCTGTGTTTGTAAAGACAGGGGGACAAAAGAGACGCTTGGTGAGAGAAAAAAATCCAATTATTACCCAACTGGATAGGGTCAGTGGAGCGGTTACAATGAAAAAAATTACAGAAAATCCCATATAAAACCCGTAAAACGTGTGTAACTTTTTTTTACATGTAATGATCATCACGCGCGTATGAACATTCGAAAAAGCAATAATCGAAGAGCCTTTTGGTAAATTTTCAGCCAGTTTGAAGTGACCGTATTTGAGATAACAGATTTTTTACCAAAGCGCGGTTTTTTCTCGTTTTCCGGGCTCCCCTTGCTAGATATCGGAAAACGGATGGCAGCATTGTGTTCTATGGGAAATTTCGCATCTCCTATGTATTTTTGATCATTTTTTTAGACCAAAATGCCGCCTCAGTACACGAAAAACTGATTTCAGACCCCTGGAGGTGAAATGATGGTCGAAAACTTCACTATGGGCCCCTGATGACAGGAAGCGGTCTTAGGGGCTGGAAATTTGGGAATATCCTTTTTTCGATAGTACTAATCGATGTACCAATTTTGAACCAGATCTGAGAGGGTGATGTGGGATCGACTGCTGAGTTGGCGTGGAATGCCCCGTTTGTCATTTTTGCATTTAGAAAGGCTTCAAAAAACGACAGGATAATAGTTGACATATTTTACAGATATAAACATTATCTATGGATCTAAGCTATATCAGTCGATGCTTATTATGGGAGCCGACTTTCTGCAGGAAAAAAGAGTTTTGCCTCATGTTTTAAGTATCGAGCTGAAATGCTGAAATAATTTTTTTGTTGTCTTTTAGTCATAGTTAACCATATATATTAAGTAGTAAACTTTTAAACATATTGAAAGGTCACAACATGTGCCTGGCAGCAATAATCACTTACTAATTAAAATATTAACATTAATAAATAGCCGTAGAATGTAAACAAAACCACATGGCCGAAAACGTGATATCATTGGTGTGATGTTACACGCCGTTCAACGCGATTTGTTTCCGTAGATATAGATGCAGGTTACGGTGATGATGATGTAAACAGGCGTTTGTTCTTGTAGTTTTGCGTTTATGTGGGTCATAGATGCATACAAGTAAGAAATTTGATATTTAATGTTAATTTTTAAAAAATAATTTAATAAATTTTATTGCTATTTACTACTGAGTTCATTTATCCTTAAACATTAAAAAAATCCTTCTTTATTGCATTTGTTTATGTTTTTTGAATAAAACGGGCAATTTAATGTTGTGAAGTCAGATAGCAAAATTTTACGAGTCTATTTTGTAGCTTTATTCAATACCGATGTCTGTTTAACACAATAACACCTTATAATATCACAAATGTTTCCCCTGGGATCTCTGATATGCTATACAGATGGATCCCGGGTAGGGGATGAGTTTTCTGGGGCAGGAATATATCTGGAAAACTCGGATATCCGGCAGAGCCTTTTGCTGGGCACATACTCCACGGTATACCAGGCGGCAGTTTTTGCTATATTGATGGTGGGAGGCAAGAAAGAAGTAAGGAATTGCGTGGAGGAGAACATATTTATCTGTTCTGATAGCCAGGCTGCATTCGGAGCCCTTAGCTCTCCGAGGACGAGATCTAGTCTTGTTCAGGAGTGTGGAGATGCCCTGGAGTCCCTGGCCAGACAAAGGATGGTGGAGTTAGTCTGGGTTCCTGGCCATAAGGGAATCTCCGGTAATGAGACGGCTGACATGTTAGCTCATCTCGGATCTGAGGCACCTTGCCAGGGACCCGAACTCATTCCTGGAATTATGCGAGGTAGTATGAATAGTGCCCTTAGTAAATGGGCCTATCAAACACTAGGAGGGAATTGGAGGAGTGGAGGATGTAGACAGGCCCACAACTTCTTCAATGACCCAATAAATCTAGGACGATGTGGTTGCTGAGCCTTAGTTGAAGGTCCCTGAACCAAATGGTGGGGGTCCTTTTTTAGCTTTATTATAGGCAATTATAACAGAGTTTCAAAATATTTTCTCCCTTACGATTTTTACGTCCGATTGGAATAATTTGATCAATATGGTCAGGATGGGATGATTGGGGGTAAAGTGGAACAATCCGACGCTTGGCGATGGTTGGGGAGTATAATAGTGGAACAATCCGACGCTTGGCGATGATTGGGGAGGTAAAGTGGAATAATCCGACGCTTGGCGATGGTGGAGGGGTATAGTGGAACAATCCGACGCTTGGCAATGATTGGGGGGGTAAAGTAGAACAATTCAACGGTTGGTGAAGGTCAATTTACATGGTTAGCGTCTTTTCCCCTAAATTTTTGAGAATTTTTGCCTTGCTCATGTTCGCTGTTAGCGGGTTAGGCGATGATTGCTATAAAACTGTATGTGTAAATAAATCTGTATCTGGTGATGTTGGAGATATCTGAGGCGTATGGTATGTAGGTGGTGTACTAGTTGCATGAGGCGGTGATGATTGTGGTAAAACATTATTGACATTTCGGGCTAAACGCAATATTTTCTTACTCCTTGTATATTTACTTCACAATAAACGTACTCTGAATCAGAAACCTAAAATGTACTATTTTGTTCACGTGTCCACGGGTGGGTCACGACGGCCCATAGGTAAAATTATTACCAAGGGAAGTCGTGACCTACCAGTGGGTCATTTTCAAAATCTTGATAGGAATACAAAAAATATTATTACTGAAAAAATTACGTTTTCTTGACACAAAAATAGGTTCAAATAAATAACTAATAAAAAAAGAAAATGCGTCCCATATAGTGGATTTCCTATTATCGTACCATCGCGAACGTGTTAAGTAACACATAAAAGATTGTATAAATGTTTTTCTATGAAAAGTTAAATTTAAAAAATGGTGGATAACAGAAATTGGCCTTCAAAACATATTTCTTTAGTAAGACTGTATGATATTTCCCACTAATACAAAAAACGTCCGCTTTATCGAAGCGGAACCTAACTGAAAAATGTTTTTATCGCTTATTGATTAATAGCCCTTTATAGACAAGGAAATATTCCTCAGATTTATTACAATCCCCAGATTTCAAGGATCACAATCTAATTTACAGAGAAATATATTTCGAACGTGAAAAGTAAACAATCCCGAACGCTCATTTCTTATCTCGTTTCGCTGTTTATTCGTACTTTTTAATCATCTCTCATTAAACAGGAGGATTTTTGCACGGCGAAATCTGATAATCCTTTTAGGGGGGTTGTTTAATTTTACAACGAGATGAAAGATCATTATTTGGCAAACAAGGGGAGTACAATGTCGTAAAAGGGATTTAATTCATTTCGGCTAGTTAATTTTATATACTCTGAGTATATTCTTGATGTCTGTTGAGAAAAACCAAATTAATGTTCTATTGAATAAAGTGGGTATAATTTTAGTTTCGTTTCGTTTATTTTTGTGACTGTTCAACAGCTGTCTCTCACAAATATTTGATTTTGAAATTCAAATGCAAAAGACGCGCTTACAAATTTAATGAATATGTTCAATTTACAGAATAAAGAATTGATTTCAGATTTTGAGTAGTGGATATAGGACAATTGATAATTTAGGCTTTCTCAAGACCATTCCATTTAAAAAAATGATTTTATGTCATTACAGTTACATAAAATAATTAGGTAATTATTGTACTTATTGGGAGCCTCATTTTGATGAAGACGGGAGCTCCCTTTAGCTAACTTCTTATTTGTTATAGTAACAAAGTATTTGTTTAAATGTAACGACAACAATTTTTCTACTTATACAGGGTGTCCCGAAATTAATGGGACACAGAGCAAGAGTAAATTCCTTTCATCAAAATAATGCGATTAAGCCAAACTTACCTTGGTCCATTTGTGGCTAATAAAAAAGTTGCAGGGCGTTAAAATTCAAATTTTGAATTCAAAATTCTTAAAATTCTTAGAAAAGGGACGAAAAAAACGAATCCGTACTTAATTTTGCTGTAGACGTTAGAGGGCGTTACGAAATGTACTCTTGGTTGATAGAAACTGGTTATAAAGTTTTTATCAGTGTGTGTACGAACGTTTTAATAGAAAATTAATGTTCTTCTATCTCTTTTTCACATCCATGGTACTACAGTGGGATTCGAACCCACACCGAAATAGTCGATCCAGACTGGTGCCACGAGCAGTCGTCTCCCAGCCACCTCGGCTATCGCGGCGCCCAAAACGTCAGTTTACACAAATCACTGAGTTTTGTTTTCATGGGTTGCTATAACGTTAAATGAAATTTACGCGGCTGGAGCGCTACACTGTCACCAATTTCTTTGAATATCTTAGAAATGTCGAAAAAAAAACAGGAGACAAAAAAGGTCGAAATTAATCACGTCAAAGTGGTGTGTAGATGTTTTATTGAAATTAATAATTTTTTATTTTTCTTGTAGTTTTGAAATAAAGTAAGAGTAGCATACAAAATACTCTTCTAAGAGGGGTAGGTAGTTCAAACTTAAGAACCTTATGTAAGATCATAGGGAGTGTTTGTGTTCCGAATTTCACTTAAATCGGATAAGTGGTTCAAAAGTTATGAGGGAAGAACGAGAAAAAAAATCCTACTTCAACGCCCTCTATCTCGGAAACGATGCGTTTTAGGAAATAAGTTTATATCACAAATTAATATTATTTTAATCTGTTCTATCGATTCCTGAAGTTATCAAGATTAAACCTGAATCACCCTGTATATTCTAGGCAAAGTTTCATATTGTAAGATATATCAAACCAATTTTTGTGTCAAAAAGTAATTTTGAAAATACCATCTTCTTTACCACTCAGTTTTGCATTATACATATATGCTACTCACGTACATTCTTTTTAATGAACTACATATTTCAACCTACTTACACTTACACCCATATTTTGACCTCGCGCCCTAAAACCTTAGTACATTTCATCATCCGGTATTCCTCGCTTTAAAAATTAGGGCGTTTACGATTTTGAGAATACGTTGTAGAGCTTGAATTATTCTCCATCCTTAAGAAAACAAATTCTCTAATAAATTAATTACATTCATAATTAAATTAACGCGCCCATGATAGCGCTGGAAATGGGACAGGTGGATCCTTCAATTCGACGCAACCAATAAAAGGCTAACTTCCTCGATCTGGCGCATGCGTATTTGCTGCAGCAGAAGTTGTGTAATCGGATATGCTCTTAGAGATATGCGGCACACGATTTTATAGGAAAAATGTACGGGCTGCATGTACATTTCATTGTATCGACTGCTGCACACACCATCAAAAGTCCTCCTATATATAAAATGATTCGATTAAACCTAGTGACTTTTCTTAATGCGGTAAAAAAGTACATGTACTTACGGAATAAAAAATACAATAAAAAGTTATAGTCCATAAACCTTTATTACCAATATTTTTACAAATCTAGTTAGTTTGGCAGTGTATTCAGCCAAGTGTCTCTTTGAACTTTTGTACATTATAATGCCAGGACGCGAAATTTGACTGCTTTACATGATGCAGGACATTGTCGAACATGTTGGGTATTCCTAGATCATCTGTTGTACGAATAGTACACAGATATGATGAACCTGATACAATATACCCGTGCCGGGTGCACTATATCCGTAGACACCGCACATCTTCATCTTCAAGGTACGTTTCGCCGTGTTATACCGACATATACTATTCGAAGACGAATACACAACGCAAATTTATGTGCTAGGAGACCATTACGGGTCCCCACTCTACTTCCAAGGCATCGTGCTGACCGTCCCCACTGTGCGCGAAAGCATAGGGGTTCCCTTTTACGCCAGTGGCGGTGAGTCTTATTTACAGACGAAACCATAATTGGGCTGGTTACTGATGACAACCGGCAAACCGGAGTCTGGAGAGAACCAGATTGTCAACAGCGACTTCATTTTCCATAATGTTCAAATATGACCAGTCAAATTTACATTGAACAAGTTATTACGCCGATTATCTACCCCCTACGTAATGAATTAGGTAAAATTTTGTGTTTATGAACGACAACGCTCGACCATATCGCGCAAGAAGGGTTCAAGAGACATTCGAAGCAGGACATATCAATAGATTAGATTGGCCAGCCAACTCTCCTGATGTGAATCCTATTGAAAACATGTGGGATTTTGTTGCTAGAGTCATTCATAATCATATGCCTCCACCTCAAACTGCAGAAGAGTTAGTGGTGGTGGCAGAAGAGAAATGAAACGATATTCCGCAAGAGATCGTTAACCGCTTGATTATCTCTATGCAAAGACGTGTCAATATGTTATTGGAACGTGGTGGAGGTCATACCGTCTATTAATCAAGTAGAGAACTTGTTTTGTTACTTCTTTTTGAAATAATTAATTTGGTCAAAAATTTCACACATTTGCTGGTTTTGAATTTTTTAAGTACTCGGTTTATCGAACATATTATTTAAAAAAATATAATCAGAAAACAATATACGTTTATAAATGATTTTGTTTTTCCGACAAAAAGATTTCTTTAACAGAAATGAGGGGAGTCTAAGACTTTTGACGTTGTGTGTATAAGCTGTGAGTGGGTTTATAACATGTGTCACTCTCTAAATTTTTGTGGGTTGAGTATAGATAAAACCATCTAGAAATTGTTCAATACTATTCAGCATATGTTTTGTTGTGACACATTCGAGTATGTTTACAAAACATGCATTCCGCTGCATTTTTGTCCCTCATTCGAGCTCGTATATCAACAGATTTCCAAGGCACGTCCTGCGGTAGCCGCTGCCCGTCTGGTTGATTAAATTCAGACGCGGCTCGAACTGAACAAATGAACGCAATTTCGAGGATAACAAACTGCGTGTGGAATGTGGGCATAAGCAAATTATTCTATTACACGAACCCAGAGTTTGCTCTCGGCAAATAGACGGAGGCGGGACGGCAAACATTGCATATTCGAAGTATTTTTGTCCGAAGTCAGGAAAATGAAATTTAATGTAATTAATTTTGTGGCACTAGTGTGCCCGGCCACAAAGGGCTGTAGAATGCTGTAATTTCCCTTTTCATTCGATTGAGGTGAAAGGAACGTAAGGCTAAAAATAGCTGGGGAAATTTATTTCGTTGGATGGAGAACATTCTTTTAGTTTAAATATTTTTAATAAATGACATTAAAGATGAAGTACGACCACTAGTACAGAAAAATTGTTTGAATGAAACTATTTGAGAATGAATTTGTTGATAAATAATTAATAGTGATATATTGCTAAAATCCGACCATATACTAATAAGAATTTATAAATCTTAACTGTCACGAAAGTAACAGTAACTGAGACTGGAACCTTCAAAGAGTAGCTATTCCGTAACCGCCACCAAATTTGCTACTTTGTTGTATAAATAACTTCGTACAACAAAATTACAGTCACTGCTACATATTTTCAACTACTTCTGGTTACTTTACGGTTATGTGACTTCTATGCAGCTGTTCTAGTTTTGGAGACGTCTTAGTTGCCATGTTACTAAAATATTACACTATGTAATATCGACAGTTACCGCGACGTAACTCACTCACCTGCCTCGATAAAACTAATGATACTACAAACGTCAAAAGTCTTGGACTCCCCTTCATTCTTGTTTAAGAAATCTTTTTGTCAGAAAAACCAAATGCATTTATAAAAGTATATTGTTTTCTGAATCTTTTCTTTGTGAAAAGAATATGTTCGATTCGATAAACTGAGTACTGAGAAAATTAAAAACCAGCAAATGTGTGACATTTCTGACAAAATTTATTAAATCAAAAAGAAGTAGCAAAGCAAGTTTTACTTGATTAATAGTCGATATGACTTCCACCACATTCCAATAGAATATTTTCACGTCTGTGCAGTGAGATAATCAAGCGGTTAACGATAACTTGCGGAATATTGTTTTATTCCCCTTCTGCCGTCACGACTAATTCATCTGCAGTCTGAGGTGGAGCAATCTTATTACGAATTGCTCTAGCTGGCGAATCTAATCTATTGATATGTCCTGCTTCGAGTGTATCTTGAACCCTTCTTGCGGGATGTGGTCGAGCGTTGTCGTCCATAAACACAAAATTTCCACCTAATTCATTATGTAGGGGGTAGATAATGGGCGTAATAACTTGTTCAATGTAAAGATTGGTCATATTCTGTGGTATGCGAATTAAAGGGGTGCGGCGGTTGAACATTATTCCACCCCAAAACAGTATCCCCTTCATACAGAGCAACTTCACGGAGAAAATGAAGTAGCCGCTGACGACTTGGTTCTCAGCACTCTTTGTCGATTGTCATCAGTAACGAGCCCATTTCTGGTTTAGTCTGTAAACAAGATTCACCGCCACTGGCGTAAATGCCAAAGTGGGCCCTAAGAGTTGAAGCTGTAAGTAGATGTGCGATGCATATTGCCGATCCTCCTTTTTATTAGATACTCGAGGACGTCCACTACGAGGTCTGTTTTCCACTGTATTAAATTCTTCATATCTGTGTAATATTCGTACAACAGATGATCTAGGAATGTCCAACATTTGATATATTGTCTTTTTTGTTCCCTAAGTACATGTACTTTTTTACCACATTAAAAAAAACCACTAGATTTAATCGAATCATTTTATATACAGACTTTTGACGTTGTGTGTATTTATTAGTCCCAACAATGTTATCGCTACTTGTAGAACTATTTAACACAACCATTCACATCAACTACGAAGTACGCATATCACCTCTTAAATTCACCTTGAAGTAAATTTTACTATGTAGTTTTCCAAAGTGGAAAATTTTCATGCTATTCATCATTGTGTAATGTCCGTATCTATACTACGGCATAAAGTTTGACGCAGATTAAATATCTGGGTCATAGCACCTCAAAAAATACAAATGACACATGCAACAAGGGTAACAAGCAAACCCAGAAAGATATGTAATAAAAATAATAATGCAGGGATAAGTATTCAACTATTACTAGCAGATAAATTTCAAGGAGTGTGTTTAGTGTATAACAAAAAAATATTACTAAGACGTGGCAGTGGAAACTTTCCTGATACTTTAAAATACGGCTACAGCTTCGTTGGATACTTTGTAGTAAATATTACTTGAAAGTTACATATTGGCAGTTCTCGTTACGGATGCTAAAGTATCAATTACTTTACAAGTTGCATTTCTTGGAACAAACGACTTCAAAGTAAGATTTGCGATATGGGTCATTTGGCCAGGCAAGATTTAGGTCGTCATGATTGCAAAATATTACAACTGCACAAATCCGCATGTCGCTATTACTGCATCAAATTAGATAAGTTGATACATACAAATTAATGTCATTTCTAATGAGCAATAAAAAAATAGTTTTCGCCATCTAGAATGTCACATTCACACATAATGCTGTTAGATATTTTAGACAACATTTTTATTAAACCATACACGTTTTAAAGGCGCGTGCTGGATTTAGAAGTTATTTCACTGTCAATAAAATTTCATTAGTTTTAATTTTGGGGTATCCACATGTTTCACTTGCGTAAGTAATACGTACTGTATTGTATAAATATCTGCCTAACACCTACTTGATTCAAGGTTAAGGAATATTACAATATTAGCTGCCAGACAAAACAATCAACATGTTAATATGAAAGAGTTGTGGGAGAATGTTAAAGATCCTTAAAAGTTGCGATTTCCACGCCTCGATGTCATCTAGACGGAACCATAACGTCGCCGGGACGTAATCGTAGAAGTTCTGAAGACGTCACCGGAACGTAGCAAATGCCAAAAACTTATTCCTCATTTTCGTCGTAGACACGTAATGGGAATGTTTCTATGACGTGTATATGGCTAGTGGGAAAACACTTTAAAGTACTTACAATAGTAGTAGCTACGTTCCAAAGGCTAAATATGGTAGTTCGGATACCTGTAAGGGCTATCCGTTCACTTAGAAAGAAGTGGTTCTTACTGAGATTATCTTACAAGGCATAAACATGTTGAGTATTCCAAGACACAAATCACTAAATTTAAGAAATCCCAATTGTATATTAGCATAAAGATTTTTAACCACCTACCACCATACTACAAATTGATGAACGCAAATGTGTTTAAAACTATTGTGAAAAAAAATTTTCTTGAGACACCTTGTTATATTGTGAGCGAGTATCTTGCTGACTTAATCGTGTAATTTTATTGTGTATGTTTGTAACATTGTTGTAGCTATATATATGTTCAAAGGATCAATAAAAGTTATTATTAGTTATAAATTTATCATCAATATGCTAAAATTTCATAAATAGCTTCATACATATCAAATACATTATAATAATAATGAAGGGAATTGATCATAATAAAACAAATTAACAACTTCATTCATATTAGTGATGACTATAAAAGTCGGCAAAATTGCTTCCAACCTTTCTTAACATACCACTTGGAGAAATTTAAAAGTATTAAGATCAGATATGTCAACCACACAGATATATTGTTATTCACCAATTTAAGATTTTGTACCACTGGCTAACAATGTTATCGTATTTCTTTCTATTACCCATACTGGTATATATAATAAAAATAAACCACAAGACGTCTTTTATTAAATAACCAACTCCCTCGTCAATAAAATATCCTTTCGTGCAACACTGCCAACGAATTTTCCATGTCGCCATTTTATTTTTACGGCATATTATGTACAAACCGAACGATCAGACGGATAGTTTACGGGCTCAGGATAGAACAAGTATACGGGAGTTTTACGATGCAAGGGGGAATTGTAGAATATCGAACGGGCGGTTATAAAAAGCATTTCCTGCTTTTAATTGGCGCAAGACGCACTTCAGCAAGCGGATGTTAAACTTCCAACAAAATATAATTCGTAATTGTTTTTTTATGTTGGTACTAAGAGTTGGATTTTTATTAAACTGGAATTTTACTTGTAGGTAGAATCTTGTTCGACAATCATTATTCATTTGTTTTAAACTGTCACGGATTTGTCATTGTCACGACCAGAAAAATCATAATTAATGTTTTCAAATGATCCTGAGTTGTTATAAGATAGAAATGACGTTTGTGGTCTGTTAGAAACATTATTATAACGGAAATTACAATTTTCTCTTGCTATTCTTGAAAATAATTGCAATTTTCCTACAACTCCAAATTTTGCAGAGACAATTGAAATAAAATTAATTAAATGAACAAGAAATAGTTTTAGCTATTTCAAAACAAGCAAAGATAATTTTTTCTATTCCGAAATTGGAGATAAAGAACATAGTGGTACCTTATACGGAAAATGGCCCAGTTACACAGTCCACAAACGATCTGAACATGAATCAGTCGTGAAGTAGAAAAACAGACCAATATAAGATCGCACACATTACGCCTGCACGGACCTGAAAAGCTTGCTCATGAAGGTTGCCATGTTATTTAATGAATCAGCGCACAATAGACCAGGACCTGCATGGACCGGCACCTGCAACGACCATCACTGCAAGTCGTGCCGGTATATTCTAATTTATATGCTTGGTCGCGCTGGTCCAACGTAAGTTCTGTTTCCACAAATGTCAGGGATTGGTTTCAAAGTGTGACAAATATTCGACCAGTTAAGTTGTGAATTTGGCGTTGAACTATCGGACACCCTCGTTTATCAACAACATGTTTTTACTTACCTTGAACAAATTTCAAGTTTTTGCGTCAGATGGCACTACTCTGCGAAATCTTGTGTTTTGGTGCTGATGCGAGGACTATCATTAAACGAACTGTAAGTCTTTCGTCAGATGACATTGTGCTCAGAAATTTTGTGCTTTGGTGACGAGGATAATCCAAGAGATCAAAATAATTTTTTGTGAACTTTGGATATACTGCAAAAAATGTGTTGATCTCTCTCCAATTCAAAAATAAATTATAAAATTCACCATACAGCTTTATGTTTTTATTGATAGTGTACCCAAAACTCATTTCCTTGCTTTTTTTCCCTTCTCCGCTTCATACGACTAACACAAATCGTTCTACACTGTTCAAATTGTCGTTCAGTCATTCGCTAAGCCATTCTGGAATTGTCGTGGAGGAAGAACTACTGTTAGTGGTGATAATTGTACTGTGTTTCCAAAAATTGAGGAAAAAGCTAAAGTCTGCACGTTATTCACAGTGGTACCAGGTGCGATTACTGAAGAGAGGGACATACTCCAATGTGATCCGATAATTACAGCAGGAACCAGAAGATTACGTAATTTACTTATGGACGTACTGTAAATTGTTAACCTTTCAATAGTCCACCTATTCTGATTTGTCTAGTGTCTTGCTTGTATACAAAGGCTCAGATCATTTGTCTTTTGCAAGTTTATCAAACCTCACACAACGTTTTGTTGCAAGACTAACGACAATTCATTACGTGTAAATTAGGCTTTAGGTGCCAATTGATTTTGCATTTATTTCCTTTAATTTTTGTAGTAAAGTATAGTGTATATTCCGCTTATGTTTATTTAAGTAGTAATTAGATTAGATTTTAGTTTTCTCAAATCGGCGATCTTAATTAGTTATCAAAGTCCATACTTTAGTGGGATAAATATCTTTTAATAATAATAATAATAATAATAATAATAATAATCATTTATTAGCCCAACAGAAATACAAATTTCCAATTACAGAGCTAAATTACACATTTTATAAATCTAGAAAAAATATAAATAAATATGTTGAATTAATAACACCTAAGAATAGTAGTGTGTACAATCCCATATACCCATAACTTAAAAGAAACATACACGAATGTTTACATATACTCAATGGCAAATGTACAAATCCATAAAAATAGACATAGCCTCAAATAAAAAGAAAAGAGGTTAAAGCGATATAAACTAACAACACGATGCAGTATGTAAAATAATATAGTTAATTACATATTAACATGGTTACTAACACATGTATGCAGCGTCTTTAGAGAACAATCATTTATATCACAACCATCACAGATTACATTAAATGTCTTACACATAACACATTAATAACAAATTAGTGTTAGCCCTTGGCAAGTAAAAAGTAACATGATTTCTCACTGCATTACGAGGAATTAGGAAATTAAGTTGGGCAAGCAAGTTTGAACAATCTATTCTATTTCCAACTAAATTGTAAAGAAACTTCACTGACTGGTATAGTCTGCGGGTTTCTAATGCCTCAACGTTAAACATGTTCAATAGAGTTCTGTGATTAAAACCTTGTTAGGGGTAAGTACCAACTGATTTAAATTGTAAATATTTTAGAAACCTTCTTTGTACCCCTTCGAGACAATCGGAGTGAGTTTGATAATAAGGGTTCCAGACCAGTGAACAATACTCAAGCTTAGATCTAACATATGCAAAGAATAACGTTTTTAGAGCTCGAATATTAGTAAATGTTTGACAGTTGCGAACTATAAGACCCATCATTTTCCTAGCCTGCGTTTGTATCAGAATAATATGGTCAACAAAACTCAATTGACAATCAAACAGAACTCCAAGGTCTTTTTATTTTATACTCATACTTTGCATAATTCAACTTCCTAGTGTAAGTAACCACTTTACATTTAGAGACATTTAAATGCAATCGATTTTCTTCGGACCATTTATAAATATTATTAAGATCCTCCTGCAAGTTAGAACAGTCCGAAGTATCGTGAACTTCCTTGAAGATTTTCATATCGTCCGCAAAATTAAATGTTCGCACTTTAAGACAGAGCAGATGTCATTAATAAACATTAGGAATAACAACGGTCCCAGATTGGTTCCCTGAGGAACTCCTCAAGTTGCAAAATGCTGTTGAGATTTAAATACATGGAATGCAACGAAGTAGGTTCTGTTATTTATATAGGAGGAAAATAGCTTAATTAAAAGAGGGCCAAAGCCAAACGCTTCCAACTTTTTCAACAAAATGCAATGGTCAATGCGGTCGAAGGCCTTTGATATATCTGTGTATATGACATCTACCCTGCCATGCGAATCCAAAATGTTAGAAACATATTGGGTAAATACTAACAAGTTGCTTTGAGTAGATCTACCTGATAAAATCCATGATGCGCAGTTGAAATAAGAGATTTAATGGAGGAATAAATACGATTATATAAACATACTTCAAAAATGTTTGCAAAATTTGATAGCAACGCTATAGGGCGGTAGTTATTAACTAATGAGACATCACCGTTTTTAAATATTGGACAAACCCTAACGGATTTCCAACAATCCGGAAAAACGCCAATTTTCAGGGCTAGATTAAATAAGATTTGAAGAGGCACAGAAAATGTATAGACACCGTCCCTGATTATGAAAGCGGGGATCTGATCCGGACCAGATGTAAGTTTTGGTTTGAGTTTCTTAATTGCCAACTCTATCTCCTGGATTTCGAAAGAAGGTATTGAAATTGTTTCATTATAATCAAAGTTGGGTACATAGTTTTGAAAGTTATTGTCATAAATCAATGCTGTTATAATATTTAAGCAGTTATAGTTATTTATGCAACAAGTACAAAAAGTAAGTGTTTATTGCACGCGACGTGAAATTGTCCAACGAGGCCGTCAGGCCGAGTAGGACAACACGTCCCACAAATATGCTTTGAGTTCGATAAACTTATTATCTATTATTATTCATATTACTTTTTAAATACATAACAACAACATGTCACCGATCGACGATTGCATTTGGGTGAAGTATTTGAAGGGTGTATAAATTTTTGACATTTCATACAATCTAACGCTGTTAAGGAGGAAACGCGCTAGGTGGGCGCGGTTTCATCGCGCCAAGAAAATAATCTTCTAATGCAGAATGTATTCATTTGAACTAGCAGGTCGAGAGCTGAACTCGTTTGCTTCGCGCTCTCTGAAAACTTTTTGCAGAATTTTGGTCAGTCGTGTCAATAGAACTAGTAAAAATATGTCTTACACAGAACATATTTTGGCATCTAAATAGTACAGAAGTCGCAAGAGCATAGAGAATGACATATGCGACTAATTTTGTAAGAGTCCGTAGGTTCTTTATGGTTGTTTGATGCAGCAAAGAATATTAAATTCAAGGAATTACTGATTGCTTTTCATGGAAAACAGATATTTTCCGAGCATAAATATATTTTCTATAGAATAGGAATCGTTGAACATACATCACATTTATGACGTATAGGAATAAGTTGTTACGAGAAAAATATGCAACCGATTAATCCTATTGACATCAACGTGCTAGAAATTGAGATGGGAATCATTGTTGGTAGTGCCCATTCCACAATACATCATAAACTCTGATAGGTGAGACAATTGCATTGAATGAACCATGAAAAAAAATGTTTCAGTGTTTTGCTGAAGAACTATTAATGCACGGTATTATTATCAATATTTGGATAAATTGAAAACAACATATATAGTTCAAGATATATTCCTGTATTAATCATCTATCAAAATTGAATTTTAATTAAAAACAAATGTGCATAGTAATCACGTGGTAGGATCTCATACTAATAATATTCAAAGTGGATGTTGTAGAAGAAAACATTATTGTTCCATAAAACGTAGTTGGTCGATCAGGAGAGTTCTACTATACTTAGACTAACATAAGAAAAAGTAGTACCAGAACAAGCGTTGAAGCACAAACCTAGAAAAAATATAGACGGTGCCAGTGTCATATTGCCGGCGACCGCTAATTCATGGCTGCCCTAAAAGGTCCAGAATCGCTAAAACTTGGTTTTTATGCCAATTTACGTTGGTTGTATTGTAGCGTGAAGTTCATTTGTTTACTGTGATTGGTCACATTCATGTCACATTATTTAATGACATTTAAAATGACAGCAAGTTGGTTAGTTCAGATTGCAATGCAGCCATCATATTTGCTGAACCGCCAACATAAAGTAAATAAAATATCAATTTTCTGGACCTTAGGTCCCTAGCAAACGCGGCACCTGTCACGTGACCTATATCATGAACCGACGCAGTCTATATTTTTCTAGGTTTGTGCGTTGAAGAATAGGTACAATCTATGATGATAATGGCGCTCTTTAAAAGGAATTTGCCGATTTGTTTCCAACTTTCAACATTAGTTCAGAACATTGAATAGTTCAATAGTGGGATGCAATTATTTTGGCTATATTTTGTATGCCTGCAATTTTTAAAAGATACTTGTGGCAACTAACAAAAGTTCCTAACTGATGTAAGGGATAAATATATCTCATTTAAAAGGAACTACTCCAGTCCTTATGTTTTATAATTCATTGTGTATGCTGCTACTACTGTTACTAGAGTTTAAAATCAACCTGTAAATGCTAGGGATTAGTTCTACTGAGCTCTTTTTAATATTTTGAAATAACTTTATTCGTAGGTTTCAGAGATTATATCTCAGTATATAAATATTTGTCCTTATGATACAAAGGCTAATTAACAACATTTTCAGGAATTAAATTATTAAAACATTTAATTCCTTTGAGTACGACCAGAAATATCAATTATAAAATTGAAGTGTTGTCCCAGTTTCGCTTATTTTTTAGTTAACGTGCTTTTTGCCAAATTAGTTTTCTTGTACATTAGCGTATTACGTCTAAAAATTAAAGTTTGCATTGGTATACATTACCGTAGTCTTTGCTAGATTAAAGCGATTACCTTTAATGCAGCTACACTGCTGCATCAACTTAATATAATCAGATGGAAAATGGAGCTCAGCCAATAGCAGTTTCAAGTCATCTAGAGGGTAATTTAAATACACCATAAACGTTTTTTTAAATAAAAACGTTCTTTAAGTTTGGTCGCTACGTTTCCCTTTAATACCTTCGATGCAATTTTTTGTTTAAGTTTTACTATTATGAGATTACTGAATACCCCTTAAAGCACTAAACTCGCGAAATACCTCATAAAGTATAATAATTTGCGTGCGGAATCGTTTTTATAACCCCGTCTTATCTGTACAGCTGAAATGGTCATTTTAATAGTCAGGTTAACGACTCTCTGGCAACTACGATATAGCCATACATAAATTTATAAATTTTAACATAAAGTTGTACGAAATTTTAGTGGTACAAAGTAACCATGCATAAACACTGATCCAAATATTGATATAATATGTAAGAAAAAGAGTACATGAAATCAACTTTTTAAATATTTCTAAAAATAGTAAAGTAACAATAAGTTTTCTTTTCAATTTTTATTAATTTTATTTTATTATTTTATTTTATTTCCACTATTCAACAGGTCAAAGACCCAGTTAAAGAATAGGAAAACACAAAAAAGCATACATGAGGTAAACTTACACAATACTTAGACATAACACATGTAAACAAATATGAAAAAGAATCAATCTAAAAATCTAGATAAAGACAATAACATTTACAAAACAGTCTTTTCAGAGTTGAAATATTGCAATCCATAATATCTCGAGTGTTTCAGAATATTTTTTCTAACAGGTAGCAAATAAAACATGTTAAAATGTCTAGCTTCTATTCTGCGAACATGAAAACCTAAAATTCTCAAGATAACACTGCAGTCAATGACATTATCCATTATTTTATGTAAACAAATTAAATACGCCTTTTTACGTTCCAAAGTTTCAAGGTCAAATCTATTAAGCATTTCAACTTGAGGGAACTCACCATCATCAGCTTTAAAACTAACATATTTCAAGAATTTACATTGAACATTTTTAAGAGCATCCACATGTACAGCATAATTAGGACACCAAACAATTGATGCATATTCACAATTGCACCTGACAAAAGTAGAGTATAAAATTTTCAAAGTGTTAGAATTCCGAAACTGTTTACTATTTCTTATAATAAAACCAAGAGATCTATAAGTTCTTGCAGTAATATCATGTCGATGGTTATTAAAAGACAATTTTCTGTCAAAAATAACACCTAAGTCACAGAAAGAATCAGGTCTAGACAGCGTATGTTGCTCGATGGAATAATCAAAAGAAATTAACTGTTTCTTTGTGGAAAAGACAGTACATGGCACTTACTAGTATTAAGTGACAGATTATTAACCCTGCACCATTCATTAATGACATTAAGATTGTATTAATGACAGTAATAATTTTTAATTCACTCATGTTTGTTTCAGTTTAAATATCTATTTAAATATGAAAATAAAAGCAGAAACAGATTTTAAAAATATAACAATATGGTTTCAGCAAAATAAACTTACCTTAAATGTAGAGAAAACAAAATATCTTCCATTTACATCCTATGCGTCAGGTCTGCCCAGTCTGGGTCCACTAATTATTGACGACAATACAGAAGTACCTGAAGAAGATTCAATCAAATATCTTGGTATAGTTATAGATAGACATGCAAGGTGGAACCTACAAACTGCAAATGTTGCCAAAAAAATTAGACGATTACTGCCACGATTTACATACGAGATTTTTAGATATACACCACCTAAAAATGCTTTACTATTCATTAGTACAATTCCAGTTGAATTACGGTATTATTTGATGGGGTGGTGTATCTGTTAATCACCTTCAAAATTTAAACATAATTCAAAAATGGATTATTAAGCTTATTTACAAAAAAAAATATATCACTTACCCTAGCGAATTGTTTACAGAAAGCGGTTTGGTTTAATGTATGTCACGCAATTATTCTGTTTAAATATTTTGCTAAAAACCTACCAAAGAAAAAGTATTTAATACCAAATCCAATAAATCACATTTACAGTACGAGAAACAGGGACAATTATATGAATCCGAGGTCAATAAAAACAGTAGGACAACGGAATTTTAATTATCTTGCTTCCAGGTAAATGTGGCCAAATTCTCTAAAAACCATAAATGTGTATAAATCATTTAAGTGTAGAGTAAACCTTTGGATTCAGGAATTGGGTCGAAGCACTTTTCACAATATAGTCAGCCACAGAATTGAAGTTTAGCTTTTGTTCCTCTTTACTGATTGTTTACAAAAAATTATATTTACATATTTGTGTCTTTTGTTGTAGTTGTAAATAAATGTATTATGTGTAGTTTATGTATTTTAATATTAAATGTGATTATGTGTTCATGTCTACGAGTATTCATATATTAGTTTAGGATTATAGTAGGTAATAATAAGGTTAATTCTTATTATTAATCACTAAAGATAGTATGTCGTTCGCACATCTCAGGTCCGTACTCAGGTGCGTCGGTTGAAAATCGTAATATTTAAATACTCCTAATTAAAAACAGATATCACCTTCAAAATAATGGCCAGTGTTGACGAACCTCACCCTGTTTATTTACCGACATGTGTCAAGGTCGCAGTGAAACGATGTGTATGTCGGATTTTTGTAGAGACGATAGCGCGTTATTAGCAAATGTTAGTTTCTTGTTGAGTTTCTTGTTGGTTTGTCTATTTCGGTGCTTGAATATGTTCTGTCGGCCTCCCACTCGTTCTACTGTGGAGAAATGGATTAAAGATTATCCAGATATAGAATTGGATGAGACAGAATTAAAGTGCAAAATTTGTAAGAGTTATATCGTGGAATTATAAAACACGTATTATTGGACATATGCTCTCGGAACAACACAAAGTTCGTGTGAGTAATAGTATGACAAACCGTGAACGTCAAAAACAATTTAACAACGACGTGGTCAAAGTTATGGGGTGTAATATTCCTTTAAATAAACTAAATAATGCAGAGTTTAGACAATTTTTGCAAAACTGTGTTAATGGAAAGTGCAATAATGTAATGTTGAAGAACCTGTGACAACATTATTCAATAAATATATAATGCCGTAAATAGTGTTTTAGACTTGTGACAGTTTATTTCTCAGATACCAGGATCTAGTGCTGAACGTGTGAAGAAGAAATTTAATACCATTTTACAGAACAATCCGGGATTTTTAACTGTATGCCGTATAGTAGACCTTTTTGAAGGTAAAGGAGTGAATTTAGTTGCACCCACCCTAAATGTGCCATTAGTGAAAAATTATACATATTTCAAATATGCCCCAGTGACCTGTGTGGACGTTGAACGTACGTTTTCAAAACTAAAATGGATTTTAAGCGATAAATGTTACAACTTAACAACTGAACATTTACAACAGTTGCTGGTTATTCAGTTTTATTTCAGTACTAACAGTTAATAGTATAGTGTTTTGTAAATTACACAACTTAATATGGAATATATTGGACAACATACATATCTCCAGTACAAGGTAAGACGTTGATATTAACTGTATTTGACAATAAATGTACGTATTTACTTCTTCCACAAACGTTAACGTTAGCATCCTAAGTACGCCCCTGATAATGACGTCATGTGCGAACGATATACGGTATCTAATTATCACACACAATGATAATGATAATGATCATTATTATTATTATTTTTATTTTTTTTTATTTTTTGGTGTTACGCGGCATCGATTACTGAGATCATTAGCCGCATAAAGGTGATTTATATTATATTTTCTTATATAAATAACTAATTTTTAAAAATCTCATTAATTTATCTATTGTGTCACTGTTATTTGAGAGAATATTTTGCAGACTGCAATCTAAGCTAGCAGCGATTCGATGTGGTCGATATAATGGGCATTCTATCAGGAAGTGTTTAACTGTAATTGTAACTCTGCATCTGGGACATTCAGGTGCTCTTTGACCTCTTAGTAGGTGAAATGATGTTATATGAGTATGTCCCATTCTTAGACGCGTTAATAATACTTGCTCCTTTCTGGATATTTTTATTGTAGGAGTACTTATAAGGGTATTAATGTTAGGACAAATTACTTTATATGCAGTTTGTACCTGGTTCCACTTTTCCTGCCATTTTATATGAATTGTGTGTTTGATGTTTGCAATAATATCTTTATCTCTAACGGGTATTCCATCATTTATTTCAGGACTGTTTGCTGATAGACGTGCTGCTCTGTCCGCTCTATCATTTCCAGTAATGCCTACATGACTTGGTGTAAATACAAAAATAATATTTTTATTTAACTTTTTCAGTGAAAATAAAGTTTCAAGTATGTTTTGAACTAGTGAGTCTGAGTTGAAGGCATTACTGATTGCTAGAATTGAAATACGCGAATCGGTACAGATGAGAAAATAATTTTTTGCTGAAAATTCACAGAAACGAAGAGCTTGCCATATGGCGTACAGTTCAGCTGTGTATACACTGGATACCTTTGGTAAGGACCATGAGTAAATATCCTCTTCAATTGAAAAGGCACTACCCACTCCATTTTCTGTCTTAGATCCGTCCGTATATATTTTTTCCGAAAGTGGATAATTATCAAGAATATTATGAAAATGACTTTTTAAGATGTTTGGGTTAGTGTTTTTTTTGTCAAAAGAAGTGCACTCCAGATGTGTTGCTGGGACGGAAAATAGCCAGGAAGGTTCTGTGGTAAGTCTCTTAGGATATATTTCAGGGTAAGTTGTAGCTGTTTCTATTCTAGCTTTAAATGGTTTAGTAATTGTAGGTCTGGTGTTATAAATGTCGACTTCGGATTCGTATATTATATTGTAATTTGGATGACGTGGCTGTGCTTTTATAGAAGTTGCATAATTGCACATCAGCTGTTCTCTTCTTAAAGAGAGTGAAGGAATACCTGCTTCTACTTCTAGTGCATATATTGGGCTTGTTCTAAAAGCTCCGACAGCTAGTCTCAGACCGATGTTTTGAATTGAGTCTAACAATTTGAGATGTGCAGGACGTGAGGAAGAGTAGACTGTACAGCCATAATCCATTTTTGACCTAATAAGAGATTTATACAGGTTAACTAATGTTTCTTTGTCTGCTCCCCATTTTATACTCGATAGACATCGTAAAATATTTAGAGCTGACTTACATTTAGTTGCTAAGTCCACTATGTGCAAATTCCAGGTTAGCTTTCTATCAAACAGTAACCCCAAAATCTTACAGAATTTGTATGGCTTATTTGTGAGTTGTTTAGTGTTAAATGAGGCTCACAGTGTTCTGATCTTAGTCTGCAAAAATGAATGCTTTTAGTTTTTGTTTCCGAAAAACGAAAACCTCTTTGGTGGGCTTTTTCTGTGAGGCTATCTATGGTTTCCTGTAAAGTGGTTTGAATATCATCCATTGATGGTGCAGAAAAGCATATGAATAGATCATCTACATATAGGCATTTTGAAACGGCAGGATTGATGTTTGATACCAAGCTGTTAATAGCAATAGCGAAGAGGGTCACACTTAGAGTTGACCCTTGGGGTATACCGTTCTTCATCAAGTAGGTATTAGATAAACAGTTACTGACACGGACATTAAATGTTCTGTCTTGAAGGAAGCTGCGTATAAATATGGGTAATCTTCCTCTTATGCCCCACTCATGCATGTTTTTTAAGATGCCATATCGCCATGTGCAGTCATATGCTTTTTCGAGGTCAAATGATACACCTACAGTATGAGATCTACTTGCAAAACTATCTTGAATGTAGTTTTCTAAATAAATTAAATGATCTTGTGTAGATCTATATTTTCTAAAACCCATTTGACAATTTGCTAATAAATGTCTGTTTTCTAGCAACCAAATTAACCTAAGGTTAATCATTTTTTCCATAATCTTACTTAAACAGCATGTAAGAGATATAGGACGATAGCTACTAGCCTGCCTGGGGTCCTTTCCTGGTTTCAGAATGGGTGTGATTACTGCTTGACTCCATTTTTTGGGATACTCTCCTTGAATCCATATTTGATTATATAGATTTAGTACCATTTCTTTTTCTTCATGGGACATATGAATTATAAAGTCGTAAGGAATTGTATCGGGACCTGGTGACGGTTTTTTTACCGCAGCTAAAGCGTTTTCCAGCTCCTCAATAGAGAAAGTGATGTTGAAAGGTGACAGTATTTCTTCTGAGAAGTCTAATTCACTTTCAGAATTTTGCTTAATCAGTAAGAAAGTTGGGTCATAATTATCGTCACTGCTTATGTGTTGGAAGTATCTACCAAAAACGTCGGCTATCTCATTTGGGTCATTAATTGTTTGGTTGTTATCAGTAAGTACTTGAGGGGGTTCTGAAAAATTCTTGCCCGATATTTTCTTAATTTTTTTCCATACTTCAGAGGAAGGGGTGTCCTTAGTAATGGTTGTTATGTACTGCTGCCAAGAACTTCGTTTACTAGAAACAATCGCTCTACGTGCTTTGGCTCTGGATTGTTTAAATATAATCATGTTTTCATTGGTGGGGTGCCGTTTGAATTTATTTAAAGCTTGCTTTTTGTTTCGTATTGCAACTTTTATTTCTTCATTCCACCAAGGAACACACTTTTTTGGACGATAACCGTCTTGCTTTGGAACGTGACGATTGGCGGCATTTAGGATCGTTTCTGTAAATTTGTCTAGAGAAGAGTTAACGTCATCTTCAAGTGGAGGAAGCTTTAAATTTTCTGCATATAAAGTCCAATTAGCATGAGATAGTTTCCATTTCTTTGAGTTTGCGTTATTATTTAAAAGATTTGTTGGTGTTTCAATAATAATAGGACAGTGGTCTGTAAAAAGAAATCATTCAGAGCATTCCAATTTAGCCGTGTTGCTAGTTGAGGAGAACATAGTGATAAATCAATTGCTGAGAAATTATTTGATCTCGAATTTAAAAAGGTATTTTCTCCAGTATTAAGAAGGACGGACCCATTTTCATCTATAAATTGTTCGACAGTTCTTCCACGTGCGTTAGTTGTCTCAGATCCCCAGAGCGGATTGTGAGCATTGAAGTCTCCTAATAATAGATAGGGTGCCGGTAATTGAGATACAATATTGTTCAGATCGTTAATGTTCCAGTTGGAATCGGGAAGGTATATATTACAAATCGTAATTCTGTAAGGGTATTCGATCTGAACGGCTGCGACTTGTAGCTCAGACTGAATTTGTATTTCTCTTATAGGAATGTTGTTTCTGATAAATATTGCAATGCCACCTCTTGCCCTGGATCGTGGGACAACATCTTTTCTGATGGAATTATAAGTTCGTAATTTGAAATTCTCATCTGGTTTGAAATGAGTTTCTTGTAAACAAATCACTAGAGGACGGTGATTCAGCAGTAATTGCTTTAACTCGGGATAATGTGTTTTGCAACCATTACAGTTCCATTGTAAGATGAATGCAGTCATTTTTAAAGTCTAAAATAAATAAATAAATAAATAAATAAATAAAATAGTACACAAAGCGGTAAATAACAAAAACAATGAATTGCAAAACAAACAAAATATATTATCACAGATTATATCACATTCTGACTGAGTAAAACTCAATCAGAGTTCTGTTTCCGAGGCTTGCCTTTTGGCCAGCCTCGCTTTTTAGGTTTACTTCTTATTTCGTTCACTTGAGAACTTAAAGAAGTTTCATCCCCTGAAGAAAGGGATACATGATCAGGTGTCGTCTCTCTTTTACGTTTTTCTGGAAGAGTACCAGAAATTTGAGGCAGTGGATCGTGTTTTATTAATGGAGAGAGTGCTTCTATTAGCTTAGGAATTAACTGGCTGATTAATGAGTTGAAATCGTTATTAGGAATAGAATTTACAGCCCTAGCATAAGAGATATTCGGAGTCGGAGTATCAATAATGACTCTTTTCTTTGCCTCGTGGTATGAAATGTTTTCTTTGGCTTTTATCTCTTGGATAGCGGATTCTTGTTTATACACCGGACAATTTCGGGATCTAGCAGAGTGTGGGCCTTTACAATTTACGCAACTCAAAGGCTCTTCACATGGATTGCCTACATGAAGAGGTTTACCACATATACATAACTGTTGCTCTTCGCATCGAAAAGAAGTATGACCAAATTTTTGGCATTTAAAACAACGCATAGGAGGTGGAACATATAATCTAACTTGTAGTGAATAAAATGCTACTTTGATTCTTTTGGGAAGGACTGGGTTATTAAAAGTAATTATATGGTTCGGGGAATCAATTAGATGACCATCGCGTTTGACCTTTATGCGTCTGACTGCTGTAACTCCTTGATCGCTTAGACCCTCCAGAATTTCTTCTAGAGAACAATTTAGAAGATCTGGGCAGTATATAACTCCTCGTGACGTGTTTAAGTTATTGTGTGGAATGACTTCCACCGGAAAATCACCTAATTTTTTTGTTTTCAAGAGACATCTAGACTGTGCAGCAGAAACAGTTTCAACCAGTAGACCATCTTTAATTTTACTAATGTTTTTGCAAGTGCCAATTAAACTATATAAATTTTCAATTATGAAGGGATTCACTCTCATGAAATCGCCTTCAATTCTTTTCACAACCAATAACCGCGGAGGGGTCACAGTCACTTGGCGTCTGTTACCAGTGGCGGAAATTAGAGGTGGATCCCCATCCACATCCCAGATTTGAGAGGAGGACGCCTCTGAATTAGATTTAGTCGAAGCAGACAATTTGGTCCCACGAGTAACTCTACTACTAACTAAATATTCTCGACCATGGTAGAGCAGGTTTGCCATGGAAGGGCTATATTACTACCGAAGGACGCCAGGTATTCGGAGGCAGCCGTTCGAGACTCCCGTAACGCGGAGCCATGCGTCCCTCAGCACGGCAAACACCTTAGATTGCGGATTTATTTTCCTGGTTTACTCCAGTAGATCCGCCGTGTTTTGTTTAAACAGGGTCACCTCGGGAAGGGTGTGGCTCTTCACCACGCACGGACGATCTTGGGATAGCTTCCTCATGGGTTTGCCATTCCCACTCAGCTATTCCCTGAGTCAGGGCTAGCAGCTGACTCCTTGACCCCTATTTTTATTATTATTATTATTATTATTATTATTATTATTATTATTATTATTATTATTATTATTATTATTATTATTATTATTATTATTATTATTATTATTATTATTATTATTATTATTATTATTATTATTATTATTATTATTATTATTATTATTATTATTATTATTATTATTATTATTATTATTATTATTATTATTATTATTATTATTATTATTATTATTATTATTATTATTATTATTATTATTATTATTATTATTATTATTATTATTATTATTATTATTATTATTATTATTATTATTATTATTATTATTATTATTATTATTATTATTATTATTATTATTATTATTATTATTATTATTATTATTATTATTATTATTATTATTATTATTATTATTATTATTATTATTATTATTATTATTATTATTATTATTATTATTATTATTATTATTATTATTATTATTATTATTATTATTATTATTATTATTATTATTATTATTATTATTATTATTATCGCGCAATAAACCGAAAGCTTGTTGGAAAGTCATTAATTCCGAACGTATTAGCAAATGTAAGCCGGTCCAATCTTCCATTTCTTCTGATGAATTTAACAGATTTTTGCTAATATATCTGAAACCATAATTAATTCCATTGCGCCTGCTAATAACAATTCAGCCTTCTATTTGAATAAAGTCCCAAAACCAGTTTCTTCATTTTTATGTCGGCAATTCTTGAAGAGGAGGTGATTGATGCCTGTAAACTTTTGAAGGATTCACCGAGTATGGATTATTACAGTATGAATAGCAAAATTGTTAAATCTATTTTGCCACATATTAGTGCGCCTCTTGCTGTTCTGTTCAACAAATGCATTTTAGAAGGCTGTTGGCCCGATGATTTTAAAATTTCAAAAGTTATTCCATTGTTCAAAAGGCGACAGAGATGAACCCTGACAACTATAGGCCTATTGCTATAATACCGGTTTTATCTAAAATATTTGAAATTATATTGAAAAATAAACTTACTTCTTATCTGGAATCGAGGCAATTGCTGTCTAGAGTTCAATACGGGTTTAGGAAAAATAGGTCAACATTGAGTGCCATTGCTGATTTTATTGAACTGATTGTAGATGGTTTGGACAAGAGGCGCACACCAACAGCTGTGATGTGTGATCTAACCAAAGCTTTCGACTGTGTGTCCAGTGAGATTCTAATTCAAAAGTTGGAATTTTACGGAATAAGCAAAAGAGTTGTGTTTGTTTAAATCTTATCTGACAAATAGGAGGCAGTGTGTTGTCTGTGACGACAAAGACTCCTCTGTCCTTTCTGTGGAGAATGGAGTACCTCAGGGTTCGGTCCTAGGTCCGATACTATTTCTCGTCTATATAAATGATCTTCCTCATGCCATTGCAGATCGATGCCTTCTATTTGCCGATGATACTACCATTCTGTCGACCGGCGACTCCCTGTTGGATGCGGACAATTTGAGTCAGGCTAAAGATTGGTTTCGAGCTAACCATTTTAAACTGAATGATGCAAAAACTCGGAAAATATGTTTTACTGCCGATAAATGGGCACCCGACTCAATACCAGTAAAATTTTTGGGAATGACTTTCGATACGCATCTTAACTGGAAGTCGCACGTTGACAGCTTGGGCTAAGATTTCTTCTCAGATTTTTGTATTGCGTCAGCTAAAGCCCTCTCTTTGCCCAGTGTGCTTCGAATGGTTTACTTTTCTCTAATACATAGTCATCTGAGCTACGGTGTTGTTTTCTGGGGCAACTCAACCAATGTTAGCAGAGTTTTTAGTTTACAAAAGATGGCCATTCGCATCCTTACTAATGCACCACCAGGTAGCCATTGCCAGCCTCTTTTCAAGAAGCTGAAAATTCTGCCTCTGCCGTGTATGTATATATTGGAATCTCTGATTCGCATTCATTCCAACCTTTCTGATTTTCAAACTTATTCGGGCAACCACTCTTACAGTACAAGACGTGCAGATGATTTGGTTCCTTTACGTTCCAGAATTAAAACCACATCAAATAATAAGCTTGACCTCAAGCTGTACAACATACTTGCAAACCGCTTTATAAATTATAACTTTAGGTCTATGAATGCGATTCAGTTTAAGATTTTTGTTAAGCGATACCTTGAAAATGCTTGCTTTTACAGCCTGCAAGAGTATATTGATGGATAATACATTTACTTTGCTTTTACTTTTAGTTTTAATTTCTTGTGACTATACATGTACATTGCTATTATTATTATTATTATTATTATTATTATTATTATTATTATTATTATTATTATTATTATTATTATTATTATTATTATTATTATTATTATTATTATTATTATTATTATTATTATTATTATTATTATTATTATTATTATTATTATTATTATTATTATTATTATTATTATTATTATTATTATTATTATTATTATTATTATTATTATTATTATTATTATTATTATTATTATTATTATTATTATTATTATTATTATTATTATTATTATTATTATTATTATTATTATTATTATTATTATTATTATTATTATTATTATTATTATTATTATTATTATTATTATTATTATTATTATTATTATTATTATTATTATTATTATTATTATTATTATTATTATTATTATTATTATTATTATTATTATTATTATTATTATTATTATTATTATTATTATTATTATTATTATTATTATTATTATTATTATTATTATTATTATTATTATTATTATTATTATTATTATTATTATTATTATTATTATTATTATTATTATTATTATTATTATTATTATTATTATTATTATTATTATTATTATTATTATTATTATTATTATTATTATTATTATTATTATTATTATTATTATTATTATTATTATTATTATTATTATTATTATTATTATTATTATTATTATTATTATTATTATTATTATTATTATTATTATTATTATTATTATTATTATTATTATTATTATTATTATTATTATTATTATTATTATTATTATTATTATTATTATTATTATTATTATTATTTTTTTTTTTTTTTCAGTAAACACCTTCCGAGGCTCCGACACATTCGGAGATGTTCTGGAGAGTCAAGCAATGACTACTCTCCACTCCGTGGAGTCAGTAATCATTGCGCCCGTAAATCGTGTGTTCTGAGTAGACGTAGCGAACCAAGGACGATTGCCTTCTGCATTCTGCCGGCTAAGATCTCTGCCGAATTTCGACAAGCCGGTATGATCTTTAAGTCAGAAAGCAACGTATGTCTCATTCCACCCAGGACGCCTATAATTAGCACCACAATCTTAACAGAGTGGTCTGGATACAGCCTGCGGAGCTCGGAGAGAAGATCTCGATATTTCCTCCGTTTTTCCTCCTCTTTTTGGACGATGTTGTTCTCTGCGGGAGCCGAGAACTCAATCACAAACATCGTCCTAAGCTGGTGGTCGAGGAGGACTACATCAGGCTTATTGGCTTGGATTTGCCTGAGGGTGGGGAATGAATAGTTCCAATAAATTCGGCACTTCTCATTCCCCACTACGGATTCTATATCCCCCGGAGCATAAGGCAGCACTGGCGTCTCGTCTATCTCATACGAGTGTCGTAAATGATAATACAACACCCGTAAGGCTGAATCGTGTCTTTGGATATACGCTGTGGCCGCATATACCGGACAGGCAGACAGGAGATGCATAAGCGTCTCCGGCGCTTGGCGGCAGGCCCTGCAGCTGGTATCAGGAACCTCGATACCCAAGACACGACTACGATAGACGAGTGTGTTAATTACACCATCTTGGCAAGCCATTATGAATCCCTCGGTCTCAGAGTTCAGCCCCGCTGACCTCAAAAAGCAAAGGTCAGCCTTTCAGATAAGCCAAGCCCCTCTAGATGACGGTAGAAGAGACCATGCATTGGCTTATCCTTATGTAGCTGCAGAAGATGACGCGTTTCTGCAGCTTTAATTAGGAGCTTTTAACTGAGCAGGATCCGACTCGGTGACAGAGTCTGGATTTTCCCGCTCAGTATCGAACACGAGACCAAGTTCATCGGCTGCTCTTCTCGCTGCCTTATACACAAACGCTCCTATCCCTGCTGCTTCATGGTCTTGGACCATGCAGAGAAGGGATCCGAGCTCCTGATGACTTTGCAGGCCTCCTCCAAAACCACTCTGCCCTGGAGACACTCAAAACTCAAGAGTCCACGGCATCCCCGATTTATTGGGAAGTATAGCCGCGGAACGCACGAACTTGGATGCAAACTCCGAAGGAGATGCATCATTTACGGAGTCCCTACATCGAGTTGCCTCAGCTCTTCTTGTGTCCATTTCACTACTCCAAAGGAGTAGAGAATTATCGGAACGGCAAGCATATTTGTGGCACTCACCTTGTTCTTACCCGACAGCTCCGAAGACCAGATCTGTCGGAGGCGGTGCCGATACCTGCCGCGGAGAGCGTTTTTCACCGTTGCCACCTCATGAGTGCCCCGCTGTGGGACACCCAAATAGGTGTACGACTCTCCGGCATCTAGATAGTGAAAGATGCTTCCGTCTATGAGCTGGGCGTCCTCTCCGTATGGACCGCATCGTCCTCTCTTGAGATGAACCAGTGCACATTTGTCAGCCCGAACTCCATCCCAACCGCCTGCGTGTACTCATGTACCACTCTGAGGACTGATTTAAATCCCTCTCTCCGGAGGCGTAGAGTTTAAGGTCATCCATATAGAACAAATGGGTGACCTTATGCCTCCAGTCTCCTGGGGTACCGCAGTTGTAACCCGGGTACGACGAAGTGCAACGGATAATGGCAGCAGTGAGATGCAAAACAAAAGGGGACTCAGGGAATCTCCCTGGAACACTCCCCTCCTGAACAATACCGGCTCTGTCTGGACCCTTGCATTAGCCGATGTTATGGTAAAGCGGGTCCTCCAGAGCGGCATGAGTTGTTCAATACATCTCACTATGGGGTCGGCCACCGCAAGACATTGGAGCAAGTGGACTATTAGCTCATGGGATGTCATATCAAATGCCTTGCGGTAATCTATCCAGGCCATTGAGAGGTTTCGCTTGTACTGCACGGAGTCCTGCGTAATACATCTGTCGATGAGCAGGTTCTCCTTACAGCCAGCTACACCCCTCTTGGACCCTCGCTGCTCGTATATCCGTTGATAAACCGGGTTCACTGCGTGGAGCACACGCGCGTACAAGATGCGAGTAAACACCTTGTAACACGCATTCAGGCAGGTTATTGGACGGTAGTTCTTTGGCTGGGACAAATCTCCGCTCTTAGGGATAAGCACGGTTCTCCCCTCGACAAACCACGCCGGAATTTGCTGCTCTCCATTTAGCCAGGAAGTGAATATTCTGGCCAAATGGCGGTGGACACTGGTGAATTTTTCCCACCAGAAGTTGCTGATCCCATCGGGACCAGGAGCAGCGAAGTTCTTCGATCTAATAAATGATCTCCGAACTTCATCCGGGGTTATCGGTGGGCACACCTCTTGTGGCTCTCGAAGCCTTTGACAAAAGGCCTCGAAGTGTGCCAGGGCTGGAGTGTCTCTATCCAGTGGAATCCTGCGGCCATAAAGATCTCTCCAGAAGGCTTCTACCTGATCTACAGTCGGCGGATTGTCCGCAACACGCTGAGGCTGTTCAAAAGTCGAGAAGGCCTTACACGGAACAAATTATTTTGCTCCAACCTTCTCGACCGCCTCACTAGTGACTTTTTTGCAGCCACTAGCATCCGTATCCTGTCGAGAGAATGCTGCTTGATGGTGAGCAGCACCACTCGATTCAGGGTATGATGGACCCGCCTAAGGGAGGTAGCTATGCGTCTCACCTTAGGTGTGAAAGCCCTATTGGCTTCCACGTAGTCCATCACACATTGGATACGGGACGCGTGTTGCCTCGCCGACCGGATCTTAGCCTCCATCTTGTGCACTCGCCGCCGTGCTCTCTCTTGTGGAGAAACGGCATTTTCACGCCCTCTCTCCACCCGAGTCAGCAGTTCAGCGGCCGTACAGCGCAATTGACGCGCCAGATGTCAGCCTCTTCTGGGAGATCCTCACGGAGCGCAGTATCCACTCGAGCCAGATCTGCGGGCTTCGGGGTTTTATAAAGGCAACCCCGACGGGTGCTCAGGTCGTCCTGTTCGCGGGGAATGAAGCGCGGCGCCTCTATCATTCCGTGGCTCTTCAACCACTTCATTCACCCTTAGTTGAGGACGCCTCTCATAGCCTCTGCGACGAAGGTAGGATACATAATCCCGCAGATTTTGTGCGGTGAGGCGCGGCCTTCGGGGTGCATATCACACCACCGAGCATACATCCGCGCCATCCCCTTCGCCCGGGCTCGCTGCTTTCATAACAGATCAGAAGATCGTCCCTTAGCTCATCGGTCCACTCAAAACTTCCATTTTCATGGCCTTGGTCGTCAACGGGCAATCCGTCCGGCTGGGCCCCACCACCTTGCCCATGACCCCCATCCGAATGGGGTCGATTGTGGGGCCTTCTCTCCTGGCATTGGGAACCGGAGGTTTCAATGTGTCAGGTGGTTGGCCTGACACATCGACGGCCGGCACCAGCAGAAAAAGAAGCTCATCCCTCCCGGGTGCGCAGTGCTGCCGGTCCGATTTTACACCCTTTAGCTAGAGTAAGTGGTGTCGCTACTCACCAAAGGTCGTGGATGATGGTTGACCCCTCCTGCTATTTTATTATTATTATTATTATTATTATTATTATTATTATTATTATTATTATTATTATTATTATTATTATTATTATTATTATTATTATTATTATTATTATTATTATTATTATTATTATTATTATTATTATTATTATTATTATTATTATTATTATTATTATTATTATTATTATTATTATTATTATTATTATTATTATTATTATTATTATTATTATTATATTTGCTTATTAAAGTACTACAACTTATATTGATTGTACTGACTATAGTTTTTCATTTTGATAATTCATGCTGTGTTTAATTTATCAGCCACAATTGGATTCAATTTATTCAAGAAATGCACGGAAAAAATTGTCGCAAATATTCATGCAATTGTAGCCGGCACAGTGGGGAAGAAAGATTGTATTATTTTAATCGAAATGGCGTTTGTGTTAGACAATCTCGTGGAAAATTGAGACTAAAAACGGTATTTAAAATTTTTATCTGGCTACGCCCCACAAAAGGTTGCCACCAGAGCGTAGCCAGTCGCCGTTCGCATATGCACCTAAATACAGCAGTATGATTTAGTTTATGTCTGTATACGATTTCTATACTTTCGGATAACGCAGTACATACGTTTAGAAGAGTTAATATGTCATTTGTGATATTATTAGGGGTTATTGTGTTAAACTGATATTGGTATTGACTAAAGTCACCGGGCAAATGGAAGACGTATTACATTATGCCATAATGTACGAATACAGCACACAGCGCCTAACAAAAATTTTCGCCGTACCAAAAATTAAAAGCAAAATGTGGTGTAGGACGATGAAGCGCGACGAAAGGAAGCATTATAACATTGTTTGTTTATGAAGACTATTTTATGTAAGTTTAGTTGTTATTGTACAACCTATAATAAGAACTGCAAGAACATAAATATAATTGTAGATGCGAGATGTAGCAAATCTCCATCTAGTGGACATTAGCTACTTCACCACAAGACGCCACAAAACATTGTCTATCAATATTGCTACAGTCAGTTCATAAAATTGATACAAAAACATATTCACAATAAATATTATTACATATTGAGGTTTACTGCTTACCAAATAATACAGGGTGTAGGGAGTATCAGTGCCTTAATTTTGCCATAAGATAAATTGTACTAGACAAAACATATCTTTTTCTGTGACCAACGGTAACAGAATTATAACAGCAAACAGATCTCGAATATGTCCCAACATCGCTCACATACTATGGTAGAATTGTTGGGATAAATTTGTACTTAATTATTACAAATAGCTACATAAACTACAAAACTGCTTCGATTTAGTAGGATCCCATCGAATAAATTAGTGCTTTAAATACTCAGCCTCAATAAGCAAACACATTAAATTAGTAATGTCTATATCAACAAAAGTATATGAAAACAATATGAGATAAATACACTAAAATGATGAAAGTATGATAATTAAATGGCGAATCTGCCTTACCATTGCGAAAATATTGTGAAAAAATTGAAAATGACAATTTTGAAAATGGCATCTAGCATCATTATTTCTCAATAGAAATAGGGGAATAAGAATATATGAGAAATCGATTTTGGTTGAAAGAAAATTTCTACAACAACCAGTTTCGATTACGCAATATGTACTTTTGCTTTCAGAATACAGGATGTTTTTAAATGCAGTAGCAAAAATGAGACCACAGATTTCTTAGGTGAAAATAAATCGATTTAACGTAACATACCTATATCCCAAGTCGCATAATAAAAAAGATACAGTGTCAAAGTTAAAATTGTATTTTCCATATTTGTAAATAACTTCTTAAGAAATCCAAATATTTACATAAAATTTGTAAATCAGGGGTTTTTGCGGGCGAGAAATTGAAATTTATTTCTAATTTTGACGCCATGTGTCCTTTAAATGGAGCTTGCAGCTTAGTGTATCCATCTGACTATCGAAACAATCGATTCTCCTAGCTGTTTTATTTGAAAAAGGTAGGTATATCTTGCTGAAGTTGGTATGAGTAACCATTTTTGAAATAATCCTATTTGAAATGCTCACTGTATTGAGTAAAAACTGTTTTGGTTTCAAGTAAAGTGCCTTTTCTGCTGGAAATACAGCAAATTGTTGCTTGAAAAATTTGTACAGAATGGTAAATTATGAAGACGTACGTATCTTACTTTAAAACAGGATACGGTAAAAGATCCAATCCAAGATAGCAATTTTCCATGCATTTCAATATACTCCAGGTTACACGTCAATTTACATATTGGTACTTTATCGAGGGCACATGAACAATTCAAATAAATTATATCTTGGAAGATCGATGTATTTAGAGCTTGAAGTAAATTGTTTTGTGGCTAAATTTATTTTAAGTATCATGGACATGATAAAAATTGAGATAAAGACAATTCGCTACTCTTTACGAGCATAGTGATGTTTTAAAACTATCAGTTTAATTTGTATTATTTTCCTACATTTTGATATATAGTGGTTACTGTGGCCTTAGTCTAATACATCTGTTTTAAGTAATGTCTTCTAATATGTGCGGTAATCAATAGGTTTTTTTTTCAACAGGCATTAACAACAGGCGCAACCAGCAAAGGCACCGTTTTACTCTCTCCTTCTGTGCTACGGCATGAAAACTTTGTCCACATTTTCCTCTACAATCTTCTCATTTGGTACCGTTAACGGCGCGGTCTCGATTTTCGCCATCCGATCGCCTGAATAATAAATTTTACTGAAGTGTTTCTAAGTTTCCAACAAGTGAAAGTCAGACGGCGGCAAGCGGAACGGATGGATCGAAAATTCGAGGCTCATCTGTTATGGACAATCTTGAGTTTAACGCAACTACAGTTATTTCTTTTAAAATGTTAATTAAAGATGAGCAAACATGATTTCTCTTGTACAAAAATCATTTCTGATAGCAGATAATTATATAGATTATTTATTTGGTAGGGGGTCGGAGGACATCAGATCTAAACTACGAGTAGTAGAGGAAAATTAGGTATCTTCTTGAAAAACGTTGGATTGGGTTAATGTGAAGGATTGGAACCAGTCGGCGTCTCTCTAATTAATGAGCTTTTCCAGGTTCCTCTCATTTCTGCACAGAAAAGTGGTGGTATTTACCAACGTTTGCCATGTTCCTGACTATGAATGCAGTCTACCGAGTAATAATATGCTGCGCCTTCTCTTGGACAAGTTACTGACTTCATATACATATAAACAGAGTGGACCGATTTTCATGAGTCGCCATTAGCATCTCGGAACCCGTAAAATAAACTCGTGGCTCAAAGTGGAAAAAATGCGCTTTTCATGGCCATTAATATAATGAAAGCAGATGCTGCCGTTGCTCAAATATTTTGAAAAAATTATAGCAATTTCTCAACATAAAGAGCTGAAATTTGGTGCAGAATATACGAGAAATCGGTTAGAAAACATAATCGAAACTATGACGACCAGTTTCGATTATGCAATATGTAATTGTTTTTTTTTATTGTCGCTCACTAATCACTAGTGTCCACTTTGATTAGATACACTTCAATTTTTAAATATCCCCACAAAAAGAAGTCCAAAGGCAAAAAGTGTATAGACCACGGCGGCCATGGTACCGGTCCTCCTCGTTCAGTCCATCGTACCCCTTAAATTTCATTAAGGTACTTCTCAATATTTTGTCGAAAATGAAGGGGAGCACCATTGTGCAAGAACCACATTCGGAGTGGGGCAGCTAGGGGCATATCTTCCAAAAGTCCAGGCAGATCATTTCGTAGAAATTCGAGATACTGAACCCATCCATTAGATTTGGTAATATGAATGCTCCAATAACCGGTCATGGACAATCCCTGTCCAAACATTTAAGAAAAAAGTATTGAAGGATCGCGTGCGGATTTTCAAAATCCCATTCCGTGTAAAAATAGCTTCGTGTGCAACAAATACGTCAGCTATCTATGTAATTCGTAAGATGTAATCCCTTAGTATTTATGCTTGGACACGCTATAAATGGATACATGGTACAGGTATAATTTAGCCTCGTGCATACTTATACACCACACTGTTGATTGGGACATTCCTTGTAATTTTCGAGCGATTTGCCTCTTATTTATTCGGGGATTATCTTCAACAATCTCTAAAATGTGTTTCTCAGCTGCTGCAATACGCCGTGGATGCCCTGGTCTTCCATATCCTCCACGATTGGGTTACAAATTGCCCGTGTCACGCCCGCGTTGCACTATCACGGTAAAAGTAGCTGTATTTGGTACATGTCCACTAGGAAATCGTTCTGCGTACAGACGAGAAGCTGCTAAAACATATTGCCTTACTTCACCATAAATTAAAATGATACCCATCAACTACAAGTTGCTATATATATGTAAGCCATTTTGACACTTGAAAAACTAATGTAAACACTATCACAAAAATGTTAATACTAAGTATTCGGAATTGCTTGGATTCTGATGATGCTAGAGACTGCAGTAGCCCAGAGTTGTACAGGTTAAAAATAATACTTATATAATTGTTTTTCTCAGAAACTATATGGATTTTACAATTTTTGCGATATTGACTCCATTTTTCATAACGCATCTATTCCCGGATTTTTTCAGTAGTTGTGGCGCATCATATAAAATTACAGGTACAATCACGTTAAAATAGCAGCATCGAAGAAAAAGTTTTGTGTAGATGATATAAACAGAATAATTACCTATTAGTAGATATAAATTATTTAAAGTGAATAAAGATATGTTATGCACTTGCAGTTAAAGATAGTATTCTTTTCATTAATTATTATTGTATTAATAATGCTAATATTTAAGAATTTACTGACATTCAGTAGGTAGCGAAAATACCAAGAAAATATACAACATAAATTCAAATTTGGTTTAAAATATCACCAACGTACATTTAAAAAATGTAATAAGATAAAGAATTCTACCGCGAAATTTAAACGATTTTAATGTATATGTAAAAGATACAGCATGAAAGGAAACTTTTATCCAGAACCATTAAATTAAATAGCAAGACATTTTAAAGCATGCAGCTGGAAATGACCTTTATGCTATAAACGTTAGATATGCAGCTCTCAGCGAAATTGTGACATATTTCATGTAGTGCTTAAACGTTTATTTGCACATTAGAGGGGTTTATACATCAACTTAATGCAATATCCAGGTGACACTGCTCGCTCCTGGATAACTACTATTTATGGTAATTTCTGCTAAGACTATATAAGGCTGGGGTGACTTAATTCCTCGCTTGATGATGACTGATGAGCTGCGACGGGGTCTTGTATAAATTAAGTATTTTAAATGCAAAATTCTCTTAAGCCCATATTTTCCGGTTCACGTCGGACGCTCAGTGGAACACGGAAAGTGCGTGGAAAGGATTAAAATGTTGAAATAAACTTCGGATCCTTCCGCAACTTTCAGAAATCTCTTAGAAATTGTTTTATCTACAGTTCTTGTGTCTGAACGACTATTTGTCGGTTTAGGAATGCTGCATTTTGGCAAGTTCAGTTGTACAAAAAAATATAAACAAACTTTAAGAGATATAGGGTTATAAAGGGCGATTCACAACTTATCTTAACAAATTGCATCGTGAGAAATGAAGTCACTATTGTAAACATTTTTTTGTAAAACCGTTATAGTTTCCGATTAAAAAATATTGAAATTGTTCAGTAGTCTAGCAATGCGTTTTCATTACATACTCTTATGTCAAATCTCAAATTATGTTGCGTTATAATTCTGGAGGCACATTGGCTACTTGTAAAACCAAAATGAAAGAGGAAAACTGGAGAATCTATTACTTCCTATAGTGTCTAAATAGTTATTTATGCAACAAGTACAAAAAGTAAGTGTTTATTGCACGCGACGTGTCGAGTACAATAAACAGTTTTTGTACGAGTTGCATACAATATTTTTTCTACGTTCATGCAAAAACCAAACTAACTCTAGGAAAATATGACGTCTATTTGAATGTTTATGATTGTCATAATGGCAAAACGCTGTAGTAGAATGACAGATGAATGCACTAGTGCAATAAAAAACCACTTTTTCCACTAAATATAGTTCAATAAAGTTTTTGAATGAACGTAAAAAAAATAACTTTAATTAACAAGAAAGCGGAATGGAAGGTGCTAAGATGCAATCGAAAATATACTTTTTATCTAGATAACCAAAGAATTTGCATTATGCATTTTCTTGTAGAATAATTTAAAGATATATGTTGTGGAAGAAAAATGAGCGCAGCTTCAAAGAAATTATAGCCTACAGGTATAAATTCTTGTCGTGTCACGTATACAGTCATTACATTAGATCAATCATTTTAGCATGTTTTTGCCTTAATCTGAAGTCTAAATTGTGCAATTGCTCTGTGAAAACTGTATTTTCAAGTGTTACTATCAGTACACAGGATCTCTAAAACACCATGACCAAAAAGAATATAAAATATGGTAAGTGAACTTCCCGAGTCGAAAGCCACAATAAGACAAGTATGGTCAGTAGAGATTCCAGTTACCAATGTAATTTTAAATTATCAAATAAGATAAGAATATTGTGATTTTTTTATTGCCTCAAATTGGTGCTACTTCCTTCGTTCTGACCTGATATAATTACAGATGAGGTCTAATTTTATTATTGGAAATCATTTTCATTTAACAGTTTTACCAACTTTTTTTCGTTCAATCAGCTGAATTATCTATTAAATATATCTGACACGTTAATGGATTTAATGTTATAAAATATTGAACGTGAAGTGCTACATTATAACGCTCCACTGTTGCATGAAGTTGTGTATTATGCAGCACTATTAATAAATCTTGTTGAATTTTTTTTGAAAGATCCAATTCTTTTACCAAATGCTAATTGTAAATGCTATAACATTAAAAAAGCTAGTTTTCCATTGCTATATTTTGCATACGAACTGGTCATTTTTAATGGAAATGAACATTACATGATATTAACTTTGCCTTACAAGAGTTTTATATGAAATTATATCAAGTTTTTTAGTCCTATATAAGTTTTTGAAGTGCAAGTATACCTACTGCACCTATAATTCTGAAATTATCACTAACATTAATAAGAAAGCCAAACTCTATGAAAAATTAGAAAAAACTGGTAATTATAATTATTTACAGGAATTTAAAATATTACGAGGGTTAATAAAAGAACAAGTTAAGTCTGCCTATGACAAATACATTATTGAAGTGCAATCGCAGATTTCCATCAATTCTAAAAATGTTTGGTGATATATAGATTCTAAAAATAGAACTAGTAGAATTCCTGGTCAAATGTATCAATATACAGGTTTTTTCATCGAAAAATAATCACCCTTACTATCTTTTAAAATTATCTTTTGGTTGAAAATTGCCAAGACATGTCAAAGATAACAAAGGGAACATATCTTTAAATAAATTCCGAATTTCTGCCATCAATCCAATAGCTATTCCCTCTAAATTTTCAAATGGCACCATACCATATATGGCACATCGTTGCAAAGGTTGTTTGATACGGAATGCATTCTACTATTCATTTTGTATATTCGCATAAAATTGAGACATAAAATAATTAAAAAACCTTTTTTTTTGTTTATTTTGGTTAAACTGCAGAATAATAGAAATTACCGTTAAAGTAATTGTTCCGCTAACTTCCATACAGTAATACAGACGACTTTGAAAGAGTTCACGAACTTTTGCGAGAACTTGCGGTGTCAATTGTCGACATTCTTCTATTATTCTGCCTAAGATCTTCAATATTGGCTGGCTGTGTTGCATACACTTTGGATTTCAAATGCCCCCATAAGAAATAATCCAACGGAGACAGGTCAGGTGATCTAGCCAGCCATTCGATGGGACCACGTTTTCCAATCCAGGAAACCGATCGTTCAAAAATTCTCGAACGGGAACCATATAGTGAGGAGGTGCACCATCTTGCTGGAAAACTAGTTCATTTTCAAGCAAATTGTCGTCATTTTCCAGTAGTTCTATTATGCGCGAATCCAAAGGGGTATCAATAAGTTCAAGGTAAGTAGCGCCAGTCAAATTACCGTCAATAAAGAACGGGCCAACGATGTGATCTCCTAGAATACCCACCCAATCATTAAGCCTCTATGGATATTGGGTATGGGTTTCTCTAAACAAATGCGGATTCGTGTAGGCTCAATACCTACAGTTATGCCTGTTGACTTCTCCATTAAAAAAAAAACTTACACTCATCGCAGAGGCAAATATTGTACAACAAGTTCACGTTGTTCAATAGATTATTAGACATAATTTTGCAAAACTTCGATCATCCTCGTCTTCGTTTAGTTCTTGAATAAGTTTTTTCTTGTATGGGTGAAATTTGTGCATTTCTAAAATTCTCCATACACTTCTTGTTGAAACCCCTGATGCCAGGGAAAGTTGATTGAAAGACTGATTGTTATCCATTGCAGAATTAAATTAAGCCAAGGTTAGAAACAGGCGATATTGTAATTATTTATTTAAAAAAAATACTCTCGTAAAGTCCAGACAATGAATCTTTGTTTTAAGCTTATCGTGGATAGAAGTTCCTATAACAATTTCAGAAAGTTAACCATAACACAGTATGTTGATTATTAGAAGAACATGAAGCTTAAAGATGCGAATTTAGTTGTTTCTGTGAGAACCGAAGCCCAACGATTATAGCTGCAATTTCAGAACTACACCCATTTTTCAAAATGGCCGATGTAATAAACAATTGATTAGGTATAAATTATGGGAAAAATTTATCCTTAATTGGTGGGATTGGTTCGGCCATTTTTTGGTACAGGAGGACTTTTGAATACTGGGCGGTATTAAAATCATGGGAGCTGCGGAGTTAACGAAAAAGTTGGTAGCTAGAAGTCAATTAGATTCTGGACAGCGGTCGTATTGGCATCTCGTTTGAGTCACTTTGACTTTGCGGAGCTAAGTCCGACGGGAAAACGCGTGAAGCTTAGGATAGTTTAAAAAAGCGTTCTAATAATTGTGTGTAGGTGCCGGTGCCTAGCTATTTTACTGTCATTTTGGTTAGATTTCGAATCTTATTTGAAATATTCAGTGCAGCGATTGAAAACTGTTATCGTTTCAGTTAAAGTACCTTTTCTACTGAAAATACAGCAAAATTTTACTTGAAAAAGTTGTTCAGAACGGTGAATTATGGAGATTTGCAAAATTTTAAAAAAACCGGCCGGCCTTGATACAATCTTCGTGCTTTGTTGAAAAATGTTTTCATCAAACCTCGCCGATTTTTGTCTTTACTCGGTGCACTCAGCATTTCAAATGGGATTATTTCAAAAATATTTACACCTACCGACTTCAGCAATGTATACCTGTTTCAAATAAAACAGGTAGAATAATCGATTGTTTCGATAGTCAGATGGATACATTAAGATGCAAAAAAGTTCTGCCATTTAAAAAAAACATGGTGTGCCACAAACGGCGCCCTCTACTAGTGACGTCAAAATTAGAATCATATTTGAATTTCTCGTCCGCAAAAAGCTCCGATTTATAAATTTTATGTACATATTTGAATTTCTTAAGAATTTATTTATAAATATCGAAAATAAAATTTTAACTTCAACACCCTGTAACTCCGTTAATAATCAGTTTTGGAAAAAATGTTATAGAAATAAATGGCATTTATTTTCGGTCTAGAATTATCCCCTGAATTTTGTGCTTATCATTTCCGGGCACCTTGTATAACCTGTTTCAATTTGAATTCTACGTTTCTGCTGTATTCTACATCTTTTATATATATATATTTTTTTTGTAGTGTCAGGCTTACATCTGTATTTTTTTCTCTATTTATTCGTCTTTTCAGTTATTTGTTGTGTATATGTATGTATAGTACTCTCTACTATTATGTACCTATTTGTAATTTTACCCTGTAAATGGATTTTCTGTTGGGCAATATAATGTTATGATTTGTAAGGCAAATGCATTTTAACCCAAATCTTGAGTAATATTTTGTAGCAGCAGCGACAACACTTGGCATACCTAACTATTTAATTACAGGTTTTGATGTTCTTCAAGGGCTTCACTGATTAAATAACCAACACTGGTTGCTTTTGAAATTTGTATACTTGCTTTGGCCATAGCATTACACAGGAACACACTACTGCTAACTAAAGCAGTCTAATATACATGAAAACAACTATTTTTAACAGGGTAAACGTATATCAGTAGGTACAGTGGGAGTCAGCTTAAACTCACCAGTTCCATGGTCCATTATTTTCTAGAAAGGGACAAAACATGCAAGTGATGACTTTAAGCTGACCACCATTGTATATAACTAGAGCATGACATCTCAGAGCGAATAAATTCGTCTATCTGACGTTCTTCTTCTTCTTTGCGCCGGACAACCGGACGGAGTCCTTACTTTTCAAAATCTATGGTCAACAACAACTGGCAGCGTCCGGCGGCCAGCGATGGAACCGCTGAGGGTTCTCTTCTTACAAGGTTACAGAATAAACTGTCGGTTTGTAATTCTTTATTATATGTTCTAAACTGTTTAGCAACATATATCCACAAAGACATTTTTAAAACGATTAGAAATTCAAATATAAGTAACACTGACTTTGATGGTGAATATCAGAATTAAATACCTTCTATGTCTTCCGATCCAAAAATATTGCAATGCTGTTTGACGAAAATTTGTAGGCACCTTCCTCTGTTTAGGGATCTTGGATAATTGCGCTCTCTAGACGATGGCCTATTGCAATAGGCCAGCATGATGGCTCATCGTGAAGAGGGGCCTTAAGGTCGTTGTATTTTTCGCCGTAAAATGATCAAATTTCGAGGAATAACACGTAGAGCAAAAGTATAATAAAAAAAATTATTGATGTGTTCTTTATCCACTGTTACTATTTAAATACTCCTCAAATAATATAATAACTATTAAAATGTATTTGTAAGACACACATTATTTTGTTATTCTAACCCCACATTTGAACAATTATTTATAATACTCACAACACTTGCACTCAATGCACACCGCTGTAAGTAAAAGTAGCTTCATTTAAAACATGTTCACCGGGAAATCATTGTGCTAAAGCAACTTGAGCTTCTATAGACGTAAACTGTTTTGAATATTTGAAACGAATGTAAATACTTGAATCACAAAAAAGTTAATACAATAAGTAATCGGATATTTGAAATCGCCTGGCTAGAGACTACAGTGACCCATCGATGTAAAGGTTGAAACTAATAGAACATTAATATTTTTTTTTAGGAAGCTATAAGGAATTTACAAAAATTTTTTTTTTTCGATATTGACTCCATTTTTCATTACGCATCTATTTCAAATTATTTTAGATAGGTTCTAAATCACCCTGTATATTTGTTTTACTTCGGTACCTGAATATTCGCAGGTGGCATCAGTTTTTTTTCTTTCAAACTCTAGATTATTCAGTTCTATTTCACTATTTCAAGAATACGGCGCTCTTAACACGTAACGTCAACATAAATCACACCTGAAAAAATAACGTAATAATTGATGTCAAAGAGGCCCAAAAAATATTAAACAACTTCGACAAGATCTTAAAGGCCAACTGACATTGGCCATTGCTACTATTATCCTGATCAGAAAAAAATACAGGCGTATAACTCAGTAATAATTAACCCGGCTCTATTTAAATATTACTTTGCCACGTAGTCGTGCTCTATGTAATCGAACCGTGTATTGTTTTCATGTTTTGCCGCTGTTCCAAACTTCTGATTGAATGGAGGCAAATTCATATCTAGAAAATATCAAAAATTATCAAACTAATTACGAAAATTTGGAAACTGACGCAATTAGTATTGCTAAAAGATGGAATATTAATCCATTATTTACAGGAATAAGGCAGCACAAGCCAAAAAAACAATATGATGAATGTGACACAAATTTTCTATTTGATGATCAGGAGCATCATATTTTAAAGTCATATTTGACGGGTGGGCCCAAAATCTGAAGCTACGCCACTGATGCTTCCAATGTAATGTAATAGATTCAGAAAAAATCGAAACTTTTCAACGAACTCAACCGAAGTATGAATTTTAAATAGGTATTGAATATCCTGTATTTTCAGTTCAGAAAAAAATATATGAAATCATGTAGCAGAGTTTTTGTTTTGAAATTGAAAAATCTATAAATAATAGTGTACATATTTTGCTGTGACAAAAAAAAACCTACGCCATTATCAACTATTAAATACTTTGGAATTTTTCATCGATTCGGCAAATAACCTGCTTGTAGCTTGTAAATATTAAATGTGCTCTAATTTATCGTATGAAACGAAACTAATTTTAGTCGTTATCGGTTATTTACAACTCTATTCTCTAGCCGAACGTTGGCGCCGGTTGCTTTTAATTTGAAAACTTCATTTAATCGGCTGCTCCTCCGAGCGAACGGGGGCACAACAAGCTTCATTTAATAAACTGCAAAAAACGAGCGCCGTTTCCTTTTTATCTAACTCGAAATGGAACGGTTAATAAGTCAGAACGAGAGAAGTTGTGCCATTGTGAAGTAAACTGTAAATCTTTCTTAAATTCAAAGGGTACAACTTGGCCTCGGCGACTCAGCTGGTAGTGGAGTTATTTATTTATTCGTATTTTTAATTAAGTTATGCCGTTTAGCTGGGAGATATTCCGGCACAAAGAGCAGTTAATTAAAAAACTGGGATAAGATACGTAAACGCCTGGGGGCTTGTTGAAATTTCTCTTAAATGCTCCAGGATACACTTCGGGATTTGATTATCTTGTACGAAGAAATTTGGATAAACGTTTAATAATGTTAATTTTCCTTAATTTTATTTCCCAAACTGTTGCCGTTTCTTGCGCTGGTCCATTTGCCGAAGGCAGGAATTTTTAGAGGCGCACCTGAAATTACAATTCCCATTTTCCGTTGTCCTGTGCTAAAATGAGAAAAATAAATTGTAGGAATTAAGCATGGAAGAACATTTCAATCGCTTATTCAGACAGTGCTGCGTGGTGTAGATTTCAAATTTATATGTTTTCAAATATGCTGACAAGGTCTAGTTCCAAATAATAATTACAAAATAATTGTGTCGTCGAGTTGCAAAACCGACCAACTCCCCAATTTTGAGAAATACGTTTTTTCTGTTTTCTGAGTCTTAAGATATGTTCCACCTATTGGAAGCAAGAAACCTTGCCAAAATGGGCCAAATGCTTGTTAAATCACAACCAGTAACATTCTGCCGTGGTTCCAGGTACTGTGGTAAAGCCTCTGAAACTGCGCGATGTCTGAATCTTATTGGTGAAACATTTTGGGTCCAACTGGGAGAGACTGATGACCGTTTGATTTTTTTACAAGAACGTCTTAGCATCAGCTGCTCAAGAAGGAGGAAGCAGAGAAGTAGATGAGAGGGATGAAGAAGAATATCAGGAAGAAATGTGTGAGCCCGTTGAAGACGCAAGAGTATAAGTTTCTGAATGTTTATATTTTTTCTGGCCAGTTCTTCCGTCTAAATATTTGAGTTAGGTACCCCACAACATTTCATAGTTTAATTTGTTCCAATAATACTCACTTATTCAAGAAAGTTTTGTTCATTTGCATCCCAAAAAACCCAACATTTACATTAAATTTAGTGATTCTTCAGTTCTAATTCGTTGCAAAACCGGCCAACTCCAAAATGAGTTGCAAAAGTGGCCAAATCCAAAATAAAAAATTGAGTAACTTACCTCCTCTACTTGCTCCTTCCATTTAAAAAAGTGCTTTCAAACACACTAAAAACAGAAGAGATTTTGTTCGTACCTCGTTTTGGAGTGACAGAAAATCAGCTTTCCTGAAAAATTTTGTTGTTTGGAGATGACCGGTTTTGCAACTAGACGACACAATTACAAGGCTTAAGTTTTAAATCAATTAGTTCAAATAATTTTGTAAATATTATTCTGACAGTTCAATTAAAGTTAATATTTTGACCTAAGGAATTTAAGAATTCTTTTAATTTTAGATACTCTCCAATATCGACATTGTTGTAGACATTCAAAGTAACTCTGAGCATCGCATATATTGACTATTATTACTACTACTATTAACCAGTGAATAATGCAATCATTATTTACTGGTTCCAAAGAAACACTTTTGAATTGTATGTCATGAGTCTCAAAATATTGTCTAATGTTTTCAGTAAAACGTTTACTGAAATAGACATGGACAATGTAATAGTATTCTACTTACATATAATGACACCTCCGCCCTCGTTAATCACAGCCATCATTTTATGCTCGCTGAATAACATACGACCTGATGAAATTATCATTATCCTTGAAAGAAGTACCATACAATTTTAATATTATAAAGTAAATACCTTTCTTTGTTTGCTATTATGATAAAATTAAAATTGGTCGGCAAAAAAATTATGTGTTTAACTAGGCAGTAAAGTAGATTTAATGCATTGGCTGCTTTAATAGCCGCGACATTAAATCTTGTTCTTTACTGCCTAGTTAAACAAATAACTACTATTAAATGATCGTATTATGTTAAAAGTGTCTAGAGATAATGTAAAAACCTATAGAACGAAGGGTAACAGATTTTGTGTGAAAAAATAACACGGTAGTTTTACGCATCCGAAATTACACACTGGAAAATCTTACTTACACAACAACTTCTTTTACAGTGTATATCTTATATAGTGTATTTTATATTACGGACAAAGAAATACAAAAGAAAGTTGCAAATAACAGATAACATAACGTTAGCAAGATAGTTAAAGTTGTATCCTAAATATTATATGACAAGGATTTGTTGCTAAATATTGATTCCAGCTATCACTGTTATCAGCTAATTGAACAATGCGCTGTTATACTTTAAATTTCAGCTGTGGTAGGTTCAACAAGTTTAATTTAATACTCAATTAAAATAATAAATTACATTCATGTTCATTAAAACGGAAATTACTTGTATTAAATGAACTGTTTAACAAAATGCGAAATTGTATTGCAGTGGAATTGTTGCGTTCAACGATTAGATACTTTATTATAATATTATACATATTTTTTTCTGAAAACTTTAGAAGCTTGTAAACGGTACATTCATGATTTAATAAATTAGAAAAAGATAAACCATATGATTTTTTACTGTATTAGAAAGGTATTTTAAGCTAATATAAATCAAATCTCCTACAATTCCTATCAATGAAGTCAAGTGTCTGTTCTCTGATGTCAAACATCTAGGTATGCTAATGAACAATTCCACAGACAAAGCTCTATTCAAGAATTATCTAAAGAAATTAATATATCTAAATTTACTAACCTGGTGGGAACTAGAAAATTCAACCACAAGAGATGACATCTGACCTATTTCTGCATTTTTAGGATTGCTTCTTCAGGTGGCCTCCTTTAAGTTAAGTCAAATATCTAACTATAAAAATTATTATATAAATTAAATCAAGTATCAGAGAACATACATATGACTTCATTGATAGGAATTGTAGGAGATTTGATTTATATTATCTTAAAATATCTTTCTAATACAGTAAAAAATGTTACAAAAGCTAATAATAAATAATATATGGGTAGATATTGTGGGTGTAATTCAACGCTGGTTGGGGCGTTAGTCCACAGAGTAGTTAGTTTCACACAATATTATTAATACCTAAAAATATATAAAAACTTTTACATAAAGGGTAAACATTATTCAAGTAGGTATTGTCATATTTAATTTAAAATTGACAGGCTAATGCCACTTCTGTTATTTTCGATATTTAATTTCAAATAATTTTAATTATATAATAATTTAGATATTTGACTCAACTTAAAGGAGGCCACTTGAAGAAGCAATCGTAAAGATGCAGAAATAAGTCAGATCTCATCTATTGTGGTTGAATTTTCGAGTTCCCACTGTCAAAAGTGAAAATTAGATATTTATATAGTGTTTTCATTAAACCAGGTTAGTAAATTTAGATAGATTAATTTCTTTAGATAATTATTGAATAGATTTTTGTCTGTGGAATTTTTCATTAGCACACCTAGATGTTTGATATCAGAGAACATACATATGACTTCATTGATAGGAGTTGTAGGAGATTTGATTTATATTAGCTTAAAATATCTTTCTGATACAGTAAAAAATTTTTTTTCATATATTTTCAGGTATTAACAATATTGTGTGAAACTAACTACTCAGTGGACAAAAGCCCCAACCTGCGTTGAATTACACCCACAATATCTACCCATATATTCCTTATTATTAGCTTTTGTAACATTTGTTACTGTTTAAGAAAGGTATTTTAAGCTAATATGTATCAAATCTCCTACAATTCCTATCAATGAAGTCATATGTATGTTCTCTGATACCAAACATCTAGGTATGCTAATGAACATCCACAGACAAAACTCTATTCAATAATTATCTAAAAAATTTAAAATATTTACTAACCTCTTATTTATAATATAATATTATTAGCTTTTGTAACATCCAGAGGTTAGTAAATATTTTAAATTTTTTAGATAATTATTGAATAGAGTTTTGTCTGTGGATGTTCATTAGCATACCTAGATGTTTGGTATCAGAGAACATACATATGACTTCATTGATAGGAATTGTAGGAGATTTGATACATATTAGCTTAAAATACCTTTCTTAAACAGTAAAAAACAGTAAAAAATGTTACAAAAGCTAGTAATAAAGAATATATGGGTAGATATTGTGGGTGTAATTCAGCGCTGGTTGAGGCTTTAGTCCACATAGTAGTTAGTTTCACACAATGTTATTAATACCTAAAAATATATAAAAACCATATGATGTTTCAACAATCAGTGGTGGAAGTAGGTACATGCACTTAGTCTCCTGTACTACCTTGTAGTACAATCGTTTTCAGAAGACGAAGTGGGAAATAAATAAAAATGTATACATTTATTTAACTTCGACTTATACCTGCTTATGACGGGTATAACTGCGTGGTAGTTTGCGGGCCAGCCCGAATGATGCTAGGAAAGATGTCTTTAGGAATGCATATGCGGTGGAATGATTAGAGAAGTGCAGGTATGTCGGTACTCAATTATCTCTAGATGTAAATTGCCAGGGTCGGATTTTCCCATAATCAATGATAGTAAAAGCTCCAAAACATTTAACACAAGTTTCCAAGTTTGCTCGTTCAAACTTCACGATGGGTCATTTTCAAATTTCGTTAAAACTCTATCACAAACACACCACAACAGAAGAATCAATACAACGCAATATAATGATCAACACATTCCGACTATTCCATGTTCGACTCTGTCCAACCGTCTGTTTTTGATAAGAAGTACATCTTATTCGTCATCATTCTGTAGTGCAAGTAATTTCTCCGTAACGTTTGTCGTACCTTATTAAGGGGCGTACTTGAGAATGATTTAGGTCTATTAAAAATAAGTGGAAATGGCTCAGAGGTATATGTCGGGTTTCAGCAACGTTTTATTGCTTATTACTTCGCCTTCCGAAAACGATTCTATTATAGATCTGCTCAAGCAAGGAATCCAGACTGATTCTAAAATATACGTCCAACTACTTCTTGCAAAACTGCGTTCACTAGTATATTTTGAATATAACAAACGTGATAAGTTAACAATATATAATATTATTGGAACAGAATATTTAAAATAAATTTTTTGAAAATACTAATAGTAGTATTGAAAATATCAAAATTAAAATTGGCAATGCAACTATTGTAATTGAGTCATCCTATACAACCGAGATTGGTATGTTGGGTTGATATATTAAATAAATTAGCCGTTCTAGTATTTCTACAAGGCACATGAAAATTTAACAACGAAATTAAGTAGGGACTAATAGACTATTTAATAACTTAAACAATAAAATCTGCGTAAACTGTTGTTTTGCGATGGATAAATCATCAACATTTTAAGTACTATCGACTCTGAGGTTAAGATAACGAACAGATCTGTTCTGAACCCTCTACAATCTTAATTTGTAGAAGTTATATGTAATTAGGATTCCAAATAACACAAGCAAAGTTAAGTCTGCTTTAAATATACGCATAATATAAATATTTAAGAGACTTTTCGTTTCTAAGTTCCTTTCATGTCTTAAATATAAAACTTGTTTGATTTGCTTCGTATCTGGAAGATCAGCAACCGAATAGTTTACAATATAAAAACGGAGTAACATTACATAAATTACTAAATTAAATTAATTGATAGTATATTAATATGCACCCTTAGATCTCTTTTAAATATAAAAAATTAAATAGGAGACATGCTCCAACAAAACCCAACATTCCATTACACTTTCTACAAACCAAATCAATACGATGACTAAAACTCAACCTACTGTCGAACATAACTCCTAAATCTTTTATTTCAGAGATGCGCTCAATCTCTTCATTGTTGATCAGATAATTAAAGATGTGAGGACTAATATTTTTGGTAAAGGTAATTGAATGGCATTTATTGATGTTTAAAAATAATTTAAATTTACTGCAGTACTGTTCAATGCGGATGACGTCTTGCTGAATACCCTCGCAGTCATTTAGATATATTAGAACAGCTTAGACTGTTTACAGACGGGGAGATGCCTTCTTATTTAAAATAGTGTACCATAGAGTTGCTTAAACTGTTATAATAGGGTTGTAAATGTATTGTGTTTATCGTCTAAGGATATCAATTACAATGCCTTAAGTGCCAGTTTGCCTATCTCAGTATGTCTTGTACACAGCAAGAAAAAGACGGGTAAAATTTTACACAAAATTTACATAATTTTTGGTTCAGGAAGGTTAGCACGGAAAAAAGGAAAAGTTTATCCCATCTTAAATTGGTAAGATATTGTCTAAAGTTATTTATTTGTGGCATAAATTTAGGTTTTCTTTAGTTATATTGGGTTTTTGCCACACTTCTGAAAAAAAAAGATTAATTAAATAAGCCTTTGCGCCAAACGGCGCAAGTGTGAGATTTTTTGGTTATGCAAACTTAGTTTCAAAAATAACCCTTGACTGATCCGTTTGGCGCAAGGGCGTTTTTAATTAATCTTTATTTTTTCCAGAATTGTGGCAAAAACCAAATAAAACTAAATAAAAATTAAATTGGTAAAATATACAAAGACGCATATCAAACTATACCTAGATGTTAAAAACTACACCGTATTAATTCCATAAAAATGTGTTTGAGAATGATCCTATTGATAAATTGACAAGGTTTTTTATATGATAGGACTGTGAAAATAATAAAATTAAGATCACCGCTATTTTTCACATGACATTAAGATCACCGGTTTTATTGTTAAGTAATTGTTTAGCAGCTTTTTGTAATAAAAAAATAATACCATCTATTACAATGATGAAGAGAATTTCCTGAAAATTAGCGACGTTTTCAAACACATTATTAATATAAATAAAAAAATATTTCTATAAAAACAGCCACATTTAATCCAATCCATGTTTTCCAAAATTACATCATCAGGTAAATCTATAAAGGACAACAATATAGACTAAGTATATTTAAAAACGTGCACCTCAGAATGAAACCTTTTCCTACCATAGGGAAATACATATACAACAGACACAAACATTTATTGTTATACAATAAATTACTCTTTAGTTTTATTGGGTTTTTTGCCACACTTCTGAAAAAAATAAAGATTAATTAAATAAGCCTTTGCGCCAAACGGATCAGTCAAGGGTTATTTTTGAAACTAATTTTGCCTAACCAAAAAATCTCACACTGAAAAAAGCAGATAAGTAAAAAATAACAAAAATCACATCACTATCGCAAGCAAGTGTTCCCTAGTCACGTGATCGTACCTCGCATGCATATTGGATAATAAAGGGGGGTTATTGTTGGGGATGGAATAGGGTTTACTCGTTCTCGTTTAATTTTAAACTCGATCTGATAAATTTCTTATGTTGATGTAAATGTAAGTGAACCCGTTTAGTGGACACGCATCCTAAAAGTTGTAATCGGTTTAAAGCAATTGGGAAATACCATATCAAATTGATTTTATACTTTTAAGGGCTCTATATTTTTAATGGTTTTTTTTTCAAAGGAAAATGATTGTATACATTTAGTAATCAAATTTAGTAAATGACGTTAGAATGAGGATATTTCATGCCACCTGGGTATTTGCAAAGGTCCCGAAGAAACACGAGCAAATAGCAATAAAAAATGACCTAACCAATTAAATTAGGTACCAAAATCTGCGAAAATATGTATATTTTGAAATTTAACTGTAGATGCAAATATTAACTTATCACCAGATAACATTTCTTTACTTTTATTAATGGGTATGTGAAAATAATTGCTAAAATGTGGCGTTAGGATAGCAATATTTTAAAACAGTTATTATTTTATTCGAAGAAAATTTAAATATCTAGTAACAATGGATAAACAGATACCTATCGATATTTAACTTTGGTGCGTATAAATTTATTCTATTTGCTTTATTTTACAATATTTCGGTGTCTAGACACCAGAAATTTGATAATTAGATATAGATCATTCGATCAAGTGAATTGGGACATCTGGAAATAATACCGCTAAGACTGGAATTTATTCAAAGAAGTTCACTATCCACTATCCCAGATCGTTACCTTTTTATTGGGGTTGTTATTTGCCTCCATTTCTAATACGGATTTTCAACTACTCAGTAATAGTAATTTACCTTATTGCAAATTTATCTTGCAAAAAAGCTAATATCTAATGAATTAAGGATTTACCTTGGACAGTTCCAACATTGTCGCATAAATTCTACTTGTACGGTAGAATTTTTTTCTTATAAATGAAGAAGTCTAAAAGCCGAATTTTTTGTAAAAGATGTAAAGCAACTTCGAGAAAGAAGTCCAAGATCGCAAAACTTATTCTGAATTAGACCGTGGATTTCGATGGAGAACGATTTGGATGAGTTTCATTGAATAAAATACGGATTTTTTTCATGCGTCCAATTTCTATCTCCAAACCTAATTATCATATCTGATTCCCTGGAATCATTAAAGAAGCAACACATTCCATTAAATTCAGTTTGACATTATTAGATACACAATAAAAATTAAGGTTGAGTAACCTCAAACTAATTTATGAGTGAAATTACTTTGATGCTGAATTTTGAATAATTAAATGTTTTAACAAAGAAATGAGCTTATAAACATAATTTTTGTTCAGAGATGACTTGTTGAAAATAAAAAAACGAAATATATTGATAATATATCAATTTTGTGTTTGCAGTAATACATAGTTTAGTAAAATAACTCAAAAGATTTATTTAGGTAACAAATAATTGAGTGAATATTACTCGACGAATTGTGTTATTATTATTATTATTTTTTGGTGTTGTTATTCACTTGTAGTTCTAATACGGATTTTAACCACTCAGTGTTAGTAATTTTACTTATTAACGGTACTATTTACGTCAAATTTATCTCATGAGAAAGCCAATATCTATTGAATGAAGAATTTGCATTGGACAGTTTCAACATTATCCGACAAATTGTACTTGTACAATGGAATTTTTTTCATATAAATGAAGAAGTCTGAAAGCTAAATTTTTTGTGGTATTAATATCTAATGCGTCTTTTAAAAAGAAGTGCAAGATCGCGAAACTTATTGTCAATTGCGTTGATTGCGATGGAGAACTGCGGATTTCTTCATGCGTCCAATTTCTATTTTCAAACCTAATCATCATATCTGATTCTCTAGAATCGTTAAAGGAGCAACACATTCTATTAAATTCTGTTTAACATTATTAGGTACACAGTAAAAAATAACATAACATCAAACTCATTTATGAGCGAAATTATTTTAGTATTGAATTTTGAGTCCTTAATTAAACACTTTAACAAAGAAATTAGTGCATCAACACAATTTTTGGTCAGAGAGATCGTTTGTGGAAATATATCAGATGTACTGCTAATAATAATAATATAATAATATCTCTACCCCTCATTCTAATCACGAGGATTAGCCCAGAAGTCGAAGACTTGTGCGGGAGAGGAGGCGGCATATTATTATTAAGCAGGCCGCATTTGCGCCCTGGAACGACTTACGTTGGTAGACCCTAACCACCATTCAGTGCAGGAATGAGGAAAACCTGAAAAACCTCATTAATTAGGGGGGTAGTCAAATGTCAATCGGTGTAAATCTCTCACATTGGCCCAAGCCAACATTCTTCCACCCTACCATACCCGCAGAGAGGGTGCCAATCTCTCCACGAATATAGCTGATATACGGTCTACCGGCTGCGGGGGTCTAACTCACAGCGATCCAGTCACCTCGATTCAAGTACTGACGCCTAAAACCGCGCGACCACTGACCGATCAAATAGGTGTAACTATTACTATTTACTATTATTATTTTAACACAATCGGGTGTGGACTCGTTTTAACAAAAATTTTTGTTGATTTTGAGTGATTTTTTTAAGGGTGTAAATACAAAAAATTTCATTCTACCATTTATTGCTGTAGCCGTATCAACATCTGCTCGAATATTAGCACTTTCATTTGGATATATTTTTGTAAAATCTCCATCATATACAAGCGGTACTTTACTAATTAAATGTTTACAGAGAGGGTTGCTAACGCATGAGAGTTAAGGTGTGAGGGCTGAAAATTATATCTCCAAATGATAATTTAAAAATAAACACCCACGTGTCCGAATATTTTTTATTATAATATTTGAATATTCCAAAGACGTAGTTTTACATTTACTTTTCTAATTTTAATCAGTATATTCGAATAAAATTTAATGGGATACGGTGTTTGACTCATTTGATAAAATATGTAGTTTAAAATATTTGCACTGTAAATGTAAAATTAATTTGAAATCCAATACCTGCATATATATGAGCAAATATCTACATATTGGCCCAGTGAAGTTATAAGCTTCTAGGAATAGTCGCATCGGTTCCCATAGTACTCGCGCGTTTAATTAGCGCTATACCGCTGCAATTTAATACTGGTTAGTGCAGTGAGCATGTTATAATAGTTTGTTGTTTGATATAGATCAGTGGTGTCGTTTCTTATGATTCTATAATTTTCTCAATAGACCCATCTAAAGAATTTCACGCGTATTAAAGTATTTTTTTGATTCTCGGACATTTTATGCATAAAAAATATATATGTGTGTTTTTGATTAAGACATTTTGACGTAAATTGGATAGTGTCACCAATTCATTGAAGTCCACTTGGACGAGCAGATCACATCCATGTTGAGTACGACGAAGCCTAACATACTAGAATCAAAGGTGAATTAGATAAGGTTTTAAAATGGCGAGTAAAGATACATTTACTTTATTGTCTTTCAAGTTTATTTAACAGAAACTGAAACCAAATACTGCACAATAAAAAATAACATGAGTAACGTCAAACTCATTTATGAGTGTAATTATTACGTTATTTGAGTAATTAAACATTTTAACAGGGAAATGAGTTTATCAACACAATTTTTGGCCAAAGCGACGATTTATGGAAACAACAACGACATATATTGATAATATAACTCAATTTTGTGTTTGTAATAACACAGTTCAATAACTCAAAAGTTATTAAATGTTTTCATTGTAATGTTTTTAGGGAGGTGATGAGGTAGGCACATAAATCAAACAATCCAACGGTATATTATATTTTAGCCATATAATTGTAGTCCAATTATCGCTACTCTACTCGCTATCAATCTCCCCACTTGAATGCCCCAACACCTTATTTATTTCCTACAAAAACTACTTTCCTCCCAAACCAAATAAATCAACCATAGTAACCAAAATATACTAAAAAATATATTTAGCTAACAAATAACTGAGTAAACGTTACTCAACGAATTGTGTTATTATTTTAACACAATTGGGTGTGGACTCGTTTTAACAACCAATTGTGTTGATTTTAAGTGAATATTATACCATAATTTTTTATTTTAGTAACATTTTAGCTTGCAATAACGTTCCCTTTTAATCAAAAAAAGTTTTCTTTGAAATTAAAAAAATATTAATAAACAACTTTACTGAATTATAATTTTCCAAAGCTTCGTTAATTAGGTACACCTAGCACTGTGGGCAAGAATTTATTAACAATAAAGCAGGTCATTCCGTTAACTGCGTATTTGTTGTGGCAAAGTATGACGATTACTTACCTATATACAAAAAAACCTCCCTTATATAATGCAGGGTGTTAAATTTGAATTTTTTAAATTGTTTTTTTTTTCGTTAATATATCACTTTGAAATTTTGTGGAGATACTTCTTGTTATTAATTAAATTCTTGAACGTATTATTGTAAACAATTAATAAAAATCAAACAGATACTGGGGAAAATGGGCTATTATATCTCCCCACTTTTTTTTTAACGAACACCTATGAACGACTTTTTTACAATGTTATAATGTTGTTACATTTCCCCCAGTTGCTACGTCTGTTTTTAGGCATCGTTTACAATAGTACCCTTGGTTAATAATGAGAAGTATCTTTACAAAATTTCAAAGTTATACGTGGAAAAGTAAAGAAGTTATAGCGAAACAAGAATCGTATCTAAAGATGCACAAAAAATCCTCCAGTAGATGGAAATTCTTATTAGCGTAGTACCAAAATATAAAATTAAATCATTTCCTTTAACTTTTGGGGGGAAATGCGCTAGAAAACCCGTAAATTCTACCTTATCACTGTGTTCCATACACCGTGAAAAATACTTAATTTACATAAATTCAAGTGTTATTCGTTTTTTAAAAGAATTGTGCGAGATGTGATAATATTTAAAATATCATATACAATTTTAAAATTCAGAAGATTTTAAGATAAAATATAACAGGTGAAAATAATGCTTTTATTCTTATTTTAAATGACTGGTCAGCCTGCTGTTATACAAACTGAAGAAAACTTGTATAATTAACACAGTGAAGAGATATTCTTTCTAACTTACTCAGATTTTTTTTTACATTATGTCAAAAAACAGCTGCGAAATTCATTATAAATTTGCGTATAAAATTACGCTCTTTACAGTTATCGGTGTTTTCACGTTACATCGAAGAATGATACGGTATGTGATTAAGTAAAGCGTGGACGTGAACTGTTTTCCTAACATAGCTGATAAATATTATGTGTCTGAAACACATTGCAAAACTTATTACGGACGGCGAGCGATAACATAATATATACTGATATCTTTGTAATAAGATATTGTAACCTCTATGTTGGGTTATTGTAGAAACATGTCACGTAGACAAACAAACTTTATTGTCACTCTTGATTACACAAAAAATATCCTTCAACAAATTCACAACTGTCAAACTCTTTACTTTGACGTTTCAGTCATTCTTGTTGTGACATACCTACGTCGCGATTGCGATGCGCCGCAGTGTCACTATGACACCTGAGCTGTGGCGGCGGTAACCTCGGGCGGCTACAGTGAACACACGGTATGTTCAGAGGGTCGTGAGGGAGAAGTTAGACTTTCGGTGTCCAGTAAAACAAATCACACTTGGTAAATATTTACATTTATTCAGCGTAAACCTATGTGTACAATTCTAACTAACCTTTTACGAGACAAACCGTAGTTATCTCTTCAAGCCCTCGTTTGGCTTGGCGGACATGCGCAGTATGCTTGTGCGCAATTTACTTACTTTGCTGGTTGGCGGTGCTGGACAGGTCTCCTGTCGGTGCTGGACTAGTCTCCTGGCGGTGCTGGACTGGCCTACTGGCTGGTCAGGACTGAATCTGCGGCTTCGACGGTTGAATACCTAACGCTGCTGAACAGTCGACGGCTGCGCACTGGTGCCCAGACTCGAGTCGGAACTGTCACCAAAGGCGACTTCTCTGGTGTGCTGGACACGTAGGACTCCCCTCGTGGACGGCTGGCCAGGAACTGGATCGTCTACTGGTCAAGTGGAAGCCCTCAGGAAGTTTTCAATGGTACGGTTGAATCTTTCCACCATTCCAGGATAGGATAGGGCAGAATCGGAGCAGAACACAAAGCTTCTTTTAAGCTTTGAAAAGCTTGTTGACATTCTTCCGTCCAGATAAATCGCTGAGTGTTTTCTGTAAGTTGATGCAAAGGTTTCGCAATCTCGGCAAAATTTTTCACAAACTTGCAAAGTGCAAAGTCTCAGGACACTCCTTAATGCATGTTTGTCTTTCGGTACTGGCCATTTTCAGATGGTTTCAGTTTTCTCTGGGTCAGTCTTCACTGCATCAGAGGAAATAATGTGTCCTAAATACTTGAAGAGGGGACTTAGCTTGAACCGGGCTTCTCTCAACTTTTGAAAAACTTCTTGGACATTCTTCAAATGATCTTCAAAGTCAAGTATTATGAAGAAGAGGGACTTAGCTTGAACCGGGCTTCTCTCAATTTTTGAAAAACTTCTTGGACATTCTTCAAATGATCTTCAAAGTCAAGTATTATGAAGTCATTAAGATACACGAGACAAGTCTTCCAGGTCATTCCTCGCAGAATCGTTTCCATAAGTCTTTCAAAGGTGGCTGGTGCACTGCAGAGGACAAAGGACATAACGTTGAAGTGCCACAAGCCTGTCCCAATGGAAAACGCTTTCTCCTCTTTATCACCTGGGTAAAGTTACACTTGCCAGTAGCCACTTTTCAGGTCTAATGTGGAAAACCATTGGGATCCAGACAGTGCATCCAGGGTATCATATATGCTTGCCAACGGATAACTATCTTTCTTAGTGGCATCCTTTAATCTTCTATAATTGACACAACATCTGATTGGGAAAACAACCAGCGAAAGTCCATGGACTTTGGGATGCTTTAATGCATTGTTGATACCACTTCTTGCTTCGCTAATGGAATACGTCGTGGAGCTTGTTTAATTGGAGTGATGTCACCGGTATTTAATGAGAATACAAGTTGATAGAGTCTCAATAAATCTTCCAACTTTTTGACTTTATCGGTTGGTAATGGGGATTTGAATCGGTTAACAAGACTCTGAAGAACTTCGAGTGGTTTTTCAATATTTCGAGGTGCTGTTGATGGTTCCATATTACTAAACACCGATGCAACTGCAACTTCACAACTGTCAAACTCTTTACTTTGACGTTTCAGTCATTCGCGCCTGACTGCTCAATTTAAACTGACTGTGACTGTTACTTTCCAGCGTGGAGTGCGGATTTTCATCTGACCAACGATATTCATTGTGACAGTTATTTATTCCATGACGAGTGAATTGAGCATCATCAGAGAACAAAGTGTATTTGTAAAGTGCATGATTTGCGTTTATTCAATTGCAAAAATACAACCAATACAAATCATAATGACTGTCCTGAAAATTCTGGACGCGCTGAATATGAAAAAGTTTTAAACCATTTTTGTGAATGACTTCCCATGCCGTAGTTTGATTAATTTGCAGATGTGTTGCAATGCGCCTTGTACTTACGCCCGAGCTACGTTCTACCATATTTAGAATTTCTTTTTCCACTGCTAGACCAGGACCAGCTTGCCTCTCAGATGTAATTCTCACACTGGGAAATATTCCAGTTTCACGTGCAATGTTGAAAACTGTCTGGAATACATTTCTATCTGGCAGCCTTCTGTTCGGGAAGCGACACATTATATGTGTTGAATACCGACTAAACGAACGCACATGTAAAAATTAATGCGACAGACAAAATAAGCCTTTAAATCACAAACATCAATGAATGTTACAATTAGTACTATCACTAATGTGAGTTTGTTTTTGAATGCATGACCTACTCAAAATAAAATATCAAATAATAACAGCTCTAGCAAAAATAGCAATAAAAATATCTATTTTCATTGGTATCTCAGTAACCGTTGATAATAATCGACCATATATTTATTAGGTTTTTTTGTTCACTTTTGCCCCCTAAACATCCCTTTTTAATATTGAGGGTTCCGCTCCCGATCATCCTGCATATTATAGCGTCAGTGCGTAACGTTCTATACATTTTAATCACAAGCGATATTTTTGTAATATGTCAGACATATATATTTCAGATATATATTATAGCTCACCGTCCGTAACTTTTATTTAAGTAGTTTTTAATGTGGAAATACATTCGAAAAAGATAATGTTGCTATATATTTACGAAGTAATTTAAATGTATGTAAGCTATTAATACATTTAAACCGCAGTACCTAATAATAACAATAATACAGGATTGTGGTAAAATGGGAGGCTAGGAAATTTCGGTTTTTCCGACTTTCTCGGAAAACGGAGGCGGATATCAAATTTCTTTAAACGGCACAATATTCCAAACAACTTGCACAATATAGCATATTAAAGAAAAATATGATTTTTGCGAAGTGTGGGGCTACGTGGAAAACACGATTTTTTAATTTTCCAGGAAAATGGCTATTATTTTTCTTAAAACTTTTACGGCACAATGTAGCGTAAATCCGGTACAATTGAGTACAATGGGAGGCTAAGTTCACGCACATGTGTTGCTGCTTTGGTTGCAAATAGCGTAAAAAATTAAAAAAAACATTTCTGTATTTGATGTAACACTCAACTTCCGCATAATTTGAATCTATTTGCAGTCTGAAATAAATATTAATGAGAGAGGTTAAATTCAGTTTACCCTAAATGGCAGTTACGATAATAAATGAGACTCGCTTTAGACAATCAAGCCATCTATATAGTCCTCGTTAAACACGCCATTCAAATAAATTCAGCTTCCCAAGTAATACGAAATTAAAATTTTAAATTGTTTTCATCACAAAGCAGAGTAGTTGTGCCCTAAATGAAATGGCTTCTGAATTCCTGTTTTATTGGATGCTTAAACATCTGTGGTGGATTTTTACGCTTTTCCATTTTTGTCGATATCTTATACCAAAAGTGGGTAGCAAAGTTATGTAAAACATATTATGTTAGTGTACATAGACTTATTATTATTTTTTTGCAAATAATATTACTCTTCAGTGGATTTTCTGCAGAGTTGTCAATGATTCAACAAACAAAACTATTTACTACGTTGTAGGTTTAGGACGATTTGAGTTTTTTCAGGAAGATTTATACCAATTTAAAGTAGTATGTACACTAGGCTATGATATCTCAATGTAAGTTTAAAGTCAGCCCTTCATGTTCACAAATGAATCGCTTCAAATTGCAGGTAGTACTACACTACGCTCGGTACACTCTTCTCTTTGTCTAAATTTTCTGAATAGTCAATGTTGATGGCCTGCGATTTGTTGCATCAGTTTGAGTGTCTCACAATGGGTGTAAAAAATTTGATTTTAAGGAATAAACATTTGACATCGTCCTACTACCAACGGACTATTCATTTATATATCGTGCCAATAAAACTGTCCTTTGTATCTCATAATAGGAAGGCGTGGTCTTTTCCAACTTGTATACTAGAGTCTTGGATATTGTTTTTGCAATTGGTTGGCTTCTACAGTCCTCTACAATTGAAAATGATACTTATTACAAGATTATTTAAATTTTTTGGTCTATTTTTAAAATATAAAAATTGCTTATAACAAATAAATGGTTATCCATTCATATTTTGACAGACAAAAGCAATATTTGAAGGGAGAAATTAGTTAAGTGGAGGAAAAATAACAACGTACAAAAATCTTTTATTGCAAAATCACTATCTCATCTCTATAAAAATTTAATATCGTGTGTTTATACCATATTTGGAAGACTACTGATCAAGATAATAATAAAATTATGAGGTATAGCTCATATTGCCTATAGTGCAGTTGGAGACCATTTAGTTGCCTATACATGTTTACACAAACATACTCAATACAAATCATATCTAGACAACACCACCAAATAATTATTCGCTCTATAACTCTCTAGGTCAATGAGACTATTAAAACATATGCCTACTTATACACAAACTGATGCACCGCCAAAAGAGTAGTTGGGATCATTAAATATTTTTTGTATCGGTATCCTCTTTCTCTCCATACCAATGTTTGACCATTAGACATATACAAACGCATTTACGTTACTCCTCCGTTAACCGTGGATGTGTAGCACGTCTTCTAGTCTTCAAGTTAGAAACATTCAACCTTCTTATGATAGTTTGACTAGAAACCGCCCTTTCAGTAGCTTGTCTAAAGAGGCTATTAATTTTTGAAGCCGTGAATGTTCAGTTTCTTCTTACAGTCAGGGTAATGTAACGATCTTCAGCATGAGTTATGACTCGGTCTCTTCCTTCATGGGTGTACGTTAAAAATCTAGTTACTACCCATTCCATGCTCAACTTATGATGACACCTTGCGGCACATTCAGTCGTATGACTACTTCTACCTGAGGCAAGTCTTTACGTATCCAACGTGTATCAAGTTATACTAATTCTAATCATCGTAGTAGCATATTGTTAATGTGAATATACAGATTTATAGCTAACAGCCGCAGTACTAAAGGCAATAAAATACTTCGGTACATCTAAAATGTTATCTTTCTGAAATTTTATGTCTATACGTATTTTTTTGTCATAAGGATAACAGCTAAGAAAATGAAAAAAATGAATGCAAAGAATATTTTTCTTATTGACAGCATACAATGTAATATGTTTAACAATATTCAAGATAATAGCAGATATGCAGTTAATCTGTTGAGCAGTGTATATTCTTTGAGGTGTTTTAAAGGGATTAACATTTTGTTGTCTTCAGGAATGACCTATCTTGTCAGTATATTCTTGTATTTAGGGTAGATAGGTTGTTACTGGGTATTCGTCCTTTTTTGACGGATAAGATGATTGGAAATATGTAGTGTCAGAGATACTTCTGTGAAGCAAGCAACCTACAAATTGTTCAACTATTATTTTTCAGAGCAATACGCTTTGACACATTTTTCGGTAATAGGCACACTGAAAAGTGGTCCATTTAAAAGCTATAAATTGTGTACATCACAATCAATATAAAAACGTTTCGAAAATTTATTTGTTTCAGTCATGTCAAATTATGTTGATTATAATTATTTTATCCAACTTCCAGTTTAATAGCAAATGTTTTCAATTTAATTTCTTCTTTTTTAAAGAAAAGTTATTTAATATAAGTTACTCCAAAGGGCAATAAATAATCACAAATAAACCAATAAAGTGACCTGCTCGCTTTACAGCTTTAACTTTGCTTAATTTTTTCAACCTCAACTCAACATGTCAATTTGTCAGATATAAATTGAAAGCTTGACTGATTTATGTAACAAAATTTGTACAATTTACGCGGCAGCTACAACCAAAATTTTAATTAAACCCAAGAACTTTAAGTTACGTATAAGAACAGCGGTGAATTTGTTTTCAAGATTTTTTTGTTCTCTTTTAGAATTTAATTATATGTACAAGGCGGTCAAGCGAAAAGTATCTCCCTTTTCCTCGTTATTTTTCAAGATACGAAGGAGGACGTATGAGAGAATTATTTGGTCTTTTAAATATGTTTTATACACGGCTGGGCTTTAAATTGCATTTTACAGTAATTTTATTTGGGCGCTGTCACTTTAACGCCTTTTCTATAGTCTGTTTAGAAATTAAAGAGAGTAATAAAAGCTTATTATGTATGCAAATCGTAAATAAATGTAGTACTGGTGCTTATATTCAATATTTTTATATTATGCATTATCGGTATAGATGAGGCGTACATTAAAAGAAAACTGTGTGACCGGGTTGTACTAAATTGTAGCAGGTAGCTAAAATTTTATCCCCGACAATCCATCTTTGTCTATGGCGCTTCAATTACTCGGCCCATTTCTCTTATAAGTAAACAATATTGTTTACTTATAAGAGAATAAGTAAACAATATTGTTTACTTATAAGAGAAATGGAAAAACAGCATTTCAAAACATCAGGCTACTTTAAGCATCATAACCGGGTTAAGAGGGTTTTTAGTAATTCAAATAAAATTATTCAATATTATTATCAAAATATTTGTTTAAATTTAATGAATAGACTTATATTCCACACAAAAATATATGTATTTTGAAAATTCAAATTATGTTGAGTAAATGTAGTGTTGTACAAATGTACAATAAAGAAAATAAAAAAAGTAGGTATATTAAAATTCTTCATCTGAATATTCTGATGAATTATCTTCGTTTCCTAGATTGATAACGATAGGTTCCACAGTAACGTCAATTTAATTATCGAGTTCCCATTTTCTCCTCTTCTTTTTGCACATGATATATACATCTTTGCCAGTTATCTGCAGTTACTCGTTCCAAGGAATTTTTTAATAAAATTTTCACGTCACTTCACGTTCACGTCATTTAAACGTCGTATTATTTTGCGCTACACCTTCTTTTACCTGCGCCCAGACTAATTCGATTGGGTTCACAGTGATAAGGTGGTAACCGTAGTACCGTTATTTGGCGATTTGTTGCCATTTCATCGATAACATATTTTTTCTGATCTTTGGTAAGATTGACAAGTGTCAAAATTTGTTTTTCCGTATAACCATTGAATTATATCGGCTTTCCTCCAAGCAGTCGTAGGCGTCTGCTCGGTCTGCCGTGAATGGTAACTGGCATTATCCATGACAATTACAGACCCCGGAGGAATAAGATCCAACATCTGTGTAAAATACTCTTCTAAAACATCTGCGTTCATGTCTTTGTGATAGTTGTTTAGTTTTAGATTCAAATAAAACTAAACCGCCATCTACAAAACCACTGGCACTACCTATATGTGTCACTATTAATCTTCGCCGTTTACCTGAAGGTGCCTTGAACCCTGTTGAAAGTCCATCCAAAAATGCTTGTCGAAAACTTTTACACATACACATTTTTATCTTGCCATACTTTTGTTACAGTATATCCCTCGTTGACCCAAGTTTCGTCTAGATAATAAATATTCCTCCCTTCGTCACGGAATTTTCTAATTGATCTTAAGTAGGATCTTCTCTAACAAATAATTTCATCTTTATCGATAAGAGCTGACTTCCTGTTCTGCTTTTCCCAGCAAAAAATTCAACTCTTGTAAGACGGCCCATAATTTGCTTCTCCTGATTTTTGGCAAATCGTTGTCCTCCGAAAGTTCACTTGAAATTTTGTTTAGCATTGGTATTTCTTATTTAAAATAAAATGAGTATACTTTTCTGGGAATGACAATTTTAAAGAAATCATTACGACTTTTGACGTCCCTGTAGATGATTTTGGGGGATTTACAGTATCTTGTTCATTTTTTGTTTTCTTTTAAAAGTCTGTAGATAGTCGATTTTCCAATCCCTCTCTTTTTGGAACACTTTTCCACGATGTCGTCAACACTGTTGGCAGGATTTTGGTGTTTCAATGCATTAAATACATTTAATATAATAATCTTCTCATTCTGAGACAGCGCATATCATTTCACGCGTTTAGCAGATACGTAATCTGATAAGCTCGACATTTTACCCAAACAATATTATATCCACTGGCACAATAGTCACTAAACACAAGTCGAATTTTACTCTACTGCACTAACACGTCTTTGTAGATTCAGCTCTAAGACTGGATTGATCTGTCACAATACTAATGTACACCCATTACCTATTAGCTTTAGTTTTACCCGATAATTACCTGAAACGAAATATTACCACGCCCATGGCCGGTTCTTATCTCGGGGTTTTATTACTCTCTTTCATTTCCAAACAGACTATAGTTACTATAGTAAAAAATCAATTTCGTGCATTACGAAGCGCCTTCCAACAATGTAGTGTTAAATAATTACGTGTATAATATATGCCAGAATAATGTTTACCTACTCAGTTCATTTTAATTGCTGTTCGTATAGGGTAAATCAGTACGAAATCGATATGCCTCTAGCAGACGTTTATGTTCGCTTGAGTTCGACTTACCGAACACAATCCGTAATTAAACAAATAACGATAATTAAAGCGGTGCCGTGCAGACAAATGAAGGGCTTCATACGCAGTTAAGCCATAACGGAACCGGAACAGCTTTAACATGTTCCTTAAGCAGCTCTGTTGAGTGGCTCCGTCTGGAGCAGCGCTAAATTTGGCCGTATTTATGTTGTTATGATTGAAAAGCGGATGCCGGGGATCTTACTAATGTTGTGTTATTCAGTAAAGGAGGAGTACTTGCTGCGACTGACATAAACATATAATCAGTGACGGCTGTAACAAAATAAACTATCTATACAAACAACTGTTTGTATAAAGTATAAATCTGCTAGTTGATAGTAGAGGTCGTGAGCTGCCCGCACACCAACATATATTTCTTTACCTACCTTTTTTTTAAAATTCGATATCTTGGCCGATTTCATTTAGCGGTGGATATTTTGATAAACCTAAAAGCCACGAGGTTTCCGGGGCAGATTTTATTGTCAAAATACGACCCAAGGCCTGGTTTTAGGTAAGTGGCACTTTAGTATATTTAAGATAATTTTTCTCATTATGATTGTATATTTTGCTAATTGTATGATTTTTTTAGGAATATCATTTTTACCATAAATAAATATTATTGTCCTTTGAGTCTTATGAACCTAATTTACCACGAACCCTTACATCTGGCGCCCTGACGTGAGCATAAGTGAAAATGGACAAATATAATCTAAGAAAAAAAGGGCCAGTTCCTGAAACAGGAGCAATCAGAAAGAATAATGCAGCTGTTATACCGGGAGGCTCTACCACACCCCTGCAGTCGGAAAATCTAATTTCACACGACATCGCTGAGGTAACACCTACTACCCAACCAGGTGAGCCAATTTTCTTTAATTCGATGTCAGAAAATCCCAGAAAAAGCGCAGCCCAAGACTTGTCTCCTGGACTCAATTTAGCTAGGGATGCAGAAAATATCAGCTGTAGCTTACAAAATTCAAATGGCGTTGATGGGCGAAAATCTCCTCCAAGTCACCTTAATTTTGATATTGTACGTAGGCAAAATCATCAGATTTTATCAGAAAATCATGCTGTCGGTCATCACAGTACAAACGCCATTTTAAATTTAAATATTGCTTCAGAACACCATACCGGGTGTGAACAAAATTTTCAAGAAAATGTTCAATGTTCAGAATCATTCGATAAACAGTTTCAGCATTTGAATATAGATCAAATCGACAATGCCAGACAAAACATATTATTAGCAAATCAGTTGCATAAAAGTCCATTGGCATCGAAAAATGCTGATTGTTTACCTAATGAGTCTAAGTTACCCGTAAATTTTAATATGTATTCACAAAATCATGTAGATCATAATAATTTAGTGTCTATTGTTACTCAAGTTGTAGCTACTTTGCAACAATTAAATCACTTACCTAATTCCAGTACAGTAGATAGGTCAGATAATGTAAATGATAGTGTAAAAAATTTTACTCAATTAGAATCAAGTAAACGTATGCCATATTTTGATAACAAGGGCAGCTTACACCCTGTAGATTTCATACATCAACTCGAATTTTATTATCAATTAGGTAAAGTACCATTTGCTCATTTTAAGTACATAATATTAAATCAGTTAAAAGGAGAAGCGCTGTTGTGGGGACAAACATGTTTGGATAAATTACACAATTTTCAAAATTTTAAAACTGAATTTATTAATCAATTTTGGCATGACGATGTACAAGCCGAAGTGTATGAACGGTTGCGTAGGGCCCGATATGAAAACGGCTCTTTAGTGCAGCATTTTATGCACTGCATCACTATGGCAAAGCATTTGACACCAAGTTTTGCTGAAAAGGAATTAATTAAAAAAATTGCCAGACTCTTTCCTCCACATATTTCGAGTTCACTAATTGGACTTCATACAATTTCTGAGGCTTTGGATCGATTACGTCAAGCTGACTATTATTATAACCTCGAATCTCGAACATCCAATCCTAATTCATTTAATAAGTCATTCTCGAGTATGGACCATGGTAAAAGTAAAAAAATCGAACCATTCAGAGGAAAATCAATTTATCGTAAGGAGCATATCTCCAAAGTTAATAAAATCGAATTAGAAAACGAAAATAAATCGGAAAATGACTCGGAAAACGAGACGGAAACCCACGACATGTAAATGGTCCCGTTGTGGGTATGCTAAACAAAGGGACCTTTTTACCTAATAATAATCCTCGGGAAGAACTGCTTGAAGAAAATGAGTGCGACAATACGTGTAATAATACCAATTCACTAGTAATTCAAATTAAATTTTATGGTTTTTATTTTCCGGCCTTAATAGACACCGGCAGTGAAATATGTTGTATAAGTGAAGAAGTGTGGAATCAAATTGAAAATTTTCATAATAATATACCTACTTTTCCTTGTACTGGCATAAAAGTTAGTGGCGCCTTTAAAATAAAACAACGGCGCGTAAAACAACAATCTTTAATTTCTTTTTCCATTTTAGATTATACTTTTTGTTACGAATTTTTATTAATTCCCGACTTAGTAGTACCTGTTATTATCGGTATGGATTTTTTACGAAGTTTGCCATCGAAAATTGATATAGAATATAATAAAATTCTTTTAAAAATCGAGTCGAAGTGGGTGGAAATTCCGGAAATAAAATCGAGTTGTTTTGTTGGGCCAGTTGAAATAAAAAGTATCAGTACAAAAATGTTTACAGTTAACTACTGATAACATCTCGGACGTGGATCGTGAAATTTCTCAAGTTATTGATAATTGTAAAATTAGCTGCAAGGAAAAGAAATTTTTTATTCGCTATTAAATAAATATAAAGAGATTTTCTCTGATATACCGGGTCGCACCAATAAATATGAACACGAAATTAAATTAAAGGTTGATAAAGAGTTTTGTTTGAAACAGTATCCAATTCCACTTGCGCATAAAGCCATCATACAAAAACAATTAGATTTAATGGAAGAATGGGGCGTCATTCGACAGGCGGCCACCCCATATATTTCACCATTAATGGTCACTTTAAAAAAAGACAATACTGCACGCATATGTTTAGATGCTCGTTTTTTAAACTCTATTATGGAAAAAGAATATAATACTCCTAGGCCAATTGAGGAGATTATGCGATCCGTGAAAAATGTCAAGTATATGTCATCGTGTGATTTTTCATGCGGGTATTGGCAAATTCCATTAACGCCTCAGTCTCAAAAATATACCGGTTTTAAATTTGATGGTAGAACATATTGTTTTTGTACTTTACCTTTTGGGCTATCTACTAGTGTAAGTACTTTTGTTCGATGTTTACAACAAATTTTTGGTACAGAATATGATTCTTTTTTGACAGTTTATGTAGACGATTTGTTAATCACTTCCAGTAGTTTTAAAGAACACATGCAACATTTAGAGCTGGTTTTTAAACGTTTACAAGAATCGGGTTTCACATTAAAATTAAAAAAATGTGCCTTCTTTAGAGAAGAAATTCCTTATTTAGGATACATATTAGATTCCAACGGAATTAGACCGAATCCGGATCGCATTCAGGCTTTAACCGATTATAGTCAACCAAGAAATGTAAAACAGTTGCAAAAATTTTTAGGGCTTGCTAACTTTGACAGGTCATTTTGTAAAGACTTTTCCGCCATTGCCGCTCCCTTGACAGTATTGTTAAGGAAAAAATCGTCATGGAAGTGGGGAGATCGCGAACAGCAAAGTTTTGAAAAAATCAAGGACACGCTGAAAGAAAATACATTATTGTACCATCCTAGGGATGATATACCATATTGCTTAGAAATAGACGCCTGTGATACCGCGTTAGGCTGCCATTTGTTTCAAATAGTCGAGTCAAAAAGACGCCCGGTAGCGTGGGCATCTCGGTTATTGTTAGATCGTGAAGTTAGGTACTCGGTGAATGAAAAAGAAGCTCTTAGCTTGATATGGGCTCTTGGTAAATTTAGAATATTCTTGTTAGGCCGTAAATTCACTGTTTACACGGACAACAAAGCATTGACGTATTTAAAAACCTGTCGTCTACTATCGCCACGCATTTCTCGGTACGCATTAGCCATTCAAGAATATGACTTTGATATCATGCATATACCGGGTTCCCAAAATATTATAGCAGATGCTCTGTCTAGATATTCTGGTATACGGCCTCCTTCACCGAAGGACAAATTATTTAAATTACTTCCATTTTTTAAATTTCCCCCAGATATTCAGTCTTTGTTTAAAAACATTAAACAGCTACAACGGGAAGACGTTAAACTTAGTGACATTATTAATAAACTTCCACAAGACAACAAACTTCAAAAACGGTTTATTCTCCACAATAATTTATTATATATTCGTCAGTCTAATGAAGAATTTTATTTATTAGCCATACCCAAATCGCTTACTTTAAAACTTGTTCAAGCTTATCACTCGATATTTGGGCATTTTGGTGCCTATAAAACTTGGCGTTCTTTGAGACATGAAGTATGGTGGAATAACATGTATAAAGATGTTAAAAGAACCGTGCGTAGCTGTGAAATCTGCCAGAAAGCGAAATGTTCAATATTACCCAATCCAGAATTATGTTCTATTATTCCATCTACAAAAAATGAACTGTTAGCACTCGATCTCTACGGGCCATTACCCAGGAGCCGAGGGGGTGTTTCGTATATATTGGTTTTATTAGACGTTTTCACTAAATATGTTACCTTTACGCCTTAAAAGGCAACAACTAGAGCATGTCTGTACAGACTGACCAATGACTATTTTCCAAAAATGGGAGTAGTAAAAACATTTTAAGTGACCATGGTACGCAATTCACCGCTAGGCTTTGGAAACAAACTCTAAATGATTTGGGAGTCAAAGTAATCTACTCATCAGTTCGGAGGCCTCAGTCTAATCCGTCCGAACGGGTTATGCGCGAGTTGGGTCGCCTATGTCGAACATATTGTCATGATCATCACAATCGATGGGCTTATGAATTATCCAATTTTGAACAATTTTTAAATAACTTGGTACATGAATCCACAGGGTTTACTCCTAGCGAATTACATTTAGAGGTCAATCGTCCTCGCGTATTGCCATCCTACTGTAAAGGTCTTTCCGTAGATCTGGAACATCTCCAAGAAAATAAACTAGTCCTTGCTCGAGAAACTTTGATTAGTAAAGCAGCTAGACGAAATGCTCGATATCCAAGCCGTCCTTTCAAAAAATTTAATTCGGGCGATTTGGTGTTACTCAAAGCTAATACTATATCATCAATTATCAAATCAGAAACAAAAAAATTTCTTTTACTCTTTGAGGGACCATATCGCATTAAAAAGAACATTGGTCCTGCCACATATATTCTTCAGTTTCTCGATTCTGAAGAGGAAAGAGGATCTTTTCATGCTTGTCACCTCAAACCATTCTATAGTGAAAAATCTTCGAATTCGTGATTCCGTCTTCGAAGATTCGGGGCGCAAGTTGTAACAAAATAAACTATCTATACAAACAACTGTTTGTATAAAGTATAAATCTGCTAGTTGATAGTAGAGGTCGTGAGCTGCCCGCACACCAACATATATTTCTTTACCTACCTTTTTTTTAAAATTCGATATCTTGGCCGATTTCATTTAGCGGTGGATATTTTGATAAACCTAAAAGCCACGAGGTTTCCGGGGCAGATTTTATTGTCAAAATACGACCCAAGGCCTGGTTTTAGGTAAGTGGCACTTTAGTATATTTAAGATAATTTTTCTCATTATGATTGTATATTTTGCTAATTGTATTTTTAGGAATATCATTTTTACCATAAATAAATATTATTGTCCTTTGAGTCTTATGAACCTAATTTACCACGAACCCTTACACGGCATATATCAGAAACATGCAAAATGAAGGTTAACATAACATATACGAAGTGATATATATTCTGCTTGCTTGAACTAAATAAAATAAATAGCGACATTGGTGTATCGTAGAAATTGAAAAGTTCTTTCCATAAATACATTGCAAAAGGCTATTTCATCATCAGTGCATTATGTTGAAAGACAGTGATGTGCGAGTTTTAAGTAAATGCGATGGTTTTGGTTGGACCTGCCTTCCATGTCGTCACCATATAACAGAGTAAGTACTTTCTGCAGTTGTTAAAAGGTATTCACCAAACAGTACAAGAAAATCAGAAAAAGTTACAAATTCTCCAGGAGAAACTGGACCTAATTATTAACAAATCGTTTAGTAATAATAACCTACAAACTAATGGTGAAAATTATTCAACACCCACCTAGAGTGCAATAACGGCAAACAAATCGAAAAATATTTCTCTGGCTGAAGCATCTACGACCAATAAAACATAACATTCACATACTTTTACAAATCTTCAAGTAGCCACTGAATCATATATTTTTGGTTCGTTTATGTTTGAATAAGATATTTTTTAAAATAATAATAATAATATCTCTACCCCTCATTCTAATCACGAGGATTATCCCAGAAGTCGAAGACTTGTGCGGGAGAGGGGGCGGGGACTTTTACATAAAGGGTACACATTATTCAAGTAGATATGTCATATTTAATTCATTGACAGGCTGTCACTTTTGTCATTGTCGATTTTTAACTTCAAATAATTTTAATTTTTATAATAATTTTTATAGTTAGATATTTGACTCAACTTAAAGGAGTCCACCTGAAGAAGCAATCCTAAAAATGCAGAAATAGGTCAGATGTCATCTATTGTGGTTGAATTGTCGTATTCCCACTGCCAAAAGTGAAGTTAGATATTTATAGAGTGTTTTCATTAAAGCAGGTTAGTAAGTAAATTTAGATAGATCAATTTCTTTAGATAATTACTGAATAGAGCTTTGTCTTTGGAATTGTTCATTAGCATACCTAGATGTTTGGTATCAGAGAACATACATATGACTTTATTGATAGGAATTGTAGGAGATTTGATTTATATTAGCTTAAAATACCTTTCTAATTCAGTAAAACAAGTATTTCTTGTCTAAAAAGCGTAATTCAGTAACAGAAACAGGACTTACAAGTTTGACAAAATTTTCAAATAAGATCAAATCATTTTTATTCAATGAAATTTCAAGTGTGATAATTTTACGACGACGTCATTTCAAATTTAAGCAGCTGTAAAGGATCGAATAATAGATCTTATATTTAAAAAGTAGATAAATTTGTTACATATATTTTAGTATAAAACACATTCACCACAAAGTATTATACGAGTATTTATCCTTCCGTTTCACCTATTAAGTGTACCAGTCGCCACTGACACAAATCTAAGCTTACAACCTTTTTTTATAAACTCTCTTCCAACCGAATTCTGAACAATTATTGAGAGAGCACTCAATAGTTATTGCTTTTTATCTGTTATGACTTATGTCATCTTGACCAATTTTTGAAAAATTTTGTAATGCAACAGAAGTGGGATTTTAGCCTAAAGTTGTATGTTACGTGCGACTTGCTACTTGAAAGCAGGAAGCACGTCGCATCATGCATTGTATTTTCACACCAAAGTCGCATAGCATGCTGCTACGCGACTTCTCTCAGACATAGTAATAGTTCGAGCTCAGTTAAACAATTATATTCTTAATAATGAAGAAAACGATACTGTGTGAATTCCTGTGGAGATTACAAGCAGGAAAAATAATATAAGGAGGTTATGGATTTATTCATACTTACGTGACAATGCTGATACAGTGCGTTTGCTGTTTTTCAGCAGCTACAAAGGCATCCTCAAAAATTCCAAAACTTCTATAGAATGAAAAGAGAAACATTCAACAAGCGTATTGAATTTATGAAACATACAGGATATGCATTTATGCATGGACTTTTACTGTGGAGAAAATATTGCTGATATTTTTAAGCTAAGGGTAAGGTGTGAAAGTAATATAAAAGAAAACAAGTCGAATATTGATTTATTTAAGTATTTCATAATAAAAATGAAAATAGTAATAGTTTAATTTCTATATTATCGCTACGTAAAAAAATGTCATAAGTGGCCAACCCGGTATGTTAAGTTTATTCGACATTCATGCTGAAACAAACTCTGAATTCGAAATTAATTTCTGAAACAAGCCACGTTATGTTCGATATAGAATTTCTGTTTTCCCATCGTTTGTAATAAGCTTGCTACATGTCTGGTTATTTATCTGAAACAACAAATTAATGTTACATTTCTCTTTCATTCCCTTGTGCGTTTTCGACAAAAGATGACCTTTTCTTTCTGTTTTTATGGCACAACTGAAATGAAACTACGCCGAATTAAGACAGGGCAAAAAACATGAAAATAAATATAGACTGCTGGCAAGAATAAAGAAAAAGGACAAATTCCAAGGGAAGGGAATTTATGATAAAAAAAGTTAATTTATAAGAACTGGGACTTCATAAGGCTTGAGTGTTTGGAAATTAATTATTTTATCTCGTGGTTTGTCTTGGAATTTAATTTTATTTAATCATGATTCTGGAAGAGCCAGAATTATTGAAGATCATGTAAAAAGAAAAATTCGAATGTGATATATAAAATAAATTGTCACTCATTTTTGTTTAAAAGAATGAGAAAAGTAAGGAGGATACATTTTATTATACATGTTTTCTTTACTCGTTTTATTGTTCATAACTAAAGATATGAAATCATAGCATAGCATAGCTGTAACGTTGCGGTAAAATTTAATGAGGATTTCCATCAGAATAAACAAAAACAGACCTAACACTTTTTCCTAAAATTCCTTCCAAATTGAATGGAGGATAGTTTTCAATGAAATACGAGTACTCGAGAGCAGTTGGATACAAACTTCAAAGCAGTATGTTCATAATAGTCGGTTACATGTAAAATTTGAATAAATTTTAGTCAGTGGTGGACTACGAGAAGTTTAAATGGTCAAAAAACTATTGAAAATATACTTATAGAATTATTTAAAATCTATCTGATGTAGAAGGAAATATTTTTATCTAAAATTATATATTTTTTGGAACATGCAAGATTCAGAGTAAGTTTAAATAAATCAATTTAGGTTCCTTGAAGGTATTGGAAAATTTGTACAAATATTTAATTTCATTCACATTTATAGACTGACTCTTATATGACCTTATTTTTGGAGCTTTACTCGTGAATTGTGTATTCTATGAAAAAGGATTACGAAACACAACAGTTTCTGTTGTATAGAAAAAAGCTGATACCAATATTGTTAAATTTTATTTCAGTTATCAGAAGAAAAATTAAGAGTTTTTAAATAACTACAGTTGCTCAGATTCAAATGCATTTTGGTGTTAAAATTTAGATTATCGATTTCAATAAATCTTTTTACTATATATTTGTATACCAGAAGTAGAGTAGAGTGATGGAGTGATGTTCAAATTTCCAATCGTTAAATCCGTGTTTGACCCCATGATCTTCTTTGCCATCTGTTTTTCTCTAAAGAATGCTCAACATAGCCTTCTACCATGTTGAGAATTCTGTAGATTTCCAGCCCTCATAACGCTTTACCATATGTATATCTGTCCCGTTATCACCCAGAATGGTGGCTGAGAACCTTCTAAAACAAAGTCCAGTGTATTATTCAGGATTATTTAATCTAAGTTTTGTTGAAATCATTTTTGGAATGCATCCAAAAGTACCTTGGACAAGCTGAGTGGTACAATTTCCTTGTCTGTAGAAAACAAAAGTGCCTGTGAGTTGTATTAGGAGGACAAAGTTCAGAATATTTTCGAAAAGTATTTAAACAGTTGGTACCTGCCACATTTCCTTCTGTTATAACAAATTCTCGTGCAATTTTTATTTGCGTGCATGGAATTATAATTTTTATATAGAGGTCATTGTACTGAATGTGATCCATTAGATTACTTAATTCTGCGCAACGACAGGCCTTAAAAATGCCGATTATCAACCTTCATGAGTAAATATGTAAATTAAGTAAATTTATATACTTTTTGCTTTGTAAAAGTTATGGACATTGGGGCCTTGCAACCCTCTGAACTTTTTGAAAAAATGCGATTAGTTGAGAAAATCTGCTTATGCCAGTATTGGTGAGATAAATAGGTATTGATTATTCTTAACTGAAATCATAGTTCTCAATATTGAGTAGTGAGTTCATAATGTAGATTCTTTCTGCGAGCGTTGCCTTCCAAAAGAATAAGCCAAAAAGATTTTCTCAGACGTTCTCGTTACTTGTTAGATTTACACAAACTTTTGGTAATGCGTCTGAACTGGACTTGAAATCGCTCCGTTTGCATCTGTTTCACTCAGATCTATTCATGTTACGTTTAGATTTGCCGAACCACGAGATTTGATACACACACAATCACATTCGCTATAATCTTTTGCGCAAATATGACAGTTTGGAATCACATTGTATGGGCCGGTTTGCACCATCCTAAAAAATTGACAAAACATTGTTGATGATACAAATTAACAATATCAAAAATGTTTTAAAATTTGTACAAATTATGCTAACATATCAAATAAAATAAGAAGAAAAACTAATAAGAATATTGATTTTAAAACATAACAGGTGATTTGTCCCTAACACCCCGTCGCTGCGATGTCCGTCGAAAGCCATGAAAGCTGCCTCAGTCACCCCTACAAGCTGACTGTGGTGTGGTCTACGAGTCCCTGAATGACTATTCTTCGTGGAATTGAGTAGTATATACATGTATAGGAAGATTAAAAAACTTGCTAAATATAAGTTGTTGTATATTGTGTGAACAAAAAAAGGATTTGATTGCACTTGTAACAAATTGGTGTCTTGTTTAAGAAGTAGTTTAAGGCCATCTGGAAAAATTTAGTGTCAGAAGATTTAAGCTGAACAAAGCACATAACAATATTCTTTCTCAACTAGCTGTGGATTTGTTTCTTTATTTTCACTTGCTTTAAGTTTCAATAGAAGTAAATATTTAAACGTCACGGAATTTTTTTTATATATAAGAAAACACTTAATTACTTTCTACAGGTTTGTTACTGCATACGAGCTCTCCATAAGATTATTGTATTGATAAGGAGAAAATATGTACTAAATTTCACGTAAATCTGGTAAGTGCGAGCCTGGAATAGCAGATGAGTTTGAATATATGTTACAAACATATTTTTTTTGGTGAAGCTTTCAGAAAACGTCCTTATACAGGGTTAACTATGACTAAGTACAAAAATTTTAACCACGTGCTCAGGAGGCCTAAAAGACAATAAAAAATTTATTTCGGAATTCTAGGTCGATGTTAAATGGGGCAAAACCCTCTTTTCCTACGGAAAGTCGGCGCCTATGTCATCAGTCATCGCCCAAGATGGCTACATATGTCAACTAGGCATATGTTCTGTGCAACTAGGTACCATGCGGTCGTTTCTCACAACGTTCCAACGTTGCCGAATGTAGAAACAACGAAAGTAAACATTTTTATTAATAATAATACCTAAATACCTGATAGATAACAGTTAATCCCGTTATCTAGAGTATTTTTCATTCGGTTTTAGTTCCTTCGTTCCAAACTGCCAAAACTTCATTTTCACTCATTACAGGTCCGTCAGAATTACTCGCCACAAAATACACACTTCACGTAGATGCAGTTAATAAAATTGCCCATTTATTTTAAGAAAATTGATTGAAAGAAATACTAACAGAAAACTTTGAATACACCCGTGGCAGTTTTTAATTTATAAATTTTTGTCCGATAACGGTCACTCCACTGCATTGCTCTCAACTCTAGGAAATATCTCCACGTACGTTTAAATAAAATTGTGGAAAACTACACATGTCCCAATATATCGCAACCATCCATTATTTAATGAATAAAACGTTTAAAACTGAAACTGTCACTAAAAACGGAAGACTAAAATTACATTGTCAACGCCACCGTTCAGTCTTCGGTCCGCCTACACCGAGAACTTAATATTCTTATGGCAATCAATATAATCAATATTATCTTCTTTTATGTACGATCGTGGGTTTCTTCATTCTAGTATTGTTTTGACACTTCCTCCGTGACATGGGGTTACACGCACATAGCACTTGTCAGTCGATATAAACCTATACTGTGTTGTTGGTTGCATTATTTCTAATACTCTACAAATGTCAAACAGCCGTAGTGTGGTAGTGGACAAAAAGTAATATTACAGAGCACTGTGAACGCCCGGAAATTTAAAATAACAATACTACAATATTATTATATGCAAATATGGTCGATTATTGTATGGACAATTATTTTGTTAATAAAAATTTCTTAGTAAGTAGGCATAAATATGTTTTGTAAAATGTAGATCAGAAAGAATGTAAGAAGAAGAAGAAGAGGTGTGTCAGAGTCATAAGACTACTCGTATGGTCAGAGTTGAGTTGTTGTTGTAAAGATAGATAGGAAGTGCGAAATATAGAAAGTAGTAAAACGTTGTTGGGTATTTATTTAATTAACAAAGAAAATATTACCCTAACAATTATTAATATCGTTACTATTATTAGTTTTCAGTATTTGCTTTTCGCACATTCAAATTCGTGTAATCGCGGAAATTAGGGATATGGTACTAATTTATTGGAAGTGCGACGAAAGTGCATATTGTGCAGCAGCAGAATATCAAAGACGTTTTCCAAATAGACGGAATATGCCAAATCCTCGTACATTTGTACGAATTGTACAACGTCGACGAATGTTGTTTTACACGTTATTGAGTTTTATATACGTATGTAAATAACTAGATAATAAAAAAGAACCAATATCATACTTTTTAAAATTCCTTGAAACTTCTTTTTTACTTAGTGACATAAAAATAAAGCATTTTTAAACTACAATAGATATACCTACAGAAAAAAAGTATTTTTTTATTTATGAAATGGTCGAGGGAAACCAAGACGTCCCCAGCAAGTACAACAATTTTTACGACAACGACAAGTTATAATGTAAACAAGTTAGAAAACAGAAAATAATTCAACTTTCTTGAAATCTCCAAATATCAGTCCTGGAAGTATCATTAAGGTAGGTTTTACTCTCAGTGCTACCATATCGTGTTTCTCATTAAATAATCTAGTATTTTGTAAATTAAACTTTCTTTAAAAGCGCCGTAAATCGTTACACGTGGCAACGCGGTGCTCTGTCACTACCTTTGACAACTTTCACTTTGGCAGAACATACCTAACCTCGAAGCTGACAGGCGGCATAGTCGCCGAGAAATTAGGGGTTAATAAGGTTTTGAAAAAATTTTTTTTTCGCTTTATAAATAAGTTTAGAATTTTTTTGAAGGGTGATACCGTTAATTCTGATTTTTTCCTATCCCCTCTTAAAATATTTGTACTAAGTCATAGTTAACCCTGTATATGATTAATGCGATCAGAGCAAATATTTCTCGAAAATAGTGCACTTCGGATTGTGATTACTACTAGAAAGGTGGACACTGGATATTTTCATTAGTATAGTTTTTCTGCAGACTATTGCGAAGAGTTTCAGAAAAAGAAATTTTTAAATCCATGAATTTTGAGGATTATTTGAGAATGGTTCGGTTTTTTTAAACACCCTGTATTGTTCTCATTAAAATAGTTTCCATATAGAAAATTGTTAAAAGTTTCACCAAAGGAATATTATACTTTTATGAAGGTTTCTAGAGAATGGTTCGGTTTTTTTTGAACACCCAGTATTTTGTCATTAGTATATTTTTCCTACAGAACATTGTAAAAAGTTTCATCAAAAAAATTTTTTAATTCCATGAATTCTGAGGATTTTTAGATAATGGTTCGTTATTTTTAAACACTCTGTATTTTTTCATTAGTATAGTTTTTCTGTGAGCAATAATGCGAAGAGTTTCAGAAAAAAAATTAAATCCACGAATTTTGAGGATTTTTAGAGAACGGTTCGATTTTTTAAACACCCTGTATTTTTTTCGATAATTAGTGCGGTAAGAAACCCCCGACGGAAGTTTCGTAAAAAAAAATTTTCAGTTCCCTTAATTTCGACATTTTTTTAACGTTTAACATTTTTCCAACACTTTGCTTTTCCTATAAAACGGTTTTTCGCACGTCAGAGAACCCCTCCGAAGCGAAAAAACCGAAAATTTCCTCGAATCTGTAATTTTTATTTTTTTCTTGTCAATTTTGAGCTTTTTTGAGTCGCCCTATATATACTCTCCGTTTGAAGCTTCGGACGGCCGAGCGCCGCCGAACGTGTAGTTGACACAAATTTTCGCTATTTTCACTATAAAATCGAATTTTAAACCTAGATCTGAGGCACACGACACATTGTAGAAGGTTCAAAGTTTACGTTTCGATAGGGCTTTATGGAAATGAATGCGGGAAAATACGAAAATATCGAATCCGAAATAGTTTGACGTCTACCCATATCTGACTGACGTTTCTCGAATTCCCGGCCTATAAGCCCCGCCCGCGCTATATCTATCTCGTTTCCTCGCGAAATCCTCGCGAAAATCGAAAACTGGCGGCCGCGGACCTCTGGAAAAACGCAAAATTCGCCCCGAAAAAGGTAAAAAGAAGTCACCAAAATACGCCTACCGGACAACCGAAGGACCGAACTCGGCTTCACGCCCTCGTGCTCGCCGCTGTGCGGCTCGCCTCAAATGCCTTAGGTAATGCAAAACGCCACTTTTCGACCCCCCGGAGGGAGCGAGAAAAAACAACGGATTTTAATATATAAAGGGATGCCATGGTAACTAAATTGTTTAATGTAAACACAAAGTAACTACTGACGTTTATTTTGTATTAAATCCGTCATGACAGTTTTTTGGGATTGAGTCCGAAAAAGACTCCATTTTGGGGACTCAAATGAGTCCGTAAAATAGCTATTTTTGGTAGCGTATACAAAAAATTATATTTTTGGTAATTTCCGTTTAGTAACCTGTAGATAACCTGATTTTCCTGTATAATAATATTCAAAAAATGGTCACAGCTTCGTTGCTATACTCTGTAGGAACGCATACAGGCACTATAAAATATGTAAATGATAAGTTGTGTAATACAATAACCTAAAAAATTACCTACATACAAGTTTTATGTTTCTAAAATATACATGTTATATTTGCAACATTATTGAAAAACGATGTCATAGCCAATATTTTTCCGGTATTTCTAGGTGCTCGACGATCAGGATCTGAAAACAGACAACGAAACGTCATCGGCTGAAGCAGGACCCCCGGACTCCCACGAGGCTATGAACAATCGCGAGGTGAACCCCAAAATTCGTGAGAAGCGGAGTTACGAGTTTCTGATGGGATTGATCAATAACAATTCCAGATTCGAAGTCACCCGCGTGGATCCATCCGCTGTCACGGAAAAACCGAAGGTAAAATATTGTTCTATCTATTAAAATACGTTTAGTATACAATTTATCTCAAAATGTAACTCTAACGCAGTTATATCATTAATAAGATGAATCGTATAGGACGTAAACACCAGTGATGGAGTCAAAACACTGTCTTAGTATAGACATATTAAAAATTCAATGTATATGTATACCCAATATACATTTAAAGTTAAAATTACGTTAATTTGATCTCTAAATTGGTTAGAAAAAATGTATGATCTATTCCGTATAGGTGAAGTTTCGCTATATTTGTTGGCCTTTTTCCCTATGTGGGAAAAAACTAAAGCAATATGGAAGTTGTCTGTAGATATTTAGATTTTAATATAAAGTCTGTATTTTTGGTTTCCATTTAACAAATTTTGTAACCCAGGAAATGTTTTCGTGTAATGTGATGACCAAACTTTCATAATAATATTACTATCCTGAAAAATAACCTAAAAGAAAAACTGAATGTATTTCGGGATAAAATGTGTGTAATATTCTTTCGTCATAAATGCATTAACTAATATTATCTGTATTAACGTAATATCAATGAATAATCAATCAGAAATAACATGCAAAACATCTAGTGTTTGTTACAATACGCTCAAATAAAATCAACTTTGAAGTCAATTTGTTTGTAAGTTTTAACCTATAGGGCAGATTGCTTATGCAAACGTTGACTTCACAGCAAAATATTAGCTTTGTGGTTGAAAGTTCCTCCAAATAAAGATATTTAATGGTAATTTATTACCAATTAAATAATTACATATAAAATTTGACTCTAGGATTTATTTGTGATTGAAAAATCAAATTGAAGCCGATATTATATATGTGCGTACATATCAAATAAACAAAAAAATATTTCTGAAAGGAAATCATTTCAAATTTCAATTCACATGCACTACTGAATTCATCTGAGACGATAACAGTGTCATCATGTGGAATACTTATGATGTGTTTATCATTAGCTTGATTTATATAACCTGCAGTGTTGGCTTTGATTTTGGTAGGCAAAATATGAACATAATAATTATGTTTTAATTTATTTTTACAACTCTGTAATATAGTGTGGTATGCCGCATGTAGGGCTTTATCTTTTGATTTACCCGTCTACCCGTATTTGTACCATAATATGGGATATTATTTATATTAGATTAATTGATGAAATGGGCAGACATCTTATAAGTTATCAACAAAGTTGAAAATAGGTTTATTTTGTAATAAAAATGGAACTTAGCTAAACTACTGAAAGATTTAATAGGGCAAAATAACTAGTTGATGACAAAATAAGTTTTACAATTTCGTAATAAATATTTACCTATTGTAATATTTAAAAACATCCCTGGATACTGAAGGCAGATTTCAAATTGAAATTAAGTAAATTGAAACTTCGTTTTACGCGTTATTGAAATGTTAGTATTTGAAAACACAGAAAAGGTAAACAATTTGTAATGTCTAACTATATAAATTGACATATATTTCATTTTACTTGGAAGTCATTATATTATTCTTGGTTAACACATTTTTGACTAAAATTTTGGTATTGTAAGATTTGGTAACACTGAAGACTATTTTTATGACGGAGAGTATTAAATCTCGACCAATTTAAGCGTATATTTCTTGTGTGTATCTTAATTGATAATTTTATGTCAAAAACAAGAACAGGAATAAATATTATTTACACATAACAGTGCTCGGTAGACATTTCTAGATATAAGAAAAATATTTCGGTTACTATTTGTACATGTTTGCATGTTTTTCACTGTTAATGCATGTTCCATAGTAAATGACAACACATCATAAAATACGAGTACATTCAAAACCTAGTACAAACATTTTAAATAAAATTCGAACACTTCAAGATACAACCCGACTTGTACTATACTAATAAGTAACAGAAACCATTCGTATCTGTATAATATCATATTTATACTGGGTGATTCATTATACACTGGACATAGAGCAAGAGCGTATAGAAGAATTAAAACAATGATGATTTAACATCTTAATAATCTTATTTGAAATATTTAGTGCACCGACTGAAAACTGTTTTCGTTTCAGTTAAAGTGCCTTTTCTACTGAAAATACAGCAAAATTTTACTTGAAAAAGTTATTCAGATCGGTAAATTATGGAGATGTGCAAAATTTAAAAAAGATCGTCTTGCTTTGATAAAATCTTAGTGCTTTGTTGAAAACTGATTTCAGAAAACCTTGCCGACCTTCTTGACCCTGCACCTCTCCATAATTTACGATTCTGAACAACTTTTTTAAGTAACATTTTGCTATGTTTTCAGCTAAAAAGGCACTTTACCTGAAATCAAAACATTTTTTACTCGGTGCACTGAGCATTTCAAATAGGATAGCACAAATAACGCCCTGTATAATACAGTCTATTAGGCTACTAAATTTATATTCACATTTTTACCATAATTGATTCCCTTTGTGAACATAATTCGGAAAGTGTATTCAGGCCAGTCTTTCAGCAATCTCCATTAGCATTAAATTGCTGTTGTGTACTTCGCATGCCACTTTTTTGCTCATTTTCATTGTTCGGCGATACGCGAAGGTATTAAACATAATAGAAAGTAGATAAACCCGCTATATTAAACATGTTCTGATATATTTCTGGTATGAATTTTACCCGAAATGAAATAATGAGACTTAGCAGGGCTTTTTGTAAAGTACGCATTTATTAACTTCAAAGAAAATTTATATTTAATCCTATCCCCAATAATTACTTGTATAATGTATTTATATAAATTCCTCTTGCTGGTAGGCTTCCATATATTCAAAGTAACTAAATGTAATATAAGTGAGTGAAATGGGAAAGTTGATTGCTGAAAACATGATGGAGCGAATGTTTACTAATTACTAATTGATTTTAAACTACTGCCACTGGATAATTCAGTTAACTAAACTATTGGAGGACATTAGTTGGACAGGCGAAAAAATAAGTTAATCAACTGCTGAACAGTATACAGGATGTAACCAATTTTCATTAAACAACTTGTGGCATAAATAAGGGTTCAAACGAGAAATAAATCAAACACGTGAGTTTTACCGACCTTGCATCTCTCGACACCAGTTGATTAAAATGCAATAAGTAGCTTGAAAGATTAATGTGTGATAAGAGGCGAAGAAGTACACATGTGTCTCAGTTACTGTATCGACTGTTCAGGGAGTTTAAAAAAATATTATAAACTTTGAAACATAGTAGAGAAGGTATATGAAAATATAAATGTGCTGTTTTAGCACTAGAGCCTTATAAGTGCTAAAAATGTTTTCTTCTCAATATCCGTTATGCATTCTTAAACTCTTGACTTACCGAATCTGAATGCCAGATTAATTAAGATTATTAAGATTAACTTGAAATGGCGACCTTGAACTTCGTTCTAGCTTTGAAGGCGACGAGACAAATTCTTTTTCATTATTTGGAATAGATGGAATTCCTATTGAATAAAAATACATGTGGCAATAAGTTCCTCTTAAAACTCCATTGGCATCGTGCAACCTCACACAAGAAAAGTTCGTTGGTGTCAACGTGTCTTCTATCCATTTTTCAACAAATCAACTAACACATTTTGAGTAAATTTAAGAAAACGTCATCTAAGGAGGTAGTATCTGATATGGTTCGATCAGCATGTTTCTCACCGATCAAATGCAAGAAGTATTGCATTATGCCATTATGTACGAATACAGTATACAGCGCATAATAAAAAATATTTCACCGTGACAAAAAAATGAAGAGAACAATATAGTGTAGAGCGATTAAACGAAAGGAAGCATTGCAACATTGTTTGCTTGTGAAGACCAGCTTAATGTAACTTTAATTGGAAACTCAAGTAGGTTTAAGTTCATCGAAAACGTTAAAACGTAAAGTTCTACAGAATCAATTAAACTATTCTATTAATCTGCTAGAATGTATACAGAGCGTTTAGAAAATCAATGGTAAAGCAAACTTACATTTATTTTCATTTATTGTATTCAGCGCTTCATGCCGATTCCAAACAACATGTTCTGTATTTGCTTATGTCGTTTAAGTACATGATGTGAAATGTTACCTGAGGCATTTATTAAATTTTGCTATCTGACTTCACTACATTAAATTATCTATTTTATTCTGAAAACGTAATAAACGTTACATAAGGATTTTTTATTACTTTTACTTATTATTTTTCAATTTAAAACAAGTAGTTTAATGTGAAATCAGATGGAATAATTTTATAAATACTTCAAGTAAAACCATCTATCTGGTTTTACCCAACAGCATTGTCGCCGTAATTGTCAAGAGCGGATCTATAATGTAAACAAAGAAATATGTTACGTTTACCAATACCGTAACTTCACCACATCCCCACTAATAATTATGGCATTACCTACACAGTATTTACATTATGTATCTATGACCCTCAAATGTCATAAAAACCAAAAATGCAAGAAGCAAACACCTGTTTACATCAGCAATACCTTAACCTGCACTTGTGCCCACGGAAACAAACTGCGCTAAATGGCGTATAACGTCACACCAATAATAATAGTAATAATATGTTAAGATTTTAATTATTATGTGATTATTGCCGCTAGATCTGACATTTCAATATGTTGGAAAGATTTGTAATAAATTTCAGACTAATATAAAATTTATGCAACTTCCCCATTATGTGTCAAAAGTTTCTGTACTGGTACAGTAAATCCAACAAAACCAAAAAGTGCTTCAGTTCTACTGTGTGCCGTGTGTTATGAAAACAGTTATTATATTCCTATATAAAATATACCTATGTAAGAATTTTGCGTGTAGAAATTTGTCGTTAGTCTCAGCAGCAAGTGACATACGAATCAAATTATACAAGACTCTTCGCTAATAAATGTTGATTTACATAGGGAAAAAAATGCTGAATTTTTATTCATTGTTGATGAAATGCTTCTCTTCACGTTGTACGAAACGCATGTTTCTTAACAGGGGTCTTCAGTGAATTTGTAGTGTGGTTTTTGGTGATCTTATTTGGATCAAGTGTATTCCTTCTACATTTCAACCGCCATATATTTAGGGTTTCTCAAAATTACTCATAAATTGCTCATGATGACATGTAACTAGTGTCGTCAGTGTGGACGGGGTTACGAGCGTAGTTTGAGCGGCTCATGAGCTGTTTGATTTGATCCAGCTAAAGTCGATTTTTTGGCAAGCATAAAAGGATATTCGTCCGATCAATACCGGGTCACGTACTGGTCATTGGAAACTCGGGATCGATTTTTTTTTACACGACGGTGCTCCTATAATGTTTATCGAACAGTTTGTGGCTCTTTGCATCTTCTACATTGATGAATAGGATGCACTGGGCATGTGCATGTATTGGTATTACGTCCTGATATCAATCCTCTAGACTTTTTTATTTTAAATCTTTTAAGAATTACCATCTATTTATGTAATTTCTACGTCCTGCATCTTCTCCTTTTGAGGGCACGCACTTATTTCAGAAACATCTTGCATTTTTAACTATTATGGTTTCTCAGGTTATTATTATATCATAACCACATAATGTGCAAAAAGTTTGTAACCATGTAGTTTCACTTCAAAATGTCTTATTCAGATGAAAAGTTTTCAGATATAGTATTAATGAACAGGATTAGGATTTGTCTTTTGTAGTGTGAATATATGTGAATCGTTACCCCCTATATACAGACAATCCCAGAATAGTGCAAGTGCAAAAGACTGTTCAAAGACACCGGTACAGTAAATTAAACATAACCAAAAAGTTCTTCAGTTCTACTGTGTGGCGTATGTTATGGAAACAGTTATGATATTCCTATATAAAATATATATAAATCATTTTTGCGTGTAGAATGTTGTCGTTCGTCTCAGCAGCAAGTGACATAACAATCAAATTATACAAGACTCTTCGCTAATAAATGTTGATTTACAAAGGTACAAACTGCTGACTGTTCATTCATTGTTGATGAAATGCTAGTCTTCAGGAAATGCATGTTTTTAGCAGCGGTCTTCAGTGAATTTATATTGTGGATGTTTTTGATGACAACTTATTTGAATCAATTGTATTACCTCTACGTTTCAACCGCCATATATTCAGGGTTTCTAAAAAATATTCATAAATTGTTCATGAGCCGCTAATGTAACTAATGTCGACAGTGTGAACGTGGTTACGAGCGTAGTCTGATCGGCTCATGAGCTGCTTGATTTGATTTTTCGACAAGCATTAAAGGATATACCTTAAAGAACTAAGAATTTAATGTAAGATTATTTATTTGCACATGTGCCTTCAATAGTTGATTTCTCTCTTAGATTATTTTACAATCTATTGCATAGTTGCAATTGCATTACTAAACAACTATCGCCCTATCACAATTCTGAACAACTTTGCAACAAGGTTTTGGAGAGGTCATTGTATAACATCATCTACCCATATGCATGTAATCGTATTTCGCCAAATCAACATGGATTCATTGAAAAGGTCAACTTCTACAAATTTAATTCATCTCACGCAGCATATATCGGAGGTTCTAGATGAGCAAGGACAGGTAGATGTGATATACACAGACTTCGCGAAAGCCTTTGACCGTATTGATCACAGCATTTTGATTGAAAAATTAGAAATATTTGGTTTCAGCCTACCACTTATGAATTTGTTTGTATCATACCTCTCTAATAGGGTGCAATTTGTGGCTTATAATGGTTTTAAATCAAATAACTTTTTAGCTACCTCTGGTGTACCTCAAGGGTCGAATTTAGGCCCCCTACTATTTTTAATGTTCATAGATGGTTTGTGTTCTGTTATTGACTGTAATTATTTGCTCTTTGCGGATGACCTTAAGCTCTTCTCTAAAGTTAGTACTGTTTCCGACTGTGAGAACATGCAAAACCAGTTAATAAAAATTAATCGGTGGTGCCTGGAAAACAACCTAAATATGAACGTTTCTAAGTGTAAGGTTATGACCTACACTCGGAAACGTGTTCCTATTTTGTATGATTACACATATGACACACATGTATTGCAACGCTGTGACGTCACAAAGGATTTAGGAGTGACTTTCGATAAACAATTCCCATTCTAGAATCACATACATAATATATTATCATCATAATACAAAATGTTAGGATTTATTATTATGAATTTCAGTAGATTCGATAATGTTATTGCATTAAAAACTCTTTACTATTCATATGTCAGATCAAGACTTGAATATTGTAGTATTGTTTGTTCTCCAATTTATGCTACACATAAACTTGCTTTGGAAAGAGTTCAAAGAAAGTTTTTGAAATTTCTTAGCTTTAAAACGAATGGGGTCTATCCTCCTAGAGGTTATGATAACGTTTTACTTCTAACCGAGTCTAACATGCATTCACTTGAGTTGAGAAGAACTTTACTTAATCTCAAATTTCTTTATATGTTGCTACATCAAAAAGTTGATTCTTTGAGTATATTATCGAAAATTGTATTTCATGTACCTCATTTTAGAACGCGTCATTGTATTGCTTTTCATCAACCTCATACGAACACTAATATTTTGTTTAATTCTCCTTTGTGTAATATGTTTCGTAGTTTTAACGTAGTTGCAGAAGTGTGTGATATACATTTTGATAGTTTATATAGTATCTCTAATAAAATAATTGCTAATTTTCAATTTTGATTTAGATCTCTAGGTATATATCGTATCATGTTAATTATAATTTGGTCTTAGTTTAGTTTTAAGATTTTATTATTATTAGATATCATTATTATTATTTTATTTTCAAGCACAGTAATATGTTTAATATGTTTAACACATATGTTGGATAATGTTGTCCTATAATTGGAGAAATCTGTTGGGCAATAAAGGTATTATTATTATTATTATTATTATTATTATTTTTTCAGTAATCATTGCGCCCGTAAATCGTGTGTTCTGAGCAGACGTAGCGAACCAAGGACGATTGCCTTCTGCATTCTGCCGGCTAAGATCTCTGCCGAATTTCGACAAGCCGGTATGATCTTTAAGTCAGAAAGCAACGTATGTCTCATTCCACCCAGGACGCCTATAATTAGCACCACAATCTTAACAGAGTGGTCTGGATACAGCCTGCGGAGCTCGGAGAGAAGATCTCGATACTTCCTCCGTTTTTCCTCCTCTTTTAGGACGATGTTGTTCTCTGCGGGAGCCGAGAACTCAATCACAAACATCGTCCTAAGCTGGTGGTCGAGGAGGACTACATCAGGCTTATTGGCTTGGATTTGCCTGAGGGTGGGGAATGAATAGTTCCAATAAATTCGGCACTTCTCATTCCCCACAACGGATTCTATATCCCCCGGAGCATAAGGCAGCACTGGCGTCTCGTCTATCTCATACGAGTGTCGTAAATGATAATACAACACCCGTAAGGCTGAATCGTGTCTTTGGATATACGCTGTGGCATATACCGGACAGGCCGACAGGAGATGCATAAGCGTCTCCGGCGCCTGGCGGCAGGCCCTGCAGCTGGTGTCAGGAACCTCGATACCCAAGACACGACTACGATAGACGAGTGTGTTAATTACACCATCTTGGCAAGCCACTATGAATCCCTCAGTCTCAGAGTTCAGCCCCGCTGACCTCAAAAATGCAAAGGTCAGCCTTTCAGATAAGCCAAGCCCCTCTAGATGACGGTAGAAGAGACCATGCATTGGCTTATCCTTATGTAGCTGCAGAAGATGACGCGCTTCTGCAGCTTTAATTTGGGCTTTTAACTGAGCAGGATCCGACTCGGTGACGGAGTCTGGATTTTCCCGCTCAGTATCGAACACGAGACCAAGTTCATCGGCTGCTCTTCTCGCTGCCTTATATACAAACGCTCCTATCCCTGCTGCTTCATGGTCTTGGACCATGCAGAGAAGGGAATCCGAGCTCCTGATGACTTTACAGGGTGCCTCCAAAACCACTCTGCCCTGGAGACACTCCAAATTCAAGAGTCCACGGCCTCCCCGATTTCTTGGGAAGTATAACCGCGGAACGGACGATCTTGGATGCAAACTCCGATGGAGATGCATCATTTTGCGGGTCCCTACATCGAGTTGCCTCAGCTCTTCTTGTGTCCATTTCACTACTCCAAAGGAGTAGAGAAGGATCGGAACGGCAAGCATATTTGTGGCACTCACCTTGTTCTTACCCGACAGCTCCGAAGACCAGATCTGTCGGAGGCGGTGCCGATACCTGCCGCGGAGAGCGTTTTTTACCGTAACCACCTCATGAGTGCCCCGCTGTGGGATACCCAAATAGGTGTACGACTCTCCGGCATCTAGATGGTGGAAGATGCTTCCGTCTATGAGCTGGGCGTCCTCTCCGTATGCACCGCATCGTCCTCTCTTGAGATGAACCAGTGCACATTTGTCCAACCCGAACTCCATTCCAACTGCCTGCGTGTACTCCTGTACCACTCTGAGGGACTGATTTAAATCCCTCTCTCCGGAGGCATAGAGTTTAAGGTCATCCATATAGAACAAATGGGTGACCTTATGCCTTCGGTCTCCTGGGGTACCGCAGTTGTAACCCCGGGTACGACGAAGTACAACGGATAATGGCAGCAGTGAGATGCAAAACAAGAGGGGACTCAGGGAATCTCCCTGGAACACTCCCCTCCTCCCCTCCTTTATTATTATTATTATTATTATTATTATTATTATTATTATTATTATTATTATTATTATTATTATTATTATTATTATTATTATTATTATTATTATTATTATTATTATTATTATAGTAATGGGATTTCCTGAAATCAGTTATTACTGATACAACTAGTTACATAATAAAAAATATTATGCAACTGGATACGAAAAGTTCGTTATGTCACTAATTGCAAAAAATAATTAAACATAATACAACAGAAAAATAATAAAGTAACTTTTATTTAAGTCATCAATTTTATAAATAACACTTGGTTGGTACACTTAGTGAAACTAATCCCAGAAGAAATCTTATTTGCTGAACTTAGTAGCAGTAGTATTACGGTATATGTTATTGGTATTAGTCGGTTCTCCATGAATATCACCTGAAATTGTTTTTTATTTTCTCTAGAATTTTCAACATATCCTTCTGCAACAGAATTTGACTTCCAGCCGCCGTGTTGTTTTGTTTTTAAAATATTGACCCCAGCATCTGTTAAGTGGCCGAAGATCTTTTGAAATAGTTCCCAGTGAATAATGCGCAATTCGGCAAACCAATCATTTTAGCAATCATCTTTGGTAACTGACCGATTGTATTAATTCCTACTGGTTGTACTGGTAGTAAAGTGACAACTAAATGACGCAATTATTAGTTACCTTAGCCAGTAAAAAGTTATTGTCATCTATCTCCGCCAAAAACTTCGCAATATTTACTTTTGAAAAAAACGTTTGATTTTTAACCGTGGTATCCATCGGACTGCGTTTTCAAAAATGCTATCAAACTATTGTATGTTTTAATGTCTATACCTTTTTTTAAAGACAGCTCAGTTCTCAACATGGAGTACTGTGTCCATAGCGTAGAAACCTTAAAATTCTTCTCATCTTCAAAATATGCCAATATCTACTACTTTTTTATTGACGTGTTTTCCTTTCTTCTGTTCACGCCATTTCTTAAAATTTTCATAAGCCAAATCATATACCGCTTTGGATTTTTCAGGAATCGGTGAACATAATGCATTTTTTGCCGCGTCTTCGATATCGCTCGGTATGTCGCCACAATCTAAAAGTAAATCACACATTTTTCCTATTAGTAATAGTAACGATCAGCGTCTGTTAAATGTCAAGCTTAATGACAAGAAAATTTAAACTGACACTGACCTACTAGATAATTGTTATTTGAATTATACTTGTAAATGATCAAAATTAAAAACTTGTATTTCCCATTTTTCGCCAAAATTAGAAAAAATCTTGTATTTAATACGTTATGAAATATTATTTTATGTAACGAGTGCAAGATTGTGGGACGAGCGAAGCGAGATCCCGCAATATGCAGTATGCCGGAATAAGATAAAAGTACGTGTGTATCTTACAAAACTATGGGATTATAACAAAAACAGTTTTTTTAAATGTAACTTTAACACCTTGTATATTGAAACAGGGACTCCCAAATAAAAAATGGCATAAGGAAAGTCGCATTATTTTTGTCCAAAGAATATGTGGTTAATGACCTTCTATTTTGGAACACTCTGTATATCACTGTTTTATAAATGTTGTGACGGCACGACGGCGATTGTTAAAAGTTGTTTCATCTGGTCAGACGAATGTGTGAAGCAATTTATAAAGTCTCTTCGTGGAAAATCATGGGATTGTAATTGAATTTTTTGTTCGAACGAATCACATTTAAACATGTACGTCCTAACACGAATTGACTAAGTTCGCAAATCAAAACCGGGTTCTACAGTCATTTATTATGCATTCAAAATATTAATTATGGAGGTGAACTACAAATTGGTTTTAATATAATAAATAATGCATCGTAACAGATTAGATTATGAAAATAACATCTCATGATTTGATTTAAACTGCTTAATCGCTGTCTACCTTTCTACTACAAGTTAATTAAAGGAAAAACACTTTCTATAGATCACAATTTTATCAGAAAAAAACGTTCGAATAAAAAATGTACACTTCATATTCGCTCCTATCACAACCCTCCTTTCTGGTGGGAAAAAATAGAAATTTGTAATTCTAAATAACCATTAGGATATTTTAGAGGTAAAATGTAAAAATAAAGAAGAGGCAAAGTGCATAGAGAGACAGAAGGTGGGGAACTGAAAAAATTATCTTGTCATTTGCACGTAATTTCAACTCACGGCACTAGATAAAGTCAGTCAAAATTTAATTGTGACACTCTGTAGAGTAGACTGAAAATGGATAACATTTTATGGAAGCATTTCTAACTCCATTAATATCGCATTAATTTGTATCATAATTAATGAAACACGCTGTATAACATATTACCATTAAGGCATCTCAAACGTTGACCCTTTCTATACACTTTGTTCAACCCTTAGTCATAAAATTTCTGCATTAACGACCGTTTCCTCTTTCACAACTGCCGTCCATGGCCATGAGTTATTTGTTTACATTCCTCTGGAATCCCGAGTGAAAGATTTAGGGTCGTCCGGAATGCGCTTGTCAACCTTCTACAAATTTCCCAAATTCCTTTCAGCTTCAGACTTGTCACGGAGGCACTTATGATGTCATTGTCGGTATAGCCTCCATGGCACTATTGGGATCGCGTATACAGCTCAATTTACATCAAATGGTGGATATAGGAATAATTGCCTTCGGTGTCTAAATATTTTAAGATGCGGCTGAACAGACTATAGTGAAAGAACCTTTTATAAAGGGTTTTCCATCGAACATGGTCATCTTAGTAACGTTTATATTTTTTACTTTGGGACAAATATTTCTTGTAATAGTTGCGTGGTTCGCAGGATTTCAATACTTTTGACTTTGTCGTTTGAAAAATTTAATTTTTAAATAAATTAAATGTTTATAATTACATATACCGCCTGAAGAAACAGTTCTATAGAAATACAAAAATAGGTCAGATCTCTATTAATCTACTGAAACTATGTGCACGTTCCTAAATGTTAAGAAGTGTATTTGAGTTTTGAAAATCATTTAATGGTTTAATTGACTTCTACAGTCGCTTAATGATATCGGTGTCAGACAAAATAGTTTAAAACTATTTCAAAGTCATCTGACCAATACATGTTATAGCGTAAGGGTTAATAATGGAATAAGTGGTATACTGATAAAAATGTTTCAAATCCATACTGTGTTACAAGAATCTCTCTGTGAAAACCTTACATTTACATCTTTCATGTAAAATTACATTATTTTTTCTAAAAATACATAATAACGTGAAATTACATTCCATGTGTACAAATACACGGTTTTACTATAAAAAATATATATTCATATGTAGTAATTTTCTATTACAGTAAGATTACATCCTAGTGTGTTATTTCAGACTATTGACTTAAGAAAGAAACAATAAATAACCAGCAATCCACCGTGTAATATCGATAATAATTTTTATCAGTGTACTTTACTTGTAACATATGGAGTTCCACAAGGAGATTGGGTTCTATTTTGATATCAATCTATATAATGACTTATTTTCTTTATCTTTGTGTAGAGCGGATAGTATAGGTTTTACGAATGACACTGCAGTGATTTTCAAAGCCAACACCTGGGAGGAACTAAGAGTAAATGCTGGAAAAGATTTAACGTACATTAATGACTGGTTCGATCATAAACTAATAAACTGAAAAAACTTACTAATTACCGTTTCGCTGCTATGAGTCTGGTCTTCCTCTATTTACCCAGATAAAAGTTCATGAGAAAGAATATGTCATCACGCCTAAAAGAAAATTAAAATATTTGGGAGTTATTTTTGACAGACACATACATACGATGGGACAGACATAACTTATACAATAATGAAACTACATACCATAGTTATAGATTTAAGTACGTGATAAATAATAATTTGCAGCAATTAAGAATATTGCCTTACCATCAGCGTTATGGAATATTAGCTTGGGGTGGTGTGCTAAAGACTCATTTATGTCCCCTCAAAATTCTTCAGAAACTATTCTTAAGAATAATATGATCTATATATTTAACACACGCTAGTGATCTGTTCTATAAAGATGCGAAGTTTTTGATATTAGACAATTGCATTATTTTAATTTAAACATGACAAAACATCTCCATACTGCTCTTTTATGTCGACATCTGTTGGGCAACGATGATATGAATATCTGGTTCCTAAGATTCAACAGTTCCAAACCTATATGTTTTGGTGCGCAAGGGTCGTATTTTATATTTTAATATAGTGTTGTTTCTTACCATGTATATATGTTTTGTATTATTATATTTGATTTTTCAAACTGATTGGGTATTTCTAGCGAGTATCAATGAAGTCGCGAGTTCATGCTCTATGTATTTTAAGTTGTACAATTTGTTAGATGTAGCTGATCCCAAATACCCGTCGGTGTCTCATGTTCGCCATTTTCAGTATCCAACTTGGTTCATAGCAGAGGTTATTAAATCTATTCACACTAAAGTCACGTTTCAGAAGAAATATAACAAATTTATAACAACGGAATACTATAATTTGTTTAAGCACCATCATTCCAATTGTGAAAGTTTTAGATATGAAGCCTATAAGTCTTTCATAAGTGATGCCGAAAAGTCATTGTCCACTAAAAATTTTGGAATTTTATCCAGAAGAAGAAAGATTCCGTAAATCGTACAGTCACAGCCAGTTGACAAATTTAGGCTTTTATTAAGTAGAATGTTGGGTTTACCTATTATAGCATCATCTGTTAACCATCTCATTGCGGCAGCAAGTGAAGTGACCGTCAAAGTGCATTCCTGTGCGGATTAGCGCGGATTAGTGAGTACCTACGAAGTGGAGGCCCCACGCCAGGTAGAAAGGTAAGCGATTTACGCTTTCTATTTTAACAAATTGTATTTTTAAATACTAATAATTCATTTACACACAAATTTACACAATTACACTGACACACATTTAAACACAATACACACAGACACCAACTCCCCCGAAAGGGGGAAAAACACACAACGAACCTTTTTCCAAATTTCAAAAGCTCTACCCCAAAATTCCCATTCAGACCCCAAATTAAAAAAAGCCATGCCTCATTCAGAGCACGAGGACATGGAACCGTCTTCAACACAAGCGATGACAAACGCTGAGCTGTACGACCAGCTACAGCAATATAAATTCGCCAACGGCGAATTAAACCGACAGATCAAGGAGCTGCTAAAGCAGAACCAAAATTCAAATCTGGAAATTCAGACACTAACAGCCGAAATTAAAACCATAAAAAGCACAAATCAGGCCCTAAACGTAAACGTAGAAAAACTACGTGAACAAAATTCCCTCTTAAATGACAAAATTCAGACCCTTTCAAACCAAAATTTCGAACTAAACAACTCTATTAAAGCCATATCAAAGCAAAATTCAGAGCACAACACTCAACTTAGCTCAATTTCTGGACAAAATTCTGAGCTAAAAACATTACTAGAGACACTTACAAAACAACACAAACAAATTCAAAATTCACACACAACCAACGACACACACAAAAAACAAAACACACCCACACAAAACACCGACACTAACACACAAAAAACACAAAATACATACACTAGCACTTCCATGGACACTCACACACACACAAAAACGTAAAAACACACACAATCCGACAACTCTAGTGAAGACGACGAAACCCTGTCCCCAAAACCCGACACAACCCCAAACCGCGGGTATTCCACCAAGTGAGGTCCAACTCGACCTCGAAAAACAAGGTTTTCTGAACGCAGTTGTGCACCGCATGACAGGCCGCCAGAATAAGCGCGAGATGCCCCTGGTCCAAGTTCAGGTTCCCATGGACCAGGACAAAATTTTAAGTCTCAAGTACTGCTGTCATGTACTTGTTAGAGTTGAACCTCAATACAAGCCGGTTTCTGCAACGCAGTGCCACCGATGCCAAAGGTTTGGCCACGGCCAATCCAGATGCACGGCGGCGCCTAAGTGCGTGAAATGCGGCGAAAATCACGCGACTTATGAGTGTAAAAAAGCACGTGACACGCCTGCCAAGTGCGCCAACTGCGCAGGGCCTCACCCTGCAAGCTACAAAGGGTGCCCTAAGTACCCGAAAAGTAGCAAACCGACCGCACAAAACACAAACACAAAAAACACAAACCGCCCCCACCCAAGCCCCTACCCCCGCCCCCCGAACTCCCGGACTGACGTACGCAAACGCGACGAAAAAGACAAACAAACCCGTACCAATGAAACCCCAGACAAACACCCAAAAACCCCACTCACCCCCATCCCAAAATACCTCCCAACCGGGGGCAGCGGCCGTGCTAGACGCAGCAGCGCGTCTGCAGGACTTCTGCAACCAGATGACAGCCTTTATGTCAAACATGCAAAAATTGTTTACTTAAATGGCTGTACATCATCCTACCCCAACTCCCATCCCGTTCCCCTCGCTGAGAATTTCTTCCTGGAACCTTAACGGGTTGCGGGGTAGAAAGTTGGAACTGGTGGACATCCTCAACCGTCTAGAAATAGACGTGATGGCCATCCAGGAAACCAAACTCGACGAGATATCCCGAATATCCATTCCCGACTATGACATATACAGACGTGACAGAGACCATAACGGGGTGGTGTTGCACTCGCGATCAAGAAGTGCATCGACCACTATCCACTACAACAGATCCAAACTCAAAACATCGAGGCCGTGGCGATAATGGTGAGATCGCTGCGGCATGGTGATGTTGCGGTGGTGTCCTGTTATAACAAACCTAGACAACCTATCCCAGACGAAGACCTCGACCTTATCCTATCCTGGACACAAACCATTGCTTTAGGAGACTTCAACGCGAAGTCTCCCGTATGGCACAGCAGAACCACGACCGCAGGAGGTCGTGTTCTGTTGAATCTCCTTGACCTAAACCCCAACATCCAAATCCTAGGCCCTACAGAACCTACCTTCTACGGACCCATAGCCCTACCCGATGTCCTAGACATAGCTATCCTCAAATCCGTGCCGCTAAGAGCACAGATTTCTGCCATAAACGAAGGGTCTTCTGATCATAATCCGATTTTATTGGATTTTGGACAGAGACAAAGAAATCTAGGCACCTTCACTAGGAGGTTCACTGACTGGGAGCGGTTCCGAGCAGAAATGCAAAGGAACACAGCGCTACCAGTTATTGAAACCACCCAAGACCTGGAGGCGGCAGTCCTATCCCTTGTCACCGACATAAAACACGCCCTATCCCTGGCCACCACAGAAACCCTAGTCCCTAAACACCCAAACCCCACCGGCATCCTTCCCCCTGACATAAGACAACTAATAACAGACAGACGCAGACTAAAACGGCTTGCCTATCGCACACGCCTCCCCCAACACAGAAACGACTACAACATACAGAACAGACGCGTGAAAGCGGCTCTAAGTGAGCTGGCCCAGGACAGATGGGCTAGACACTTGGAGTCGCTGGACCCAGACAATAGCCTCTGGAAAGTGCAGAGGGCCCTACGGCTACCGCCCGCCGGGAAATTCCTCCAATCCACGGCAACAGGGGGGTGGTATACACGAACCAGGAAAAGGCCAAGGCTTTTGCCGACAGCCTGGAACTGCAGTGTAGACCACCCCAGTTGCCTGACGAGGACGAGGAATTCGAACGTGAGGTCGAGCGTGCGGCCCGACGCATCGACGGAGCGCTAGACAATGACACAATACCACCCGCCACCCCTGACGAACTACGACATATCATTAAACACCTCCGAAACCGAAAGGCTCCTGGACCAGACCACATTCAAAACCACACACTAAAACACCTACCCCGCAAACCCTTCACAGCCCTCCTAAATATCACAAACGCCATCCTAAGACTGAGGCATTTTCCAAAGTGCTGGAAAACCGCTCACGTCATCCTTATCCCTAAACCCAAAAAAGACCACAAATTCCCTTCTAACTACCGGCCCATTAGCCTACTCCCGGCCATGAGCAAAGTGGTAGAAAGAATTATCCTATCCCGACTTAAAACCAAATCCCAAAACTGCAAGTCATCCCCGACGAGCAGTTCGCCTTCCGTCCCGGTCACTCGACTGAACTCCAAATCCTAAGACTTACCGAGCACATCACGGCGGCCTTCAACAGGAAACAGTTCACTGGAGCTGTTTTCTTGGATGCCGCAAAAGCCTTCGACACGGTCTGGCACGAAGGCCTACTGATGAAAATGCTAACAAACCGCTATCCGATTTCCTACGTCAAACTGACCAAATCCTACCTACACCACCGCAAATTCCAAATCCGCATCCAAGACACCCTATCCTCTATCCGCACCATGGAGGCCGGTGTCCCACAAGGCACCGTCCTCTCTCCTCATCTTTACACCATACATAACAGTGACATACCGCACCCTCCCCACACAAACACTTACCTTTACGCCGACGACATTACACTGACCACACAAGCCACAAACCTTAACCACACCCTAAACACACTCCAGTCCTCCCTCAACCAACTCGAAACCTGGTGCAACAGGTGGAAAGTCAAAATTAATCCCGACAAAAGTTCGGCTGTTCTTTTCACCCGAAGACGCCTCCCCGAAACCACGTCCTTGACAATCCTACCCTCTTCCAAGAACTCATCCCGTGCCAAAGACAAACGAGATACCTAGGCGTGACGATGGACCAGCGACTTACTTGGAAAGCCCATATCACGGAGACGGTAGCGCGCGGAAAAATCACCAGGGCGAGGCTTTATCCCTTACTCAAGGGTGGTAACACCCTTAGTCTAAGGAATAAGCGCACGTTAATCAAGGAGGTGATTCAAGCGCAGCTAACGTACGGCTCCGCGGCATGGAGCTACGCGGCAAAAAGCCACATAAAAGACTACAGGCCGTGGAAAACATAGCCTTACGCACAGCCGTCGCTGCGCCTTGGTATTTCAGAAACACAGACATAAAACGAGACCTAGACTACACGGACCTAACACATACCATACACACACACGCACAAAAAACCATTAACAAAGCCACAGACCACGACAACCCCCTGCTTAGGCAAGCCGTCGACTACGCCCCCGCCCCGACAGACAAACACAAACGTCCAAAACACCAATTCCTTGACCTTCCTCCCTGACAAAACACCAACCCCCGCCCCCCGTTAATCTTTTCTGTTTCAGGACAAGAAGAAACCAAGACCAAGAAGACCACCAAGAAGAAGACGAGAACATAGACAACCCAAACCCAAACCCTATCCTTACCTAGCGCTCGCATCTCCCGAACCGTAACAAGCTCGGGAAGAAGAGCATCCTATGGCTACAAACCACTCACAAAAACCCACTCCCAACAAAGACCACCCCGGGGGTTAGGACGACCGGCGAAGAAAGAACCTAGAAGACACGAAGAGCGCCAGAAGAGGCCCCCCTGCCGGCGGGGGTCAGCCAGGACAGGAGGAGGTTCCTCGAACCGCCAGCATCGGCCGCAACAGCGGTCGAGGCTGACCGGAGAAGGGAACCCACCTCTACGAGGCCGCCCAGGTCTACAGAGATGGTGAAGGATAAAGAGCGATAATACCGCTCGATCCTAATCCATACAAGGCCACCGTTCGCCAATAAAATAACGGCGCGGTGTTAACCATGAAGATATTCTATATAATCTTAAAAGATGGGCACCACCATAGATGGAATACCGACCTTTATTTTGAAGCGCTGTGTACACACATGGGTTGATCCATTGTGTATATTATGTAACTTTATTTTAAAGCGCTGTATCTTCGCATTACATTGGAAAAAGGTTTATATGTGCCCAGTATTTAAGAAAGGAAATCAGAATGAGTGAATTAGAGAGTAATTTCTTTGTTGTGTAATTTCTTTAAAATTTGTCTGCATTATACAAAGCAATTGATATCTATACATCAAAATGGATTTATGCAAAGAAGATCAGCTGTATCTACATCTATTACAGTTTTTTCTCAATATGTTTAAGTTTTATATGGTTGAGAACAGGTTGATGTAATGTTTACCGATTTCAATAAAGCCTTTGATCAGATCGATCATTATATTTTATTAGCTAAATTACAACGTTTTGGTATGTCAGCACAACAGACAATTTATGGTTAGATTGAAAACTTCCCGATCATTCATTCCCACATGTAGGGTACCGCAAGGTTCCAACTTAGGCTTGCTTTTGTTTTTACTTTTTATTAACGATATTTCTGATGTATTTTTATTGTCCGCTGTGACTTTAAGCTTTTGTCGTCAATAAATTCGGTATCAGAGACTGTGATCGTCTTCAGTTCAATATGAATCGCATCTAGCTTTTCGGCAAGATGGTATTCTTTTGCATCGCTTTGGCGAAAATTGTATTTCTGATTCGATTTCTCTATTTTTGTTGTTCCATATTGTTGAGCAAAGTACAATTTCTATTACCACGTGACAGTACCAGGCAACAAAGTTTATTTTATTGTTCTTCCCCTCCAACTTATTTATTGGCAAAATCTCTATTTTTTTAATGTATAATGTAAAAAAATGTGCAAAAGCTAATAATAAAGAATGTATGAGTAAATATTGTAGGTGTAATTTAACGTTGGTCGGGGCATTTGTCGAGAAAGTAGTTCGTTTCACACAGTATTATTAATACCTAATCAAAAGTGATTTATCAATACATTCTGCCAAAAATTAAAAAAATAATAATGTTACAGATATCTAATTTCATTGTGTGAATTTAGATACGTCCGGAGTGCTGTTACATTGTCTAGACCCTCCAGTTATTTGTTAATCAGTGTCACATTGAAACAAAGGGCTGGCGGTAAGAGGATATTTCCTGTCTAGCCGAGAAAATGATTTATCTAATTGAACTAAAATGGAATTACAATATGACACGCAATAGGATAATTCACGTAAACAGACCAAATGCGTTCCAAACAGTTTATTGCCCATCAGTAAATCTATAATTTGTATCTATCTAATGTTTTATCGGAAAGTAGTAGGTAAACCATTAATTTAATTGGATTATATTTGAATATTAAGGAAATCTATCATAAGTTTGCATGAAATATATATCAGCGTTTGTCAAACTATGCAACAAGAATTATTTGCGGTAATAAATTATGTACTAAGCAACTCTTGAAATAAATTATTTAAACCAAAAATTTGTCAAAAGTCCGTATTTCCTAATACATTGTGTTCTTGTCGCCGTTAAATTTTAATAGTGATATACAGGGTCATAGTATCATTTAAAAGAAGAAAAAAGTGTAATACGAATTAATAAAAAATTTAAATGCATATTCACAACAAAAAAAATATTTTCGAACCATTATTTAAACCTCTTTTTCTTGATGTCGGCCTGATACAACGTTGCCAAATTTAAATATTTTCTTAGTACTTATGATACTGATAAAATATGCAATACATGTTATAAATTAATTTTTAAAAGTATGCAATTAACATTGTTTTAGGTAAAATATTTAACATTGAAGCTACAAAACTCCCATGGATCAAGTCATGAACTATTTACATTTCATTACATAAATGGTGGGATAAAAAACAATACTCTCTAGGTAAATTATTAAAAGAGGCTGCACAATTTTACGTATTTAAATACTAACAATAATACAAAAAGCTCTCGTGCTGTCAAAAAAAAAACAGTCCGAGACATTACACCGATAACAACCCGAGAACAGTGAATCTTGAACTACCGTATTTAGGTCAGTAAACTTGTTTTCAATGCCTACTCAATGACAAATACTGCAGAACCACCAAATAATAATAGAAACAAACAATTTAAATTCGCAATTGTATAAACACCCGGTGTAATGAATGTGAAATCATGAGTATTTAACAGATTAATCCCATAGTAATTGCTCAACCGCAGTAATCATGCAGGCGCTGTCACCGGCGCAATAGTTGTAATTGGCAGACGGCACAGTCGGCAAAAGTCAGTAGGCTAAATTCCCGTTTAATACGTTAAATTTGGACTAAGCCGAAGCCTTATTAGAGTCCGTTTTCCTATGCCATCGAAAGTCTGCCGTCGAACTGCATACTGCATGTAGTGCTAGTCAATTGTCAACAGTGTCGACCGAGATATGATCTCAAGCAGCCCGGCACGTTCGCGCCACTAGTGCAGTTTAAGTTTACTATTAACCTAAATAAAAATAATTTTCAAGTTGGGTGAAACTAATTCCACAAACTGTTTTATCAGAAATAATTAATAGTTAATAGTGAAAGAACAAAAAACAAATATAAAAGACATATTCATGCATTCATATTTTAAGAAACAATTGGATTTATGGCTATTTTGAGAAAAAATGCTTATTTCTTGTTGTCCGTGTGCGTGTGTGATTCGGTAGGTACTGATCAAGACGAGAAAGCCTGTAGAGAAACGGAAGTAAGGATTTGATTCTGACTCATAATCTATTGCAATTTGCATTATTTAGGAATATCGACGTACAAGCTCAATTTGATTCCTCTTTCAAGAACGTAAAAATGTGATAAAAGGATTTTAAATTGGATACTAGACGTTTGTCATTAAAAATATATATCACTTCAGCACCGAACGGTTATATTGAGCATGCTGTTATTATGTATGTGGTCCTGAATAGCAACTCTGTTTCGCTTCATCATAAATTGAATACTCGAATGCATCATCAGAAAATTTGTAGTATACCAGAACCGCCATGTTGATTGTTATGGGTTGATTTATCTATTTTTGAAAGATCGCGTAATTTTTTTTCAATTTTCTGTCTTTACATTGTGACTAAATCACCCTGATAACTGATCTGATATTGTTTCGACTCATATTTATATAAAAAATTAAATTTTCCTTAGATTCTCAAAAAAAAAAAATAAATTAAAGCTCACCTGTGCCTAAAAGTATTGTAACGGAAGCTCATCGACCTTTTTAGTTTGTTAATTATGTTCCTGTTTGAGTTAGAATTTATCATTTTTGTAATACCTTTATTTTGACGTTTTCCGGAATATTCCAGGCTATATTCTATTTGTCTCTCGACACATTCTCGAGATCGCAGAAGCTTCGAGAATTCTAAAAATCTATATAAGCGGATCAATTCCACCGTCACAGTCAGTTTATATTGAGCAGCCAAACGCGAGTGACAAACGTCAAAGTAAAGCGTTGACAGTTGTGAAATTGATTTGAAGGATGTTTCTTGTATTTATCAAGAGTGACAATAAAGATTGTTTGTCTACGTGACGTATTTCAACGATAACCTTATTTTGAAGTTACAGTATGTTTGGCTCTACATGGTGACGAGGTAATACAACAAATTAATAAGGAATTATTATTTCTAATTTCTGTTTCAGTATTGGCAAGTCGTTGTAAACATTCATCTTACGTGTTCAGCTCACTGGTAGGTATAGATTGATGACTTCAAGATCCTCCTACGGATCTAAATCCACATTTCTTAGAGATCATAAAATCGGTCCATTCCGCCCAATCCATTTATTAGGATAAAAAATGACAAGAAATGTCAAATAAGCGTAGTTTACACCATAGTTGATAGGTACTCAGTTGGTTGTAAGTGAAAATTGAGCTATTTACTCGTGGGTAGAATATATCAAATGAATTTTAAAAACAGTTTCAGTGCCGTCATATCACAGCTTACGAAAACAGGTGAAACAAACAATTTTAAATTGTTAAAACGAGAGAGAATATATTCTAACCATATTTTTTATTTGGTTGAACAATTTTTGGGGCAGCTGCCACATCATCTCTTTACATTTCTTGATGTTTTGAGAAACATATCGTTCTCTGCTTGAGAAGTTTTGATTTTATTATCATTCTTCTTTGTGTATTACATTATTCTGGTTTATATTTAAAAATTATCATTTTGATTGAGGAAATGTGCAATAGAAATTATTTGTGTAATAATGTGATCAATTATTTTGTTCTGAATAAAATAAAATGCAGATACAGATATCCTAAACAAAAGAATCGAAAAGAACTCATATGTCACTTTCGAATACAAGATGAGATTCTGTTTCAAAACAGTTTAAATAAATTTCGATGACATGAGTTTACAGCTAAAATGTATGATTTTAAAACTGTCGAAACTGTTTGATCTAATACTATTTTTCTTTAAAATGGTTAGACGTTTGTCTTGAAAATTCACTGAAGCTTATAATGTGGAATGCTCTTCGCATCCATATAAAGTTCCAAACCTAGGAGTATACAGGAGGGACATGAAACTTGGCAAAGAAATACTTCAATAGTTATGTATGTGGGTGCGAGAGAGACAATCATCTGCACGTACGATCTGAATTGTGTTCTTAATTTCCCATTATTTTGTTGGTAAACACGTCATTGGCGTACAGTGTGGTTAACCAGTACAATATTTTAACTTATATCTCGTTAGTGTTATTCTTTATGTATTTTTGTAGGTGTTATTGTTGGAACATGTCATGTATCAAATAATTCTTCATATCCAGAATTCAATTTCATTTCAATTCACAATCAGCTAAATATTTATTGTTCCGCCATTGCTAGGAGGCACAAAACAAATATGGCGCTGACCACGAGTAATCCATTCGCGCAGCTTGACGAGCATTCCAGTCATCATAATATAAAATTTCATTTCAGTGTGAAAACTATATGAAGAAAAACTTCTCAAAATAGTTTAATTACAAAAATAACGTTGCCATTGCAAGTGGTGAAGATAATTTTCATTAAATACTGCTACCAATATGAATAAAATTAAATACATTTTTAACTAATTTTATAAACCAGGCCTAAACCAATTAGATCAACGAAAATTAATTAATTTCAAAATCATTATACCAAAGATATTGACAGTATAACGATATTAGAAAGAGAAAATTAAGAGTTTCTGTAACCTAAGGCAAGATATAAACTATAATGTCTGTAAAATCAGTTATAAAATGGCAAAAAGATAAATTATAGTATAGATGACGTAGCACTAGTGTATGTTGAACGACATAAATTCAACTAATTAAAGTATGAACGATAGAAATGTACGAATTAAAGTTTGTGTATGATAGATAAGGTAAATTCAAGTGAAAATTGTATAAGCATACAAAAAAATACAATCCTCCAATAAGAGCTACAAATTGTGTTGCATGAAGAAGATAAGTTGCCTTTACTGTAAACAAGATGTAAATATAAAGGAACGCTTTGATGATAATAATAATAATAATAATAATAATAATAATAATGCTTTATTATTCCAACAGGATTAAACCCAATTACAGGAATAAGAACTACACAGTAATAAGTAGGCAATAAAAAGACTTAAAAATATATATATAAATTAAAATACATATTATCCTAAGCGAGACACATGTTTACTATCATTAAAAATATCACAGTCCTTTCCAATTTTGTTAAACACATCGCACATCAAATATATTGGTGATTTAGCCAACATATTGGTCCTAGAAACACCAGAGTAGAACAAAGTTTGCTGTCTTGAGTTACCACGTGATACACGAAATGAGATTTTACTCAACAAAACCGAACAGTCAATTTTATTATTCAGAATATTAAACAAATAACGAATTAAAGAGACATTACGGCGAATCTCCAGTGAATCCATATCAAAACGATTCAGAAGATCATTATGTTCGAAACCTTGCGGGGATAAACACCATCTTGCAAAAAGCTAAAAACTTCAAAAAACGTCTTTGAACGGACTCCAACCTTTGACGATGTATATTATAAATTGGATACCATATTATAGATCCGTATTCCATTTGTGATCTGACTAGAGAGCAAAATAAAATTTTAAATGTGCGTATATTTGTAAAATCTTTACAGTTACGGTATATAAAACCATAAGTTCGAAATGCACAGGACACAACATTATTAATATGCTCGATGAAAGTAAGTTTGCTGTCAAATGTAATACCTAAATCCTTGAATAAAGAAACCCGACCTATGACATATCCATCAATGTTATAATTATAAATAATAAAGTTGGTTCTACGAGTGAAGGACATTGTTTTACATTTAGAAGTATTAAGGGACAAACAATTTAACTCACACCATGACAACATACGATCAATACAAAGTTGGAGACGATCACAATCTGAAGTAGAATTTATTGAAGAGAATAATTTAAAATCATCAGCAAAAGCAATTTTTCACAAGAAACAATATTTGGGAGATCATTAATAAAGAGTAAAAACAAAAGTGGTCCTAAATTAGAGCCTTGCGGTACACCTGAAGATGCAGAAAAATAACGAGAAGTAAAGTTTTGATATCTGACCATAAATTGCCTACTTGTTAAATATGATTCTAATAGAGTTATCAACGAGTCTGAAAAATTAAAATCTTGCAATTTCGCTAGTAATATATGGTGGTTTATATGATCGAAGGCTTTTGGAAGTCCGCAAATATTACGTCAACTTGCACTCCGTCATCTAAAGTTTCAGAAATAAATTGAGAAAAAACTGCAAGATTCGATATAGTAGATCTTCTCTGCACAAATCCATGTTGGTGTGGGGATATCAATTGCTTAGTCAGATAGTAAATTTCGTTATGCAAGGTGGATTCAAAGACTTTAGAAAAATTGCACAGCAAAGATATAGCTCTATAATTCTCAATATCATTATGGTTTCCTTTACATATTAGACACACATATGCTTTTTCCAAAAGACGGAAATGTGGCATGTTTTAAAATAGCATTGAATAAAATACACAAAGGCTGAACAAGTGGATACGCACAATCTTTTAGGATGAAACTTGGGATACCATCGACGCCCATTGTGAAAGAGTCTTTAGATCTTCTAAGACTAGATAAAACCTCTTCTTCTTTAACAGACAAAATGGAGATAGGCAATGACACTCTACCACTTGTAGTAAATGTAGATGGGTCTATTGGATGAGACTGAATAAAAACGCTATTGAAGTATTCACCAAAGGCATTTACAATATCGGAAGGGTTGGATAGTTCTTTATTATTATAAAACATGACAGCTGGAATACGAGATGAGCCTTTCTTTTTTTGAATAAAATTCCAAAATTTTTAGGGTCGTTAGATAAAGATTTTTCAGTGTCACTTATAAACGATTTATAGGCTTCGTTAATAAGACGTTTACAGTTAGAACGATGCTCCCTAAATACATTATAATATTCAGTAGTCCTATATTTTCTAAATTTTTCGTGGGCAGAAGCCTTAACACGAATAAGCCTAATGATCTCACCCGTGAACCAGGGGATAGTGATAACGACGAACATAAGATGTTGACGAATACTTAGGCACAGCTACATCAAACAGATTATATAATTTGTCATAAAACTTCAAACACATATCCTCCACATTATCAATACCATAAAGAAAAGTCCAATCAGCTTGACAAATGAGATCGTATAACAATGGAAAGTTTGCTTTTTTAAAGTTGTAAGCAGTACTAGGAAAATTCATTAGAAACTCATTTTGAGACTCAGACCTTTTACAGAATGTAATCAATAACGAAGGATGATGACGATCCTCAGCAACCAATGGAGATTCAGATTTATCGACGATACAGTTGAAGTTAGAAAACACGAGATCCAATATATGATTATTGCTATTAAAAATGTTGTTACGTTGAACAACATCGTGAAGTTGCTGGAAATTATCAATGATTAAACTATTTCTATCCACTGCATCAACAATAAAATTAGGTATATTAAAATCACCCACAAATAATATATGAAAATTGTTTCTTAAACACTCAAGCGAATTGATTACATCGAAGAACATTTCCAACTCTTGAGAAGATGTACGCGGCGGAATATACACAACAAAAATTAGCAACTTCCCACTATTAATATTGTCAACTTTAACTCCAATAACATCGATCACAGGAACAATTTCAGAAATCGCTGACAGATCCAGTTCTGTACAATGAAAACTGCAAGAACTCCACCGTCCATAGTTAAGCCTGTAGACACCAAACATCTATCTTTGCGAAATACAATATAATTATTAGGAAATAATTCCGAGTTATTGATGTCAGGGGATAACCAAGTTTCAGCCAACGCTATAAAATGATAATCACTTGAAGAAACACTATTGTAGAATTCAATAACCTTAGAGCGTAAACCATTAACATTTTGATATAACAAAGTTAAGCTGTAATTGGGTGAGTCTAGTTTAAATTCTCTTTAATAATTTTGGGTATGCCATTGACGTATCGAATTTTTAAATTAGACTCACCATTATTTCTACGAGCATTCAATTCATCTTTAAGCTTTCTGTATAACTGAATTTGCCGGGGAGTTCTATCCGAGGAAACAAAAACATGCTTAAAATTATCCAAATTACGCAACTTCGAGGCATTCTTTAGGAAAGTGACAACTTCTTGTTCATTGCGTAGAGAAACTTTTAAAGGTCTAACACGACCCTGTACACGACGCCCTAAACGTTGAATCTTCAATTCATCATTCCTGTAGTCTGGAAGAATAGTTTCTAAAACGTTATGCGTAATCACAGAGTCGTGAGAAATAGCTTCGTTGTGACTGACGTTCATAGGCGGCTCCGAAACCCCAAATATGACAAGGTTCTGCTTCCTCTTCTGACGTTCCGCAATTTCGTTTATAACATCCTCAAAATCGTATGAAATGACTTGCTGCTGCTTTTCAGCGAGAGCAACTCTCATATCATTAAGTTGGGAATCAAAATCAGATTTTAATTTATTAATGGAAGTAGTTAGCTGATTTTGAATCGTAGAAATAAGATTTTTGATATCCTTAAATTGAGACATGTTAACACTACATGAGTTACAAACAACTTTAATTGCTCTAGACTTTGCTCTAGTTAATTTAACTTCTGATTCAGAGAGACCCACACATTTCAGATGTAGCGGTCCCTGACATACATCACAGTGAATAACGGACGAAGTACTAGATTTTATATCTGAGTTGCAGTTTAAACATAGTGACATTATGACTATAAAAGAAAGAACAATTGTAAGGTTATCTCAATTATAACAGGGATACAATGCTTCCCCCACCCAGGGGCCGGTCAGGGTGGCTAACAAATCGACAAACTTAGAGGGCCACGGATAGGTTAAAAACAACACAAGAATAAAAACAAAGGATATAAAACTACACAGTCATTCGCCTCTCAATAAAAACCAAAGTCTGATAAGACAGATTAATAAGTTACAAAAAATGACGTTAACAGACAATTCACATATATTCTTAGAAATGAACTATTGTAAAATACCTAAATAACAGTAAGGTAACCAACAAAATAATATTAGAATGTAATAGATAATATGCTTAATAATTATTGAGTTAAATGCAAATCAAAAAAAAGAGCTTACTTAGGACAAAGAAACTTTAAAATCCAGAGCACATATAAACACAACAAGCACGCACTACTTTCGAGAATCTTGTCAGATATCATTGATGATAATTATACATAAATATTTTTTAAATAAATTCGCTGTGGCGATATAAATATCAGTATTTAATATTTTATGATAAATTAATAAAAAAGACTAATGATAATAGGAACAAAAAGTCGATTTAATTGTATTACTAACAGATATGAAATTTTTGTTAAAACACTGGCGCATTCGCCAGATTTTTAATTCTAAACATCTAAAATAAATAGGTACTAATAAAAAGTATGCCTATAATACTACAAAATTTTACTAGTAATAATAATAATAATAATAATAATAATAATAATAATAGTAATAATAATAATGTTTATTTACTAAATCTACAATATAATACAATACAATGTAAAATAATACTAATTTTTACTTACAAGTGATAAGGACATGCAAACGTAAACAAACACTCTAATCACAGAAGCAATAATCTCATTACTGCTTGTTAGTGATATCCAATGCATGTTTCAGTTGAAGCGTTTAAATACTAGAACCATTGAAAATAATTACTACCTACTAGAACTAAAAACTAATCAATAAGCAACTTATAGTTTGAAATAATAAGTATAATTGTAATATTGTTATTATTATTAAATTTTATTTATTTTAGGTTCTGATTTGTTCTGTTGAAGAAAAGAGAGAATTTGACAAAATATCTATTTCGTAACGTTTTTTAAAGAGATAATAGAAATGTCTATTTAGGGGCAACGATCTCATGTTGAGTCGACATATCACAAACATCTTTTAACAATTGATACATAGTGAGTTAGGTTTACCAAATTATGAAATATTAGTCTTTCGCTACCATGAATCCATTCCTTTATTTTATATTTACCTGTATTATATTTTGTAAAAATTTTCAAGTTTTCTGGTACAATATTATATAACTTTGGGGCCAAATAATTACAACTCCGTTGTCCTATGGTTTTTTCCAATTTAGGTACATAAGACATACATTGTTTTCCCCTCGTGTCATGTCTGTGATTAATTGGCTCCAAATAAATGTTTTTATTATGTACATTTAACAGCATTTTTAAACAGAAAAGTTGTCTAACGTCAAATATATTGCCTACTTTATATATTTGATGACTGGGGTACCTTCTATGTTTCCCGTATATTATTTTAATAATCCATTTTTGTAATATATTTAAACTTTCTAAATGCGTACCGTTCACCCCACCCCATCCTAATATACCGTAGGACAACTGAGACTGTACTAATGAATAATACATAATTTTGAGCTGATCTATATTTGAAAATTCTTTCAAAAATTTGAACCTTGATATTAAACCCCTAATTTTATTTGTTAAACTTTTTATATGTAAATTCCACTTAAAGTGCCTATCAATTATAATTCCCAGATATTTTATAGAATCTGCTACCGGTATTTTAGTTTCTACATCAATATCTAAAACTCCTAGATTGGGTAGGTTATTTGCATAGGATGTAAATGGCAGGTATTTTGTCTTTTCAACATTCAAGGTTATGATCAACAGTCAAAAAATATAATACAGTTTTTTTACTGATTTGCAATATTATACAGACAATGATATTTTATAGATTTGTCTCATTGGATGATAACAGGAATTGATTGTTTTTGCATCCCATGAATTGTATTTTTGGGTTCATATAATGAGATTTTTTTGGACTCAATCCCAGAAACTTACCATGACGCATTTTATACAAAATGAACATAATAAATTAGTTATTTTGAGTTTCCATTAAACAATCTAGTTATAATGGAGGCATGGTAATTAAAATTTGAAGCCCACTGCACAAAGTATACCTGCTGTCAGTGTACCCATTTAAAAATAAATACAATTATAATTTAAAGAAATGAAGAAAATTCACTCTTTATGCAAGGCATTTAAAAACATTAATATGTAGGTACATAATATTTTATTTATATCACTGTATTATTTGGTATATGTGCAAAGAGCTTTGAATTAAATAAATTCGAAACGTATCTACCTGGCTTTGTGTTTTTTATTAGTGGTATTTAACTTCACTATTTTTGTGTTAGCGATGTTTGAGAATACGTAATACCTGTTCAAGTTTCCCGATAAAACTTCTTTCAGGTACTTAATTAATTAATATAGGCGAATTTTTTGTTTACTCTTTTGTTTACTTAAATATTTATGTCACACCGTACGAAAAGGAAACTTTGATTAAAGAACTTGTTTTGCCAAACTCAGCTAAGAAGTTGTTTTTATAAACTTATTTTATAACATTAGAAATATTTCATGTAGAAAACCTTTAATAGCAACAGATGGTTCTAAACTGCCTTCTTTATTTACGTAGACCTATCATAGGATACGAAACGTCATATAAATTAGTCAAGTTATATTATTTATCGCCACGATGATCCTATCGGCTATTAGATTTAAGATATTATTATACATTTTCAAGAAAATATCAGTTTATATTAATCTTGAAAGCATCTAATAAGTTATTAGTTACGCTGTCTTTCAACTAGCTGTTTAAATTTAAATTAACCTATATATGCAACGTGTGTTGGTTCTGTTTTTAATATACGTATAAAGATGTCTTCCTCGTAAAATTTTACATTTACATATTGAAGTAGAAACTTACTTTTCTCAATATAACACTAAAAGTAATGTACAGGTACATATAAAAGTTTTACGTCATACCTAAAGTTATTACGTTACTAGATAAATTTGGCTTCTGCAAGAGATTATTATCTCTTCATGAAAGGCGCGTCCAAATGTGGATGTAAATTTCGAATAAAGGAAGTTTAATTTTCCTGTAGTCAGTAATTTAAAGTTATGTCTGTTTCTTCGCGCATTGTTTCTGACTGGAAAATTTTTAGTTCCGACTTTGGAGCAACCTAATTAAATTTTACCAGAGTTAAATTACTTATACTGGTACACAACCGTTTAAACTTTGCGAATTTTCTCCAATTAATTGGTTCTATTTCAGCGTGTAGGCGTCCCTCAAATTATTTTTCTGATTTGTTCCCTTAACAAAGTCAATAAAAACTTTCAGATCTTACTAAGAAAGAAAAAAGAGAATATTGAACAAAATACCTATTTCGTAACGTTTTTTAAAGATATAATAGAAATATCTGTTTAGAGAAAAAGGATGTGAAGATAATATAGTTGCATTTATTTCTAGTTTGTAGGATGATAGAATGCAATAGACAGATCACATGTTCAGTCGACATGCCACAAACATCTTTTAACCAATTGATACGTGATTTTCCGGGTTGTTGTGAACTCGGTAACTGGTCTTGAAGCTCCACCTACTCCTCGACTGCGCAGAGCAGAATGCGCTTAGATCACGTTATACACTACACGATTGATAACTAATGGCATGGGCACACCTACATGTCTCCCGAACCGTGACGGGGCCTCAGGCCCAACCCCGCCGACTACGCCGTTCCGAACTCTGTGCCAGCACCCGCGTTACACTGTCGATGACTAATAACAGCATAGCCACGCCTATGGGGTTGCCCAGCTGAGACGGGGAGGGCGTCGGCTCTTAAACTGAGCTTCAGGTCCCGCCCACTACCCAATGGCGCAGGTCCGTACGCGCTTGTACCACTCGCCATGTCACACGATCAATGACTAATAAAAGCTTGGCTACGCCTTCGCGGCCACTCAGCCGTGACGAGGCGTGCGTCATTGCTGGTATCGAGCTTGAGGTCCCGCCCACTGTCCGTTTGCGCAGGTGCAGAGGCGCGCGCTGCAACATCGACATTATGAGACCGGTAACGAGGTCCCAATCAGTCTCAGTCGCGGCAAAGCTTTTGTAGAGTCACCACTGAAGATGCCAACAGTGAAGAGCGGCGAAATGTTTGGAAACATGGGATGCGGCTACGAAACGCCTCGGAGGTCTACCTTTATCCGAGGAACGGTTGCGACCGTATCAGTCGTAATACTAACAATAGGAATCGAAATCAATATATGGGCGGGCCCGGAGACGCCGATAGCGGGTCTGTCCCCACAGTCTAGCCCGAGAACAACCGGGGCAGGTAAAAGAATCCAGGCTAATGCTAGGGATGTGCATTTAAACTCTGTTTCTGGCAGCTACCAGTTACCGAGGTCACGGCATAACAACCCGGAAAATCACTATGTATCGAATGATAGCACCGGCCGTGAAAGCCTAATAACCACTATCATTTAACCAAGTTTTATTTTAATTGAGCACATAGTTCTGTTTAGAATATATTGTCGTAAAATTTGCCTCAAACATCTTCAGTTTGTGAGATATAAGCGGTCTGATACTTCCTGCTCGGCCTATATCTCATCTGCACTCAGTTTATATGTGAACATACATGTGAAAGAACAGTCAATTCAATTGTCGGTCATCTCACCTATGGCATACTGATGAGGGCTAACAAGCCCGAAACCGATCTATGTCTGGTTCTTGGCTGTTCACACAGATACTGCAGGTGTAATTCAATGCCGGTCGGGGCATTAGTCCGAGGCGTAGTTGTTTCCTGTAGTATCATTTATAGATCTTCAGTTTGATGTCCGACAGTTGACCCGAGATTTGCTCCCATTACTCCCACTGCAAGACCTGTTAGCGATGATATAGCGTTCGAGATACAACGGAATGAATCGCAACATTGTGCTGGAATTGGGCAGAAAATTAAAGACAATCCCAACGTATCCATTGTGTCTATTTAAGAAGGGCAAAAGATCAGACTGAGTAAATTTATTTTAGCTGGGAGTTTAGCGGCGATTAAGAGATTCATTGGAATAGTGATATGGATATAGTGATTACTGATATGTGTTAAGCAATCCTACGGTTTGTAAACAGACAAGTAATAAAATCTGTAAAAATTAATTTGTTGTATTTTGTAAGAGTAGAAATAATTGGAAGGAACTTGTAACAATTTGGTGTCAGAAGTTGGATACTGGTGAAAGTTGTAAGAACTTTCTGCAACCCTCTGTATGAGTAGTAGAGAGTAGTATAAACGTGTAAACGTGGCACTATTACACTCGTTTTGAGATGAGAAAGTCAACGGAGATATTCTCCAAGGACAAATTCGAACAAACTTTCTAGAACTTGTGCGCGTGTGGAACAATTACTCACGTGTGTCATATTACCGAATTCGTCTTTCATTTTCAATTCTTTGAACTGTATGATATATAACTCCTTATTATTCTTCTTCGTTGTAGCCGTATCTGACTTATTTTGTATAAAATAGTAATTGTCAATTGCACAATTTTTTCCCAATAACGCAATGAAAGAGATATATGGGCTCCGTAAGTATTATACACACTTGTTTCAAGTAAATTATATACACAGCGAGTTATTTTTTTGCAGCAGGATTTTAACAGTTGATAGGGAATCATTTTTTAAAATGAAAAGTTCCTGGAAATGTAGGTCTTAGAACTCTTCGTTTGTGAGATAAGGCTTGCCCTCATGGACGCGAAATTTGCAAATATTCGCGCGAATTATTTAATGGTGGGAAAAGTTTCAACTTTTAGCTTTTATATTATTATATTATTATTATAATGTTAATAACCCTACATAATGATGAAAATAACAATAGGTAATATTACTGTTTTGTGAAATTTGCTAAAGGTTTAACTTTCTCGCCATTAATAATTTAAATCAAAAACTGTGAAATTTTTGGCCATGAGGACTAGGCTATATAGGGTGTAGAAAACACTATTTTGAAGAATTTTCCTTAATATCTTTAAAATATCAACAGATATTAAACTGCAATTTGGCATTATTAACACATTATTTACGATGAATAAACCAAAGATATCTTATCCATTTCACTCACCAGTGACGTGTCTGTGGTGGGTTACTGCTTTCAATGTTTTTTATAAAATGATATGAAAGTAATTGAGCTACTGAGCTTATGTTCTTAATTAACTGTAATATACAACATTATTATTATGAACGCCATGTACCTAAATTATGCTCATAGAAACTAGAAACTTTTGTTTTTTGTTCCTGATAGTTTCCGTGACCTAACTAGTCCATATAAACTAAAACAGGAAGTGACTAGGTACACAAATGTTTTATATTAAATAAATGTTAGATTGACAGCAAACTTAATGCAACATGTGAAAAACTAAGTAAAACATAAAAAAGTTATATACACATTCAAAATGTGACTCATTTTATTGAATACCCAATTCACACCTACGTTCAACACAATGTATAACCTGAATAAAATAAAAATTATTGTCTAATACTACAAGATATGCATTTTTATTGCGATTTATTCATTCTCTCCTTGTTTCAATAGAGATTTCATATAATTTTTCTTTTATTTATTATTTATCGCTACGATTATCCTCTCGGCTATTAGATATAAGAGAAAATTAGATATTTTGAACACATTTTTGAAGAAAATATGAGTTTATATTATTGACGAAAGCATCTAAGTTAGTATTTACCCTGTGTTCCAGCTTGCTGTTTAAATTTAAATTTTTAATTAGGTTATTATTTATGTATCTATATATGCGCTACTGGTGACAGGTCTGTTTTTAATATATAGAGATGTCTTCTTCGTAAAATTTTGCAATTACATATTTAAGTACAAACCTACTTTTCTCAGCATAGCACTAAAAATAGTGTACAAGCACACATAAAAGTTTTACGTCATACCAAGTTATTACGTTACTAGATAAATTATATTAAATCTGACTTATGCAAGAGATTACTATATCTTCATGAAAGGTGAGTCCCTTGTTTCAATAGAGTTTTCATATACTTTTTCTTTCAAAAATTACCATACAAAAAATCCTTGGGAGTCAGATCAGAGGATCACGTGGGCTACGCAACTCGCCTATCACGCGCTGGACAACCAACAATGGAATTTGTTGCCACATATTGACATGCTCTGCTTGCAAACACTGTAAAAAAATGTCTACACGTGGTGCTAAGAAGTATAGTCCAAATCTTGGTTGAACTACTTGTGGATTTTTATGTGTCCACAGATGCTCATTGAAGATGTATCAAGATTTACAATAATTCTCCGAAAAATAAAGCACTACGTATTAGGGAATATGTTCAGATTATACATTTTGTTGAATGTAGGTGTGAATGTGTATTCAATAAAAAGGCTCACATTTTATTTTTAATTTATTTTATTTTAGAATTACACCATCCAACAGTCAATGACCAATTACATGATGGGAACTACAACATTAGATAAACACAACGCAAAAATTACATGGAAAAATGTAAAATCTACAAATCAACACAACGAAATAGCAATATAATCTAAAATTGAATGTCAAATACTATATTGTCTGAAGTTATTTATTTGTATTTTTTCTGTAACAGTAAAAGGCCAAATTGCAAAAATGTCATCAACATATCGCCACCAGATAGTTGGTTTTATTTATATTTTGAATATAATTTTCTTCAAAAAAATCCATAAAAATATTACTTAAAATTGGTGATAATGATGAGCCCATTGCCATTCCGAAATTTTTAATAAATAATGAATACCCTCCAAATTTTGTTGATAGAACATTCAAAAATATTACAGATAAAACGAACACTGTAAGACAAATAAAGGAAATTAATCATACAATTAAAATTCCATACATTCCTATATTATCAGAAAAGTTAAGAAGAATCGGTAATAAATTTAATATTCGAACAGTTTTTCAGACAACTAATACTTTACGATCATTTTTGTCTAAAACACGTCCAAAAAATGATATACAAAATTCAAAAAATTGCATCTACAGTATACCTTGTGAATGCAATAAACATTATGTTGGGGAAACGTCTCGGCCTATGAACATTAGAGTTGAGGAACATAAAAATTACATAAAAAACGGGAATTTGAAAAATCCAAAATTTGCAAACACGCTTGGGAAAACGGTCATTTGATTCAATGGGGTTCGGCAAAAATTTTAGAAAAGGAAGATAACGCAACAAAAAGAAAATTAAAAGAGACCGCGATTATTTTGTTGAACGGAGATAAGTGTGTGTCTAACTGTTCAGTTAACATCGATCATTGTTGGCTACAGTTGTATCAAGAAGACTTAAGTAACAATAAAATAAAAATCATTTAACATCTCTATGGAAGCAGGTTAACAAATTTTAAACTGTCAAACTTGACATACGTTTAAAAATTTTTACTACGATTTTGAGAACGAAAACAGAGAGTTTTTCGAAACGTCAATAACACGAAAGTGCGCGATAGTGATGTGATATTTGCTATTTTTTTATTTATCTACTTTTTCAGTGTGAGATTTTTTCGTTAGGCAAACGTAGCTTTAAAAATAACCCTTGACTGTTCCGTTTGGCACAAGGGCTTATTTAATTAATCTTTATTATTTTTTCAGAAGTGTGGCTAAAACCCAACAAAACTAAAGAAAAGTCAAATACTATGTTCTAAACGATTCTAATATTTTTTATTTTATTTGAAGTTGTACAAAATAAATCAACTTTGCTTTGCAAATCATTGCAGGTATGACAGGTGAAATGCATCGGAGAAAACCTTAAGATATTAGTTCTCGGAATAGGCAAGTAGAACGTCTTCAAATACCTATCTAGAGGAAGTACGTAGCAAGGCAAACGTTACCTTTTCCACTATTGAAGGATAGTCTATATAGTTACATTTTAAACAATTATTGTAATTTGTTTAATTTTTTTATATTCTAGCTAGTCTTTCACATGTTGCATTAAGTTTGACGTCAATCTAATATTTATTTAACAAAGAAAATGTTTGCAGTTACTTCCTGTTTTGGTTTAATACGGACTAGTTAAGTCACAGAGACTATCCCGAAGTAATAAGTATCATAATTTTTTTTACAGACAACAGTTTCTAGTTTCGATGAGTATTATAATTTAGGTACATGACGTTCATAATAATATTGTTGCCAATTACAATTATTTAAAAACATTAATTTTATTTAAAAAAATTGAAGTTATTTTCAAATAAAGCATTCTAAGACCTACGTTTACAGGAATTTTTCTTATTAAAAGATAATTATCTATCAACTGTTAAAGTCCAACCACTAAAAACAGACTCACTCTGCATACTTGTCAGGATGCCATTGAAAAAAGTACAATATATAGCACCACAAGATAGAGGATCTCAAAACATGTAAAAGATCCTATATACTTACGTCTAAATTTCTTTTGTTTTAACACAGAATGAAATTTTGGAAAATATAAGTTAGATGGTTTACTATGTTTAGGTCAAATGAATAAATTAGTATGCCCCCCGAATTAAGAAAGCGCTACAATCTAGGTGTAGATAATAATGGTGTATATATCGAGCATTTATTATAGCAAATTATTTAGCCTTAGTTAAATTTTCTTAATTCATCGTTTATGGGATATTTATGATTAACATAAATTTTTACTGTTTCAATTTACTGCTTTTGTTTTCTTGATAAGCTACTTTATATATAATTGGGGTTAAAATATAATAAAATTAAAACACTGCCTATTGTTTTTATTATTCCCATGTGATCTAAGTTGAAAATTGATATGGTAGACGATAAATTCTATTACACAATAACTGGATCTTTTAAATTGTTATAGACGCAAGAAAAAGTTATTTGGAAAATGTTTTTAAATTGAATGTTCTTTTAGTATCTTCAAAAAACTGGTATGCTTCTGAGAATAAAATTGCAACGTCGCGATATCCAGCATACGTTGGTTATGGTTTCAATACATGCCTTAATTTCAAGTCTTAATCAACCCAAAGAAACGTTGATTTGCAATTCACATAACATATCGCTGGTAAACAAATACAATTATGTAATTTCACAATTTGCGTGTTTTTTTCAGTGTAGAAGTCTATATTTTTTCATTCATAAATAATTTGAAGCTGTTTTCCGGAGAGGCACTATGTACGCCACTTGCTCGAATTCTCCTTCCATCCTCTGAAATAAAGAAATAATCGACTCTGCTCATTCCCATCACGACTTTGCAAGAACTTTTCCATACTAGCTGCAATATTTATCAGAAAAGAAAAACTTCGAACTAAAAATGAAAGCTTTAGCAGCTCGAAAAGCCTGCCGTATATATTTTTATTTGTGGCTTGTACGGCTTCTGCCCTAACCCCAATAATCACTTTAAATAATTCATCACGATACCCCAGACGAAATTGCAGGACCGGGAGAGGGGACGGGGAAGAGTGGTGGGATATATAAGGAAAGCGAGCTTATAAGAAAAGCGGTCAGTGTTATACAAAGTGATGCTAATTTTATTCATCCTTTTGGGCAGGCCGTTATTCTTTAGAAAATGTGATATATATGTGCGCTAGAATAGCTTTAGTACAGGATACCCGGTGTAGAACAAGCTACATCTATCGGCCGTCTATACCGTGTTTGTTACAAAATGAAATATCAGACCTTCAGTACCAATGAAGATTTACATGTTTATTAAAAGTCATAAAATATTACTAAAAGTATTATTGTTGTTAAAATTAAAATATAATAGAATAGAACAAAATAGTATAAAGATGAACAATACAGAGTATAGGTTGATTATTATAGTGGAAATGAAATAAATTGAACATTTTAGAAAATAATACATAGTGAAAATTTATCTAATATTGGGACATGATCTCACATTTATGAGGAATACATAAACAAAAACAGACTTAAACCCAGAGCAAAGTATATCGAATGAACAAGTCAAGATCATAGATTAATTTCATACATATATCGACAGGAGTTGAGCAAATATAATAAAAATATCATTTTATAAAATTTTCAGAAATGTCAAATAAATTCCATAATCATAGATAAATGTCAAGTATAAAGATGGCTTCACAAGAGATATCACAATTTACATAAAAAGAGTAGTTCTCTCGGCAAATTTTTTGATTTCATTAAGTGATTGACTGCTGCCGCACTTCTGTTTGCTTTTATTATTCTCCTATTAATTTCTTGCTCCTCATCACAGTTAGCTGTTATCAGCGCCTCTAAATACACATATTCTTCATACTTCTTCAAATTCCATCTCCCCGTGCTGCGTTCTCACTTGAAATTGGTATTTTTCTTCTGTTGTCCTATTCTTAAAAGTTTACTTCTCTCTTGATTTATATGCAATCCTACTTTCCGTGCTTCCTCCACAAGTTTTCTCCTCTGTTCTAATTCCTTATTTTTTCTAGCAAATATAGCCGCGTCATCTACATAACTTACTATTTGGTGACTTTTAAACAATATGTGTCCTTCTCTGTTCAACTGACTATCTCATGACCTTTTCTAGTACTAAAAGAAGCGTTAAGAGTGGTTCTCCTCAGTTCTGAGTCAACAGTCAAACCTTCTGAACATTTACATTTTGATCGTACTTTGCTTTTAGTATTTTCTAGGGTCATTTTCAATAGCCTAATCAGTTGGGTTGGTATCCCAAATTGTTTTAATATTTTACTTAGTTTATTCTTTTTGACCGAATCATATGCTTTCCTGAAGTCCACGAATAAAACCATTGTTATAATCCCATATTCATAGCATATAGTCAGGATTTTCTTGACCATGAAGATTTGGTACGTTGTTGACCTCCCCTTTCTAAAACCTGGTTGATACTACTATATGTAGTTCTGCTATAGGTTCTATTCTCTGTTCTATTAACGTTGCCATGATTTTATATTTATATATAGCAATGATATACCCCTATAGTTTCTGCAATCTGTTGCATCTTCATTTTTTTAAATTGATATAATGGTAGCATCTCTCCAGTATTCATGCATACATTCTCTTCTCCAAATCTTTCGGATAATTTCGTATATTCTTTGCTTTAAACTCTCTCCTGCGTACTTAATGTTCTCTGCCGTTATTTCCGGTTCCTCTTATAATGACGGTCTCTTTCATCTATTTTCTTAATCTGTTCTGCTTTCTCTTCTTTTGTCTAAATACTTTCTTTACTTTTTGTCTTTGTTCCCTGTATATTTTCTTGTCCTCCTCTTATACTGACTTAAGTGCTTTAATTCTTGGCTTATTTCTCTTATCCACCTCTTTATACAGGATGTATAGGGGATTTTAAATTAGAGAATAATCATTGGAAGCCATCAGATACAGAGATACTGATTGAATTGGTGGATAGTTTTTTGAGGAAAAATTATTTCTTGGAGATTTTAAGACTTAAACTTTGTTCCCTAAAAACTACTTCTGTTATTATTAAAGTCTTTTAAAAATATATTTATTTGGAAAACTGCTCCAAAAGGTATGTGGAAAAAAATTGTCATGTCATGATAATTATTTTGGATGATGTATATCTATGTGACACATTGATATGACGATTTCTATTTTATGTACCTACCGCGTACGATATACAAAGTGGTTCTAAAAGTAGTACCATAAATGTAACTGGTTTTCTAGACCCCAAAATAAGACCAAACGTCTATATAAATAGATATCCTAAAACGTTCTATTTTTGACATATACAGGGTAATTCAGGACTTATCTAAAAAAATTCTGAGTGTACAGGGAACTCTTACAAATACAATTTTGTAAAGAAAAATTCAAAAAGGGCAGTTCGAAAATGATTTAAAAATACACTTCTGCACGGCACTGAAAACTGGTCCACTGTAAAACCTGATAAAGCGGCAATTTGCGACTGGGCAAAAAATGGAAATAAATGTTCAAGGAATGAAATAAATAAAATTTTATAACGCCTATTTGATACAGCAAATTTAACTGCTTTTGTCGCTATTGTTAAATTACTAATCGATTTAATTTGCGGTTTTAATTACTAAAATAGTTTGACATACCTGATGTTACAACAACATTTTGGGCCCGTCTTACCCAATTTCTACAAACTTACACAAATTTTCTACTTCTTGTCCGTTTTGAACTCGTAAGTTATGGGCAGGAACTATGATACTATTCCGTAAATCATTAATAGTATGTATCCACTTTGGTGGGATATGCTTCATGTTTCAAATATCTCCACAATAAGAAGTCCAAATGATTTAAAGTTAGGAGATCGTGGCGGCCATGGTACCGGTCCGTCTCGTCCAATCCCTTAGCGGATGTTTGAACATCTCTTCTACATTTGCACTCACTGCACACCGCGGTAAAAGTAGTTGCATTTGGCACATGTTTACCGGGAAATTGTTCTGCTAAACAATTTTCTAGCGTCACAAAAAATGTAATGCCTACCAAAAGAAATCGGATTTCAATATTCGAAATCGCCTGTCTAGAGACTACAGTGGCCCAGCGATGTAAAGTTTGAAAATGCTACAACTTCAATAATGTTTTACTCGGAAACTATAAGGATTGTTGCTTTTGTGCAGATATCCCTTTAGCATTGGCACTTATATTTTGGACTCTCTGTATATGTGATCAGAACTCGGAATGAAACGACAATTATATTGCACAAATTTCTTAATAGCTATACGGACCTAAAAAAGTTTAATAACTACCTCTCTGGAGTTCTACGATCCTTGGAAGACTTGCCATCAACTGATAAATTACTCAAGAATAGAATAAATCCTTAATATATATACTTTAGTACAGTTTAATTCCCTTATAGTATCTTTCTAGTAGATTAAAGTGAAAACTATAATGAATTTGATGAATTACGACAGTTAAAAAATGTAATTATTACAATATTATTAAAGAAAGACAATGTCAGACACCTACAGAACAAAGAATTATGCATATAACTTATGTTACATTAATCACCAAAATTTTAGTACATGGCCATTCTTCTAACCTAAAACTCATGAATAAGTTCAAAACTGTAAGAATTTCATAATAATTCACTCAATGATAACTAGTTGTTTCTGAAGAAAGAGGACATGCATCCAAACGGTTCTTTGAGACATTGATCGATGAAATTGAATCTAAGTTTAGATTGGAAAGTTTTTACGAGGCGTTGTTTGGTATTTTATGAGTCAGATTTCAATTGAGGCCACATGTAACTTTCAGTAAAAACATGTCTTACAAGTTCGCAGAAAATGTATTTGAAGAATTCGATATTTGTATTGAATAAACGCCAGTTCTTTTTGCTCAATTAAGCATATACTCATAGTTGACATTGGTAATAGAAGAGATTTATTTAATGAATCTCCTGTGACCTAGATAATAGTAGAAACTATGTCAATTGGGGCAACTCAAGAGACTTCTTGAGGAGGTAACAGACCGAAATTCGGTGCTGTAGATGAGGACGACCCAAGAACTCGATACAATTTTTTTGTGACTTTCGGAAATAATAATAATATCATTCTAATCACGGGGATTATCTCAGAAATCGGAGACTTGTGTGGGAGAGGGGGACACATATTATTATTAAGCAGGCCGCGTTTGCGTCCAGGAACGACTTATGTTGGTAGGCCCTAACCACCATTCAGTGCAGAAATGATGGAAACCTGGAAAACCTCATTCGTTAGGGGGTTAGTCAAATCTCGACCGGTATCAATCTCTCACATTGACCCAAGCTAACATTCTTCCATCCTACCATACCTGCACAGAGGGTGCCCACACCGGTCTAGCCACATCAAGTACTGACGCCTTAAACCGAGCGACCACTAACCCACAAATGCTAAAAAAAATTTCGTTGATCTCTTTCCGGTTCAGAAAACAATTTATAATACTCTTGACTTCCTCCTCCTCTTCATGCAACGTCGCTAAAATATAAATTTCTTCCGAGCTAGATTCAACTACCTACTCGTACTAATTAAAAACTTGAAAACATTTACCACACACAGAATGTGCACAAAAAGTTGCTGGTCCGTGCTGATGTGTAAAATCGTGCAAATTGGCAAGTCTGCGCTGTGCTGGTCTATGCAGGTATAATGTGTGCATTCTTTAATATGTCATTCAGTCTGCCACATTATGTATCTGTTTTTTGTATAACAGGTAAAACGTGTGTGAAACATAGTATAATTTCTACGAGATCTCTGTAGAGACATATTTTACATCGTTTACAAGATTATATTAGAAAAGTGGAATTGTATATTAAGTCAAATCCTACCAACTTTTGGTTTTTTCTATAAATCATGAAAAATACTTCTAATATTCCTAATTCGATGAATTATGTAGATCAATCTATCAATGATACTCAGGGTTCTAGTAGAGGCGTTCGCACAATTCTTTCAATCTGCGTTTAATCAGTCATCGACATTTGACTGGTCTATTGATATTACAAATAATGTGTCAGTTACTGTTCATGTAGTTTATGAACAAGACGTTTATACGCCACTTAAAAATTTAAAAATAAGTTAACAACTGTCCTGATGGAGTTCCTGCTTTTTAATGAAATATTGCGCACCTATATTATCTTTAATTTATCGTTTACATTTGAAAACTTTCTGCAAATTTGTACTGTCAAATATATGCCCAATAGACCTAGAGTTATTTTTGTAATTTCGGAAAATTATTTGAAATGATTATTTCCAATATTCTCTGTTTCCCTGATAAATCATTTATCTCATTCTGACAACATGGTTTTATTTTTGGCCGATCTACAACAACTAACCTTATAAGTGTCACATAATTTATCGCTAATACTACGGATCTATTTAGAGCCTTGGATGATGATGATGATGGACTCATCATAGATCATGGTCTCTTGTTACAAATTATCCAACTTTGGATGCACATTGGATTTTCTTAAACTTTTTAATTCATATTTAAGTAATAAATAACTCTAAATGTCCAGTATCGCAGTTATAAATCAATTGATATATTAGCGACATCAGGGGTTCCATAAGGATCGATACTTGGTCCCCTTTTATTTATAATATTTATGAATGATATATTTAATAGTATTCAAACACATGCCCTCTTATATAAGTAGTCCTACTAAATTTAGAAAAGAATTTCTGGATTTCCTTTATATCAGAAATGTCTATACTTTAAGTGAATTTCTAGATACACGCTACTGATTTGTTTATCCCACCAAAGCTCCTTTGTACATTATATTGTTAGTCTAGATCTGTTATATGTAATATTGTATTTTTAGCATAGTGTGTAAACTTGTTTGTTCTCTTGATATTTTTTATTTTTCGCAACTTTTTGTTAGTTTTATCTACTTGTGACGTTGGTACCCTGTATGGCTTATGCGAAATAAAGTTATTATTATTATTATTATTATATTCTGATGATCTCAAACTTTACATCTATTGATTCTGTTCAGGACTGTTATTATTCACAGCAAGAACTGTTAAAAATTAACTCCTGGTGACAAACTCAGCAATTACCGTTAAATTTATCCAAGTGTAATGTCATGAGTTTTACTAAGAAAATTACTTCTATTCTAGCTACATACATAGTGGATAATACTTCATTAAGCAGATGTACCGAGCTTAAGGATCTAGGCGTCATTTTTGATACAAAATTGTTTTTGGTCCCGCATATTGGGCAGGTAATGTCTAATGCCTACAAAACTTTGGACTTTATTATAAGAAATTTTCTCCACTTTAGAGAGGTGTCTACCCTCAATTTTTTAACTTAATTTTTAACTTGTTTGTCAGACTAAAATTGGAATATGGTAGTAATATCTGTGATCTTAAATATGAGGTTCATATAAATTTGGAAAACATTTAGAGGAAATATGTTAAATATCTAATAGTAGAGTATAGACTTGATGGTGCTTATCCACCTCGCAAAGCTATTAATTTAAAGGAATTAGCCACACGTCGTACTTACTTCTCTGTATTATTTTTATATAAACTATTGTCTACTGTCGTTGATTCTCCAGAGGATTTTGATTTTATATCCTTTGTATTCAAACTCGTTCTCATACACTCTTTCTGCCTACTGCAAGAACTAACATGCTTAAATATTCTCCTATTTATATAACGTGCACCGAGTATTTTAATTATCAAGCACACTTTGACATTTTTATCTATTCTACTACTACTATAAAGCAATGTATATTAAAGTCACATTGTATTGTCATTATACTTTCCTTATTTTTTTAATTTAATTTTCTTTACTTATTGTTGTCAATTTGTATCTAAATTTAAGTACTTATTTATTGTTATTTTTATACCATTTTTGTTTTGTTATTTGTATGTAGTTTTTTAATTTTTTGTGTTATTTCTTTTTTTTTTTGTTAAATGTATGTACATGCTTTTGCAATAATAATGAGACTCCTTCAAAACAGTTTTTGAACTTCTAGAAGTTCTGAGGAATTTCATTAAATCTCTCTTGGTGAGTGAAACGACTAAGGACTAATGTTAAAAGTTGAAAATAGATTTCATTACGAATACGTCAGCAGTTTAAAAGAAATCACAAAATTTATTTTAAAGAGTGCCATTATTATTGCAAACGATTGTACCTACGTAAATTGTAGGGTTATGTATCTTCCTGCCCTGTCATTGGATTTCGGTTTGGGCAGCTGTATTTCTAAATAAATTACTCCTAAAAGCTTAGATAACGGGTTTTACCTGCTATTTGCAAAAATATACCAGTAAACATAAATTTAAATTTCCATCGTTCCTTACATGCTTTCATCTTAAATATCCGCATGTTTAAATACAAATAAGAAACATTTGAAGTGCAGAAATTCCGCTTCAATCAAAATCATTTTACATGTTCGAACGATTCTGAGAAATCATGGACCATTTACCGATTACATCCGGATACATAAAACGCTCTTAAAATATCGTCTTGTCCTCTGCACATTTTCCAGTCGCAAATATGAATTTGAAATTCTTTCTGTGCGTCTCGGAGCATCGAAATGGACTTCTGGCGATGCATTTGCACAAAGCTGCAGTAAATCGACCTCGACGACGACTCTATCAGGCGTTATGAGAACTGCTAAATAAGGATATTTTCGTCTGGAACTTGATTTGACGGCAAGTATCATGGGTTGTGGATTTTATTTCTGCCTTTCTCCATATCTGGTAATATGAAAGTATGTCGTTCTCTATATAACTTTTTTAACGTAATGGAAATGTAACATGAATTGAATTTATACCTCATCTACTAGGAGTAGCATTTCTAGATTTTAGAATGAATGGCGATGGCACACAATATTTATTGTTATACTTTCTTAAGGAAGAAGAACATGTACTTGTAAATGTTGTTTTGAATTTATTTACTCAAATATATTTGCATGATATTAGCTTTAAATCTTTGTTTGCAATTAGAGGTTACGTAATTATAAAGTTGTGTATTTGGTATATAAAATTAAAGATGGGTAGCTTCATACTATTGCAACAATAATCTTTAATAATTAGTCATGTATTAAGAACGAACAACGATACATTATTGTTCGAGAGTGTAAGCTACAGCGGTAATCACTCAAGAGCAGTAATGTCACTTTTTACTCATAATGCATATCTAAAATCACTCAACAAAATAGAACTTTTCAATTATTAACTTTATTTATTACAGCGAAAACATGAATTATAACAAACATAAGAAATTCATTTGTTAGCACTCGTAATTTTAATGCTGAAGAAACAGAGATTACAATCTTTAATAGTAATTCTTGATCCATGCAGCAGGCATAATATTAGACTATACTCTGATATGGTAAAATTTTAATCACTGCGATTGCTACATTCAATTACTTGTACATTATTTTATGGCCTAGTTAAATGTTTCTTGTTTCAATTGTTTCATTGATGTTCTTAACTATGTATCCTTCTGCAACTGTAGAACTCTTTCATCCCTCGTGTCGCTTCAATTGTATAATAAAGCAATGCTCTGTGTATAAATGACCTCTGGTAGGTTAAAATTCATTCCTACCACTTGATTAAAACACTTTATTACATTTTAAGAATAATCGCACTTGTGTATTTTCAAGTCTCAAGGCTACATACTTTCTATAGAATGCAAAAAATTGACAGAATTATCGTGAATGTTATTTGTGACAGTAAAAGTTCGACTTCTTCTGGTCTTTGAATCAGGAATAGTAACTATCAAAATGGATTCTTTGTCCTCAACATCTTTAACATTCATTTTTACTAATTCGTCACGTCTGCAGGCACCCGAAATTCCAATAATTAGAACTATCTATAATAAGATATTTCCATTAAGTTACATTTTACAGTAATCAATATGTACAGAATTTATCTTTTAGTCAGTATGTTTCAACATCGGCTTCGAGCAAATATCTGTATATTTCCACTTGTGAAAAAGTGCTTGATTTTTTAGGTTTATATCCAACTCCATGGTTCTTTAAAAATGCTTAACTTTTTGAACTTGCTTAAGTCAATATCATTCTTGGTAGATAATGTGGATTTTAGCATCGAGTAAATCGATCATAATGATGATGATTTTAGTATCTTTGCTTATTTATAAATTTCCTTCAACTTACACCATGTCACAAATAGGCTATATCGCTTCTCGTATAACTTCTTTGATTTTTGTGGCAACACACCTAAAGTTACAGTTTCTGCATCATTTCTAATTTCCGTAGGTGTACTTGGGATATCACTATCACTATTTTCAATTTCCATCATTATTTTAACTAAAATTATCTCAACTAAACTACGTAAATTTTACAAAAAGTAATTTATTAATGTGATATCATAGGATAACAAACGTAATATACAGGGTGTCTCAGAAGTAACGAGTCAGACTTCATCATTAGATTCTATGTTCAAAAATAAGAGAGGACAAGTAAATTAAATTTTGCTGTTAACTGTGATTCCCAGGCAATCTAAAATTTTATTTGGAAATAAGTAGGTTAAAATTAAAACTGTTCAATAATGAGAAATATTTTAAAAATATATTTACTAGGTTCATAAAAATTGTAGGTAACTCTTTCTGAATATATTCTTGATAAAGTTATTGATATATTAGACTGTTATTCTGAATATCATTCGAGGCTTTTACCGCGAAAGCCATTATTGATTACTAATTTGTCGTAATATGGAGACAACAAATAAAGAAATGTTCATCAAGTATCTTTATGACTTTAACTGCATTATTGTTTTGAATATAGATATTTTTTCAGACCAATTAATTGACAAGTAACATATAAATATAATAAATAAATAATCCTTTGTAATAAATCAAACAAACTTTGGCCTTATGGTGCTTGTGTTAGTGTTTTTTTCGATTATCGGAGGACGACAGGACAGTCAGTGACGTAATGTTTTGCCCTTCTCTTCTCTTGCTAAACGTTTAGTGTGTAAATACTGCTAAATTAGATCAGTTGTATATAGATATTTACATTTATAATTTATATTTTATTTGCCTGACAGAAACGTGGGCTAATCCACTTGCAACTGATTTTTATCACATTCCTGGTTTTGTGACAGGAAGTAACTATTCCCGAACTAATTATAGAGGAGGAGGTGTTGCAATATTAATAAAAGATAATATAAACTATGAAAAAATTGATTTGACGGATTTATGTTTGGAGAAACATATAGAGGCATGCGCTATAAAATGTAAAACAAAAAAGTATAGTAAGAAAATTCTTATTTTATGTTGTTACAGATCTGCGAATGGGGATATAGAAATATTTTTAGACATACTTGCTGATGTATTAACTTTTATTTATAAACCACATTTACAGATTTTGTTATGTGGCGATGTAGATAATTATCATGTATCAGATAATTACAAAAAATTATGTATTTTATTGCAATGCTTTAATCTTAAAAATATGGTAGAGTGGCCTACTCGTGTGACACGTGACACTATTTCGGGACTCGAAATATACAGTAATTGTCCAAATGGTACGAGTTGTGTGGTAGATAACGTTGTTTCTTATCACAGGTCAGTGTTCTTTGAATTTGAGCCAGATATATCACTAAATAATGTTCAGAAAACTTATACAAGCAGATCATTTAATAACACTGCAATAACAAATATTTGTGACAGTCTTAAAAAAGAAGGATGGGACCAGTTATATCAAATTAAGGATGTTAACCAGGCATTTGAATATTTTATGAATATAATTTTATTTCATTTTGATTCACATTTTCCGAAACGTAAATATTATGTAAATGTTGATAATAAAAAATGGGTTAATGAGGCTATTAAGATCTCCAGTCGTAAATTAAAAGATTTAAATATTTTCAAAAAAATTTTCCCAGCAATAAAATCAATTTATAATATAGAAAAGAAAAACCATTTTAAACTGGTGAAAAGCACAAAAAAGGAGTTTTATCGAGACAGAATTAATAATTCTGATAATCCTCAAAGGTCTGCGTGGAAAATTATTTCTGATATTACTAGTAATGAAAAACAAAGAATAAATATAGCTATTCAACAAGACGATTTAATAATTAAAGATCAAACGGAGATTGCTAATATATTTAATACATATTTTCAAAATATACCATACAAAATAATTCAGGATATTCCTCCAGCGCATGCTGGGACCACCACATTTTTTGATAATATATCAACTCAGCCATCTACATTTTTTTTTGATGCCATACAATGAAGATGAAATTAGCAATATTATAACTAGCAAACTTAAAAATAAGTATTCAGCAGGATATGACGATATACCGTCTTTTCTTATAAAAAAAATAGCCCTTGATGTATTATTGATGCCTATGGTTTACTTAGTATATCTTTCATTTTCCACAGGTACATTTCCAGACAAATTAAAAATTGGGAATGTCATTCCGGTACACAAAAAGAATATTGTCACTAATATTGCAAATTACAGGCCAGTCATAATACCATCTGCTTTTGCAAAAATTGTTGAATATTGTTTTTTAAATGGCTTACTTACACTTTTATATGAACATGATATGCTTTCTGTGAACCAACATGGATTTCTGGAAGGTCGATCTGCACTCACAGCCATTAATTCTTTTTATAAAAAAATAGTCAACCATGTTGAGGCAGGCGAGTGCCCTGTGGGAGTCTTCTGTGACTTGAGCAGGGCATTTGACTGCGTCAACCATGAATTATTATTACTAAAACTCAATAAATATGGTATAAGAGGACTTCCATGTAACTGGATTGCAAGCTATTTAAAACAACGACAGCAATATGTATCACTACTGGATAATGAAAATAATGGTATCAATAATTATGTCAATTCTGAAATAATTGAAATTAATATAGGCGTACCACAGGGATCAATACTGGGCCCTATTCTTTTTTAACTATATATTAACGACTTAGACCATATAAATGATTCAGTGCAGTTTACATTTTATGCAGATGACACATCTGTTATAGTATCAGATAAAGATATTGAACCTGTGAGTTATTGCATGACTTGGGTAACTGGTGTTCCCAGAATCATTTATATTTGAATCCTGAAAAAACTCAAGCAATGACTTTTCATAGCAAATATAAGAATTGTGAATATCCTGAATTAAGTCAAAACAATGTAACTATACCTTGCAATACTTCAAATGTTAGATTTTTGGGTATAAATATTGATAATATGCTGAATTGGAGGAGCCACTGTGAGTTTTTGATATCAAAGCTTCATTCTGTGGTTTATCAATTTAAGAATCTTAGAAATATACTTGATATCAGTCAGTTAAGAAATCTATATTTTGCTCAGGTTGATTCCAGGATAAGGTATGGCATTGGATTTTGGGGTAGTTCCACCTTCTCTAATAAAGTGTTTCTGGCTCAAAAACGGGTTGTACGAAGTATGTTAGGCTTGTCAACGCGAGTGAGCTGCAAAAATATCTTTAAATATTATGAGATATTAACTCTTCCATCTGTGTTAATATTAGAACTAAGTGTATATGTTTTTAAAAACAGGCATAATTTTTTGTGCAACAAAGATGTCCATAATATAAATACTAGGCATAAAAATTCATTTTTGCTCCCTTTGTATAAAAAGAATATTTCTGTTAAATCGCCTAACTATTTTACGAGAGGTTTACGAGTATTTAATTCTCTTCCTATAGAAATAAAAAAATGTGAAAGTTTATTGTCATTTAAAAAACAACTGAAACAATTTTTAATAGAAAAGGCTTTTTATAATATGGACGAATATTTTAATATGTGAATGTCTGATTTATTTTAATATTGTATATTATCTGCCTTAACATGCGTATGTGTTTTGATATTTTAAAATGTGTGTACATTGATTCTCCTTCTTTTTGACTATTCCTATACAATGTGTGAACTATATTGTTTAAAAGGAAAATAAACATTATTATTATTATTATATTATTATAATTTTTTATATTTTTAATTAAATTTGACTATGAACAAAAATTAACAGTTTATGAAATATTTACATACGGCTAATGTGAAATTCAAATTATGTTTTGGTAAATAAATTTTTGTTTAAATTCATATTCTGTAATTAAGCTCGAAAAAGTGAACAATGTTGGAATCGTGAACAATAGCGTATGTTACTCCACTTGCGTAAATACAAAAGCGTTTCTTTTCATTCCCGTTAACATTTGACGTAGATATTGCTGCCACAATTACTCCAAACTCAGAAATTTCATACATACATTTTAATATACCCTTCAATCCTGAATTTATTTATTTTATAAATTATTCTCATTTACAACTGTTACATCATTTTCAAACTAAACTGAGCAGCATTTAAAAACATGCCATTTTAGAATAAAGAAATAAATACATTTCTTCAAAGGAGTAATATAGGACATGCATATAAGCAAATTTCAAGTAACCTGCGATCTAAAATGTCATATTTTTAAAATAAATTCACAAATCAAAGAAAGTGCATCTAGGAATTCCAATGACGATATTTGCCAGTCAAATGTTTACTTTAAAACATGTTTTAGGGACTCTCGATTAAAAAGGGCGGAAACACGGCTCATAGAAAATGTTAGGAATAAACTACTCACCATAAATAGAAACTGTACTGTACTGTAATGGGATCATTTGGTGTTACAAATTTTATCTGAATTTGTCAATATTACTACAGATCAATTTAAGTATATGTTGAAAAAATTAGATTATTTGACCCAACAACAAAGAAGATATTAATTAATGCCCAAAGTTCACTCCACCCTGAATTAGTGCGGCGTTAGATACGACGTCACATAATCCTATCGTTCGCGTTGTGCGGAATTGGTGTATTAATTTCTCGTTACGTTTTTTTATGTTTTATTAATACATAAGGAACTTGCAATAGGTAGTTACATAAATATTGTTTTGTGAAAGCGTTTTGAAATTGACAAATTTTGATATTGATTTGAATTTCGAAATGACACTCTTAGGCACTAGTGCCTAAATGTAAAAATGAAACATTAAAAACAATGAAAATATTTATTTGTTATAATTCAAGGTACAATAATTATATAAATTGTTAGAGTAAATACCAGAAGCAGCTTTTCTTCTCTAGCAACAATGCAAGTATTTGAATGAATAAGTAATGGAAAGCTTGCTAGTAATGGAAATACTGATAGCTTCTGCTCCTGCGTGAACTTCTCTTAATTTTTTATTTGAATTTGAACTTGATCGCGAACCTTCATGTCGCTGTAAAAGTGTCATGCCCACTTCAGAATCTGCTAACATTGATGCAGAGCTGCGCCGGAAATAATGGCCAGTGTATTCATTGGTGTTGAAGAGTTCAAGGAATTCCGCTATCTCCAATTTTATTGATTCCAACTGGCAGGGTACTGCATTTATTACTTTGATATGCCAGGAAAAATCGCTGATGTGTCGTTTTGCGTACGAAATATATCTAAAACCATTTGGATACCATTTATTGGTCCCTTAGTAATCGTAAATATCCCTGAAACATGAGTTTTTGTGTTCAGAATTTTAACACTAATAAATGATGACAATCTAATATGGCATCTACTGTCAAAAATGTGACTCCTTTCCACATGCATGCTCCAAATACTTCAGTGATTAAAACAACTTTGGCTAACAGGAATTCTTTATCCTCAGCTTGTTTCTTAAAGCATTCTATTTCCAGCTTTGTAATTATTTTTGATTTCTCTTGTTGATATCCGAAACCTTTCCTTTAAAAAAATGCAATTAGTAAATTTCCTATTATCTACGTTTTTGTTCAGGTGCGGGGCATCGAATATTTACTTCATAAAGTTGACGGCCTTAACGTACTGGATAGCTTCAGGAAATAGTCTAGTAATACCTTTTCTTCTATCTTTTCGTATAAATTTTTCAATTTCTTCGGGCACTAACGTGAATAGCGCAGCTTCATCAGCTTTATCAATCTACAGACTCATAATTATTATCACTCATTTTTGGCGATTATTTCGCAAAACTTTGTACGAAATAAGGCGACGCGCGACGTTTGGACTTAACATATCCTTGACATTAAACAATGCATAAACAATGCCTTAGAAGCAGATTGCCTACCCACTTTTGAAAATGTTTAAAAATACAAATAAAAGCATAAAAATATCAAGTCCTCCGCTTTCACAAAAAATCTTGCATAAAATTGTTTGCATCTATATGCATAATAGCTATTTATGATATACGTGTTAAAAGTAAGATTTTATTTTGTGAGTGAAGATGATTAAAAAACGAGCGTAGCGAGTTTTTTTAACTTCACGAACAAAATAAAATCACTTTTAACACGTATATCATACAATATTTTTTCTACAAAACAATCGGAAGAACTTTAAACTCAATAAAAATAAGAAATCAAAAAATACCGCACAGATCGCAATGTTTATGAACCAAAATTTTCGTAGCAACCAGTTACTTTTAACACTAGTGTTAAAAGTAACTTACTTTTAACACGCGTGTCAAAAAATGACATTTTTAACATCAAAAATGACAATTAAAAAGCCCACTTTTAACAGCTTTGTAAAAAAAAGTAATTTAAAGAAAAGTATACAATACTGGTAAAATAACGCTTTTCATATTGTTTTACTTACGCTTGACATTCGTTCATACAGCGTTATGCAATTACAAGTATTGATGGAAAAATAATTTTGTTTTTTATGTAAGAAACTAGTTTAATTTTTTTTTGTGTATATGGTACCTATTCACTGAAAAAATAATTAAATTTTTAATGTATTAGTCAAAATAGTAGTACCTATTAAATTTGCATTAAAAAATATTTTCAGAACTGCTAGATCGAGTTATAGGGATAATGCCATTGGTTACCTTGCTCGTACCGTGAACTGAAGGCGGAAATTAACACAGAATATAAATTAAAAATAAAAAAAATTACGTTTCCTGCTAAATTCACTTAAACAATAAAAAAAATTGTTCTGATCTGATAAATAGTTCCATGTTATAAAGCCTCGTCTGTGAAAGCCAAACGCTACCCACTACACCAGTTACCGTAATATAAAAATGTTTCCAAATGATGGTAGGTTTACTAATTAAAGTTTTATTTGTTTTAATGAATTTAACAAGTGAACGACAAATGTCAATCTTGAAATTAAAGTGTTTGACAGTTTTGGATTGTATGTTATGTTATGTTCATGTTATGAGTATCAAAATATTGTGTAATATTTTCAGTAAAAGGTTCCCTAAATACTGGAAATAGTCATGGACAAAGTATAGGATTATACTTGCATATAATGGCTAAAATTCATTCGGTTGATTTACACCCTCGTGAATTACAGTCCTCAATATATGCTCGTTGAATAATATACCATTATAGCGATGAAACTTCGTTCATAAATAATGGAATGATTAACAGCAAAATATAAGCATTACTATGCGATAGAAAATCCAAATTTGATTCAAGACACGAGGCATCAAATTAGATTTTCGCTTAACATTTGATGTGGAATATTAAATGATCGAATAATATGACCGGTTGTTATTGATTGAAGCCTTACGTCTCAGAAATATTGAGATATTTTAAGGATAGAAATGGAGCATGCACTGGATAATCAATGGCCTTTTGCTTGGCCTGCACGGTCGCCATACTTCAACCTATTAGATTTTTTTGTCTGGTTGTCTAAAAATAAAATTTATTAGTGTTATGCTTACAACAAATTGATTCAAATTTGGTATGCAATGTTAACATTTACACAAGTGCATAATTTACTGTAAAATTTACAAATTTCTGTGGGTCAGTGGCGTTGGAATGGATAGAAAAGCTTGATTTTTTTACCTCAACTTCTACGCCAATGACCTGATAATCATTTAACATTCAGTTTAAGATTTCATGGACAACTCTACATAAAAAGGTATACTTGGTTGAAAATCGGTAAAGTCTATCGTTTTACCAAAAATCTCAGTTGAATAGAAGTCCGTTCTTCGTATAAGAAATTTATTTTTTTAAGGATTGCAAATTAATTAATATTATTATGTCACGTATTAGAATTCAGGAAAATATTAAGTAATATGTGTTTACATCAGCGAAACGACTGGTAAATTCTAAATATAATCCCTTGTGTATTATTTATTGCATTTGCAATGTGGTGAATTCCCTGTCTGACATTTGCTCGACAGTGCGGTGAACAGCATATTCAATGGCAGCACCTCGTCTAAAATTTAATTTGTGCTATTCTGCAGCAATTATAGATATCTGCTCATTCAACGTTCTCTTTATTTCAAACAGATATTTAAAAAAATTACAACTACATATTAATTTTTAATGTATACTGTGCGTTCATTACAACCTATCTGTACAGAAAGACTGCCATAAAAAAACAACTAAGCAATAATAGGTATTATAGGCTTAGCTGTCTTCAGAAATTGTTACTTTATTTGTACAATATGAATTATTATGTTTGTAAAAAAATGGACGAATATTCAAGTGAAAAATACGCCGATACAATTTTTGTGTACGGATACTGCAATGGTCACGCTCACCAAGCTGAAAAAGAATATCGGGGAAGGTTTCCAAATCATCGACGTCATCCCTCATTTGGCGTATTTATAAGAAGATTTAGAATAGAAAACTGCGAGAAACAGATTCTGTACAAGTAAGAAAAAATTAAGTGAGGCGGCGTAATATTCAACAACACGACGAAAATATTACTACCCTTTAGAAACTAAATTTCTTATCAGAAGAACGGTCTCCTATTCAAGATTTTTTATGCAAAGATAGACTATCCACTTTCAACAAGTATACCTTTTTTACGTAGAATTGTCAACGAAATCTAAAAACGAATTCCAAATGATTGTTAGGTATAATTGGCGTATAAGTTGGGGAAACAAAATTCCGGTTTGCTATTTATTCCTGCGTCGCTTGCTTACAAAAATTTGAAAAGTAGTAAATTATGCACATGTGTAAAAGTTAACACAACACCAGTTGATTTTTTTTTAAATGTTTGTCATAAAATTGTCTATTGATCCCTCTTTCTCAATTTTCGCATTGTGTCTTCATTTTCGCGGAATTTGACTCCGAAAATGGGTTTGCATGGAAAAAACTAGATATTTCGCACAAAACTGACCCTACGGAACACGAGATTGAGATTTTGCGGGTTTTTTTATGGGGGAATGCTCGTCTTGGAAAGCCGTACAAGACTGTCCACTTAGATTTCGGGGAGAAATTTTCACTATCATACATTTCCATCCGAACAGTTCCAGGAAAAATCAATAATTTTTCATAAACAAAGAACTATTGTATCCAAAATGGCCACTTTTGTCAAAAAATTGAATTCCCAACAAAGTGTTCAAAATCATTTACGGAACCTTTCTGATCTCTTTCAGAATTACGGGAAAATTCGGAAAATCTGTATGTGGCCATTTTGGTGAATGTCCAAATATTCTGAAAGCATTTTTGCGGATGCCTCGAATGTGTACAAATAATTTTTGTGAGATGAGATTTTTTTCCAATACTTTCCCAGTTTTCATTAGAACGATTTTTTATTTTTGGATGATTGTGGCCATTTTAAGGGCAACGGAAAATTTCTCCCCGAAATCTAAGTGGACAGTCTTGTAGGGCTTTCCAAGACAATTCCCCCCATAAAAAAGTCCGGCAAAATCTCAATCTCGTGTTCCGTAGGGTTATTTTTGTGCGAAAAATCTAGTTTTTTTTCATGCAAACCCATTTTTGGAGTCAAATTCCGCGAAAATGAAGACCCAAAGCGAAAATTGGGAAAGAGGGATCGATAGGGAATTTTATAACGAACATTAAAAAAAAATCTCCTCAAACGGCCTAACCCTAAGGGGTGTACAGTAATTTGGGTGGGACGGTGGCGCTTTGCGCCACTATGCGACGGTACTAAAGCCTTGTCCTCATGGATGCAAAATTCGTGAAAATTGTCGCGAATTTCGCAGATTTTTTTTTTAATTTTTAATGACAGGAAAGTGTCAATTTCTCGTGAATTTCGCAAAACAGAAATATTATCGTCATTTTCATAATTTTGTGTGGGATCAGTAAATTTAATGCCGGGGGCACATTGTGTAGCATCACACTACGTCACGCCATGGGACGCTATCTGACGTGTTGCGAATCCGACCTGTTAGGTTTTCATCATATCGCATCGTGTAGTCGAGTGGTAACAGTGTGCACCTGAATTTCATGTCAAACACATAAAATTACACAAATTTGATGAAATTTTGTTAATGTTAGATAAATGGATAAATATTTATTTTTCGTGCCTCAACACTCAACGAATGACTTGTTATATGATAAAATAAGAAATAGATTGTACCATTTGAATATATAATATAAAAGTCGATATGTAATAGAATTATTAAATAATTAAATTATAACTGTATCAAGTGGAATATTTAAATCATCATTGTATATTCAAATTTATATTACATGGACTGTTTACTTTATTCAATTAATCTCCGTTTTTACATTTGGAGTGCTCATCAAGGAGATGTGGCGTCGGTGGCTCGCAGTCTCTATTTTCTTCAGTTTTCTCAGTGTCTCCAGTCTCTTCTGCTTCTTAATTTTCTTCATCCAATAATTCAACTGCCAGTAAATTCTCAAATGTTAATATGTTCATCAACGTTTCAAGTTCGACGAAGTAAAAGTGATCGAACAGCTTAGTCCAACACGACAGCCACAGTTGCCCTTACACACACTTCGACAATTACAAGAGATTATCTGAGTAATTCTGGTGACGCTTATTTTAATTTTTTTTATTTTTATTTTATTGTAAGAAACAAACAGGTTGTAAAACCTAATTACATGTTTCTAGACAAATTCATACACATGTTACATAGAATACCTTATCAAAAAAAAAAAAAAAACAAACTAATCTCCATATAAAAATATAATTAAACACAATTATTAGAACGAAGTTGAGAACTAAAAATTCTAAATTAATTTTCACTGAAAATTTAATTTACGAATACAATTCTTAAACTGCTCTTCGCTCACGTTAAAAATCCCACTCGAAACTTGTAGTTGATATTTATTGAATAAACTACACATATCGTTCAATAGACATTTATTTTTTGTCACGTTAAACGTTACTTGTCTTGGACGCACACGGTAGTCAGGAACGCAGAGACCCAGGCGAGACAAAAGGTAAGGACTGTCCAATTTATTATTTAATAACTTATATAAAAATACCAACTGATGGCAGTACCTTCTATGTTCTAGCTTGGCAATTTTAAATTCAATGCGGTATGGATCATAAGAACAAAACTCTGGATTTCTATTATGCTTCTTGTAATATAGATATTTAATAAATTTATTTTGAATAGTCTCTAAGGATTTATTTAATTTTTTTATGCCAGGATTCCAAATTCGCACACCAAATTCGAGCTTACTACGAACAAATGAATTAAACAACGCTATAACAGAATAAATATTTTTAAAGTCGTAGGTCATTCTTTTGACAAAGCCAAGTAATTTGTAAGCCTCTGAGCATATAGTTTTTATATGATCATCGAAGTTCAAATCCGACTGAAATAATATTCCTAAATCTTTAACTTCTTTAACTCTCCTAAGAGGAGTATCGTTCATCATGTATAAGTAATGTTCCGATGTTTTATGTTTACTATATGTCATTATACTACATTTATTTAAATTAAAGTACAGTTTATTTGTGACGGACCAATTATATATACTATCTAAATCATTTTGTATTTTCAAATAATCATCAAAATTACTAACTTTACTGAATAGTTTAAAATCATCTGCATACAATAGATTATCCGACAGAACATTTCCAGGTAAATCATTAATAAAAATAATAAACAACAGGGGACCCAAATTAGAACCTTGAGGCACACCCGATCTTGCTAAAAAGTAATTCGACTTCTCACCCCTATAAGTGACATACTGATTTCTACTTTGTAAATATGAACTAAAGAAATTTAATATGTGGTCACTCATGCCATAGAAATATAACTTTGATAACAAAATATCATGGTTCACTCTATCAAACGCTTTAGCAAAATCTGTATATACAACATCCACCTGGGCTCCCTCTTCAAAAGCAGCCCAAACCTTATCAACAAAAGTTACCAAATTGGTATCAATGGATCTCTTTCTACAAAAACCATGTTGATTGGTATTAATATATTTACTCATGTGTACATACAGTTTTTCATATAAAATGAATTCAAATAATTTTGCAATACAGTTCAAAACTGCAACCGGTCTATAATTAATTACTACTGATTTATCTTCTTTCTTATATATAGGAGTAATCTTTGTTTTTTTAAACTCAGAAGGAAATACTGCAGTTTCTAAAGATTTTTGGTATATGATCAATAACGGATACAACAAGAAGTCTTTACAAGCTTTGAAAATATATGGTGGTATATCATCAGGTCCCGAGGACCGCTTCGGTTTAAGTTTCTTAAAAGCTGCCTCCAATTCATCTAAAGATATTTTGCTAAAATGGCAATTTTGTGAATCAAAATATTTATTTACAGGTGTAGCCTTTATTTTATTAATTTCATAGGATGAAGTTTCCCTATCATAGACTGAACAAAAATACCTTGCAAATTCCTCGGATATAATCTTTGGATCTGTAGTAATATTATCATTAATTCTAAAATGCGATTCCCTGCTGTTTCTTTTAGTATTGTTGACAAAGTTCCAAAAAACATTTGAATTAGTAAATATGCTATTTTCGACACCCCTTACATATTCATCATAAGCCTTTCGAATTTTAACTTTTAGTTCCTTTCGTACCTCTCTATAGTTGTCAAGGTGAGTAATAGATTCAGATTTCTTTTTTCTATAAAATTCTTTTCTCTTTAAATCAGATTTAATTTCCTGATTAAACCAAGGTGGATACCTTTTAGAATATTTTCCAGAAAATCTATCATATACAGGTACACAAATATCTAAAATCCTATATAATTTATCATAAAAATAGTCTACCATACTATTGACATCTCCAAATTGATGTAAGGCGTCCCAGTCACAATTTTTTAACATTTCATATAAGCGAGGAAAGTCCGCTTTAGTATAATTATATTTGTTTTGGAGATTTTTTACATTACTACCACTAAATTTCATGTTACTAATATCTATCTCAGCAATCAATGCGGGATGTTTTTTATCAACATCCGTAAGGGCCATGCATTCTTTCTCTATACTTATCTCAGTATTGCCAAGTATAAGATCCAATGTACGATTATCTTCATTTAAACAGTTGTTATATGATTTCAAATTATACAATTCCATAAGATTTGATATTAAAGCAATTATTCCGTTATTGTTATTGTTGTTATTAAAATTAAATGAGGTACCTTTTATTTGTGGAATATTAAAATCACCAAATAGTATTAAATTGCTATTATTTGAAATTTTCATATCAATATTTGTAAATAATTCAACATATTCTTGATACTGCCTCACAGTAGCATTCGGAGCAATATAAAATGAGTTAAATATAAATTTCGTTCCGTGTATATTCATTTCAACAAATACTGTTTCTAATTGACTAGTTATGTTAATAAGATTAGCTCTGTATTTTTTTAGTACTGCAATAAGGACTCCTCCCCTCAGCCTACCTGTCGTGACAAGATCCCGATCCCTCCTGAATACCGTGTATCTGTCATCAAATAATTCATAATCGTATATATCTTTACTCAACCAAGTTTCAGTTAAAATAACTACATCATAGTTTTCTCTACATAAATTCTTACGAAATAAAGCTGTTTTAGTACGAAGACCCCGTGAATTCTGATAATAAACTCTCAACTTCATAATAATTACGTACAATTGACACTAACTAAAATATCTTATATATGTATGCAACTGTATATGACTATTCTAACACCCTATACCTATCAGCTGATACCATTAGAGCTCCATTAAACTTAAAATTGAAACTAACTGTATTTATAAATCATGAATTATTATAAACCTAATTGTCATTAGTACATAGTATGCATAATTATACCTAAATGAAACAAGAAAAAATGCGTATTAAATATTTTCCTATTCTCAGTTACTACATATGTAAATGGTATGCCAACAATAAATAAAAAGTGCGACTGATAACAATTAAAAATAAAGCAGAAAGAAAACGAAACAAAAAAATCATCTACTCAACATACCATTCTAACGAACGTGATATAGTTTAACCACGTCGATAAAGTTACAGATCACTTAAAGTGTCAATTATACATTTTTCATTATTGCACAGAATATATATCTTGCCCCCATTTGACCAAGCATTGCGTTTTCCAAATTTCTTCTTCGCTTGAATTAAAAGTTCATACCGATCTTTTAATAGATCTTCAAAAACAGATACTCCAGACTGCCTTAAATACTTCTTCGCCGTGTAGACTTCATTACGCTTAATGTTGGTTACAAATGTCACCACTATGGCCCTAGGTTTTTCGGATATACCAGGTTTACCCGCACGGAATACCTGATCTATATCATTCTTGGAACACTGCACCTGCATCTTGCTCTCAACAAATGGTAACAACACATCCAGAAGTTTTTCATTTTCTGTCTCTTGAAACCCGTGGAATCGAAGTGAATTGCGCTTATTATACATCTGCAGAGAGGTAGTTATAGTTGTCATAGATTGGATGGATTGTTCATTCTGCTTTACCATTTCACTAAGAGGTTTTAAACTTTCACTGATGTCGGACAGTTTATCATTGAGCTTCGTAAGTTTTTTATCAAATTTAGTTTATATTCTATTCACAAATGTATTGCAAATGTTGTTGATAAGCTGCTCAAGTTCATCACTATTGCCAAGTGTTCTAGCACTTCTCAGTTCTGAAGTCATGACTACGACTATATCAACGACGTAGTGTTATAAAATGTATGCAAAATATTATTGCAGACTTGCACTAAAGTTTCAAAGCTTTAACATCAACTAGACAGACGTACACACTATTTGCACTTGCACTATTACTAGTAATTAGGGACTTCAATAGTTAGTTTTCATTTACCATTCAAAATAAAGAAACGCAGGAGCTCGCAATTAGTACCTCACTCACGGGCGATTCTATTCATTCTCAGTGGTGACTAGCAGTAAACCATTGATAGCGCATTTCCAACCCCATTCCGTTGGTTCCATGAATTTCTTTCCAGGTCTGCATTGGGTTATAAACTGTACACACGTTGCCGTACGGCTGTTCGAATAAGTAGCAGGGAAAGAAGGTGACCCAATTTTATGGCTACTGCCTTTTTAAAACAGAAATTTTATCATGCAATAACCAGTGCCAGTGATAAAATGTAACGTAAGGAGGCATTGCATGGCGTGGTAACAGTGTACACACAGAGTACATATATTATTATCACATCACGTCGGGTGGCGCGGTATCAGAACAATGTGCCCCCGGCTTAACTGAAGCCTCTGACGTCTACCATGACAGTTAATGACAGTTTTATAATAAAAATATTGAAGTTGATAAAATTCACTAAAAGTTGAGACTTTTTCCGTCATTAAATAATTTGCGCGAATTTTGCTTCCATGAGGCCAAGGCTTTAGACTTTACTTTATAAGGAAGTTATGAATTATTTGTCGAGTTTGATTCATTCGAACTGAAACATCCTGTATACGATGTTCAACATTTCAATAACTTATTTTATGTTTCACCTAGTAAGTAACAGATATAGTTTTTAAATTTCTTAGTGTCAAACGCGATTTTTATGTTCTCTTTTTTATTGATTTTTTTATAATTTCTGATTTTTTCAAATGCTTGTTATTTATACATATAAAAAATAATTGCCTATAAATACAAGATACAAAGTGGCAACACCCACGCTGCCAAGATCAAGGCCCGACCAACATCAAAGCCAGCCGCGGACCGCTCCTCCGTCTCCATAGCAACCGAATAAGCAATTATAGTTTCCTGAAGCTCGTATTCGTCTCGATGGACAACCCTTACAGGTTTCCCTGCTAGGCTGACAATGTAGAAGCAGGCAATTACACACTGTAATGGATTCGGGGTGAGATACTGCTTTAATAAGCCCATCGAGGAATCCGTGCGGCTTTAACTGCTATTTGAAGAAATCCCTGGAAGGCTAAAAATGAATGGTCTGTTTATTTTTAGTATTTAGCGATATACTTTTAGGTTTTCTGGAAAAATGTTTGTGTAATTGGGTATCTGAAAATTTTGTACACATTGTGTTTGCAGAAATACATAAAAATAAGTAAATACATTTTTTAGATCAGAGATTATGTATCTCTCGAATATCTAGAGATCTTTAAAAGAGATTCACAATCCTATTTCTATGCTCTTTCATATAATAATAAATTACTTTTTGAATTATATAAAATTTTCTTTATTCTATTTCTGATAATTTTAAATTATATTGGGTAGTTTTGTTTATTGCCTTTTCGCAAAAATGAAAAAGCCAAATATTTCACCGTTTTCCGACTATATATCACGAGGGTAAACCGCAATGGAATTTCAGTGTACACTCACTTGGAATTAGTGGAATTACCTCTGGAATCAGAAGAATTAGTCCTGGAATTAGTGGAATCAGTCGTGGAATTAGTAGAATTAGTCGTGAAATTACTGGAATTAGTGGAATTAGTTCTGGAATTAGTGCACATTTGTGCATATTCTGACAACAATGTTAATCCAAAAATCTAAAAACATTGTGCGCAATACGGTGCAAGTGGCAATAGCGCATATTTTTTATGTCTTGACTGGGGTGTTCGCTCATGATTTAGTTTACGTCGAGATTATTATTATATTATATACATATTGTTAGATAATGTTTACGCAGTCAGTTATTCAAAACAATGGTATATAGGAAAACTAATGGAACGGATTGACTCCGAACAGTATAGAATAAATTTTTTAAAAACAAAATCAGCCACACTTACAACAACATTTGTATGGCCACGTCAAAATGACACAGGTATTGTATGTAAAGAATATATTTTTTATGGTCCACTTAATTTAGTTGGATGTGAACCATTTGAATTAAAACGACAAGATTATCTCAACATAGTTAAAAATATGAGCCGACTAAGAAGTAGAAACGTGTTTTTTTATTATTCTAATACTTAATATTATTATCCTGGAGGTTATCCTGATATCCTGATATGTATTTACAAGTGTATATTATCATTTTTTTAGTTTAGTTTAGTTAGTTTCGTATGTTTATTATTTAGAAAATTTGTTTATATTCTGGCTAAAAGTGACAGAATAACTTTCTTGTGATCTAGTGTTTAGTTTAAGTCTGATTAAACTGAGTTTTAAATTATTTGTTGATTTATTTCGTGATATTTACTGGTAAGTTCTTTGTTGGTTTAGTTTGTATGCCAGTAAAATCGGTAGAATAATTTATCTGTCTCTAGTTTTGACAGATAATTGCTCTTACCTCTTTTTATTTAGTTATAATAATTCTTAAATCTGTGACTATGACTACAGCAGTGTGTTCTACTTTCTGTTTTTTTTTATTAAATTTTAAATCCAGCCTGAAAAATATTTTTGTTTGTTTTATATATATTTTGAAATATTATTTTTGTTTTCTTTATATATTTATATAATGGTTATCCTCAAAGTAATAAAAATACGTTTGTTGCTAAACGTTAAGGTTGTCCATCAAAAAATAAAAGAGACCAGCTCCGTTTTGGATAAACTTGCAAGGGAATATTTCTAGTGATAATTGTAAGTTTTAGCAATAATCCAGGTATATTACTTATAATTTATTCAAGGTTCTGTACATTATTTTTGAAGGAGAAGTGTTTGGGAATACTTGAATTTGTGGTAGAAATATAAGTGGTGGAATTAGCGAAATTAGTAATTGAATTAGCTGAATTAACTTGCAAAATTGGAATTAAATTACTCAAATGGATCCTAACATCAAAAATAAGTTTACCCTAATTATTGCAATTTTGGATGTACAAAATGACTGAACTAATAGGGAAAAATGAATATAATACAAATACGAAATCAACATTTTTTATATGCGTATTATTCTTATTTAAATCTTTTTTTAGACTGTTACTGCCCCCTGGTGGACTCGACTTATCACAGCTCCCAAGCTCAACTCGGTATCGGTCTGATGCGACGTTGCCAAATTAAAATATTTTCCTAGTATTTCCTAATAACAAAATCTTTAATGAATGCTATACTTATATATATACTTGTCACACGCATTTTTAAAAAAAAGCACCCAATTGTATGCTTCAATAAAACTTAATCCACACATTTTTGACTTAGAATCAGTACCTACTAGTTTCATTTCAAGTAAGCAAACTAATTAGGCTTTCATGAAATATTTCCCTTAGGTCGCTGACTATTTTATTCTTCACTGCAACACTGACAAATATCATAAATTACGACATCTGTCTGTGGGTTAGACTCATAATCTAACACCCCACAGCATAGTTGGCTGGTCGATGAACCGACCGATATCATCAGTTACAATAAGTTATTAATAAAATAAATTCTATAAAAATGAGATTTTCCTACCAAGATTTGCCTGCAAATATGGAATATTTGGATATATGGAATATGGAAGAAAGTGCTTCTGAACCAATTTTAGGCCTTGTCGCACAGAAGTCTCGCATACAGTGTGTCTTAGTATTTAGGAGATATGATAAATGGTTCCATGAATTACATTGTTTTATAATTTAGCTCAAAGAAAGAATTTATTTCATACTGTTCAATAATGATCTAATTTTTGGATCAATTTTAGGATGAAAATTGGAAATATTGCATATACCACGGACGAACAGAACCTTCAGTACTCATAAAATTACTCAGCTTCACTTTTCGTCCCCGATACATAGATAACTATTAAAATATAATATTAAAATACAGTTTTACACAATATTATCAATACATATTAAAAATTGTTTAAAAAAACAGGCAGTACCAAAATAAGTTTTGAAGTAGTTCTTTTATTAATGGCAATTTGAAATAAAAAGTCACCTTCGGCAATAAGTTTTCAGAGAAACTATGTAATAGAAAACTAACCAGTTTCAATAGATTCGAATATTCAATCTTTCGGTTCTAGTCGGACCAATTTTATTAGGGTTGTGACTTGCGATCTCTTATAGAAAATATAAAGCGTCATCATTTTAACGAACTAGAGAATTCATTATATCTTTTGGATAAGTTTAAAACAATGTCGGATTTGAATTGCAAACGTGGACTTAACAATATGATTATGTGTATCTAACAGGAGGAATTATGTTAAGAAAAAATTGTAACTGCAACAGTCTAAATTAACCCTATAATTAATCAGGTTTTCCAGGTTTCTCTTATTCCTGCTCTAAATGGTGGTTAGGGCTTACCAAAAAAGTCGTTCCTGAGCACAAATGCCACGGTGAATTGAATAGAAACGATGGCAGATTTTTTCGGTCAGTGGAAAAGACATATGGCGTTTATAACTTGACTTCTACTACATTATTTCGCTGATAGAATATACAATCTACAAATTATTTCATTCATTGATGTGTTTATTATTCTTTGACAATCTTACAAATGTAATTATTCTTCAGTTTTAAAAATATTATTTAATTATTTCTTACTTACTCTTATAAATATTTGTATCTTATTAAACTATAACGTGAATAATAAAATAGGTACATATAAAACTTACTAAGAAAAACATACATACCTGGCTTAATAAAATCATTAAATTATTTTCAAAAGTTCAAATTCACTTTTGAACACATACCAGCTTGCAAATTCAACCGTAATAGATGAGATCTTACCTGCAAATATGGAATTCTAGGAAATAACTACTCTGCGGGCTAATGCCTCGTCCAGCATTGAATTTTACCTGAAAAACCTATAGTACTCAGCTAAAGTCACTCATGAGCAGCCCACCAAACATATACCGGTTTCAAACTTTAGCTCTCATCAGTATTCCATATATCACGGTAACCAACGATTAATCCTAGCTGTTTCAAGTCTGTTTGCTATAGATTTTTCAGGTGTAATTCAATACTGGTTGGAGCATTAGTAGTTGTTTCCTGAAACTCCGTATTTGCAAAATATCTTTCTCGGCGAACCGCGATAGAGGTCGACAGCTTTCAGTGGTGTCTACTGCTATGTAGAACGCATCGTGCCGGACCTGTTTTATGGCATCCAAGATCGCCTGAGCTGAACCCTCTAGATTTCTTTGTTTGGGGATATTTGAAGACATTAGTGTATGGTACTCTTGTAAATAGCATGAAAGAGCTGCAGCTCCGGATTAATCAAAAGTGTCCAAACCAAGGAGGATGTTTTCGAAAGAGGTCGAATATTGTTGAGACAAAGATGTCGTGCCTGCTTGGCACTTTGAACATCTTCTGTAACTTTGTTTGTTAAAAGCTTCCTTTGTCGATTTATTCCAAATAAAATCAAATGTTTGAAAAACGAATAGTGGTCCATATCTCCGCAACCGTTACTTTGCGGACCCATGTGTATTAAGACTTTTTTGCTTATTTTGGTTCATACTATTACCTCCTGAAATATTTTATACTCTTTTTTTAACACCCTGTATGTTCGTCTGTGTCCAGCCTTAGATAGTTTTAATGTAAGGTCTATTCTTTACTACACACTCTGTATATCTGGTGTGAAAACATGTTGTAGGTAGTTATCTATTAGAACAGTAATATACCGTTACAATCTCTAGAATCTCATTTCTACAATTATATACAGGGGATTCAGAACTTATTTAAAACAAAAATTCTAAGTGTACAGAGGACTCGTACAAATACAATTTTATAAAGAAAAAATCAAAAGGGCAGTTCGAAAATAATTTAAAAATACACTTCTGCACGGCACTGAAAACTGGTCCATTGTGAAACCTGATAAGGCGGCAATCTGCGACCAGATAAAAAATTTAAATAAATGCTCAAGGAAAGAAATAGATTTTGTTATTAATTATTATTAATAGATTTCATTTGTGGTTTTAATTAATACAATGATTTGACATACCTGATGTTACAATACTTTGGGCCCATCTCCCCAGTTTTTACAAACTAACACAACTATTTCTGCTCCTTGTCTGTTTTGAACTCGTAAGTTATTGGCGGTAATTATGATACGTTTCCGTAAATCATAAATAGTATGTATCCACTTCGATGCGATACAAGTCAGGATATCGTGGCGGCCATGGTACCGGTCCCCCTCGTCCAATCCTATGGTGTTAATTCTTGGACATGCTGTATATGGTACGTATATAATTGATACATGATACACTGCTGCAATAGGTCGTTGAAGTCCTGGACCTCTTCTACGATTCGTTTTCAAATTTCCCTCGTGTTGAACTGCACTTGCACACACTGCACACCGCGATAAATGTAATTGCATTTGGCACTTTTACTGGGAAATCGTTCTGTTAAAGCTTTTTCCGAGGCATTTTCACAGCGTTATAAATTAAAACAATATCCATCAACTCCGAGTTGCTACTATACGCGCAAACCATTTTTGACACTTGAAAAACTAATGTAAACATTGCCGTCATAAAAACTTTAGTGTGTACAAAATGTAATCAGATTTCAATATTCGAAGTCGCCTGTTTTAAGACTACAGTGGCTCAGCGATATAGAGATTCAAAACAGTACAATTTCAATTATGTTTTACTCGGAAAATATAAGGATTTTATATATATATATTTTACTATATCGACTCCATTTTTCAGGACGCATCTATTCTCAAATTCTTTTAGATAAGTTCTGAATTTCCCTGTACAGAGTAATCCATTGAGAATCTTGTACATGTACAGGGTGATCACGCGTAGACGTTAGATTCAACTGTGTTATTTTAGGAGATATTGAAAAATAGAAACATGCATTCATTGATTATTTTTTCACAAAGGTTTTGATTCAACAATCTAGCATGGCACTACCAGAGATATTGTTATTAACTTGTGAAACACCCTGTATATATTTTGATTTTCTATTTTTTCCTGATTGCACTGAAATGAACAAATAATTGGATATCTTTATGAAAGATATTGATGATTGATTATTTAAATAATTATGAATTATTTTTGGGTGTTGATTTATGTAATCTATAACTTCTTGTATTATATCCTGTGTTACTAAAATAGTGGTTGATCTATTTTTATACACTACTATTCTTCAAAAATATATCAAGTTGTCAACTCTGGATTATTCTCCGGCCATCGTATGGTGCCATATGTTCATAACTATTATTCAAATATTCCGCAACTTATCTTACATTATGTGGTGGGGTTTCATCTTGCTGCCTTATCATGCCGTCGATCTATCAAATTGGGTAATAAGATCATTTATTTCGTGACCCAAAATGATCTAAATAACGTTGACCGTTTAAATTTTCCTGTAAAAATATGTTTCGGCGACTAGAGAGAGATCTCCGTTTAAAGAAAAATATTGTAGACAGATTTTGCCACCTTTACCACAGCTTTATCTTTAATAGACAAAACACCAGGTTTTGATCAGTAGTGAACCCATGAAGGATTGAAGAAGAAATTAAGAGACAATGAAAAATATCGTGACAGGTTTGGTATATACCCTAACAGAGTAATTGGGACAATATTCTTACTGAAACATTGAAACGGCCAACGTTATTTAGATCTTTTGCATCACGAAATAGATGATGTTATTATCCAATTTGATAATGTCGACGGAAAGATATGGCAGCAAAACGGGCTCCACCACATAATGTAGACAAATAACGAAGTATTTGAATAATATAGTTATAAACGGTTAAGAAAATATGGCACAATACGATGGCCGGTGAATAATCCAGACTTTACACCAACTGATGCATTTATTGTGGGGCTATTCATTAAATTACTCCATAAACACTTAAAGATAACGCATCACATGTGTATATCAATGCAATCAGTAAAAAATGGAGAATCCAAAAATGTAATAATATATAGAATGTTTCATGAGAAAAATTAAGTTGATATTAATATTTGTAGTGCAATGCTCGATTAGTTTTATTTGATAAAAATTAAATGAAAGGAGTCAATTAATGCAGGTTTCAATTTTATGATATCTTCTAAAATAACAAAGTTATAGTTGAATCTAACTTCGGTTACTATGTCAAAAAGTCACGTAGATTAAGAAGTAGAATTTGCCAAATTTCGTTAAAACAAAGCAGCTTGGTATACAAGTTGCATTAAAAAAGCTAACGTTAGATCACATCGTGTGTCGATTCTTATGCAGTACATTTTGTATTTACTTTTCTTTACAGGCTGTTTACTAACGACTGGAGAATGAATCACTCAGTAGTAGTTACCAATTCTCGAAACAAAAGAGCGTGTAAAGCCAAAAGTGTGGTTGGTACGAGACAATGCTCCGTCTCTTTAGTATTAACAAATGAGAACCGTGATTATACTGGCGGTGCCCTTACGTGTTCTGTTAATTGTAATGGAAATTATAGACTAGACCTTCTGGCATGTGTTGAGGGTTAAAACCAACCCCGATGTTCGCGCTTTTGATGGCAGTAAAGCACGAACTAAAATCGGGCGCTCTTAACGAAATACCTCTGGAATTGCGTGAACGCCAAGATGGCCAATTTGGGTTAAATACGGGCATTTTACGTGGCGAATTAATTATTGGAGTAGCGGCTTTAACAGTAATTTTAACAGAGTTGTCCAAAAGAATTAAAATTTTGCTGTAACTTAATCGCTTAATTTCAGATAATATAATTTTATTTCAAGAGCCAAGATTGTAGGTGCAAAACGAATGTTGAAGCTTCCATCACATTTATCTACTTAATACTATTATATATGAGAGAAATACTTAGTTACCTTGCTAGTCTCAAAAAGTAAAACTTCTACGGAATAGTTATAAAATGAAGAAATAAGTTGTAAGAAATTTAAATTTGACTTTGGGATTGTTGGACAACTCGAAAAAAGTATGAAAAATTCACTCAAATCTCCTTCCTTTCAAACTTTACCCGACAACAGATTTTTTAAATAAATCTTTAAAAAGCTATAATTAATCCGAGAATTTTGAGAAAATATCTTGGTTTACAATTTATATGTAATGAAAATTTCACACCTCTGCTTTAAAACCAATAAGATGTCTTTATTTTGACTCGTTACCATAGCAGCTAGAAAAATTCCGGAAATTTTTTCGAGATGAGGCGATAATTAAGTGGAAATTCTTTGACAGTTGAGAAGATAAACATATATGATCTGGTCGGGGCATTAGCCCGCAGAGTAGTTGTTTCCTGGAATTCCGTGTTTGCAAAATATCGTTTCTCGCCGATCGCGATAAAGGTCGACAGCTTTCAATGGTGTCTACTGTATGTAGAACGCTTCGTGCCTGTGACATTTTCAGTCCGGCATGGAGTAGCGAACGGCCGATAGATGTAGTTAGTTCTACACCGCGTACTCATGGTCCCTTCTGTCGGGTTAGACAGACGAAAGCAGCTAGGATTATTCGTCGGATACCTCACCTATGGCATACTGATGAGAGCTAACAAGCTCGAAACCGGTATATGTCTGGTGGGCGTCTGACGAATGACTCTAGCTGTTGCTATAGGTTTTCCAGGTGTAATTCAATGCTGGTCGGGGCATTAGCCCGCAGAGTAGTTGTTTCTTGGAATTCCGTGTTTGCAAAATATCGTTTCTCGCCGATCGCGATAAAGGTCGACAGCTTTCAATGGTGTCTACTGCATGTAGAACGCTTCGTGCCTGTGACATTTTCAGTCCGGCATGGAGTAGCAAACGGCCGATAGATGTAGTTAGTTCTACACCGCGTGTCAAACAACTTGTTGATCTTCTGTATCAACTCGTGACATTTCAGTATACACTTATTAGAGTCAACGTACATACGCTTTGAACTAGTAATTGACGTCTACTGTGACAGCACCGTTTAAATAAAAATGACAAATCAACATGTGTCAACAACAACAATACCTTTTTTACTGAACTTGAAAGGTATTTTAAGCTAATATAAATCAAAACTCCTACAATTACTATCAATGAAGTCATATGTATGTTCTGTGATACCAAACATCTAGGTATGCTAATGAACAATTCCACAGACAAACCTCTATCCAATAATTATCTAAAGAAATTAATCTATCTAAATTTACTAACCTGCTTTAATGACAACACTCTATAAATATCTAACTTCAATTTTGGCAGTGAGAACACGATAATTCAACCACAATAGATGAGATCTGACCTATTTCTGCATTTTTAGAATTGCTTCTTCAGGTGGCCTCCTTTAAGTTGAGTCAAATATCTAACTATAAAAATTATTATATAAATTAAATTATTTGAAATTAAATATCGACAATGACAAAAGTGACATTAATCTGTCAATGAATTAAATATGACATATCTACTTGAATAATGTGTACCCTTTATGTAAAAGTTTTTATATATTTTTAGGTATTAATAATATTGTGTGAAACTAACTACTCTGTGGACAAAAGTCCCAACCAGCGTTGAATTACACCCACAATATCTACCCATATATTCCTTATTATTAGCTTTTGTAACATTTTTTGCTGAATTAGAAAGGTATTTTAAGCTAATATAAATCAAATCTCCTACAATTCCTATCAATGAAGTCATATGTATGTTCGCTGATACCAAACATCTAGGTATGCTAATGAACAATTCCTAAAAATGCAGAAATAGGTCAGATCTCATCTATTGTGGTTGAATTATCGTGTTCCCACTGCCATTAGTGTTTTCATTAAAGCAAGTTAGTAAATTTTGATAGATTAATTTGTGGAATTGTTCATTAGCATGCCTAGATGTTTGGTATCATAGAACATACATATGACTTCATTGATAAGAATGTAGGAAATTTGATTTATATTAGCTTAAAATACCTTTCTAATTCAGTAAAAAATGTTACAAAAGCTAATAATAAGGAATATATGGGTAGATATTGTGGGTGTAATTCAACGCTGGTTGGGGCTTTTGTCCACAGAGTAGTTAGTTTAACACTATATTATTAATACCTAAAAATATATAAAAACAACAATACCTACCTTCGGCGAGTCAAATTAATTTAAAATTTCAGGTTTGATTTATATTTGGGGTGTGAAATTTTCTTACCGAATATGATACGAGCGTAAATTATTCCTGGAAATTTAAGCTCTTGTGATATTATAAGTGAAAATTTTCATGGAATTTTCCCAAAATACAAGGTATAAAATGTGAGCCATAGTATACCTACTATTCAACAAGCATATAATGGTGGCTGTAATTAATAAGAGTGAAGATTACTGCGCGAGACATAGGCGAGTGCTGTAAATAACACGAGTAAATTACAACCATTATAGGCAAGCACAATACTATACTTTTTCCACGAATATAGACATTACACAATGTTTTGAAGCTCATAACATGAACATGATATAACATACAGTTTAAAACTGTCAAAACACCTTACTTTCAAGTTTGACATTTGTCGTTCACTTGATAAAAAGCAATGAAACATTAATAAACTTCTGCTATCATTTAGAAAAATGTTAAATATTGCGGTAACTGGTATAGTGGGTAGCGTTTGGTTTTTGGTTTTCACACCGGAAAATTGTTGTTTTGTTAGTTCATTCCCGATTCTTTGAAACCAGTGAATAATATTTTAATATTTTATTATTCACTAGTGAATAAGGGGTATTATTATTATTACACATGTATAATGAACATTTTATAGAATAGTCATGGAAAAATAACATGCAATACTGTAATCCAAAATGTGGCTTTTATAATGACTAATATTTAAATCCTAGTCCTGATGGTTAATAAAGTAAAACCAGAATACTATTTTAGAGTTATTTCTATAGGATACCAAATAATATTTTATAAAAATGTTAAAAAATAGATGCAGGTCCTTCCCTACTGTACTATATACAGGGTGCCCCAATTTCGTTGCAATTGCAGGGTATCTCGGAAACTACAAAATATAGAAGAATGCGGTTTTCTCAACACTGGACTACTTTTTCAAGAAACGTATTTACAATCGGAACTCTCATAGACCTCTTCATTTTTGACATACAGGGCGAAATTTAAAAAATGCTCCTTTTAGATCAATCATATAATTTTCTTCTAATAATAGAGTTTTTTGGTATAGTTCAGTGGCGCACTTGTAATTTCTTTACCGGGTGTCTCTTTTAAAATATCAGACAAACATACATATTTTTTAAATCCCATTCAATTGCAATATTTTTGTCTTTCATATTGATATATAACAATTGCTATTTTATATTTTGAAAATTGTCAAGAAACATGAATGTAAGATTCCAAATGATGGTTGTCAGTAGAAGGTGATCATTTTTCCATTCATAATTTCAGGTTCAATTTTCTCGAGAAAATGTAGATATTTAACGTTTTCATATTAGACTTTTTCTTCACAGATATTCTTAAGAAAGTGCTCAATTTCTTTTTCTACTACAAACTCCTCACCCTGCGTGTATTTGTAATATCTTCTGAATGAACAAAGTAAATTCTCCAAACCTATCTGTAAATTGTTACAGTACCCAGTATTTAAACTACTGGTGGGATCACTTGAGTGAAATATAACTGTTATTCGGTTATTGCAATAACCGAAATCACTCGGTTATCAGTTAGGTATATGAGTAACGAATTATTTATTTGATTTATTTTACTGTTCACTAAGTGTAGGCTTGCCACTTTTTCATATGTTCAAGTAGGTCCTTTTAAATTCTCAATTAAGCACATTACTTGTCTTATCGAATAGCAGGGGTTGTATACATCAATTTACGTCGTATTTGAACATTTCTTTACATATTTTGGTTTTGTCTCTTTGTGTTCCGATAATTATATTTTAATATGAACAAGTACGACATTTCTAATAAAAGTAACGACGGAAGGACATAGAGGCTGCAGTAAGGATAGGTAGCGACCCTACTGTTTACTTAAAATTTATGTGTTTGAGCTCAACATTTGTATAATAACACAGCCCCACAAAAAAAAAGTTCATACACAAGAGAGTGACATATGTATTCCCATGTACTTTTCGACGCTGAATCCGATCCCGAGATCAGAATTGGGCCTACACGTCTGGAATTGGCCCCAGGGGCCGAAAATAGCCTGAAATGCGGTTCCCGGGATAAGGCGAAGTCGACGCTGAATTTCGGAGCTAAAGCCGGATTTGTGCTCGAAAAGTTTATGGCCAATTAAAATTCCGAGTTTGGGTCCAAAATTCAGCGGCGACTTCGCCTTATCCCGGGAACCGCATTTCAGGCCATTTTCGGCCCCTGGGCCCAATGAGCTCCGGATCTGATTCAGCGTCGAAAAATACATGGGGATATTTTTACTGTTTAAGAAAGGTATTTTAAGCTAATATGTATCAAATCTCCTACAATTCCTATCAATGAAGTCATATGCATGTTCTCTGATACCAAACATCTAGGTATGCTAATGAACATCCACAGACAAAACTCTATTCAATAATTATCTAAAAAATTTAATATATTTACTAACCTCTGGAGTGGGAACTCGAAATTCAACCACAATAATTGAGATCTCACTTATTTCTACGTTTTATAAGGATCGCTTCATCAGGTGGTCTCCTTTAACTTGAGTCAAATATCTAACTATAAAGATGATTATACCAATAAATTAAAATTATTTGAAATTGAATGTCAAAATGAAATATCGACAACGTCAAACTGATTAACTGTCAATGAATATCATAACAACCTACTAAAATAAATAAAAATTAATAAAAAATTTTACCTTTTATGCATAGTTTTTTTCATATATATTTAGGTATTAACAATATTGTGTGAAACTAACTACTCAGTGGACAAAAGCCCCAACCTGCGTTGAATTACACCCACAATATCTACCCATATATTCCTTATTATTAGCTTTTGTAACATTTTTTACTGTTTAAGAAAGGTATTTTAAGCTAATATGTATCAAATCTCCTACAATTCCTATCAATGAAGTCATATGCATGTTCTCTGATACCAAACATCTAGGTATGCTAATGAACATCCACAGACAAAACTCTATTCAATAATTATCTAAAAAATTTAATATATTTACTAACCTCTGGAGTGGGAACTCGAAATTCAACCACAATAATTGAGATCTCACTTATTTCTACGTTTTATAAGGATCGCTTCATCAGGTGGTCTCCTTTAACTTGAGTCAAATATCTAACTATAAAGATGATTATACCAATAAATTAAAATTATTTGAAATTGAATGTCAAAATGAAATATCGACAACGTCAAACTGATTAACTGTCAATGAATATCATAACAACCTACTAAAATAAATAAAAATTAATAAAAAATTTTACCTTTTATGCATAGTTTTTTTCATATATTTTCAGGTATTAACAATATTGTGTGAAACTAAATACTCAGTGGACAAAAGCCCCAACCTGCGTTGTATTACACCCACAATATCTACCCATATATTCCTTATTATTAGCTTTTGTAACATTTTTTACTGTTTAAGAAAGGTATTTTAAGCTAATATGTATCAAATCTCCTACAATTCCTATCAATGAAGTCATATGCATGTTCTCTGATACCAAACATCTAGGTATGCTAATGAACATCCACAGACAAAACTCTATTCAATAATTATCTAAAAAATTTAATATATTTACTAACCTCTGGAGTGGGAACTCGAAATTCAACCACAATAATTGAGATCTCACTTATTTCTACGTTTTATTAGGATCGCTTCATCAGGTGGCCTATGCAAAAAAGGTAAAATTTTTTTATTAATTTTTATTTATTTTAGTAGGTTGTTATGATATTCATTGACAGTTAATCAGTTTGACGTTGTCGATATTTCATTTTGACATTCAATTTCAAATAATTTTAATTTATTGGTATAATCATCTTTATAGTTAGATATTTGACTCAAGTTAAAGGAGGCCACCTGATGAAGCGATCCTTATAAAACGTAGAAATAAGTGAGATCTCAATTATTGTGGTTGAATTTCGAGTTCCCACTCCAGAGGTTAGTAAATATATTAAATTTTTTAGATAATTATTGAATAGAGTTTTGTCTGTGGATGTTCATTAGCATACCTAGATGTTTGGTATCAGAGAACATGCATATGACTTCATTGATAGGAATTGTAGGAGATTTGATACATATTAGCTTAAAATACCTTTCTTAAACAGTAAAAAATGTTACAAAAGCTAATAATAAGGAATATATGGGTAGATATTGTGGGTGTAATTCAACGCAGGTTGGGGCTTTTGTCCACTGAGTAGTTAGTTTCACACAATATTGTTAATACCTAAAAATATATGAAAAAATACATGGGGATACATATGACACTCTCTTGTGTATGAACTTTTTTTTTGTGGGGCTGTGTAATAGATACGCATGACAAGAACGACTAACAAACAACTAAAAATTGAGGAACTATAGAAATGATCATCATTCATATTTGTAATTCATATTTTGCAATCGTCGTAGCCATAGATTACAATAACATTTTATGTTGACGAAATGCAGGACGGTCGTAAAATAATTTTTGAAAAATTTAAATAAATAAATTAACAAATTTTTCGTATACTGAACTGCATTGTGTATATATTGCTATATATCTAAGATTTATATATATATATATATACACATACAAAGAGAATATATTTAAATTTTTATGTATATACGCAAACGACAAGAATAGTAATATATCAGCAGCTGAGTATTCAAATGACCATCACTCGAGTTATCAATCGGTTTTTGAATTCACTTAAATACTCAGTATTCGGTTATTGAAATAACTATATGTAATAAGACCATTGTAAATAAACAATAAAACTAGCTAATAATAATTAATTGTAGGCGAATAAAATTAGCCAAATGATGTAGGCGAATACAACGTAACGTTTTTATATGAGCAAAGCTATTATTTTTTCTACCAAAATATTGATATCATCTTGCGTAACTGGGTCGGAAATAAAAGAGAGGTATTTCAAAATTTTATATACAGAGGGAAGAGAATCACTTTTATACAAAGTGGAAATAGCAACCAAATTATTACATAAGAAGTGCTTTTTATAAAAAGTTATTTCAATGTTATCGTAATAACCGATTTGCATAACATGGCAAGAGATGAAACATCAAGCTTAAGAACTTATAAGCTTACACACATAGGCGTCACATGAAAAGTTTGTAAAACTAATGCCAACTACGAAAAAAATAGCAGTAAAATTCATATTTGGTACTATTTTCATTATTTAAATGAATTATGGTTATCGGTAAATGTTTCTGAAATACTATCAGTTCTATTCGTTTGTGGTGCTTTAACTGGAAATTATTTTAAAATGTTCTGTAGGTATGATCCATACATTTTGTATTGTATTGATACAGCATGTTTCTAATATGCATCATAAGAGGGTGGTTCTATATTATAAAATAGTGGCATTGAGCTTATAAGCGTAGCTTATATAACCAGGAATAATGGTAGCTAGTAGGAAATATAATTTTCGAAATATCAGTTGTTGACAATTGTCTAAGTACACATAGAGTTGCAACCTACAGGTCAGTATTCTTTAATACTCAGCTGTATTTAAAATGTGGAATTATAACATTATAACTGTGATTTATTCCTGTGTTAATCAGACTTTCATTGTTACCCACATTTGTCATAAAGAAAGCAACAAACCTTACAAGAAATGGTGAATGCGCCAACGACAAATACTGCCACACGGAACGTTAAACTTCTCTTCAACTTTTAATTAAAATTTAAAAACCATTCTGTTTTCTTATTGTTTGAGGAATTTGTATTTATGATTTGAATATAGATATATCACTAACTAATGCAATGGGTCAAATTTACAGATATTACACCATCTATAGGAAGTGTGTATGATGTATGATGTATGAATACGCAATCTAGAAGGTTACGCAGGTTACTGTTTGCGTCGAACACCGGCAACGTTTATAGAAGACGTTGGAGTTAGTATGACCACGTTCTAGCACCATGATGAATGGAGTACATCGGTTGCTAAAGTATGTTTCCAGGCAGTGCCGGTATAACATTTTATTTTTTGAAATCACAAGTTATTTAATAAAAATCTGATTTTCATAGCCCTCCTATTGGCAAACTCTCTTATTAATTCAGAGAAGTCCATGTTTTATGCAGTTTCTTTTTCGATAAATGACATTTTCTCTTTTTATGTTTTCGTTTTCATCCCCTTTTAACCACCTGTGAAGGGCTGACAAATTAAATATACTTGACGGCCAAAAATCTAGAGAGTGATGTGTGTTATAAACCTGCTCACTATTTATGGCAATCAACACAAATGCAGCCCATATATTTTTCCTATAAAGTCGTGTGCGCATATCTCTGAAAGCATACCCGATTACACAGCTTCTGCTGCAGTAAGTACGCATGCGCTGCTGCTTTTGATTGGCTGCAACGAATGGGGAAATTGCATGATTTTTTCAAATACATGGAAATGAAAGAATGTATTATTTTAATCGAAATGCCGTTTGTCCTAGACAATTTGATGAAAAAATAAACTCAAAAACGGCTTTTAAAGTTTTGGTCTGACCACGCCTCCAGAAAACGGAGGCCACCATATTAAATATCTGTGACGTCACCAGCCGCAGTGACGTCACCTGTAAAGCCCAAAACAACGCAGTCGCAGTACAGTACATACGTTTAGGTTAGGTAGAAAAGTTAGTTTGACGTTTGTAATATTTATCACATAACATGTGATATTTATTAAGTGTTATTGTGTTAAACAGACACTGGTGTTGAAAAAATTTGCAAAATAGACTCGTAGAATGAGCACAGAAAGTGTATTATCACCGGGAAAATGGAAGAAATATTGCATTGTGCAATTACAAATACTTTCCGTACAGCGGCTAATAAAAAATATTTCTCCGTGCCAAAAATTGAAAAAAACTAGAAAAATGTGGTGTATGGCAATGAATCACGACGAAGGAAAAAGCGTAAAACTCTATCATTTCAACGTTGTATGTTTCTGAAGACCATTTTAATGTAAGGTTAATTGAAAATAAGTACGAATAAATAATGGAAGCGGTCGATCAAAAATTGTTTAGGTACAGAAATCTTTAGAAATATGTATTTTCTTAAATTTAACTGTATTTGTAAATATTGTTAAAATATAAACCTAATACTACATACAAAATTGTTTCCGTTTATTTACAAATATGTGAAAATAATTGTTAACAGCAAAATAATGTGTCTTACAAAGGCTTTTTAAAATTTATTGTTTTATGTTACAAAAATTTGAATAGTAACAATGAATAAACAGATCTAACATAAAGAATTTTGTTTTTGATATCTATTACTTTTGCTTTACATGTTTACATCCTTCTTACAAAACAAATTATAGGGCTGTTCGCCTTATTTATTTTATAGTTTTTTTTTCAGAGCCTCAGTCATGTCACTACCTTACACAGTATTGACATTTCTATGACTTGTTCAAAAGAAATGTCAGTAATGTCACAAAAAAACTCAGAAACCAATGTCTATTTACGTCACGATCACCGTGAGTATCTACGGAAACATAAGCAAGATGGCTGCGTTACTCCGGCCGTTGACGTCACACCAATAATAACAGTGTTTTCGATCACGTGGTTTTGTTTACATTCTATGGCAATTTATTAATGTTAATATTTTAATTATTATGTGATTATTGCCGCCAGACATATGTTCTGACCTTTCAATATGTTTGAAAGTTTACCTTGTAATACATTTCAAACCAATATAAAATTCATGCAACTTCCCCATTGACAGATCCACCCGTTCCATTTCCAGAGCTATCGCACGATTCGCGTGTCGCGCTTGTCTACAAGCTAGCGATTAGTCACTCTCTAGATTTTTGGCCGCCAACTATAGTATGTGGAATGGCTTCCACATAAAACCTTCTTATTTCCAACGTTTTCTTTGAAAATCGTTACATGTTTTTAAATATATTTATGACCCAATAGTTTAGTCTTCAGAAATATGATTGGGAATGAAAAATGAAACATGTATCAACGTTTGCTGCAGATAACGTAACTATCATCGGATGCTTCTAGAATTACCAATTTAATGTGAATTCGATGAAATAATGCTAAGCAGGTACATAACTTAATTTCAAATTTTGTAATTTTGTTAATAAGTTAACGTAAAAAATGTGTTTTTGTGTGTCTTTTTACTTGCACGGGCGTACAGTGCAGTGTAGTTAATAAGCATAAACAATTAAAAATGAAATAATGAACAAAAAATTCCAAATTTCGCTTTAAGAGGCATATAATTTAGTTACAAAGACCCATAGGAAATAGTTGTAGTCTTACCTCTCTAGTTTTCCGAAAGACATGTTGCATATACTAATAGGAAAACTCTACATTCCATTATCATTTATTACACCGTCGCTACTCTGGATTTAATTTTTTGAGGTTGTTTATTGAACCCTCTGTAACATACCTGGTAGCGCCTATGCTTGTGCATCATTTACATAAAATTCCTCTTTCAGGTATAATCAAATTAAAACAGCGCCTACAACCTCAAGCGCGTCCATGAACCTGTTCCTGTATACGTCCCTCTCCCCTGCATGCATATTTATAACTACATCTAGCAGAGTATTATTTTTGAGCACGTCTGGAATTAATCAGCGACTCTTCAGCCCAGAGGGTTGTAAACTTCGAGTGGCTCGCGAGCGGATTTAAATGACAAAGCACGGACGCGCCCGAAAAGAAAGGACGGGATACGATTGTATCAAAATCGTCTTTTTATTGCCGGCAGATAATAGAGTTTTGGATGTTTGGATTTAATTGGAGGTGGCGAGGTACGGAAGTGACAGTTGGAAGACGAGAAAATGAATACGAGCATCCACCTGACCAAGCAAATGACGAAGGCTTCATCGATTTGTGTAGGACGTCACTTCAGAAGAGACATATATGTCATTCGGAACATTGTGTTGCTTCTAGAGCGAAACTGTGATATATAAGCAGTCGAGACATAAACAGAGTGGTTGGCTCACTTGAAACTACTTCATAATACATAGAGCGTGTGTAGAGCGTTACTGCCTATACTAGCATCAACCGTCTTACAAACGCAGATGATTCAACTGCTAAGTTGTTACTTCTTAGCAGTGCAAGCCTTTCTAGAAGGAAACAAAACGCCTGGGATCGTGTCCTATAGCGCTGGGCTTGTACTGTGCAATACACATGTTGTAAAGGTATGTCAGTGTGTATCCTTAATGTCTGTATCGTGATGCACGTCTGATTGTATCAGCAGCCACGTGTTTGTGTTGCTTCTAGAGGGAAACTGTGATATATAAGCAGTCGAGCCATAAACAGAGTGGTTGGTTCACTTGAAACTGCTTCACAGTACATAGAGCGTGTGCAGAGCGTTATTGCCTATACTAACATCAACGGTCTTATAAACGCAGAGGTTTCAAACGCTAAGTTGTTACTTCTTAGCAGTGCAAGCCTTTCTAGAAGGAAACCCAACGCCTGGGATAGTGTCCTATAGCGCTGGGCTTGTACTGTGCAATACACATGCAGTAAAGTTATTGTATCATAATGCACGTCTGATTGTATCATCAGCCACGTGCTTGTGTTGCTTCTAGAGGGAAACTGTGATATATATGCAGTCGAGCCATAAACAGAGGGGTTGTGTCACTTGAAACTGCTTCATAGTACATAGAGCGTGTGTAGAGCGTTATTGTCTATACTAACATCAACGGTCTCGCAAACGCATATGATTCAACTGCTAAGTTGTTACTTCTTAGCAGTGCAAGCCTTTCTAGAAGGAAACCCAACGCCTGGGATAGTGTCCTATAGCGCTGTGCTTATACTGTGCAATACACATGCAGTAAAGGTATAACCAGTGTGTATCCTTAATGTCTGTATCGTGATGCACGTCTGATTGTATCAGCAGCCACGTGTTTGTGTTGCTTCTAGAGGGAAACTGTGATATATATGCAGTCGAGCCATAAACAGAGTGGTTGGTTCACTTGAAACTGCTTCATAAGCTCAAGTTAGTCGAACTTAGTTAATGTCTAATTAAAACAAAATGACATTTTTAAACGGCAACAAGAACATTCCTTTAAAAACTTAGTGAAAATCGCAGTGTCGCGACGAGCTGTGCTGATTGCTATGGTGGATTGTTTGTATTGTATTTGTTTATTTAACTTTGTCCGAAAGACGGTGAAAATGAAAGATGTTATGTATGTATTTCTCTCATTCTTCAGGAAATATCTGCAGAAGTTGAAGAATCAACTGTGCGTTTATTACCAGGTAAGTCGAAAAAACTGTCAAGAAAGAAGAAATAGATCTGTCAAAGTACTGTAGACTGACAGCTTTCCTAAAATTGTTTTTACAGGATATAAAGTAAAGAAATCAACAAGAGCTGCAGGTGAAGAGTTTCTGATGATTAACGTAAATTTTCATTACAATAATGAAGATCGGAGGTCGAGGATGTGAAGATCGACGACCTACAAGATGGCTCGTATTCAGTGGTTCCTATACCTGATATCAAAATAAATATTTTACATAGGTTCATCATTGTGAAGGTTGGATTTTCTGTTAATGCTCTGGGTCTGTGTAGAAAGTTACATTTTGCTATGTCGAAATTAGTTACCACAGCGGTGATTATTTTAATGATATATATTAATCAGCTTGAAGCATCGCGGAAAACACTGTAAGAGATGTACTTCAAGAACTTTGTTAGCATATAAAGACAGGCATACTCAAATAGCTGGATATAGCAAGATCGGATGGATACAAGACAGATCAGGGCTCAGCAGCGAGAATATATGCAATGTCTGTCTGCGTTCAGATAATTTTAGAAGGATATACATAAACCAGACAATCAAGCAGCTGATAACATAGCTGAACTGGATTGGGGGTCATAGTGATGTGACAGGTAAAGATCTGATCTGATCTGTTGGTGATTGGATCAAAGACAGATCAAACGAAGATTAATGTGGCAGATGTGGTAAGCGATAAGACAGGTTTATTATGCAGTGTCCATGTACTGTTGCAAACGGAATTTTATTATGCTTAGCAAAACACACACGATTGTTGCGTGTCTACTAACGGGCAACGAATATCTGAAGAAGCATCTTTATATGAGTGGCTTGACCAATGGTGTGCGATGAAGGTTATGCGGCAACAAGATTCAGTATATATTATCCTCTGTGACTGTGATTGTCTAATGGTGAAGAGAGACAAATATCTTAAGGCGGCATTTTCCTCTCTTCAACAAATTGTATTCAGCAGAGCCTTAGCCTTTGCACGTAATACCGGCATGTATGACTACATTTTTTTATATAAAAGCTCGAAAGGTGTATGTCTGCTTGTGTATTAATTTAAGTTATTGAATAATGAACTAGACAATTAGAATTTTACTGACCTGATTAATAGCTGAGTTATTACTAAGTATCTTAGCATGCTTATTATTTGTTTATTGGCTAATTTAGTATTCGTTTAAGGAGTTACTTTGAGATTATGAATTATATATGTTATTGATGAAGACTGTTTATTATTGTTTTATTTGCGAATGTCATTAGCCATGTGGTACGGTATAAGCTATGGGGTATCTTAGACCTATTAGCTGCGTGTGACGTAGGCCGTCCGTTAGCTGTCTGTGATGCGGGGTATATCTCGGGGGCCGAAAGCTGCTTGTATGCGGCCCTGGTCTGATTAAAGACCTAGTCTTGCTAAGAACTATCTCTACAGAGATGGTCTGGTTTGCATTATTCGTTTACTATCCAGCTGCAGTCTGAGAGAGAATACGAGTATATTCCAAACATAGTAAAAGCTAATCTAAGTGAGGTTATGCTTGAGTACTCGTGTGTTTGGTTCTGAGTATATTGCAAGAGCTGCATGCCCGTGGATGGCTCCAATGGCAACTATATCCTGATCTAAGCTCAGTAAATGTCTTTGTTATTGTGAATTTATAGTTATTTGCCAGGCAACAAAACATAATCACTTGCGTCCAATGGTTCACGCTCTGAATACGTAGAGACGACTTATCAGAAGTGGGATATACAAACATTTTTTCAAATAAACTAGAATATTTTATCTATAGGAGTATGATTTATCATTTTTTCTTATTTCTCTGTGTAATACTTTTTAAATTCTCTAACACAATGGCTTGACTGCTTGACAGACTCTGTTATATCTAGAGATTTCAGCTTAAAGCAAAATGTGGAACGAAGGACCTTTTTTATCAGCTTTGCACCCAACCCCCCGGGTTGTAATCACACTGCAGTCTGTAAATTTGGGGTTGTTACGGTATCACCTTTCAGCGGAACATATTGAGCAGAGATAAAATATCACATTCCCTCGTGTCATCCCGTCAATATAAATGAGGGGCTTATGTTGTGCGAATAAAGGAATGAGATGATGCCACTGGCGTGTCGTAAATCTCCTTACAATGGAGCGTATTGTTATAACTATTCGCTTGGAAGTGTTGAAGTCATCAATTTGTGGCTGTTTTACTGTTATTAGCTCTACATAATGAATACTACTAGTAAAAAAAACATGTTTGTTGATCGTAACAAAAGTTATGATAGGTGTGCAATTTTTCTATATATGCATGGAATGGTAATAAAGATAAAATTTTCAAAATTTGTGCAAGAGTAATACCAACCGTCTGTTAAGAAAAGGGTAAAAATAGGTATTACTTTTTCAAATGGTTTTACAAACTAACAAAGGCTAATACAAAAAAGATATACCGATTTAAATTCTATAAGATGTACAGTTTCTGAGAAAAATTGAACACATTCCAGGACCATATGAGAGGTGACCCTGGATTATATAAACGCGCGTCGTGCTTGTTGAACGCAGGTATGAAGAGAGCATATATTGTAACAATTTGAAATATGCACATAGAAAATCAAAGGAAAATAACACCTGACCAAACTTAAAGGTGAATAAAATTAATAATTATTAGTGTAAATTTATAAAAAATTACAAAGATCTGTTAATTTGGATATCCTGGATATAAAGTTACTAAGAATAAATAATATTACATTACATAAAAATAATAATTTAATAATTTTATTATCAAGTAAAAAAAATTAATTCATAAATTTGCATGATGTCAACGTGTACAGTACATAAAGAAAAGGAATTTAAACTCAGAGCACCATATATTGAATGAAAGGTGAAAGTCTATAGATAAATCTGATATACATATTGTATGCAGACGAGTAACATTATGAAAGATATTTCCAGTAAAAATAAATCATATCCTGAAATATAAATTTAAATGTCAAATTATTAGAATTAATTCCAGAATTGTCAAAAGTAAAGGTGACTTTGCAAGAATCCCTTGTAAATGACCTAAAACACCAAATAAAGACTATTTTCATTAATAAAATAATTAAAATTGTACAATAAAAACAAAAGGACATTTATAAAATGTATTAATTATAAGTAGTGTTGTGATAATGTGAATAAAAAGACATCCAAAGACTGTGGAAAAATCATGTGTAAGGACCTTTTAACATGGCAATCTACAGAAAGGATAAAAAACAACGAAGTTGTTGTTAGTGACGGCTTGGGTTTAGAACAAGGTAGAAGATTGCAAGAGAGCTCCCGAAAATCTACAAAATTTATTAGAACAAACAAGTATAGTGCAAGAAAATATCGACTCACCAGCTAAATATTCAATAACAAAGTTTTAACTTATAGTGTATTTAACGTATAGTTTGGTAAAATTATCATCAGAGAAGTAATATTAAAAAGACAATATTCTTTATTGTTTTCAAATTGATACTAGAACCAAAAACTATTAATCTTTCAAGTGTGTTACTATTTGTTACAAAATAAAACCCCTGCATATTTTGAACCGACTCCTGAGTTAAGTTTTTTTTTTGCTGTTTTAATTTGTGAAACTGTGTCTAGCAAGGGATAAACAAAAAAATTGTATAAATAAGATAAGATAAAAAGATAAAAAAAAATTAATATAAAAGGTTTGTATTGAACAAAATATAGCTTAAACACAACATACATTCATAAAACATAATACATAAGAGGATCAAGGCGCCCAGCAAAATAAATATTCAAACTTTGACATTAAATACATAATAAAATATTTAAAATTAAAATAAATAAAAATTAAAATAAATTTAATTAAATAAAACATACACCCAAATAAATATTACAATATTCTCTCTCTCTCTCTTGAGCCCTGCTCCTTCTTGCACCCATCCAATCTTGCTATATCCAGCTTATTTGAATCTACAATGTCACTTTCTGATATTGCCGAAGATCATCACCCAGGTGTTTTTTAATCTTTGTAATGTCAGTGCCCTTATTCTGTTAACAAAGTTTTTGTACGTCTCTTGCAATGCTTTCCGCGTTAGGAAGCTTCAAAGACAAATCTACTCTTGAGCGTTTCTGACTCATATATCGTTTGGACATAGCGAAATGTCATTTTCTACAGGGGTATAGAAAATATTAAATACGAACCAGTATTTGATAGATCATGATTCTTCAAGTCGTCAACTTACAAGATCTTCATTAATGCAACCTGAAATAATTTAAAATTTATACCTGACATTGTCTAAATATTGAAAACTTACCTTAACCATCAGATCCTCTTCATCAGTAGCTCTTGTTAGAAGAGCTTCAATGTGTTGTCTAACACATTTGCTTTATATTTTGTAGAAATACTTTCAGGAAAGCTGTCAATCTACCGTACTTTAGCAGGTCCATCATCATGTGAATTTTCAAGGTAGTCTTTACCATAAAATACTTCATCCACACTGATGAAACCGCATACTTTTTGTCGAAATTCAAAAAATATGGCTGCCCTTTCTAGTCGCTTTTTCTCCAACTATTAAATTCTGCAAATTCTTTTTCGCGTAGTTCTTTCTACTTATCTGGTAATAAACGCAGAGTTGCTTCTTCAGTTAGCGTCTGCAGATATTTCTCAAAGAATTTCAGACACACATCAAAGGAACATGACTACACCGAGTGTAATTATATTGAATGATAGGCCAGCGAATACACGAACTTTTACCCTAAGATAATGCTAGACTGTATTTCTGTAGTTAGTTTAAGAACAAACAATGGAAATAATGCTTTTTGCAACATGCTGTTATTTATTGACAAGACATGTTACACAAAAAATAAAGTAATAAATTAACAGTCGTTATGATTATCGTTTTAATTTCAATTATGGAAAATTCAAATATTGAAGGTGTTATTAGAGACACTAAAAGAAATGAATCAAACTTTAGATATTGTATTGTACGAGTATATTATTTATTATAAATTTACCCCGGAACAATAATACGTGCACCATGTGACAAAAGCACTGAAGAGACAGACATATTTCTTGGAATCAAAACAAATAAATAAGTGTTGTAGGTATAATAATATTTATAATTGTAATATACTTGTATGTATTGTATGTTGTATGTATGTAGAATTTATTTTTAATTTTTAGTTTAAAATATTAAGTGCAGAGACCTATATACTTTTAAAACTAAATAAAATACTTATGTATCAACTACGAATTTTATTAGTATGTTTAATATGGAGAATTGCAGAGAATTGGTCCTAATAAATTTCAAATTGTCAGAAAAAACATAATATGATTTCACCGTATTCACGATCGAATTGATTCAAGAGGATTGTCTTCATGTAGCATTGCACAGTGAATAAAGACAAAGAAACTCTCGCGAAATAAATGGTACAGTAGAAACCATACAGGATGTTATCTGCTTACCATAGCGAGTAATGTATGTATCATTGCAAGAAAGAAAAGGGAGGGGGTATTTTTCACATGATCACCCTGTATATAAATCTGAAAATGTAACAAACAAATAAAGAAAATTGAAAATACGTTTACAGCAATATGTGAATTGAAGCAGATCCACACGAATTATAATAATTGAGCAGCGATATAAATATTACAAAAGAGATACAAAATTATCTTTAGACAGAGCAGTGAAAATGCAAATAAATTTTTATAAGTACGTAGGTATAGATAATCCCGAAATTAGTTAATTTTCCGTCGTATTTAACACGTATGTGGAGAATATTTTGTCATACACCACCACTGGTAAGTGCGCCCCTCCGGATATTAGGTTAACGCGGTTTTCGAGTCTAAACTTAGAGATTACGTCCATGTAACGCCTCACACCGCTGCAACTTTGATATTTATTCACAATTAAAACGATTTTAGAGCCAGACTGGTCGACGTAGTTTCGCAATTACCCGCTTTTTTATAGGAGAGTTTCCGCTTCCGCCAATATGGGGTGCGCTTTTGAAATTAGTTTATTGCGGTAATTTCATATTAGGATAAGATTAAAATTTCGCTATAGTTTTTCCGGCGGACGTTATCAGCTCGAGCTTGTTGCGAGGTTAATTTAAATTTAAGTAATGCCCCAGTGTTTTTTTTTAATAACTGTATCGGTTTAGTGTTCTGATTTTATTGTGATACAGTATTAATCTGGATTCATAGTACACAAAACATAAGCAGTATGCTATAACCATAAGACGTATTAAAAATAAAGTATAGGGAAATACATATGATCATTCATAGACACCGTAATATATCCCTATGCCGTAAAGATATGGTTCATTTTTATTTCTTATGTTTATCGTTACGGAATCGGTTAAAATCGTGCATAATCGAATAAATTCGGATGTCACAGAACCAGATTGAAAATGTGCTACCAGAGATTCTGTTTTGTGTTCAGTGAGTTCCTTTTATGTTTTAACATATATTTACTACATATATGTCTAATAAATACACACTTATAATGAAAAACAGACAGAAATTGAATGTTTAACATATATTGTGATTAGTATAATGTGTGTGTGATGATAATGATATAATAATAATGTAATTTTTTTGTATTATGTGTTAATTTTTATTGGTCGCCAATGTTTTATTTATTGAAATAAGGAAAAATTGTATTTACGTTAAATTAATTCAAACGACTTACGTCATACGAACAGATAAATAATTCATTATATTTTCATCAAAATATTTAAGAAAGTGTAACTGAGAATAATAAAACTATATACTACACTAAATGTTTGCAATATATATTATTAAATTATAAAAAATAATTGACAATAAAAACAATTATAGAGAAAAATATTACCTGGTGATAGGTCAGTTGATTTATAAATAAAAACAATTTTTTACATTCTGCCAATATTTTGGGCTTTCTTCAGGGCTCTTACAAGTTACAATTATATGTTATATAATTTTACAAAATTACTGTAAAATAATTAATATAAAAATATAAAAAAATACATTGCACACATTAAAATTACAATTATTACCTTGAGAACAAAAAATTACAATGATCAAATAATCTAACTATAACTATTCCTGTAGTGTAATGTTTTTCTTTGTCCAAAAAGAATACAAGGATTTTCATTAAAATTATCCAATTTTGATGGAAGGATTTAATTTTCATAGACCGTTCGAGACTCGATAAGGAACCGAGGGGAATGGGAGTTAAACTATCATGCACTGGAAATATGGAGTCTTGTTTGATTTACAGAAGAACTAGAGCCCCAGTAGTAGGAGTGAGGCCCAGGTGGCAGGAAAGCTATAGCATGGGAACTTTTCCTACAGTATTTCAGGGTGAATCTCAGATGGACTTACACTCGTAAACTCATCAATATATTCTCGAACAGTCAGGCTGCAATAAAACTCAAGGTGAAGTCAAGACTGTACAGAGTGTCGAGCGTAACGCTCTCACTCGATTTGTGGTTTAAATGTCGTAGCTACAAAAAAATGTCAAATAGAAAAATTGTCATTTGTATAAATGATTCGACGTGCCTTAGAAAAAAAAATAATAGAACATCGAATTAAAACAATTATTTACCGAAGTTCAATTTTTTTTTAAATGCAACACCCTAAGTATTTTTAAATTCTGAAAAAGCATGCAATTCTGATTACATCCATATGATATACTTATACAGGGTGAGTCAGTCATAATGTCATTAATTAAATATTTTCAAATCATTATTTAAACCCCCTTTTCAGACTGTCACTGACCGTTCACAGCCTTGGTTGGTTACAGCTAACAGTTCCACTCGATGTCGACCTGATGCAATGTTGCCAAGTTGAAATATTTTTCTAGTACCTACCTACCTAGGCATTAGACATCATAAATAAACGATTGTACTTTCTATTTTAGAATCTCATATTATTTCTTGCTCAGTTCAGCCAATAATAATTTAAAATGTTAATGTTTAATGAACGCTTTCCAATCAATTCTATTAAAAATTGCAAGTAACGCGGTCCATTCAGGTTCTCCGGTAGAAAATACGGCCCAATCAAATGATTCCCGTAAACTCCTGCCCATACGTTGAGAACAAATCGCCTCTGAAAGCTAAACCGACGAGCAGCGTGTGGATTTTCGTCCGACCAAATGTGACTGTTATGACTGCAAAGAAATTAGCTTGGTTTGTTTAAAAATATTGAAATTACAAAACTCCAACGTATCTAATAATAAACTGAGTAATAAACCATTTAGGTACTATCGTTTGCAATATTAATGACACTCACTAAAATGAATTTTGCAATTTATTTTGAACTTCTGACGTATTCATATTGAAATCTGCTTTAAATTTTTAACATTAGTTATTAGTTGTCTCACTTACCAAGAAAGATTTAATGATATTTCTATTCAGAACTTCCAGAAGTTCAAAAACTGTTTTAAGAGAGTGTCATTATTATTGCAAACGATTGTACATTACATAAAAACGTTTAAAACGTGTTTAAATACAAAGTAATAAAAAAAACCTTGTGTTGTCGACAAAACACTGTCCAAGACTAGGTCAATAACCTAGTTAAGTAGTTTTTGTACTGTTATTTAACGACAAGGAGTAAAATTAACTTTTTTATCAAGATACATGAATGAATTTTTCTTAAATATTGATTTATTTTTTAATAAAGACAAATGTAGATAACAAATAAATGTTTTCGAATGTTAGGTTATTTATTTTTAATAATTTTGATATTACGTTTTCACTACGTTTTACAATTGAATATGAATTTGTAGTATTAGTCGTAAGTATAATATAATTATTCAGTTTGTAATTAGTAATTACATACATCTAGCCTAGAAATTTATTGCTTTTTAAGTAGTATATGGTACTAACCTATTTAAAATTCCACTTCGAGTTTAACACGTCCCGTATCGCGAACACATTGAAACACTTGGACAAAGGTTCGCGCACTTGGGTGAAGCCTATTAGGAAACGACTCCGGTATTCGACAGCAGCGGCATTCGCATTTCGTAAACATTCCCCGTATAAAACTAGCATTTCCGCATATTCTAAATTAGTAAAATTAGGCATTGTGATGTGAATTTACGACCAATACATGACCGAAATAAACAAACTACTGCTCGTATTCTCTTCATCCCCCCTCTAAATGTGTGGTGTGATCTCTAAATTTGGGGGGAAAGAAATGCGCGAAATGCGGAAAGTGCGACTAAATGGTGGCAAATTTGAATAATACGCACGCTGAAGTGTTAGACGACGTTATGTATGTCAACATGTGGCAACGATGCCTTCCATCGGAATTAGATTATCATATGGCTGCGACATCAGAAAGTTTGAGCGTACCAGGAGCGTCGTGTTACCGATTTTTATAGGGTGATTTGTTTATTTTTTTAAAGGTCGAGTAAAAATTTTTTTTTTTCGATTTTCTGCCTTTATTAGGCCTTCCGAATACGTGGTTAAAATTAATGACATTATGACTGACTCACCCTGTATATTTATGCCAGTGGTTACTGAGATATAAAGGAAAATGTCGAATATATCTGATATAATACAATTATTAGGAAATACACCCAAAAATTTTAATGTGAGTCTAGGTGGCTGTGACAATAACCACTTGTCTCTGGTAAACTGCCAGATATCTAATAGTAATATCTAATATTGAGTTAAATAGATGGAATTAACTTTTCTAGTAAAAAAAGCAAAATTAAAGATTAATAAATATGTAATCATAAACTTAAATAAAATAAATTAATTCAGTACAATATATACAACATAATTTTACAAATACTGTTCGAAACGGCCACCGTTTATTTAAATGTACAGTGTATACCGTCGATATAAATTTTGCAGGTCAGTTTCTATCGTTCCATTATTATTTGTTAACTGTATTTCATCTCTAATTCTAACCTTGAGTTCTTCAACCGAGTTTGATCGATGTTTATATACTTTGGTTTAAGATGACCCCACAAGAATATGTCAAGAGGTGTAAGATCAGGACTTCTTGGGGGCCATAAAATAGTTCTATTTACCCCTATCCATTCTGGATAATTGTCATTTAAAAAATTTCGGATGCCCATGGTATTGTGGACAGGCATTAAAATTTTTGGGTGTATTTCCTAATTGTATTGATATATCGGATATATTCGACATTTTCCTTTATATCTCAGTAACCACTGGGATAAATATATAAGTATACCATATGAATGTAATCAGAATTGCATGATTTTTCAGAATAAAAAAAATACATAGGGTGTTGCATTTAAAAAAATTGAACTTCGGTAAATAATTGTTATAATTCGATGTTCTATTGTTTTTTTTTTCTAAGACATGTCGAGTTATCTATAAAAATGACACAATTTTTGTATTTGACATTTTTTTGTAACTATGACATTAAAGCCACAAATCGAGTGACAGCGTTACGCTGGACACCCTGTACAATTGCTAAATGAACTGGCAAGTACCAACATAGTTAGATTGTGCTCAATCCAAGGACATGAGAGAATTAAAGAAAATTTTAAAACATATAAACTTGTAAAAAAGGGATTTGAAACATCCTTCTTATGACCAAAGACAACCTTTGACATTCCTTATAATGCCATAAAGTGGACTTTGGTGATTTGTTCAAAAAGAACATTGTGAATACTGGCTTTCAAAACTAGGGTAGGCGCAAGCGAAAGAACCCTTAGATTTTCCTTCACAGAAAAGCGCAAATATAATGCTGAACATGAATAAGATCAGGTTCAGGGAGATTGCAGGATTTTTAACAGGACGCTGTCGATTGAAGAAACATGATAGTAGAGAACCGAATATGCCGAGGATGCAACTGGTTGGAGAAAACCGCGTTGCATGCACGAGTACTAGGGAAATGTAAATGCCTAGAAAGGCCTGAGATTTCCACTTCCTGGCAAACATATCTTAGATGCGAGAAAATTGAAGGAAATATGAAGTTATCAGACTTTTGAAACTTATGCAAAGAACAAGTCTGTTAGAAGTCTGTGATTGTCTAATGGAAATCACTTTTGGGAACTAACCCACAGGTAAAGGAAAAAAGGCATAGGATTTTATTTCCACGTCCATTGAAAAGCTTATATCGCACAATATAAGGATACTAAATTTCATAACATTTGCCTTACAAATAAAAAAGTTATAAAAAATACACTTTTTGAGTTTTTAGTCGGTACTTCAGCAACTACATAAAATATTTCATATTTATTTCAAGAAAATTGGAAGGCATATAAATGCGAAAGTTTTTCATAATTTAAGCCACCCTGTTTGTATTACCTAGTTCCTTGTACTGAGCGTTGCAATAGTGACAACCCAACAAACAATTAAAGTTAAAATTACGTTAACTCGACCTCTGAATTGGTCAAAAATTTTTCATAACCAATTTCGTATAAGAAAAGTTTACCTATATAATTCATCATTCATTGGCCGTTTTCCTTATGTGGGGAAAAAAATTAAAGTAATATGAAAGTTAATAATTGGTCGGCAAGAATTTTATTCCAATAATATAATTGGACCTAAAAGAAATACGGACCAATTTTATGTTAAAATTTCAAAATATAAAATACGTTATTACTAAAATATACCCTAATTATGCCCTTTATGTGACATACCTGCCAGAGAGAGACAACATTATATGTTTGATTTTATACATTCTAATAGCGAACAGGGATAGGAAGAAAAAGAAAGACTATAAGTCAGGCTACTAAGCCACAAGTAGAGTAGAAGTTAGTATATTTATAGATATTTAGATTTTAATATAATAACCTCTGTATTTTTGGTTTCCACTAATCAAATTGTACAACCCAGGAAATTTTTTTGTATAATGTCATGACCAAACTTTCATAAAAATAACGCGCCTTATAAATATACACTTTTACTATTATTTTTAATAATATTACTATACTGAAGAATAACCTAAAACTGAATGTACTTCGTCACAAATGTATTAACTGATATTATCAGGATTTTTAACAGGACGCTGTCGATTGAAGAAACATGATAGTAGAGAACCGAATATGCCGAGGATGCAACTGGTAGGAGAAAACCGCGTTGCATGCACGAGTACTAGGGAAATGTAAATGCCTAGAAAGGCCTGAGATTTCCACTTCCTGGCAAACATATCTTAGATGCGAGAAAATTGAAGGAAATATCAAGTTATCAGACTATTGAAACTTATGCAAAGAACAAGTCTGTTAGAAGTCTGTGATTGTCTAGTGGAAATCACTTTTGGGAACTAACCCACAGGTAAAGGAAAAAGGCATAGGATTTTATTTCACGTCCATTGAAAAGCTTATATCGCACAATATAAGGATACTAAATTTCATAACATTTGCCTTACAAATAAAAAAGTTATAAAAAATACACTTTTTGAGTTTTTAGTCGGTACTTCAGCAACTACATAAAATATTTCATATTTATTTCAAGAAAATTGGAAGGCATATAAATGCGAAAGTTTTTCATAATTTAAGCCACCCTGTTTGTATTACCTCGTTCCTTGTACTGAGCGTTGCAATAGTGACAACCCAACAAACAATTAAAGTTAAAATTACGTTAACTCGACCTCTGAATTGGTCAAAAACTTTTCATAACCAATTTCGTATAAGAAAAGTTTACCTATATTCATTGGCCTTTTCCTTATGTGGGGAAAAAAAATTAATGTAATATGAAAGTTAATAATTGGTCGGCAAAAATTTTATTCCAATAAGATAATTGGACCTAAAAGAAATACGGACCAATTTTATGTTAAAATTTCAAAATATAAAAGACGTTATTACTAAAATATACCCTAATTATGCCCTTTATATGACATACCTTTGCCAGAGAGAGACAACATTATATGTTTGATTTTATACATTCTAATAGCGAACAGGGATAGGAAAAAAAAGAAAGACTATAAGTCAGGCTACTAAGCCACAGGTAGAGTAGAAGTTAGTATATTTATAGATATTTAGATTTTAATATAATAACCTCTGTATTTTTGATTTCCACTAATCAAATTGTACAACCCAGGAAATTTTTTTGTATAATGTCATGACCAAACTTTCATAAAAATAACGCGCCTTATAAATATACACTTTTACTATTATTTTTAATAATATTACTATACTGAAGAATAACCTAAAAACTGAATGTACTTCGTGATAAAATGTGTTTAATAATCTTTCGTCACAAATTTATTAACTGATATTATCTGTATTAACATAATTTTAATGAGTAATCAATTAGAAATAATGAACAAAACATTTAGTGTTTATTACAACATGGCCGCTCAAATAAAATAAACTTTGAAGTCAATTTGTCTGTAAGTTTTAACCTATAGGGCAGATTGCCTATGCCAATGTTGACGTCACATGAAAATATTAACTTTGTGGTTGAAATTTCCTCCAAATGAAGATATTTTATGGTAACTTATTACCAATTAAATTATTACTAGGTACCTACATATAAAATTCTGCTCTTGGATTTATTTGTGATTGAAAATTCAAATTAAAGCCAATAATATTAAGTATGCGTAATAACAAGAACAAAATAAATATTTTCGAATGAAATTCAATTCGAATTTCAATTCACGTGAACTGACACGATAACAGTCATAAGTATACTTATATATGAAGTGTTTATCGATATATTATCATTCGATTGATTTACATAATATGCAGTGATGGCTTAAATTCGTTTTTTACAACTCTGCAATGATGTGTATGGCTTGGTTTTTACTGCAGATTGCCAAAACATAAAACAATTTCTACGCGCTATTACATGAAGACCTGCCGGAATACATATAACAAGAAGCTTACTCTCTAAAAGACCTTTATAAGACATACTTACGTCGAAGTATTATTAACAAGTAAATTTGGACCATAATATAGAACAATATTTCTATTAGGTTAATTGAAATGGTCAAATATTCTATAGAAGTTATCAACAAAATTGAAAATAGGTTTATATTGTATTAAAAATAGAACTTAATCAAATGAAGGATTTAATAGGGCAAAATAACTAGCTATTACTTTATTTTTAACTACTAGTTGAAGACAAGTTAAGTTTCACAATTTTGTAATAAATATGTAAATATTTACCTATTGTAATAATTTAAAATATCCTTGGAAATTGAAGACAGATTTCAAGGCGAAATTAAGTAAATTGTAACTTCGTCTTACACGTTATTGGAATGTTAGCATTTGAAAACATAGAATAGGTAAACAATATGTAATTTCGAACTATATAAATTGACATATATATTTTATTTTACTTGGAAGTCATTATATTACTCTTAGTTAACGCGTTTTTGACTAAAATTTTGGTATTATTAGATTTTGTAACATTGAAGGCTATTTTTATGGAGGAAACTAGTAAATCTTGATCAATTTAGGATTATTTTCTTGTGTAGTAGTCTATTAGGCTTAAATGTTAGTTGGGAACCGTGTATATCTTTCAAATAATATACCCCTTGTAATGAATGTAACCATTCACGCTTGTTCTCTACATAAGAATGCTGTTGATCATTAATATTGCTACTCTCACACCCCAATGGGCCACCGAATTCCAGCGCCAGATTTCAGACCTTTTTCACTCACGTCCAAGCGTGGCCGCCTCGCCTAACATCCTGCGACTGTTCGCGAGGACTCTTCAACCGCTCGCCGCGCCGCCCTGATTTAGATTAATTGCAGCGTTTAAGAAAAACGCCCGGAATTCATTAGTCGATGCCTCCAAATCCGGCGTAATGGCGGCGTTTTTGCGGCAACTTTCTGTCGTGCCGTAATTGTTTCCTGTTTGATGTTTAAATTAATTACCCCCGGGCCGCCAAGACTAATCGTTCCTTCTTGCCTATTCGGATCATAATGCTGTTTAGCAAGATTCACAATAAGTTTTTGTGGATGGTATCGATTGTAGGAGGCTATGAATTTGTAAATTCCCCTTTTTTGCAGCAGATATGCGTCAGTGGGCTCGAAACAAGGGCGTGTTATTAATGGAAATGTCGTTTGGTTGATGAAAGAATTTTATTGATGGCTTGTCTCGTTTTTCCAATCCAACTCTGTGAAGTTATTAATGAAATAACATAATGATGGATTTGAATTGCACCATATTGAAAAGTTTTTTCTGTAGGCGAATATTTAACAAGAGACGCTCTTTTAAGGACCTACAGAGAATTTAAAGCGTACGTATCGTAGTCGTTTTCCACATGACTGCCCAAATTGTAAAATGATGAATAAAAGAATGCTTTATTTTTGCTTTATTTGGTGCTTGTCAACGTATGGAATTTTATAATTTATGTGTTGATGATGTTAAGGCTGACGTTTCAAGGACAATGAATCGTATTTACAGATGCACAAATAAAATTCATCCAGTAGGTGGAGGTTCTTATTAGGATAGTATTAAGATATAATGCTGATATTGAATAATTTTCTTTAACTTTTGGGGGGAAAATATGCTAGAGAATATGAAAAACCGTGAAATGTACCTTATAACTGTGTTTCAGACACCGTGAAAAATACTTAATAATTTACATCAATTCAAGTGTTACGAGTTTTTTAAAAGAATTCTGCGGGATGTGATAATGTTTATAATGTCGTAAACAATTTCTTCAATGTGCAGTTGACTTGTAAAATTCAGACTATTTTACGATAAAACAACAGTTAAAAATGATTTCGTGGCATACAAATGTAAATAAAAATTAAGTTAAAGGACCGAGCAGCAGGCGAGGAATTTTTAAGTGCCGAAGCTATAATGACACTCTCCTCTACCGTGGTTTATATAGTATTTTTTCCACTACTAGCTACTACACCTTAAACCGAGTTTCAATAATTGATATGCAGTTTCACGAAATTTGAATAAATAGGTACTCTTAAGAGCCGGTTTTACAATCGCAGTATACAGGGTGTCCGGTAACTACGGGGAAAAAATAAAGGGTTATATAGAGCAGGTCAAACGAGTGCTAGTACTTCATATGAACTTTTTACCTAGGTGCCATTGTTGAGGAGTTATTGTAACTCAAATAAGAAGGTGAAAAATTAATATTGTTCATAATTTCTAAAGGGTTACTTTGATTAACTTGAAATTTGGGGGATCAAAGCAACTCATTCAATACAAGGACGGTTATGTTCTAAAATTTACGCAACTTTGACGGAGCTGTCAAATTTGACATTTCGCCCTCGCAGGCAGAGAGCCCTGTTACTTTTCTGCAAAAAAGGTATACTTCATGACGTATGAAAAAATGTACGGTTGTCAAGATAATTAAATTTTTTGTATTTTGTGTAAAGGGGAATTAATTATATTATCACATTATTATAATCAAATTAGTAGGTTGTTAAATGTGACAGGAGACGCGTAAAAGGTGACAAGCATTAAGGCAGCTTAAAATTAATGCCCCTTTTAGTAAAAAATTAAAATAAAATAATGGAATACTCTTATGAAGAATATGCAGATATGCACTTGATTTATGGAGAAGCGCATTGCAATTCTTTAGAAGCTCAAAGAATTTACTCGGTACGATTTCCAGGTCGGAATGTACCAAATCGGAAAACTTTTCAAAGATGTGATCGTCGCCTAAGGGAAACAGGTATAAATGAATAGAAATGTAGTTACAAATTTATTTTAACCGTTCGCTATACAGGAAGCATATTGCCACGACGGGGTGGGGAAGGAGCCCTAGACGTGCCAGAAACGCAGAAATTGAAGAACATATCTTGGATCAAATAGAAGCAGATCCTTCAACAAGTCTACGAAAACTTTCAACGCAAAATGGAACCTCTAAATGGGTAGCTCACCAAGTTCTAAAAGAACAATTATTGCATCCTTACCATATTCAAAAAGTACATGCAATGGGACCGGAAGATTATGCTGCAAGATTAAATTACTGCAATTGGTTTTCGCGAAGACAAAGAAACAATTTAAATTTTCTTGGATCTGTATTGTTTACAGGATGAGGCAGGTTTTACCGGGACGGAATAATGAATTCCCATAATTTACATGCATGGTGTGATGAAAACCCTTATTTAGTCATTCAAGGCAAACACTAGCAAAGATTCATAGTTAATGTATGGGCAGGAATAATCGGTAACCAGTTAATAGGCCCTTTTTCTTTCCGGATAGATTAAACGGTGCCCTACATATTTGAATTTTTTACAACAAGATCTAAATCTACTACTAGAAAATATGCCACTGCAAACAAGACAGGAAATGTATTTCATGCATGATGGGGCACCGCCTCACTTCAGTCGTGAAGTTAGAAATTACCTCAACGCAACATTTGGTGATAGGTGGATTGGTCGAGGCGGACCACACTTATGGGCACCTAGGTCACCAGATCTTAACCCCCTTGACTTCTTCTTGTGGGGTTACCTAAAAGAATCGGTATATTCAACTCCGGTTTATACAAGAGAAGAGTTGATGGCAAGAATAGAACATCATTGTAATGAAATTAAACGGAATCCACAAATGCTATTTAGAGTGCAACAACATAATCTTAAAATAATAAGGAAGTGCATTGAACTAGATGGAGGACATATCGAACATTTACTGAAGTAACCTCTTTTAATCTATATGTTTAATTTTTAACTTTTTTCTGTTGCGTTGTGTCCCCGGTTGTAGCTATACACAAAATACAGAAATTGAATTATCTTGGCAACCGTTCATTTTTTCATTCTTATTTGTAGAAAAGTAACAGGGCTATCTGCCTGCGTGGGCAAAATGGCAAATTTGACAGCTTCGTCAAAGTTGCGTAAATTTTAGATACATAATTTCGACCGTCCTTGTATAATAAAAAATATTTGATTCAATTTTAAATGCACAGAGATACATTTGAATGAGTTGCTTTGATCCCCCAAATTTCAAGTTAATCAAAGTAACCCTTTAGAAATTATGGACAATATTCATTTTTCAACTTCTTACTTTCAGTGACAATATCTCCTCTACAATGGCACCTAGGTAAAAAATGTATATGATGGACTAGCACTCTTTTGACCTGCTCTATATAATCCTTTATTTTTCTCCGTAGTTACCGAACACCCTGTATACTTAGAATAAGCTTATACCTGGAATATATTCCATAGATATAATTCGAGAGCGTTTTACAACAGAGGAGTAAGACATATTGTCAGTATATCCAAGGAATAACTTATCCCTTCAAAATTGAGCAGATTTACCAGGTATAACATTATACTCTTCCCTGATTGGTTAAAATTTCAACATGGCTGAACTACATCGAACATATTATGTTCAACTGTCAAGTCCGCAAGTGTAATTTTGTACGTTTGGTTATATTTGCTATTTATTTGTTCTTGTGATATTTATATAACTAGAATGTTAAATCTACGAGATTTAAGAATATTCGATAGTGAATCGGATTCTGAAGATGAATATTTACCGAGATTTAGAAATCCCAAAACATTAATTAACTGTATGTAATTAAACTGCAGTTTAGTTTAGGTACATTACTAACACCTCCGTTTAGGCCCCTGTAAATTAGGACACCGCCTGCCTTCCATTTCTAATAACTGAACGCAATGTATACACTGTACAGAACACAACTAAAAACTCTCAGAATGTCAAAAGAAAACGAATGTCTAATTATGACAACACAAGTGTGTCAAGTAAACAAAGAAATTATTCCAAAATATATGGCTGTCTTTGTTTAATATAATGCTATCAGCTTTATAATAGAAAATACCCTAGGCTCTCAGCTGATATTCAGTGGTACCATCCACTTTATAAACCGTCATTCCAAGTATAGTTATTCCATCGTTAAAAATTACTTGTAAAACTCATGTCTGGCTTATTCTCGGAATAAGAGAAAGTATAAGATATACTTGGAATAACTATACTGCGAGTTATACTGTGATTGTAAAACCGGCCCTAAAAACGCTGATATCATGTACAAAAATCAAGTGGGTTCTTTTGCTTGAAATCAAACTTTGTGACATTTCACACAAATAAATTTGCAATTAATTTGACATTTCGCACAAAAAAATTTGCAATTAATTTAATTTAAAGCTATAAATCATGGAAAGTGAAACGGGAAGTGAGAAAAATGGCAGAGAATGTTGATAACCAACTCCTGCCAGAAAAGTCCAAACATATTTACGTAAAAGCATACACAGTTTTTAAAGATTGATGTCTTACAAATAACGTCGTCTATACCTCAGAAAGTCTCCTACTAGCATACTTTAAAGAGCACGAATATAATAAAAAGGTATACAGTCTATGGTGTAATTTTCCAATGTTAAAGGCAACCATAAAATTAAAAAATATTATATATATTGACGTTGGAATATACTATAAATTAATTGCATACCTAAAGCGAAAGAACGCCTCGTATGGACCCAAGAAATCGCCTGTGTTTTCAGAAGAGGATAATACTAGATTTATCACAGAAGCACCTGATGCCGCCTTTCTGACAGCAAAGGTAATTTTTTTAGTTAACTAAAGACTTACTAATTCCTACTCTACAGGTAATTCTTGTCATTGGAATTGCAGGCGCCTGTAGAACTAATAAACTCTGCAAAATGTTGATGAGTGATGTTTATGATCGAAGCGGTATAATTATAATAAAATGACCTACCAGTAAGAATGGTTCAGCAAGAAAATATGTCGTGATGAAATCCCTGTGGATTGAGGTGGTAAAAAAGTACTTGGGGAAAAAACCTACACCAGATTAACAAACATTATTTAATGGCTTCCGAAATGGGGTGTCAACACGGCAAAATATGGGGCACAACACAATTAGCAATATGTCCAAAGTGATCGCAAAGTTCTTGAAATTCCAACATTATGAGAATTACACGGGTCATGCCCTTCGCAAAACTTTAGCTACCATATTGGCTGAAAATGGGGGCGATATAATGTCCTTAAAGTGTCAGGGTGGTCGGCGATCTTCAGGGGTAGCAGAAGAATACATTGAAGAATCAATAGCCGATAAGAGACGCATTGCCGGAATGATGCAAGGTGTGCAAACATCGGCGTCATTTCTTGTCGCTCCTTCTGCCTCTGCAACTATTACTAATGCCACTGTTGAGTGTGATGTTTCACCTAATTCGCCTACTCCGAGTATAATTCCAAGCACTTCGTTTTCTCCAAGACACCCCGTTCACGGAAATCAAGCTGATAATGCTGCTAGTGCCACTACTACGTCGTTCAACATTGGAGGAGCATGCATCAATATGACATGTCACAATTGCACAGTTAACTATTATTTCCGATAAGTTCGTGGTACTGATAATTATGTTCACATGTTCTGGTTATTTTCTATTAAAAATGTGTTTCATAACCTCTGTACTTATATAACTGTCAAGTGTCAAAATTATTAAGTGTCATTTTTATTATTTACCTTGGTTAATAAATCAAGGTCATCATTATTCACCCAGGTCAAAATAGTATATTAAACAACAAAGTTTCAAAACGACTCTTTGCGCACGAGCGAAACATACAAGTCGAGTGATTATGCAAAGAGGTTTTCAAACGAGTTTTTTATGATACTTTTTATACGACTGCAAACAGAGACCACAAAAATCAAATTTTAATTTAAATCGTTTTTATTACTAAAATTACCAACGCATTAACAAAATAAATTAAATACAACTTTTAATAATTTAACTGGTTTTTATTAAGAAAATTGCTAACGCATTAACAAAAGATACTAATATTTAATATTTATAGTAACATTTGAACATTCCTTCAAGGTTACGCTGGGAAAAGCAGTATTATTGTGCACCTAGTTTTCGGTAATACAGAATATTTTTGGTGTCGTGTTTTTAGTGCAGTTTTTCAGCGTGCGGTCGTTGCTTTCTTGTTGTATTCCAGTAGACGATCGTTGTTTTGGTTCTGTGGCAGCAGAAGACACTGAAGACTCAATCTTTTGATCTTCCATTTTATTTCTCAAACAGTCATCAACGTAGCCTTCGGCAACTGTACTGGATTTCCACACGACATGGCGTTTGAGGGTAAGCAGATCTGAGCCAGAATTGACTAAAATTGTGGCCGATGAACGCCGAAAACAATGTCCCATGTAACTTTCTGGATTCTCTAGCATCAAAAACTTGGCGATTTCCCTAGCCATGTTTCCAATTTTGTTGATGCCAACGATTTGGCTTGAACATTTTCCGTTTTGATAGTTTTAAAAAATCTGTCTGTCTTCAGCACAGTACTTTTTTAAGATTGTGTAAAGATTTCCTGTAATTGTAAAACACCTTGGTACCTTTGTTTTTGTATTCTTCAGTTTAATCAGCATAGCATTGTCGAAATCTTTGGTGTCTTCTAATTTGAGATAACCTAATTCCTCCCTTCGACATGCTCCAGATAGTCCAACTGCCACCACCGCCTTGATGAGTGAATATCTGTCGTCTGATGCTTTCGTCAAAACCCGGTAAAAATCATCTGTGAGGATTTGAGACTTATTTGGGACGTAGTTTTCGGATTTTCGTTTGATTAGCGCTTTCAACTTTTTATAGTTTCCAATATCTATGTTGTGATTGGCACTTAACGTTGACTTGAGCATCAAAAAAATCGTCCATAACGTCAAAGATTTATATTTCTTAGATAGTGCTTCAAAATACACCATTACTGCGTTTTCTGAGAAAGTTTGGACATTTTTGGCTAGTCGCCAGTCCATAAATCGGCTTAACTCAGCTTCATACCTGCTTCTGGATTTTGTGGGCAGCAGTTCCGAACATATTTCGCTTGCTTTCTGTAAAATCTCTTCAGAATCACACATTTTCACACCCAAACTTTGGGAATTCAATAATTTAGAAGTATCTAATCAACAAAATAAAGGAGCCGTGACGGTTATGAAACTCAGCCAACTTGAAACATTGCATAATTTGGGTGACAACATCAAACAAAAATCACAATCTGGAGAGGCGTGTGCAAAGATGACATAACCGTGTGCAAAACCCCCTTTTGCAAGGCAGTCGTATAAAAAGATATAAGCTTACGCATGAAAAATAGGTCGATAATGGTGGACTTATAGGCTAGCAGAGGAAAAAAAAATGAAGGTATCACCCTATTCCCGTCTCTGCTGAGTTAGGGCCAATATCGTTTATCCTGGTCTGATAATCTTTAAAAATTACATATGCCTAAACCTTTTTGTTTAACCACCCACAAGCTCGTGGCAGGATGTTATCTGAATATCTCTGTACGTTAAACAAACAAAGCAGAAAATAGGCATAAAAACACCTAGGACCGAAAACAGCCCGTGAAAACCCGACTGGCCTGTTAGTTTGCTTTTTATTGCATATAATTCAAACGCGGCGAATGTGTTGCGGCTATTATTAGGGCGTTATTATGTGATTATTAAAGTGAAATCCCGCACGCATCCGATATGAACTGCTATTTTATTTTCGAGGGAGAAAAGGCCAGAGAGGAAGCGTGATAATTTGATACGGATTTTTTTACTGGTTTTATACGGCGGTTTTACGACTTTCGAATTGTGCCTTTGTAGAGGCAATGCTAGAATAAATTAAACGCCGGTTGGATACGTGGTTGAAGAAAAAAAAATTGATCGTTGAAATATATTACAACAAAAATATATTTTTAATCATTAATTATAATTATTAAAAAAATTGTTTGTCGTATATTGGTCAGTGGTCGCGCGGTTTAAGGCGTCAGTACTTGAATCGAGGTGACTGGATCGCTGTGGGTTCGACCCCCGCAGCCGGTAGACCGTATATAAGCTATATTCGTGGAGAGATTGGCATCCTCTCTGCGGGTATGGTAGGGTGGAAGAATGTTGGCTTGGGTCAATGTGAGAGATTGATACCGGTTGACATTTGACTACCCCCCTAATTAATGAGGTTTTCCAGGTTTCCCTCATTCCTGCACTGAATGGTGATTAGGGCCTACCAACAAGTCGGTCCTGGGCGCAAATGCGGCCTGCTTTTTCGACTTGGGCTAATCCTCGTGATTAGAATGAGGGGTAGAGATATTATTATTATAGTGTCCATCTATTAACTTGATTTTAAAGCTTCTTGACATGTTTTTGTTCAAGTTTAAGGCAGGTAAAAGTTATCAAATGCCAGATCAATTAGTAGTTACAAGTCATATTACCTATACAGTTACCCCAAAATTATAACAAGAAAAATTCATTTTTTTTCTAATTGAGATTAAAAAGTCACTGAATCTGATCAATTAGTATATGGATATTGCCACTTTTCTGCAATATTTTCTATTTTTTTGAGCCATGTTTGACAGAGCATTACCGAAATTTTTCTAAATGGGACGCTCTATATTTCATAGAATAAGTAGCTCTTCTATAAAGACGAATTCAGCTCTAGGTGATTCAGAACTTATCTTAAAATAAGTATAATATTTATTCGTCATGAAAAATGGAGTCAATATCGTAAAAAAATGTTGCAAAATCCTTATAGTTTCTGAATTACTGAAGTTGTACTATTTACTTCGCTGGGCTACTGTATTCTCTAGCCGATTCCGAATATTGAAATCCGATTACTTTTTTGTGATGCGAGTGTTTATATTAGTTTTAAAGTGTCAAAAATGGCTTACGTGTATAGCAAGTCGGAGTTGATTTAGATCGTTTTAGTTTATGACGATATGAAATGCTTTTGGAGAATAATTTTCCGATAAACGTGTGCCAAATGCAGCTACTTTTACCGCCATGTGCAGTGGAACCGAATCGTGGAAGAGATGGAGGTCCAGGGCATCAACGGCGTATTGCACCAGTGTGGCGTATCATATACGAGGCTCAATTATATCCGCACCATGTACAGCATGTCCAAGCATTAATAATACAGAATTGAACGAGGAGAATCGGTACCATAGTCTCTTGACTATAAACCATTTGGACTTTTTTTGTGGGGATATTTAAAAGATGAAGTGTATCGCACCGAAGTGGATACCTACTATTGATGATTTACGCAAACATATTATAGCTGCTAGAGTTCAAAACTAACAAGAAGTTGTGTTAGTTTGTAGAAACTGGGTACGACGAGCCCAAAATTTCGTCGTAAATGTCAAATTATTTTACTAATTAAACCCACAAATTAATTCTATTAATAATTAATAACTATAGCGGCAGAAGGAATTGAATTTGCTGCATAAAATAGGTGTTATAAAATGTTATTTATTCCATTCCTTAAGAATTTCTTTCCATTTTTTGTCCGGTCGCCGATTGCATGCTTTGCCGCCTTATCTTTGCGCTTTTACATTGGACCAATATCACTTTCAAACTGCCCTTTTTGATTTTTTTTATTAAATTGTATATGTAAGAGCCCTGTACATTCAAATTTTTTTAGATAAGTTCTGAATCACTGTATATTTACATTTTTGTCATAGTTGTTACAAAATTGAGAAATTCAATGAAAACAGAGGTTTTTATAGTACTAGATACTTTTTATTTTGTTACAGCAAATGTTCAAATTGGTCTCCATGAACAATACCCAATTTGTTGTTAATATTCATCAATTACTCTTTGAATAATATCTGGTGGTATGTTTGGAAACTTCTCTTCATATACAGTTTGCTTTTGAAATAACCCCATGTATTAAATCTACTGGGGTTAAGTCAGGGGAACGTGGTGGCTAGTCAAACGGCCCCGTGCCTATCTATCGATTTGGTATTGAAGGTGGCGTTGAGGTGAAAAAAACGTGGAGGGGTACCATCTTGTTGATAATAAGATAATAAGACATCACCAGGAGATATTCCTGTTCAATGGGATTAGGAAAAATTAGTTCTAGTGCTGCAATTAGCTCAAATCGCAAAACATCCAAATAAATGTCGCCTGTCAAATTCCCCTCAAAGAAAATCAGCAAACATTCACTTTTCTGGCCCGTTGTGTATGTTTTCCTAGCATCCAGTACCAATTTGTCCAATACCTAGTACTTTGTCTGCTCACGGTTCCGTTTCAGCAAACAGTTGCTTCGTTAGCGATAATTTAATTATTTTTGTTCGCAAAATAAGTGTTTTTCTTAATGGGACATTAATTAACTTCAAATATTCGGCCGAATGTCCCATTAAGTACGAGCTTCGTGAACGATACACGAACATGATTTTTTGTTAACTGGATTCAAAACAAAATTAAAAGCATTATTAAAGTCAAATAATATTTGTGGTATCATTACTTTCGTTACTATGGAAATGAATAATATTGAGCTATCGAATGTCAGTGCATGCGATAAATATGTATAGCAATATTTGACACACGTTTGAATTGTATCCTAAATTATTAAATTATACATTATACAAAGCTTTAGTATTCGTTCCAATGCCCTAGGCAGGCGAGGAACATAAACGAAACAAAAAAAAAAATCAACAATATGTAACATCGCATACAGGAATTAATATAGGGAGCAATTACTCTAACTTTAGTGTTAATTACTGTGTTAATATTATTAGTTGTGTAATCTATATAAATTTGGTAAATATTCCTGCTACGTTAGTAAAAAAAATGTAGTAAGTCAAAAATGAGACGTTTTGCGCGTCACGTTCTTTGACAATTTTACAAAAAAAAGTAGATAACCATATTTCGCTAAATTCATGTTTAGATTTAGATGATGTATATTTATACCATGAAATATAAAGCGTCATATTTAAAAGAAGAAGAAGATATTAATACTTAATGTCAAAAATGGGTCGAAACTATTGTAGAAAGGTGGCAATTTTTATATACTAATTGACCTGTTTTAACGAGTTTTTCAATTAGAAATTAATGCAAACTGTTTCATTATTTTGAGACACTGTATACAGAGTGTAACTTGGTGTAAATGGGGAGAATCAGTTTAGGGATAATAACACGTGTTTCCTATAATAATACTAATCCGAAATTATTATTATTTTTTATAAATCAAATAGACGAATTATTCGTTTTGTTGTCTGCTGTTATATTCTTATACCAACTTAGATTACGTAGATTGTATGATACTAACAGATTGACTGAGAGCATAACTGCAAGGATTTTAATTTAATAAAAAGGATAAAGAGTTTTCACCACTCAATTTAAGCATCGTCTACTAAATCGCGTCGCCTACGTAAAACATTGTCCTTATGGACGCGAAATTCGCAAAAATTCTCGCAAATTTTACAGATTTTAAATAAAATTATTAATGGCGGGATAGTGTCAACTTTTCGCGAATTTCGCAAAACATTAATATTATCCCTATTTTCATCATGTGGAGTTAATGAGTTTGATCGGACCTTCTAACAATCTATCATAACAGTTAATGACAGTTTTATGATGAAATTGATGGAAAATATTGCAGTTGGCAAAATTCTCTAAAAGTCTCGAGTAAAATTCTCGAGAATTTTTGCGAAATTCGCGTCCATGAGGGCAAGGCTTAATACTTCTCTACCGAATCAGTTGAATTTCAATAAATAATTCTGTAATGTCCTGTTATTGTGGAGACTTCAATGTTACTATTTGGAAACAGAAATATCAAGGTCGCAAATGGCAGAATTTGACAGTTGATATTATACTGCAATAGCTTGTCTTTAAATAATATATTATAGTATTTGATTTATAAAAAAGGTTTGTATTTTTTATCTACTATTGCGCCTAAAATATGTGCCACACAAAGTGGTTGTGTCTAAATATTTTAAGATATATACTGCAAAAGAATAATTAATTTTAACACAAAATAATACAACAATATTGGTGTTAATCGAGAGCCACACGGTATTGTGTATATTTTAACACATTTCTCTGTATGTAGCAGTGTGGTAAAGGTTTAATACAATCCACTGTGTAAGTAGGTCGTTATCATGTTTAAATTTATTGACAGGACAATCACTTTTGACATTGTCGATATTTAATTTCAAATAATTTTAATTTATTGATATAATAATTTTTATAGTTTGATATTTGACTCAACTTAAAGGAGGCCACATGAAGGAGCAATCCTAAAAATGCAGAAATAGGTCAGATCTAATCTATTATGGTTGAATTTTTGAGTTTCCACATTTTCAAAAGTGAACTTAGATATTTATAGAATGTTTTTATTAAACCAGGTTAGTAAATTTAGCTGGATAATTTTTTTTATAGATAATGATTGAATAGAGCTTTGTATGTGGAATTGTTCATTAGCATACCTAGAGAGATCAGAGAGCATAGATATGACTTCATTGATATAAATTGTAGGAGATTTGATATATATTAGCTTAAAATACGTTTCTAATACAGTAAAAAATTATTAGTAGTATAGTATATATTTTAATAAAGAAAACAAATAACGTTCTAGTAAATTACAAACAATGAAACAACAAACAGTACACAAATATGTATTTAGGCATTACATAATAAGACGAAAATTAACTGGTTGTGATCTTAACGTTTCTTTCTCTAAAATTACAAGAAAATCAAAATACAGAGATAGTCAACAATATACAATATCAGAGTGAATTCAGAATATTTCTTAGAGTTCTAATTAGTTTTAGCTTTATCACAATTATCAGCAGAATTTAAATGTTCTTCATTTGAATACCGTAAACTAGAGTTAACTGAACACAACATCGCAACATGACCAGGACGTTGTAGTGATGTGGACTATAATAGTTGATATACTACAGTTGCGCAGTTGTGCTCAGTTAATCAAAAGCAGGGACGTCGACGTGCTAAGTTTGCACAAAGAGGGGTACTTTTAGCACATCATTAATGAATATTACACACATTTTATATAAAACGTATAAAAAACCATATTGTGTATGAATTATATATTGGGACGTTTTACCTATGCACCAATTTTTTTACAGTGTATCAATTAAGTTAGTCACATTATCGTTATTGTACCTAGTATTAAAGTGTATATTTCTACAAAAATATTTTTCAGTTCACTTAAAATTAAAGCTGATACTTTAGTAGAGATTTGATATTAAATCATGTAGTTTTTAAAACTATTGAAGTTAGCGCAATGAATTTCTAGAAACTTGTTAGTCTATGAACAGACTTACTAGAACTAATTTATAGAATGTGGACGCCTAGAAGCAAGTCCGATAACGGAAATTGCCATTAATTAACAGAAATGCTTATACAGTTAGGTAAAGGTAAATTGTTTACGTACTTTACTGATTGTAACTTAAGAAGAACTTGGATGAACCTTTCAGGCATTGCCCAGCTATCTTGACTGCTGCTCTCAAGTTTATCTTTTATACTTATGCGAAATGGTGACACCGCATAGCTATGTGGTTAATACAAAGAAATATTAGACAAAAATTGTATTAGATAATCGACAGTAATTTGGATATCCTTCATTTGTTATTCCAAATAAAATAAATTTCTCTACTTATTATTATCTTCAAATATCTATCGATATCAACATTTCATAACATAAAATAATAACTTATATTAACTATGTAACTATGTATGCAGAATTGGTCTTTAATGCAGAAAAAAATAATAATTACAGATTCTTGGGAATATTGGGAATTACAAATCTAAATATCAAATCATATATTCAGATTTTGCCAAGAAAATTGAACTTCAACTTTGCAGTGGAAAAATAAATCCTAGTACGGCTATGGCCAAAACGTCACCGTTTGGCACCTATGCACAGGCCGTAGCCTATCCATTGGTCGAATCAGTGTTTCCAGATGGTAAAATTTTTCAGAAATTTGTAAAACGAACAAATAAAAAGAAAAAGGATTTTCTTACACTAATTAATTTGGAACTGGATTTTTTACGGAATTTAGGCTAATTGTTAATAAAAATCTGCTATATATAACCTTACCGACATCTCGCAATTATTATTATTATTATTTCTTCAAGGCTAGACGGTTTAAACACACATTTTTGTAATAAGAAGCCTACATTCTCGTAAAAAATGCAGTTTAAAATAAGTACCTACATATGCAGACATTAATTAATAATTTTAGGCAGTTTAATATAATCCTTATTTTAATAAAGAGAAATAAACTAAAAGCGAATTGGTTATTCCTCTGTAAACGGTAATGTGTGATCCGAGATAAGATGTTTGTAGAAACAATATGCAGCAAAGGATACTATTTTAACACATGATAGGTTAGATGTCTACAAAGTTAGGTTCAAACTTACCGCTTTTATAGAAAATATACAGAAAACTAAAATAAAGTCAATCAGAACTCAACATAGTGGTATCATGGTATTATGGTCCACCTGGATTCAGCCCTCTAACAAGGTATCAGTGAAAGTTAACTACGAATATTTTTTTTGCACAAAAAATTAATAAAGAATAACGGGGAAACAAACAACAAATAAAGGATAATTCGCCCTTATTTCATCATGATCATGCGTGGCTATTAAAGTGACAGATAACGAATAAAAAATCTTTTATCCGAATACGTCCAGGTCAGCTACAGGTTATGTAGGTATATTAATTTCCTTGTAAATATGTTGACTTGTGGGTAAACACGTGTGTGTGAACTGAGTGTGGAAATATATTTACGTTTTTAATAAAAAAAATACGTAGCAATTAATTGTCACTTTGATTTATTTAATATATTTACAGAATATTTATATATTTTATATTTTATTTACAGATGTCTAATGAAAACAAATTAGCAGCTAGCGAACTTCTTCTGGAACTGATGGTCCGAATTGCGTCACATCCGCAGCAATGGGAAAAGGTTCATAAGTTATTACGTAAGTATGATTACATGCCTATTTCTTATGCAGAAAAGTTATGGAGACATATCTAATTATTGACAGACACTTGATCTCCGACTATACATATTTAGGACAACGCAATATGCAAACAGTGTAATGTGCCGCAGCGTAAGACTACAGGAAAGCAGGAAAAGTATTCAGTCCATGAGTACTGAGTACTCTATTTAAAAAAGTATGTATGATTAGTTGAATTCTGGATACTATATTCAAAGTGTACTTCAATTTTGAACACTTTTATTCAAGTATTCATATTATATGAATACAATGCTGAAGATTTACAATGTGTAGATTAAAATTTAATTCTAATACAATACATTTAAAAGTTTAAATATAGGACTCGAGAACACGAAAAAAATGTATTTAAGATGTACTGTCATGGAACTCCTATAATCTGGCAACTGTGGGCTATTTTGTCAGAATGTTTAACCATGTGCAAAGACTTGAATCAGCCAGTGGTGTAAAAGCGAAACTGCAAGTATTATTCTATATGAATAAGTACAATGGTCGTCAGCTTAAAGTCACCAGTTCCATGGTCCATTCTTTTCTAGTGCCATTTATTATACACGGTGCTAGAAAGGGACAAAACATGGAAGTGGTGACTTTAAGCTGACGACCATTGTACCTACTATATAGTACGAAACCATGATACATAGGGTGTTACAAATAAAAACTTTTCTACGTCGGAGAAAAGGATGCGGAAAATGTTGCATAATCGGTGATCAATTTTTATAAATATAATTAACAATTTTTTTTGATGTATAATATATTTTCAAGAAAAACACTCGAATTTCTTCTCACTTTAAACAGATGATAGGTATAGTATATACGATGTAAGGCTTATATCACATATATTTGTATTGTAACCAAAAATTTCTCGGTAGCAAATAGCACTAATATGGCGTGATTGATTTTATTAAAAATTAATGTTTAATTACCTAAATCATACTAAAAAGTTATAAGCAAATTATATTAACATCTCACTATTTTATCTATATTTCTCTTGCACTTTATGTCTATATAACAATACTATTATGTATATATTCTTATTATGCAAAAGATAAAACATATTATAAAACAATTTACATTAAAAATTGTAAACCAGATTCAACCGTTTAATTGACCACAGAGAAGAATTATGAACACTTTCACATCACTAGTTTATTATGATTTAGAAACTCACTTGTTCTGCCAGAGAAAGTTATCGGGACTCAGCTATTGGTTATGTTCAACTTAAAATAGTAGAAGTTGCAGGTACCGTTTGTTAGCCTTGTCATTTTTGATTTATTTTGAACAAAAACATTTTTAGGCATTTTAATAGTTAGTACTTCTATGGTCTAATAGTGAACAAACAGATTATTGAATAATTTGACCTATTTCTAGTATTGTTTCATTGGTGGCATGCTTTTTTAAAGTTAAATCAAATATCTATTCTCAAATATCAACTATAAATATTAGCGTATAAATTAAAAAAATTGAAAAATTTGGATGATTTTGTCATGTTATATATGTTTTTATTTATTAGTACATTTAACTAGATTCATTTTTATTTACAAAAGCTAATAATAAATAAGTTGAGCCTTTTCAAGGCTGTTGAGATAAACCAAACAGATCCAAGATATCTGCTACCGTTGCTGAAATATTTTGAAAAACTGAAAATAGCGATTTTAGACAATGCCATCTAGCGTCATTATGTTACAATAAAAAGGAAATTTATGAAGAATCGGTTTTCCTCAAAACAAGATTTCTACGGTCACTAGTTTCGGTTGTTATTGACGCCATATTGGTACTTAAATATACTCGCGACAAGAATTCAGACGTCTTACGTCATACGAACAAATGAATAATTCATTATATTTTCATCAAAATATTTAAGAAACTACAACTGATAGTAATAAAACAATATACTTAACTAAAAGTTTGCATTATGTATTGCACTAACGTGCAATAAACGGTTGTTTTTAACGCTAACAGATATCGAAAATTACGTTGACAATAAAAACAAATGTGTAACGTCAGCCGTGACGTCTGAATTCTTGACTCGAGTATAGTAACAAATGGATAATATAATTACAAACAAGTCAATATGTGAAACTACTATTTTATTTGAAGAATAATTATTGTTCTTGGCGTAAAACAATAATCATTACTCAACTCAAGTGTCGTCCATGTTTGAGCACCGAAGCTTTGTGAAATAGACCTATAAAAACAGAAAAGACTCGCGTAGCGTAGGTCTTCTAAATTTTCATAGGAATTGTAATAAATTTTATTTTTCAGACAATTTTACAGAAAAAATAATGGGTTAAGACATGGGAACTGTGGAGGCCAAGCAACCGGCCCATAAGTAGGTACCAATTATTTTGAAATTGTCGATTTAAATATTTGGACACCATTACAGAATTATGGGATCAGCATGATGTTGGTGAAACATTTCTAAAATACTTGCAATGGAAGATTACCAGTGTCATTTCTATAAAATAACAATTTAAATACTTCTGAGTAGTAAGGTTTCCAATAAGAAGAGCAAAGCTAGCAATTGCCGAATTTATCAAAATTATTAAATTCTTTAAGGTGCCCGTATCTCTCGCCGTAAAATGATCAAATTTGTGGTGTTTTTAGGTACTGAAATCTCGAAAAATAAAACTCGTAGAGCAAAAGTAATACCAAAAATAGAATTATTGATGTTTTGTTTACCCACTTTTACTATTTAAACTTTCCTCAAATAATGTAATAACTTTTAAAATGCATTTATATGACACACATAATTTCCTATTCTATTCTAACCCCACATTTTAACAATTATTTTCACATACTTATAAACAAAAGTGAACAATCTTATATGCAGAACTATGTAAGTTTATGTTATAACAATGTTTACATCTATAGTTGAATTTAAAAATACGTATTTTGAAAGATTTCAGTACCTAAAAATTCATTGGATACATCGCTTTCTGATGTTAAATATTGATTTTACTTCGGTACCTTTGAATATTTGCAGGTGGCATGAAATAACATCTTTGTTATTTGCTAAACTCTATATTATTCAGTTCTTAAATGTCTAAAATTATTTATATTTGTAGAAAACACTTTTTCAGGAATACGGCGCCCTTAAATAAAATAGTAGTATTACATACTGACGTGATCGTAATTTTATTCTCCATCTGTTACGATCCAATATTGCATTCATAAGAAAAAAAATAAACAATTGTTGCTCAATGGAAACTAGTTTTCATAGAAATTTTTACTCCTCTGTATCAAAATTCAGTTCATACTGTTGTGATAAAGTCGCTAGATGGCATTTCCTAAAATCGCTTTTCTCAGTTTTATGGGACAATCTTTGATATGGGCGAATTATCTTAATAGCCGTGAAAAGACGGAAGTTTTGTCTAATTTGACTTAACCTGTTTATTTTATGAATGTCAATGGTAATGGTAAATGGTAAGCCATGATAAACAGATCACCCTATATGGGTAGATATTGTGGGTGTAATTCAACGCTGCTCAAGGTTAGTTTCAAACGATATTATTAATATCTGATAAAAAAATTAAAAATATATCTTCTATACAGGGTGTCTACGAACGGGTTTTATGTTCAAAAATAAGAAAATAAAGTTTATATAAACATGGACCATGGATGCCTCGTTTTCGAGGTACAGGTTGATTAAAATTTTCTATCTTAAATACTATAGCTTTTATTTCTCGAAAACCAACCATAATTTTTGGTACACAATAGTACGTAGTGATGCGCTACGTTTACGTGTATAAATTTCTCTTGCATTATACTAGGATCACTGAGGTTGGTGCTGTTAAACTCATGTTTAGCAAAAAAATTGCACGCTACTGACAACTGGACAAGTTAGTGTCTGCCCACCCAGCTAACAATTTCTTGTTCTGTAAAAATTGTAAGAACGTTTCCAGAGCAAATTTTATAGAGCAATGTTTAGAACATTTTCAAAACGTGGGCACCGTTCTATAGAACCTTTTAGTTCTTTAAGCGGTTCTGTAAAGCTTGCAGGAAATAATTATAGAAGTCTTAAAGAATTTTTATAACACAGTTACAAAGCAATCTCATAAAAATTCTATAGCACTTTGCTATACAATTTTTGTGTTGCATGGTGTTATATTTAAAGAACTTTAAAATCGTTTAATTGTATCTTTTAAAAACAAAATGTTTCTGTATCGCACATGTTAGAAATAATATGGACGGGCCAATAAGAACCAATAAGATGGGCCTAATCAGCCTGCATAGGAGTACTTACTTACATTATTACGAATTGCTTAGTTTGTTTGTCCATCAGGGAGCAGTACATTTTAATGCGGAAAAGTTTTATCGTGAAATATGTGGTACATAATGGTAATTTTTTGACGCGCCCTCAGTTAACCTTATATTTCCTATGATGCTAGAAATTTAATAAAATTTTTGTTTTCTAAATTGATGAATTTAACAACCAACTGTACATAAAATAGTCAGAAAGTAAGTATATCCATATTATTGATATCATTTCACCTATATATATTGTACATATTTTTAATTAAGATTTTTTTCCTTCTTCACAATATGGCGACAGAAAGAAAGGCTTCATCTTGTACTTCCAATGGATTCTCACTAATATGACATTTTTGTATCGATTGCAATGATTATAGAGCAAATATGCTTCGTAAGCAACTACTTAATATTCACAGTGTTGTCATATTTTATTGTGGTAATTTCACTTATTTCAATCTTATTTAATAAATCTATTAAAATTCTTTAACTTCAACATCTAAAAGTGAAAATGTTTAAGGTTTGGAATGGTCTAAATTAAATATGTTACTAAATTTCTATAAGAAAATCAATTTCTCTTAGCAATCAAATAAATCTTATCTATCGTAATAAAATTTTCGTTCTGCAAGCAGATAAATATTTTTACAAGTCACGACTATGTTATACAAATTTCCCCATTATACTTTGATCAAAATATTTCGTACTATTACGGGCAGGTCTCGTCAGATTATGGGAAACCTACATATATAAAAATTATAGTTCTATAGCGTTTCTTTATGGAACAAAAAGGCTTTTTTTACTTATTTACTCTATAATGATTTTATAACAACTGTATTATTATTCTCTACAACTGCTTTAAAGAGCTTTTTTCTCTTAAGTTCGATAGCAGCTTCCATATTTGTAATTTGTTTTCCGCAGAAGAATTGTAACTTAACAACGCCTTATACAATAGTTCTATAATTAAACTATAAGCGACATTACGGAATAATTTTATAAGAGTGTCACAGGAGATGGTATAATTCTATAAAGCAGTATTTTGCATCAGTTTTACAGTAATTTGATTCTATAAGCATCGTTGCTGTAAAATTGTGTTATTGTACACACTTATAGGGCTACATTAACAGTTATGTTGTAAATGCTTTACAAATTATGCTCTAAGAACGTTCTTGCAACAAATTTAAAAAACAATTCAGTTTCTGAAGGCAATATAGTCTCATGTGCCACATTAATGCAACAATTTAGTATTCTAAATACAACTATAAAATATTAACAGAATATAAAACTCCTATTACTCTAAATTTATAGAACTACTTTGCTAGCTGGGCAGCTAATTCTTCTGAAAAAGTGTCTCTTGAACATTTTCCTCCAGACGCACCGTTCCATTTCTGTATTGTAATAATAAATTAATTTTTATATAGAGTCAGGCAGAAAAAGTCCAAGAGATACTTTTTAAGCAAACTTGGCTTTAATTAAGAGAGCTATACCAATTTGTCCAAAACTCAATGGCGCACAATTGTTTTTGTTAAAAATGATTATTTAAGGGCACGAACGCCACTGATGCTAGTATATTAGAGAAATTTATACACGTAAAAGTAGCCCTTCACTGTACGCTGTTGTGTATCAAATCTCTTCTCAATGTCTCGATCGGTTTTCAAGAAATGAAGACTATAGTATTTAAGACAGAAAATTTTAAACAACCTGTATCTCGAAAACGAGGCATTTCCGGAATCATGTTTATATAAACTTTTTCTTCTTATTTAATAGTAATAATAATCATGGAATCCAGAAATCAGAGAACTTGCGCGGGATAAGGGACGGCATATTATTATTAAGCAGGCCGCATTTGCGCCCAGGAACCGACTTACTTTGGTAGGCCCTAACCATTCAGTGCAGGAATGAGGGAAACCTGGAAAACCTCATTAATTAGGGGGGTAGTCAAATGTTGACCGGTATCAATCTCTCACATTGACCCAATCTAACATCCATTCCACCTTATCATACCCGTAGAGAGCGTGTCAATCCTCCACGAATATAGCTGGTATAGAGTCTACAGGCTGCGGGGCTCAAACTCACACCAATCTAGCAACATTGATTCAAGTACAGACGCCTTAAACTGCGCTGCCACGACCGATAATTTTTTTTAAAACATAGAACTTGCCTCTTTCTTAACATCATTCTGTAACACCCTGTATGTGAACAAAGTGAGTGAGACAAAGCATAGTAAATAAAATCGTTTAATAAAACGATGGTAATGGCCCAGCTAGCAAAGTAGTTCTATAAATTTAGAGTAATAGGAGTTTTATATTCTGTTAATATTTTATAGTTGTATTTAGAATACTAAATTGTTGCATTAATGTGGCACATGAGACTATTTTGCCTTCAGAAACTGAATTGTTTTTTAAATTTGTTGCAAGAACGTTCTTAGAGCATAATTTATAGAGCACTTATAAGATAACTGCTAATGTAGCCCTATAAGTGTGTACAATAACACAATTTTACAGCAACGGTGCTTATAGAATCAAATTACTCTAAAACCGATGCAAAATACTGCTTTATAGAATTATACCATCTCCTGTGACACTCTTATAAAATTATTCCGTAATGTCGCTTATAGTTTAATTATAGAACTATTGTATAAGGCGTTGTTAAGTTACAATTCTGATGCAGAAAACAAATTACAAATATGGAAGCTGCTATCGAACTTAAGAGAAAAAGCTCTTTAAAGCAGTTGTAGAGAATAATAATACAGTTGTTATAAAATCATTATAGAGTAAATAAGTAACAAAAGCCTTTTTGTTCCATAAAGAAACGCTATAGAACTATCAATTTTTATATATGTAGGTTTCCCATAGCCCCATCTGACGAGACCTGCCTGTCATAGTACGAAATATTTTGATCAAAGTATAATGGGGAAATTTGTACGTAGTCGTGACTTGTAAAAATTATTATCTGCTCGCAGAAAGAAAATTTCATTACGATAGATAAGATTTATTTGATTGCTAAGAGAAATTGATTTTCTTATAGAAATTTAGTAACATATTTAATTTATACCATTCCAAACCTTAAACATTTTCAGTTTTAGATGTTGAAGTTAAAACATTTGTATAGAGTAAGATTGAAATAAGTGAAATTATCACAATAAAATATGACAACACTGTGAATATTAAGTAGTTGCTTACGAAGCATATTTGCTCTATAATCATTGCAATCGACACAAAAATGTCATATTAGTGAGAATCCATTGGAAGTACAAGATGGAGCCTTTCTTTCAGTCGCCATATTGTGAAGAAGGAAAAAAAATCTTAATTAAAAATATGTACAATATAAATAGGTGAAATGATATCAATAATATGGATATACTTACTTTCTGACTATTTTATGTACAGTTGGTTGTTAAATTCATCAATTTAGAAAACAATTTTTATTAAATTTCCAGCATCATAGGAAATATAAGGTTAACTGAGGGCGCGTCAAAAAATTACCATTATGTACCACATATTTCACGATAAAACTTTTTCCGCATTAAAATGTACTGCTCCCTGATGGACAAACAAACTAAGCAATTCGTAATAATGTAAGTACTCCTATGCAGGCTGATTAGGCCCATCTTATTGGTTCTTATTGGCCCGTCCATATTATTTCTAACATGTGCGATACAGAAACATTTTGTTTTTAAAAGATACAATTAAACGATTTTAAAGTTCTTTAAATATAACACCATGCAACACAAAAATTGTATAGCGAAGTGCTATAGAATGAGATTGCTTTGTAACTGTCTTATAAAAATTCTTTAAGACTTCTATAATTATTTCCTGCAAGCTTTACAGAACAGCTTAAAAACTAAAAGGTTCTATAGAACGGTGCCCATTTTTATGGTATAAGTGTTGTAAGAACGGTTTGAAAATGTTCTTAGAACAAATATTGCTCTATAAACTTTGCTCTGGAAACGTTCTTACAATTTTTACAGAACAAGAAATTGTTAGCTGGGGCTTACTCATAAAACACATAGAAAGTATTTTTTTTACAGAAAAGTACGTTATTGAAATTTCCGCGTACCAAGAAGTGAATCTCCTGACGACATTATCAGTTAGCAACTCCAGTTTTCGTCAAAGAACTTGCACTTATAAGTGACTGATAAGGGACTGCGGAAGAGTGGAAGCAAAACCGTTCCGCCGCCCAGATAAGTTTATGAAGTTGTCAATTCCGAGTAGATGAACCTTTTGATGAAACTCTGGGAATTATTACCTCCTCCGCTCCCAATATATCATCCGAATTAAGTGAAATATAGAATCTTCTGTGTGTAATAAATCATCTCGGTACTAGTGGAATCTCTCACCGAGATTCTTTGCCGGTGAAACACGTTTATCGTTGACGAGTTGATGAGACGGCAACTTCGCTGGAGAATTAAGGAGCGTAAGGCTGAGCGTTAGAAGCCAAGTTTGTGTACTTAATAGTGTTTCTAGTTTTCTATTAACTCATTACCCAAAATTTAAATGTTTTCGGTTGCCTCATTAGTTTAATGTTTATATTTATTTAATAAACAAATGATTTCAACAACAAATCCTTTTTTTACAAAGTTTAATCAGAAATCATAGTGGTAAAATAAATTGCGTTATTTATAACCTCCCAATGGGCATGCATACGTTTAAAATATATTTGAAAACCAAATGTTGAAAGCATGACATAAAGTCTCACGAGAAAACGTTATTTTTAACTAAAATGTAACGGTTATTAAACATTGTCACCTATGTTTAAACAACATAGACGCTTTATTTTACTCGAGCACCGATCGACATCAAACTGCACATTCAAATATATGGCATTAGGTCTTAAAAACTGGACATCTCATTTTATAACTTTTCATTAATAATGAAATATGCCTTAAAAGTTCTAATGAACCGTCCTGGTTTATCCCGAATTGTTAATTTCTTTTTCAAATGTATTATCTGTACTATGAGATTAAATTCAGCGAGCGCTCGAATTTTTTATCAGTAGGCACTATTTTGTACTAAACCCTACTCCAAAATTACGCACCGCACGCGCATCTCCCATCGTAAGTCAGATGGGGAGCAAGTTAAGAACCGACAGGCTAGAGTAGAGTTGTTGTTAGACAGCTCCAGAAGAACCAACAACCGAGAGAGGTCTTAGAAGTACCAGCCTAAGAAGTACCAACCAAGCCAGGAGAAGACGCAGTCAGCAGTGCCCAGGAAATAAGTAAGCAATCTACCTTCCGGGGAATCCTATCCTTGTTACGCCGTTTGGGTGTTTTGAACTCATACTTTCGACGGACGAGGTAGATTGGCTGTGCATAACACCGCTACCTGACCAAGCCGTCGACTGTCTGTCGTTCCATGACGTTGTCTTCATCCGGTTTGGCTGTGAATAACACCGTTGGTGAATGATAAACGGCAGTGAGCCCAACGACGTTTTCGGTTGCCGGTTTGGCTGTGAAAAACACCGTCGACGACTAATATACGTCGTACTGGTACAGTGAACGTACACCGAGGTGTTTGGCTGTGAATAACACCACACTAAGGAGTCGTTGGTGAAGTTGTACAGGGTTGTTTCAACAAGGTGGTTTGGCTGTGCATAACACCGCCATCAAAGGGGATACGCCGTATGCACTCATAGTTATCCTACCGGATAGACACCCGAAAACTGTTTTTCCCTTGGACGAAAAACCGTCCTATTTGTCCGTTACTTGTTTTGGTAATAACAATTGTTGAATATTGTTACTCTGCACTGCTTGTGCTTTCTCCTTGGCTAAAGTTAATTAAGAACCGCTTTTAACTAATGCTTTCTATTCGCATTTACAGGGCCGAAATAAATTCAAAGTAGATTTTTCTAAATCCATATTATTTTTAAGTATAGTATTTGTAAATCTGTTTTGCCAATAAAAGTATTTCATGCCGTATGTTTTACTTTAAGGATTTTTCGTAGATAATTTATATTTTCTTTCAGCACTGAAGCAGATCGTCTTGTATTCTGTTGTCTATCATTTGTATTTTTAGGGCAATTTATTTTGATTATAATTGTACATCCGTTTTAAATACAAATTTATATAGTCTTTATTATTACAGTTTGATTGAGTATTTTTTCCGAAATCTTAAGTTTCTCAAAAAAGTGGCCCAGTGTTGCTAAAACAGCATGTTATTATGCTTTTTGCGATAAGTAATTACTTAATTACAATTACAATTTAATTAAATTGCCCCAATTTCTTGTGAGTATGACTGTGAAATTGCTACAGCAAACGTAAAAACAAAACAACCAATATGTCATACAACACAATGTGCTTGGTAAAGATACCAAATATAAATATCGACTTAGGCGGAGGGAAGATAGCGTCATGTCTCTCAAAACATATCACCTTCCTCGGAAGAAGAAACTCTCAAGCTGAATTCTGAAGAAGATTGGTCACCCAAGCCAATGGAATGCTAACCGGCCTAAAAGCTACTGAATTACTGAAAACTCCCGTAAACATGCAGATCAAGCTATAGTTTATTTTTACTTGAATAAACCCAAATTTTGAACTACTCTCTTCCAGATTTGTACCTATTCTAATTTATGGCGAATGCGCCAATGTTATATGATTCTTAATATATATGCATAAATGCTTTCGACCTCAAAATAAAACAAAAAAATCTATATAAACGTTTTGTTTTCGATATAAAAACTGTGAAAGGTTAGTTCTTAGTTTTTACTTAATATTTTCCAAACGCGTAGAGATAAATTAATGGAATTTGGCACAATACCATAACTTTTTATGCTCATTTTGAAAATCTAATAAGAACTCAACACAATTTGTCCAGAGGCGGATAAAACAAGGGAGATAATGCTTCTAAAACTTTTTCTGTATATTTTATTGATAATTTCATAGAAAAAATGAAGAATCTAAGGATTTTTACATAAAAAGTTCTTGTTGAAATTCGATGTCGGCAATAGTTTTCGAGAAAAATGGATTTTAATATCCGAGTGCATTCTAAACTTCACTAAAGATCTGTAGAACTTTAAACATAGTTGACTTTTAAATGAAACGATATAAACAATTTTGACATGAATCAATACCTACACCGTCAAAAATTTTGAGTAAAATTTGACTCAAAATCAACACAATTGATTGTTAAAACGAGTCCACACCTGATTGTGTTAAAATAATAACACAATTCATTGAGTAATATTCACTCAGTTATGTGTTAGCTAAATAAATCTTTTATGAGTAACTTTGAATAACTTTTGGGTTAGCTTACTGAATTATATGTGTTACTACAAACCCAAAATTGAGTGATATTATCAATATATTTCGTTGTTTTTTCCACAAACAACCTTTCTGATGAAAAATTGTGTCAATATACTCATTTCTGCATTAAAATATTTAATTACTCAAAATTCAACAGCAAATTAATTTCACTCATAAAAGAGTTTGAGGTTACTCAATGATATTTTTTTACTGTGTATATACATATATAAAAATGTTTACAACTTAGTTTTTATAAATAAAAAATTTTATCTGATAAATTTTTGTAAATTTCCGAAATTAAAAATATGTGACTACATTTTGTTTTTCTGTTTCTCATTATTTGTGCCCAGCTATAATTTTCTAAGCTTATGCGTAAACATACTTTTACGAACTCTATCTCAATCGAGCCATAGACCATTTTCTCACAAAAATTATTTGTTCGTCTCTTATATTGGGTGTTCAGCATAAGAACCGACACAGAGCAGGTGCATGTAGGGGTCTTGCAATAAGACTAGACCTATACAAAGTGGCACACAGGTGGTGATGCAGGCATTTAAAGTGGGATCAAATATTTCGAAAAAAAATAATATCTTTGAATTACATAACTTGAAATAACCAAATTTGGTACATGATTTAGGTTTATTAATTGTCTTCTTTGACTATGAGTTCAAGTAAACTGAAACACTACAAGGTGTTCATTGAGGGTGAGTCACCCTTAAAATTATATGAAACAATTTTCCATCAATCGAATTTAAAAGGAATGCTTATATCCCGCAGAATCTAATTTAAAACACTTTTTCACTCCTGTTAAATTTTAAAAACTCAAAGATTTTCAAGTAAAAATGCATGATTTAAAACAAGATTTAGTGTTTATTAGAAAAAACAGCCAGTAGTAGGTTTTGTCTTTAAAATTTGACAGTAATAAAACTATATTACTTTTGCTGTTGTTTGTTGTTGAAAATGACTGGAAAATTTACATCTAGCGGACAAGTTGACATGCGTTAGGTGCTAGGTTTCTGTGAAAGAAAATGTAGAAGTGTGGAAGAATATCTTAGGTTTCCAAATCGAGTGATTCTCCATATAGAGAAAGATAAGTACTAAATGTTTATCTAGAGAAACTGAATTATAAAGAACTTCTAGAGAAACTGAATTATAAAGAACTTCTGTCCACCGAATACTTAAACGTAATCTACTACATCCATATCACATTCAAAAAGCGCTGGAGTTATTGCCTCAAAATTTGGATCGACGAGTGACCGTTTGCGAGTTTATCCTGCATCAGGATATTAACTTTTACAAACAGAATATTTTCACTGATATGGCTTGCTTCACTCAGAGGAATTACAAATGTTCAAAACTTTCATGATCCAATGTAAACTCCTATGCCATAACTCCTAGATATTTTCAACACGCGTTTAAGATAAAGTTATTTTGCCAAATCGATTAAATGAGAAAGTTATTTGGAATTTCTACAAAATGCTTTCCCCGATTTAGTCGAAGATTTACCGTTGTTACCGTTTTAAGTTTCCAAATAAATGGTTAGGACGAGAAAATAATTGTCCTCAAGATTGGCCACCACGGTCACCAGACCTCAACAAATGTGATTATTTTTCTTGAATTTTGTAATAACTAGTTATTTTGCCCTATTAAATACTTTAATTTGCTAAGTTCTATTTTTATTGCAATATAAATATATTTTCAAATTTGTTGATAACTTTTAAGGAATATATGATCATTTCAATTAATCTAATAGAAATAATGTTTTATATTATATACAAATTCACTTGTTAATAATACTTCAACGTAAATGTGTCTTAAAAAGGTCTTTTAGGGAGCAAGCTTCTTGTTATATGTATTCACGCATGCAATAGAGTGTTGAAATTGTTTTGTGTTTTGGCGATCTGCAATAAAAACCAACATGTGTACGGAATTGTAAAAAACTAATAAAGCTAATGATATTATATCAATAAACATATCATAAGTATTCCATATGATAACATTTATATCGTCTCAGATCAATTCAGATTGCGAACTGAAATATAAATTGAGTTCCGTTCAGAAATATTTATTTTGTTTATTTGATTGGTACATATAATATTATTTGCTTCAATTTGATTCTCATTTTTCAATCACAAATAAATCCGCGAGTAGATTTTTATATGTAAATACCTAGTAATAATTTAGATAGTAATAAATTACCATAAAATATCTTCATTTGGAAATTTCAACTACAAAGTTAATATTTTGCTGTGACGTCAACACTGGCATAGGCAATCTGCCCTATAAGTTAAAACTTTCAGACAAATTGACTTCAAAGTTGATTTTATTTGAGCGTCTATGTTGTAACAAACACTAGATATTTTGCATGATATTTCTAATTGATTACTCATTAATATTACGTTAATACAAATAACATTAGGATAGTAATATTATTAACAGGCAATAATAAACATGTATATTTAAAGACGTGTAACAGGCAATCATAACCATGTATATTTATAAAGCGTGTTATTTTTATGAAATTTAGGTCATCACATTATACGAAAAAATTTCTTGAGTTGTGCAATTTGTTGAATGGAAACACAGATATACAGACTATATTCTCTACTTGTAGCTTGGTAGCCTGACTTACAGTCTCTACCCCTCTCTCTCTTCTTATCCTTGTCTATTAGAATGAATTCAATCAAAATATGTTGTCTTTCTCGGATACAAGTAGGTCATATAAAAGGCATATTTAGGGTATATTTTGGTGATAGTGTCTTTTATATTTTGGCATAAAATTGGTTTGTATTTCTTTTAGGTCTAATTATCTTATAGGAATAAAATCCTTCCCGATCAATTATTAACTTTCATATTACTTTAGTATTTTTCCCCAGATACTTACCAACAAATATAGGTAAACTTTCCTTATATGAAACAGGTCAGGAAAATTTTTGACCAATTCAGAGGTCAATTACCGTAATTTTAATTTTAAATGTTTGTTAGGAATATATGTGTGAAAAGTTATATAGCATGGGAAACACTGTTAATTTTGTTATCGTATAAATAATTTATACACCACTAAGTTTGAAAAACTGGTATCTCTATGGATATTATTATTAGATAAATATTGTTTAAATTTGGTAATAATAATAAATACGTTTTTAATTTTATGTCCACATTTTTATCATATGCTCTATTGAATTTGAAGAAGCACATTTTATATCGAAAAATAATAAATAAAACGTATTAAGAGCATCTATGTAATTACAGGAACAGAGAACATTTTAGCAATATTAGTGCCTTAAGTACCAATCTGCACTTTGTTATAAAACCCATTCTGGCTTTGTGTCCAGCAAATTGGATTCACGTGACAAAAGAGGCCATACACTTTTTACTCCTCCTCTACTGAAAATTAAATTTCCGCACTCTTTGATGCTTCTTTTCATCATTTCAGTCACTGACCTTTAAGATGTTTGCTTGTTTTGTACCAAAGCCCTTTATTTGATATAAAAGTTTAATTATAACCGAACGTGAGTTAAATATTTAACTAAAGCAAACTAAACAATAAAAGTAAAATAAGGTTTGAAAACAGTTATAGATTAACGCTTCCATTTCGAAATTTTAATCTTTCAAAAACAACCAGTAAACGAAAAATAGTCTGATTAGGTTTACCTAAAGGAATGTGTATTATTTGAATTATTTTCTCTAAATTAATAGTCTAGATAATCTAGATGCATGATAATCAGTCATCATCTGTTTGATGGCATCTTAATTATTTATCTTCTATTTAAAAAGTAACCAACTTTAGATAAAATATAATCACGAATCTTTTTAAGAATTGTTGCAATACTAAGTTAACACGTTTTAGTCAACACTTCTATAGGCATTTCTACTTTACTTTATAGGTATCATAATTTAGATTAATTAAAAAAAAGTAATATTTATTACTTGGCCCTCTATTATTTGTTATTTATGCCAGTCACATTCAATATATTTCCGCAAGCTCGATGTCGTTCTATGCTGATGGCACTAAAATATATACTGATCCCACGACCGATTACCAAAACCTTCAAAATGTCAACGATACGTTGCAGATTTGGGGAACTGACTGGCTTATTCTTTTGAATGTATATAAGTGCGTTGTACTGCATGTTGGTAAAAACAATCCCAATTTTCCGTCCTTTATTAATGGACGGCTACTGAAAAGCGTGTTATCACATAACGATCTTGGTGTAATACGACTCGTAGTAGTCTTACGTGGAGCGATCATATCACCACTATGTGTAAACGTGGGAACACTAAACTGTTTTTATTTCGAAAAGCTTTTTTAAATTTATCTTTTGAGACGTGCTGCAAAAGCTATGTGCGTCCCATACATGAACACGCGGGACAAGTGTGGTGTCCTGATCTCATTAGGAACCAAGATATATTGGGAATAGTTCACTGACACTGACAGTGACAGTGACAGTGACAGTGACAGTGACAGTAACAGTAACAGTAACAGTGACAGTGACAGTGACAGTGACAGTAACAGTAACAGTAACAGTAACAGTAACAGTAACAGTAACAGTAACAATAACAATAATACTAATAATAATAATAATAATTTCTTCAGAAATCATACATGTTTGCTCTTTAATTAATACCATGTAGGCGGTACTAAAGAAACTACTTCATTAACAATCGTGTAGTATATTCAATTAATAGGTACTAATAAATAAAACTAGTAGGTATATTAAAATAATTAAATATTGTAGCAAACTTTAAAAAATATTTGCTTTGGTTTTGAGCAACCAACTCATAATAAGAATAATCCGCCCTAATAGTAATAAGCAAAGCACATTTTTACATATTAAAGCTGTTAAGTACAATATGGTTCTGAAATTCGTACGCTCCTTTATGAGAATGACAGATAATGTAAAAAAAACAATTTCCATTATGTCAATATGTAGTAAAATATATTTTCAAGATAAGAATTTTGTCAAATCATAATATTCAGCGTTTGAAACACCCATTTCACGTGCTATCGCGGAGACAATGTACGTCCTTCGTACGCTGGGTTCACTCTACCACTGTCCCACAGTATTTGAACAGCGATTTGTTCTGCAATTCAGTTGATATTTTGGGAGTAATAATTTGCATACAAGGGACTACTCATGTTCATATTTGCATTCTCCATACAGTAATACGATATCTGCCAATTCTTGATTTGAATAAGGTAAGACATTGTACGTCCTTCGTACGGTGGGTTCACTCTACCAATGTCCCACAGTATTTGAACAGCGATTTGTTCTGGAATTCAGTTGATATTTTGGGGGTAATAATTCGCATACAAGGGACTAGTCATGTTCATATTTGCATTCTCCATACATTAATACGATATCTGCCAATTATTGATTTGAATAAGGCATTTTGAAGATAATGCTGCAGAAAACGGAACGAAATACTGTATGTTAAAATTAAATAATAAACAATTCAATGTATGCGATAGTGATAGTGAACATAATTTCATAATCTAATTTTACGTCATTTTTCTTAATATCTTTACTGGAAACAGAAGTAGCCGAATTATTTGCATTTAAATAATTACGAGCTGTAAGTTATGTTGTGCGTTCTTCGTTTAGCCACGAGAGGTCGCAAATCACCGTGTTAGGTTAGTTCAACAGTTTCTTCGGCATGCCACATAATCAGAATATGTGATATTATATGTAAATTAATCAGTTTCAAATTTAATATTTTATTATATTATTGTCATATGAGTTATGCTGGATAACGGAGTATGTAAATATGCTGCTAATTTATAGAAAAGCCTGTCAAAATTCTGCTACCGCAGCCTAAGACATGGGACATATTGCAATCAAGACGTGAAACGAGCCCGCCATATTTGGCAAACCAAAAAAAATCTATACACATCATAAAGGAAAATCCTTCTGTAATCCAACAAAAAACCAAGAAAATGTTTCCCATTATGTCATATAGCGTACTATCCGAGATGTAGAATAAAAAATACAAAAGTGTGGGATATCGATAGTTAATAATTCTGAACAGTCTTTGCACATACACAAACCCTTGAATGTTGAATAATCAATGGCACCAAAACATCAGCAATCTAATTATGCGAAATAAAGTGGTGCCATTTGTGATGCGTTCAACCACTGATTTTACAGGGTGTCCGGAAATTCCTCGCAGAAAACTTAGAGGGTGATACTACTTGAAAAAGCAATGTGCTAATTAAAAATTGGATGCACTTTGATGTCGCAAAAACCAATATCTTGCGAGGAAATCGATCGTAAATATAGCTAAGTGTACTTTGAAAACAATTCTATGATAGCTGTCATATTGTTGTTTAAACGGTAATTTTAAATCTTATGCTCCGTTCATACAAGATGACAGCAGGAACGTGACATTTTGTGAGAAAATAAACATTTAACTAATTTATTTTAACCAAGGTATGACAATTTTTGCACTGGCCGCCACGTCGTCGATTAAGCTTCCTTGTTGTTTGCCATACCACTCTCTTCATTTCCTCAGGAGTTACTTTGAAAATTTACTTTAAGTGATTATATGTTTCTGAAACCGTAAAAAAATAAGGAAATAACTTTGAGATTACATAGCTCCGTTAATAGACTTTTTGAGAAAATGTTCATGAACTTGAGATAATAATGCTTTGGGTAGTGTGTGTAGTGATAACTGTGAAGTCGCTGAGACTTTTGCTGAGACTTTCTACAATGAATTTACTTTAGATGCTGGTGATCAGCTTCCGCAATTGGATGTCAACATTCGTGTACCTTCTACACTAGAGGAAATTCAAATTAGTCCTGCAATTGTGTCCGAACAACTGTGTAAACTGCGTATTGATTCATCTCCTGGTGCAGATTTAATCAACCGACTTTTTCTGTCTAAATGTGCAAATAGCATAAGTGGTCCACTTTGCGAAATTATGTTCAAATCTTTGGAAACTGGGATATTGCCAGCAGACTGGAAATTATCTAGTGTGACCCCTATATTCAAAAGGTGATAAACTGTCGAGCTCTAACTATCGCCCAATTAGCTTAACTTCTGTTCCGTGTAAAGTATTGGAGAGAATTGTTTGCAAGGAACTTATCACATTTTTACTTAACAATGGTGTCATACCGCCGCATCAACATGGTTTTCTACCTGGTCGATCAGTTTTTACCAATTTACTTCAAGCTATTAATTCTTGGACCTTATGGGCAGACACTGGACAACCTATAGACGTTTTGTACTTGGACTTTTCTCGTGCTTTTGATAAAGTGCCGCATGCGCGATTATTATATAAACTTGAACATTGTGGTGTGCGTGGTAAGCTGTTAAACTGGATAAAATCGTTTTTGAAAGATCGTGAATTTATAGTTCGAATCGCTGAGAGTTTTTCTGACAGAAGACAAGTATTGAGTGGTGTTCCACAAGGTTCTGTCCTTGGACCAATTCTGTTCCGAGTGTATGTTTCTGACCTAACGAATACGTGTACTTCCCAAGTGTTATCATATGCAGGTGATCTTAAATTATTTTCATCATCTTCTCTTCACCTACAAGATGATCTAGATATTATTAGTAATTGGTGTTCCAACTGGTGCATACCTCTAAATCCTTAAAAATGTTGTGTACTCCATATGTCTAGAACTAATCCTAAAGTAGTATACAATATAGATGATACAGAGTTGCCAAGCGTTTCACAACAAAATGATCTCGGAATAATTATTACGGAAAATCTCTCATGGAGTGCACAGGTTGCCAAGGCAGTGAAAAATGTAATTAATTGATTTTTATGATCAGAAAATCTTTCAGTAATCTTACCGTGGATACATTTTTGAAGTTATACAAATCATACATTCGCCCCCATTTGGAGTTCTCGGTGGCCATATGGTCTCCACTATTAATAATAATAATAATATCTCTACCCCTCATTCTAATCACGAGGATTAGCCCAGAAGTCGAAGACTTGTGCGGGAGAGGGGACGGCATATTATTATTAAGCAGGCCGCATTTGCGCCCAGGAACGACTTACGTTGGTAGACCCTAACCACCATTCAGTGCAGGAATGAGGAAAACCTGGAAAACCTCATTAAAGGTAGTCAAATGTCAACCGGTATCAATCTCTCACATTGACCCAAGCCAACATTCTTCCACCCTACCATACTCGCAGAGAGGGTGCCAATCTCTCCACAAATATAGCTTATATGTCTACCGGCTGCAGGGGTCGAACCCACAGCGATCCAGTCACTTCGATTCAAGTACTAACGCCTTAAACCGTGCGACTACTGACCGATCGCAATTATTTAAATATATTAAAGCAATATATCGCAAGACTGGAGGGGGTTCAGAGGCGAGCCACCAAACTTCTAATTGGTCTTAAATATTTTTCGTATGAAGAACGTCTTCGGCGTCTTCGTCTTCAATCTCTAGAAAATAGGCGTATTCGAGGTGACCTTATTACCACTTATAGGATCCTGCATGGCGAACTGTACTGCCCACACGTGATGTTTGACTTAAACCCTGACCCCCGTCTCAGAGGCAATTCATTCAAACTTAAAGGAAAGCTTTCGTACACGGAACAGACAACATTTTCTACCCAACAGGATATTCGATCAATGGAACGATTTACCAGATAATGTGGTTACAGCACCGTCTCTAAATTCTTTTAAGAATAGACTTGACCATCACCTTAATCAACATCCAATGTGATTGATTTCTTATTAATTTCTAATATTTATAGTATTTATATATATTGTACTTTGATTTCTTCTGTTTTATTAATTGTTTTTACTATGTTATCAGCCATTTCTAGGATGAATTTATCTTTTGTTCTTAGAGCACAACAAGCTTTTAGCTTCAGCTCTAATTATTTGTTAATAATAATAATAATAATAATAATAATAATAATAATAATAATAATAATAATAATAATAATAATAATAATAATAATAATAATAATAATAATAATAATAATAATAATAATAATAATAATAATAATAATAATAATAATAATAATAATAATAATAATAATAATAATAATAATAATAATAATAATAATAATAATAATAATAATAATAATAATAATAATAATAATAATAATAATAATAATAATAATAATAATAATAATAATAATAATAATAATAATAATAATAATAATAATAATAATAATAATAATAATAATAATAATAATAATAATAATAATAATAATAATAATAATAATAATAATAATAATAATAATAATAATAATAATAATAATAATAATAATAATAATAATAATAATAATAATAATAATAATAATAATAATAATAATAATAATAATAATAATAATAATAATAATAATAATAATAATAATAATAATAATAATAATAATAATAATAATAATAATAATAATAATAATAATAATAATAATAATAATAATAATAATAATAATAATAATAATAATAATAATAATAATAATAATAATAATAATAATAATAATAATAATAATAATAATAATAATAATAATAATAATAATAATAATAATAATAATAATAATAATAATAATAATAATAATAATAATAATAATAATAATAATAATAATAATAATAATAATAATAATAATAATAATAATAATAATAATAATAATAATAATAATAATAATAATAATAATAATAATAATAATAATAATAATAATAATAATAATAATAATAATAATAATAATAATAATAATAATAATAATAATAATAATAATAATAATAATAATAATAATAATAATAATAATAATAATAATAATAATAATAATAATAATAATAATAATAATAATAATAATAATAATAATAATAATAATAATAATAATAATAATAATAATAATAATAATAATAATAATAATAATAATAATAATAATAATAATAATAATAATAATAATAATAATAATAATAATAATAATAATAATAATAATAATAATAATAATAATAATAATAATAATAATAATAATAATAATAATAATAATAATAATAATAATAATAATAATAATAATAATAATAATAATAATAATAATAATAATAATAATAATAATAATAATAATAATAATAATAATAATAATAATAATAATAATAATAATAATAATAATAATAATAATAATAATAATAATAATAATAATAATAATAATAATAATAATAATAATAATAATAATAATAATAATAATAATAATAATAATAATAATAATAATAATAATAATAATAATAAATTTTTTTTAGCAATCCCCCTAAATATGTTGCACATACCCTGTTAAGCTTCGTTACATCAAAATAAAGCGACAAATATTATTGACGTTTGTAAGTTGGCCAAATCTAAATAACATTGTGTTCAACGTTATTATTTATTATAATTGAATAACCCTTACTATACTCGCGTCAAGAATTCAGACGTCTTACGTCACGGCTGACGTTACACATTTGTTTTTATTGTCAACGTAATTTTCGATATTTGGTCGCGTTAAAAACAATCATTTTTTGCAATTTAGTGCAATATATAATGCAAACTTTTAGTGTAGTATATAGATTTATTAGTATCACTTGCAGTTTCTTAAATATTTTGATGAAAATATAATGAATTATTCATTTGTTCGTATGACGGAAGTCGTCTGAATGCTTGTCGCGATTATACCCTATTATAACAGTTTAAATAACACATTGCGTCCATTTCTGCTACAGATATAGACCACTAGATATTTATAACCGAGTACCAAAATAGTGCGGGAGGTGAGGGTTGTACGGGACAAAATTCCATAGGGGTGCCACTTGAGAAGGGTCAAAGAACACAAAATTATCAAAAATAAGTTGACGTTGAGGGAATCTAGCACTTTAAATAGATTTTAAAATGTTTATACTCACCTTAAAACGCCATTCTTTTAGACGGCAACCACCCACTTACATTTATCTGATGTGCACACCGCGGATATCACTTTTTAACACATAAACACTGCCCTATTTGTATACAGGCTATACACTACTGCTCGATCATCGACTATTATAGGGTGCATTATCTATTATAATCACAGCACCAGGTTCCATATGTGGCAAAACAGTACCACACTTTTGTCATCGTATGACCTTCATTTATCCACGTATCGTCAGTTTAATATATTCTTGGATTCAGATTCCGACCTTCTAATATTTTCTTCACCATATTACTATTTTGTTTTTTTATCAGCAAACTTTCAATTTCGCTTTATAAAATAAAAATTCATGTCTCATATAATCCGTACAAGCACTTTTCTAAATATTCTAGGCAAAGTTTCATCCTGTGAGACAGCAACTTGATTTTTTTTAATGCCAAAAGGTTAATTTTAAAATACCACTCATGAATTGTTCCTCAAATCGCGTATTTTGTATCTCTATCTTTTCCTTCCGCGAGTATCCATCATTTTCTGTTTCGCAGTTGTACGAGTATATTCCTCTTTGCCATTTTTTATTGCACAATATACCTACACTACTCACAGACACTCTTGTTAATGAACTACATATTTCAACCGCATCACTTACCCTCAGATTTTGGTTTTTGGTTTTCTATCATGCAATTGGTCGGTCAGTGGCCGAGCGGTTTAAGGCGTCATCTTACGTCACTTGAATCGATGTGGCTAGATCGGTGTGAGTTCGAACCCCGCAGCCGGTAGACCGTATATCAGCTATATTCGTGGAGAGGATTGCCATTTCTGCGGGTATGGCAGGGTGGAAGAATGTTAGCTTGGGTAAGGTAAGAGATTGATGCCGGTCGATATTTGACTACCCCCCTAATTAAAGAGGTTTTTCAGGTTTTTCTCATTCTTGCACTGAATGGTGGTTATGGACTACCAACGTAGGTCGTTCCTGGGCGCAAAATGTGGCCTGCTTTATAATAATATGCCGCCCCCTTTACCGCACAAGTCTTCGACTTCTGGGCTGATCCTCGTGATTATAATAAGGGGTAGAGATATTATTATTATTATATTCCTTACTTGTTAGAATAGGGCATTTACAATTTAGAGAACACGCTATAGAGCTTGAATTATTCTTCATTCTTAAGAACAGAAGATCACTAATAAATTGATTACAATCACAATTAAATTAGCGGAAAGATATACTCGAAATTTTTCCACGCGCACACCCATAGCAGCACTGAAAATGGAACTGGTGAATACGTCATTTCTTCATAATCAATAAAAATCGAGCATTCTGATCTGGCGCATGCGTATTTATTTTATTTTATTTTTTATGCCGTAATGCTTTGGGGAAACAGTACAACGTCCCATAAGATATTCAAGCTACAAAAGAAAGCTGTACGTTTAATAACTAACTATTCTTATACTGAACATTGTCGCCCGCTTTTTAAAGAACTTAAGATTCTGCCGTTACCCTGTCTTTACATAATATATGCCACTCTCCTTGAGATTCATTCTCAGAAACATCATTATGTTACACATTCCCACTGTCATAGTTATGGAACTAGATATTCCGATCACCTTATAGTTCCACGATACAGGCTTACCAAATCAAAGAAAAATTCCTTAAATCTTAGTTTGTACAATATTATGCCAACTAATTTAAAATCGTTGGATGGTTTTAGTTTCAGAAACAAATTAAAATCTTTTTTACTATCACACTGTTGTTACTCTATTGATGAATTTTGAAATAGTTCTGATATGCATATGTTGTGGTAATGGTCTTATTGCACCTATTAGGTTTTTAAGATGTTTAAATTGTCTCTTGTTTACTTTGTTTTATTGAACTGTATTCAAAATGTTATTTTTTTATGTTAATTATTGTGCTTGGTTCTTGTGTGTTTTCTGTGTCTACAGAAAGTTGTTCTTTGACTTACCATACAGATTTTATGTAATTTAACATGGTCAATAAATACTACTACTACTACTATTTTCTGCAGCAGATAGGTAAGTCAAAGTAAAACAAATTTTGAGGATTGAAAGGGCATTGCGATCAACGTCCTCGGAGCTACCAAACATTTAACAAGAATTAAATTATCTATCCCTTTTTCTCGCACAGTTTGTTAGATCTGGCAGTGTTAATCACAGTGCCTGACATTTCTACTAAGTCTGCAAACGTCAAAAGTTGTGGATAATATCAATAATTGCCATTGAGTAATAACTAATTATTACTCAATGGTTATACATAACTCATTCCCGCTGACGTGTAAAATATTTATGCACTAGATCTTATACTTACTAGAAAACGTATGTATTGAACAGCAAATTAGTATTTTGTGTTCCGGTTCTTTAAATTACATTATAGGCTTTTTGGCAATAATAAATAATCTGTTGAGTATTGGCGGCCATAAAACGGAAGCTGTAACTTAGCCAAAACAGTTTGTTTTATGGAACCACAGCCGACCACGTTGAGCTCATATCGGCGTGGCCTCTGTTCAGATTGGATAACCTAATCGATACTTCAAACATTATTCAGCGAAAGAGTTTCATTGAAACGCTGGGGTCACAGTTTTCTGAGGAGATTTATGGCTGTGCTAAGCTGTGGTAACTTACAGCTTTTCAGGTCTGATATCTCTCCTTCTACAATCACGATTTTTCATTTAATTCAATTAAATTGTAGCATATTTCAACAATTGTGCAGGGTATTAATGATAAGTTTGGCCAAACTTCACCCAAATATTCTATCCCTGAAAATAGTTGGGGTTTGTTAAATAACAATTCTTTATTCAAAGCTTAATAAGGGAGTTACAATTTTATATATACTTTTTATCCATAACTTAAATACAGGAAGAGATTATTTGACAATATTTGGGCGGTGATAATTTTCCATTATGCTCCAGTGGCGTAGTTACTGGGTGGGCAGTTTACAGGGTGATTCATAACTCAATGGACTTACAGCAGGTGCGTTTAGAGGACACCAAAACAAACCTCAGAAAAGCTGTTTAAAAAATTGAAAAAAACTCGGTATTTCAGCAATGCTGAAATACAGAACAAACAAACTTTGTGAAGCTATTTTTTTACTTACGTTTTTAGCTGGTAGAAACTTGATGTGACCGGCATCTCAAAAAGAGGTTTTTAAATTATTAGGTGAACTATATATTTTTTTCTATTATTTATATTGTAAATAAAAATCGGAGTTCTGATGTTATTTAGTTTTTTAATTTATGGTTATAGTAGGGCTATTGGCGAAGACCTCCATAATAAAAAATGGTCAACGCGTCAAGGAATATTACCTCAGAGGAGACGTGTAAATTTATTCCTATTTAGGTATTATTTGGGCCTCACCTCTTGGAGCTACTACGAGCCGCCACTGAGTATATGGTTATTTCAAACCACAATTAATATAAAATGCGATGTGTGTTGAGAATAATATTCAATAATATTGAAAATATATAACCCAAAATACATACAGTAGACGATGATGATGATGTATGTAGTACATACAAATATTTACATACAATTGCAATAATGACACTTTAAAATAAGTTAGAGCCTTATTTTGAACTGCTGGTGTATTAGCAATGAAATTTACTTTAAATTTCTAGTATTAGTTCTTAGTTGTTCCATTCACAAATAGATTTAATTACGAATACGTCAGCAGTTCAAAATAAGTCGCTAAATGTATTTTAAAGAGAGTCATTACTATTGCAATAGTATCTACATACATACATGCATTCATTTTTTGTTGAGTGCATAGACTGTGCATATACAACAGGTTTTTTGCAAGTGGATTTATCTCGCGATGAACAATAAATGGAATAAAATATAAATGTGTGTGCATTACGTACATGCATTAGCAACATTCGGTTTATCCGGCTGTTCCCTTATTCAGATTAGCTACAAGCCACATTAAACAGGATAGTTGAGAGTGTATTGTACTTCTATTTATCCGTATTTTATAATTTTCTGGCTGTTTTGACGATTATATTTAAAATCTTCATCAGAAGGAACAGTAAAACAGTTTCTAAATATTTTTTCATTGTTCAACAGCTTTCATCAGTTTTTTACATGACATCATCGATTAATTTTCTTCTTATTAATTTCTTTTAGATAGATATTTATAAATTACTTAACTGGATAATATCATTATCTTATTAAAATTATTTTTTGAATTATTAAAAAAGTTATTTTTTAAATTATTCAAGTTAATTAATTCATGAACCAATGTTATATAATTATATGAAAACGCATAGCTAACTGTGCACCACGTAATAGCAGTTTTATCAATTTAATGTTTTCTGGCAATTTCCAAAATATAAAGTAGCAACTATTATACGGGGCGATTCAGAACTTACCTAAACATTTTGGGAATAGATGCGTCATGAAAAATGGAAAATAAAATATGATCAATATCGTAAAAAAATAATTTGTAAAATCCTTATAGTTTTCGAGTAAAAAATTATTGAAGTTGTAGTATCTTCAACCTTGACATTGCTGGGCTACTGTAGTCTCTAGACAAACGATTCCTAATATTGAAATTCGATTACTTTTTGTAGATATTAAAGTTTTTGTGATGGCAATCTTTAGATTAGTCCAAAAATGGCTTACGTGTATAGTAGCAGCATAGTAACAAAAAAATGCAGTTGAATGACGTACAGAGTATTCCATTTAAAAAATTTATGCTTCGATCTTTTAAAAGAAGCACCCTGTAGAGAAATTACAAATACTGAACTGTACGCCACTAACAGAAGCAACTTCTATCATTGCGATATCTCGGCTGTTCTCTCAGATACGTAGAATTCCTTAAAGGTAGTTTTTTTTTTAGATTTCGTCTTGTATCTCAAGTAACTACTAGATGTGGAAAGGTGCTACGTATCGCGTTCACTTTTCTTACAATTTTGTGTTAGAGAAGTAAAACGTTAATGCTAAAAATAAAACAAACCTCAGTGATATTACTGAACATTCAAACATAAAACTTTTCTACACACTTGTATCTTTGTTGACTACCTGTATAGAAAGAGTAAGCAAATACCTGTTAAATATTAATATAAACTGTTACTTTTGAAAATAAAATATGTGTGTGAAAATTGTGAAACTTTTTATTAATCAAAAATAAAACAACCCTTGTCTAATAATTTGTCTTAGTTTTTGATAACAAAAATCTAAACAAGAAGCTCCTTTGTCAGATGGCAAAATATTCAAATAAAAAATTAAAATTATACTTTACAGAAAGGAATGACAATTGTAAAGGTAATACATTTTTAACGGAACATCCATATATTTCTATATTTGAATATAATGTATGTATGCACTGCTATGATAAGTAACATTTTATTAGAAAAAGCTGTTCAGAATTAAAATGTGTCCATGTATTGAAGTTAGAGACTATGGCATTAATTTTTAATTTTAGGTTTTAGGTATTCTCAAATCTGCTCAGCAGCATGTATATTATACCTATGCAAATAACTATTTCTTCTTTTTAATAAACTAACCTAAAAAGTAGAAGTTTCACTGCTCTTTTGAATTGAATTACTAGAAAATGAAAAATGATCTACTACTATTTTTATTATAAATGACCTGAAAAAACATTTCAAATATTTTCCTGTAAAAGTAGCGAAAATGAGGTACGTGACCAAACACCATATAGGTATAATTTGGTTTTACTTTTATATTATTAAAGGCATACTGAAATCATTGAACTGAATATTACGTCACTTTGTGTAGCAATGTTTGCATGGAATGTAAAAATATTCCGCGAGAATTAAACAAATACGTTAACGCCTGACAAAGCCACGCCAAAAACCGATAATGTTCGTATAGCTTCAAAGCGCTATTTCAAGGTCTACCTGCTATGTATTGAAAAGTGCAGAATGCAATAAGTCGTGCTTTGTAGCGAGAATTTGGAATTTTCAAATAAATGTATCGACGCCAACACCTACACAAGGTGGTTACAAATTTAGGCCATGCATAAAGGGTTCCTTTATGACTTCTAAACACGGAAATAACAGTTTATATTGTTATTAATATAGGTAGTGCCCCACAAATTTTATAAATAAAAACGGATCGAATTAGATATATCAAATGTGTATTGCATGCACCCAAAAAAAATCTGGTATAAATTAAACACTCATTTAAAATACAGGATGTTGAGGTTTTTTAGTAACTTAAAGTATTGCAGACAATTCATCAGATCATTTTAAGATTAAATCATTATCCTAGTAAACACATACTTACATATTTCAAATTTATTATTAATGCTATTGTGGTTTTCTGGGTGATACAGGTAACAATTCGCTGCCAGTTTAGCTACCTAACATTAGTTGAGAATTTTTGAACTGCCCATGTCATTCTCAGACTAGGCTCTGCCCGCTCGCACAGTCCACTTATCTAGCACCTAACAATCTGGATTTTTTTTATAGCGTTGTAAAGGTATTTTATGCTAATATAAATCAATTTTTCTACAATTCCCATCAATGAAGTCATATGTATGCTCTGTGATACCAAATCTCTATTCAATAATTATCTAATATAAAAATTAATCTCGCTAAATTTACTAACCTGGTTTAATGAAAACATTCTATAAATACCTAAGTTCACTTTTTAAACTGTGGGAACTAGAAAATTCAACCACAATAGATAGGAATATTTGTTCAGTTGGCCTCATTTAAATTGAGTCAAACATATAAGTATAAAAATTACTAAATATCTATCCTAAAAAATGTTACCCTTTATTTAATTGTTTTTTATATATTTTTAGGTATTAACAATATTGTGTAAAACTAATAACTACTCTGCGGACTAAAGCCGCGATCAGCGTTGAATTACCCCCACAGTATCTTTATTATTAGCTTTTGGAACTTTTTTAACTGTATTGTAAAGGTATTTTAAGCTAATAGGAGGCTACCTGAAGAAGCAGTTCTAAAAATGCAAAAATAGATCAGATCTCATCTATTGTGGTTGAATTCTCGAGTTCCCACAGTTTCAAAAGTGAACTTAGGTATGTATAGAATGTTTTCATTAAACCAGGTTAGTAAATTTAGCTAATTTTTATTTTAGTTAATTATTAAATAGAACTTTGTCTATGGAATTGTTCATTAGTATACCTAGATGTTTGGTATCAGAGAGCATACATATGACTTCATTGATAGGAATTGTAGAAGAATTGATTTATATTGGCTTGAAACCTAAACAATACAGAAAAAAAAAGTTACAAAAGCTAATAATAAAGAATATATGGATGTTGGTCCGGGCTTTAGTCCGCAGAGTATTTAGTTTCACATAATATTGTTAATACCAAATAATATAAATTAAAAAAAAACGTGGAAAATTATTGTACATCAAACATCATGGACAATGGAAGCGTAAAAATACGATAATTAGAAATCATTTGATACAGAGGAGAAGTCTTCATGAGGTTAGTCCTTATGGGGGGAATACTAAAAATGTTATGGGCTCTAGTCCAAAATCGTGGTACTTTAATTGAAATTTTATTTAAAAGCCATGCACAGTCAATTAGACTGTTTATTATTTTATATAAAAATATAACCTGATGAGCTGATCTACGTTTCTCTAGCGCTGGAATATTAAAGCGTGAAAGCAACACATCTTGTGGAAAACCTTTTTCAGGATACGTACCGTCAAGAATATACACCGCTGATTTTAAAAATCGTCTCTGAACCTTCTCGAATGAGTCAATATGCGCCTTATAAATAGGGTTCCAAACGGTAGCGGCGTATTCCAATTTCGACCTGACAAAGGCCTGATACAGTAATTTTAAAGTATGCATATTATTGAATCCCTTTGATATATGAATCGATGTATGCAGATACGTTACATAGCATTACATTACATTATTTAGAATACATTTTGCTTTCTTTGAACCATAAAAAATAATATTATGAGATATTTTTAATATATCGGAACAGTAATTTTTTACTGTTTAAGAAAGGTATTTTAAGCTAATATGTTTCAAATCTCCTACAATTCCTATCAATGAAGTCATATGTATGTTCTCTGATACCAAACAATTAGGTATGCTAATGAACATCCACAGACAAAACTCCATTCAATAATTATCCAAAGAATTTAATTCATTTACCAACCTCTGGAGTGAGAACTCGAAATTCAACCACAATAGATGAGATCTGACCTATTTCTGCATTTTTAGGATTGCTTCATCAGGTGGCCTCCTTTAACTTGAGTCAAATATCTAACTATAAAGATTATTATACCAATAAATTAAAATTATTTGAAATTGAATGTCGACAGTGTCAAAATAAAATTAAATATCGACAACTTCAAACTGATTAACTGTCAATGAATATCATAACGACCTACAAAAAAAAATAAAAACTAATAAAAAATTGTACCTTTTATGTATAGTTTTTTCATATATTTTCAGGTATTAACAATATTGTGTGAAACTAACTACTCAGTGGACAAAAGCCCCAACCTGCGTTGAATTACACCCACAATATCTACCCATATATTCCTTATTATTAGCTTTTGTAACATTTTTTTACTGTTTAAGAAAGGTATTTTAATCTAATATGTATCAAATCTCCTACAATTTCTTTCTGCATTTTTAGGATTGCTTCATCAGGTGGCCTCCTTTAACTTGAGTCAAATATCTATCTATAAATAGGTCAGATCTCATCTATTGTGGTTGAATTTCGAGTTCCCACTCCAGAGGTTGGTAAATGAATTAAATTCTTTGGATAATTATTGAATGGAGTTTTGTCTGTGTATGTTCATTAGCATACCTAGATGTTTGGTATCAGAGAACATACATATGACTTCATTGATAGGAATTGTAGGAGATTTGATACATATTAGCTTGAGTAGTTAGTTTCACAATATTGTTAATACCTGAAAATATATGAAAAAAGTACATTTTTTTAAATTAAAATTATATTTTTACGAAGCTTATAAACAATGGACAAGTTTGCATTTCAGAAATATTACAAAAAAAAACATTTAAGTAGTAGCAACTCAGCAAAGAAATATGGAATTGTAATATTCTTGATAAGATTGTTCTCCAAATGTTGCACAATTTCGTATAATGTTCCATTTTTGTCAATTTGATGGGAACAGTAAATAGGTTTTTTATGGTAACATTGGTAGCAGTATGGTATTGTTTCAAGCGTGTAATTCTCAGCAACTGCCTTCTTCTTTCCTTGGGATCTATTATAGTTTTCATTTTGCACCTATCACACAACCTACCACAAAGAAAAGCATTTGGATGAAATACATTCCAATGAGTTCGCAGAATAGCAAGTGTCTCATCTATTTCAAAATCCATTTCGTTCGCGTGAATGCACATCTGTTTGGGACCTGTTTTAAAATTCATCAATTTGGTATGATGAATTCCATCTAACCAGTTAGAATTTAAAAAAAGAGGCAATAAGAGTACATTGGTTGTGATTCCACCACACCAAACTGCTGACTTTAAAAACAGGTTCATGCCTAAATTTCATATTTCGCAAAACAGCATATATTCAGGACTTGTATCATTTTTGCCGCTCATTTCGAAGGACACATGCTGTTTGTTCATAGTACGATGCGATGCAAAAAGTAAGCCAAAATAAACGTTTTTTAGGAGATTACTTAAATATATGTCTAAACAAATAACAATTTAATTTGCTGAAAAAGACTTATGTGATGCCCACTATACTCTAAAATATGCGTATTTCAGCAGTTAATTTGTGCAGCATAGGTTAGGCTAAGCTTTTTTTGTGATATTTACATTTTAAAGTTTATTACAGTATTTCATGTATTTTATATTTTTATGTAAATATAATTCACCTGTACTATATGTTTTGATATTATTGCCACGTAGCAGCCTAAAATCTCTAAAATCAAAGATATTATTTCTAAAAGATTTCTTAATCCACGTACATACCTATCAATAATGATAGCCACGTAAATGCAATAAAACGCATTATCGTTATTTTGCAGGCTGTTTCATGGCAAACTCTAATAATAGAGAGGAGGCAAGTACAGAATGTCCACTTAAAAAAGGTCCTCGATCATCCTCAAATCTATGATAAATATATTAAAAAATGTGTCAATAAAATTTGAATTTTTATTCAAAGGTTAGGTGTAACAAAAGTCAATATGGTTTTTACACTTTTAATGTGCCGTATAAAATAGTGGAAAAACATACAAAGTAAACTTTTATCGGAATGATAGAATTCTGCCTTCAAAAATATATTCCCAGAAATGCTTACAAAATATATCACCAAAACAAGTGTTAGGAAAAATTCAAAGTTCACGTCAAACTTGACGTACGTTTAATATTTTTATAACTATTTTTAAAACGAAAACAGAGATTTTCGAAACGTCAAAAATACGGAAGTGCGCGGCTTAAGTGATGTGATTTTTGTTATATTTTACTTATCTGCTTTTTTCAGTGTGAGATTTTTTGGTTAGGCAAACTTATTTTCGAAAATAACCCTTGACTGATCCGTTTGGCGCAAGGGCTTGTTTAATTAATCTTTATTTTTTCAGAAGTGCGGCAAAAACCCAATAAAACTAAAGAAAAACTAAAATTATGCCACAAATAAATAGCTTCAGACAATATCTAAACATTTCAATGGCATAAAAGAGGTTATTTTATAGATTTAATTCTAATGACAGCAGCGCCATACACACACTGCAGGACTGACTGATGGACTAAAATATTCGCGATGGCATACGTAATGTATTGATAGATAATATGCGCCCAGTCACTAATGCGATAAAAGTAAAAATGCTAAGCGTGAAAAAAATCAAGAATACACCATTTTGGAAAATATATGTAAACTTTTATCTGGTACAGGAGTTGCCAGCAAATATATTAATATATAGTTCATGCCTCAACAATTTCTCATACGGTGCCTTGTCGACAGTAAACGTTGAACGATTAATTTATCTCCATAAGTTAAAATAAAACGTGATAAACGTCGTCGTTTCGTTACAGAAAACTAAAGAAAGGTACCTAACAATATGTTTTAATCACTTCCAATATGCCATAGAAACCTTGTCTCAACACTAAGGCTTGTTGGGTAAATGTTGTAATTTTTACGTATTGTTTTAATTTATATAGATATTATACCCTCCACTTAAGTTAAGTTCATTCGTAAACTGACTACGGTTCTGTCCGTGCTCCACTGTCTCTAATTTTCACTTTTAATTTAAGATTATAAAATCATAAAATACGTCCTCCTCAAAACGAAAGTTGGCAGAACTGAGCGTATTTTTTTTATCAAGGCAAGAAAACTTAGATGGGAAGTTTAAGATTGTCCATACTGTAGAATCTTGGTAAATAATGGTTTACAGAACATACTAGATATTTTTATGATTTTTTACATCAAAGTATTTGAGCCAACATACCTTAATAAAATGTTAATAATAAAAAAAGATAAAAGATTTTAAAGTTGGAACATAAAAATTGAATTTTCCACTAGTCTAGACAGATTTATTTGATAATGACAGACACCATAACATTATCACTCTCTTTAGATGTTTATATACTTGAACGGATCTGGTTTTTCATATAGATATAGCAGAAAGCTCGTAATCTGCGTTGATGAGCGTTATTGGCACTTCTCAAGCCGTCAATAACGAAATGGGATTTTAATGTTCCCACTCTGAAGGACTCCAAAAGCGATGAGAAGGTTTCAAAAGCTTTGGCAGTGAAAGAGCCCTCTAACTATATCGAATACAAACATGAACGGTAAAAGTCAAAGTTGGTCTCTTTCAGTTACATATTACAGGGTGTATTATAAAAGCTATGCAAATCTTTAATCCTAGAAAGCCAGACTTCTTTCAAACTGCCATGATTACCAGAGCATCGTAAAATTTATAACTTAAGAATAAGCTAATAATATCAAACAACTATAGAAAAAAAAAACGTAATCTGTTGTACATTGTACACAACAGTTAGCACGGTGTTCAGCGCATACGGAAAAGAAACCTATACTAATACCAACATTAATACACTTATTAAAAGATGCACTTATTCTTGTATAATAAGACCATCTATTCTTCATTTAAGAATAAAAATTACTTGAGTCAATATTTATTGTCAAAATAAAGTTATGATTTTTTATTTGAGGTTTTAAGTAACTCTGGTTTTAAATAATACTACAATTGTGTCTCTATAGTTATGGTAATGATCACCGAAAGTGTTCATGTGTGTATACAGGGTATCCCAACGAAAATTTGACCCCCCCTATAATTGGAAAACCGAATAATATTTCAAAATTCGCCGAGACCCGTCGATTTTTGTTCTTGGGGGGGGCTTTTTTGACAGTCAAGCCAACTCGATATGTTCATCCCCCTAATGCCTAGCAACCCCAACTTAAAAATTTCAAATGCAACTACCCCACTTGTGGCACATCATTTTAAAGCCCTTTTCATTGCAAATACAGTGACGTACCGTTTTTAGAAATCGGTTGAGATTTGACAGAATTATTGGTTACAAACGAAAAGATGACAAACCAACTTACGCGTAGTAATTTCTACACAAATGCCCACCTCTAATAAGTTTTTCATCTACTACACATGACCGCATTACCTAATTGTTATTGATGTGTCTATCAGTTTACAAAAAAGTCAGAAATGAAATAAAAAAGCTAAAGCAAATAATAAATCAGATTTATTTGATGAATTGCTCAAAATGACCCCCGTTAACTTCCAAACAATAATACAGTCTGTTTTCAAATTCTGTTCGAACATTATTAAAGACATCCGCAGTTATTAATCGACATTCTTCTACAATTCTCTGACGTAGCACTTGCAATGTTTCCGGCTGAGTGGCGTACACTCGTGATTTTAAATGACCCCACAGAAAAAAGTCCAAAGGTGACAGATCCGGAGATCTTGGTGGCCATTCGACGGACCTCTTCCGCCAATCAATGCCCCGGGAAATGGTCATCCAAAAATTGTCGCACAGCAGCATAGTGCGGGGGCGCTCCATCTTGTTGGAAGGTTATTTCATTTTCTAGTAAATTGTCGTCACTTTCTAAAATCTCTGTTATCCTAGGATCAATTGTACTTTCCAATAATTCTAAATAGGTGTTTCCATCGAGATTACCTTGGATGAAAAATGGTCCAACAAGATGGTCGCCCAAAATGCCTGCCCAAAAGTATGAAATTCCCTGATTAAATGCGGATTAGTATCACTCCAATAACAACAATTGTGTCTATTCAATCCGCCATTCAACATAAATGTGCATTCGTCGGAGAAACATGTATTGTAGAGAAGATTTGGATTCAGTAGAAGTTGTTCACTAAAGTATTCGCAAAATTGGTTACGGCGATCAAAGTCATCTTCATGTAACTCTTGAACCAGCGTCATCTTAAATGGATGAAACTTGTTTTTTCAAAATTCGATGAACACTGAAACGAGATACGCCAGAAGCTTGAGACACAGTTGTAATCGATTGCTTATTATGCATCTGTACATGACCCAAAACTGCCACTTCAACTGCTTCATTTCGAACTGGCCCAATTACTTCACGTTTCTTGCTTAAAAGCGAACCTGTTGCAACAAATTTGTCAATCAGGTGTTTAACGTACTGGTGGTTTACATTTTTTTCAGGATGATTGACATTAAAAATTCGTGCTGTAGCTTTAGCGCAATCGTGATTTCGATAATAAATTGCAACAATTTCTACTCTAACCGAGATAGAATAAAACATATAGAACACACGTTAATAATTTCAATAACTGATGAAACTAACGATTTCTTGGTCACAAGCAAAAACACCGACTTTTTTGTAGTACTGATTTTTGTTATTTTGAAAAGGTCTGAATTCCTATAAACTTAAGTATCTTCTACTAATAACTATTTTAGTATCTTTTTTATTTCATTTCTGACTTTTTTGTAAACTGATAGACACATCAATAACAATTATTAGTGGTGGGCATTTGTGTAGAAATTACTACGCGTAAGTTGATTTGTCATCTTTTCGTTTGTAACCAATAATTCTGTCAAATCTCAACCAATTTATAAAAACGGTACGTCACTGTATTCGCAATTAAAAGGGATTTAAAATGATGTGCCACAAGTGGGGTAGTTGCATTTGAAATTTTTAAGTTGGGGTTGCTGGGCATTAGGGGGATGAATATATCGAGTTGGCTTGACTGTCAAAAAAGCTCCTCCCAAGAACAAAAATCGACGGGTCTCGGCAAATTTTGAAATATTATTCGGTTTTCCAATTATAGGGGGGGTCAAATTTTCGTTGGGATACCCTGTATATTAATATAATCTATAAATATTATTATTTTCCACTATAGCCGCATTTTAAATTTTACAGTATGACAAAATATTATTCTTTAAGTATATCTTAAATTTAGTGTCATTTTTAGAAAGAAATGTGTAGAATTAAGTATAAGATTGCTTGGATGTCAAGCGCATGTAAATATTTATATCAAATATACAGTTCCTTCATAAATGATTACAAGCCACGTGACCAGGACTGTGATTCTCGAAAAACAATTCGTATGCAAATAGATTTCTTGTCTCTCTCAATTGCCGTAGTAAGGAAAATGATATTCGCATATGAATTGCTCTGCGATTGATTTGAGAATCTCAAGCCTGATCACATGGCTTGTAATCATTTATGAAGGCACTGTGCTTTATTACTGAATTAACACATATACACATGAATGAAGTTCAAAATTGTAAGTATTACACTTAAATACAAATTAAATTGTTTTTCTATGAATATGGGTTTTTTGCAGCCAACACATGTCGACCGAACCCAATAAGCACAAAAATCTGTTCTTTGGGTGTCTCTGAAACCGTTAAATTTTTTGGCTTATATTTTATCAATAATCATGTCATTTATGAAATGAAGAAGTCTTTTGGGATGAAGAACCTGTATAGCATTATTTTTTATTTCTAGGACAAAACGAACTACCTATATTTCTTTCAGATGCCTGTTTTAGCTGTGGCGTTGCTATAGCAGACCACTTATGTCTATTTTTAGCTTTTATTTTTTATTTATTAGATATTAAAATCATAGTTTGTATAATAAATCTTGTCAATGGAATGTTATCCTCATTCTCATCGTCGCTTGTTTCAATAGTTGTATTCGATTCAGGAACATCAATGATTCATCCTCATCTAAATTTGTTGAATGGAGTCATTTAGCGTTTCATTTATTACATTTTCTGAATGATTCTGTAATTTACCTATATATTTTTTTTCATAATGACCTTATAATTGGACTTTTATCCACACATATGAACCGTCTAAAGTGATACTTTATCTACTAGTAAAATAAAGCAACCTTGTTTCACTAGTAGAAGAATGAATAACTAATAAACATAATCAAATTTAATTTATTTACTTATTAACATTAACATTTATAGTAAAACATATTTCGTTTTTCATCACATTTAACTTTCTTTCCGTTAATAACAATCCTTGTAGCATTGCTGCCATCATTTTCGTAACGTATAACATCTGCCGAAGTTTCTGAACAATTTGCACAAGTACGGATGCCTCTTCTTGTAAAGCACAACTATATTTTTCTTGAATATTGAGTTTGTGTTTCATTAAGTACTAAGAAATATCAAGTCGTACAAATATTTTTTTATCTTTAACTTCACCACAAATATGATTATGGATAAAATGTTGTATTGCATTTGTGTATTAATTGCCTTTTATCCACTTTAGAATATAGAAACATTCTTGCGTGGATAAAATGCTACTTAAAATATTTATACAGTAAATAACTATTATTTTATATAATTATTATTAATTGTCTGTGGGGTAAGATCCTCGACATACTTAGATATTGGGTAAGTAGGACAACGTGCGACTTTAATTGCTGGTAATATTAGGAAAGCTTTTAATATTAGTTTGAAATAGATTAATCCCTCTAATGTATTAGCAAATTATTATGGAATTTGCACTGCCACTGAGAATACTAATGTACAAATAATTCTTGTGACTGCTAATAGCATATTAATGACAAACCTTTCATAAAATGTGGTTTTTCCATATCCTCTGCAGTTTTCATTAGGTTTCCATTATTCCACTTCTATTATTTACCAAGCTACTAACACGCCTCCAATTAGTATTTGCATGACGATGTTGTGAATAAAACAATCGTAAGGAAATAATAATTATATACAGTGTGTTCTGCAGAAAGTTGAGGTAAGCAGCGCCTGTTAATCGTTTGGTAAAACAAAAGAACCTAGAAACGTGTCACCTACAATATATATATAAAGCTGCTTACAGGCCTTTTAGGCCCAGAGCCTACAATACTCATCAAAATATTTAATGAAAAACGTACCTGACGTCCAGATTCTATTAGAGCATGAGGATTTTCGTCGGCCCAAATATGCGTATTCTGAAAATTAAACACTCCATTTCTTGTGAACCCGGCCTCATCAGTAAAAAGAATGTTTGCAAGAAAACAAGGGTCTTCAGCATCATGACGTAGAAACCAGAGGCAAAAAACCAAACGTGCTTGATGATCATTTATTGGATTTAAGGCCTGTACTCGTTGCACATGGTATGGATAAAGCAGTTGCTTGTGAAGGATTCTCCAAACAAGAGGACCAGTAATTCCTACCTCGGCTGATATTCTCCTCACACTCGTACCTGGATTCTGCTCTACCAGTGCTAGAATTTCTTCTTCTGCTCTAGGAATGGATACCGACCTTGGTCTTCCGGATAAATGGCACTGTTTACTCAAGGAACCGGTATCACTCAGTATTTGGTGAATTCTTTCAAACATGCGTTGTGAAGGAATCTGGCGATTTGGATAAGTGTCAACATAAAGGCGTAGCGCTTCGGTGGCGTTCCCATTAGCACGACCATGCATGAAATGTATGTCTGCTAATTCTGCGTTAGAGTAACCAGCGATAGCCAAATACAACTTGTGCACTGAGAACAACGAACGTGCTGTTGATTTCACTAACCATCAACCAAATATTATAAGAAAATACACAACGTTTTTGCAAAATAAAAAAAGGGGCTTATAAACATAAAATATTCCATATCTCCGCAACTGTTACTTTGCGGACCCATGTTTATTGAGACTTTTCTGCTTATTTTAGTTCATACTATTACCTCCTTAAATATTTTACATTATTTTTTTAACACCCTGTATATGGAGTAATAGAGCATTAAATCACTAGACACCTATTTTATATCAGCAAATTCGACTGGTTTTGCCGTTATTGTTATTATTAATTTAAAAAATTATTTGTGGTTTTCATTAATATAATAATTTGACATGCCTGATGTTACAACTGTTCCAAATTTTGTCCATCGACATGTAGCCACATTTGGGCCCATCTTATACAGTTTCTACGATTCTACTTCTTGTCCGTTTTGAGCTTGTTATTGGCAGTAGCTATAATACGTTCGCGTGAATTATCAATAGTGCTTACTTCGAATACTTCACTTTTTAAATACCTCCACAAAAAAGTCCACAGGATTTAAGTCAGGAGATTGTGATGGCCAAGGTATCAGACCTTCTCGTCTAATCCATCGTAACCCTTGACCTTCATTAAAACACTCCCGAACATTTTGTCGAAAATGAGGGGGAACACCTTCGTGCAAGAACCACATTCGGACAGCTTCGGAAACATCTTCCAGTTCAGGTAGATCATTTCGAAGGAACTCGAGATGCTTAACCACATTCAATCGATTTGGTAATATGAATGGTCCAGTCAGGTGATCAAAAACAGTACATGCCTAGACATTTGAGGAAAAGCGTTGTTAGAAGTAGTCCCGTTGAATCGCATGCGGATTTTCAAAATCTCAAACATGATAATTATGAATGTTATATATCCCATTCCGTGTAAAAATAGCTTAATCTGTAAATCTGGGATTTTGAATTGAACAATTTGTTGCAGCAGCTATTCACAAAATCGAATTCGTAAGGGATAATCTCTTGGTATTAATGCTTGAACACGTTGTACAAGGTACGAATAGAACTAAGCTTTGTGTATGATACTTATTTGGGGATCCCATTCAACAATGTCTATGTATTCCTCAGCTACATCAAAACGCCATGGACGAAAGTAAACACTATCGCAAAAACGTTAATACCAAAAAGGCGGATAAAATGCATTCTGATGATACTAGAGACTACAGTAGCCCAGCGACGAAGAGGTTGAAAATACTACAACAATATTTTTTTTCTCGGAAACTATAAGGATTTTGCAATTTCTTTTACGATATTGACTATTTCTTATGACGCACTTATTCCCAATTTTTTTTATATAAGTTGTGTTTACTATAGGAAAAAGTTAGGTAAGCAGTTTTCAGACTGAGATAACCGGCTATAACCATTCCAAAGACTAACATCATAGAGCACAACCAACTTCTGGAGAATATGTTAATACTCGTTTATTGTAGAAAGCCATAAATCAACTATGAACTGTGTTTAAAACACAGACTCCAAATATGTGCAGGGGGTTGGAACTGGAATATATTATTGAAAGTCTTGAAAGCTATACAACTATATTCCACAGATGGAAGCTGGCCCAATTGGAACATTCAAGCAAGTTTTGTTTTTCAACGAATTGTCAAAGAGCTAGCCTTAGTTTGGATATTTGGACACCTCATCATTTAGCAGTGGACCAGATTTTGTATATTTCGCAAGGTCGATCCCTTGCCTGAAGATGTACAGAATCTCGCCTAATAAGGCTGCCAGCTTCACAAAGAAACTTACGTACTGAGCACTTTAAAGAGTGATTCGCAATAGACCACAGTTACAGGGGCTTAATTTTAAACCTACTCACTAGGAATCTGCGTTTGATTTTAACAAAAGCAGGTAGATACCTACTTCCTCTAACACGAACAAATAAACAAAAGGTTAAACAGTCCCAAGTGAAATTTTTAAAGCAGCAAATAAAAAAAAGTAACAGAAGCGCCACATAAATTGGCAGACTGCACCGGAAAAGAATTGTCGCAAATATTCAGTTAATTGTACGCGACACAATTGTAATGTGCATTGCAATGTGTAGTATAGGCGCAAAATACACGTAGTAGTAAAATTTCCTCCGTTTTTGCAGCAACTCATGCATGGTGCCGTAGTATTTTATAATTTTGTAGCAGATTTCCATATGAACGTATGAAGTGACATAAACCATAATTATATGATATAATGCTGTCTGGATGTAGCAAAATATGCGTTGTCTGAACCTATCTGTTCTGCGGGAAAATTCGAGACAAATTAAAACGTTCCATTCAAAAGTAGCGAGAACAAATCTGTTGCAAAATTCTCCTGTAAGTTGTATGTGTAGGGCCTATAATAAGAGTTGGTTTTTTTACTTGTCATTTACTTTAATCATTTTAAATCATATGTTAAACAATAAAAATAGTTTTTGCTAGATCTTAATTTGTTTTATTATTGTGTTTCTTTAACATAGATTTAGTTATTTTACGTTCTGCACCCTCTTATTCTATATTTGGGTGAAAACCTATGGAACAGTCTATATCAAATAAATAAATGTTAAACGATTTGAGAGACCCACTGTCGATTTTGTTTGGGTTATCTAAAAAACTGGCTGATCGGTGCATATAATATGAAGGTATAGTAAACTGCGTACGCGAAATGTAGCAAAGCTACATCTATCGGCTATTAGCTACTCCTTGCTGAGAGGCCACAAAGCGTTCTCTAAACTGGTTGTTACTGCTGCTAAAATATATTACCAATTAGCTCTGTCAGTTGTTGCTGCAATCAGTTCATAAAATTGATACAAGAAACATATTCACAATGAAAATTATTATTGAGATTTACTATTTTATTTAATAATATAATAATAAAATAGTTAAAGTTATTTACTATTATCCTTTATCTGCAAAATTTTAGAATTTGTTGCTTTTGGTAATAACAAAATTAATGATAAAAATTATGCTCAAAACGTCAATATGAATGTGAAGGTTAAGGAACGAGTCGTCGGCGAGTGTTGTAAACGATCCTAAATGATCCTAGTGAATTACAGTCATTACATTCAAGTAAAATACTATATTTTGTCTATGAAATTAACAATATTTTAGCAAACTTTTTATTAAAAAAATTATACAATATTTGACATTCATAACATGAACATGACTTTCGTCGTTCACTTGATAAATTTAAAAAAGCAGATAAAACTTGCTGATATAGAGGTTTATTTTAGGTTTTCCAGGTGCAATTCAGTGCTGATCGGGCATTAGTCCTCAGAGTAATTTTCTGAAATTTCGTGTTTGCAAAACTTAGTAAACTTATATCAACATTCGGAAAATTATTAATATTATCATGACTAGAGTGTTTGGCTTTCACACAGGAGATTCGAGTTCAATGGCTAACAACGCAGAATGTTTGTTTTTTAGTCCATTTCCAACACTGTCACAATTTAAATTTAGTGACCGAAGTGTGGGGAACCATTAATCTAATAAGTGAATAATGACTATACACTGCTATAGTGCATTGTGTATATCATTATACTTGAGAAACAGACGAATAATCTATACATTATAATACAGACGTGGATAATAGTATATTATTTAACGAGCGGTAATGCAGGTCATAACTCACGCAGATGAAGTTTGCAGCACGAGCCGCAGGCGAGTGCTGTAATTCATCAAGTGAGTTATGACCATTACCGCAAGCTAAATACTATACTTTATCTGCGACTATAACATCTTTTTTAGGACTATTGTTAGAAACTGATTTGAAAACGTCAAAATTATTTTGTTAAAATATCAAATGACATTAGTCCCTTCAATGATAATAATTGACAGTTCAGCCTACTGACAGGCATTAGCAATTTAATAATTTTAAAATCTTTTAATTATTCATTCTTTTCCACTTGTTAAAAATTCTTTCCATTTTACACCAATGGAACGTATTTATCGGCTTAAAAATTTCCAAGAAATTACTGCGTACACTATTTACATACTGGATTATTTATCATTGTAGAAGCCCAGCGTGAGTTATAATAACTCACTATAAAAACTCACGCTATTAGTTTATTGATACTATTAATTGCTCAAAATATATAAATTAATAGGAGTAGATAAAAATATTTAACGCAATTTCCGAGCTACAGTATGATGGCACTCACAACCTTTTGATTTATTTTCTTGTGTGAACTATTATTAAAGCGAAATGACTCAAGCCTTTACATTCGAAATACAATGGTTTTTCGTTCCAATTTTTGTTCTCAGTTCTAGAACACCTTGTATGTATATGAAATAATATCACAACGTTTCTGAGTCTAAAGCTGTTAGCTCTAAGTTTACTCGCTATAACTCAAGGTAGAGAGATCTTTTACATCGTTAAAGACAAATTGTGACGGCGATGGAAAGAAACCACAAGCTATCTTTTTATTCTCGGCATTAACATACCGACTTGAAACGTAAAGAAGAGAAAAAAGTTAAATTAAATTTTAATACCCGGGAGTCATAAAAGAGAAAATATATATTTGCGGAGTTGCCGCAGTACAAATTGCATTTTTATGCGGGCATGCTGATTTGCATTTCCGTCATTTCTCTATACAAGTCACGCCCGCGCCGGCCAGCAGACATAAAAAGGAGAACGTATCGCTTTTATTAAAAATTGCACTGGATGGGACGGCTAACGGGGTTGGCCTTGTAAGTTATTTACATCATTATGGTGCAGGCTCTCAATAAAAAAAAATCAAATACGAAGAACTCCAGTTCCGAAAATCGTGCTTATTCACTTTAGAAAGAATATTCTGATGAAAAATGTAGTACATATAAATAATTTATTTTATTTTACATATAATCAATACCTATTAATGAGTGGCAGAAAATAACTGATAAAGTTACATACATAAAATTTCAGATGTAATTGCAAATCCCCTAACGTATTTCATTAATTTATCTCTTGAAACAGGTAGATTTCCACTTGCCTTAAAATTAGAAAAAGTTGTACCTATACACAACAAAGTGATGCTGACTTAATGTTTAATTATACACCGATCTGTGTGTCATCAGAATTTTGTCGTTTCTTGATATATACAGTGTGGAAGAAAAGTATGGAATAAATTCATTATTTCTATAATAACGAAGTTTAATGAAATCTCCTCGGACAGGTCGATTTTGCTTTTTAAAAATACTCTTTTTTCTATACCAACGCATTTCCGACGTTCATTTGTTTTCGCGTGATGACGTCATCGGACATTTTTTTAAATAGAACCTCTATAGTTTTTCATCGGATTCTTGTAGAGCTTAACTTGCTGAATTCAAAAATGTATAATTTCTACACTTTATTCCTTCAACTTTAGCAATAGTGCAGCTATTGAAAACTGTTATCGTTTCAGGTAAAGTGCCTTTTCTACTGAAAATACAGCAAAATTTTACTTGAAAAAGTTGTTCAAAACGGTAAATTATGGAGACGTGCAAAATTTTAAAAAGATCGGCCTGCTTTGATAAAATCTTGTGCTTTTTACTGTTTAAGAAAGGTATTTTAAGCTAATATGTATCAAATCTCCTACAATTCCTATCAATGAAGTCATATGTATGTTCTCTGATACCAAACATCTAGGTATGCTAATGAACATCCACAGACAAAACTCTATTCAATAATTATCTAAAAAATTTAAAATATTTACTAACCTCTGGAGTGGGAACTCGAAATTCAACCACAATAATTGAGATCTCACTTATTTCTGCGTTTTTATAAAGGATCGCTTCATCAGGTGGCCTCCTTTAGTCAAATATCTAACTATAAAAATGATTATATCAATAAATTAAAATTATTTGAAATTGAATGTCAAAATGAAATATCGACAACGTCAAACTGATTAACTGTCAATGAATATCATAACAACCTACTAAAATAAATAAAAATTAATAAAAATTTTACCTTTATGTATAGTTTTTCATATTTTCAGGTATTAACAATATTGTGTGAAACTAACTACTCAGTGGACAAAAGCCCCAACCTGCGTTGAATTACACCCACAATATCTACCCATATATTCCTTATTATTAGCTTTTGTAACATTTTTACTGTTTAAGAAAGGTATTTTAAGCTAATATGTATCAAATCTCCTACAATTCCTATCAATGAAGTCATATGTATGTTCTCTGATACCAAACATCTAGGTATGCTAATGAACATCCACAGACAAAACTCTATTCAATAATTATCTAAAAAATTTAAAATATTTACTAACCTCTGGAGTGGGAACTCGAAATTCAACCACAATAATTGAGATCTCACTTATTTCTGCGTTTTTATAAAGGATCGCTTCATCAGGTGGCCTCCTTTAGTCAAATATCTAACTATAAAATGATTATATCAATAAATTAAAATTATTTGAAATTGAATGTCAAAATGAAATATCGACAACGTCAAACTGATTAACTGTCAATGAATATCATAACAACCTACTAAAATAAATAAAATTAATAAAAATTTTACCTTTTATGTATAGTTTTTCATATATTTTCAGGTATTAACAATATTGTGTGAAACTAACTACTCAGTGGACAAAAGCCCCAACCTGCGTTGAATTACACCCACAATATCTACCCATATATTCCTTATTATTAGCTTTTGTAACATTTTTTACTGTTTAAGAAAGGTATTTTAAGCTAATATGTATCAAATCTCCTACAATTCCTATCAATGAAGTCATATGTATGTTCTCTGATACCAAACATCTAGGTATGCTAATGAACATCCACAGACAAAACTCTATTCAATAATTATCTAAAAAATTTAAAATATTTACTAACCTCTGGAGTGGGAACTCGAAATTCAACCACAATAATTGAGATCTCACTTATTTCTGCGTTTTTATAAAGGATCGCTTCATCAGGTGGCCTCCTTTAGTCAAATATCTAACTATAAAATGATTATATCAATAAATTAAAATTATTTGAAATTGAATGTCAAAATGAAATATCGACAACAATATTGTTCATTAGCATACCTAGATGTTTGGTATCAGAGAACATACATATGACTTCATTGATAGGAATTGTAGGAGATTTGATACATATTAGCTTAAAATACCTTTCTTAAACAGTAAAAATTTTTTACAAAAGCTAATAATAAGGAATATATGGGTAGATATTGTGGGTGTAATTCAACGCAGGTTGGGGCTTTTGTCCACTGAGTAGTTAGTTTCACACAATATTGTTAATACCTGAAAATATATGAAAACTATACATAAAAGGTAAAATTTTTTATTAATTTTTATTTATTTTAGTAGGTTGTTATGATATTCATTGACAGTTAATCAGTTTGACGTTGTCGATATTTCATTTTGACATTCAATTTCAAATAATTTTAATTTATTGATATAATCATTTTTATAGTTAGATATTTGACTAAAGGAGGCCACCTGATGAAGCGATCCTTTATAAAACGCAGAAATAAGTGAGATCTCAATTATTGTGGTTGAATTTCGAGTTCTACCCAGAGGTTAGTAAATATTTTAAATTTTAGATCATTATTGAATAGAGTTTTGTCTGTGGATGTTCATTAGCATACCTAGATGTTTGGTATCAGAGAACATACATATGACTTCATTGATAGGAATTGTAGGAGATTTGATACATATTAGCTTAAAATACCTTTCTTAAACAGTAAAAATGTTACAAAAGCTAATAATAAGGAATATATGGGTAGATATTGTGGGTGTAATTCAACGCAGGTTGGGGCTTTTGTCCACTGAGTAGTTAGTTTCACACAATATTGTTAATACCTGAAAATATATGAAAACTATACATAAAAGGTAAAATTTTTATTAATTTTTATTTATTTTAGTAGGTTGTTATGATATTCATTGACAGTTAATCAGTTTGACGTTGTCGATATTTCATTTTGACATTCAATTTCAAATAATTTTAATTTATTGATATAATCATTTTTATAGTTAGATATTTGACTAAAGGAGGCCACCTGATGAAGCGATCCTTTATAAAAACGCAGAAATAAGTGAGATCTCAATTATTGTGGTTGAATTTCGAGTTCTACCCAGAGGTTAGTAAATATTTTAAATTTTTTAGATAATTATTGAATAGAGTTTTGTCTGTGGATGTTCATTAGCATACCTAGATGTTTGGTATCAGAGAACATACATATGACTTCATTGATAGGAATTGTAGGAGATTTGATACATATTAGCTTAAAATACCTTTCTTAAACAGTAAAAACTTGTTACAAAAGCTAATAATAAGGAATATATGGGTAGATATTGTGGGTGTAATTCAACGCAGGTTGGGGCTTTTGTCCACTGAGTAGTTAGTTTCACACAATATTGTTAATACCTGAAAATATATGAAAAATCTTTGTGCATTGTTGAAAAATGGTTTCAAAATCAAACTTCGCCGATCTTCTTAAAATGTTGCACGTCCTCATAATTTACCGTTCTGAACAACTTTTTCAAGTAACATTTTGCTGTATTTTCAGTAGAAAAGGCACTTTACCTGAAACGATAACAGTTTTCAATAGCTGCACTATTGTTAAAGTTGAAGGAATAAAGTGTAGAAATTATATATTTTTGAATTCAGCAAGTTAAGCTCTACAAGAATCCGATGAAAAATATAGAGGTTCTATTTAAAAAAAATATCCGATGACGTCATCACGCGAAAACAAATGAACATTGGAAATGCGTTAGTATAGAAAAAAGAGTCATTTTAAAAAGCAAAATCGACGGGTCCGAGGAAATTTCATTAAATTTCGTTGTTATAGAAATAATGAATTTATTCTATACTTTTCTTCCACACTGTACTCGTATAGTTTAATATCTGTAAACCAGCATGGTGTTCTTTCTTCTAAATCAACCAATACAGCCATGCACTGGGCTTATAATACACACACCATCAAGTCTTAGACCCCCTGTATATAAAATGATTCGATTAAACCTAGTGGTTTTTCTTAATGTGGTACAGTACATGTAGCTAAGAAACAAAAAAAGTAATAAAAATTTGCAGATCATGAACCTTTACTTTGTTACCAACGTTTTTGCAAATCTGGTTAGTTTGGCAGTGTATTCAGCGAAGTGTTCCTTTCAATTTTTGTACATTGTAATGCCGTGACGTGAAATTTCTGCGTTTAACCGAGCAAGAATGACTGCTTTACATGATGAAGAATATTCTAATCATCAGATATCGAACATGTTGGGCATTCCTAGATCATCTGTTGTACGAATAGTACACAGATATGGATAATTTGATAAAGTGGAAAACAAACCACGTAGTGGACCTCCTCGAGTATCTAATGAAAGGGACGATCAGTATTTGGTGCAATATGCCCATGGACACCTCACATCTTCAGCTTCAGCTCTTAGGACCCACTCTCAAAGTACGTTTTGTAGTGTTATATTAACACCTACTATTCGAAGATTACTCCACAACATAAATTTTCATCCTAGAAGACAATTACGGGTCCCCACTCTACTTCCAAAGCATCGTGTTGCCCGTCTCCAGTGCGCGCGAGAGCATAGGTATTGGCTTTTATTTTATTTATTTTTATTTATTTTTATTTATTTTATTTATTCATTTACACAAAAAAGATCCAGAGAACAATATATATTCATAAATATATTTGGTTTCTCTGACAAAAAGATTTTTTTAAAAAGAATGAGGTGGAGTCCAAGACTTTTGACGTGTGAGTGCCCTGTTGGGATCTTTTGTGATATCAGCAGTGCCTTCGGCTGTGTTGATCATCATAAATTGTTAAAATAGCTGCCTCCATTTGGATTTAGAGGAGTAACTCTTGACTGGCTTGAATCATTTCTGTCAGATAGAAACCATTATGCCAGTGTGTCTATGATGGTCATGTTACAGGCACAATTAATTCCAGTTGTCTACGAGTACACATTGAAGTTCCGCAGGGTCAGTTCTTCGTCCTATGCTTCACTTGCTCTATTCAAACGCAATTGATACATTGACTTCTTCTCTTATTTGAATCATCAAAACAACTGAAAAGTAAACATTTATTTACTTTACACAAATGTCTTATACACTATTCAATATGACATTTTCAGACAAGTTTGTCTTGCCTTCCGTAGATATTACACCGAGAACCGTACAGTGTGCGTGTTTCGTGGATCCATTGACTGCAATCAATACATTTGACCCAATCGGCCGTTTCCTTTGTAGCATAATACTTTTCTAAACATTAGGCACAAGGAATATCATCGTCTTTATTAGATTTATCTGGCTTTATCTTTTTTATCTTCGTTTCACTTGTCTTCTTATTACCTATTTTCTTTTCAGCTTTTTCTTACGACTGTTTTCTTCGCAAATTGATTTTCATCTCTTTTTCAACATATTCTCCTCACATGTTAAAATTTCCACAGATTGTTTTCTTTTCGGTTTTCATAGCGGGCAATTTGGAACTGGAAAATTTTCTTGAAGGTATTTGGATGGGGTTGGTTCCTCTGTGAGGGTATCTTCTGTAGTTTCAATGGTTGGAGGTTTGGCACGATTTCATAACATAATTATCTATATTTTCAAAAAAGTCAGCCGGTAATTTATTTAGATTAACTTATTGACCAATTTCTACTGCCAGACTTTTATTAAGTGCAGTTTTTTCTAAACTTGTGTTATTAACAAGTGGGTCCCGATTTTCCTGATTCACATCGTCACTCATATTTTCTACACAATCGGTATTTATCGAATAAGGAATATTGTTACGAGTACCATACTGACTCATTGATGAATCTGATATTTGGAAAAAGTGATCAGGATTGAACGGGAATATTCCAGTGGCTCGGAATCCCGAAATACCATTAGCAACAGTTGCAGCTTTTTCCCAAGCTAGTCCAACGATCTCACCTATATTGCTTCTATTCTGTCTATTTTTTCAAAATTGTTCTGAGCATAAAGTCATATGCAGCTTGGCGACAGTACTCTTTAAACGGCCCAAAAAATATCTATCTAATGGTAAAGTTTACTGAATATATTTATTCTGTAAACTTTGCTAATGGTAAGCATATTATAACAAGGTCGTTTTTATCTGCTATCTCTAACATGTCTAAGTTGCAATGGGATGCATGGCCATCCAAAATGAGAACTGTTTTTCCTGGAGGCTTTCGAGGTAAAAAGCACTCTTCTAACCATTTCATAAAAATTTCAGACTTTATGTAGGAGCTCTTTTCATTCATTATTATATCCGATCCCTCATATCTACAAGGTTTACCTTATGGTTTAAGGGAATAATTAAAACGGGAGAAAGAAAGTAGGCTTCTGCATTACAACATCCGATTATACAAATATTATCTCCTCTCTCAGTACATGGATATTCTTCTTATCTTTAGTAGCAATAACTTTTTCAGACTTATTATTTACCCGGACACCGATTTCATCGATGTTATAAATCCGGCCTGGACGATATGAAAAGGCATACTTTTCAAATCTCTCGTGGAGCAGTTTAAAATAATTTTGGCACGGCACATACCTTTAGCTCGAGCTAGTGATAAGCTCTCTGCTTGTCTAATACTTAATTCTTGGTTTTTTTCTAAGAAAGAATAAAGCCAATGCCGCCTTGCAGAATCCTTGTTGAAAGTTACTTGCCAAAAAGTTTTTCTCTAATCCTATTTATTTTGCAAACTGAAATGCAAGTTTCATGACGGTTTTGCCAGAGGGTGCAAAGCCAACTGCCTCTAATCGCTGCGTATAAAGCCACTAGTCTTTTTTCATTTTCTACCCCGAGAGAGCAGGAGGTTTCCCTAAACTAACTTTTTTCATGTTGCCTGTATCCAAACGGCTTTAGTAAAGTTCGATATGGTATGGTATGGTATTATATTGCTTACTAGTTCTATTTACAGTTAATGTACCATTTTTAACCGTCCCCATTGCAGAGCGTAAGTTTTCATCACTCCACGTTGTTCTAGGGGATAAGTCTTCTTTTCTTTTATATTTCCTTTTAATTGTCTGCTATAAAATAGGCGAAATCAGTAATCAGGTAAAACCTTTAATATACCTAGGTACATAGTATAAGATGACACATCTCCCTCATTTTTAAGTGTCATTATATTCTCAACATTTGGGGAAAGATGCCTATATGTGTAATTTTTTAGCAAAATGCTTAATATAACGTTTTCGATTAAAAATATTGAGGTTAGAAGGATATTTAACCAATTTCTTCAATGACAACAAGCAATTAATGTTTTTTATACACATTAGGTGCTTAGGAACACATGCATCATTTTGGTAACGAACAGTAGTAAATTTTATACTTACAATTTATTAGCGTTTTCCTTGTAAATCGGCGTATATGCACAACCTGCACGGCAATGACTGTTTACTTCCTTCTTGTTGCCTCACGAATCAGTGTTACCAACTGAAACTTATTCGCGCGAAATATAAAAATATTTATTAATGGGCGTCTATTCCCTACTTGTCATCTATACTACAATTCCTCTAATTAGACCATGTTCTGGTTCTCAGAAGTCGAAAATAACTACAGTTATGGTCCTTCTTATTTCTAATATCATAATGATGATACTGACTTCTGCTGTAGAAATTATACATGTTTTTTTACAAAGAGGAGATACTGGAATATGTAAGTAGAAGGAACAGTAAGAGTTTTTAAATTATTAGTAAAGAATGTTCTACAGTCATCTCTGTATCCCAACCCTGAAATAATCCGTATTGCTTCCCTTGGTAGTGAAAAAAACATGGGCACTACAAGAAGCATGACCCCAATGGAGAATAGTATATGAAATAATTGAATGTTTTAAATGGTGATACCAGTTTTTAGTATAGATATACATGAACCAAACTTCTAAGTAAATAAGTTTATTACTATGAAACCAATATTGTAACTAAAAGTGTTGCAAGTAGTTAAAAAGCACAAAATGCAGACAATTACCTATTACCAATTACATATTGTTCGCAAAATTAATGCATTTATGAAAGTAAGTATCCAGTCTGAATTTCCTTGTTTTTCTTGATTGCACATATTTGTGTTTTAATTTTACATGTGTCATCTATTTAGATACACTTCTTCAATGTATTTATTTTCTTTGTGTGAGGATAAGGGCAGAATCAAATATAAACTACATACAAGGAAGACATCCAAAACATCGTTGCCTATTACGAAACATTTGAAGAAAATTTGAATCATGTTTCCTATGTTTACTATTTCTCCCTATTGAACCACTTGTTAATATGTATGCTGTCTGTTAAAAACTAGTACTTACTTGTAGCAACACAAAAAGAAAATATGCATATATTTTAAAATAAACAACATATTACATGCAAATCAACATAATTTGCTTAAAGATATATAAATACCAGTTTAATTTATTCGAAGTAGAAATTTTATAAAGTCGGTTTTGCATTTGTTGGTTATGTTATGCACAATTGTAGCTTCGGAGTTGGAAATTTTGAACTTCAATAGCGAAAAGCTACGCTACAACTGTAGAGAAGCAAAAGTGCCCATATATTTTAAAATACTGATAGTAGTATTAGAGGAAAAGAGAAAGGCATATTTTTTTAAGGAATATTTACATGGTACTGGAAGTAGTTAACAAAATACTTTTTTAATTTTTTTTAAGTTATCAGTAGTAGTTTATAAAAGCTATGGGTGAACGAGTACCAGTATCTTTTAATTAAAGTACTGAACACTTTTGCTATCCAGTACTTCAAGTACTTACAATTAAAATTACTATGATTCAATAAAATACTGATTAAACTTTTACCCCTTATTTAGTTTGGTAGTTATTTCAGAACGAGTGTTTGAAACATTTTTGTAAAGTCATCTTTAACTTCCAATTTTTCAATTTATTCAGAATATCGAAAAAATGGATGTGTTGCTTATTACTTATTTTTCGTTTCAGAAAAACTAGACAGAGACCTAACAACGTCAAGAAGCATTGTGAATAAACTGCAAACGAATTCTATTCTACAATCTTCAGAGAACAAAGAAGAAATATATGTAAATAAAAAGAAAGTTCTGCATAGCGACATCTCATTTATAAAGAAAGAAGATACAAAGCAGGAAGAGGACCGAAGAAAAAACGATGCGAGTTCAAATCCAGTATACGAAAAAGAACTAAAATGGCCAACTTTTGACGACAAAGAACCACAAAGTCCTGTAAAATTTGTAAATAACACTAAAGACAGTGGTGATAATGTTCGTGAAAACCAAAAAGGAAGCCAGATCCAAAATAAATTTACAAAAGTCACATATCCCAAAAATTTTTCATATCATAGAGTCACAGGTAGGTAAATTTCGCAAAATTGTATATATAAATACCTTTTGTTTTCATTGAGACATTACATACTTCTTATTCATAATAATTGGTGCAATTTTCCTATATGAAATTCATATCATTTTTTAATTGAATAGATATTATATTTTTCATTAAACTTATCCAAAACCTTATTGATAGCTTCTCAGTTGATGGTTATCTTAATCTACTATTCAATAGTTTATATCTATATATTACATACAAATTATACAACGATCCATTCAAAAACAAAACATGAGAGACGTCAAACTTTAAATTTGAGAATATGGAATTTAACACTCTTGACAAAGTTTAAATGAACGCGTTAAATGACAAAATTAAAGTAGGCGACAGTGTACTAGAACATTGGTTCCGGATACGTAGAAAAATTGGACTCATTTTCAGGGCATCAAATAAGTAAATAAAAAACAATATAGGACACGATAATTTATGTTGTATCTTTCCATAATGGTGTAAAATTTGTCTCACCTAATTTTTTAACAAATATACAGAATGCTTACAAACTTAGATAAGACATTTAAACAGTGCGCATGTGTAGTTTAACGAAACATATAGCTGTGAAACAGAAAATAGTGGAAACTGGTGAAAGGAAGAAGGTAAAGATTGATGACGTCACAAAATACGCGATTAGAGGGTGGTATTTTAGAAATGAAAATATCTAGAAGAGTGCTTTTGCGAATTATGCTTGACATGAATTTCCGTTTTATAAAATGAAATCGAAAGAATATGCTAATAGAACAAAGCAAAATAGCGGATTGGCCAGAAAACTATTTAAGACAATTATTAGAAGGTCGAAATCTGAATCGAAGAATATATTACAAAATAAATGAATGAAAGCCATATGATGACAAAAGTGTAGCACGATTTTAATATCTATCCCAAAGGGCATGTTGTTATTGAATCACGATGAACAAACACACCATAATGAGTATAATAGGATAGTGAAGTATTTGAAAAATGATTTGAATCTGTTTTGCCACATACAAAACCCGTTACTGTAATTGAAATTAATAATGCACCCCATCATATCCGACAAAAAGAGTTAATGTGCGACCATTATAGTGACAGTGCTAGTTAGTAGGGAAGTATTTTCCAATTTAGTTTGAACAAATGCATTGAACAGTAAAGAAACTGTTTTAGTTCCTGTAAATACTTAAAATGAAACCAAGGTTTCTGTATGCCTCGCGTTGAATGTTATTAATATGTTCTATGAAATTTAATTTAACATTAAATGCCACCCAAGATCTTTGAAACTGCTACATTTCCTTATTAAATTATTGTCCACTGTATAGTCATATATAATAGGACTAGTTTTCCTAGTAAAAGCCATCGAATTACACTTAGAAAAGTTTAAAGGCAATAGATTTTTAGTACACCAATGTTGAATTTTATCTATATTTGCCTGAAGCAAAAGACAGTCGTTCAAGTCTGTCACAGATAAATACATCTTGAGATCATCGGCATATAGAAGTACAGTTTAGAGACCAAGTGATATAATTTATAAAGATTAAAAATATATATATTGCCACTTCAAAAAAATATCGACGACGTCACGACTAATCTAGAGTGTGACGATAAAAAAATTATTTTGCGTGAGTATAAAATCAATAAAATCCCTTTCAAATTATTTATACTTTACAGGGTGTCTAAAAATGGGTAACTGATTTATAGCTTAGGGTCTTTATAATCTTGTATATCTTCAAAATTATATCATAAAAAGCTATCGAATTTAACTTAAAAAAAGAGACCCTATGGATTTCTACTTAAAACAATGCTCAAAATATAGACAATTAAAAGATTTGTTGTTCTCTGTGAGCTTGTTAATAATAAGGAATTTTAAACAGATTTAACACATAGTGAAATCAGAAGTGAAATGGTTTGCTTCAGTGCAATCTTTAATTTATAATGATTATTAATTACATCCCCGGTTTTTCACGACGGACTATAGATTATAGTATGTAAAGTGCAGTATGTTATAAATGTGCGATATCCGTGGAGAGCGTCTTAAGTAGGTGTAACTGGGTGGTGGCCGTCCAACATTCTATAATTATTAAGGAAAATATGACACGGGTGAATTTATAAATATTTTAAAGAAAGCACCTAAAGTGCTAGGTTCACTCAACGTCAACTTGTTTTTGGTTATATAGTTTATGTTCTTTGAATCCTTTTCTCAAGTGATATGTTTATGGAAAAAAATTGTCACTTTACTATTTAGATTCATAAATTGTCTGTATATGCCAACCCAACTGTAACATTTAATGCTTTCATACAACAAAGAAGCAATTTGCTAGGCTAAGCAACCGCAATGTGCAATTACATCTAGAGCGACTATTCGTACCTTGGGTATACGGTATACTCGTACCCACTTAATTTAAACAGAACAGCTTCGAACATTTCCATCCTGTATTTCACCCAATTATACCTATACAATAACGTATTAATTCAAATATTGTATATATAACAACAATACAACAAGCAAGCAAGTTGCACTCCGCTTCAATTTTCATCTCACGCTAAACAGTGTTATCTTCAGTGGCGTACTACTCAACTCTTTTGGGGTGTTGGAACTATTAGTTATACAGTGTGGAAGAAAAGTATGGAATAAATTCATTATTTCTAAAACAAGGAAGTTTCATGAAATTTCCTCGGACCCGTCGATTTTACTTTTTAAAAAGAATTTTTTTTTCTATACCACCGCATTTCCGACGTTCAATTGTTTTCGCGTAATGACGTCATCGGATATTTTTTTAAATAGAACCCCTATATTTTTCCATCGGATTCTTGTAGAGCTTAACTTGCTGAATTCAAAAATATATAATTTCAACACTTTATTCCTTCAATTTTCCGAGAAAAAAAAGTAATAACCGATCCAATAAACGCTGCAGTTGACAGATGTCAATTCTGATTAGATTTTGTTTAGCTGCCAGAAACAGTTTCTGAGGTGACTTAATTTAATTTGTTGTTTTTCCTATCAAAAGATGTAATATTCTAACATGCAATCTAATAAAACAAAATAATAAATTAGGGGGTCAAATACGATTCAGGCAACCAGAATTTAATTAATTAATTAGTTACTTATTGTTAAATTATTTTAAAAATAAAGGAGTCCTTATTTTGTGATACTGCCGATGAATTCACTATATCCACTTTACTCTCAACCAGCCCATCACAGACACAAATGGGAATATTCACATTTTTCTCAAGCCGATTTTATTGGATCGGTTATTATTTTTTTTTTCGGAAAGTTGAAGAAATAAAGTGTTGAAATTATACATTTTTGAATTAAGCAAGTTAAGCTCTACATGAATCCTTTGAAAAAATATAGGGATTCTATTTAAAAAAATATCCGATGACGTCATCACGGGAAAACAAATGAACGTCGGAAATGCGTTGGTATAGAGAAAATAGTCTTTTTAAAAGCAAAATCGACGGGAAATTTCATGAAACTTCGTTGTTTTAGAAATAATGAATTTATTCCATACTTTTCCTCCACACTGTATATGCGTATTTCTAAACAATATTTTCATATTTCTGTTGCATAAAAAATGTTTAAAACCTACCCTAAATAGTTATAGAGTATCAAAAAATAATTGGAGTCTATAACATTATTCTTTATGATTCTTCATTTTCGTAATACAGAATGTTCAACTTAAAACTAAATATGTTCATTTCTTTTTTATCTACTAAATAAAAATATATATTTTGTTGAAACTTATTATACAATAATCTTAATATAAAGTTAATATTTTGATGAATAATATAAACAATTTTTCTAAACTAAACCAGTAGCGTAATTATGGAGAATTTTTCGCGCTTGAATCCCTTAAACATCTACACCAATGATGGAATGCATTTTTTTAGTGCAAATATTTCAATTTTAACGTAGTTTCTGAGAAACGTTGCTGTAAATAAAATTAACTTATAAGATATAGAATTATTAGATATTTTGACATTCTAATTAGGATGGTTCGATGAAAATAAAAATTAATCGATAATTGTTTGTAAACGGTGTAATTTAAATACTGTCAAAATTCGTGTTACTTTCTAGATTCAAGGATGATCTGGATTTCTTAATAAGTATCTTGTCCGAATTATCATATCATTATTCAGTTTAAGAGACTATTTTTAAAAAACTTTCCTTCAAATAATAGAAATAGGCCAAATCTCATCTACCCGTGTTTAATTCTGTGTTGACTTTTATACAAAAGCGGTTTCCATTTGAGAGTTAATATAATAATTATTTATGTATCTAGGACGAAAAAATTAAAGTTTACGAGCATTTGCGAGTAAAGTTAGTTTTCGTCCGTAGTACATACAATATTTTATTTCATAGTAAAACTAATAGTAAATATTTTTGCGCCTTCGTTAATTTATAGAAATATGATTTGCTTATGAGTCTACCAAATATATTTAATTTCGTGGCAATTTTGTAATATTTAGTGGCAGAACAAAATTGCCGACCTTTTTTTTGGTTCTGAAATTGAAAAAATCCTTATCATTATTCCACAGTATAAAATCATACCTATTTATTTATGTATCTAGGATAAAGAGTGAAGCTTTAAGGTATGATTAAATTATTCACAGGCGTAGCCGAGACCGTAAAAATTTACGAGTATTCTAAAGCTACTTTTTGTCCATACAATATTTTATTTTATACTTTCAATTTAAAAAATCCAACTCTCATGTCACGTTTCTGTAATGTCAAAAACTATCCCCAATAATACTTAATACGTGGGTTACCACGGAAAGAAATTTCTTTAGAGCCCTACGACTTTTACTTTATCGACCTAGTACTTTAAAGTTCTCTTTTTTGATCTAAAAATGATCCAAAAAGGCATAATTATTGAACAGTATGAAATAAAATATATTTTCAACATAATCTTAGTATTTATACTGATTGATTCAGTCTTAATATCATTAATTTTAAGGGAAGATAGGAAAAACTGAGTCTAATACAAATACGCCATTTATAAAAAATTGAAAAGCATATTTGCTCTGTGTTTTGTTTGCGTTAAAATAAAAATATATCAATATTAGCGATATAATAGCGGACTGCTTGCAGTTTTTCAATAAGAATGAGTGAATAGCAAAAACAACTAGGAAATCTTGCCATGGGTGCGTCGGAGAGAGCCCTCTGATGTCTCGATCGTTCTTCGAAGCAGGGAAACAGGATTTATAGGAAATAGAAAATGCGCACAGCGGTGGTATAAAACACTGGTTTTCACCAAGAATGGTTATAATTATTCAAAAAGTAATTAACAACAGACTGGAAATTTTTGGAGGGAGGTTGCAAAAAACCCATCCCATTCTGTCCGCGCAAATAAAAGAAAAAGAGAGCAAAAATAGATAAGTTACTTTGAACGGAAATACAGTACGCGGATTATTTTGAAAAGTAAACTAATAATAATGCTCAATATAACAAAATACTGATTAACCTATAATTAAACTAAAGATAAGACAAATACGTAACACTGAAAGAAAATATTTTCAAATCATTATTTAAAAAAATTTCAGTCTGTTATTAGCCTCGATTCATTTACAGCTACCAAATTAATGTGACTTGCCTCAACGCTCGAACGTGCCAAGAGCTTCGTGTTATAGGTTGATTTGCTTCTCTTTTAAAAGATCGACAAATAGTTTTTTTTTCGATTATCTCTCTTTCCGTAATTACATTATGGCCGAAACACCCTGAATTTATATTTTTATTCTTCTTTTCTTTTTTCAAACAAAGTAACGCCATTTTTGCTTATTGTCAAGTGTTTATTTGAAATGAAGCACTCTGTATATCATAGCTTTTTTGGATATGACAATTTGAATCGAAAACATGTTCCATTTTCTATATCTAAACCCAGTCGTTTCAGAGTTATTTGAAATTTAAAAAACAGGGTGGCTAAACTTCCACCGGCGGTATTACAAGTAGTGTGAATTGAATTTTCCATCGGAATAGTTCCAGGAAAAATCAATTATTTCTCATTAACAAAGAACTATTGTATCCAAAATGGCCACTTTTGTCAAAAAATTGAATTCCCAAAATCATATATGGAACCTTTCTGACCTTTTTCAGAATTACGGGAAAATTCGGAAAATCTCTGTATGTAACCATTTTGATGAATGTCCAAAAATGTGTCCAAAAATTCTGAAATATTTTTTGCGGATTCCTTGAATATGTACAAATAATTTTTGTGAGATGAGATTTTTTCCAATACTTTCCCAGTTTTCAGTAGAACGATTTCTGATATGTGAACATTTTTGGATGATTGTGGCCATTTTAAGAGCAACGGAAAATTTCTCCCCAAAATCTAAGTGGACAGTCTTGTAGGGCTTTCCAAGACGAGCATTCCCCTGTACAAAAGTCCGGCAAAATCTCAAACTCGTGTTCCGTAGGGTCATTTTTATGTGAAAAATCTAGTTTTTTCCATGCAGCCCCTTTTTTGGAGTCAAATTCCGCGAAAATGAAGACCCAAAGCGAAAATTGAGAAAGAGGGATCGATAGGGAATTTTATGACGAACATTTGAAAAAAATCACCTCAAACGGCCCAACCCTTAAGGAGTGTACAGTAATTTGGAGCTTTAGTCCGCAGAGTAGTTAGTTTCACACAATATTGTTAATACCTACCTAAAAATATGTAAACAAAAGTATGCAAATATTCAGCTGGTCGTCGGAATTTTATATCAATTTTACCGGTGGACATATTATTGTAATCTTAAAAGTTAATTCACATGTGTAGTACCGTCGGCGAAAATTTAGTCACACCGTTCAAAAAAAGTGACAGTTGATGAGCTTTGTAATACGCATTTTTCCCCATTTTCAATAAAACACCCTGTATGTTTTCCGACGAAAAAAGGGAAGTCAACCATCTATTCAACTTAATAATAATTCAGCAAAACCACCATTCTAATTTAGAAGATTCTTTTATTGTAAAAGTGAAAGGGATTCCATTATTACGTCGTGACAGAAGGGGGATGATCAAAGGGCGAAAATATAAAGAGCCTTCTAAATTCACTTGCTAAACAGGGATGAGGTGGGTAACAGTAAATAAACGTCAAGTTCACATTGTTATAATAAGTTGCATGGCATGTCAGTAGGTACATTTTTATGCCCTGGGTGTATTTCATGCAACATTCTCTAAGGTAATAAAAGTTTGTATTTTTGGTCGTTTAGAATAATGTACCGTGACATAAAACTTTTATATTGAAGGGATAATAACATGTTTAGCGACTAATTAATAAATAACGAGGGTACCTACAAGACTAGAAATGTTTCTTTTGATTGGTAAATGTGACTTTATTAGAATCTTAAAATACTACTTTGTGTTGAGTTTTGACAATTTGGGCTCTGGGGGTTTCCGGGATGCTCTCTTTAAATAAGAGCTGTAAAGGTTTTCAGTATTCGTATTCATTACCTTTAGATATGTCTTCATTTAGTACTCGAAAATAGTATTCATTAGTGAAAGTATTTTATGAATTTAAGTTATCCTTAAATATCCAAAGACTCATGACTACTGAGGATTCATGATTAGTGGCATCTTATCTTGCTTTTTCAGAAAGACAGGGTAAGATCAAGGCAAGACTTGATAGCTTGAATTGCAAGACAAGATTTAAAAAAAGTTATGCTAGAGAATACAAGAACTATAGCTACAGCATTGCATATGAAGAGGTAATATTTAAGTGAACTTAGATAGTGAACAAATAAATATTTTTATTGTAGATGTACTTTATTTAAAGGAGATCTAGCATATAAAATTATTTTTAAAGTCAAAGTTTATTGATTCTAGGTACAGTTCTGCTGAACTAGAACTAATAATTATTTCGTCCATTACGTGTCACGTATTATGTAAAACTGCCTATTTCTATACATAACGACGTCTATCAATCGACTACTGATAACGATCGATAATATTGATCCGGGCGGAACCTAGTTACCGAGAGTAACCACCACTATTACCAAATTCCTAATAAAGATACATGATTGTCATTTGTATCTAAGAATTATGCAAGAGTCTTGCAAAATTGTTGTTGGTTTGCAAGACAAGGCACGACTCTTTCAAATTTTGCAAGATTCCTTGTCTCAACCAACACTAAAATAAATAAGTTTCATATTGTAATATAATTTTATTCCAATTTTGTACGAATATGACGGATAACGAATGTCTAGATTAAGTATTATGTGGCTTCGCTTATGTTGAAGAGCTAACAATCTAATGGTAAATATTGCAAAGACGATTTTAAATAAGAAGAAATCTCTAAAATATGTTTATTAAATGATGCATACGCTAATGCCAAAGTTTGAAATTAAATACATTTAGAAACACCGTGTATATGGCATGCCCAATAAAAACTGGGACGGCTGGTATACAAAATGTCACCTAACGAGTGTTACATACTTCAAGGGCATAATCTAGAAATAGTGTCGATTTAACCAAATTTTCTGAAACGAAAAATTATGCAAAAAAGGTGGTTAAGGGTGTGAAAGTTTCTTTTTTTTATTTCTTATTTTCTTCTTAACTTAGAACCTAGTTAACCGATTTGAGCAAAACTGAAATATCAAAAGTCGAAATTATGCTCGGTTATGAAGATATTACAGAAAATATTTGTCGATGCATACCCCATATTTTTTGGAAATAACTATATATCCATAACAACTTGACAATTTCGATTAGTCACTGTGAAGCACAGTATACTAACTAAATCAGTAGGGAAACTCAGTTTTCCGCCAGTCTTCCAAAAATCCGACATTTTGTTGGCGACTGACAGTTATTACTATAATTTATGTGTCAGTTATGTTTTTTGAATTATTGACATTATTACATGGTTATCCACTCGTTATCGTTATTGTACTTATATTCCAGCCGTGTTGAGTGTTTAGTTTAGGGAGTAAACCAAACTACAAGAAAACAAGCGGGTGACCGAGGAAGCGATGGAAAGAGGGAGTGGCAATAGATCTAAGGGAGAAAAATGTAATGTATTGGGAAATAAAGGCGAATAATAGAATGAAGTGGAGGAGAACAACGCAGCTCTTGACCTAAAAGGCCTGTAAACAGCTTTATGTATATTGACACAACATTCAATGCATATTAAACTTCGTTTAATTCTTAACTCTCCTTTCTACAACCCGCCCTGACCAGTAGAAGACCGACGAAGATAATTTGGGAGTTGAACGTTGTGGCCAAAAAGATGAGAGAAAGACGAAGTTAGACGTGGGATAGTTTAATTGAGAAAATCCTAAAGAAGAATTAAAACATGAAAATAAGCAATTTAACTCAAAATAGGAAAGAGACTGCTTTCATATATGGATGAAAGAAACCACTTCATGCACCTAATAGAGTAACGGGGGTTTTTAGTTGTGTTACCTATATATATATATTTTGTAAACCTCAAAATAAATTGTACCTAATATACACACTTTACCGGTTTTATAATCAAATTCAAATTATATCTGCTAGAAACCTAAATTAAGAAAAATGTGACCAAAACCTCAATTTACATGAAACTTCACTGAACTACTACAACAGTTAATTAAGAATTAATGCAAAAGTATTAAAACTACGAAACAACTGGTTATGTTACGCGATATCGTTAGCTATTTTTTCTAGAGTGGTGGTATTTGAAAATTGCCTAAATCCATGGGTCCGTGTCACTTGTGTGGGATCCGCCATATTCATGGCGACTGTTTCTAGAGTGGGGGTATTTAAAAACTGCCAGACGTATTTCATTTATAAATTGTTTAAGATTCCGTACTGATTTGATTGGTATACAGTGCTGTGGAGTTTGCATTTTGCAAAAGTTTTCTTCTGTCACAATGAATTTACGGATTATGAAATGAGAGACATGATAGTAGTATATGTACAGTAATATTTTAGTAAACGCGCTACTAAGAAAACATATGAAGAACTTTATCTAAATCGCAGACAGCTTTCGCATACATTGTTTGCTTCTTTTTTCAGCAGATTAGGAGAAACTGGAAACTTTAGGTCTAATTCACGAAATGGAAGGTTCGTTCAAAGAAGGGTACAAGATGAAGAACAAATTCTAGAAAGAGTAGAAAAGACTCTCGAAATTAGTCTTCGTCGTTTGTCAGTAGTTACAGGAGTTGGCCGCAAAACCGTTTCAACTATACACAAGCAGCAGTTACAATGTTTCCATTTCCATTTTGTACAAAATTTGCTTGAACTAGACCGCCCGCTGAGATTAACTTTTCGCAAATGATTTCTCCAGTTACATAACAGAGATCACACCTTTGATCACACTTTTCTCGGGAGAATTGTCTTTACAGATGAAGCTGTTTTTACCCGTGTTTTTAATTGGAACTCTTATGTAAGGAGTGAAGAAAATCCACACGCAATAAAAGAGCATCACTTCCAATAAGAGTTTTCAGTCAACGTTTGGTGCGGGATTATAGAAAACGTTATTTTGGAGCCTATCGCTCTACCTTCAAGGTTGAACGGCCAAAATTATTTGGAATTCCTGAGACAAGAACTTCCTGGGGCTCTAGAAGAAGTATCCATTATTACTAGACGACAAATGTGGTTAATGCACGATGACACCCCTACTCATTACAGCTATTTGGTGAGAGATCAATTAAATCAAGCATTTTCAAACCGTTGGATTGGTCGAGGTAGTGACTTTATTTGGCCTTCTCTATCTGGATTTTAATCCGTTAGACTTTTACTTTTGGGCCCTTTGAAACAAATTGTTTACAACTCTGGAACATCTAATACGAGAGAAGAGCTTTGGGATAGAATACAAGACGCCGTACAACAAGTTAGACGAGCGTGTAATCTGTTTCTCATTCTCAATAGTTTTATAAAATATTTAAGGAAAGATGTGAAGAGAATGGGGGACACGTAGAACATTTATTATAAATTAGTAGATTTTTCATTACTGCCACCTTTTAGTTTATTATGTTATTAATCTCTCTCATGTTTATTATGGATACGTAGTTATTTGCAAAAAATATGGGGTGTTTGTTAATAAATATATTTTGTAATATTTTCATAACTGAGCATAATCTCGACTTTTGATAGCATACATTTCCTGTGTAGTATAAAATTATCTACCTATTTCTGATAGTTACGTGTAAAAATTTAAACGTACAAAAAGTTACAGAAGAATATTCACAAAGGCTTCACGAACGCTATGTATGATTTTACCTAATAGGAACATAATCACTGCATACTTTATAAAGATAAACTAAGCAACAACAAATTTTGCTAAAATCGGTTAACTGTTCTGAGTTAAGGAGAAAACATGAAATAAAAAAAGAAACTTTACCACACTGTAGCTTCTCTTGGGACATTTTTCGTTCAAGTAAGTCTGGTTAAATCGACACCATTTTGGGCCCTAGATTATACCCCTGAAGTATGTAAATATTCGAAGGGGATGTTCAGGGGGCAAAAGTGAACAAATAAGCTTAATAAACACATGGTCGAATATCAACGGTTACTGAGATAACAACGAAAATATTTTTATCCGAGTTAATTATTGTAATGCATCAGTAGAGAAAAGTGTTTATTCTGTAGGTATTATAAATTATAACATTAATTAAAAATCAAATAACCGAAATTGATGAATTAAATTTTCAAATATACCACCATCCGTCTCGATGCATGCATCCGATCGTTTGTGGATTGCATGGGTAGTTTGTTGATTTACGGTGATTTTCTCTTATGAGTGCTGCACATATGACAATCCTATCGAATAGCGCCTCTCTTGTGGTCACTTTTGTTGCATATATTAATGGTTTAAATCATCCCCAAAAGCAGTTTTCAAGAGGATTCAAATCTGGTGACCTTGTTGGCTAATTTTGGAAACCACTTCGGCAAATTCAGCGTTGTGGAACGCGATTGTTAAGGTGATTGATCACAAAACGACTAAAATGGGCAGGGGCCATCATGCTGAAAGTACATGTTTTGGCTAATATCCAATGGATCATTATCCAGTAGATCTGTAAAAGTATTTTCTGAAAATTCTACATATGAATGTAGTTCCAGTAAGATGACCATTTAGCAAAACTGGGCCAAGTAATTGATTATTAATCATACCACACCACACGTTAATGCTGAACCGAAACTGAAAGTTACTTTCCACCGTGGCGTGCGGATTTTCATCTGACCAGCGATGTTCATTGTGACAGTTATTTACTACATCACGAGTGAATTGAGCCTCATCAGTGAACAAAATGTATTTGTAAAGTGTATGGTTCTAGTTTATTCATTTGCAAAAATGCTACCGCAAATCATTATCACCGTCCTGAAGATTCTGTGCGCACTGAATATCAAAAGGTTTTAAACTATTTTTGTAAATGACTTTGCATGCCGTAGTTTGATTAATTTGGAGACGGGTTGCAATGCTCCTTGTACTTACACCCGGGATACGTTCTACAATTTTTAGAATTTCTACACCCTGGGAAACATTTCAGATTCACGTGCATTGTTGAAGACTGTCTGGAATACATTTCTATCTGGCACTCATCTGTTTGGTAAGCGACGTCGATATTTAGTAACTGCACGATTGGCGCTACCATTCCAATACCCATAAATAAAAATAATATCAGCATATTCTCGATGACTAAATGTGGGCATTGCGAAAATATGTGTGTACAATACCGACTAAACAAACGCACATGTAAATAAAAAAATGTGACAGTAATAAAATAAGCGTTTAAATCACAAACGTCAAAATAAATGTGACAATTAGTAATTACTAATGCGAGTTTGGTTTAGATTGCATGACTTACTCAACATAAAAAATCAATTAATAGGTTTTTGCAAAAATAGCAATTAAAAATATTTTCATTGCTATCTCAGTAACCGTTGATATTCAACCATATGTTAAATAGGCTGTTCACTTTTGTCTCCTCTTTGTATAACGAACTTTTTTCTATATTTTTTAGGTAAGCCTATATACTTGAACAAGACTCCAAAAGCGTATATAGCCGTGTCCGTCATAGCACCAAAATCTTCCAGTGAGAACACCAAAGAAGAAGTGACTTTGGAGAACGAATTGCATCAGCTGAAGCCGTGGTGGACTCGTTCCGACACCTTTAAGAGCTCGCTGTCTCCCAGATCGAGATGGGTAATAAGGACTGGTGAAGAAAATATGGCGAAGTCTGTAGAACCATAACTTGTAGATAAAATATTTTGTATTGAAATGTTGTAACGAGGATCATTGTTGATGTTTTAGTTGACAGTATGCATCGTAGTATGCTGTTTGGAATAAAAATTGAAATGAAGGAAAAACTACCTATATATTATGTTTGTTGGTATTTTTAATTTTAATACAATATTTTTGTATACAGTGGTGTAGCAAAAACAGTGCGGGAAGGCGAATTCAAATAAAGCTTGTCAGTGGCTACAAAAATTTGCTAAATATCTAAGTAAATGCTTTTATAGAGGGTTTCATAATATTTGAATACGAATTTTGACATTGCTGTACTTGTAATAACTGTATTATTTTATAACTAAACTAATATTAGCAGCGTTGATGACAATTATTCGTTGTCAATGGTGGAAATTAGGGAAAGTGTAAATAGTTATTTATGCAACAAGTACAAAAAGTAAATGTTTATTGCACGCGACTTGAAATTGTGAAGCCGTCAGGCTGAGTTGGACAACACGTCGAAGGGCAATAAACACTTTTTATATGAGTTGCATACAATATTTTTTCTACGTTCATGCAAAAACAAAAAAAAGTTTTGTAATTCAGTTAGTACCAAAGAAAATTTTATTTTAAATAAATTGCATTTTCTAGTAATTTTGTAATCCAGTATGTAATAATGATTGAAAATAATATAAAATATGCAACTGCTTAAAACGTAATACAATATCATAGAAATTGAAGTAAATATGACGTCGACTTGAAAGTTTATGTTTGTCATGATCACAAAACGCTGTAGTGGAATGACAGATGACTACAATAAAAATGTATTGCACTAGTGCAATAAATAACCACTTTTTTCACTAAATATAGTTCAATAAACTTTTGGTTTTTTTGCATGAATGTAGAATAATTTTGTTTTTTTACTAGTCACTCATTGTGACATCCTCAGGTCACAATAAAATTTAAAAAATAATAATAAATAGGTACATTAATAATAAATAATAGTAACAAGATAAGTAATTATATAAACTTATATATACAATAATGTAAAAAATATGTTACAACTCATGTAGGCTACAAAAAGTTATATTTCAGTAAGTCAGAGTTATTTCATTTGCATAATGTGTATATTATCTTCTTATTCTTAGATAAAAAATAGATAAAAATCGTACACGCAGCCTAAATTATCATTTCAACAAAAAGAGTTAAGGCTGGCGTTTCAAGGACAAATAATCATATCTAAATATGCACACAAAAAATATACACAGTAGGTGGAGGTCCTTCTTAATGTAGTACTAAAATATAATCCAAAAATTGAATCATTTTCTTTAACTTTTGAAGAAAAAATGTGCTAGAGAACATAAAAAACTGTGAATTAGTACCTTATTACTGTGTTCTATACACCGTAAAAAATACTTGATAATTTACATAAATTCAAGTCTTACTAGTTTTTTAAAAGAATTCTGCGGGATGTGATAATGTTTATAATGTTGTATACAATTTTCTCAATGTGCAGTTGACTTGTAAAATTCAGTAGATTTTATGATAAAACGTATTAGGTGAAAATGATGCTCTTTTTTCTTATTCTAAATGACCTGTCAGCCTGAAAATTGTTTTATATCCCGGAGAAAACTTGTATAATTGACATAGTGAAGAGATATTCTTTCTAACTTACTCAGATTTTGTTTAGACTGTCTCAACAAACAGCTATGAAATTCGTTCAAAATTTGCCTATAAAACGGCGCCCTTAAGAGTATATTAAATGACGGTTATTTAGATATTCATAATGAACGAAAATCTATTGAAAGGAAATTTATTTTATAAATTTTGTTGTAGTATTCTGAGACTGTCACAATAAGCAATGAAACGTCGACAAATACATTTTTTTCCGATACTTCGCAACGCAACGCCTCGTCATTGCCAACGAATAACTCATTTTTTTTACTAATTTTTCTTTTCCTTGAGCGTGTATATTTAGAATAAAATTAAAGTAAACAAATATAACGTACTCAATACCTACTGCGTATTAGGTACCTACCAAACCTTTTTGTATATTTGATTGAATAATAAAAATATGTAAATACATCAATTGGAATTATTTTTAATACCGTTTAGCACCTAAATTTTCATAAGAGTACACGCTGTACATAGTTTTACATAGAAAAGACAGAAAACAGCAAAAGTTTTGTACTCAAAAGTATTTGTAGTTTCTATAGAATATAACAGACGTTTTGTACAACTTTAAAAACTACATAACATCTGACTACTAAATATGAATAAATACAATATATTTTATTATGTTTGAACATATGGAAAATATAATATACAAGAAACAAATTCCATTTATCTGAAAACAAAAATTGTAGACCCATACTGCATAAGAAAATTTTTTATGATTATTACCCCCTTAATCCTTCGCTACATCACTGCACATAATTCTTCTGTATTCAAAATACGTATCTATAGTATAGTCACCATACATTCTAAGTACCTGGTGTTACTCTTTACTCAATAAATTTTTACAAGTCTACGTTTAGGTACTTAGGTAGCACTAAGTAGATACCCCATTTAATTTGAGAGCTGTTTTGAGTAAGTTTTGTTGAATTTCACAAAGAACAATAAAACTAACTTAACTTATATAGGTATGTCTGGGTTAAAAATTAAATATATTTTTTTTAATGTTACAATACATTGCAAACCAGTTTTTGGACTACTGAAAGTTCTGAATAGAAATTTCATTTGACCTCTTGACGAGTATATTTAAAGTCTGCAATTCTTTCTGTAAGTTGCAAGTCTCTTGCATGTAAGCATGTGCATTGACGATTTTTCCATCAGTTACTGCAATTTTTACTGCTGTTGCAGACTTGCAGATAATAGGTCTGGAGGTATTTCTATTGCAATTGCAGTTTCTGCAATTCTGGGGAATAATTTAATGATTTGTATGGTTACCCATCATACGTTAAAGCTGAACTATCAAATTCAAACTGCTTTCTTTCGCTTCTACTTGAGAATTGTTTGATTGTTGACCTTAATTTTATATGTTATGTTGTTTGTTATTGCTACTTCTTGTTAAATTTGGATAGTTTAGTTTTTAGTGTGTACGTGTTCGATTTCAAGTGTTGGTATCACTTCTATTGCAATTGCAAATTGACGACTGTAAAACAAACTGCAAGTCAGAATTTCGGGAAAGAGTTTGTGCAAGTGGAAGGGCTTGCTGCAGAAAGAATTGCGGACTGTAAAGCGGTTTTAAGAATTAATGTTGAAAGTATGAATTATGAGTACGTCAGCAGTTCGAATTAAATCGCCAAATTCGTTTTAAAGAGTGCCATTATTATTACAATAGAATGTGCATAGATAAAGGTCTACAAATAAGTTTGTATGCTTTAGTTGTTTAAAACTTGTCATTTCATGAATAATTGATTAACTGCTAAATTAAGAAAGTAATTATTTATAAATTATATTAGTAGGTAAATTTCCATTTTTATTCCAAATATGTGGTCTATTACTAACGAGCACATCACGTTAATATTGTAAATTGCATTACCATCTAGTGTGAGTACACTACTATAGATCATTGGGTTTTAATAACAAATTACAGGTATATTATACAATTATTTTAGAGTAAATATAATTATACAATTCCTACAAAAATATTGTCACAAAATGAATTTATTTACCTAGAAATAACATATTCTGAATTTTAATGTTTCTGTAGTGTATAGTAATAAACTGAAATTATTTAGTACCTCTGAGTTTTTTTCTGTATGCAAAATACTTTTATGAATTTATATGATTTGAACCAGTATTAATAAACACGTATAATAAAAAATGCCTGGACTCACCTTAATACTGTGCCTTGGGGTAGTGGAAGCAGGTTTTTTGCTTGCGCGTATCGGCGCGGTTTTTTCTTGATGAGACCCGTACATATACAGGGTTAACTATGACTAAGTACAAAAATTTTAACCACGTGCTCAGGAAGGCCTAAAAGACAATAAAAAATTATTTCGGAATTCTAGCTCGATGTTAAAAAAATGGGGCAAAACCCTCTTTTCCTACGGAAAGTCGGCGCCTATGTCATCAGTCATCGTCCAAGATGGCTACATATGTCAACTACTTGTCAACTAGGTATATGTTCTGTGCAACTAGGTACCATGCGGTCGTTTCTCACAACGTTGCCGAATGTAGAAACAACGAAAGTAAACATTTTTATTAATAATAATACCTAAGTACCTGATAGATAACAGTTAATCCGGTTAGCTACAGTATTTTGCATTCGTTTTTCGTTCCTTCGTTCCAAACTGCCTAAACTTCATTTTCACTCATTACAGGTCCGTCAGAATTAATCGCCACAAAATACACACTTCGCGTAGATGCAGTTAATAAAATTGCCCATTTATTTTAAGAAAATTGATTGTGAAAGAAATACTAACAGAAAACTTCGAATACACCCGTGACAGTTTTTAATTTATAAAATTTTGTCCGATAACGGTCACTCCACTGCATTGCTCTCAACTCTAGGAAATATCTCCACGTACGTTTAAAGAAAATTGTGGAAAACTACACATGTCCCAATATATCGCAACCATCCATTATTTAATGAATAAAACGTTTAAAACTGAAACTGTCACTAAAAACGGAAAACTAAAATTACATTGTCAACGCCACCGTTCAGTCTTCGGTCCGCCTACACCGAAAACTTAATATTCTTCAGATAAATATTCTTATGGCAATCAATATAATCAATATTATCTTCTTTTATGTACGATCGTGGGTTTCTTCATTCTAGTATTGTTTTGACATTTCTTCCGTGACATGGGGTTACACGCACATAGCACTTGTCAGTCGATATAAACCTATACTGTGTTGTTGGTTGCATTGTGTCTAAACTCTACAAATGTCAAACAGTAGTGGTCAGAAAAGTAATATTACAGAGCACTGTGAACGCCTCGGGATATTTAAAATAATAATACTACAATATTATTATATGCAAACATGGTCGATTATTGTGTGGACAATTATTTTGTTAATAAACATTTCTTAGTAAGTAGGCATAAATATATGTTTTGTAAAATGTAGATCAGAAAGAATGTAAGAAGAAGAGGAAGAGGTGTCACACCTCTTCCTCTTCTGAGGTGTGTCAGAACTGTCAGAGTTGAGTTGTTGTTGTAAAAGTAAAGATAGGAAGTGCGAAATAAAGAAAGTAGTAAAACGTTATTGGGTATTTATTTAATTAACATAGAAAATATTACCCTAACAATTGTTAATATCGTTACTATTATTAGTTTTCAGTATTTGCTTTTCGCACATTCAAATTCGTGTAATCGCGGAAATTACGGATATGGTACTAATTTATGGGAAGTGCGACGAAAGTGCATATGTGCAGCAGCAGAATATCAAAGACGTTTTCCAAATAGACAGAATATGCCAAATCCTCGTACATTTGTACGAATTGTACAACGTCCACGAATGTTGTTTTACACGTGCTGGAGTTTTAAATATGTATGTACCTAACTTGAAAATAAAAAGAACCAATTTCATACTTTCTAAAATTCTATGAAATTTCTTTTACTTAGTGACATAAAAATAAAGCATTTTTAAACTACAATAGATATACCTACAGAAAAAGTATTTTTATTTATGAAATGGTCGAGGGAAACCAAGACGTCCCCGGCAAGAATAACAATTTTAACAAGTTATAATGTAAACAAGTTAGAAAACAGAAAATAATTCAACTTTCTTGAAATCTCCAAATATCAGTCCTGGAAGTATCAGTAAGGTAGGTTTTACTCTCAGTGCTAGGTACCATATCGTGTTTCTCATTAAATAATCTAGTATTTTGTAAATAAAACTTTCTTTAAAAGCGCCGTAAATCGTTACACGTGGCAACGCGGTGCTCTGTCACTACCTTTGACAACTTTCACTTTAGCAGAACATACCTAACCTCGAAGCTGACAGGCGGCATAGTCGCCGAGAAATTAGGGGTTAATAAGAATTTGAAAAAAATTTTTTTTCGCTTTATAAATAAGTTTGGAATTTTTGAAGGGTGATACCGTTAATTCTGATTTTTTCTATCCCCTCTTAAAATATTTGTACTAAGTCATAGTTAACCCTGTATATACATATAGTAAAAGCTGTTAAATGCGGGAAAAAATGAAAACTTTATGAGTTGCGCCTTTATTTTCTTGTAAAAGCATATCATATTATATTTAGTTACCAAATTAAAAAAAAATCGCAAAAGAAGAAATAAACTAAATTTTGATTGTGATAAAAGCAAGAGCGCTGACCTGCTTCAATAACTTGTATTCTTCGTGTAAGCGTCCATTTAAAATTATGTTAATTTGCAAAGCATACATTTATGTGCCAGTCGGCGTGAGCTACCAGTAAGCAAGAAACATGCTTCCAGTTTGTTTCTACCCTTAGTTGCTGATGAGCAACGTTTGGTATCGTTACTCTCTATTCTAGTCGTAAGGTCAATCTAAAGTCAGACACTTGTGAGAAAGATGGGCGGCAAATTATTATACAGTAGAGCACATTTGCGTGCAGGAATGACTTATGTTGGTAAACCCTAACCTTCATTTAGTGCAGGAATGATCTGATGAATCTCATTAATTAGAATGATGAAACACCGACTAGGATCAATCTCATTGACTCAAGCCAACGCCAACATTCTTCCATCCTACCATGCCCACAGAAAAGGTGTCAACTCTCTACAAGTATAAGTGATCTACGGTCTTCTGTAGATTTGTTATAAATATCGTAGAAAAACGTTAATTGTGACCATAGATTTAGGATCGATCTCTTTGTGACGGATTGGAATTCCACGTCTACCAAAGATGACGCGGTCATAGAAAATTTGAGTTGTGTTATTTGGCCTCAATTTTGTCACGTTTTCTTTGTTTGCGATTTCAGCATTGGAGACGTTTTGTCCGGAAGGCAGAAGATTTGGTACAAAGCCTGTTTTTTTCCTGATTTTACTCCTAAAGGCGAGAGTTTTGCCATCTACCTGGTACAAATCTCTATTGATGAATAACCCACGTGGAACAAAAACTTGCTCTCTCTAACGATTGTTCTTGCTACAGTTACACAGCTTATTATCAATTATCTCTCTATTTTTTCTAATAGTCGAAGCCACACATAATAATAAAGAAATGTCAATAGTTTTAAGAATTAGTGTAAGAATATCTCAATTTTTTACGGTATTTAATTTGAGACAAAAATTTAGTATTAAAAATGCGTATTAAAGAGTACCTATACTTTATTTTAAATCTTTTTCGTCTCCTACGACTTGCTATAATTAACCGCTTATTAACTAAAAAAATAAAATTCATTATCATTTGCATTACAACTTACATAGCTGTAACGAAGAAATATTAGGAGGCGGCTGTCATCCTAATTTCTGTCACTAATATATCTTCTATGCGTGATTTTTGTGAATTCTTCCTTAAGTTATTTGCTACTTTAAAATCTTATTTTTTACGATAACTTATAAAGAATTAAATATTTTTGCTAATGATGAATATGTTGGCCATGCTGCTCATCAAGAAGAGAATAACACACCCAAAAGATATCTAATGATAGAAATTAGCATGACAGTCGCCTACTTAAATATTTCTTACATTTCAGGTCATTTTTATGCAAACATGCTATTTTTAGCTGTAGATTCACCGATACCATTTGTGCTACATCTTTTGCAAACACCCTGTATATATGCATGGGATGAAGACACTGAAATGTACGATGTGGAATGATCTTAATTCCACTGCGCAACCATATAAAGTATGAGAAACCTAGGAGCAGACAAAAGGAGGCACATGAAACTCAGCAATGAAATACCTCATTGGTTATGTATGTGGGTGTGAGAGACAATCATCTGCACGTACGATATGAATTGTGTTCTTATTTTCCCATTATTTTGTTTGTAAGCACGTCATTGGCGTACAGTGTGGTTAACCAGTACATTATTTTGTCTTGTATCTCGTTAGTGTTATTCTTTGTGTACTTTTGTGGGTGTTATTTTTGAACATGTCATGTTTTTATAAGGGACTGTAAAATTAACCAGCATATAGCACCAAATAATTCTTCATATGCAGAATTCAATTTCATTTCAATTCAAAATCAGCTAAATCTTTACTGCTCCGCCATTGTTAGGACACACAACACAAAGCAAATATGGCGCTGATCATGAGTAATCCATTCGTACCGCTTAACGAATTTCTAGTCATCATAATTATAAAATTTCATGATCAAGATCAAAACTAATAAGAAAAGAAGAAGGTTTTAACCAAAATAAATATATTCTATGGTTCGTGGCTTACAGTGGTGACAACACAAGAAATTATTAATCTGTGAATATTCTTTCAATTCTTTGACAGGTTAAGTTTCATAGTACAGAACAGATCAGCAGTCTAAATTCAAATCACATTTTATTAGAAAAAGTGTCTGTTTTCAGTTTAATGGTGCCTATAGAATAGGTATTTGCCCAAGAGTTTTTCTTGGTATTTGCCGAACAAATAGTGATATTTTCATTTTCACCCAACTCCTTGACGATTTGACATATCTATGATTTGAGATTTGACATTTCCAACTTCCAACACATCAAAACAGCTGTCCTATTTTCAATCTGTCAGAAGTTATAAATATTGAGCTTATCTTATAAATTTAATAATTAAACTAAAAAGTAAAAGTACGTACGTAAAATTAATCGACGGAAACCTTTAACTGTGTCAAATTCAAGTTTCAGATAAAATGCCAGCCGCAGTGCAAGAAACCAGCAAACCTGACCATTCTGAACAAATGTGGAAGGTCTTGAAAGCCCATATTTTACGTGAAAGAGCTCGCAAAAAGCAAGAAAGGGAACAGGAAGTTGAGGAAGAACGACTTCGTAAAGAAAGGGAAGCGAGAGAGCAGCAAGATGTTATGACTCTTGGAGAAACCCGTGAACAAATTACACAACTGGAAGCCAAACTTACCCAGCTCAAAGAGGAAAAACATCAGTTATTCTTACAATTAAAAAAAGTGTTAAATGAGGATGACAATAGGCGTAGACAACTTGTGAAAGAAAATACGTATGTGCTAATGTATTACCTAATGAATACCCATATACAAGTGTCATATGATTGTGACTGTTCTATGTACATTTGTGTGTGTTTTTTAGTGAACAAATGATTGCTATTCAACCACTGCCTACCAATTATGTGCATTCGCAACTGCATGTACCACCACAGCCATTTAGGTTAGCTCCAATGCCACAACAACAACAACCGCAGCAACAGCAAGCCACTTTTAAAACTACAACTAAAAGACCTAGGAGTCCCAGCCCACAGCCACAAGTGCCAGTGTCTCTATATCATGGATATGGATATAAACCTCCCACAGTAGGCACTACTTCTTATCAGGGTTCTCCACAAAGTAAGTATTTTTCATTGTAATAATATTTTTTATTCAGTGGCGGCTCGCGACTTTTTAACCTAGTGAGGCAAGTAGGCTGGGACGGTTCTAAATACGAACTACAAAATATTAATAAATATTGCAACAACGTTAAATCAGAATATCCATTTTTACCAATGTTAAAAAAGCACACTTATTTATTGAATAAATAATAATATCGTTATCATATTCCTCACGTTTTCTGTACTTGAAGCCCTGAGCATTGCCATTTCACATTACACAGTTACAGTACACACATCTGAAACTTAGCTAAAACAAATCGGAAAAAACATTAAAATTTGAATTATATAGTGCACTGCAATTTTAAATATAATATCAATAGCAGAAAAGGAACCACAAAACAACCGTACAATATGGAAAACACTTTCATAGAGACGAGGCATGCCTCTGAAGAGCCTCTCTTCCGTAATTGGCTATCAACGGGTTCGATGCTCTCCATCTCTTTCTTACCTATATGTTTATTGGTAAGAGGCATGTCTCAGATAGGTCCTTATTTATATTATTGTGCTAATGAACGTATTGAAGATTGCATATACACATTATTGCATATTAGTTACTACCGCTATTACAGTACGCAGAGGCAAATTCACAAGTGCACTGTTTACAAATCACACCACCCTTAATACTGTTGTTGGTGTAACATTTGTGTGTTTATACATAGTAATTTATAGGTAGACAGAGGTACATAGCCAATATAATATTGTAATATTACTGGATGTAATAAATTGATTACTTAAATGATTAAAGTAAGCAGTTAATTATTCTTATTTGTTACTTATTTTCAAATATTTACTGATGCACTGCCTCACCGGCCTCATTGCACTGGTCGCCACTGTTTTTATTAATGAAAAATATTATTGATTACTAATATACAGTTTTTGTATGATATTCTAGAACAGAAGGAATGCCACTGAGATTTAAAAAATGTATTAGTATTTACAGTTTTTCGTAATTTTAAACAAAATTAAATCTTACTATTTATATCTTTAATTTTTATATGATTACAGATAATTCCAATTTTATTTCTTATTAGAATTTTGTATATGGGAATGTAATTGGTACTTCTAATAATTGTGATAGTTTAGGTTTAATGTTTTCTTTATTTCCAGAGGATGATGGTAGACGTAATGAATTAGTTCGAGCAGTATTGTGGAACAGTGAGTGTTTTTTACACCACTATTTGCTTTCTGCTAAAATCATCTCAGATTTGGTTGGGTTTATATAAATTTTCATTTCGCTTTGCTGCATAATACATATTGCCAGATAATATGTTAATTTTTATCAATTTAAACACTTAATGATCATGAATTAGGTGCCTAGCATAAAATGAAATTATTCAGGTCTACTTATATTTTAGGTACTTAATCATATGATAATAGTACTAATCATATTTTACTTAAATTAAACAGGGTCATTTTAATTTAAATAAATAAACTGCAAAAATGATTCTTTAATGCAAAATAAGCACTTTCTTTTATAACTTTTGTTTTAGGACTTTAACAATCTCTGTCTCTCGAAGACAAAGTTTGCTAAAACAAAACATTGTGCAACAAAATGCATTTATTTTTCAACAGGTTTTTCACTAATTATCCAATTTCTGCAGTTTCGGTATTTAAAATTAAATCATCTTGTAGTATAACTAAATAATTATTGCTAAATGTAACTTAATAGCATTTAACATCTGGCAGTCATGTAAATTATGCGCACGCCACTTGTATAACATTTTTGCACCCATCCCCTGTGTTTGTGTTATTCATTCATATATTAACAACTAATTCTTAAGTGTGGTGAAATTGTTCACTAAAAAGAATATTGTCACATCAAATTAAATAACTTCATACATATACCATTTTTGTGGTTAATAAGTAGTTGTCCTAAAATAAACATAGTTAATATTAATATAAAATTATAAATAAGAATACAGGATGTCCCGTATGTACTTACCCGAGGGGGTAACCACTCTACCAAAAAATGTACATGTATTGCGAAAATCGCATGATTTCGTGTGATTTCCGGTGATTTCGTGGAAATCACTATGATTTTCGGTGATTTCCTCGCAATCGCTTACGATTTTGTGCGATTTTGTATACAATTAGTATAATTTCCAGATATCAGAGGTTTAACGATTGTTTGATAACACATATTGAACATAATTAAGATTAATAATAACTATAGATGAGAAAGATAAATTATAAAATAAAATAAAAAATGTAAAATATTTATAATGTACCCTCGATTCCTTCGAATGTACCATTTTATTTTTCTATAAATAATTCTCTCACATGTACCAATTGGCTACCCTTACTTTTTATCTTTTAAGAATTCTATGTACAGGGTAATTAATTTCATATGCCCAAATTTGATATTTCGGAAACGATGAAAAATATAAAAAAATTAAAATCGTGCTTAAGTTACCTCACCTAAGCGCCGTATCAACGCCACCTACGACCCTTTATCATAACGACAGTAGGCGTCGCGGTGCAACGTGACCTTATATTTTTTGTCTATTTAAATTTAATATTTTGATACCTACTTTGCGCTAAATAAATTGTCTTCAATTGTCAAGTGAGTGCCACTTGATTTGGCATTTTTAATTTTGGAGGATAATTCAAACACAAATACAGTAATAATTGTATGTCAAAATATCTATTACCTAGGATATGGAATAATGAAACAAAAAATTATCCCTGTATGTTCCAATGTATACATTTTTGCATAAAAATTTAAAGCACCTATATAGTATACCTGAAAATATTTTAGAAATATTATCTAGATATGGGACATATTATCATATAAAACTTTCTTTTGCAAAGTTGATAGTTTTTAATGGAGATATCTGATAAGCCCAAATGTATGTTGATTTAAAAATTTGTCAAAACAGAAAAAAAATAAAATAAAATTATATTCACATACAGGTTAACAGTGGGAAAAATGTGAGACATTTTTTTTCATTTTTAGAGGATTGTAATTTAGAGGTGACGAAATTTTGAGAAAAAAATTTAACTTGAATTTTTTGCATCAATTGAGAAACAATACTGTAAATATCGAATAAATACATTTGGTTACAGATTTAAGGAAAATAAAACAATGAGTTTTGTTAACACTAACAGTACAATAACGCACCGTCTGCTAACTGAGAATCACAACTCCCCACTCCTATTGCACGATTTAGATTGCGGGATTTAGGTGATTTCGGCGATTTCGGAGTTGATTGCGGGATTGCGGACTTGATTTCGGGCGATTTCTGCAATTTCGTGTCAAAGCTGCGCGATTTTGGGCGATTTCCACGTGATTGCGGCGACTGCGAGCGATTTCCAGTAAAAATGTACATGTATTGCGGAGAGTGGTTACCCCCTCATACTTACCAATATTTCGATAGTATAGAAGAAGGCAAAATATCTGCTATTCTAATTCTTACAGGGAATCCAGTAACGGATTGACCCCAACACATAATTTATTTAAATTTTGACAATTTGCCAAATTGGAAGAAGTTTAAAAACATGATCTAAGCAAAGCACTTACAGACTATTTGCAAAATGATGACAAATTTGCTGAAATCTAAACAAAAAATTAGATTTTTTTTAATGGCCCTGTATATTTTTCAAAACTAACACAATTTGTTGGTCTTAAACAGGTAGCTGAAGTAGCGTTTATGGTATTTAACTTGTTACAGAAAATGTTATTTTCATTCTTCAAAATTATGACGATAGCTACACTTAAATACAGGTGCAAACTTGCACTGTTTTTTTATTTACTTAATATCCAGTTTCAACTAGTAAGTTTAAATTTAGTATACTAGGCAGACCATTTAAAATATATAAGTTTGGTTTGTTACAAATTTTACCTCATATATATATAAATATATATGAGGTAAAATATATATATATATATATATATAAAAAATATGTTTATCTTGTAGAAATTATTTAAACTTTAGCTATTCGGACTTAAATATCGTTGACTTATCCTGTACTTATTAAGTACATGATCATCATTTTTTATTAAAATTTCTTGTGTGTCTTCATCAAATTGCTGTAATATTCATTTGTCTGTTTCATATGTACCATATAACAAAATGTGCATTAACACAATCTTTGTTCCCTGTGCTAGTAACACAAGTATAATTTTTATTGCTTTCAGAAACTCCACAGTACACAAGCCAGCCCAGTGCGTTTTACCCAGTGGCGCCTCAGGAATTGTCTATGTACTACCCGACTAGAAACGTGTTTGAGAGCCCCAGGCCACAAACATTCCATCTAGAACAGAAACTGCCGGAGCATTACACCCTTAGAACACCTTCGTCGCATGGTCATGTTATACATCCAGGGTCCTTACCTATTAATCCACCGCAGTCGCAACCCAAATGTAAGTAGAAGTACTTACAGCACTTTCAACAATATCCAAGACCCATCAAGTTAATTTAATTTTCTTTAAGTTGGTATTTAAAAAATTACTAAAGGAAAATCCTTGGATTTTACAGTGAAAGAAATATATGTTAACCATTAGTTTGATATTGATTATTGTTGGCATTACACGCACTGTCTCATGCATTGTATATTTATTCTTCTAATCTTTCTTATTTTCCTTTCTAATATATTTTTTTACTTAACATAATGTATACATATCAGAATATTTTGCAGGTTATTATATTAGGTACTGATATAATATAGTCTTGTAATGTTGGTTTTGAAAATCGGCGTCTGTGTGTATTGACCACAATTAGTAGGCGCTAGTACAATATATAGCTACTGCAATAAAAATGTTACTTAGCATGGTTTTAAACCTTCTAGACATAGGTAAATTATTTTTAATCGTTAATAAGAAGTAGAAGTGAAAGGAGTGGATTCTTATCAACGTAAGAAGGTGCTCTAGTGTTTTAGCAAAACGTTGATTAAAGGTAGTAGAATTGTAGCGTTGCCGTTCCAAAGGAGGCAAGTGCCAAAATTTGGAAAACGCATATTTGTACATCAATAGGTTGTAATTACCATCGCCGTGTTCATGTAAAGGGGGCAAGTGCCATGCGTTTATTCTAGCAATGTTTAATACACTTAAAAGATGGTGTTGGGTGTATCTCCAGGGTAATTTTCCTTGAAGATGTGGTAAGTGCCAACAGAATCGAGTCACCATAGTCAATAGTTGTTTGTCATTTGCTTGGCCTATGTGATCTGAGCATTTATGTTTACGCTGTGTACTTATGTTTTATCATATCCATATTGTTGTATATAATAACTGTGATAGTTAATACAAATACAAACATTTTTAGTAAGCATTACAGAAAAGTATTTAAAAAAGATTTTCCTCACCTATCATTTAAACATCCAAGACAAGACACATGTAAGACTTGTGATTTATTAAATTGCAAATTAAAATCAGGTAAAAATGGAGCAAAGATGAAGTTGGAACTTCATCACAGAAAGGTAGAGAGTGCCTTGTCTTACATGAAAGATGATCATACCACATCTTAGCAGGTGAACTCAAAAACTTGCACAATTTTTATTGATCTACAACAGGTATTATTTTTGCCTACTTTAACCCACAGTGATATGTTCTACATGAAGCACCTGTCCTGTTACAATTTTGGGGTACATGTGAGAGACCCGAGTAGTGCTTATATGTTCATCTGGCATAAGGCTATTGCCAGCAGAGGATATATAAATAATAATAACACAAAATAAATAAATAAATATATAATAATAACATTAATTATGGGCACCTACCCCTTTTCTAAAAACATTAAAGTTTTTATTTTTTTCATAAAAACCCTTATAGCAACGAACTCTAATTGCAGTTACATTTATGATTCCTTACACTCATTAAAGTAGCCAACATGTTAAAGTGCTAAAATTTATTAACATAAAAATTTTATTAAGTTTTTTATCAATATCTCTGATACTTAGTTTTGGCACTTGCCTCCTTTGGGACGTCAAGGCTACAATTATGTTACTAAAATAATTTTTATAATGATTTACACAATAGGGGATTTAAAACAAAATATTGCCTTCTATAGTAATTTAGAAATACTGTAAAAATGGGCATATACAGACAATGTGAGAAACTGTTTGACCTGTATTTTTTTATCTAGGGTTATTAGAAATAGCCCCTTCGAATTGGGTCTCCTGAACCCCTGACTAATAGAATTTCATATGTAGTTGTAAATAGTCTTATTTGATCTTAAATTTGGTAGTTTTATCAAGTTATTTTCTATTTTTCTTCCAAAATTTCTTTCATGCTACATTCTGAATAAAAAGTATACCTAACTATATTACCTTTTTTTATATGAGACTTAATTTTCCAGAAAACATTGCTAAAGTTATGGTGCTGCAAATAAAAAATCTGTAATCAAAATGTAGCCTATTGAGGACAAGACAAATATTTCTTTTCAGTTCACACTTGGTATACTCGCGACAAGAATTCAGACGACTTACGTCATGCGAACAAATGAATAATTCATTATATTTTCATCAAAGTATTTAAGAAACTGCAACTGATAGTATTAAAACTATATACTACACTAAAAGTATGCATTATATATTGCACTAAATTGCAAAAAATTATAGTTTTTAACACGACCAAATATCGAAAATTACGTTGACAATAAAAACAAATGTGTAACGTCTGAATTCTTGACGCGAGTATATTTTACAAAACTCTAGTTTATTTAACGGAATTTTTTTTAAAGTCCCTAATTTATTAAAATAATATAGCAGCAATGTATAGCACCAGTTGCCATGCAATTTATTTTAATTATTAATGTCTCAGTCACTTTTTTGATTTCATGAATTTTCGAGCCTGCCGATGATAATACGAGGTTTGTCTAAAAAGTCCGTAGAAAAGTTAAAAAAAAAATATTTTACAATTACTTGGGTAATTCGATATGATTCCCTTCAAAGTAATCCCTCCTTTATAAAATACACTGTTGTCAACGTTTCTTCCACTGCTGGAAATATCTCTTAGGTTTCTCTTCCTTGAGGCTCTTCAATAACCTTGTCGTCTCCTTTTTAATGTTGTCCACCACCCAAATGCCGCCTTCATATCAATATTTTGCATTACATGTGTGTGTGTGAGAAAGGTGTTGAAACAAACAGCAACAGAAATATTTCACCTTTCACCGCTTCACTCTCTGGTCAGGCTTCTACTGCTGTTTAATTGAGTTATAAAGAAAGGGGACAGCACCCTGTGTTGCCCCTACACCCCTCCATCTAACACACAGGTCTTTATCCTATACATTTTTTAGACAAACCTCATAGTACAAATTTAGTGACTCTCTAGTAAATCAACCCTTAAATGAAAAAAATAAACAACCTACTTTTTTGTGCATAATGAAACCATGTTTCAAGTCTGCTAGAAAAAAAAATTAAAAAAAGTGAATAGAATTACCTTCTGTGTAACTTGGAAAAAATATTTTATTAGATATGTTCAGATAAACTATCTACAAATATATATTTGATTTTGGTAAAAATTGGGTTATCTTTTACTCACCTGAGTATATCTACGAGGGTGGTCCGATAAATACTTAGCCTACAAAAAAAAAAACAACGAAAATTTAGGAAAAGTGGCAATTTACTTTTTAATATAGTCTCTTTTTAGTTCAATACACTTGACCCAGCGATGCTCTAACTTTTTAAACCCGTTTGAAAAATACATTTTGTCGAGGTTTGCAAAGTAGGCCTCCGTGGCGGCAATGACCTCCTCATTCGACTGAAATTTCTGCCCGGCGAATGACTTTTTCAAGTTTGGAAACAAAAGAAGTCGACGGGCCAAATCTGGGGAATACGGTGGATGAGGCAGCAGTTCGTAGTCCAATTCGACCAATTTGGCCGTGGCGAGGGCGGAGGTGTGAGCCGGTGCGTTGTTATGATGGAAGAGCACTGTTCTTCGTCAAATGGGGCCGCTTTTCTGCAATTCGGCGTTGAATCGGCCCAATAATTCGGCATAGTACAGCCCTGTGACCATCTTTCTCCAGGTAGTCGATGTATATCACATCTTGTGAATCCTAGAAAACGGTGGCCATCACCTTTCCGGCCGATAGGACAGTCTTTGCCTTCTTCGGAGCACGTTCGCCGGGTGAAGTCCACTGTTTTGACTGTTCCTTGGTGAGGTGTGTACCAGTGGATCCTTGTTTTGTCAACGGTCACGAAATGATGCAGAAACTCCTTCGGATTGCGCTTAAACATCTTCAAACACTGCTCTGAAGTGGTCTCACGGTTGCACTTGTTGTCCGAAGTGAGCAAAGGCGGCACCCATCGCGCCAACAGCTTTCTCATGACCAAAATTTCATGCAGGATATGACCCACGCGGTCTTTTCAGATGCCTATTATGTCAGCTATCTCGCGCACCTTCAATTAGCGATCTGCCAATACGAGATCGTGGATTTTTATCGCGTTCTCCTCTGTGGTATCCGTTTTCAGGGCACCTGGACGTGGCTCATCAAAAACCGACGTGCGACCACGTTGAAACTCGTTAAACCAATTTTTGACTTTCGCCATCGAAGAAGAAAAGTCACTGAACACGCAACCAAGCGCTCTTTGATTTTATTGCGCGATTTCCTTTCCAAAAACAAGAATCGAATCAGCGACCAATATTGCTCTTTTTCCATTTTTCTAAAATCCGCAGACACGCCCGCTTCCACATGCGGTCAAAACAAAACTACGAGTCCGATCCGGCTGAAATTTCGACCATAGCTGTCTAGGAGAATGTACTACACAATAGTAAATTTCTCTTGCGATAGTGGCACCATCAGACGTTGAGACTAAGTACTTATCGGACCGCCCTTGTAAATAATCGACAGGTAGATGATACTTTGGGTCTAGTTTGAAAGAAACCTAGGACCATACATATCCAATTCCTAGTATTTTTGGATCATTCGGATATATGTGTGACGCAACGTCATAATACAACATGCCAAAATTTGAATTTACTTTAGTGAACGATTACATTGGTTAATTTATCCATTTTACATCTATGGTCATCATTTACTTACCACTTTCATTTAACAATAATTTTAGTGATTATCTTTTTTCGAATGTGAGTTGAGCAGATTTTTTATTTTCCAATTATGTTTATATTTTTTCTCCAGAGGGCTCAGACCATCTCTGTCCCATAACAAGAAAAAGAGAGAAATTTCAACGATGATACAGATTATTTTATCAAAACTTTTTTATTGGTCGAGATCTCTTTGTGTAGATTAAATGTCAATACGGGGATGTTCATAATTTTGTTGTCAAATGACAAATATATCAAAACTAATTGAAAACGAAAATAATCGAAACTTCATTTTCACTCATTAGGTACACGTACATGTACATGCTCTTGCAATCATAATGGTACTTCCTCAACACAACAGTTTTTGAACTTGTGGAAGTTCCGAGTAGAAATCTCATTAAATCTCAATTAAATGTTAAATGTTGATAGTAGATTTCATTACAAATACGTCATCAGTTTAAAAGAAATCGCAAAATTTAAAGAGTGCCATCATTATAGCAAACGATTGTACTTTGCTTACGATCACATAAAGGCCCGTATTTATTCTAAGAATAAATACAAATAAAATTTAATAATAAATAAATAGTATAAAAATGCTTATTTGTTATTTGTAGTAGATGTGTTTATTAGGATTTCTGTGTTTATCTGCAAGTTCATAAAAAATTGACAAAATGTATTTCAAGTGATTTTGACATAAGTTACATAAAAATTTTGTTTTATTTATTTCTTATTTTGTTTGTAGGGAATTTTGAGGTGCCATTATTACCACAGGTGTAACTTTGTTTAAGTAACATTTGTAGACGAGCGGTTGTTATTTAATTTAAATTTAGCAAATGAGGGATCATTGAAATATTATAGAGATTATCTAATAATTGTTGTGCTCACCTATGTTAGTTTAGCTTTTTAGTCCATGGTTTTGTATTCACTCACTGAGACACTTATTAAGTTAATTAAAAAGAAACACCACATATCAAATATAGGATTTAATAACAAGATAGAGATAACAATAAAGATAAAATATTAATAAAAATAAAGAGAAACGACTGTGACAACAAATATTAAACGAGACACTATATGAACCTTTGATTGTACAATCGTTTGCAATAATAATGACACTCTTTTAAAACAGATTTTGAACTTCTGGAAGCTCTGAACAAAAGTTTCTCTAAATGTCTCTTGGTAAGTGAAACAACTAATAACTAATGTTAAAAATTTAAAGCAGATTTCAATATGAATACGCCAGAAGGTAAAAAAAAAATCGCTAAATTCATTTTAGTGAGTGTCATTAATATTGCAAACGATAGTACATGTCACACCGAAATACGGGAAATAGCCCTAAGAACCAGATTTAAGAGTTTAATTCTAATTCTCAACAACAACAATTTATTTAACCGAGGTAGAACTGTATTGTCTGGATACAAGAAAGGAACTGCCTTTTCAGGATACTTATAGATATCTCTTGAGCAAAAAGGTCTTCTAGCGACTATCTCCATAGTTTGAGGTGGTTAATATACTTGATTTGATACAATATTAAAGGAACTTGATATTAGTCTGGTTTTCTAGAATCTCTACGCCCTTAAGATACTTGTTCCCTGTTGACTGATATGGTTCGAAAGGAAATCATAAATTACTCATTTGAATACATGTAGGTACTGACGACAAAATATGCCTCGTAAATTGACTATTTTACTTAAAAGCTTCCTTATGCTTCATCCTTATTTATTGTTTCTTTGAACAGACCCTATACTATCGACATATTTGGGCTTTTATTACACATTTGTGATCATGTGAACATTGTTGAAGGCACCATTTCTCCATGTTTATTAAATTAGTAATTGAAATTAATTATTAAAAATTTTGTTGATTTTGATTCTCATGTAGTGAAAATCATAATTTGTAAAAATAATTTATTTGCAGCGGGTAGTATTACTGCAGGATACCCTGTAAGGAGCCAGACTCAATATCAGCAATCTCAGGCACCAGCATCTCTATACACAGCGCAAAGTCGCCCACTCTATCAATCTTCAGGTGCTCCTATGAATTATCCCACTAGAGATTAAATATAATGTTTTACTGGAAATAATAAATGTATTGTATTTACTTATGTTTTTTGCTGTAAAAATAACCTTTCCATACTACTAAGGTGATAATGTAAGGCCAGGCGCGCCTGGCCTAAAACTTGAGTTATGTGAGTCAAAAGGAGGAGGGTCCCTAAGGCCGGTTTTCGGCCCCCCACAATTTTTTCTAAAAAAAAATTTTTTTTTATTGTCGACTAGACCTTATATGTAGTCGATTGGACCACAAATGAACCCTCCAAAACACTCCCTCCCCTTAGTATCCCCCCTTTATAGAAGGTGATTTTATTACCTGAGACAAGTAATTATAGCCTAAGGAGGACGCCCTATTAAAAAAAGTTCTAGATAAAAGTCCCCATAAAGGAGCATCAAATGGCACCCCCGACTTCAGCCCCACCCCTCCGTCATAGGTCCGTTTTAGGCATCTCCCCCTCTCCACTATCAAGTAATAAAAAAAAATAAGTAAAAAAAAACCCAAATCACAAACCCCGAAATCCCAAACTACAAACCCACAAATCCCAAACCCCCAAACAAAACGAGGAATCCAAATCTGCAACAAAAACAGTATGTTACCATTTCATTTTCTTGTCCCCCCCCGCCCCGCGGGGGGGGAGGGGTGGGGTTGAAGTCGGGGGTGCCATTTGATGCGCCTTTATAGGCCTAACAACTTTTATCTAGAACTTTCTTTAATAGGGCGTCCCCCTCAGGCTATAATTACTTGTCTCAGGTAATACAATCACCTTCTATAAAGGGAAGGGAGTGTTTTGGAGGGTTTATTTGTGGTCCAATCGACTACATATAAGGCCTAGTCGACAATAAAAGAATACATTTTTTTTTTTAGAAAAAATTGTGGGGGGCCGAAAACCGGCCTTAGGGACCCTCCTCGTTTCCTATTCTGTTACAGAATATGGATTTTATGAAAAATTAAATATAAAATAATCTGAAAAATTTACATAATTATCATCTTTTTCTAAATGTTTTTCCTACAATTAAATCACATAAATTCAATAATTATTATTGAAATTTACCAATTCTCAACACTTCTCAATAATCATAGGTGCATATTAATTTCTCATAGACCCATGCAAAAATTGTTATATAGGCTAATATAAATTGCCCTATTGGACCTAACAACATTTTTATCTTTAAATAGGAGGCTGCCCTAAAAATTCTATTGGTTAATTTTTATCCAATGATATAACATAATTTTATTTAAAAAACGTGTGTTTAATAAAACCAATTTATACTTACAATAGGTAATACAAATTATTTTTTTGTTAAAAAAAACCCATGCACTTGTATGTGTCTGTGACGTCAGAAAAGTCCAGATCACGGTCCACGAACTACTAACATTTGTTATGATAATTCTATAGGATATACCGTTTTCCCTCCATTTTAATGTTTTGTAGTTGATGAAAACTATAAAGTGTATATTTAGGATATCAAAATTTAATTACAATTTTAATAAAGATATATAAATGTGATACCTACATAACGTACTAATGGTTGTGTCGCCAATCTCAATCTTGGAATGAATTGATTCTTATGCCAAACGGTCAACGATATTAAAAACACCCAGAAATAAATTTTAAATGTTGCTAAAGTATGAACTTATTCAATTTTTGCGCCAGTCTTCAATTATAACTCGAAAACTGAGTTTTTTATTAAAAATCCCCTAATTCCCCATACCTTATAAATTTGTAACATTCTGTAAATCTACAAAGAGTATTATAGAATAAATACCTGAATTATATTTAATTAGTTTCTAATATTAATTACTTTAGAAATACAATACAAATACAATTTTAGAATTTATTTCAGTCAGCTGTCGCTCAGAATTGTGTTAGTTGATGTATTTACATTAAACATCTTCAGAGATATTCAAGTATTTTTTTAAATTCAGTAAAGGAAAAGTATTTAAAGAGAATATCATGCTTTTGTGTAAGAGGAACAAAGTAAAACAATATAAATATATCAGTGTCATATACAGTATATAATTGGCTATATTGCCAAACCTTTACGATTTAAATAAAACTGACTATTATTTATAGTAGGATAATTTCAAATCTCCTCCACAAAAATCACAAAATCTAATATTTCATACCCATTGCTGGACACACCTTTATACAGGGTGGTTCTCTTTCGAAAGCGGAAACTTTAAAGGCAGACAGAGAACCACAAAATAATATCAGTTTGTATTTTAAACTATATTCGAAAAATGCTTCGTTACAAAGATACAAGGTGTCAACATTTTTTATCAAAAGTTCCAAATTTATTAATATTTTTAAAACTACTTTAGATATTTAAATGAAATTATGACGTTACGCAATTGTTTTTATTTTTAACATTTTTTTTTTGCAATTTAGTGTAGCATATAATGCAAAGGTTTAGTGTAGTACCTATATAGTTTTATTTGCCTCAATTGCAGTTTCTTAAATATTTTGATGAAAATTTTACAGAAACTCGTTTTTGTTTGGTTACCATGGACACCAAAATATTGCCAGAAATATTCATCCTCCAGGGTACTCTGAACGATATTAATAAGTGGAAATATTTATGTCAAAATAATATGACACATGGCATAGACTTGAAATTTCGTATTTTGTGGCACTAAATTTTCAACTGCTTTTATAATATTGTCTTGATTTTCTTTTCCAAAACGCTACATTTTTACTTCAATAGACTTTATAGTGAGAAAAATTGGCGTGGTACAATAGTTGACATTTCAATAAACATTCATGACCCAACTAACCTACAGCTAACCTTACCGTTTCCATGTCTCTAAATAATCTTATTGCCAAATAACATTTATTGATTAATTTTTTAGGTGTGAAATTTTCTTATACTGAATCACCCACATGCTTGAATTAATAACCGGAATTTTTTCAAAATTTCCGGCAATAATCCAAGCACTAGGGAGATTACAAGTGAAAATTTCACAATAGTATTTTTCAGCCAATTAAAGGCCTGTATTTTGTAGCGTTACTATAGCAACTAAGAAAATTTCCGGAAATTTTTCTCTTCCTTGGGGTAAGGAGCATGAAATTACACTGGAAATTTTTTGACATTTATAAATAAAATGACATTTATATTTAACTTCAAATTTATTCTGTCATAATTTAATAAGTACACTTCATTGTGAAATTTTCTTACCGAATACCACTCTAGCTTCAATTAAAAACTGGAAATTTTTTCTTGCACACGAATATTTTTTAGAAAATTCGTGTGCTCGAAAAAATTTCCAGTAATAATTGAAGCTCTAGTGGTATTATAAGTGAAAATGTAATGATCTATTCATTTGTTCGTATGACGTAAGTCGTCTGAATTCTTGCCGCAACTGTAGGTATAGAAGCATTATTATACTTGTAGGAATGAAGCTTATCAGTATCTACTAGAGTCTGAATATCCTGATGTAACAGATAGGCATGCTACCTTTGTTATTATTAAACAAGCATAGCTACAAATCAGTATGTATACCTATACGAAACTCTCGTTTTTTCTTTTATGTCCGGATAAGTTGCGACTGCACTTAACATTGGTGCTCAAACCATTTTCATGGACATGCTTTTGTTGAGACTCCTCTGCTTAGCATGCATATATTCCAATTTATGTTAGTTCATGTGCCTTGGGTTTGGGTCTGTTGTAAACTAGATCTGTATACAGGGTGGCCCATTTAACTTAAGAGTTATATATTTCGAAAACGGCGCGTTCTTTAAAAAAATGTGTCTAATAGAAGTTAGTCAAGGTAAATAAAATGGAATTGCGGTTTTTGACCTTGACTATGTTTTCAAGGTCATATTGAGATTGACTTTTGATTTTCGAATGGGCGAATAAGCTATACTTACTTTTTTCCCCCAATCTTAATAAGAAGTAAAAAACTAGTAACTTTTATATGAAACATTTTTTGTAACTTTATTTACAACATTATAATAAATGAAAATATCAACTAATTAACAAATCACTTGATGTAGGTAGGTATTTGAGCAAATATTAAGTATCAGCTAGATTTTACACAAAGAAAATAAGTTTCCAATAAACATTCAAAATGATGATCATCAATTTCGAAATACTTCGATCCCTGTCAAGATATCTGCAACTATTTCTAATCCGTTCTTTCAAGTTCCAAAACCTACTTAATTATTATTGTTTTTAAGTTACAAAACAATGTTTCATATAAAAGTTACTAGTTTATTCCTTATTATGTGTAGGGAAAAAAGTGTAGGTTCCCATTCAGCATTAATATAATATACTTATATTCGACATTTACCATAAAAAAACACTGGTGATTAATGAGGGTCAGACACTGGCAACTGTAATTGTATTATCATTTTCTGACATCAACCTACCTACTTGATCGTTGTTTCTAAGTTACAAAAAATGTTTCGTGTAAAAGTTCCTCCTTTACTTACTCCTTATCAAGTTTAGGAAAAAAGTATAGCTTCCCATTTGAAAATCCAAAGTTAACCTCGCTATAACCTTGAAAACATAGTCAAGGTAAATAAACTGCAACACCATTTTATTTGCCCCCCGACACTAACTAACTGCTGCTCATTACATTTTTTCATAGAATACGCCGTTTTCGAAATATACAGGGTGTCCCGAAATTAGCGCGCAATATTTCTTCCATGTATTATACATGTGAAAATAAATCAAAAAGTTCCTATAAACATGACCCGAAAAATGCTTCATAAGGGGGCTAGAACCACCCAAAAGGATAATCTTGAAGATGGTTTTTCCAGAATATCTTTCGAACTATTCAAAATGAAATCACTAAATTTGGTGGGTAGCATACATTTCACATACTACAAAATGTTCTGCTCTTACAACTTAAATATTTACTCAGAGGCGTCATATGCTGAGGGGGCCCAAGGTAAGTATTGCCGCACTTTTTTATTTTTGGGTATTTTCTCTTGTTGAGATCAAATTATAAAATGTAAAATATAATATTAACCCAAATTTGAACGAATAAAAAATAAACTATGGAATAATACAGGTTCATTAAAAACAGATTATGTTAGCGTACCACACTGATCAATTGACAACTTTTTGAAGTCGTCGAATCCGATGTCAGAATAACTCTAGCACCTGGTGCTGATAGTTGTTCCGTTGATTAAGACCCACCACTTAAATCTCGAATCAATTTCATCACAAACTAACTTGTTAATCGTCTCGATTTTTCTTGTAATTAATAACTCATCTATTCTGTTCAAAATTCTATGCAATGATTCATGTTGCGATTTGTTTATTCTCATCCCATCGTTCTGATATATCCGTTCCATCTTTTTATATCTTAATGGAAACGTTCTTCCTTTTTTTAATTAAAATGGACATTGTTCAAAAAATTATGCTGATAAGAATCGATTATATTGCAGTCCAATTTCCTAAAGTTCGCATCCATTTATTACCAATTCTTCGTAGTTTCGATTTTTGTGGTTTCATAAAAAAATATTACACGCACATCATGCTTTTCCTTTCATCAATTTTGAAATATCGTTCCTTGTAATTTAGCATCTCATAGACCTGAAAATTGTTCAATCAAGTATCTGTAACTGTCATTTTCTGTATCCAATGTTGGTTATATAAGCATTATTGTCGAGTCAAAGTAAGGCTGATCTTAAATCTGACAAATTAAACATTTATCATTATTAATTATTACCTTTTACCGTTTAAGTAACCAGTTATCTCTTTTGCTGAGACCAGGGCCGCGCCAAGCTATTCGGCCGCCCGTGTGCAAACCATAATTTGCCGCCTCTTTTAATATTTTAAGTAAAATTTAACATTTAAAAAATCGTCACTTCTTACCCCTTTAGCTAAAAATTGATACATAGGTAAGGTAATAAATAAAATTAAAATTAAATAAATGCTAATAATTATTTTTAATTTCGATATTAGACATATATAATATACTTGCATGACATTTTAAACATGTGTCATAAAAGGATCATCACTTCGAGCAGAGATGGCGTTAGAGAAGAGAGAGACGAAAGGCACTGTAGAGAGACGGTTAGTCAAGTGTCTGGTATAGCTGTTTTGCCGCCCCTTGACTTGGTCGCCTGTGTGTTTTGCACACATTCGCCACATAGTCGGCGCGGCCCTGGCTGAGACAGGTAGTTAGATCTGACGGTGTCAATTATTGCAATGTCCCCTGAACCTTGACAACCATATAGATAAAAAAACATTATTCTATCTATGCTTGACAACATACAAACGTCAAAAGTAAAGCAATATTAACAATTAGAAAAAAAAAGCAGGGGAGACCCTTTTGTTAATACACATACAGGGTGTTGGGGGGAACTCCCAATATTCGAAAGAGGTGTTCAGGGGACAAAAGTGAACAAAAAAGCCTACTAAACATATGATCGAATATTAACGGTTACTGAGATAGCAATGAAAATATGTTTAACCGAGTTAATTGTTGTAATGCATCAGTAGAAAACAGTGTTTATTCTGTAGGTATTATAAATTATAACATTGATTAAAGATCTAATAATCCGAAATTAATGAATTTAACTTTCGAATATACCACCGTACGCATCGATGCATGCATCACCTCGTTTATGGATTGCACGGGTAGATCGTTGAAGTGCATGGTGATTTTCTCTTATGAGTGCTGCAGAATTGACAATCCGATCGAATAGCGCCTCTCTTGTATTCACTTTTGTTGCATATACTAATTAGTCTAAGAGCCAGTGGCCGGCAACCTATAAGTAAATGATTATACCTGAAATTTTGCACAGTGAGTCTCTTATACCTATCACTCATGAGGTGGGGACTTGCTAAGCCCGGCGATGCCGACTCAAGAGTTACTGAGGTACGAGAAGTATGAAAATGTAACCAACTTCGTTATTAAATTATCAAAGCTGCCGTTTGAAAGTTTTAAAATATACAATTATTTATATAAAAATAACAAAGACAGACGATTACCGTGCTTCTAAGGCCATGGCAGACACTTGTAAAATTGGCAAAAAATATAAATTTCAAAAGTATTTGATTAAATCTGATTTTTGACGTTAAAAAACTGTCAAAAATGTCAAGCATTGTAATCGACATCACCAAATCTCAGAACCTGTACCAGAAATAGAGGTTATTTGTTACTTATATTATTTTAATATTGAAAGGTGCTAAATATAATAAATAATAAAAATAAATGCCTAATTTGTTAGATCTGAAATTTTAAAATTTTCAAGCGGCAGATTTGTTAATTTAATAACTTAGTTGGTTAAATTTTCATACCACTCGCACCTGAGTAACAGTTGGGTTGACCTCGCCGGGCTTAGCGAGTCATCACCTCATGAGTGATAGGTATAAGAGACTCACTGTGCAAAATTTCAGGTATGAGAAATGTCAGTAGCACATCTAATCAATTCTGTTAAGGAAATCTTTAGGATATGTAGTACCGTTGGCCGAAGAACATTTATTTGCCTTGAAATGTTCCGTATGCTAGTCGTAGGATCTTGTTCAATTGCGTCAAGGACCTCCGGTTCCCTATTAATCCTGGGACGTCCTTGACCCGGTGCCTTTCGAAAAGTGGCGGTTGCAGCTAAGTTGCGGAATACCGTAGGTAATGTCCTCCTTGATGGCAGCTTTCGGTTTGGAAACCTCCCGTACTCGCGTTCTGCCGCTGCAGCATTACCATCGCAAAAGCCATAAATAAATATCATATCAACTAACTCTTGTCCAGTAAACTCTTCCATTTTTGCTTAGAACTTTTAAATTGGCAATCAGGTTGACAATACTTTGACATAAGAATACCTTGATAATTTTGTTTAAATTACTATGAAATTGACCAAAGTGGGATTAATTCAAGAGCGATTTTCTCAGAAACCATTAAAGATAACGATTTGAAACAAGAGTACCATTTTAACGTAAAACAGTTCGGGGAAACGGAATTTGCTGTCCATTTTGTTAAAAAGTCAAAGATGAAAAAGTTACACACGCAAAATACCAAGGGCCCCCCGTACCCACCCCAATGGACGTTGTGGAAATAAATGGATTAGTCCATCAAATTTCTCATCAAAATTTTAGCTGTGTTTACCAAATTTCATTCATTTATCACAACGCAATTGAGAGATATTGCAAAAAATGATATCCATTACTCTTCAACGGGCCCCTGTGCCCTTAGGAAGCATTTTCGGACCCATATCCATATTAACTTTTTTACTTAGTTTTGATCATAGTATCGGCCTGTTGAGGATTGGCAACTAATTATGAGATACCCTGTATTCGTTGTTTAATGTATCAAGATCAAGAGTGCACGACAAATGTCAAACTCGAAAGATGTTTTGAATTGTATGTTATGTCATGTTGTGCTATGAGTTGTGTAATGATTTCAGTAAAAAGTTTACTAAAATTTTGTTAATAGTCGTGGACAAAGTATGGTATTCTACTTGAATTTAATGGCCGAAATTCACTCAGATAATTTACAACACTCGCATTCCCCCTGGTAAATTACAGTCATCATTATATGCGCTTTGAATAATATACTATAATTATGTATCAGAAGTGTAACATTATTTTTATTTAGTATATAAACTTCCCCTATGAAATAGATGAAAGTCATGAAAGTGAAGTTGACTTTTGTTACGAATTTTGATGTTTGTAGATTAGCAGGACTTTAGAATGCATTGCAATCGATATTATTAAGTTTTTTTTTTAATTCATCTCGATGTTGCCAGTTTTGCATGGTTCTCGTGCAAATTAATGCAGCTAGTTTGAGTGTCGAGCTTTTTAAAACTGATTTTCCCCCTTTTCAAGAAAATACATGTTTTTTTCTCTTTTAACATAATCTTTGATGTATTATATGATACATATCATTATCTACTCCACCACTGATAGAAATATTGCATATAAATTAGTAACTTTTGGCTTTTAGTTAGTTGAAGTCCCAGCCAGCTTAACTTTTAGGAGGATAAGTAAAATACATGTATGTACTGCTCCCTTGCGGATTTACTTCAAATTTTCTGTTGAAGTCAACAATAACGTAAGCTTAAATTTCTTAGAAGATTGTCTCAAAAAGATATTTTATGGGAGTTATGGGGGTTTTATGGAAAATTAAAAATATTTTAATGTGTTATAGGAAAGATAACTATTATTTTTTTATGTTCTATCTTTTCCCAAAGTTAAGAAAAAAAAACCGAAGACTGCTCTATTTTAAATTATGAAATACCCTTCCAATTCGTAATTCGTAGGTTTTCACGACCGGTGTCAACTGAATAATGTGCACCTTCTAGGATGTTTTGCCGTGGTCGATGCTTAACTGCAGACATTTTACAATACTTAACAGACGGCAGTCAGTGATTCTCGTATCTTCAGGGGCGGCTAAATGGTGCGGTGTCTAAACCGAGTTTTTATAGTAGACGGTGCGTCAAGGTTGGTCAATTCAGTGTTTAGGTTGACTGGTTCAGGTCTGTTATGGGTGGCTGGTTCAGGTTTGCTCCGGTTCACCTGTTTGTTTTGAAGCTAAGACATCCAAGTAGTTATACTTGTTCCCTGTTCATATTGTTCAGGTATCGAAAAATCTCCACACTTTTCCTTCGTGCTAGATTGTAATAACCATTGGTACGAACCAGCACTCTAGTGTCCTCTAATGATATTCTGTGTTCCTCTTTCCAAGCATATTCAACAACGGCAGATTTTTCAGGTATACCTTTCATGTTTTTTTCTGGTTTCTACAGTTCGTTTGGACATTCTCACGTTCCAGTCGCTTGATAGCACCTAAGACACTCCCGGAGTTTGTAACGGACTCAATTAATGTTTCGGGAGTTGCTGACTTATTTAGGTCTAATAGCTATATCGATGTCATTCTTAGAGTATCAATTTGCTAGGAGCACAGATCGGAGCGAATCTCTGTCGATGGTCCTCTCAGCCAACATTAATGCACGGTGAACTAGGGTTTCCATATCCGAGCGTTTTTGTACCGAATGATGATTGGACTTTCCATGGAGATATCTATTAGAATGTGTCTTCTTGTGTGTTGTTGGTTAATATGATTAAAAAGTTCTTCTAGGTATTCTATTCCATGTTGCCAAACGATGAAAGTATCGTTCACGTATCTAAGCCAGCACTTAGATTTCTTAGGAGCAGAACAAAGCGCTTCGTTTTCAAAGTTCTTCATAAAGAAGTTCGCCACTACAGGTCTCAGTGGATTACCCATCGCAACACTATCATTTTGTTCGTTTAGAGGTCATTCCAAACGAAGTATAGAGTAAGAAGGTGTAAGTTCTTTAATTAATTTTTCGTTCCAATTGGTTGTTCCTAAGAGTACTTCTGTTCGATGTTCCACTCTTGTCGTGGGGTCCACTTTGTAGTTTTTAAGTATCACTGCTGCTTAGCGCATTAATCTTGTTGATATAATCCGTGATTATAACTGGCGTCTTGGAACACGGTATCTACAGAAAAAGGACACATACTAATAGATATCTCCATAGAAAATATAATCATCATCCTGTACAAAATCGCTCTGTGATGAGGACCCTAGTTCATCGTGCATTAACGTAGACTCATGATGGCCATCGACGAGAAGAATATGGATACTCTAAGAAGGACCTCGATAGAGACATTAAACTTCGGCATGAGCAAACAGCAAGACCCAAGGAGGATACCACTACAACCACCACTTTACCATACATACCCAATGTGACAGCTGATATAATTGCGAAAATACTACGCAAAAAAGGCGTACGGACTACTTTCACACCAACGTGTAAATAAGTCGGCAACTCTAAACCCGAAAAATCAATTGGGTCCGTTATAAACTCCGGGATTCGGTGCCATGCAACGACTGTGACAAAGTATACGTGCATGCATGTGATAGAACATGGTGATAATATATGTAGTATAAGATCCCATAAAAAATCCAAAAATATATTTTTTTACCAGTTATGCAAGAAGTTCAATAACTTGTTTACAGTGCTGCCCGATCAAATTCCAAGATATATTTTTTGGACATCAAAATCGGACACTTCTTTTTAAATTTTCCATAACGATATAAAGATAATAAAGAATCCTTTTGATACAACCTGGGAAATTTAAATTTACACTATTGCTGACTTTATAGAAAAAGTAAATCTGCGAAGAGGTAGCGCATACATATACTTATCCTGCTAAGCCCTTTTCTAATTATCGAAATTGCATTATTTAACACCTAGTAAAATTGCAATCCTATTCATAGGCTAATTTTGCACATAGCTTTTCGGATTTATAGCAATAAGCACTTTTTGTACGAGTTGCATACAATATTTTTTCTACGTTCATGCAAAAACAAAAAAATGTTATAGATTGTTTTATTTTTTTATTGTTTTTTATATTTAGTTTTATTGCTTGTTACATTTGTTACGATGGTATTTCCAGTTAAGAAAAGTGAAATAGCAGTACCTACCGTGTTAACCTGAGTTTTTTAAAAAATCATAATTTTTGGTAGAGAAAAATGTCCAAATATACAGTGCCTTCATAAATGATTACAAGCCACGTGATCAGGGTCGAAATTCTCAAATAAATTGTAGAGCAATTTATATGCGAATATCCTTTTCCTCACTACGGCAATTGAGAGAGACAAGAAATCTATTTGCATACGAGTTGTTCTTCGAGAATCGCAGTCCTGGTCACGTGGCTTGTAATCATTTATGAAGGCACGGGACATGTACACCCTCTATGTAAGTGAAAAAAGTCTGACTTCAAATAATGATAGAAAATAGCAGTAAAAACTATGGGTACAGCAAAGCATATAGCGTACTGAACGAAATAATTTTGCCACCTCGAAAATCTTTTAAGGGGGCTAAGTTGGGTATATTGTTCTTAAAATTTTATGAAAAATCGAGAAGGCACACTTTTCAGTTTCTTAAATAATATTTTTTTCGTTCAGACCGTATGTGCGTTACAATCAGGTATTTATTTCCTATTTCCTACAGATTCTTGAAACAGGGCTAACTTGGACATATTAGCGTTAGCAATTTTTGCTAAAAATACAAACAAATCAGGTGAGATTATCAAAAGTTCCGAAAAATATAAAATTCTGCCATTGATTTGCTCAGTGTCGTGATGTTATTTGGATTGTGTACACTTGGACAAGCGGATCGCATCCGACAGATAACTTACTTAGATCAAAATTGAATCTGCTACGGCCTTAAACTAGCGTCGAAAATTGAAAAACTTTAAGAAAAAATGAACACTAATGTATTTCACATATTGCTATTTTGGCGCAATAATTTTCTCTTTAACCAAAACACATAAATTATCAAAATTCATATACAAATAGAAACATATAAAAGTTAAAAGAGTAATAAATGTCTTGATTGAATATAATTTCCCAGTGCTTCGTAAATTGCTTGAAGCACTGTGAGCAAGAACTTGGATATCGAAGATTGAAACTTTATATAAACCTTCTAGGGTACGAAAGCAACGACTTGCCAAGTAGCTGTAGTTTCAAACACGCAGGTCGTTAGCTCAATCGCATTTCGAACTGTGCTTTTAGTTTTAGTTATTTACAGAACGCTGTAATAGTCGGTGTCGCGTCGATACGTTACTTTTTTACGTCTACTGTAAGTTGTATTCGCCGTGTGTATTTAAATAACTATTTATAAATAGTAATCTAATTTACATTAACATCTATTAGTTGAGGAGAGAATAAATATACGAGAATTATTCCAAATGTGGTATGACAGTGATCCCGAAGGTTATAGGGTTATGCGTAGTAAAGGAAATGACGTATTTTGTCTGAATGCATTATAAATTCTTCTGACAAAACTAAAGTGACAAGACATTTGAAGAGCCATGCTGAATACTCTGTATTTTTCTATGAACTTACAGACGCGTTTCTTACAAGCAAATTCCATTAAACAAACTAGACAAGTTACATACGTTTTTAGAAAAATATATGGACCGAAAAAAATCCTTCATGAAACTACGTTAAGCGTAAGATATGTGGATAGCATTCACAACAATGTAGAGACATCAATACGCGAAGACATTGTGGACAATTTCGTAATTCATTTTAGACGAAGATACTGATGCTTGTGGTCGTTCAGTAGTTAATTTTTTAATTGGTGCGATAAAAAGTGACACTGCTAATGACATCCACACGAAACTATTATAATTTTGGTATTGACTATATTCATTATACAGGGTGAGTCAGTCATAATTTCATTAATTTTAACCACGTATTCGGGAAGCCTAATAAAGGCAGAAAATCGAAAAAAAAATTTTTACTCGACCTTTAAAAAAATAAACAAATCATCCTATAAAAATCAGTAACAGGACGCTCCTGGTACCCTACGAAGTTTCTGATGGCACAGCCGACTGCAATCTAATGCCACAGACTTGCCGTATTAACCATGGATGCCACATTTACATACATAATATCGTCTCACATCAGCGTGTTATTCAAATTTACCTCCATTTAGCACTCTGCATTTCCCGCATTTCTTCCCCTCCAAATTTGTAGATCATGCCATACATTTGGAGGGGGGATGGAGAGAATACAAGCAGTAGTTTGTTTATTTCGGTCTAACCTCACGTATTTGGCGTAAATTCACAACGCATAATTTTACAAATTCCGAATATGTGGAAATGGTAGTGTTAAACGGAGAATGTTTACGAAATGCGACTGACCCGAATTTTATTAATAAAGTGTTATGGACGGATAAGTGCAGTTTTACTTTGTCTATGGTTTTATTCGCTGTAAACAGGTTAGTACCATACTATTTAAAAAACAACAAAAATTTCTAGGCTAGATGTACGTAACTACAAACTGAAATAATTAATTGTATTTACGAGTAATGCTAAAAATTCATATTTATTTGTAAAACGTAGTGAAAACGTAATATCAAAATTATTAAACTGTAATAACCTAACATTCGAAAACATTTATTTATTATCTACATTTGTTTTTAACGAATAAATCAATATTTAAAGAAAATTTATTCATGTATCTAGATTAAAAAAAATAGTTTTACTCCTTGTCGTTAAATAACAGTACAAAAACTAGGTAACTAGGTTATTGACCTAATAATAGGGTAGGTCAAGGTCAAGATTAACTCTCGATAACTTAGATTAGCGGCGTGCCATTTCGGTCTTGGACAGTTTTCGATGGTTTTTTATTACTTAGTATTTAAACACGAAACAATTTTACCCATTGGGTATAGGTTTTTTATGTAATGTACGTAAATGGTTTATTACTAGGTTTATTATTAGACACGTTGGAGTTTTGTTGCAGTCATAACAGCTACATTTGCTCAGAGAAAAATCGACACGCGAGTGTACGGGTATCATTTGATTGGGCCGTATTTTCTCCGCGTTACTTGCAATTTTTAATAGAATTATTTGATTATTATTATTTGATTTTATTGGATATTAATATTTTAAATTATTATTGGCTGAAGTTGAACTTAGCAAGAAAAAATGATATTCTAAAATAGTCAGTACAACCGTTTATTTGTGATGTCTAAAACCTAAGTGGGTAGGTACTATATAGAAAAATATTACAACTTGACAACATTGCATCAGGTCGACATCGAGTTGAACTGTGAGCTGTAACCGACCAAGGCTGTGAGCGATCAGTGACAGTCTGAAAAGGGGGTTTAAATAATGATTTGAAAATATTTTTTTTCGGCATAAATACGCATTTAGATTTTTTTTAATCACGTATTCGCATTATACTCATTATTTCCTATCTCCTCTTAAAATTAATGGCATTATGACTTACTCACCCTGTATATGGTCCGATCAAGATGCTTCAGATAAAGTTTTTGTAGTGATGCAGCCGCGTACATGTTACAAGCAGCTGCTCGGGCACTTAATCGGATAGATATCAAAACAGTTTTCATTGAGGCGCCTACAAGAAGGGACGTTTTCAGGGAGCCTTTACCAATCATACCTATGCCTCCCGACCCAGTTATATCTAGATGGGATACTAGGATTACTAGGTTAGAAGCCGTAGCGTATTATGATAAACATTTCGATGGCGTTATTTGTAGATTTAATCCTAATGACAGGAGCGCCATACACACACTGCAAGACTTACTGAAGAACCAATATATTTTCGATGATATACGTTAATAGATAGTATGGTTTCTTAGTTAGTGCTGCAATAAGGAACATGGAATCACATGGACTATTCCTAAATGCACAATTTGACATAATGGATGATGTACAAAAAATATATACGATGCCAGTAATATATGCCCAGTCAGTGGTACGATAAAAGAAAAATATAAAGCGTGTTGAAAAAATTCAGGATACACCATTTTGAAAAACATAAGTATAGTTTTAGCTAATACATATCAGAAGTTAGCAGCAAATATATGTATATAGGTATATACATATGTATATATTATGATGAACTCATGCCTCAACAATTTTTCATACCGTCCGTTGTCAGCAGTAGACATTGAACGATCATTTTCCCTACACAAGTTAATATTAAGTCATAGACGCCACCGTTTCATTACAGAAAAGTGTCTAATGATATGTTTTCACCACTTCCAATATGCCACAGAAACCTTATCTCAATACTAAGGTTTGTAAGTGTTGTCATTTTAACGCGTTATCTGCTGCCTAATAAATGATGATCATTTACGATTATTTGTAATATGATTCTACAAATCTTGGAATTCAATTGGCGAGGAATAAACAAAATTCTTCAATTTTCTAAAAAAAATCACATTTGATGAGGTCTGGCGATTCTGTTGGCCAATTTTGAGGACAATTATTTCCTAGTCCTAACCAATTAATTGGACACTTAAAATTCAAAAAGTCTCTAACAGTAGAATTAAAATGAGGCGGTGCCCCATCATGTATAAACCAAAATTCTAGTCTAAGTTGCAACGGTAAATCTTCCATTAAATCAGGGAGAGTATTTTGCAGAAATTCCAAATAACTTTCGCAATTTAATCGATTTGGCAGAATAACTGGTTCAATCAAATAACGATCAATAATATCGGCCGAAACATTTACCTTAAACTTGCGTTGAAAATGTCAAGGAGTTATTGTATAGGGATTTACATCGGAATATTCATGAAAGTTGTGAACATTTATAATTTCTCTACGAATGAAACAATCCTTAGCAGTGAAAATAATTTTCTTGTAAAAATTAATATCCTGATGCAAGATAATCTCGCAAAAGACCACTCGTCAATATCTTGAGGTAATAGCCCTCGCATTTTCTGAATATGATATGGATGTAGTAGATTACGTTTAACAATTAGAAAAGTTTTTGATAATCCGGTTCTTCGAGATAAACGTTTAGTACTTATTTGTTGATGATCTTCAACTGTTTTCAAATATTTTCTTCATCTTATACTCTTATTGCAACTAAGACGTTCTCGAATATTACTGACTTTCCTGTCTCTCGAGTCCGTCTTTCGACATTAGAAATTAAGGAATTACTCGATTTGGAAATCTCCTCTTATATTCTTCCACACTTCTTCTACAGTTTCCTTCACAGAAACATAACATGTTCACATGTTACTTACATGTTTTGTGGATCTCCCTACAGCAAGAGCTTTAGTTTGGTTTATCCGTTACATATTTTTGTTAAAAAAAAATCGTTTGCAAATATGTTGTATGAATCCATAAGTTACAATTTTACAATAAAAATTAATTTTTGCTTGTATGTCCAAACCTCAGAGATATTAATTTTTATCGAAATATTTTAGATTATTTTGAATCGTTCTGGAACAGTTCGCTATCGCTATGCCTTATATGTGCATTTGAGTTACAATTTTTTTTGTAAATGAAATTATTATGTTTTGTATTATGTTTTTGCCCGTCTCAGATGAAAAACGCGACCAAGCGCTTGCAGTGCGCGCCGCCTCCTGACTTGATCCAGTTGGCGGTGTCCGCCAGTTGCCAATTTCACAGCGGTATGTGCGGACGTAGAACCGGAGACGGCGGTTGGTCGAGTGTCGTCGCCGGCATCGTGTTCGTGTAACACACAGGTAAGTTGTGAATTTTTTATGACGTGCCGCGCTCGATGTGGCGGCGGCAACGGTGGCGGCGATATATCGACAAGAGAACACCGAACACTAGACTGTATTTTCTTCTAAAATAATAATATTTAATTAAAGTAAACATAATTAACGTGTAATAACATAAACGTTATATTTTTGACTAGAAGTTGTTTTTGAGCAATATATTGTAAATACTACAAAAAAGATAATAATAAATAATATATGTTATTTCGTGTTAATATTTTTTTATAATTTTATTTGTAAAATAATGGGTAACAATATACCCTTTATTCTATATTTAATTTCACAAAAACCTGGAATCTTTACAATTTTATTGTAAGGATGGCTTTAGTATATTTACAAAAAAAATTTTAAATTTTCATCCAATTTTTAGGAAATTTGTAAATTTTCAGTGTGATTTTTTTGTAGTTTTTTAATTTCTGTTTCGAAATTATTACTAATTTAAATTAGCAGTATACATTTTACATCATTCTAGCATTTGCAAAGTTCCATTTCAAACAAAAATAAATAGTATTTTATGGACTTACTTCAAATTTTAAATAATATATTAGGTATTCTCTGAAGCTGTTTATTTGTGTCGTATTTTTTGACTTTTCGAAAAACTCTGTTTACGTGCTTAAAAATTACAAATGTATTAAAAGTAAGTCAAGTTTGACATTTTCAAATTTATTTTTCTGCTTCCATACAAATGTTAGATGATTTTTATTTTATTGTTACTTCTTGTTGATACAACTGTAGCCAGCAATGAACAATGTTTATTGAACAGTTTGAAATACACTTATCTCCGTTCAACAAAATAGTCGCGCTCTCTTTTAATTTTCTTTATGTTGTATAATCCTCCTTCTCTAAAATTTTTGCCGAACCCCCTTGGTTCAAATGACCGTTTTTCCAAGGGAATTTGAAAAATTAAAAATTTGCGAACACGCTTAGGAAAACGGTGATTTGATTCAATGAGGTTCGGTATAAATTTTAGAAAAGGAGGATAATTCAACAAAAAGAGAATTAAAAGATACTGCAATTATTTTTTTGAACGGAGATAAGTATAACAATAAAATAAAAGTCATTTAACATCTCTATGGGAGCAGATAAACAAATTTTAAATTGTCAAACTTGTATTACGTTTAATATATTTGTAATTTATTTTCGAGAACGAAACCAGAGTTTTTTGAAACGTCAAAAAATACAGAAGTGTGCGATAGTGATGTGAATTTTTGTTCTTTTTTACTTTGTACCGCTCTTTCAATGAGATTTTTTGGTTAGGCAAACTTGTTTTCAAAAATAAACCTTGCCTGATCCTTTTGGCGCAAGGGTTTAATCAATTAATTTTTATTTTTTATTACTTATATATATTTATATTTGAAAATATCTATAAAATATCTATCTTTAAACTGACACAATATAAATTAGTATTCGCCTTGCCAATAAAAGAAAAACGACCCAACTAACATTTAAGCCTAATAGACTAGTACACAAGAAAAATAATCCTAAATTGATCAAGATTTACTACTTTCTTCCATAAAAATAGTCTTCAATGTTACAAAATCTTATAATACCAAAATTTTATTAAAAAATTTGTTAACTAAGAGTAATATAATGCCTTCCAAGTAAAATGAAATATATGTCAATTTATACAGTTCAAAATTACATATTGTTTACCTATTCTATGTTTTCAAATGCTAACATTCCAATAACGTGTAAGACGAAGTTATAATTTACTTAATTTCGCCTAGAAATCTGTCTTCAATATCCAAGGATTTTTAAATTATTACAATAGGTAAATATTTACATATATATTACGATATCAAAATACTTATTTTAGTCTTCAACTAGTAGTTAAATATAAGGTAATAACTAGTTATTTTGCCCTATTAAATCCTTCAATTGGTTTCTTTTATTTTTATTACAATATAATCCTATTTTCAACTTTGTTGATAACTTGTAAGGAATATTTGACCATTTCAATTAACCTAATAGAAATATTGTTCTATATTATTGTACAAATTTACTTGTTAATAATACTTCGACGTAAGTGTGTCTTATAAAGGTATTTTTAGGGAACAAGCTTCTTGTTATATGTATTCCGACAGATCTTCATGTAATAGCACGTAGAAATTGTTTTGTGTTTTGGCGATCTGCAGTTAAAACTAAGCCCTACACAGTATTAAAGAGTTGTAAAAACAAGTTTAAGCCGACACTGCATATCATGTAAATCAGTCTAATGATAATATATCGATAAATACTTCATATATAAGTATTCTTATGACTGTTATCGCGTCATATGAATTCAGTAGTGCACGTGAATTGAAATTCGAATTGAATTCCGTTCGAAAATATTTATTTTGTTTTTGTTATTACGCATATATAATATTATTGGCTTTAATTTGAAGTTTCAATCACAAATCCAAGAGTATAATTTTATATGTAGGTACCTAGTAATAATTTAATTGGTAATAAATTACCATAAAACATCTTCATTTGGAGGAAATTTCAACCACAAAGTTAGTATTTTTCTGTGACATCAACATTGGCATAGGCAATCTGCCCTATAGGTTAAAACATACAGACAAATTGACTTCAAAGTTGATTTTGTTTGAGCGGCCATATTGTTATAAACACTAAATGTTTTGTTCATTATTTCTAATTAATTACTCATTAAAATTATGTTAATACAGATATGACGAAAGATTATTAAACACATTTTATCACGAAGTACATTCAGTTTTTATTTTAGGTTATTCTTCAGTATAGTAATATTATTAAAAGCAATAGTAAAATGTATATTTATAAGGCGCGTTATTTTTATGAAAGTTTGGTCATGACATTATACGAAAAATTTCCTGGGTTGTACAATTTGATGAATGGAAACCAAAAATACGGACTTTATTATATTAAAATCTAAATATCTATAAATATACTAACTCCTACTCTACTTGTAGCTTAGTAGCCTGACTTATAGTCTTTCTTTTTCTTCCTATGCCTGTTCGCTATTAGAATATATAAAATGAAACATATAATGTTGTCTCTCTCTGGCAAAAGTATGTCATATAAAGGGCATAATTAGGGTAGATTTTGGTAATAATGTCTTTTATATTTCGAAATTTTAACATAAAATTGGTCCGTATTTTTTTAGGTCCAATTATCTTATTGGTATAAAATTCTTGCCGACCAATTATTAACTTCCAAATTAATTTAGTTTTATTCCCCACATAAGGAAAAAGTCCAACGAAAAAAGGTAAACTACTCTTATATGGAATTCGTCATGAAAAGTTTTTGACCAATTCAGAGGTCAAGTTAACGTAATTTTAACTTTAATTGTTTGTTGGGGAACTAATTATGTTTAAATAAAAAGTGTAATTAATGGAGATACATTTTTCATCCAAATACCAAAATAGTTATCTAAGTCTATATCAACTAAAACTCTGCGCAACTAACTAGTGAGGTATTATAGTTATTTATGCAACAAGTACAAAAAGTAAGTGTTGCAATAAGCACTCTTTGTACGAGTTGCATACAATATGTTTCCTACGTTCATGCAAAAACCAAAAAATGTTATTTAGATGACACTAAGTCTAGGAAAATGTGACGCGGATTTGAACGTTTATGTTTGTCATGATGACAAAACGCTGTAGAATGACAGATGAATGCAATAAATATTTTATTGCACTAATGCAATAAAGAACCACTTTATCCACTAAATATAGTTCAATAAAGTTTTGTTTTTTGCATGAACGTAGAAAAAATATATTAATATCGTTTATTACAAGTTAAGTGAATAATTCACTTAATACTTAGTTGAACCACTCTAATTTTTAAAAACTTCAATATATCTGTGTCATTTAAGTCATAATATTTTTTCTGTGGACTGAATATATTTTTAAATAATACGTTTGTACAAATTCTAGAACACAGCATGCCTGCTTAGCATATTTGAGATTAGAAAAAAGTAGTAGGAGTAAATGTATATTTGGAAAGTTTTGTGGAAGTTTTGTTGAAAAACTTCCTCATTCTCCAAGTATATACAACACTGTCTTATAACCATACAAAATTTTTACCAACTTGAACATCCACGCAAATACAGCAAAATCACGTGAGAATTACTCTAATTTTTATTGGTTCATTTTTACATGTAAAAGTAAATCTACACAAATCACATTCTTTATTACAATTCCACGTTTTTGTTAACAATTTACAAATATTCAGTATTTTTGCACTGACGTAAAAATACAGTGGTTAAGAAGTATAATAGAAAGTGTATTAATTTACAGCAACTTTACAAAAAAATGAGTTTTTTCCAATTTTTAAGTAATTTCTGTATTTGCATACTAATGTTATAGCGATAATACACATTTTTTGCAAAATTACGATATATTCACATGCAATTTTTTCAGTGCACTATTAAAAATGTTCTATTGCAATTTTTTTTAATTATTATCGTTTTTTCGTAACCGAATAATTTTAAGGTAGGTATATTTGCAAAATTAAATTTGTTTTACCTTAATAGAGAGCAGTAGTATTACAGAGTATTATTATTTTAGATCGTAAAACTGAGCGCTTTTACTCTCTTTCAAATCCTTTCCAAAAATCTAAAAAAAAAATGGAAATAGGTACCTAAAAATTCTTCATGGATATCAACTAAAAAATAACATACACACACAAAACGAGTTTCATACATTGTATTGTAGTCCCAATCTGTAAGTGATAACATCAAGAATATGGATTTTATTGTAAAAATTAAGCTCCTTTTAATGAACACAATAGGATTACATGTATCCGTAAAATGAAATACTTTCTATATCGATTTAGAATGTACAACATGTATCGTGTATTCTGGCATAGGTACCCTGTGCTTAGTTGAATCAGGAAAGTATATGTTTTTCAAATGCTATTTTTAGATGTCTAGAAGTAGAAACAGGTTAATTTAAATGAAAAAAATATATTATCTGATATAATAACAGATTAAAAAAAATAAAACATAGCGCAAATTGTTTCTACAATTCTTATTTCCAAATATGGAAAATTCATTTAAAAAAAAAATAAATTTTACACTTTTTAAAAATTTCAAAACACAGCGTCGACGTAAAATAATATTTATAGTCTATTAAAAAAACCGCATATTTTTAACATTAACCGTTAAGGAGTTACTGAGCGAAAACTATGGGTTTGTTCCAACACAGCAAGAATCGATTCCGAACCGTCCAGAATTAGTCAGTCAGTTCAGTTGTTAATGTACTCTCGGTGCATGCGACGTAAGATGGTGTTGGTCAAACATTTTTCACGGTTCTGAACCAGTTCTCGACGGTTGTTGAAACAGATATATTATATCGTTTGATAGAGCGTTCACTGTAAGCCTTAAGTTGATTCCTGATATGTACTGCACTTGACTGCCTCCAAGTCCATACTCAATTGATAGTGTACTCTGGTCGTCCATTGGAAGCGTTAAGGTACGGATTCGCTGGTGCAACTGCGGTTGCGACTGCGACTGCGACTCGTCGCCGACCAATAGGTAGTCTAAATGCTGGAGTTGATGAGAACATTCGAATGTCTATTGGTCGGCGACGAGTCGCAGTCGCGAGCCGCAGCCGCTGTCGTACCAGCGAATCCGTACCTTAATCGCGTGACTAGGTGGTAGCGCGCACAGTATACTAATTAAATACTGTGGTAGCGAGTATATGTCCGTACATGGACGATTGTGAGACTGAGCGACTGGTATCGTCCACTGCAGTCGGCTCTACAGAGCTTAGTTTCGTCGAAAAAAGTGATTCTACATTGTGTAAAATCAAATTTGGAAGACATATATCTTTTGGAGCTATCTACATAATGAGCTCTTCAGTTTTAAAAAGACGTTTTTGTTGCGCAAATGAAATACCTAGCAGAGGGAATTTAAAGGAATTTAATTGCCATTTGAAAGCAATTCCAGTACCTATTTCTTCCGCAACCTTCACCCACAGTTTCCTCTGAACATCACGAGACTGATACCTTTTGTCTTTCTTGTACGAATAGACACAACATCATAGTTGTCAACTCTTTGTATCAGTAATATGACGTTTCTAAAAATTATAACAAATTTCAAATATCTGTGGAGTGTACGCATTATTTTTAAATTTGTACAATTTAAAATAATTAAATATTGTGTTTATCATGGTGAGAGTGAAGCAGCATTGTGTATGTATTGTTTTAACGATCTACAGAAGCACGTTGTGTGGAGCACAGGAATGATATTAATGTTGCATAGTTTAAGTTTTAAAGCAGTAGATATAAAATACATACATTTGAAATAAACCAAATTAGATAAGTAAGTCATATTAAACGGTAATCTATTACAGTGTCAATATCAAACGTCAAATCCTGGACATTTAGGGCATTTTTATAAGAACTAACATTGGAATCATCACAGTACAATACATTAGATAATATTGCAATTCACGTGTTTCGATAGACAAGTATTACAAAGGCGATGCATAGGCCAACACAATAGCAGCACACACATTACAAGCGACTAATCCCAATCTAGGGGTTCGGTCGCTAGTTACCTAGTGGGCTGTACCCTTTAGCTCAAGGTCGCTTGTAGTGGATGCCGTTCAATTACATTTAATTTTGGAATTAGCGGCTTGTATTCACACGTATACTCGCTACCATCCAGTCGCGCGACAACGCTTCCAATGGATGAACAGCCTTAAAGATGAAACGCAGTACGCGGTCGTATTCTAGGCGCACCGCGGACTATGCTAGTCTCCATATTTAAGCATCTAAAACCTTCAATAGCTTTTACAGATTTAATAGGAAAAAATATTACACACTTTTTACAACTTTAAGTACGCGTACTCTTAGAGTCACACGTTCCTAAGAGTACGCATGTGTGGCTTTAAAAGTGCGCAGCAGTTAAGTACCTGCCAAAGGATATGCATTGGTACTCTTTGAGTGTGTACTCTTATGGAGAAACGCACTATATGGTGGCGATCTCGACACACCGCATACCAGGCTAGTTTCATTCTCATCTAGTGAAGACTCTTGTAATGATTTTAAATGTACACGTGTGCGGAAAACTTTTTGGAGAATATCGGCCAGTCGTATCAAATACAGCTAATAAAAATATATCTTCCACAGATTATATTTTGACATCTAAATAGTGCAGTGCAACAAGTCGAAAGTGCATAGAGAACGACATATGCGACTGATTTTGAAAAAGTCCATGATTAACTCGGCACAGAGTGGTCCGCGATGGGTCTATACCGCAACTACTGTGTTCTCTCTTTTATAGAAATAAACGTAAAATATATAGCAGACCTGTTGTAGCCGTTATATAACCTCCAATACATGATTTGAAAGGTTAAATATAGGACTCTTAGTTTCACACCACATTAGTTATTGAACAAGAACTGAGTAATTATAACAACTTACCAAAGAAGTTGAAAATATTATGTTATTTAGACTACAAATCAACTTTGTGCTGTCACTTCGGATAGCGCACACGCACCGACTTCCAATTCTAGCCAGCAACTGCCACAGTTATAACAACACAAACTGCTTAGGTATCACGGGGGCTTAGGTATCACAGTTATAAGAACTCTAGCTGCCGTTCTGGAAGTTTTTTTGGGGTTGCCACCCCTCCCAACAAGGCTTGTAAAGAAGGCGATGGCGTCCTATCTGAGAATAAGGGATGCGGGCTGTTGGAAGGCAGAAGGTCGATAGAGGGTCACACTTCTATAGCTCTCAGGGCGGAGAATGAGATCCCAATCTCTGCTTTGAGAGTTACTGAAGCGAAGGATAAATTAAGATTGGGAAGGAAGTACACTCTGCCTCCTTCCCTTCCAGATAATGGTGGCAGCGGGCTGAGGATATGTTTCTCTAGGGACCTCTGATAAGCTAGACAGATAGGCCCCGGGTAGGAGGAACTTTTCCTTGGGCATATACTCCATGGTTTTCCAGGAGAAGATCTTTGTTATTTTGATGGTAGCAAGGAAAATAAAAAGAAGTCCATAGAGAAGAAAATATTCATCTGCTCCAATAGTCAAGCTATACCCATGACCCTTAACTCTCCACGGACGAGATCCAGTCTCATTCAAAAGTGTGAAGATGCCCTGAAGTCCATGGCCAGATAAAGGGAGGTAAAGTTAGTCTGGGTTCCGGACCATAAAGGAATCCCCGGTAACGAGAGAGCTAAACTGTTAGCTCGTCTCGGATGCAAGTAACATTTAGTATTTGTTACTTCTATCCCTTTCAACCTATGATCGAGACGGATGGCAACCCTATGCAAGACGGAATCATTCCTTTTATACTGTAAACTATACATTTTATTTACAAAACTCAAAACATTGGACTAAAAATTGATAATTTTATCTTGACTTTGCAACCACAGAAAAAAAAACCTTTCATTAAACAAAATTTTGCCTAGATGGAATTTTATGCCGGTGAGTCGGCTTTTAAATAAGTGTATACTAAAATGCTAAAATAAACAATTACGGACAATATTTTAAAAATATATACTTTGCTTAGTCTCCTTAAATAACTGTTATACAATCTGAATAACTTTACCTACTGAGTCTGAACACGAAATGTAATACCTATCTATTTATATAACAAAAAGTTGTAAAAAAGTCAACTTCCACATACCCGCGGTGTCGCAGAAACAAAAATAATGATATCTGAAAGTTGAGCTTACTTCTGCACAGCATCGAACACCGCTGAGAATTTCAAATGGAGGACGGAATCGCTAATATAGCAACTGCCTTTCTGTTCTGTTAAACGAATACGTCAGGACAACGAAATCTCTGGATATCTTAAGTAAAATGTCAGGAACTGAATTTATTCAGAAAACAAATCGTATTTATTAAAAATATATACAGGGTGTTTCAAAAATACATGGAAATATAGCTGGGGCTGATAAAATATTGAAAAATAGGAGGGGTTTGCTCAATAAACGTATGTCTTAGGCCACTCATTTTTGAGATACAGGGCGTGTATAGATAATTTTAGACAATCAAATTTTGGATGTAATATATTTAATGACTAACAAATTTGATTACAATTTGACACAGGTAAGTTTTTGGTGCCGAACATGTTGGTGTTATTAGATTTTTTGTACAAAGCAGAGAGCACTAATTGCTAGTATTTCCCCCGACATTTAATTTTCTAACTTCTATGTTGGATTTTTCCAATCTAAATCTTGTGATATTATGTAAAATTTTAGTTTACACGAAAAGATGCTCTTAATAAATTTGTTAATGCACCGTTTTGCAGATGCAAAAAACTGGTAAAGTCAACCAGGTGATAGATGTAATAGTACATAAGTATCCATCAAGAGAGTACTTGTCAAACCTCGAACCCTTGATTTGTCACATTTTATATTGGCGAAAATCACGAAGTAGCTGACATCTGTTGATATATTTCAGAACTACTGTAGTAGGGGTGAATAACAAATAACTTGCATAATAGAAGTGTGAAGTTTTGTGTGTTTTTTAATATTTTCAATTGTTTATTCCATTGTGGAAAGGGTAGATATCATTTTGCTTTAATTTATGAACAATAAATGTGCGAATAGAACAGCTCAGCTATTTAATGAACAACATCAAGATCGACATGTCAGGAGGAAGTATGTTCTAGAGTTAGTAAAAAAAAATCAAGAGACAGGGAACGTAGTCAATAAAAAACGAGTAATTGAAAAACTTATAGTTAATGAAGCTAGTGTCGTTGCAGTTTTGGGACAAGTTCGTCTTGATCCTACATTAAGTACGAGGCAGCTGACATCTGTGTCTGGGATCAATCGAACTAGCATATAAACTAACTTGAAGAAGAATAAATTCCATCCATACAAAATACATTTAGTCCAGGAACTTCATGGGGATGATTATGACTGCCGTTTGCAATTTTGCGAAATAATGAGTGAGCGAGCAGGAAACGATCCACAGTTTCTTTTTAACATCTGTTTTTTCTGATGAATGCAGGTCTTTTTTGAACGGGACGGTAAATTGTCACAATTACCGCTGTTGCTCAGATTCAAACCCAAGAATTTTTCATGAGATGCATACACAGCAACCGGATAAATTGAATGTATGGGCTGTAAATTTCGGTGACCGGCTGGTGGGTCCTCTTTTTCTACCTGGTAATTTGACTGCCAAATGTATTTGCAATTACTGGAAGACGCTATTGACCCTGCCTAGACTGATATTATTGAAAATGTTCCAGATTATGATAATCATTTGATTTTTCAACAGGACGGTGCTCCTCCGCACTATGCGTTAACTGTCCGTCAGTATTTGGACCAACGTTTTCCACGGAATTGGATTGGGAGAAAATACAGCATTGAGTGGCCTCCACGATCACCGGATTTATCGCCCCTTGTGTCTCCCAAGTAATCCAAGATATCTGCTATAGATATCTCGAACCGAACCATTATATCTGAATCTGAAAGGTTGAAGTTACGAACATACAGTAAATTCACGACATATATGCACTCTAGGAATTTGTCTTGCGTTAAAGTTTGATAGCACTAAAATACACTTTCACCTAAAAACTATAAAGAATTACAACATAAAACACAACCTCTCTGGTAATTAAAAGCTTTATAATCTTTACCGACAATTGTAAACAAATTGTTGTTCACCCTTACATCCGACATGTTGAATTTAACAGCGCCATCTAGTGGTTCGTGAATTTCGCGAATAGTAGAAATGACGGTATATTGTCTATTTTTTATCTGAATACTAATTTGTTCTTCTAGTGAGTATTCTAATTTTGTTAAAATATTATTCTACTCTAAGAAGTTTACAATATTTGCAAAAAGAACACTCAAACTAGATAATAGCACTTAGCGTTATAAACTTGTCTCCTAATTTTTCCCTCCTAATAGAGGGTGTTGAGGTTAACAACTTAAATAATTTTCACAGCACAATTTTTCAGATGCAGGTGTGTTATGAAAGAAATTAAAAATCAGATACTATTGCCCAGTGGCGTAGAAACAAGTCAACGGGGCTGTTTGTGTTATGCCATTGGATTGATTTAAAAAAATGGTCTGTTTTTAAGTTTTTATGTTAATTTATCCAAATCTTCAAAGATGTAGTGAACTTAATCAATTGGTCTTATACAATTATACACAATTTTTGAACTGGGTAGAAATATTCAGCCATTTATAGTACATCACTGGTAAAATTTAATAAAAAAAAACAACCTCAGTACATCTGAATATTTGGAGAAATATTGTCCTGTAATTTCGGCACATCCGGTATAAATAAGTTTTTCTAAATATATGCGTACATATATTTCATTTTGTTAAAAGATACTTAACTATATCAAATTAAATCTTGAAACCAGGCCCCAATTAGAATTATTTCGCATATAGGTTAGTCAGTATTTCATTTGTATATTTTCTTTAAAAATGCAATAAATATCCTTCCACAAATAAAAATGTGCGGACAAAGTCATTATAACAATATGACACCGCTGTTGGTAATTGAAAACTCTTCTGGGAAATCAGAAAATAAGGTCTCATCTCGTTTCATTTTCACACGGTTTCCACATGATTTCTACAGTACTTCTATTCTAAAAATAAGTGTTTTTGAAATTCTACACTGTAAAAAAGATGCTGTATAAGTGAGATTTTCCCGTGTGTAATTTAAGATGTGTAAAATTTCCGTGTTAATAGTTTTATATACTATCATACGGATTCCTCAACAAGGCGTAACGTTAGTCAGACTAGCGGAGGTTACGCGAAAAATTTACGCATCTGTTGCACTAATTTAAATAAAAAGCATACTACTATTCACTACTATGTATAATACTTACTTTATGATATGTTAACTAATCCGTAGTACTGAAAAGTACAGTTTTTGAATATAAATACTAAATATACAATGGGACACGCAGGGAACTAGAGGCCGAAGTTACGCGATTTTTAGACAGGTACAATACTGGGTCTAACTTTTGGCGCAAATATGGACGTAAATAAACAGCCTACCTAGCAACGCATGCTTCGCTACCTAGCAACGCATGTTTCGTGAATGAACGCAAAGCTGGTTAGGCCAATTAACGCGCTTTACACGGGCGTAAACTCGTTAGTCGGACTAGCGTACGCCCGTTTCATGAATCCGGCTGTAAGACTTTCTTATACGTTTCAAAATGTGTTTGAATTACTATACTATAATAAAATATACTGAATTTGTGTAATATTTACCAGTGATGTGTTAAAAGTACACCATTTTGTATAAACTTAACATCTCTGTGTTTTATATCCTGACTGGTTAAGCACAACCGCGCAGCTACAGTATATCAGTTGTTCTAACATACGTCATTACGTCATGTTGGTCGTGTAGCGTTGTTGTGTTTAGTTAACTCTCGTTCGCTGTGTTCAAATGGAAAACATTTAAATTTAAATTGAAGTTTGATCAAATAAAATGGTAAGTACTTACCTAACTATGAAACAAATATTGCTGATAATTGTGGTAAAGCTAAAATTAATTAGGACTATAACTCTTAAAACTATTAATTCACTCTGACGTTTCAGATTACTATGTATTCTGATTTTGTTGTAACTTTAGTGAAAGAAAATTATATGTTCAGATCAGTTAATTTTCATAAACCCCTAGTATGTACTGCCTAAATACATCTTTGTTTAATACCTATTTGTTGTTTCATTGTTTATGATTTAGTAGAAAGTAATTTGTTTATAAGTCCCTTATTAGAATATGTACTACTACATTACTACAAATTTTTTTAAGTATTCTGTTAGAAAACTTGGTTGCTGCTCATTTGAATTATAAATTTTTAATAAAATCATAAAGAGTAAAATATATTTTATATTATTATTACCATAACACCATAATTCTGAAAATACTATACAGGGTGTCCGGAATATGAGTGCCTTAATGTTGTCACATGATAAGTTGTACTAAATAAAACATATTTGACTTAACAATTTTTTGTCTCTGACAAACGGTTACCGAATTATGACAGCAACAGACAGGTCTTGAATATGTGAGAGTCGCTCACTTATACTCGCGTCAAGAATTCAGACGTCTTACGTCACGGCTGACGTTACACATATTTTGTTTTTATAGGCAACGTAACTTTCCATATTTGGTCGCGTTAAAACCAATAATTTTTTGCAATTTAGTGCAATATACAAGGTGTAACAGTAGTAAGTATTCAAAACTTGTGAGCTTGTAAAACAAGTCGAAAAATTACGAAAACCTTAGTACAACTTTTGTCAGTGGCGGCTCCTAAGAGAAATACGCTCACTTAAAGGGGTAACCTCAGAAACAGTTTTTAATACGTAACATCTAAACAGTTCAACATTAAGTCACGAAATTTTGGTGAGATATTAACCTTGACGTGCTTAATAAGTCTCATTAACTACATTTCAAAATTTTCTACAGGGGCGTAAGAAAATGCAAGGCTCTGGTACAAATTTAATCATATCTTTTTTGTAGTTAATTTTTTTCTAGTTTCTGACTCCAAAATATTAAAATATTAAGTATTTAACATAAAAAATGTACTCTTGTTAAATTTCAATAGCTTGTACCGTTTTTCAGTAAATTCGATTTCAATCATTCCTAACGTGACCCACATTTAACATCCAATACATAGCCAAAAAAATCAATTGCAGTGAGTTTGACAGTTAACAGAAATGTCAAGTATTTTTAGTTTGAAAATTGTATTATTTGAGTCTACGCAGTGCCATTTTATAGTGAACAAAAATAGATAAATATTATTTAAAAATGCAACCGTATACATATTCTGAGTATGTAGATATGCTTTTGACGTTAGGTGGAGTGTCATGGGAGCGCAAGAGCAGCCTCACACCGATATGGTATAAAGTTCCCCCAATAGAAATGTACCCAATTATAAAATATTTCTTTGCACCGAAAGGCGTTGCTTTTATGTTATTTATATTACGGTATTTTTATTTGTACTATTGTTTTTAATTGTTACTGTTGAGTGTTAAAATACTTGACATTTTTGTTAACTGTCAGATTAGTTGTTTTCTTCATGGCGCACTGCAATTTATTAATTTATTTGACTATGGATGTTGAATGTGGGGCACGTTAAGAATGATTGAAATCGATTTTACTGAAAAACGGTACATTCTATTGAAATTTAACAAGAATATCGTTTTTATGTTAAATACTTCAAATTTCATTATTTTCGATTCAGAAACTAGAAAAATTAACTACTAAAAAGATATGATTAAATTTGTCTCTGAGTTTTGCATTTTTTCACGCCCCTGTAGAAAATTTTGAAATCTATTTTATGAGACTTCACGTCAAGGTTAATATCTCGTCAAAATTTCGAGACTTAATGTTGAACCGTTTTGATGTTACGCATTAAAAACTGTTGCTGAGGTTACCCTTTTAAGTGAGCGTATCTCCTTTAGGAGCCGCCACTGACAAAAGTTGTACTAAGGTATTCGTAATTTTTCGACTTGTTTTACAAGCTCACAAGTTTTGAATACTTACTACTGTTACACCTTGTATAATGCAAACTTTTAGTGTAGTATGTAGTTTTATTACTATCAGTGGCAGTTTCTTAAATATTTTGATGAAAATATAATGAATTATTCATTTGTTCGTGTGACGTAAGTCGTCTGAGTTCTTGTCGCGAGTATACTATCTTAAGATTGCTATGTTTTAGACATAATAATTACAAATAGGTACATCTAAACATATGTACTTACTGTGAACGGTTTTCTTGGAGATCTTTTCACAACACAGAATAATAGTTACAAGTGTTCAAAATGACTTATTTGTTTGCAAGAAGCGTTTACCGTACAAACGTTTCGTAGCCAGAGACGTTTGCCTAGATTCGCCGTAAATTAACATGCGAATGGTTATGGGTACTGTAAATTGTTCCACTTTTGTTTATGTACACTCACAAACGTCAAAGAAAAACTAGACAAAAATGAATCGCGCTAACTGTATGCAAGCACCATTATGACTAATATTACTTTTAGGTTATCACCAGCAGTCTGACACTGCAATGTTGTCGAACACTACAGTACGTTACAGTTTTAACAAATTGCGCGGAAACTTCAATTTTTTATTTCGTTAATACTAATCCAAAAATCAAATTCCGAACAAATTACGTTACAGGCGCTTTTACTTAACCTTAATTGTACCTTAGTTTGTCATTTCGTAGCATAGTTTTGCATATTATTGCAGTTGTATTTTTATTTTTGAAATGTATTTGTGAATAAACTATTCGTTTTAGACATTTTTTTTATAAGAGTTTTTTATTGCTTTTAGTCAGATATATATGCCCTTGAAATTACGTCACTCATATTTCGGATACCCTGTATATCGATATAGAAACCTACCTACCCTTCTAGTTTTTTGATTATGTTCGTGTTTGCTTTTGAAGCTATAACTAATTTCTGTAATACGTTTATTTTGATGGTTTCTAGGACATTCCAGGTTATATTCAATGCATTTTCGACAACTGGGTAAACTTCTAGAAAATGTCAAAAGAAAGGTATTATAAAAATTATATTTATGAAAAATTATTTTGAAAGCAAACATTTATAACAAACTAAAAAGGTAGGTGAGCGTCAATATCAGTACCTATTTCTTATACCAAAAAAACAATCCGTTAATTAGTCACTTATCTTTATTAATTACTCTGTACACTACCAAATACTAATTACAACTCATCTAAACACTATTTAATTAATCACTCCCTAAATCGCTCTGAATTTTCCAGGAAATTTCCAACTAAACACTCCAATTCAAGACTGACTGACTCGGCCATTTATTCTTCTTTTATAGACCAAACGAATATTCCAGGTATTTTCTAGTATCTCTAGATCCATTTCTCGTCGATTCTCCATTTTCCAGTTGTGCCTCGATACACATCATTATTTTGTTTGTTTACCAGCATCGCGTATGGGCGATCGGGACAATTTAGCTTTTCGTGATACCACAGTCGGCGAATTGGGTGCGAGTGGGGCAAATTCTGTGACAATACTGTAATACTACACCTTCAAAAATACACATAACACTGAAATGTGTAAAAGTTACACATAAAATTTGTTACATTACCACAGTGGATTGTGTTAAACCTTTAACACACTGCTACATACATATGAGTAAAAATATACACAATTCTGTGTGGACATCGATTAACAGAGGTTTGCGTCTTTTTGTGTTAAAATGTGTAATTAATTTTTTACAGTGTATAGTTAAATAGACTTTATCGAATTAAAATTAAATCCATCGACTGCAATACTATACGCCCTCATTATTTAAAAATTTTGTGGTTGACACTGCGTCTGCCGATTTTAGTCTAGACTAATTATTTTGTTTATCAAAACTAATAAATATTAAGTACCTATTTGCCAGCAAATTACTAATACTGTGTTTTATAAATTGTAATAATCCAATTATTGTCAGTAATGTAAATAAACTATAAAGTTTAATTATAAAACTGGATATGTGTTTAATTACCTATTAAAATTAATGATCTTTGATGAACATTTATACAGGGTATGGTGTTTATAATGCGTAAAAGTAATAGGCCAGGCTCCTTAACAGTATTTAGAATAAAAAAGCAATGGAAAATATTTCCGATTTATTGGATAATAAATAGTCCATAGACATAGAAAGGGCATTGGATAAAATAACTTTCCCTAAAATTAATTCAGCTTTTGTCGAGAGGATAACTTCTCCCACCATTTGTAAATGGATATCAAACATGATTATTAAAAGAGCTATACAAATCAGTGTGACGGATGTCTCCATGAGAGGAATTGTGGCAAGAGGCTGCCCGCAGGGAGGTGTTCTATCACGACTGCCATGCCGATGATCTCACTATGCTGATTAGTGGAAAGATGGAGGGTATCCTTTGGCTAAGAATGCAAACGGCGCTAAGAACCGTCGAAAAGTGGTGTGTGGACCATGCCCTGTCTGTCAACCCCAGGAAGACGGAAATGGTTCTCTTCACAAGCAAGAGGAAAATGGCGCCAATAAGGGCACCAACTTTCCTAAACACTACGTTAATCTTTGCATCGGATATGAAATACCTTGAAGTCACACTTAAGTCAAAAGTAGTCGTGTGGATATATACTGCCATTGTGAGACCAATGTTAGCCTATGCGGCTATTGTTTGGTGGCCGAAAGTCCAACAGACAATAGCTAAACAAAAGCTCAGTCAGGTACAAAGGATTGCCTGCTTAAGCATAACTGGAGCTATGCGAACTACGCCAACCATAACAATGGAGGTAATGATATGTCTGCCACTTTTGGATATTCATCTAAAGCAAGTGGCTGTGGCAACTATGCTTCGCCTCTAATATAGGTACTGGTATTATACCAGATGTAGGAAAGGTTAGAAGTCGCCTGTGGAATGGAGTCGTCAGAAGGATGCACCTTCTGCAGGCAGACGCTGACAGTATTTCTACCAAGTTTGCTTTTGACAGACTCAACACGGTAATTATCAGAAATGAGAAGACCGCCCGCGAAGATGTAATCAACATCTTCACGGAGCGATCAAAGAGAAAGGAAGGTGCAAGATGTGGAATCTATTCCAGATTGCTGCACATCCGATATCAGTGGGCAATGGATATGCATGCTACCGTAGTACAAACGGAACTAGCAGGTATAACCATAGCTACCAATGAAATTGTCTGTAGACATATAACGGGCAAAACCTCATGAATCTTCGTCTAGTGACAGAAATTCAAACTGGACGGTGTTGGCTAAGGCAGCACCTGTATTATATGAGGAAATGTGAAATACCTCTTTGTAGGGGTTGCGAACAGGAAGACGAGACCGTGTCTCATGCACTTTGTGAGTGCACAACAGTCTCATCACCAAGAGAATCCATGTTGGGAGGGCGATGGTCTTCTATGGCCTACAACAGAGGGATCCCTGAACAACTTCATCACCTTTTTCTCTTTATTAGATTGGTTAGCGGTTCAGTTGGATTGAACTCTTAATGGGAAGAAGCACAAGGGGCCCAATGGGCTAAGTGCTGTAGATTTTTAAGGCTACCCTCTCACAATTGCAGAATCCAAAATAGTCTCGAGTACAGTCCAGGCAGCAGCCAGCGGTTATATTTTATATCATAAATTATTGTACTGATAACTGCTTAAACAGGTCGGCGCTACTAAATGGCAATAGTTTTTTCGAATTTTTGTAATTTTTCAAAAAAAAAAAAAACAAAAAAAAACTCTAACTAATTAATATAAAGAGTGAATCAAAAGCATTATTTTTATTTATTTATCTCGGTAGTGAATTGCATTAGCCCTTAACTGCAGATATTTAGTCTGTGGCACTCTTATTATATTGCCCTATGTTAGTCCCATATAAAAGTTCGTAGGTACAATCGTTTGCAATAATAATGACACTCTCTTAAAAAAAATTTTGAACTTCTGGAATTTATGAATAGAAATTTAATAAAATCTCTCTTGGTAAGGGAAACAACTAATAACTAATGATAAAAATTTAAAGCAGATTTCAGTATGAATACGTCAGAAGGTCAAAATAAATCGCAAAATTCATTTTAGTGAGTGTCATTAATATTGCAAACGATAGTACCTAGCGCACTCAATTCCTTCCTGAGTATTAATCTTTATCCCCATGGACGTGAAATGGGGAAGTTGCATGAATTTTATATAGGTTTGAAATGTATTACAGGGTAATCTTTGAAAGGTCAGATAATAGTTAAAATATTAACATTAATCAATTGCCAAAAAATGTAAACAAAACCACGATATCATTGGTGTGACGTTATACGCCGTTCAGAGCGGATACGCATTCTCATGGATATCGGTGCAGGCTACAAGCGTTTGTTTCATGTATTTTTGAGATTTTGTGGCATTTGTGGGTCGTAGGTTCATAATGTGTTGTGCTGAACTTACGGTATTGTTAAACTTAACTTATTTCTTTGTTTACAATATACATTCGCTCGTGATAATTACGGCGACAATGATGTTGGTAAGTACCAGATGGATGGTTTTATTTCAGAAATTTATAAAATTACCTATGTCATCTGAAAAGTAATGAATAATGATATTTAACATTTATTATTTTTATTGCTATTTACTACTGTTTTTATTTCTTCTTAAACATTTTTAAGAATTCTTTATATTTACTTTTGTTTATTATATTTTCAGAATAAAACAGGTAATTTAATGTAGTGAAGCAAGATAGCAACATTTTAAAAATGCCTCAAATAACATTATACATTACGTAAATGGTAGGAACAACGTAGGAGATTATTTTCTGCACTATTTTGCAACTTTATTCAATGTCTATTTAACACAATAACACCTAATAATATCACAAATGACAAATTAACTCTTTGAATAATAATAATAATAATAATAATATTTATTTCTGACGACAGTTAACAACCATATAGAAAATGTCCAAACAAAATATACAAGTAGATAAATAGTAAGCACCTATAATAGTGGTACTCAGTCAAGTTCAGTCAATAAACTGAAGTAACTAGTATATAAACAAAATACAAATATGCACATAAATTCACTAAAAACAATTAATTGATAAAAACTCGTTTGCACTATAAAAACATTGATTTAATAAATATTCCTTTAATCTATTTTAAAAGATTTAACTGTTAAAGCATTTTTAATATGTTCCGGAAGACGATTATAAACCTTTAAGCCATAAACTGAAGGGGACTTATACGCCGCCAACACCCTACAACGAGGTAAATAGAATTTGTCATTATTTCTTGTGTTTATGTTATGTATATGATTATGCCTTAAAAAGCTGTCCCTATTATTAAAAATGTATACACTCACTTCAAATAAAAACAAAGATGGAAAAGTCAAAATTTTAAATTGTTTAAATAGATTCTTACAACTAACAGTGTTTGATACACCTTTTATTCCTCGTAATATGCGCTTTTGCGCAATAAAAACATTGTGGGTGTTACTGGACAGACCCCAAAAGATTAAACCATATCTTAGACAGCTCTCAACATGAGCATAGTATAGCATAACTAGTTGTGTCTCTGCTAAAACCACTGAGATTTCTAGTCATATAATTAAGTGAATTCAATCTTGAAACAACCCAGTCGCAATGTGATTTCCAAGAAACATGTTCATCTATACGTAAACCCAAGAAATTGATAGCACCGTTAGGTAGTGATAAAGCATGATTATTTATATGTATATTCAAATTAGAACAACTTTTTTGTGGACTATGGAATCTCAAATAAAAGTTTTTTCAACATTAAGAAACAATGAGTTTTGATTAAACCAAACCAAACTTCTTGAGTACTTCGTTACATGTATTTTCGAGTATGGCGTCGGATTTGTTAAATACAATTAAATATGTATAATCGGCATATAATGTAAAATGTACCTCGGGTGAAATTTGCTCCACAGCTTTCATATAAACTAAAAAAAGAATAGATCCTTGGGGTACACCCATATTTACTTGAGCAATGACAGAATTTGAAACAATTTTTTCATTCCCAATAATGCTTGAAATGGTTGTAAATACTCTCCTATTTGTCAAAAATGTTTGTACCCATTTGAGAGCCTTCCCTTAATTCCACATCTTTGCAATTTGTATAAAAGTTTTTTGAAACGTGTGTACTGCGTTTCGCGTCCATGAGGACTAGGCTTTAATGTACGTTGTTATGCCAAAAGGATATTGTCTCAATTTTCCAGATTTTGATAAGATTTGTATCCAATTGTATGAGGAAGCAAAGATGAATCTTAGCAATATCGAATATGACGAATACCTACCATATTGTTAACCGAGAATCATTTGACGGATTCTCAAGAACTGTTGAGGAAGAAAATAAGATATTAGATATCACTTTGACTTGAATCAGAAAGAAATATTACATTGGTCAATCATATACACAGTAAATCACCTTATGTATGTTTAGAAGCCATATTTTTATTTTTTACTATACTTTAACTCTTGTATGACAAGAATACATACCTAAGATTTTTTTATTTTGTTATATTTTCTTATTTTATGAGTTTTTCACATTTGTTATGATGTACACAAATTATTATGTTAAAAGAGGTCGATAGCATTATACAGGGTGCGGCAAAATGATAGACACTATTTGGGATGTCAATAAAAATCAAACCACACAAAGCAAAGAAAAAGTTTTTTGTTTTTGGAAACTACATCATGCCATTTTGAAACGTTATGTTTGAAATATTACATCTCTTAAATGACAGCCATTATTGTCGATACACTTTTGAAGGTTTTCACGGAAGTGCGCCATTACTCTAAGGATCATTTCTTGCGGAATCGCGGCAACTTCTTATCTTCTGGCTTCCTTTAATCCTTCCAAGTTCTGTGGTCGATGTCTAAAAACTCATGATTTGAGGTATTCCCAAAGAAAGAAATCGCAGGGGGACAAATCAGGCGAACGCGGAGGCCACCCGAGGTCACTCCGTAAAGACACAACTTTGCCTGGGAACATTTCTTGAAGAAGATGGAGTGGACGACGCGTGGTGTGCGATGTAGCACCATCCTGCTGAAACTATAAATCTTCTCGCGAATGATCGTTTAACTCATTCAATTTTGGACCCAAAAAATTGTTTAACATGTCAAAATAACGATCTCCTTTGACTGTTACCGTTACTCCATCCTTTTCGAAAAAGTAGGGACCCCACATACCAAACTTAGATATTGCACACCAGACGGTAACCTTTGGACTGTGAAGTGGTCGCTGATGAAGTTCCCGTGGATTATTTCTCGACCAATAGCGGAAATTCTGCTTATTCACAGTGCTCGATAGGTGGAAATGAGCTTCATCGCTGGACATGAAAACAGCTGCTGGGGGAATGTTTCGAAGAATATCCCGGCACAAATTTGAACGGATTTCACAATCTCTTTCACTTAATTCCTGCACCACCATCATTTTTTACGGATGCATTCGTAATGACTCGTGTAAAATTCTCCGAACATTTCGATCCGACATTTCCAGCGCAGCTGCATGCTTACGCGCTGAACGTCTGGGAGACTGCTCTATGGAGACTCTGACTGCATTCGTATTTTCCGCTGTTCTTAATGTCCTTGGTCGGCCAGTAGATTTTCGTTTAAGTGCAGAACCTGTTTCACGGTAATTTAAAACTTACCGAAAAATTGTCTTCTATATGGAACCGCATCATGACGACCAACATTAAACCGATTACGGAAGGCACGCTGCGTCGCTATTACAGATTTTCCGTTTCTAATAAACTCCTCGACTGCAAAAGCGCGATGCGCTCCGGTCCAAGCCATGTCGATAACTGAGAATGGCACAAACTTATCTACCTAAGCCGACTGCGTACACATTGTTGCTGCTTCTACAAGCCGAGCAACGACTATTTAAAATAGTATCTATAATTTTGCCGCGCCCCGTATGTCTACTGCTATGTAGAACGCTTGTTGTCTGTGGCTTTCCAGTCCAGCATGGTTACTTCTGTCGAGCTTAGTCAGACTTAACTAGGCTTATTCACCAGTTCACCTATGGCATACTGATGAGAGCTAATAAGCTTGAAACCGGTATATGTATGGTGGTGTTTGCTATAGATTTTCCAGGTGTAATTCAGTGCTGGTCGGGGTATTGGCCCGCGGAGTAATTTTGTCCTGGAATTCCGTGTTTGCAAAATATCATTTTTGCCGAATAAAACATATTTAATTTTTTATTATTTTAAAACCGAGGTCTAAGAAACTCAAAAGCCTGTTTAATTATTCAGAAAAGGAGCGTCAGTAGTTAATGGTTAAACTTTAAAGCAGATTATTTGTAGACAGTAGACACAAAATAATAGTAACGGCAACACAACACAACACCCATAACCACTAATAGCGAGGCATAAAATGAAATAAAAACTTATCATTTGTACAGAAAATGTTGAAATTGATCTCCATGAACGCGCACACGTGTATGGTACCGCAGAAATTTTCCACTGATGTATTTAGTCAAAATACACTAATACACTAGGTCGAAAAACTTCTTTCGTAAATTTATTTCAAATATTGGCAAGAAGTTGTTCTCTAATGTTTTTACATTATAAATGCCACACCCTATACAATCATTTAACCGTAGATTGAAATAACGCTGTACATTCAAACAACTAATCTTACTTTTTATCAAATATGTACGTTCATTTAAATATTCTAAATCTTGTTCTTTGTTGGCATAATCCTTGGAGTTTAAGTAGCCACATAAAAAACGATTTAATAGGATCAAGTCTGAGGCCGTTCTACTGATCCTCTCCTTCCTTCCCTTAAACCTTTGTAGTATAATAAAATAGTGCTCATACCCTTGTAACCAAAAATAAAAACGAATTTTACAGAAATTAGCATAAAGTAGCTAAAGCTCGAAAGAAAATAAGTCTTAAAAAATCCTCCTTCATATAAAAATGTCATCAAAAACAGAAAGTTTCTCACGTATAAATTATACAGGGTGTTTCATTGGGTAATAATAATAATAGTGATGACTTTATTAAGGAGGGGTTCAGTCAACGGCTACTTGCTACAAATTTGAAATATAAATTACAAAATTCTTTACAACTCCACTTAACTAATTTTTTATAACAATATTTGTACCTTCAACTATAATTTCACCATACTATCTTACTACGTTCACCAAGCATATTAAATATATCATAGATTTGTCCATACAGCAGTTGGAAACGGTTTCATGCTATTAGAAATATTCGACCAGTTAAGTTGAGAACGAGCTACCAGTGAATTGAATGCAAGAAGTAGTTTCTGATAGTTCAAATCGTTTGCTGCTGCAGGAACAAACCTCATGTTTCATAGGTGGTCAAATATTGCAACTAACAGCGATGTTTTCCTTATTATTCAATTATACAATTGAAGTGTTTCTTGACATTTCTTTCAAAAGTATATAAATTACTTGTAGATTTAATTTCTAGAGCCTTGAAAGGCGGAAGTGGTGTGTCTAGGAATACGTAAAAGATAAGGGTCTAGTCGGTCTAGTCCTAGCTTGAATGTTTTCAGCAAAAACAATTTTATTTCTTGGGCCCGCTACACACGTACAAGTAAGACGGTGAACTTGGTTTGTACATTCTAGCAAAGTTTACTGAATAAAAAATATCTGTAAACTTTGATTGTAGGTTGTCAGACTTGCATGCGTGTATTTAGTGTAGATGGAGCTTTAATTGGGCTTGCAGTCGAGCATTAATGAAATTCCAACAAAACCGATTGTACACTGTCTTATCTTCATGCAAGTTGGAACATGTGTATGTAAATCAAATTTGACTAAACTATTTATGTAGTTCTCCGTTGTTTCAGCTAAGGCTTATTAATTATTAATCGCTCATGACGCTTGATAGTAGTTCTTCTCTCTCTCTAGTCCCCATCATTCATTCTAGGTTATCCAGTCCCGTGGTTCGAACCTTAAGGACGCCGTGTTTCTTGCAGTAAAATAATCTAATTTGTGGTATTTTTAGATACAGAAATCTTGAAAAATAAAACATGTATAACAAAAGTAATATCGAAAATATTATTAATATGTTTATCTATTATTAATATAAGTAAAATAACAACTTTTAAAAGCTTTATTTATTCGTTTTATTTCGATATTTTTAAAAATTCGGAAATGACATGTGATAACATTACTGTTATTTGCTAAGCCCTATTATTAAATGGTTAAAATTGATTGTGTTTGTGGAAATCACTGTTTCAAGTACATGATGCCCTTAATACATCTAATACATTATTCTTTGTCTAACGCAATATATTCTTATGTTTTATTACAATACAATGCAATATCGTGGCAATGTTCACTGTATATACTACGAGGTTTCAATCAACCTTACGTGTGGAGACCTATTCAAGCCACAAACCATTGTCACCAACTTGGTTGGTCAGGCCAAGTTGGTGGTAGTAGGCTTAATATTTATCTTGTTCCAATTAGTTTCGAGGTGGCATTGGGTAATGTCCTCTTTTCTCAAAGCTTTAGGACTATGTCTCATATAAACATTTTGTACTAGCTGTATTTCATAGCAATCATGAAATGAAAGGCAAGGCCCATACACAATGTCCAGCAATCAAATAGTGATAAGACCAAAGATTCTACTCAATTTCAATTTAACATACTTACCTATAGCATATTTAAATATAAAAATTGATCGAAGTTCCCAAATACTTTTTAGTAACTTTATCAATGTGAGAAGTAAAAGACAGATTTCTGTCAATTGAAACACATAAACTCTTGCAATCATTTACAGTAGATAATGAAACATTATTCAAAATTAATTTGTTAGATAAGTCTACCTTACTACATTGTACATTAGTTCCAAAGTGACCAATCAAAAATTCTTTTTAAGTTTTGATTCATTTTTTTTATCGCCAAATCTTATTGACTAGGAGAAGATGAGTACGTAAAAAGTAAGCTCTGAAAGCAATAACAGAAGGAAGATCTGAAAGATATAGTACAAAAATAAAGCACCTAGTATAGATCTTTGGGGAACACCACTCCGTCTAAATTTATTTTGACCTGTTGTTATCAGCCATGCACATAGATGCTAAATCATTCCAAAGGACCTCCTAAAATACCATAAAAAATAGTTTAGCGAACAGCTTCTACTTTATATTTTGGAAACTGTTAAAAAAACGTTAAATTGATAAAACTGATATTTCGTGGTGCACAGTGGGCCATACATTTTTGTATAATTATACAAAATTATAGAGATAAGAATACAAATCTCTATAATTTTGTATAATTATACAAAAATGTATGGCCAACTGTGCAATTGAATAACATATGAAAACAAACAACAATAAGCAGAAACAAATATAAATAATAATGAGAAAAATAATTGTCATTAGAACAACTGTTTAAAATTGTTTAAATTTGAAAAAGTATTTAGAAATTGTTTAAATTCTCTCTAGTGAAAATTTCAAATATAATCATGAAAATAAGGTTTCCATTTTTTTAAATATATAGTTTAAACATATATTTCTTTAAGTAACTAAGATAGAGTTTATGAATTAATTTTGTATAATTATCTAAAAAAGGCCAACTTTTTTTTATTAATTTAACGTTTTTTTCACAATTTCTAAAATATAAAGTAGCAGCTGTTACACATCATTATAAAGAGAAAAATAATGCAATTGAATTGCATAAAAATATGCAGTGTTTCATTTAAATAATTGTATGTTTGGAACATATTTTAAAAGAGACATCGTGTAAAAGAATTTCAAAGACATCACTAAATTTACGTAAAAAAATCTATCAGGAGTAAATTTATGAGTATATTCTGAAATAGTAAGAATTTCTTAAAAGTAGTTTTCTTAAGCTTCACTTTGTATCTCAAAAACGAAGAGGTCTATGAAATTTCTGGGACACTCCGTACACTCGTCGCAGTGTTATATTTTGTTTAAACTGTGACAGCTTAAAACCATTATCGACACGTATTGGACACAATCTAATCATTGATGACTCCCAAAATTCTAATTAATAGTCCACCACACCACCCCTTTAAAGGGAGTATTCGTGTTAGGTTGGAAACCTTTTTGATGCGGTCGATATACCTGTTTGGAATATACAAAAAATGAGAGACAGCATGTTTTGAAATTTACAATGCTATTTTTACTGTGTAGGAAATCGTGTTTGATTATCCCCATTACATTCGTTACAGTTAGAAACATTTTCAGAGTATTTAAAATTGACAAAAAAAAACTTGGAATATCATTTCAAACTGCTTGCTTGTATGAAAAAATTATGAGGTTATTTTCCCTGAATGTAATAGCGAAAGCACCCCTCATTCATGTTACAAAATATAAGATTCGAATGAAAGCGGTTCTCTAACCCTCGTTATTAACGCTTCTGTTTTCTGATTTTGTTTCCAAAGGAAACCAATTTTGTTGAAATAGTTTCCCATTTCAGCACATATGAATTTAAAATAGCTTTGCATTACGTACACCCTACTGTATAATAATATGTTTTTAATAATTCCGACTATTATGGAAAGGATCCGCCTCTCGTGTGTTTCAGCTGTCTGTTTCCAGTAGAGTTTCTGGAATGCGTTTCCAGAAGAAGGCCCACATGAAGGAAAGGTATTAAATTTCTTTGTCTCAATTTTGTTTTACAAGAAAGTAATCGAAACTCTTGTATATTGGATTCCAATACCACTTTTTTTGTGAAATTAAATTAAATTACATATAGTAGATAGAAATAGTAATATAAGGAGAAATCATTATGAATGAATGATTAAAGTAAACATAACATAACTACAAACTTTTTATTATACCTGGAAGATACGTTATAACACTTAAAACCCATTTATTCGTAAGCCGAATAGTCGCGTCAAATTAGCATTTCACTTACAACTCTTTGCGGAGAAGTCCGATTGAGATGCGGTTTTCTGCAAAATGTTTAGGGAATTATTTATAACAAAACGTACATCTAACCTCTGTACGCTCGCAACTTTTTAATTGTTTATTTAACAGATGACCCATTTTTGTTGAATATATGGCAAATGTCACACACGATTCAACGAAAATGTCTGGAAAATGTTCTTTCGGGGGTTGTCGAGGTCTCTCTTTATCACTTTGGTGTTAGCTTTATTATTTATTGCTAAATTGTTGTAACTGGGCTAATTAACAAATTAAAAATTCCACTCCCGAAATCACTAGAGAACCGGAATTTTTTCCAGGATTTCTGGCTTATTAAGGCAAACCATCGCCACAAGATTTTTGCAAATATAATTAATATTAATTAATAATAATTGTTTATTGTTCAATTGTTGCAACCTCGCTAATTAACAAATTAATAACTCTACTCCCGGAATTGTTAGAGAACCAGATTTTTTTGCAATAACTCTGGGATCATGGGGAGAACTATCGGCACAATGTTGTTGCACGTCATTGTTTATTTTCCAATTGTTGCAACCTGGCTAATTAACAAATTAATAACTCTACTCCCGGAATCACTAGAGAACCGGTTTCTTTCCGGGACTTTTAGCCTTTTAAGGAATCGTTAGAAATTCGAATTTTTTTTGCAATAATTCTGGGATCAATTGAACAATAAACAATTATATTTGCAAAAATCTTGTGCCGATGGTTCGCCTTAAAAAGCCAGAAATCCCGGAAAAAATCCGGGTTTCTAGTGATTCCGGGAGTAGAGTTATTAATTTGTTAATTAGCCAGGTTGCAACAATTGGAAAATAAACAATGACGTGCATCAACCTTGTGCCGATGGTTCTCCCATGATCCCAGAGTTATTGCAAAAAAAATCTGGTTCTCTAACGATTCCGGGAGTAGAGTTATTAATTTGTTAATAAGCGAGGTTGCAACAATTGAACAATAAACAATTATATTTGCAAAAATCTTGTGCCGATGGTTTGCTCTAATAAGTCAGAAATCCTGGAAAAAATTTCGGTTCTCAAGTGATTTCGGGGGTGGGGTTTTTAATTTGTTAATTAGCCCAGTTACAACAATTTACCAATAAATAATAAAGCTAACACCAAAGTGATAAAGAGGGACCTCGACAACCCCCGAGAGAATATTTTCCAGACATTTTCGTTGAATCGTGTGTGACATTTGCCATATGTTCAACAAAAATGGGACATTTGTTAAATAAACAATTAAAAAGTTGCGAGCGTACAGAGGTTAGATGTACGTTTTTTTATAAATAATTCCCTGAACATTTTTCAGAAAACCGCATCTCAATCGGACTTCTCCCCAAAAAGTTGACTATTTTCACATTTTTCATGCTAATTTGACGCGACTGGAAACAGTTTGTAACTACTAGGTTTCTGGCTCAGGCCCGCATATTGTTGAGAATTTCTTGAATTTTTATGGAGTTAATTATGTAACTCTATTTATAATTCGAATAAATTTTGTAAGAACTTACATCAAACTATCTTCAAGGATTGTTGCCCTTGGGAGGAAAGTTTTCTTATTTTTATGTTCATATACATATAATAGAAGAAGTAAATTTTTGGTACACAGGGTCATTAACCAAGGGCTTGGACTAAAGATTATTTTTAATTATTTATCATTAAATTAATAAAAAATTAGTACCTACAATGTAGTCTAAATTGGAAGGAGCAAAAAAATATAAGATGTTCGATTTGAATTTCAAAAACTGTGGTAATTACAATGGCAGAAAACATTTTCTTGTGAAATTAGTTGATTTATTGCTTGTTTTCCTCATGTTGAAACAAGTTGTAGGGATGACCCCTATCGTTTCAATGTCAGTTTTTAATTAAAAAATTCTTATCAGCGGAGTGCAAATTATCTTGCATGGGACAACCAAGTGAAAGTTGCTATTGTTAAGTTAAAAATATTTTCTACTCGTATTTGACCTTGGTATTTCAGATACGGGTATTAAAGAAAATATTTTTAACATTCGGCTTGAAGAAATGCCGGAACTAGTTAATTTTCTCCAAATAGAATACTGTATATACTACTGCATATTTGAACGGGCATGTAATATTGAATCGAAAACATAAATAGCATATAGCATATCCCTATACTTACACCCAATCTTATAGTTATTTGACATTTTTTTAGTGACAGTTGAAATTTGTAAGAATTTCTGTAACTTTTTTTTTGTTACATTTATACATTTAATTTTTGATATAGGTACAATGAAATCAAGTGTTGCACTATTTGTATTTAATAGCAGTTCTATAATACTACACCAAGTGTTCTATTTTCCAGTTACATTTTACCAATTCCAATAAGCGAAAACTTTATTATTTCGACTAGAACAGGATGTATTATTTTGCTTCAAGGGGTGCAAAATTATGTTTTCCTTATGCATTTATTATTTATTAGATTCTTGTCATTTTTACTAGTTTTCGTTAAAGTTTCATAATATTAGTAATAAACGTAAATATTTGGCCAATAATAGCAAAGTTTACTGAATAAATATAAGTTATACCACTCTCTGTCGGTACTTTGATATTTTGAGGGACTTAAAAAAGTAGTTTGCAATTGGGAAATATTTATATACGAGGGATATTCCAAAAGTATGATGTAAGGCTGCTTATTGTATATATGAATATAGGCAAATGTATAAAGTTTATAAGTATTTTGTTAGTTAATATTGACTTGTAAAATTTAAAGTAAAATATATACTTACTCTACTATATAAAGAATAAAGTAGCCATGAGGAAAATTTGCAATAAAATGTTTATTTAAATATTTAAAAAAACAATATACATTATTTTAAAACTAAAATAGGAAATAATATAATCTATATAGTTTATAAGTTACAAATGCTGCAATATAGGTTTTTACTAGCTCTTTTAAGGCAGCTTTTCATGGACTTCTACACGAAAGTGTTTGTGACGTTTGGTAGTATTTAATAAACTATATATTATTTTCAGTAAAAAAATTACTCAAATGAAAACCCAATGTATAAGTATGTCCAGGTCATTTTTTACTATACATACCATTTTTATTATGTACTTTCATTTAAATTAAGAAAGTTTTGGCCTAATAAAGCTGGCAAAATGTAATCGGCAAAAATAAAACATTTGGTGTAGTAGTTTACAACTACTGTTAAATACAAACAGTGCAACACCTTAAGATTTCATGATATACCAACAATTTGATGCTTAAATGTAACATGAAAAAAGCTGCAACTGCAAAACAACTACTCAGCCGGCTAATGCCCCGGCCAGCATTGAATTACACCCGAAAAATCTCTAGCAACAGCTAAAGTCGTTCGTCGGCAACCCACCAGACATACACCGGTTTCAAGCTTATTAGCTCTCATCAGTATGTCACAGGTGAGGTGACCGACGAACAACTTTAGCTGTTGCTAGATGTTTTTCAGGTGCAATTCAATGCTGGTCGGGGCATTAGCTCGCAGCCGTTATCGCCGTTTCGTGATATAGGTCGCTAGCTTCAATGGTTTCTACGGCGATGTAGAACGCTTCTTGCCTGTGGCTTTTTAGTCCGGCATGGATTAGCGAATGGTCACTAGATGTAGTTTTGCTACTCTGCGCGTTTCGAAAAAAGCTGTTCTTACAAAACTCATCAACTGTCATTTTTTTAATATTAAACCCGGCATTACCGCAAGTAACCAATAGTTAACAATGTTTTCTTTAAAACCCTGTAGGCTATTTTCAAATCTAAATCTCATCTAAGATTGTCATGATTGACCCCGTATAGGTTGTTCACAAAGTAAGGAAATATGAAGAAATAAACAAATTTCAAATTTAAGTTGAATACTACGATAATCAAATATAAATCTGGAAAACTTATGTCGTTCAAGTTATTTATACGGGGTGGGACAGAAAATTAAAAAATAGTATGAGTTTGCCATATGTATAAACTACATTCGAGATATCCTTCGTTAAGGATATACAAGGTGTTCAAGATTGGTTTAAAAAATCAAATATATTAATTTTGAAATGATCGTGCCCGAACTTCTCAAGCAATATGAATATTACGGTAATTCGTTGTTCCACGTATACTGAATGAGGATTCATTTGTCCACAGAGTTATCCAAATAGAAGAATTCCAGATGTTGGTGTCTTCATTGGAACACTTCAAAAGTTTCGTAACTTTGGTCTGCGTGTTAATAATGATCATAACAGAAACCATCACAATAATAATCGGAATTCTTCGTACTTTTGATGATAATTTGTGCCTCAAGTTTCGCAGGGCAGCTCATCAACTACAACTATCTAATATTACGAAGATGACCACAGGCATGCATACCTACTAAAGCCCGTTTAGGATTTACACCTTGCGAATGTTGAAAAGCGAATGAGGGAAGACAATCCTGAATGTTTGCACAAAATTCTGTGGACGGATGAATCCTCATTAAATAACCGTGGAACAACGAATTAGCATAATATCCATGTTTGGGCACACGAAAATCGACGAGAATTTCGGCCATGATCATTTCGAAATTAATAAATTTGATTTTTCTAAATCTTGAAACCTTAACGAAGCATTACTCCAATATAGTTTAATTTGCATACTCATTTTTTGGTTCTCTATCTACATAACAAAATTTAATATACAGGGTGTTTCAAAATGACATGGCAATATTGCTGAAAGTGATAAAACACTGAAATATAAGTGAAGTTTGCTTAATAAACGCATGTCCTAGAGCTGCTCATTTTTAAAACAGGGGGCGTGCAAAATAATTTTAGAAAATCTAATTTTGAATAATTTTTTTTTCAGCACGACGTATTGCATTTAAAATTGACACAGGTACGTGTTTTGGTGGTGCGGAATACGCTGGTGTGATTAGTTTATCTGCTCAAAGTATTATCATTTTTGTTGTAAATAAAGGAATAAAATAGAATCGCAAAATGTCTGTATACATTAAGTACGAAATGACCATAGGCATGCATACCACCTACAGCCCGTTCAGGATTTACACCCTGCGAATGCTGAAAAGCGAATGAGGGAAGAAAATCCTAACTGTTTGCACACCATTCTGTGGACGGATGGATTTTCATTCAGTACACGTGGAACAACGTATTACCATAATATCCATGTTTGGGTATACAAAAATCGACGAGAAATGTGACCACGATCATTTCAAAATTAATAAATTTGACTTTTTTAAACGTTGAACACCTTGTATTTGTTTTAACGAAGCATTTATCAATTGCAAACTCATATTATTTTTTGGATCTATATCTACATAACAAAATTTGATACACAGGGTGTTTCAAAAAGACATGGCAATATTGCTGAAGGTGATAAAACATTGAAAAATAAGTTTTCTTAATAAACGCTTGTCCTAGAGCTGCTCATAACAAAAATTTAGATTTAATTGCTTAAGAACTGAAAAAAAAATTTAATAATAAACAGGCTTGTCTTTCTGGCTATCTGTTAAAAGTAGAGGGCGCTAGTTCCTAGCTCTCCCTCTATTACAATTTCATTTACACAACATTTTGCATTTAAATTTTTATTAACTTAGGTTTCTCTGTCTGTTATGATTAGTAGGGCTATAATTCTACCTTAACTATACATCTATTACATTATATAATTTTCAATAAACTTTTTGGACATGATGAAAACATAACATGAAAACATAAGACTAATGCGATAGTGGAAAATAGTAACCTTGATATGCTTTTAATGCCACTTGCTGTATAGATGCCGACATGGGTAGTATCGTCTATTGGCTTTTTAAATTAGTTGGGTATCTATTTCTCTGCAAACTTTTAAATTTAGCATTATCATGGGAAATGCAAAATTTGATCGTCTATCAGCAGCCGCATATTTTTGCGTAAAAGTGCGACTTCATAAACGAAAAACAGGAAGTGACCTAGTTTTGTTATTGTTTTATCAATCAATAAAGTACTTGTATTACCATTATCGGTCAAATTACATTTTTGCTGTCTGTGCGCCATACGGTGAGCCTTCCAATTGCCACCATATTGCATTACAATTTTTTAATAAACTGTGGTAATGACCATATTGTGTGCCACTAATTGTGATGTGAAATTATTCAATATATCTTGTTAATGACAGGTATTTTGTCACATATCTGTGGAAATGTAGACATGAAAACAAGCTTAAAGTGTGTGATATGTTTATAAAAAATCATGATTTTTACGTTGTTTACTTAATACTTACAAATATAGTGTGGTGTCTTGAACTGAAATAAATTCAATAAAACTAGACCAAATTTTTTCTTGCTAAATTCCTGAGGCTGGTCGATTTTCGTTTAAATATTGCCATATTTTACGGTGGTTTTTATATGTTTGAGGGTGACGGCTAACCTCCACGTTTTTTTAATGAATGTCCTGTGACCCCTCGTTGAAATGACAAGGTGATTCTAGCTCACTATCTGGTTATATGATTTACAAAAGCATAAATAAGGAAAAAATATACAATTTTAAAAATAGGTTTTAATGTAAAATGATCTCAAAATGTACACCTCTACGCTAATAGTAATTGTTTTGGTCAAATAAACATTCTGAGCGGAAATCGCGGAATAATCCTGCGAAACAGAAATTTTTAAATAATTAGTGGCGTGAAATGTGTAGGGCTATATGCCCTTATATTTCTCTACAAATTTTTTGTGGTATATACCGGTGTTCCTCTAAGACTTTCAGTGCGAATATCTCAGAAACCATCATAGCCAGTGCGACGAAATTTGGTATACAGACACTAGATGCGGAGTAGAATCTGATGATAACATCAATTCTTATACAGGGTGTTCCATTTTCCAAGAAATCGATTTGATTTTGATTTTTGGTTGTCAGCCCTGCTAAAACTTATGTTTAAATTGAAATATACTTAATTATGAATACATTCTGATAAATAAACATTCAAACATTTCAAATCTTAACATAAAAACGCCTCCAAAAAGTACCAAAATTTCATTGTTTTGTCATGTAAAACGTGCATAGCCTTGAGCCAGACTTACACAGAAGAAACTAACATCGCTAAACGTCAAAACTATGAATTGTCATTGAATTGTCAAATATTAATGGCATAAAGTATTTTATTTTACATAAAAACGCTAAATAATGTATTTAATGCAATTTACAAAACTAGCATTATTGCAAATACGTACGCAGATTCAATGTGCCTCGTGGTGTTACGTATTTATAATAAAATTCCTACAAAAATAGTCAAACTTGCTTTGACAGTTCCTGTCACTTTACGTTTTGACGTCTATCCATGCGGTTGTTGCGTGTGTGTAAATTGACTCACGGCTATACACATTTTGCATGACAAAACAATGAAATTTGGGTACTTTTCATAGGCGTTTTTTTATGATAAAATAAAAAAAATGCGGTTTTTTTTTATCAGAATGTGTACATACTTAAGAATATTCCAATTAAAATACAAATTTTACCGAGGTTGACTACCAAAAAATCGAACTTAAATCGATTATCTGCAAAACTGAACACCCTGTATAAAAATTAATGGCATCGTCGAATTCTACACGCCATCTAGTGCCAGTATACCAAATTTTGTCGCACTAGCTGCAATAGTAGCCGAGATATTCGCACTGAAAGTCTTAGAGGGAACACCCGGTACCGAAGTGCCATTCCCGAAAAAAGCAACAATTACAAGAAAATGGTACTATTATTTTTATAAAAATGTACTGTTGAAATCAAGAAATGATAGATATACATTTAATGCTGAATGTTTTCCCAACAAACGTTTGCTGGGAGAATGATTATTTCAGAAAATGTATGCTCGATGTTTGGTTTTAAAGTGAACGTGTTGGGAGATCACCTGCAGAAGCTGATGATTTACAGGATCGTGTGTTAAAGAAGAACCATATGTTAGCACTAAACAACTTGCTTCAACCGAAGGAATAAATCACAGATAGTTATCTGTCCAAAATTTGATGAGTCTCATTTTCAAACAGGCAAGAACTTATTAGACTCTAAGAAGAGCATTTGGCTATTGCAGAAAAGCGTAGAAAATAAAAACTTTTCATGGCCATTACTATTAACCTAGGAAACAGATTTTAATAAAAATGGGATACCTACCTAACTTTCAGAACGTGCATCAGTGGTGAGTTGAAAATTCTTATGCCATTGTAAAGTCGAGACATCGGCAACATTTTTCATTTAACGTTTTGGGGAGAAATAATTACGGACTTTGTAATTGGTCTATTCTTCTACTGGGTAGGTTAACAGGAACAGCATACATTTTTTTAAACAGACCTAACCATCTTCAAAATGATCCACTAATGACTAATAAGCTAATGTAGATTATGCACGATAATGCAACTGTACATTTTAACGCAGCTGCTAGACAATTTTTGAAAGCCAACTGTCATTGGCGACGGATTGATTGAGGACGTCCGGTACCTTGGCCAGCTAAATCTCCTGACCTCAGTCCATTAGATTTTTATGTGGACTTTAAAACAAATTGTATATCTGTGGACGATATTAATGATCTTTCTTACATTTTGGACTTTTGTTAATGTAATTGCAATTTTTTTAAAATGTAACTATACTGCTTTTTAATAAACATACGTTTCTTTAAATGCTTTTGTCTCGTATACGGTAATTTTAAGTGACTTAATTATAACGTAACTATTGTGTAGAATACGTTCTTGAAGTAACGGTCCGGACTTTTGCATCACCCTATATAACTTTATGTAATAAAAATGATATTAAAAAATATGTTTTCGTTTTTTATTTCAGGAATGATTTGACTTCAATTTGTTTCCATAATTGTTTGAGATATATAAATTTCTTGTCATTATATCTCTTTAAGTGACTATCTTGTCTACCAAGGAAGTATTGCAGGATTTAATCCAGATGGTAAATGTTGGCATTCCGTGGCCTAAATCGACGGATGTTATCCATCACTCAACAACAACAACATCCAACTCCAAGGATGTTATTCATCCATCACTCTATATAGTTGAATATTTTCCGAGTTGGTTATTATGCCGTTGGTTAGAATTCTTGACGCGTATTGAGATCAGTGTCAGAGTTCTAAGGAAGGCATCCAAAAATGTGTCTAATCATGGTCTGTTTTTAGAACGTACTGTTTTGATCATACTTCCTTTTTGCTGCAAATCCATCAAGTCTTGTATTATTATAATCGTAAAAAACGTCCTTTACATTTTACTGTTTGAAAACATATTAGGGTAAAATTAAAGATATTAGGCATTAGAGATGAAATTGTTGCAATTAAATATACCTAGACTAAATAAAAGGTCGACGCACCTAACAGATTTTTCTCAATTCGTTCTTGAAAATAGAAAGAAATACTTATAAACATACTCGCAGTTTCCTATATCACAAGAATATTTATTATGTAATCAAAATGGATACGAATAAAGCAAGTTAAACTTTGCCTTCCTGAACGCCAAACGACATTTCCTTAGCCAATTAATTATCGTGTCAACTTCAAACAACTTAAACCAACTCAATGAGATTAGTGTGTGCTAGAGTTCCAATAACTTTTAGAAGCATGCTGGCGACATTAACTATCCAAGTGGGATTTTTACATAAAACAAACTTCAAAGTTTATCTTCGCGTCTTCGTTATGTAATTGGCAAACTAAGCTGACGATAATAATTGGTCTTGTCTCCAGCATAATTGTAATTAACATCGTGTTTATCATAAACCTGGATGATTTTAACCCAATATTTCTCCTTGGGTTATTAAATTATAATTTATCATTTATTTGGAACTCTTTAGATTATTTCAGAAGAATACTTGAAAGTTAATATATCATGCGCGACAAAGTAATAAGCAATAATTAACACATAAAATTAATAATTGTAATTTGTGAAGTATTTTTGAGAAATAGCAAACCTGCTTAGCCTTGTATTGTGTAGAAATAATGAGACTATCATTACAAAGATTTAGTGAGTGAATTCCATAATTATATTTCGCAATTTCGTCTCGAATTATAAATTTAACTACTTGTAGTTTGCACTTTCAAACTCACCCGGTACGTACTTTAAAGACAAAACCCTTATCTCTGTTACCACATTCCCAACACGCTCTTACTATCATTGTATTTTTCGTACCGGCCCGGCTACGACGTGAAATAAGAGAGACAGAGTGAAAAAGTGTTTATTGGTGTCGGAAATAGTGCGAAATAGGAAATCTCGCAGGAAAACATGGTTGCAATATAACGCTTCTGCCACCGTTATTATATGACACACTGTTGTTAAAATAAATGGGCATAAAAGTGAAAATCTGAAGAGGAAATTTAGAAAAATGCTCAAGTTCTTCAAGTATGTAGATTTTCCGTTTTTCCTTTTTTTCAGAAATCAGTCAATGGAAGGATGTATTATTTTCTGGTGTTTGAGGTTCACATGAATTCTCACATAACACGAAAGAACGTTCCACAGAACTTTAATTTGCAGCCACATGACTTGCATATACTTCCTAACTCCCTCTACATACTGATCGGGGCAGTTTATAGAAGGATATATATATATATTCCTCTCTGGTGTTCGAGGTTCACATGAACTCTCACATAACACGAAAGTACGTTCCACATATGTGTGAACTTTAATTCGCAGTCACATGACTTGCATATACTTTCTAACTCCCTGTACATATGTATCCGGACATGCAAGTAAGTAAATAATTAAAGGGTTAATCTACTGAGTAAATGTAAAATTATATATGAGTCATAATATATCCCCAAATGTTAAATAGAAGGAATCAATAATGCAATAAGTAAATAGAACTGACAGTTTTTGTCAGGTTCGCAAGTTTTTTGCTCCAACAGTTTTTAATAATTACTGTACCGATAAAAATATAAAATAGGAGTATTCTCATAAAAGTTTTTAAAACTATTAATAAACATATAATATAGGGTGAATCAAGAAAAGTAGATATAACTCATAGCTAATAATAAAAGCTAATTTTACACACAACACACATAATTTTAATTAACCTTCAATATCTGTATAATGAAATGTATATAGTTATACATACATTTAGATACAACGTCTATTGGACTGTTGTTACTGTTGTTTATAGATAAATACATATTCATATTTTCTATACACATATCGATTAGATTCAACCTCAGAGGACGACTTCCACATGGAGGAGTTCCAAAGCAAAATCTGAGGTGTAGGGACACACCTGGATTAAGTGCTGATGTAATGGTAATAATAAAGTGAGGACCCAAGTAAATCTGAAGCAGGTAAACAATAGTGAAACTGCTAGATCAAAGTTATTAACCAACTTTGGAGACAGGTGGTGAATTTATTTCTTCATATTTGCTATCAAAAAGAGTTTAGGGATTTTTAGGTTTATAATCGTTAAATCCCCACCCCAGATTAGAGGGTTATCACTCTATAATGAATTTTACTTATACAGAGGTCTTAAAAATAAAATAAATACAATATTAAAAATAAATCCTATAGCAATGATCTCAAGAACGCATAGTGTTATATAACATCTATAAACCAGAAACATTAATGTAACTGTTTGGCTAGCAGTGACATCTTGGTCTTAATTTTCCTTGATTTTGTCTTGGTCCCGCAAGACAAGACTAGACATGGCAAGAAATATTGCTAGAAGGTCTGGGGTGAAATTTAAATGAACGTTAGTTGAAATAAATAAATAAATAAGTGAATAAGTAAACACACATTACATTTCTAATGTAGGCATATTCTTTATTTAAAAGAATTAAGCATATAAAATTAAAATTCAAGGTACTGAGGTGTAGCTCTGCTGAATACAACTAATTATAGTGCCAGGTGACTGAAAGAGCTCCGATTTGGCACGCCTATCTCGTCCATTGCTTATTATTATTATTTATTATGTAAAAATAGCCGTTTCTATACTTTATAACGTTTACCAATCGACCAATATCTGAGCTAAGTAAGTTCCGAGCGGCACCATGTCCGACCGAAAGTAATTACCACTGTTATCAGATTGGTAATAAAGTTTCATGTTTCTGATTTCTATGCAAAAGTCTCACAAGAATCATGCAAATTTGCGAGACCTTTCGCAAGACAATATAAAAGACATAATGTTGTAAAATCAAGCAAGCACAAGGCTTATAGAAACTTTTGTTACCTTCTGCAAGACAAGACAAGGTTTTTCAAATTTTTGCAACAATTTTTGTCTCACATCAACACTACTTTTCGCCTCTGTACGGCACCTTATGTGTTTACGGACATGCTTAATACCTTTATTATAACCTTTAAGGTCTTAGGTACAATTACTTGCACATAATATGTAAATGATATTTTAATAAATGGAAAATATCAAACAGAATGTTTATTTTATAACGATAAAAATATTAATAAAAATAGTCAAGCTTTGCTCGTACCTAACCGGGACTGTAAGGTCTAAGCTTTATTTATAATACAAATAACTTTACACTCCCCTTAACAGACAGAAATAGAGGACATTTCAAAGAATATTTAAAAAATAAAATGAATAAATAAAATAAAAAATTTGAAATCACACCTGCTGTAAAATTAGAGAGTGGTTAGGTTTTGGAGGAACGTTAGTTGCAGCTCGTTCTGCAGTAATGTTCTGGATGGAAGGTATACAAAGACCTTCGAAAGAGAAAAATATTTTGCTCTTAAATATATAATAGAGGATATTTCGATAAATATATACGTAGGTATCTCAAATATAACGAATAACTTTTTATGGAAAAAAAAAAAAAAAGATAAAATCCTTAATTCAACTCTAGAAATCCTTTTAGATGCCTCCCTTGTAGGGGGAAAGCAGGATGTGAAGACAACATGGGCTTTACATATTGTCATAAGAATTATTAACAGTTTTCAATGCTCTAAATTTCAAAAAATGTTAGTTATTGCAAATCGATAACACAATTGCTATTTCTTGTAATAACCTGATGGGGACTGTGTAGACAGATAAAGCTTAATAATAACGTAGGGAAAGAGATATGGAAATGGTGTGAAATAAGAAGAATAGGGATATATGCATTCTACATCAATATACTGAGAGATATCGAACAATAAAATAGTTTGCTAAGATAATCTTTATCATCGTTGGAATATTCTGTTAGTACTGCAATGCATGTACCTACCAAGAATAATTTATTTATTTGACCGATTTTATTACATTCAGTCGGAGTTTTGCTAAAACAATAGATTTCTCAGGTTGAATAGATACGTATTTTCTATCACTACTTTTACTAAAGGTAACTAGATAACTTAATGAGTAGGTAAATGACTACTTATTAACGGTTAAAGTAGGTGCGTAGTAGGATATAGATATATATGTATATGCATATATATAAATAATAATAATAATTTACCTGTAGCAAAAGGCTTCAAGCTGTGAAATGTGTAACAAAGCTATATTTGTTTTTTTACTGTTTAAGAAAGGTATTTTAAGCTAATAATAAGGAATATATGGGTAGATATTGTGGGTGTAATTCAACGCAGGTTGGGGCTTTTGTCCACTGAGTAGTTAGTTTCACACAATAATGTTAATACCTGAAAATATATGAAAAAAGCTATATTTGGTTAGCGCGTCGTGGGTAATCTTTACATATGCACGAATGCATAGCCATTTTATGCTTAACATTACAACAGGAAGAACGGACTGGACAAGACCTTAATAAATATATTATTACCAATATAGGTAATATCTATCTGGTGGCTAATCTTTACAAATGCACGAATGCATAGCCATTTTATGCTCAACATTACAACAGGAAGAACGGATGGACAAGACCTTAAAAAATATATTATTATACCAATATAGGTAATATAACCAACAATGTTTTGTGATATGTATACATTATGCGAAGTAAGTTATATAAAAAGCAATAATATATACATGATATATGAGAGAGTGTGAATAGGGTATGTGACAGTGTTCATTAGCCATCAACGTTAACGTAATTTTTGTTTGCTATTAAAAAAGCTAAAATTGAAGGGCGAGTGGTAGTCGAGTTTGTTCAAACTGTAGGTATCTTCCATATACCATGCCATTGAGTTATATATAACTTATATAATCAATGATTGTAACTTCTTTACAGTAAAATGAAAATTTGGAGACTAAGGATAAATGAACTAGAATTCATAATAGTAGCTACACAGTTACTGACTAAAGTTATCTACGATGAAAGACTGAGACCCAGCGGCAATATACATTTTTGCTAATGTCAAAAGTTGCAAAAACTACTGTAATAAAATAATGGGTCTCAGTTGAGTCTATTTAATGCAGATATTTTGCAGCGATTAACCAATGTCTATTAAAGGTTAACACATATTTCCTTTAGTGTACCCGGAAACAAATAAATATAAAATAATAAAATACATACCAGTATTTCGGTGTTTAAGAATAGAAACCGAACGTTCAAACGGGTATTCAAAATATTATGTAACATGTTCAAACAGCCTGAAATAGACGTGTTTGCAATGCACAAAAAAAAAAAAAAATAAATAAATAAATAAAATAATAAATAAAAAAGATATCGTAGGAATGAAATCCCCGCATTCTAATATTGTGGATGCATTTACTGTCACACGGAATCAATATATATTTTATGCATTAATATATAACTAAAAATGCAGGTAGACGCTAAATATAAATATATTTTTGATATATAATATATAGGTATGTATATTTGTGTATATACATATAAAAAGCAGTACAAAAATGTTTTAATTATCAAAAGAACGATAACTGGTCAATATGTAAGATGCAGGATATAAAGTTTCTGTCTGCACACTAGATCGCCTATAATTCTTTCAACATCTACAAGTAGTTAAATTTATAATTCGAGACGAAATTGCGAAATATAATTAGTAGATCAATCGACTTACCTGTAAGGAAGTTTGATCATAATTATATGAGCAATTTCGTCGAAGAATTATAAATTGCCCCCCCAAAATACCCCCCAAGGCGAACGAGATAGGAAAATACAATGATAGTAAGAGCGTGTTGGGAATGTGTGGTAACAGAGATAAGGGTTTTTTTGTCTTTAAAGTACGTACCGGGTGAGTTTGAAAAGTGCAAACTACAAGTAGTTAAATTTATAATTCTTCGACGAAATTGCTCATATAATTATGATCAAACTTCCTTACAGGTAAGTCGATTGATCTACTAATTATAAATTACTACTTTTAACAAACTTCTTAGAAGAATTTCGTGACGGGGCTGAAATCACACTAACTGGTAAGGAGCTTCACAGATCAAATTTGACTCTAAATGTATTCTAATGACTTTAAGTCGTTTCTGTCATTTATATGACGACATAAAGAATTGCCAACCCTATGACATCAGACAATGGGAGCGATTGACATAAAGTAGGTGGTGTTTACTTTATAAATAAACAATACTTACTTTGATACTCGTAGGCAGAACGTCTACTCGTTATTAAATATTGTTTTTACGTTACTGAAGAGGTTGTTTGTTTTCTCGCACCGAATAGGGTAGAAGCTTTATGGCTGACACGAAAAGGATATCATATTAATAAACTTCACAACATTTTTGCAAATAATTATGTCATTTTTACATTTTTCTTTATCTTTGTTTTATTAGTTGATAAATTAATATTTTAAGGCCATCAGTATGGACACACAGATGGCTGATGTTCACCTGCAAATTTCTGCAAAATACATAGTACTATCACAAATTACACAACAGTATCTACATTATTCATTTCATTCTTAGCATAAATACAACCAGGACTGATCTTAAAAGATTATTAATCGCCTTCCTTTTTCTGCGATTGAAATTGCAGATGCGATATTGCGACTAATGGCGAAAGGTCCTTGGCGAAAGGTCCTTTGGCCTTAAGGATTATGTAGCTACTGCACTATATTTCCAATGCTTGATATTGTATGAGATAATGAGAATTTGATGTACAAGGTTATATATTATATTTAAGTCACCTTTTATTATTGTTATTAGAGATACAAAGTAATACAGTTTTTTTCTGATTTCAAAAATAATCATTGAAATTTTCATTCGTTTAATAAATAGCTTAATTACAATTTTCAATATTCTTTAACCCGAAAATATTTAAAGATGTCCAATGTTACATGTTTGGAACGATAAAAATCAAATATTCAACAATACACAGAGCGTTCCATTAAAACATATTATTGGTTCGTGTAACTTCTGCACGACACTGTGCCTCGTGTAATTTATTAAAGCGGATGATGTATTACTGGGTAATATTTCAAATACATTGAAAGGTGAGAACATGTGTCTGGCGGCAATAATCACATAATAATTAACATTAATAAAAAGCCATAGAATGTAAACAAAATCACATGGACGAAAACGCGATATTGTTGGTGTAACGTTACACGGCGTTCAGCGCAGTTTGTTTCCGTGAATTCAGGTGCAGGTTACAGTGATGTAAACAGGTCTTTGTTTCTAGAATTTTTGCGGCATTTGTGTGCCATAGATACATAGTATAAATACTGTAGGTAATGCGATAATTATTACTGGTAATATGGTGTACTATTGATACAGGACTGAGACAAGGAGACCCCTCAACGTTTCTTTTTAATTTAGTACTAGAAAAGGTCATAAGAGATAGTGAGTTGAACAGAGAAGGACACATATTGTTTAAAAGTCACCAAATAGTAAGTTATGCAGATGACGTGGCCATTATTGCTAGAGATAGTAGGGAATTAGAAGAAGTAACGAGAAAACTTGTGGAGGAAGCAAGTAAAGTGGGATTGCAGATAAATCAAGAGAAAAGTAAGCTTCTGAGAATAGGAGAACAAAAAAAGGATACAAATTTTAAATTGAGAACAGAGCATGGAGAGATGGAGTTTGAAGAAGTTCAAGAATATGTGTATTTGGGGGCGCTAATAACAGCTAACTGTGATGAGGAACAAGAAATAAATAGGAGAATAATAAAAGCAAACAGAAGTTCGGCAGCAGTCAACCACTTATTGAAATCAAAAAATTTGTCCAGACGAGTAAAATTTAGAATGTATAAAACAATTTTGAGACCGACAGCGCTGTATGGTAGTGAAACATTGGTTATCAATAAGAATTCATGAGATAAACTTTTAAGGTGGGAAAGGAAGATCTTAAGAAGAATTCTAGGTGGTAAGAGGACAGAGGAAGGCTATGTAAGGAGAAATAATGAGGAAATATATGGAATGTACCAGGCACCAACAATAGACGAATTTGTAAAAGCCAGGAGAGTGCAGTGGCTAGGGCATCTAGAACGTATGGAGGATGAAAGGGCAGTTAAGAAATAATACAAGAAAAAAGAGGGAGACCGAGGAAGCGATGGAGAGAGGCAGTGGCAATAGATCTAAGGGAGAAAAATGTAACGGATTGGAAAAGAAAGGCGAAGAACAGAATGGAGTGGAGGAGAATAACACAGCTCTGGACCTAAAAGGCCTGTAAACAGCTTTATATATAATATGGTGTACTTACGGTGTTGTTAAACATAATTTATTCCTTTGTTTACAATATAGATCCGCTTTTTACGGCGATAATACTGTTGGGTAAGTACTAGATAGATGGTTTTACTTGAGATTTTATTATGTCATCTAAATTCACATTGAATTACTTGTTTTAATTTGAAAAATAATAAGTAAAAGTAAAGAATAATTATTATATAAATTTTATAAAATTCATTTAATAAATTTGTATTGCTATTTACTACTGATTTCATTTTTCCTTAAACATAAAAAAAATCCTTACTCTGCATTTTAATTGTTTCGATGAACTTAAACCTGTATTGTATTTCCAATTAAATTTACTTTAAAATGGTCATCACAAATAAACAATGTGGCAATGTTTCCTTTCGTCGCGCTTCATCGCCCTACACCACATTTTTCTCTTAAATTTTTGGCATGGTAAAATATATTAGGGGCTATATGATGTATTATTAATTCTAAGAATACCTAGGTACTACCCAACCACATAAGCTGATAGAACAAAGTAAGCAGTTGAGTAAATTCTCTCTGTGATGATGCCACTTTTTACTTGCTTACACAAAAGACATTGTCATGCATTTATCGTCTGTGGTATTTAGACGCATAGACTTATTTTATATGATATGCATAAGTAATATTTTTGTGCTTTTTTAATAAACATGTAAATAATAAGTCAACTTAACCTCAAAGCTCAGGTCAGTCGCCGTAGTAGCAAAGTATTCTGATCTGAAATTTTCCATCTTTACCACAAAATATAAAAAAGAAGAAACCTAATCTCCGTACTAACGGATGACAACAACTGTGACAGTTCAACGCCATCTACACACACCATCAAAAGTCTTGTATATAAAATGATTCGATTAAACCTAATGGTTTTTCTTAATGTGGTAAAACAGTACATGAACCTAGGGAACAAAAAAGACAATAACAAATTGCAGACAATGAACCTTTACTTTATTACCAATGTTTTTACAAATCTGGTCAGTTTGAAAGTGTATTCAGCCAAGTGTTCCTTTGAATTTTTGTACATTGTAATGCCAGGACGTGAAATTTCTGCGTTTACCCGAGCAAGAATGAGTGCTTTACATGATGCAGAAAATTCTAATCATCAGATATCGAATAATACACAGATATGAAGAATTTGATACAGTGGAAAAACAGATCATGTAGTGGACGTCCTCGAGTATCTAATGAAAGAAAGGATCGGTATTTGGTACAATATGCACGTAGACACCACATATCTTCAGCTTCACCTCTCAGGGCCCACTTTCAATATACGTTTCGCCGTGTATATCGACACCTACTATTCGAAGACGACTCCACAAAGCAAATGTACGTGCTAGAAGACCATTACTCTACTTTCAAGGCATCGTGGTGTCCATAACCAGTGGGCGCGAGAACATAGGTGTTGGCTTTTACGCCAGTGGCGGTGGATCTCATTTAACGACGAAACCAGAATTGGACTGGTTACTGATGACAATCGATAAAGACTCTGAAGATAACCAGGTCGTCAACAGCGACTTCATTTTCTCCGTGAAGTTGCTCCATATGAAGGGGGTACCATAATGTTTTGGGTTGGAATAATGTTGAAACGCCGCGCCCCATTAATTTGCATACCACAGAATATGACCAGTCAAATTTACATTTAACAAGTTATTACGCCCGTTATCTACCCCCTACGTAATGAATTAGGTGAAAATTTTGTGTTCATGAACGACAACACTGACCACATCGCGCAAGTGTTCAAGAGACACGCGAAGCAGGACATATCAATAGCTTAGATTGGCCATCCAACTCTCCTGACATGAACCCTATTGAAAACGTGTGGGATTTCGTTGCTAGAGCCATGCATAATAATATTCCTCCACCTCAGACTGCAGATGAGTTAGTCGTGGCGGCAGAAGGGGAATGAAACAATATTGCGCAAGATATCGTTACACGCTTGATTATCTCAATGCACAGACGTGTCAATATGCTATTGGAATGTGGTGGAGGTCATACCGACTATTAGTTAAGTAGAGCTTGCTTTGTTACTTCTTTTTGATTTAATAAATTTAGTCGCAAATGTCACGCATTTGCTGGTTTTTAATTTTCTAAGTACTCAGTTTATCGAACATATTCTTTTCACAAAAAAAAAAAAGATTCAGAAAACAATATACTTTTATGAATGTATTCGGTTTTTCTGGCAAAAAGATTTTTTTAACAGGAATGAGGAGGAGTCCAAGACTTTTGCGTTGTGTGTACGTGAATAGTTGGATTGATAAACTAAAAATGTCAGCGGGTACTTCGAATATTCTGTTTGCTGTTTGTATGTAATGTACATATTTATTTTTTATGTAACACAATATTAAAAATACAAACACGGAATTCAAGTAGTTGTTTCCTGTAATTCAGTGTTTGCAAAATATCGTTTCTTGTCGAACGCGACAAAGGTCGACATTTTTTACTGTTTAAGAAAGGTATTTTAAGCTAATATGTATCAAATCTCCTACAATTCCTATCAATGAAGTCATATGTATGTTCTCTGATACCAAACATCTAGGTATGCTAATGAACATCCACAGACAAAACTCTATTCAATAATTATCTAAAAATTTAATATATTTACTAACCTCTGGAGGGAACTCGAAATTCAACCACAATAATTGAGATCTCACTTATTTCTACGTTTTATAAGGATCGCTTCATCAGGTGGCCTCCTTTAACTTGAGTCAAATATCTAACTATAAAGATGATTATACCAATAAATTTAAATTATTTGAAATTGAATGTCAAAATGAAATATCGACAACGTCAAACTGATTAACTGTCAATGAATATCATAACAACCTACTAAAATAAATAAAAATTAATAAAAAATTGTACCTTTTATGTATAGTTTTTTATCTCATATATTTTCAGGTATTAACAATATTGTGTGAAACTAACTACTCAGTGGACAAAAGCCAACCTGTGTGAATTACACCCCACAATTACACCTTCAGCGATATCGAAGAAGCGGCAAGAAATGACGTATGTTCACTCATTCCTTGAAAAATGGGGTGAACAGAATAAAAACGCGTCAATGAGAAAGTACTATTGACATATTTTGAAGCTAAGAAGAATTTGAAGGCTTCTATGCACAGTACTCTATCTCTTGAGAACTGAGCTGTCTTTTAATAATAATAATAATTAAAGATCATACAGGCTTGTCGAAATTCGGCAGAGATCTTAGCCGGCAGAATGCAGAAGGCAATCGTCCTTGGTTCGCTACGTCTGCTCAGAACACACGATTTACGGGCGCAATGATTACTGACTCCACGGAGTGGAGAGTAGTCATTGCTTGACTCTTCAGAACATCTCCGAATGTGTCGGAGCCTCGGAAGGTGTTCACTGGAAAAAAAAAAATAATAATAATAATAATAATAATAATAATAATAATAATAATAATAATAATAATAATAATAATAATAATAATAATAATAATAATAATAAATAATAATAATTCTTAATTTAGATACAGAAATGGTAAATGTGGTGTACAGCCAGTAGGAATTAATACTATTGGTCAGTTACCAAAGATGACAGCTCAAATGATTGGTTTGCTGAATTGTCCATTATTCACGGGGCACTGTTTCAGAAGATCTTTGGCCACGTTACTTACAGATTCTGGGGCCTAGATTTTAAAAATAAAATACCTAATACCGCGGCTGGAAGTCAAATTCTGTTGCAGAAGGATGTTGAAAATTCTATAGATAAAAAGCAATTTTCAGTGATATTCTTGGAGAACCGAGTAAACCAACATATCACGCACTATTACTGCAAGTTCAACAAATAAGATTTCTTCTGGAATTAATTTCACTAACTGTACCAACTGTATGTGAATATTTACAATTAAATAATAATAATTAATAAATAATTAATAGTGTTATTAATAAAATTACTGACTTAAATAAAAGTTACTTAATTATTTTTCTATTAGATTTTGTTTAATTCTTATTTGCAATTAGTGACATAACAAACTTTTCGTAAACAACATAATAATTTCCATTACGTAACTAGTTCATAAAGTAGAACGTTTTGCCACTTGTTTCGATAACAAATTATGTTACTTTATATGTTTAAATTGGAAAAACATCCTTATACCATTCTACCAGTTCTAATAAGTAAACAACATGCACCGATTGACTTAGTGGTCAGTCTGCTCAACAGACAGATATGTAGAGATAGAGAATGTAAGCGATGGCATATTGTACTTTAACTTAGATTTCATCGCAGGGACTTTTCACGAAAAAGAGAATAATATATAAAGCAAAGTGCATTTGCGACATCCGTGACAACTATACGTTCAGATGGCGTGAAAGTATACAATTCGAGGAAACTCTCTTCCAGATGAAAAGATCTTAAATCATCCTACACATGAGTAAATCTTATTTGAGAGATTGACTCCCCACCTGGGCATCTGACTGTAAGAGGGACACGTTTCTTGTCAAAATACAGTTCTTAGGGTGGAAGGAGTCAGTAAACGGATTACGGATGAAGTTGTTGAAAAGGACAAATGTACACAACAAAGTTACAACTGCAGCTAAATATTTGAACAAGTTTTTTAACTTTCATATGGAACTGATATCCACTAATCGAAATGAAATATACAGTATAAAAATCAGTTCAAATATTTATTTTGTTAGGGTTAATTTAATAGATAACTTATTACATATATTTTACCTGTGTAAAATATTAACTTATATACAGGGTGTTCGTTAATATTTCAGGATATGATTACTCAGGTTATTTTATGAAGAATTCATATGAACATAATATGTTCATAATGGTTTAAATTGTTTGCTAAAGTGTTAAACGGTTATTTATTAATAGCTCCGAAAGTATTTTAATTTAAAAAGTTATTTTATCTCTCCACCAGTGGCGTCTCTGTCTTTTTTATAAAGCGGTACGCCACTAACCTTTTTCCATGTGAATATTTCTTTGATTAGGCTGTTCATTTCTACATAAAATTGTTCTTGGGTTTCTCTGATTAAAGCAAATTAAAATTGCTTCAGAGTGACAAATAATATTTAAATATATTGTAATAAAATTAAATTTCAAACAGTTTTAATAATAATATAAATTTTCACACTTTGTTAAAACATGATAAATTTGTTTAAAATGATTATTGATGGTAAGAAAAAGGTGAAATATTTAAAATAAGTAGTAAATACAACAAATAAATATAACGTATCAGAAGAATCACATAATAAAAATTTAATAATTTCAATTTTAAAAAGTCAATACCAGATACATTTGTGAAAATATCTGTACATAGACTAATATAAATGATAAGTACATAGTTAAAATCAAAAATTAACCCAGAGCTAGGCATATCAACTGACAGCTAATAAAATAAGCATGACACTAATGTGCATATCGTTACCATCCGAGTCAGATATAAAAAGATTTTGATCAAATAAATAAAATTTAAACGTCAGATTTTTAAATTTCCTATAAATAATATTTATTATTTGACACCTGTCAAAAATAAGGATGTAGACACATGGACAAGATAGTCATACCTATAAAAAAGATAATTAATTAATATTCCCTATTAAATATAAAGAAATTTGTAAATTATAAAACATGGACATTATTTAAATATGTAATTAGTAACTAAGAAGTGCAGAGATGTGAGAAAATAAAAATCAAAAACGATATATTAAAATATTGTGAAAGTGACAACACAGAAACTAAAAATCTATAATCCATATAGACTGGAGAAACAAAAAAGTTGTTGATTAGTTACGAAGAAGTTAGAAAAGGGGCAGCGTCGTTTTTGGTAGCGTCCTTAAAATTTAAGAAAATTTCAAGAATTTTGAGAGAAAAACATCCAAAACATTACTCACCAGAGAGAGAACAAAGTAAGGTTACATCATCTCCATCACAATAAGTTCCTTTGTTATAAAATAGTTTGTCAAATTTTGATTTCCCACTGATTTTACAAAACGTGTTGAACTTCTGTCAATGGTACCTTCACAATATTACGCTAAATCCGTAATTTGAGTTGTAAATTATGTTCACAGACGATGCAAATTGTTTTAGGAATGATCTCTGGGATTTTCATAATCTTGTATGTGGATGAAAACCCCCATGCCATAAGCAAACCCCATTTCCAAGAGCAATTTTCAGTATGTATGAGCAGACACTATTGAATCATCATATAGGCTCAATTTTTTGCCAAGACGCTATAACCTGCATTTCCTCCAACAACTACGTATCCAGCTTGAAGATATACTAATTGTGTTATCAAATGTGGTGCATGAACAATGGGGCTCTTGTACATTGCAGTACAATTAATTGTTCGCGACAATATACATCCTAAACGTTGAATAAGTCGCGGAGGACCTTAGCAATGGCCCAGATTTCAATAGTTTGAATTTGTTCTCGTTGGGTCATCTTAAAACTCTGGTAAAATTCCCATTAACACTTTAGAAGATCTAAAAGAAGCGAATGGTTGGGTCGTGTCAACCAGTACGGAATATACCCTGAATATTTGAAACCTGATGGAAGAATGCAAGGTATTTCTTAATGACATACATGTAATGACTGTAGCAGTGGCTCGTTTTTTGTATTTAATGCCGTAACGCTTTTGAATATGAAAACAGGGAGGAATACGAGTAAATGCAAATTTATAAACTATTGAAATATATTCAAGAATACAAATATGTACTATGGATTACGGTACTTAAAATAACTTCCCGGAGACGGCCGTAGTCTTACAGTGGTACTCATAGTCTGTCTCCGGTCGCCAGAGAGCGGTCTCGGTACCGAAATTATGCGAATTTCATAATGAAAAGTTTACATAATTTCGAGAAGTTGATATAAGATATACTGTACACTGTACTCATTGTCTGTCCGAAGTTATTTGAAAATTTCGGGAAGAAGAGCGCTCTCCGGCGACCGGAGACAGACTATGAATACCACCGTTAGAATGCCTGAGACTGGAGAATAAAATCAAGTACAGATTTGCCGGAACGTGGCATGGCTTTGGAGTTACCCTTTTTCTCTTGCCGACGGCGACGTTCTCTCTCTGATCTATTTCCGTCCGAAAGTTCACCTTCATCCCTTTGCTAAAGAGTAGAGTAGTTATTTCTACTCTTTGCCTTTCCCACGGCCCTGCTCATACTGCTTTGGGAAGTGGGACAGCCTTGGACAATATTTGGTAAATATTGTGAAAGCGCACGAGCTTACACTTCCCTAAGTTCCGTTTCTCTGCGCCCGACTCTCAGAAAGCAAAACCACCCTCCGCACCCCCCAACAATTTCTTCTAGCAACCATACTGCGACACATTACTTAACAACTCATGCCACATATTTTATCTCACCTAATAAAATGAGAAAACCCTATTCGATGAAAAAGATGAGAAATAAACGAAAACAACAGTATTAAATTAATTCTGCTGAAATGAGTTACTTACAAAATTAATAAAATTAAAATTAAATGGAACTACTAAATTAAAATTACTGATTAAAAAACAATAATCTAGCTGGCATGTATCAGTTTGTCAGACCATGCCAGACTTAAACAAAAAAAGGTAACTGTGTCTCGCTTTTGTAGTGCTAAATAATTAGTTTCTAATACATTTTTTACATAATAAATAAAAATGGTGAATTATTCCTTTGAAGAATTGGCTGACATACGTTTTATGTATGGAAAAGCACCCAGAAATTCAGATGGAGCAAAGATTAATTCCCAGACTGTCACTTACCTTATGCGAATATTTTTTCCAATATACGTAAACAGGAAAAGTTACAGGGAATTTTGTAGAATGTGGAACGCCAAGCATTGCAGAAACAATGAAAAATTAGAAAAATGTTTTACAAGCGGTTGAACAAACATAAATACACGGCGTCTCGCAAATGAATTAGGGAATGTGAACCATGTTAATGTATGGTGAATCTTCCACGAGCAGCAGCTGGATCCTTATCATCTGCAGAGAGTTCAAACTCTCTCTGAAGCTGATTTCCCAGTCAGACTGCAGGATAGGCAATGGTTAAGGCAAAGAAATGCAGAAGGATGACAATTTATTTCTTTTAGATTGTTCAAAGATGCAGCTTCATTTACCAGAAACGGTGTTTTTAATTATCACAATGAACATTTTTGGGCGGATGAAAATCCATACATTATTCATAAACCGCGACCCCAGCAGGAGTTTTCAGTCAATGTGTGGGCAGAAATTATTATGGATAATTGTTTGGTCGGATCTTTTACTTTGTCCAGAAAATTAGATGTTCCCTCTTAATGTCCGCTGTCGTTTTAGTCATAATGCCACTGTTTAAATCTTACTTTCCAAGGAAATTGGATTGATTGGAGTGGGCCTCCTTCGATCACCCGACTTAAATCCATGCGATTTCTACCTTTGGCGACATCTAAAGCAACTGGTGTATTCTACCCACATAGAGAATAAAGCCTGTAAAACCATACACCAAACACTTGGGATACTCCGAAGAGTCAGAAGACTGATGCGAAGGGCGATTTATAGCATGTATCGATGCACAGGGTAGCCTTATTCAACATTTAATTTAAATTTCTAAGTTTCATACACTTTTTTTCCTAAACAAATAAAATAAAAATAAACAATTTCCTAGACGTTTGATTGTATCCTATATGTGGATAGTTCTATTTTTCCTTGAATTTTGGCAGGAAATTCATTTTTACTACTATTTTTTATATAAATTTCTGAAGATCATTTCTGTATTGTATTGTTGAATAAATTATTCTTTATTTCGAAAACGGTGGGTCAGGAGGAAAAATCCAATAGACACTTTTTAAGCAGAATGAACTTGTTTCTAAGAGATCGATACCGATTTGTTAAAAAATCAATGGTGTCTATTTTTTGCTAAAAATGAATATTTAACTGCACTGATGCTAGTCTATTACAAGATAAATTTATACTCATAAAAGTAGCCCTTCACTATACACTGTTGTATATCAAATATAGTATTTGAGACACAAAATTTTAAATAACCTGTATCTCGAAAACGAGGCATTTCCAGACCCATATTTATATAAACCTTATTTCTTAGTTTTAAGCATAATGCCTGCATCTTAAGATCATCCTGTAGGGCCCTGTATATGTATAAGTTGCCTAACCTATAGGTACCCAAACCAATATGAAATTTCAAATACTGATTTCCATATATTTCTCTTAGTTATTGTACATTAATTGATTTTCTTTTTGTTTTAGTGCCAATTGCAATGGTGATGTAAATACATAGAAAACACAAGTTCAATATAATCATAAAAAGTAAGTAATTTTAAACGTAGGTATCTACCAACTCAACTGTCGTTGTTCTATGAATTCTAGTATCGATTGCGCTTATTTCTTATTTTATCTATTTTCGTTACTCCGTCACTTTTCTCAGATACTTCATTTCTGTTGCTTGAGTTTTACTCCTTTGTTGTCTCGTCAATGTCCATGTCTCACATCCATATGTCAAAAGAGACTTATACACTGCTTGAAAAACATTCATTTTTGTTTTCGTAGATATTTCTCTCTTACTAATGAAACTTTTATTTATGCTATACTTTCATTGTATTTTCTATTCGCTTTTCTATTTCTTTCTCTTGTTTTCCTGATTCTTCTATCGTCACTCCTAAGTAATAAAATCACTTTACTTGCTCTAACTTTAGTCCATCTATTCGTGTTTTAATTTTCTGTTGTTCGTCTGTTATTGCCATTATTTTTGTTTTCTTTGCATTTATTTTCATTACAGACTTCATATTTTTGTAAATAATTAGATTTGTTGTATTCCTATATAGACTCTGTATTACTTTATTCAATTTGCTATTTACTCCTTTCTTCTCTAATATATCTTACACTATTGTTCTAGGTACTTTGTTAAAAGCCTTTTCTAAATCTATAAAAGCCATATAGGCATTTCCTATTTTCAGTCTCGTCTTATTTATAATTTGTTGGAGAGTAAATATAATATGATCCTGCACACGTCTGCCTTTTCTAAAACCACTTTGAGATTCTGACATTGTCATTTCTATTATATTCTTCAATCGTTCATTCAGAATTTGCTCATATACTTTCATTTCTGCACTCAACAACATTATTCCGCTATAATTATTGCAATTTTTCTGGTCTCCTTTTTTGAATATAGGTACTATCATTCTCATTTGCCAATCTGTTGATATAGCTTCTTCGTTCCAGGTTTTATTAACTATTTCCAGTAATATTATCATCCTATTTCTTCCCATATTTTTTAGCATTTCTGACGTTATTTTATCTTGTCAAGGCACTTTTCCATTCTTTAGTTTTCTTAAAGCTTGAGTCATTTCTTCCATGGTTATTGCTTCATTTATCTCTCTTTTATTTCGTTATTGTTTACTTTTTGTATTTCATTTATCTCTTCTCCTTGCAGCAATTCTTGAAAATATTCTTTCAATCTTTTCATTATATCCACTTCGTCTGTCAAAATATGTCCATGTGCGTTCTTTATTGAGTTTATTTGAATCGTTTTTCCTTTTCTAATATTTTTTATTACTCTTGCATTTTTGTTCCAAATTCCGACCACTGTTTCTCTTTAGCTGCAGACATCATGTTTTTAACAATAATTCTTTGTTGTTTATATTCTTTGGGTTTTTTCTTAAGTAATCTTTCCATTTTTTCTTTTTAATTTGAACTTGTTGTTTTATTTCTTCATTACACTACACTGTTTGTTTCCTGTTGTTTATTATTTTACTTTTTCCATATGTTTTCTTGGTACATTGGGATTCTTTTACCTGCCTTGGTTGTTCTCCGGCTAGGCTCTGTGAAGACAGACCCGCTATCGGTGTCTCTGGGCCTGCCCATAAATTGATTTCGGTTCCTATTGTTGGTATTACGACTGCTACGGTCGGAACCGTTTCTCGGATAATGGTGGTCCTCCGAGGCGTTCCGTAGCCGCCGCTGTAACTGGTCGCATCCCATGCTTCTAAACGTTTTGCCGCTCTGCACTGTCGGCATCTTCAGTGGTGACTCTGCAAAAGCTTCGCCGCGACTGGGAGTTTAATAAGTTATTAGACAAGAAATTCAAGACCTAATACCAGATAACACTAGAAAATTGTGTGGAATGGAATCTATTTGTTGAAATTTGCAGGTATATCCACCATATTTCGTTAAGGGCGCCGTATTCTTGAAATAGTGTTTTCGACAAATACAAGTAATTTTAGACATTTAAGAACTGAATAATATAGAGTTTAGTAAATAACAAGAATGTTATCTCATGCCACCTGCAAATATTCAAAGGTACCGAAGTAAAATCAATATTGTAATATCAGAAAGCGATCTATCCAGCAAATTTTTAGGTACTGAAATCTTTCAAAATACGTATTTTTTCAAATTCAAATATAGATGTAAACATTGTTATAACATATACTTACATAGTTCTGCATATAAAATTGTTCACTTTTGTTTATAAGTATGTGAAAATAATTGTTAAAATGTGGGGTTAGAATAGCGAAATAATGTGTATCTTAGAAACGAAGTTATTTTATTACTTGAGGAGAATTTAAATAGTAAAAGTGAATACAAATCATTAATAATTTTATTTTTGATATTACTTTCGCTCTGCGTGTTTTATTTTTAGAGATTTAAGTACCTAAAAAATACAACAAATTTGGCCATTTTGCGTCGAGAAATACGGCGACCTTAAATAAAAAATTACCAACTAGTTACTTCAAATGCTAAAACTCAGATGGTTCAATCTAACGTTCCTTAGCAATTTTAGGTCACTAAAGTCATCTAAATAACATTGTTTGGTTTTGCATGAACGTAGAAAAATATTGTATGCAACTCGTACAAAATTGCTTGTTGCATTCGACGTGTTGTCCTACTCGGCCTGACGGCCTCGTTGGACAATTTCACGTCGCGTGCAATAAACACTTACTTTTGTACTTGTTGCATAAATAAATATTAATTTATAGGTTGTTAATTGGTTATTTTTATAGTTAGATATTTGATTTAACTTAAAGTAAGATCTTATCTATTGTGGTTGAATTGTCGAGTTCCCACAGTTTCAAAAGTGAACTTAAGTATTTATAGAACGTTTTTATTAAACCAGGTAAGTGAATTTAGGTAGGTATATTTTTATTTTAGATAATTTTTGAATACCGCAGAGAACATACATATGACTTCATCGACAGGAATTGTAAGAGAATTGATTTATATTAGCTTAAATATCTTTACAATACAGTAAAAAAATACGCAATGATTTTATATAGGTAAGATTTATGAGACGACTAAACGTATATCAAATAGGTGTATGTACAGTGTTACGAAAATCCAATACCCGTGAGAGTTATGATGAGGAATAATATGAACGAATGCGTCATGGTGTGAGCATAATGCGTGAAAGGAATTTTAACGGAGACTGTATTTTATGTGGAGATAGGGGATTCGTTTAAGAAATAGGAAACGAAGTATATTATGTTAATAGGGATATCTAAATTTGAAATTATGTTGATGATCGTATTTCAGAGCTTGTTGAAATATAGCTAATCCAATTACTTCCGAATTCAAATATAAGAAGGATATTTTTAGAACCAAAACAAGTTGCTTATAATGTGCTGTAGGTAAATAGGTACTGTCATTTGTGCATTAAAATACATTCTGCTCTAAAAATGTTTCGGAAAATCAATAAATTGCTAGGATTGGTTTGTAACATATGGATTGTATTTTTTAACTTATATAATAACTAACATTTACATATAAACATGTCATACGTTTTTAAATAATTTGGGAAAGGATTAAAAGTTGTCAATGACTGAATGAATGAATAACAGATTGTTACATCTATTGAAAATTCATAATCGTAAAACTAGGCTACAGGCTACAGAAGCGGTTCGCCATGCACGGTGAATAACACAACATTAATAACATTAACATCTGTGACGTTACTGTACGACCATGACACATGAAACAAAAACAGTTCTTCGACTGACAAGATGATTTAAAATCAATATTAATAAAAAAAAACGAGTGTTACGAACGCATTTAAGATATTGGAAAGCTTATTGATAGCAGTAGAGACATATCGTAAATGCATATTATCAACTCCCAGAAAAGGTTAAGACTGCTGATGGAAACAAATAAGTTTTCAGATCAAGCTAAATTATTTTGATCTACTACAATAATGGTAAACTTTATAAAATTATCACGATATGATAGAAATAATAGCAAATTGCTTGCAGAACGGTTCACGACTACAGAATGATTGTTATTTTATTTCAAACTTATCTTACTTAAATCTATGGTGTGAGTGTGTGTGTATTTGTTTCAAACATGGTGATGCCCTGTGAAATTGCACGTCGATCTTCAGTAGTGAATTTTTGCTACAGTTGATCAAATGAGACAAATACCTGTGATAGACGCACACAAAAGTAGTAGAATTACTTATTATCGGTTTATAATAAGTAGTATATATCTAATATTTGTTAGTTTCAGTTCCAGAGGTAGTTTAGAAGTTGCTAATGTTTAAAAATAACCATTTTGACTGTCAAATGGTAACGACTTTGATATAACCACCTGTTCTTTTATACAGTAGAACCGGTCTCAAAAATTTCAATTTATTTTGTTTAAAAGCTTATCGTTTTGAAAAGAAAAAATATTTTGGACGACAATCTATTTAATAAAAATTATTTATTTTCACACCTCTATTCCTCCTATTGAATTTTTGCCAAGAGTATCTTTTATTATGATGTAGTCCACAGGTTGGTCAATTGTATCATGACTTTATTCTGTAAGCATAAGCTACTTGGGTGGTTGCATGCATTCGATGCTTGCAGCGGATGCAGCGTCTATTGCATGCGTCGGAACGGTTACGCTTGTGCGTCTAGAGGCAGCAATCGGTAGCTCAGTACAAAGTAAAAGCAAGTAAACCCTGCGCATATATGTGACGAAAGTGTATTTGATTAGCATCCTGAAGCTTACATTGGTCCTCTTATTGAGAGAAGAAAATGAAACCATCATTCCGTTGTTAATTACTCAAGGAAAACATCATACAAGCAACGAAATATAGAAAGAAATTTTACCAATTTAATGTCAAGATATATTGATGTAGATGATAAAAACCAAATTTCACACCTATTATCGCTTAACTAGAAATGAAATTGATATTGTTATAACAATTATAAGAGCAGATTTTTAAGAAAACACTAACCCATTGGGTTAATAATTTAATATTCCCAAAAGAAAAATTAGGAATATAAGTAAGATAAGGGATTTGTAATTATTTAGTTATGTAAGTTTATTTGTAAAACTAATAGTTGGCAGAAAAATCAAATAAAATTATTGGTGCAGGTTACACTGAAATTTCCAGCGACTCGCTGCTAGAGTGGTTTTCCCGGAAGTCAATACGTTCTGACATTGCACCTATCATACCATCATATGCAAGATGTGGACGCACTAGCTAAACCACAATCACGTATCGTATGCAGGCATCCATCGCACATGTGAAACCAAGCCTTAAGGGATAAATGTATTAAACAGCGAATTATAAGCTATTCTACGAAAACTACAGTTGAAAGCATCTGGAACGTCATAGCTAGTATATGTCAGAAGTGTTCACCAAACATATAGGTAGTGTCATAATTTGTCATTGAATGTTCCACGCAATACAATAATAATGTTTGTATTTACATTAGTAAACCGAGTCCGACTCTGTTACAAGCCGCATGTCTTCCAGCTCTAGTGATTTATGCAAACTGTTGAAAGTTGCCTTCCAGTGATGTATTTCTAAGGCAAAATGGTCATTAAAGACTTGAAAAATTAACTGTTACCATAATACTTTGCTTCTATACAAGCCTGGGACATTAAACACCCATTCTTTGCTAAAAGGTTCTAGAACAAAATATTGTCAAATATGTTTAATGTTTCTAAGAATTAGCTTAAGTTACGATTTTAGTTTACAACACAGTAATGGTAATTTTGATATACTTATTCACAACCTTATGCAATGATTATATTTATTTGACTACTAATTCAGGCGTCAGAGGATGAAAATCATCGTATTCTTCGAATAATTCCTATTGAAGTTTTAAATTCTTTGATCTCTTGTTTATACCCATGAGAGGAGAAAAATTATAAATGGGTACCAAAATTTGATCTGCAACATGTTGTTTAAGCAAATAAAATATTAATTTTGGGAAAAGGATATAGAATTCGAAAGAACTTCTATTTAAATTCTGCACGAAATAGGTCTTTTCAGTTTTTTTTGGCCAAAAGTTTGTGTAACTTTCATTCCCTGTCACCTACTCGAGTAGGCGCATGGCAGCATGCGTACAGAGTGCAGTGTTTGTCACCAAATACAGAGCTGGAAAGAAATTCATTTGATACAGACAGATTGAGGCTGGAAACACACTATAAAGATGTATTGCCAGTAACCGAAAGAGAAGCAGCACCGCCAGCATTGCTCAAAATACCTCCTTCGTTGAAGTGAGTGCAATTGGCAATATCATCATTTGTACCACTTGAAGGTGGAACTTGAAACGTTGAGGAACCCAGTGACATCAATTTAAAGAATTAGTTGAACTATCAGTTGAGCAGAATGAAGAGACAGAGGAAACTGAAGAAACTTCAAACACTGAAGAAAGTAGAGACTGCGAGTTACAAATGCGATGTTATATACCTTGATGAGCCTCTCAAAGAATTAATAAAGAAAACAGTTTATGTAATAGAAATGTGAATAAACAACGATTTAAATACTCCTCTTGCTTTCGTTGAGTTATAATTTCCTTTCATAATCTATTCTATGACATCTCTGTTTTATATTTCAAATGGATATATATTCCTTCCTCATCGAAAAAGAAGTAATTCATTCAGTGTGTGTGTGTGTGAGATAAAAAAATGCATATTTATCCATCTATATAATTTATTTTTACAATAAACATTGTCTGGGTAGCAATCGAGGTATTCACTCGTTCCCCCAGTTATAGCTTGGAAATTAAAAAATCTATATAGACATTTTTATGCAGATTTCAGTGAGGGATATTTTTGTATTCTGTATCTCTTCCCCTAAAATTTATACTTTTGAAAATAGTCGTGAAAAATGCAAAACCTCTCTCCCAGTGGTTTAAACACAATGTTGCACATCGAATTTTGGTGCCCAGTTTTAATTGTCTTCTTCTTGATGAAAAAGCGATAGAAAAAGGAAACCATTCAGTAGGAATTTTACGGTCAACAGAATCTCTAACGCCTGGACTATGCATCCTGTAGTTTTATGCACAGTCTTAGTCCGACATTGGACATGCATGTGAATTCACATCTTATGCAACTGACATTGAAAATTTCTATCTAAATTTCAAAAGAGCACTAAATAGCGATAATTAAAGACTGTTTACATGGTTTTTTATCCCACAGGTTTTTATTACACTCTCGCAGCAGAAAGATGGATAAATTTCTTCTGACTCAACTGTAACATTTAATTAATTATTGATTCAGGAACAGAAAAGTAAAACTTGGAAGAGGAAAGTTATTAAGCGCTATCCATCATTCTAAAAGCTGGTTTATCCCTCTTCAAAGGTCTATATATTTCTTGCTTTGATACTTTGAGAGGTAAGAACTTGAACTTGAAAAGAAAGATCCAGTTTACTGTACCAGCAAAGTAAAATTGGGGCGATCGTTTATTGATTAACGATTTAATTGCAATTTAAGGAATATGTTCGAATCGTAATTTTAAGGTGTGCTTTGTTACAAAAGTGTATGGCACAAAGCTCATGCTTTATTTTGTTTTTCTTTCTATTACTGTGGAATTGAATTACACAAGAGAAACCCTCCAAGTAAATTATGCTCCTAAAAAAATTAATTACCTTAAATATTTTTTTATCCGATGTAGGTGTTTTAAATATACCACTGATAGGCAATTACATTACTTGTGGACAGTAAAGTACTTTATTGAATTTTAAAATTCATTTCCGGCAAGTGATTAGTTTAGGTACTTGTAATTATTTTGAAGTTAACTGTAGTTAGTAAATATGATGAGGGGGTGAGTTTTCTGAGGCAGAAATATATCTGGAAAACCTGGACATCCGGCAGAGCTTTTCGCTAAGCACATACTCCACAGTTTTCCAGGCAAAGGTTTTTTGCCATTTTGATGGTAGCAGGTAAGGAAGAAGTAAGGAATTGTGTGGAGGCGAAAATCTTCATCTGCTATGATAGTCAGGCTGCACTCAGAGCCCTTAGCTCTCCAAGGACGAGATCTAGTCTTGTTCAAGAGTGTGGAGATGTCCTGGAGTCCCTGGCCAGACAAAGGGAGGTGGAGTTGGTCTGGGTTCTTGGCCATAAGGGAATCCCCGGTAATGAGACGGCTGACTTGCTAGCTCGTCTCGGGCCTGGGGCACGTTGGCAGGGACCCAAACCCATTCTGGGAATTATGCGAGGTAGTATGAATAGTGCCCTTAATAAATTGGCCTATCAAACATTAGGAGGGAATTGGAGAAGGAATAGAGGATGTAGACAGGCCCACGACTTCTTCAATAAACCTAATAAATCTAGGACGATGTGGTTGCTGAGCTTTAGTGGAAGGTCCCTGAATCAAATGGTGAGGCTCCTGACAGGTCACTGAACACTCAGAAAGCATTTGAATTTGATATGGATATAGGAGAAAACCCCTATCCATTTTCTAGGATATTGTGCGGCCCTTGGAAGACTAAGATATAATATATGATGCAAAGAGAAGAGATGCGGGGCCTACCATGGACCAAGATCCTGGCGTTCATTAGGGCCTCGGGTAGGTTCTAGGAAGGCCGAGGGCGGATAGTGGAGATATGATGGGATGCTAGGGTAGACAAAAAGGGCCCACGTGTGGCCTAATTGCCAGACTGAAGCTGCCCGTACTTTACTACTACTACTACTAGTAAACATGATTACTGAAACATAAATTATTGTCATAACTGAAACCCAGTATTATCACAGCGGCACAGATAGGTACCACAACTAATTATGTTGCTGCGATAAGTGAACTTATTCACTTGTCATCGCCGAATGAGTCACGAGTAAAGGCGAAATGTGCCGAAGGATCATGAATCAGTTCGATTAGGTGCCACTAAGCTTTGTGTGATTATGGTGTGTACTTCGAGCTGGTATAGTTTGTATGTTTTAAATAAATTTAATAATTGTGGAATCCTAAACATTACCATTGCGTCAGAGGGATTCAACTCTAAGTGCTTGAAGGTCTATCCATGAATTAATTCAAGAATGGTTATGATCGTCACCGTGCCAATCTGAATGAGTGATTTTGTTTGTTATCCATGTGTGGGTATGGTCTATTTCAATTTATTTTTTATTATCTAACTTTTCAGAGTAATTCCAACCATTTTACCTTCGTTGATTTTATTTGAATAGTTTTTTTCTTTATATAAGTGTTTACTTTTTCGCATGATTTTATTTGTCTGCTTTGTTTTTACATTAGCAATCACACTGTATTTGTACTACCTATTGGGCATAGGTAATAAACTTTCTCTCTTATTGTCGGTCAGTGGTCGCGCGATTTAAGGTGTCAGTACTTGAATCGACGTGACTGGATCGCTGTGGGTTCGACCCCCGCAGCCGGTAGACCGCATATAAGCTATATTCGTGGAGAGATTGGCACCCTCTCTGCGGGTATGGTAGGGTGGAAGAACGTTGGCTTGGGTCAATGTGAGAGATTGATACCGAGTGACATTTGACTACTCCTCTAATTAATGAGGTTTTCCAGGTTTCCCTCATTCCTGCACTGAATGGTGGTTAGGGCCTACCAACGTAAGTCGTTCCTGGGCGCAAATGCGGCCTGCTTAATAATAATATGCCGCACCCTCTCCCGCACAAATCTTCGACTTCTGGGCCAATCCTCGTGATTAGAATGAGGGGTAGAGATATTATTATTATTCTTATGTTAATAATAAATTTAATATTTGACGACATAACATTCATCCTAGTTTTGAGTCATATAGTTATACTTAGTCATATAATGAGTTTGTTTTACAACGAAGTAAGAACTGAAAGTATTAGTCAGTAGTTTAGTTACGATATTGAAATTTGTTAAATGATTCAAAATAGTCAATAAAAAGTTTTGTGATTATAAAACATTTTAAATTTTGTTAGTTTCACAACTCACAGTTTACACATGTAAGGTGTTATGTTTTATATTTTTATTGTAAAATAAACCATTATGTACTTATTGAAAATATGCCTTTTTATCTTATGATTTGTATAGATAAGTATGCTGTAATCTTACTTGTATATTGCATTATACAGTGCATAATATGCTTACTCTTTGGAATTGGAATGACCTAATTATCGTTTTTATTTATGTTAAATACGCTTTACGGTAAGTACAAAATTTATAGATACCTATCTAATTTATTGCCTAAAATACAGGTCACTTATAAAGTATTACTGATGTAGCAATATGGCATGTTCCATTATTACTCCATTACAGTCGACTAACCTTCAGTTCAGTTGTCCTTAATGAAACATCAGAAATTAATTTAGTTAGTTACAAGTTTTAATAACTATAGCAACACAGTTCAGTTACTTCACCAAGAAATTTGAGTCATTGTTGATCGCCAGAGTTAGATGACCTGTTCACTTGTGACTAGTGACTGGTTTTCAGAAAACTTGGTTTAGCTACTGCAATTTAATTGTTTATCTGTTCTCCATGTTATGCAAGTTTTTGCTTTTTTTATAATCCTTTTTAATAACCTTGATTTTTACCTGCCACTAGTGAATTCTTTCCTCAGTATAGGCAAATCTACTTTTGCGGAGTCAGCACTATAGATGACAACAGTGAAGAGAACTAAAATGTATAAAAGCATGGAATGCTGTAGTTCCAATAATAAGAACCTTAATCATTTAATAGCCAGAGAGCGTAGCCCGAGAACAATTGGAGCGGGTCAAAGGTTCCTAGCCAAGTCCTGAAGGGAGCATATACTTTTGCACCTGATTCAAACAAGATAACTAAACATCAATTTAAATTCAAAATAAATTATTTGTTAACAATGTTAAACTGCGAAACAATAATGTTTCTCTTCCATTCATGATGTATCTAGAAATTGTTGAAAGCTTTATTGGTAATCCACAACTATCTATCCAAACATTTTATAACAGGTTCTAATAATTCAAAACACTTTTAACTTGGAACATGTTTCAGTCCCAATTTACCTCACAACATCAGCGCTGTTATTAAATTTTGCCCGCCTACAATGGACACTAAAATATTTATAATAATAAGTCCGCATCACTGAGCTGCAGCTTTACGACCTCATTTCGGTGGTTTCTGTACAATTTTGTTAAAGCGTGGCGCCATTTTACGACAGTTCATTCAATAAATCTACTGCGGTATAAAAATTTACTACTGATTAAATTACGAGGGGTTTCAAAAACTGTCTACTTGCAATTAAATTAAATCTAGCTCAACGATTCAAATTACGCTTAAATACACAATTTGGGAAACGTCATCTACTAACATTGTTATAAAAATGGGGTTATGAGTGGACTGGCATCTCAAGGTCAAATAAAACGGCGTTGTCAATGTATATTTGAAACTAATCTATTTATTTTTATTAGCCTGCACCATCCAAGACCAACCACATGCATATAGCAATAGCAATAAATGATATACAAGGTGTAATAAGAAAAGTCATCCCACTAACTGCGTATTTTCGGCGATAAAATGGTGACCCTAAGTATATACAATAATGTCTGTGTTAAAATTAAACTTTTAAAATTGTTTTGTCACTATTTCACGGACCATAAATGGACCCCACTTGGTACAATATTTAAATTTCAAAGACGATTGTGGGTAATCTATTGTACAGGGTGTCTCAAACTCGATAGTATAGGCCTACTGTGAGGATAAAATACAATTTGGGGCACGCTGTTAAATGGGATGAAGTAAGCTCCATTTACAAACGAAAGTATTATCTTTGAGTTTTGACAGAAACGACTAACGACGTCAGCAATTATATTTTTTCTAGAAACATACCCAATTTTTGTTACTGTTCAAAAGCTCTCTTCTTTCTAATAAACTTTTATTACAGGAATTTTTCTGTATCACTTCATTTGAAAGTTGTAAGCAATATCGTCCCAATGAGTCACAAAAGAAATACCACCCGACAATCACATTAGCGGTGGAAGGTCAAGTAGTCGTTAGAAAATAATTGAATGTTAGTTGTTTAAAGTGCATATATTTCACAAAATACTTGTCATTACTCAATACGAACGTCAAACGTATAACTTTTGTGCTTGAAAAATGTTTTTTTATTCAGACAAAAACAACAAAAAAATCAAGAATAGTTATATCGAGAAAGGTCTCCAGAGCGCCTCATTCCTTCCTTTACAACATTGGAGGCGACGTTGCGATGAAATAAAGATGCATTTTCTGTTCAGACGAATCAAATAATTGACCGAAATGTAAGAACAATGTTATAGTATTTCGAACAAAATCTACAAAATTCTATAAAGCAGGCTAGCCAGGCATTGAATTTGAATAAATCAACCGAATCCACGAATTTTAAAGACCAATGGGTAACATGACTATAAAATTCATAATTATTCGCATGAGCGTCACACTGAAAAATTGTATAGCTCAAATTATAGTAAATGTAGAAATTGTGAATCATACCCTTTTTCGGCACGTTCTTTGGATGGACGGAAGTCGGTTTGTCAGTAATGGTTTGCCAAACAGACACAACGCATACTACCTCTACATTGAAAATACCCACATTTTAAATCCAGTCCAAAACTATGGCTATTTTGGAGTAAATATATAGTGCAGCATCATGGGTAGACCTTATTTTTATGAACATACATTGAACAGTGTGAACTACCTGAATTTCCTACAAGAAGAACTGCACTTCTGGGGAATGTGCCTTTGCAGCTAAGCATAAACCTGGTTTCAGGACGACGGATCTGCACCCACAAGGCTAGGATCGTGCAGCAATATTTAGATAACACTCTGCCAGAAAAATTAATTGGGATTAATCGACCTATTCAGTGGCTCGTAAAGTCACCAAATTTAACACCTCTAGATTTTTTCATGGGGAATTTTAAAAAATAAGGGCTACGAAAAACCTTCGCCCAAATGCAGCCAACTAAGAAATCAGGCGAAGATTGGATATGTTTCTAGAAATAAGAGGGGTCATATAGAGAATAGATGTAGTAGGGCGTTGCCTCATTTCTTAGGTTTAGTTATTGTTAATCATCATATCTCGTTTCAACTGCATTAAATAATTACTGAGTTTAATTAAACCTTTTATTTATACTTAATGATTTTTATGCACTTAAAACAAAGAATATTCAATTATTTTCCAACGACTTCTTGATCCTTCCACCGCTAATGGGATTTTAGGTGCTATTTGTTTTGAGACTCTTTAGGACTATATTGCTTATAACTTTTAAACGGGAAGTAATATAGAAAACATTCTATAATAAAAGTTTATTAGAAGAAACATAGCTTTTTAACGGGAAAAAATTTGGGTATGTGTCTGGAAAAAATATAATTGATGACGTCATTAGTCTTCTGTAAACTCCCAAAGATAATACTTTCGATTGAAAATGGAGCAAAACGTGTCCAAATTTTATTAAAAAAATTTGTATCCTATCTATCCATACTATCGAGTTTGAGACACTCTGTACACACCGAAGATTAAAAAATATATGTCACTAAGTATAAAATTATGTATACAAGGTAAATTCAAATATCTGAGGCATGAAAAAAAAATTGAATGTTCCAAGTTAGATGACAAGTGCTCACATAGTAGAACACCGTTGGTTTTCATTATACAAGCAAACAAAAAAAGTTATTAACTAAAATTTATAAATCAATAGAAACTTTTAGCACCAATATTTCATGCATATACTAGTATTAATCTGGTAATTAAACAACAACCTTTTATCTTAAATGATATCGCTCACAGCCTTCAATATCAAAAGTGATGCCCTCGCGATATTTGAAAGAAACACAGTTTTATTTTAATCATTGTTCTGTCTATTATCAAAAGAGTTTCCTGGGTGTTTTTGATCTAATAAATTATCGCATGAACTTAAAATACTAATTAAAATCGAAACCATTTTCAACAATGTCGACAATCGATATTCATAATCTGAAGAAGTATCGTGAACTGAAAAACATGTTTTTGTCACGTCAGTAGAGGAATATTATGCTTTAATTTCTTTTCCCATTTCTGCTAATATGACATTTGGCACTGAGCGTTTGCTATCAATTTCTTGGTCAATAACTTCTATCTTCTCTTCAGCATTTCGGTAAATGACATCTTCTATAACACTATCACCAGTAATGGAATCCGCAACTTTCTGCATATTTTTTTTGTATATGTTTTTCATTTGATGTTAGTTTATTATAAGATGGCAGACGTTTTAAAACTTGTGTAAAACCAAAGGGATGGATTCCGCATGCCGTAAAACCACTGATCTAATTTTTTTTGGCATTTCTCAAACCGTCCATTGTTAAAGCCTCTATTTTTTATCTTTCACATATCAGGTTGTTTTTGCCACGATACCTTAAGAAGATTAAAGAATGAGGCATCTAATGGTTAGCACAAATGAGTGCTGTTGGGAGGCAGCAAGATATACCTGATGTTATTTGTCACATTCTGCTAATACAGACAAGGAAATGTGGTTAGATAAATTATCACCGATTATAACTTGCTAATTGCTAATATCGCAATCGGTCATAGCGATGATCGAGGCTTCATAGTACCTGTAGCATGGGCCATCCTCTGCTTGTGCCCGTACAAGGCCTAGCATAGAGTAAACAGCGACCACAAGATTTAGGCACTTACATCTTGCGCAGGGTAAAATCGTTTTATTTTGTCACCGAATATACGCACTTAATGCCCTACTTTATTGTTACCCCCTACATACCTACATTAAAGACACGATTGAAAGATACAGTGTAAGTAGATTCACTGACGTTAGTCTAACATGCAAAAAATATTATACGATATAGGTAACGATAACTTAACCGATTTCTAAATACATATTATCATTTAAATCAATAGTGAGTACTTTGAAAATCTACACAATTTGGCAATGTCGCATCACAGTTGAAATACAGGGTGAACCTTAAATAAGCAGAAATATTGTAGGTGTAGTTCATAATATAGAGGGAACCAATGAAAGTCATTTTTAAAAATTGCAAATATTTACGGAAATATTAATTTAAAAAATATATGTTCACATTTTGAGGACCGCTAACCATAAATTGCTGACGAACGTAATAAACCATATGATCTGCTGAAGGCGAGATTGCTATATTGTCTTTAAAATAAACACAGGGTTAACTATGACTAAGTACACAAATTTTAACCACGTACTTAGGAAGGCCTAAAGACAATAAAAATATTCCAGAATCTTAGCTCGATATTTAATAAATGGGACAAAACCCTTTTTTCGTACGGAAAGTCAGTGCTTATGATAAGCATCGACTGAGATAGCTTAGATCCACAGACAAAACTTACATCTGTCAACAATATCTACTACCATGCGGTCGTTTTTTTTGTAGCATTTCTAAGTGTAGGAACGACAAAAAATAATATTCTTATTAGTAATAATACCTGATAGATAGGTAACAATTAATTCAGTTAGCTCACTATTTTGCATTCGTTTCTCATTATTTCGTTACAAACTGGTAAAACTACAACATGTATCTGCGGCAGTCTTGCCCCATAACCTAGAAAAAAGCAAACCGGCGAACTATGTGGTGGGAAAATATCTGCACCCGACACAAATTTCTTTATTTAATAACTATAAAACGTTTTAAAATTAAAAGAGGCACTAAAAACTGAAGAAGGACACACAACTACAACGAAAATACATGGTAAACACAGCAATTAAATTATGATATGACGGGGAATTTTACCGTCGTGTTGCTAGTTGCCTATTCTGACTCTATAAACGTGCGGCGGACGGTCGCACAGACGCGTTAAATAAGGATATAATATAATATAATATTGGAATTTTTTTTTCCGCTTTATAATAAGTTTGGTTTTTGTTTGAAGGGTGATTCCGTTAATTATTAATTTTCTATATCCCCTATTAAAATATTTGTACTTAGTCATAGTTAACCCTGTATATATATTTTTACTTTAACGTAAATTGGACAGGACCACAACATTTTATTACACAAACTAGTTAATTTTGGACTCTGTAGAGAACTTATTGAATTTTTTAAATCATATTTAAGTAACACATCACAAAATGTATTATACTGTGGACATAATTCTGTTGCGGTTAAGCCTACGTCAGGTGTTCCCCAGGGTTTAAACTTGGGCCCGTTACTGTTTAATATTTTCATTAATGACATAGTAAATGATCTCACCGTAACTTGCCTTTTGTATGCTCATGAGCTAAAAATATTCTCAACAATTTCACATCTATCAGATCGTATATTTTTACAACAAAATTTGGATATTATCAACAATTGGTGTATAGAAAATAAATTAAATTTAAATATAGCAAAATGCAACGTGTTATCAATATCCACAAAACGTGACTTACTATCTTATAATCATAAACTCAAAGAATCTGTTCCAACTAGGCCGGAGACGTTTTGTGGTTTGGACGTTTACTTTGATAGAAAATTATCCTTCATACCTCATATTAATTACATAATTTCTAGAGCATATAAAAATCTTGGATTTACAATACGAAATTCGAAGAACTTGATGAATTATGATGCAATGAAGTTATTATATTTTGCTTTTGTCCGTTCTAATTTAGAATATGCTTCCATGCACTATATAATCCATATTGACAGTCTTGAATGGATTTAACGTCGTTTTCTGAAATTCATTGCTTATAAAACAGATGGTGCTTATCCTGCTATTGGTTTCCCTCATAGTTAACCCCTTTCACGATTTTCAATTAAGTCTACCTCATTTTTCTTCACAAGCTAGTGCATAACACAGTTGACTGTAGTCAAATTTTGCAATTGCTCAATTTTCATGCAAATAGATCGGTATCACGTCAATTAAAGCTGTTTTACCTTGCCACACCTAGAACAAATATTAGACTGTTCTCTCCACTTTACAATATGTGTAACGGGTACAATGAAACTCATAATTTGGACATTTTCAGCTGCAATATTAATGACATTAAAAATACTACTTATAGTTAATTTTTGCACTCGATATATATTTATGTTAGATTAAGATTTAACATAATTTTTTATATTTATGTTTTTGGTTTTTAGTGTATTGTAGTAATTACGAATATTAGGTTATAAGGTTTGTGTTGTATTCCTATTCTGTAATTGGGTTTTTCCTGTAGAATAGTGTAATAAAAAAAATAGATCTTTAGGGTAGCTTCTAATTTAAAAATACATGTTTTAAGCGATAAGTAAAGTAAAATAATCTAATCTAATAACAATTTTATATGTTTTTTGGAAGACCATAACTTTTTAAGGTAGCAATATTGAACCTGGTGTAATTGATGTACGAATAAAAGAAACAAAATTTTTCTTAACCTATTTGTTTTTATTATGAATTCAGGTAAATCCAAGCAAAATGCATACACATATACGAAAACATCGGTTTATACATTATAATAATAAGTAAGTACCGTTCCATATTCCCCTTATATCTCCTGTCGATTTCAATCATACCAAGCACTCTGCTTACAGGAAGTGTATCCCTCTATCCGGAAATTAATTATATTGCATTTGGGAATTGGTAGCTTCGAAAATACATTATCGCAGTGTTATGCTCTCCTTTGGCATCACAGGAATACATAAATTCGTGTTTGGATGTACTCAATTTTGTGATTAAAAGCAAAGAAAAATGTGTAAATAATTAAACAGCCAATCAGCGCTCGGATGTGGAGCGTTTATTAATTCATTTAGTTAGGTGGATTTAATTCTGATATTGAAATAAAACACTGTGGGAAGAGCAAATAATAAATATTTGCTGAATTATAGCATACGCAAGGCATAGATAGAGGCTGAAAGAAAATTGCACTGAATTCGATTATTGTCTATTTCTGTCTAGATAATGTAACCAGTTTAGAACATAGAAAAAAACATTTTTGAATGAATTGCAAGTAAGAAAATATTAAAATTTAAAAAAAAGGAATAAAGCAGGTATTTATATTCAGGAATGTTTGGGTATTTGTGGAATTAATTTTTAAAATATTAGGAAAAACTTAACTAAATCAAATAAAAAACGTAGCACTAAATATTGAAAAAATTTTTACCATGAATTCTATCATCACATCACATCGCATTACTAATGCATTTGACAATTACCTACTAGATTACAACATTTGTCTTTTCATTGTTGTATGGTGTTATTTATTGATGTTTGTGAATAGAAGCGAAATTTCGTGAAATTTGCTTCAAGCTATCGAAAGATAAGAAAGAGAAAATGTGATTTATTTATTCAATTTTGAAACCCTGTATCTTTGTTATTATTGATGGTGGATTTTTGGATTTTCTTTAGGATAAGTTAAAGTAAATCGACTTATTTTGGTCACAGTATTATGCTGTTACAGTATGGCTCATTACTTACTGCACTATTTGACTTTACTTTTAGATAAATTGCATGCATCGTGAAATTTAGCTGCGTTTTTCTATAGTCGTAGGATTTTAAAGGAGTCCAAACCATCGTTGGTGGCGCCATCTAGCAGATACCCCAAAATCGTTGACATATTCGAATTTCTAGTCCCAAGAAACCCATCTATACCAAATTTCATAACATACGGTCGATGCGATCGAAAAATAATAAAGAAAATGTGATTTATTTTTTCAACTTTAACACCGTTAGTATCAACTTTTGGATTAAGGTAAGTTGAGTTAATTCAGCTTATTTTTATCCAAACTATCTACACCTGAAGTTTGGTCCTTTCTTTACTGAACACCCTGTATAATCTGTTCAGAGACGTTTTTTGAAATATCTTTCTTTTAAGAAAGATGACATCTGTCCTGCCAGCGGAATTAATAATCAACTATTATTGCACAGATTTAACATGGTTTCTTCATATAGGTACGACGAATATTAGTTTCCATATTGGATTGTTACACATATCACCACGGAGAACAATATTTACATGAAACATATTACAATGAGTGCGCCAGAATAGCAAGTGATGGATAATAATCCATGTGATTGGCATGAATGCTCACCATGCGACCTGGGTTTAAATCGGTTTGGTGTGATGGATTCCATCTAACTGATCATAAATGAGAAATCTTTAAACAAACTAATAAGAGTGCATTGGTACATTCAACCTCAGCAAATTGCTGAATTTAAAAACAGGCACATGCCTAAATTTGCGAAAAAATGATTTGCGAAAACAGTATATGTACAGGTCTTGTGCCATTTTTCTTATTATCTGTTAAACAGCTCATCATCTGCAACTACAGGGGGATTTATAATAAAAAAGTCATACTAAAAATCTAATAGAAAACCATAGTATACACGCAGGTGGGAACCAAGACAGATCTTAACGAGTAGAAATTTTATTAAATTTCTATTTGCGAGTGAAATAACTAAGAACTAATGTTACAAGTTGAAAGTAGATTTTATTACGAATACGTCAGCAGTTCAAAAGAATCGCATCATTAATTTACAAAAGTGTCTTTATTATTGCAAACAGTTGTACCTACATGTCTCTTTCTTTTATGAAGTAAAGTAGAACACTTGTTTCACTTCAATAATTATAAAGAAACTAGAATTTTAATATTATTCATAAACAGCCTGTACAGTGCATTGGTAAATACATCATCACGTGAACTAACAAATTAATTTCACGGAATCTTTGCCATCTCTGGATTCACGGAATTCCAAATTTACCAAAAATCACTGAATGGGAAACACCAAATCCAATAACAATATACATGTAATAGTGTGAAAAATTTAGAAAATTTAAGTGCCTTATTGGTCTTCATCCTGATACTGTTATATTTTTGTTATCTTTAAGCTGATACAGTTATACTTTTGCCCAATGCACTGATAAAAAAGAAACAAATAAACACGGATTAGAGAAGATAATTTTAATAAAGAAAGTTTTAGATATATGTATAGTTAAATTTCATTATTGCAGTTAATCGAATTACAGAGGTCAGATGAAATGAAATATAACTACAGGATACAGCCACATAAATTAAGTAAAATGAGTGAAGCATCGAAATAGAACATCTCAAAAAAGTAAATAGAAAAAGACAAATAAGAAGAACTGACAATTGATTTGACTAGAACTGAGAATTATAGCATTGAAAAGCTGTAGGAATAACAGAATGATGAAAGCAAATAGTTATGAAGAATGTAATAAGTAATAACAGAATATGGTTGCTATCGATTCATCCACGAAGGTTTTATTAAATGTGTTAAAATTTGTATATTGCAGCTTACTATACCTTTACCATCAACCTGCAAAGTTTTTCCAAGTAAAATTATATTATTTCTTCATGATATTGATTGCTTACAGAAGGTCTATTTAATTTTCTTAGTGTATATTTTACAGATTTTCGTATTTGTATAAAAAAAGATATTACTTACATTTTTCATCATTCATCTGTATTATCGTCCAAAGATTGTGTTGTCTTGAATCTACGCAAAACTGTAACTTCACGTAAGCAAATAAATCCTGCGGAATTCAATAATCCCGTTGTTGTGACCCTAGAGGATTTAACCGATCTTGCGGTAGTCTCTTAACAATCAGAAGCTGTTCACATATTGAAATAAATACAAATGTAGTAATATAAATTGTATTACTTCAGATACACAATGTGGGTCACTGAAAACTTGTGCCACCTATGTAAGTTTTGGTGCAAAAACTAACAAAAAAAACGCTCTTACTTTAGTTATGAAAGGAACATATTTTGGAATGTATGTACCTAGGCGAGTAGACCTTCACCCTTAACATTTTAAATGAAAGTGGTATTATGTGATACATCAGTTTAAAGGGCATTCAGCGTCATCAAGTTTTATAATTTTGGATAAGTTCTTGAGAAATTATTGGCTAGAGGTTCATATCATTAAATTAACTTACCACTAATTTTACTTTAGTAAATAGTAGTCCAGGCGTCTTCCTACTGAAAGTTTTTTCAATTGTTTCAATTTTATGCTTAAGGAGAAAATTATAAATGGGTACCAACTGTTTCAACCATTAAGAAGGAGGTTTTAGCATTTTTTCGCAAATACTTTCGAAAGTGTCAATTTTAGAGAAAAATAGTTTTCAGTAAATTCTGCATAATAAATGTCCCTACAGTTTTTCTAATTCCGGCAATAGTTTGCAAGCTATAACTGCGTGAACGAGTGATCCTGGCCATCTCACGCACCACACCAGTGCAAGAGAATACCTTAATGGTTTGTAATCAATGAGTCTAAAATGATCAGTGGACAATGTTTATTTAAAAATATATACAGGGTGTCTCATAATTAGCTGCCAACCCTGAACAGGCCGATTCTATGATCAAAACTAAGTAAAAAGTTCATATGAACATGGGTCCGGAAATGCTTCCTAAGGGCACAGGGATCCATTAAAGAGGAGGAATGGAAATCATTATTTTGCAATATCTGTCAATCGCGTTTTGATAAATGAATGAAATTTGGTATACACAGCTAAATTTTGATGAGCAATTTGATGGACTAATCCATTTATTTCCACAAGGTCCATTGGGGTGGGTACGTGGCTGCAGCATTACCATCGCAAAAGCCATAAATAAATATCATATCAACTAACTCTTGTCCCGTAAACTCTTCCATTTTTTTCGCTTAGAACTATTAAATTGACAATCGGGTTGACAATACTTTGACATAAGAAGACCTTGATAATTTTGTTTAAATTACTATGAAATTGACAAAAGTGGGATTAATTCAAGAGCGATTTTCTCAGAAACCGTTAAAGATAACGATTTGAAACAAGAGTACCTTTTTAACGTAAAACAGTTCGAGAAAACGCAATTTGTTAAAAAGTCAAAGATAAAAAATTAAACACGCAAAATACCAAGGCACACGGCATCTGTAGGCTATTAATGCAAAGTGCTCTTCACGGCAATAATTTTTAAACTTCTTGTGTTGTTGGGGAATTAAATTCCTATTTCTATAATACCGATTTTTTCTAAGGTTTTCGAGATGTCTGTGTATAATCGTATATATAATGCTGTTAAAAATTGTATATCTATTTCACAGCATGGTTTTATGAGCCAAAGATCAACGATGACCAATTTAATTGTCAAGACTCAGTATATTTCTAATGTCTTGGACGATCAAGGACAGGTTGACGTATTGTACACAGATTTCTCGAAGGCATTTGATCGCATATGTCATTCGACTCTCTTGTCAAAGCTCGAAACATTTGGTTTCAGTTCGGCCTTGTTGAAATTATTTGAATCCTATCTTAAAGACAGACAGTATGTCGCATATAATGGATATAAATCTAATATGTATACTGCTTCTTCGGGAATACCTCAGGGATCTAATCTCAGCCCACTACTGTTTTTGTTATTTGTTAATGACCTTTCGGATTATATTGGATGCGAACATCTTTGTATGCAGATGATTTGAAAATGTTTAGCTCTATAGGTAATGAGGATGACTCTATAAATTTGCAGTCACAGTTGACTAAATTGGTTGAGTGGTGCAATGTCAATAATTTATCACTAAATATATCCAAATGCAAAGTAGTAACGTACTCACGTAAAAAGTCTCCAATAAATGATATAGCACTTACAAGGTGTGATTTTATTCGCGATCTGGGAATTACTTTTGATTCGACTTTATCATTCTCAATGCACATCGAGAATGTAGTGGCTAGTTGTAACAGGTCTCTGGGATTTATAACGCGCAATTGTAAGCTGTTTTCCAATGAGTTGGCGTTAAAAGCATTATTTAATTCTCTTGTCCGATCTAAAGTTGAATATTGTTCACTTGTGTTTTCGCCAATTTATACGTCTTATTCTGCGTGTATTGAAACGATTCAAAGAAAATTTTTAAAATTCTTACATTTTAAATGTCATGGACTATATCCAGAGAGAGGTGCTAGTCAAGCTCTCTTATTAAACGCATTTGGTATGCAATCTTTAAAGCACCGCAGAATATTATATTCTTTGCGGTTCCTATTTAAATTATTACATGGTACAATTGATAGTCCTGTATTATTAAATGAAATCAAGTTTTACGTGCCTCGCCAAAGCTCTCGGCAGAATAAGACGTTTATTTGTTCAGTACCTAGAACCAATATGTTAATTAAGTCACCAATGTTCTCGATGTTACACTATTTTAATAATTTAGCCAGCTGCTGTGATATAAATGTCTGTAATATAAATACTTTATTACAAAGTGCCAGCCGGTTTTATTCCCATACGGACATTTAGTTGATTTTAGAATTTAGTGTGAAATATAGATATCTCCATGTGATGTAGATTATTTTAATTATAATTATTTTTATATATTGTACTATTTCATGTTTTAAAGTGTGTATTTTATACTGTGTAATTGTATTTTTTTATTATTTTATGTTTTAAATCGTGTATTTGTATTTTTTATTATTATTTTATATTTTTTTTATATATGTGTATTTACTGTTCAATTGTTGCCTGTAAATGGACTTTCTGTTGGGCAAATAAATAGATAAATAAATAAATTCTGTTAATACTAACAATATTAATAGCAACAATATTAACAGTAATCGACGATGTTTGCATAAAATAATTAGTAATCCCCAAGATCTTTACAGTGTTCTGTAAAAATGTTTCTTAGACCCTTACAGCCGGATTCATGAAACGGGCGTAGCGTTAGTCGGACTAACCAGCTTTGCGCCCGTGTAAAGCGCGTTAGTCGGACTAACCAGCTTTGCGCCTATTCACGAAACATGCGTTGCTAGGTAGCGAAACATGCGTTGCTAGGTAGGCTATTTATTTACGTCCATATTTGCGCCAAAAGTTAGACCCAGTATTATATCTGTCTAAAAATCGCGTAACTTTGGCCTCTAGTTCCTTGCGTTTTCCATTGTATATTTAGTTTTTATATTCAAAAACAATATTTTTCAGTGCTATGGATTAGTTAAGATATCATAAAGTAAGTATTATACATAGTAGTGAATAGGAGTATGCCTTTTATTTAAATTGGTGCAACAGAGGCGTAAATTTTTCGCGTAACCTCCGCTAGTCTGACTAACGTTACGCCTTGTTGATGAATCCGTATGTTAGAATATAACTAAGCTTCGCATGTTCTTTGAGGTTTGGAGAGTATGCAAGTAGCAATGCAATATTCTAGGTTATGTTATTTTAGAATAGTTAATGACTAATTTTAAACGTTTTATAGTAATTAAGTAAAGTATTTTATGTCCGATATGTTAGTGGATAATTATAACGAATCTGCAAGGAGTAAAAATGTAATTTTGTCACTGTGCAACGAAAGAACGAAGAACGAATACAAAATACTACAGCTAATCGGATTCACTGTTATCTATCAGGTACTTGGGTATTATTATTGTTAATAAAACTGTTTATTTCTCTGTCTGCCTCTAAAGTTTCCGCTTTCGAAAGTGGACCACCCTGTATATTTTTTACGCAGAAATAGTAAATAGTCAAGAACTTCAAGATAATAATAAATACGACTTATTGTTTCGTCATGTGGAAGAATTCATAATGAACAACTCGTTATCATCAAAGAAAAAGAGAAACCGAGAACTGCTGTTCCATTATGGAGACGTCATAATTGTAAACATCTTTCGTCATCTGCTATGACGTTTTCAAGACGATTCTTAACTTCAACCCGATATTGTTTATGATCCTCCGTTGTACACTGGAGAACAACACCACGCCTTCTCAGTTTATTTTTTGTTAGATTCTCTTGATATAAACCAAATAAAATGTACTATCTAGCTAGTTCATTCACTCGCACAATATGACACCCGTCGATCGATGTTGACGGTTGTTTAGAGCGACCTTCATAGCACCTTATCCTACTCAAAATTTCATGTCCCTAAGCAGTTAACACTATTTGAAAAAGATTGTTTGTACACTTAATGGATGAGTCAAAGTACTAATTTTATAAATTTAATGAACTAACCTTAAATGTGTCACTACACAACAGTAAAATTAAAACATCTGGCTTCGAAAGTCGTTCTAGTTTTATTTGCAAAATTAATAAATGACGAAGGAACATGTGACAGTTTTTCCTTGTTTATTTATCTATCTTCCAGATGTAAAATATCATATAATATTTATTCTGTTGTTACTTACCTCGTCACATAGTCTATGTATGTTATTTATTGTATCACATTTCAGTAAATAAGAAATCCATTCTGGATGTCAAAAATAATTCCCAAGGTCGATTTATATGAGTTCAGATATTGATCCCCTTCAACAACATACTCATTTGTCCTTATCGAGTGAAGAGACATAGACAAACAGTGGGAATAATAATACGAAGCATTTAATCGAGATACTAGAGAAGAAAAACATTTCCACGTCCAGCCAAGAAAAATAAAAATGTGGTTTTAGGTGCTAATTCGCACGTGCCAGACGGCGGATGTTAGACACTAACAGCTGTAAACTGAGACAAAGCGATTTCACGGTTTTAAAATCCGGGCGTGGGTTTCCCTCGTCATTTTCATGTACGCTGAGAGTGGAATCGCACTTTTACAGCCGAGAAAACGCAACATAACTGTGATGTTTCCAGGGAAAGTGGGTAGAACTCTTAGCATTTATTTCTCAAACAAACATAATAAAGCCCGTAAACTTGTCGTTCGCTATGAACTAAAATATATTTGTTTGACGAAACAAAAAATATTAATGAGAAATTGGATACACTACTTCCGTATTTTATTAGAACCAAAGAGTTATTTTGCGTTTTTAGAAGTAAATAAGTATAATATATAATGAGAAAAGCAATTTAAAATTTCTGCCAAACTTGAAATATTGCGCCTGAGTGTATAAGATTTTATTTTTACAATGTTTGCTATATGAGGATAATAGCTTCATAAAAAACAGTTTGTAAAAAATAATAATTTTAATGTATTTTACACAAAAAAATATTATGTTGTATATTTAGGATTTAAACTTTTAATTAAGTGTTATTACCACTTTGAATTGTTATCTTGGTTGATATAGTAAATATAAATATGTATTTAAAGTATTAATTTATTTTTGAAAACTAATCTGCAAATTTTGAAATATATCTGCCTCCATTTATTTTAACGTAACAGCCAACTGTTTCATTTATTTTAATTTTAACTTTGTTAGGCCGACTACTTAAAATTTGCGACTAGGTTCAAAACGGTTGGTGATTAAGCGGTTTAAGGCGTCAGTAGGTACTTGAATCGTGTTTTCTACCCAACATAGGTTCGAATCCTGCGGCCGGTATATCGTATATCAGCTAGATTTTTTGGGAGGATTGACACCCTCCCTGCGAGTACAGTAGGGTGAAAGAATGTTGACTTGGATCAATGTGAGAGATTGATGCCGGTTGACCATCTTCCTAACTAATGAGGCACTGAATGGTGGTTAGAGCCTACCAACGTAAGTAGTTCCTGGACGCAAATACGCCGCACAAGTCCGCCGACTTCTGTGCTAATCCATGTGATTAGGATAAGAGGTAGATATATTATTATTGTTTTCGATTAAAAAATAAAAGTGAAAATAAACGTTAGTTTTGCTCACCATGAAATGATTAAATTTCTGTGACCTTTAGATACCAAAATCTTGAAAAATATAACATGGAGAATAAAAGTAAGCGCAAAATATAAAATTCTGTATGTTCTGCTTGTTATAGAATACAGAAATTAAACAGGAGATATGAAAGTGTACAAATTTGAAATTGCGCAAACGAAAACATGCAGTCGGTCCGCGGTGGTGTAATAAAACATGAACGGACAAAAAATTGAAAGATCCAACACAAATATTTCTGGATCTTGTCCGTTTTGAACTCATAAGTTATTACGTCACGTAAATCATCACTAGTGACCACTTCGGTGCATACACTTCATTTTTTAAATATGCCCACAAATATAAGTCCAAAAAATTTAAATTAGAAATTCGTAGAAACCATAGTAGCGGTCCTCCTCGTCCAGTGCATTGTACTTCTTGAACTTCATTAAGGTATTCCCGAACATTTTGTCGAAAATGAGGGGAGCACGATCGTGTAAGAACCACATTCGGAGGCGGACAGCTAAGAGCACGTATTCCAGATATCCAGGCAGATAATTTCAAAGGAACTCGATATACTAAATCGCATCCATTCGATTTTGTAATTTGAATGGTCTAAACAACATTTAAGAAAAAAACGTTGTTAGAAATGATCCTGTCGAATCGCCTGCGGATTTTCAAAATCCCAAATTTCATGAATATTATGAATGCTATACATCCCATTCCGTGTAAAAATATAACTCTGGGATTTTTAGCATTTTGTTGCAACAATCATTCACAAAATCTAATTCGTAAAGGATAATCCCTTATAAACCACAGGGATTTTACATTTTTCTACGATATCGATTCCATTTTTCGTGACGCATCTATTTTCAATTTTTTTTTGTATAAGTTTTGAATGACCCTGAACATTATAAGTTGCGTATTAAACGTTAAATAAATAATTAACAATCAAAAAGACATGGGTTTGTAACAAAATCTATCATTGTATAAGTTGTATCAATTTTTCATAGTTTTATACCGAATATTTAATAAATAATTTAAACTCTGAAAAAATTAAGAGCTACTATAATATACAAAACAAACGACTATATTATATACCAAAAATATTTTTGCTTTTCTTAATTTCTTATTCAGTTTGTTCTATAAGTCATGCTTGTACAGGCTGTCCCAAATTTGAGGGTGACCATTGGGATATTGGAACCTGTAAGATACTACAAAAGGCTTAAATTAGGGCAAAATTTCGAATATGTACTCTTTGAAAATTTGAATGTACTTCCCTCTTACCTCATTTGAAGAGATTTTTAATATCTAATTGGATTTTCTCTTTTCTGCAAAATGGCATTATCAGTTTTTACCTACGATGGAACGGAGGCGGTATATGCATTTTGGGGTGTGAGAATGTGTGTGCAAACCATTATAAATCATGGACCGGCCCTAGAAAGAGAGGTCCGGTGTCCTGATGTGTACAAGAGGGATGAAGCTAGTCCGGGCAAAAACAGATGTTCTATGACAGAAAAATATATAAACATAACCTGACAAAACCTTTCCTGTTAATATTGTTAATGATTTGTGTGCCTTTTGTAATTTAGTTGTGTCTAGTGTGTTTATTCGAAATAGTTTTTAAAGACTCATAAACTATAGTGGAGTCGGTCTGTCACTGTAACTGTCATACGTCTGTCATTTGCGGTTTTTGTTTTTTTTGACCAATGATCTGTGGGTTTTTGCCCGGACTAGGTCTATCTCTGTCGCACACATCTGAGCATCAACGATTTGTATAGGCAGAAAACGGTTTTGGGCGCGTCCATGGTTTATAAGGTCTATGGTGCATGGTGCCAATGTTGCCATTTATCTCCTAAAGTAGATACTAGTCCGATGTTGATGCGATTTTCAGTGATGGGTTTGGATTTGATTGGTGCATGTTCTTAGATACGTGTTACGGTGACAACTCACCAGGGGGCGATGCAGTTAACATTTGTTTGTACAAACCAATGTTGCCATTTATCTCCAAAACTACTAGTCCAATTTTGATGCGGTTTTCAGTGATGGGTTCTGGTTTGATTGGTGCATGTTCTTATATATGTGTTACGATGAAAACTCACCAGGGGGCGCTGCAGTAAACATTTGTTTGTGCAAAACCAAAACTACTAGTCCGTTTTGGATGTGGTTTTCAGTGAAGGGTTCAGGTTTAATTGTGGTTCATGTTCTTAGATATGTATTACGGCAATAACTCATTAGGGGGCGCTACAGTAAATATTTGTTTGTTCAAAACCAAAACTACTAGTCCGTTTTGGATGCGGTTTTCAATAATGGATTTGTGGTTGAATAGTGAGGATTCTTAAATAGGTGTTACGGTAGTAACTCACTAGGAGGCGTTGCAGTAATATATTTATAGCTACTACATGTTAAAAAAAATCAATAGAACTCGATAAGTAAGTATTTCCGTTGAACGTGGTGATACAAAAACTTAAAAAATCAAACAAATTCATCACGTCATCCGGCATTAGTTAATAATGTCTTTTCTACCGTCATTTTTATTTTCTGTTCTCTTCAACAAATATTCTAGAGTTGCGGCTCAATATTTCATCATACCTATCAACTAATTATTTTCGTTCTACGTAATGATATCGAGTTAAGTTACAACAAAGCCCCCGTCAAAGTTTAGTTGTAAATAATAATAATAATATAATAATATCTCTACCCCTCATTCTAATCACGAGGATTAGCCCAGAAGTCGAAGACTTGTGCGGGAGAGGGGGTGGCATATTATTATTAAGCAGGCCGCATTTGCGCCCAGGAACGACTTACGTTGGTAGGCCCTAACCACCAATCAGTGCAGGAATGAGGGAAACCTGGAAAACCTTCCTGCGGGGGTCGAACCGCACCTCGATTTAAGTACTGACGCCTTAAACCGCGCGACCACTGACCGACCAAATACTTATTATAATTATATATTAATATATTAAAGTAAACTGTATCGATTTTGTATAATGTATGTACCTATGCTCCTTAAAAAGTTTGAAATAAAAGCAAAATTAAAATTGTTTGAAAAAACCCGCGACTTAAAGAATTTATGTAACTAGAGGTAATAAACGTAAAAATGTTTTATAAGTAGATTTGACCTCTCGCAGAGTCGGACATAATTAACAACAGAATATCAGTTTTTATAGCACTTGCCTATGCATCTATTTGGTTCTCGAAAATGTAGATATGGCAACAGCTCCCTATGAGCTTAATAAAAAAAAACAAAGAAAATCCGTCGGCGTCTGCCATCACTATTTTAAATTTCAACATAAATATAAATAACTATAGCAATAAAATTTCTCCAAATTATTCACGTTACTATAAAACTACAAAACTAGTTCATTTAATAGCAGCCCCATTATTAAGTTCATAGGGAGTTGAATATGTTGTTGCTATATCTTCGAGAACCAAAAGGTACATAGGGAAGTACTATGAAAACTGATACGCTGTTGTTCATATGCCCGACGCGAGAGATCAAATATACTTATAAAACCTTGTTACGTCTATTATCTCTAGTTACATAAATTCTTTAAGTCGTTTTTTTTTTAATTATTTTATCCTTTTTTCATTACATTTTAACTGTCGTGGGTTTTTTCAAAATTTTTAATTTTGCTTTTATTCAATTCGACGTTTCGATTCTTCAGAGCCGTCATCAACTTAATTCTCTTAAATACGAACCTGAATGTGTTATCACGCATAGCTCGTATTTCTAAAAATAGCCATATATACACTTTAGATAACAACTTAGAGATGCCTATGAAACTAAAGTGTATGTCTTAATGTTATAAATATATTTTTATTAACTTTTGCTGAAACGGAAATCAAAAATAAATAACTAAACAAAATCTCTTTAAATGGAGTTAGAAATAAATGAAACCGATTCCATTTTTTTTCGGATGTTTCCGGAAGTGTTCTGAATTTCTCCAATTTTTTAACGGCATTTGACTGGGAAAAAGTCATGCAACGTTGCCCTAATCCAAGCGTGTTTGCATCTCTTATAGTTTCTAAAATCCTAATTGTCACTCCTCGAGTTTAGGACAGACTTAAGTATAAATTTACGTAAAATTAATAGTCAATGCTGATATATTTTGTTAATAAATTGAGTGTCCTAAATTATTTGTTACTCTTCTCTCATTCTACTCTTTTTACAGAACTGGTCAACTACAGTGCAAACTAGAGCAATTTGAAATAACTTCTTAATTAAATAATGCTTTTTAATTATAACTAATACAGAAACAAAAACTAAATCATTCAGGAATACAAAAGAGAACTTGTAATTGAATTATGTTCCGACTCGAACAAGGTCTAATAAAGTTAGCGGTTTTAACTATTAACACAAAAGTTAAGCTTAGTTAAGGCTGAATTTAAAATATAAATATGAGGACCATTCAGATTTCAATGAAAATTTGTTTTAAATATTATAAAAGAAAACTGTAATCGAAATAAAGTAATGTCTCAACTGAAGTAGTGTAATACGCTAATTCCGTTTTCCTTAAAAATTATATGAGGGCTTTACATTTTTAAAACAGAATGATATCTTGATTTATTTTCGTAAAATTTTTGATATTGCTTTACAATTAGCATTTTGCCAAGATCAATAATATGTGTGAATAATATACTGTCAATGGTCGCACAACTTTCGAGCTAGTTGCTACGTTGTTAGGTCTTTTAACGTTTCAAGTGATGCATTGCTCTCTTCCCCAGAGTAACTCTGAAACTCAGAAGAACTTAACTGGCGCAAACTGCCTAACAAAGGAGGAATTGAGAGGTAAATGTACTCAGGGTTAACTACGACAAAGCCGTTTTTGCGTTAATTATTATGTCCACAATGGTTCTAGCGTTCGACGTGAAACGATATTTTGTGCGTTAAAGGTCGACCATTTTCAATAATATCTACTGCATGTAGAACGCTTCGTGTCTATGATTTTTCAGTCCAGCATGGAGTAGCGAATGGCCGGTAGCTGTAGCTTGTTCTACATCGCGTACTCGTGGTCAGTTCTGTCGGGTTAGATAGACTAAAACAGCTAGGCTTATTCAACAGATACGTAACCTATGGCATACTGATGAGAGCTATTAAGCTTCTTGTTTTGAGAACAACCGAATACATCTACACCTGCACTGTACAAATCTAGCTTTATAAATTGTCACAGAATTTGCCTTGCTCGCACCCAATTCGACGACTATGGTATCGCGACACGCTAGATTGCCCCGATCGCCCCTATGCGATTCTGGTAAACAAACAAATAATGTCGTGTATCGAGGCGCAACTGAAAAAATGGAGAACCGACGTTACGCGTTCTAGTCGATCGGGACATGGATCTAGAGATGCTAGAAAATACCGGGAAGATTCGTTTGGTCTATAAAAGAAGAATAAACGGCCAAGTTATACAGTTTTGAATTGCAGTCGTGAATTGGAGTATTTAGTTGGAAATTTCCTGGAGATTCACAGCGACTTAGATAGTGATTAATTAAATAGTATTTAGTTGAGTTGTAATCAGTATTCAGTAGTGTACAGAGTAGTTAATAAAGATAAGTGATTAATTAACGGATTGTTTTTCTGGTAAAAGAAAAAGTCGGGTTGGGAAATCCGTGACAATCTGGTGTCGGAAGTGGATTTAACTGGGAGTTTGAAGAACTTTCTAGAACCTTGTGCGTGGGTGGAATAAAAACCCAAGTGTGACATATCACCGCACTCGTTGTGACGTAAGGACGTGAGCGGTGGTATTCGCGAAGGGCAATCTCGAACATTCTAGAACTTTATACGTTTGTGAAGAAATGATGAAAACAGTGCAAAAGAAAATGGAATACCAGGCGATGACAATGAAAGAGAAATTAGAAGAACAAGGACGAATTATGGAAGAAGAACAAGGCCATAAAATTGAGGATTAATTCCAGACAATGCTAGAAAAATTAGAAGAGCAAGGCATAAAATCGAAAATCAGTGCCAAACCATGCAAGAGAAGTTAGAAAAGAAATTAGGAGAACAAGGGTGTAAAATGAAAGATCAGATACAGATAATACAACAGAAAATGAGAGATCAGATGAAAGAAATGCAGACAAAGTTAGAAAAAATGGAGAATAGACTAGAAGAAAAACTAGAGGAGCAGTCACATAAAGTGGAAAAACAAGTAGAAGGGAAACTATTAGAACAGAGAAAAGAAATCAACGAAAAAGGAGATAGACGAAGAAATAAACTTGGTTAGAGAAACCTGCAAAGAGCTTCAACATAAGCTGGACAAAATAAGGAAGAAGGGCGTAATCAAATCAGAAGGACCTGTTATCCGAACTCAGAAAACGAAGCCCCCTGAATTCGACAGCAAAGTCTCTTGGAATGTCTATCTGCGTCAGTTCGAAACAGCAACTGCGGCAAACGAATGGTCTGATTGTGAGAAAGCTACTGCTCTGATAGTCGCTCCACGAGGGGAAACTCTTGAAGTCTTACAAGGAGTTCCTGTTGGGCAGCAGAATAACTGCGACATTTTAAAACAGCATATGGATATGAGATATGGGGATAAGCACCTGCAGCAAGTGTACCAAGCACAATTGAAAAATCGTCACCAACAGAGTGTAGAGAATTTACAACATTTTGAGACTGATGTTGTCAGACTGGTTCGATTGGCTTATCCAGCAGCCCCGTCCGAATTCTTGGACCAGCTCTCCATCCAAATTTTTACTGACGGCCTAAGAGATTGCGAAACCCAGAAGGCACTACGACTCGCTAGACCTAAAACGTTGAACGACGCTCTTTCGCATGCACTGGCATTCGAGGCAGCAAAAATGGCATCTGGTAGGCATGTTAAAGTGCGGGCCATCAGTAATAACAGCGATAGTATGGCAAATAGAGACATAATAAAGACGCTGAAGGAGGTGATTGATAAACTCAGCCCAACTACCAAGCCGAAGAGAGAACAACCTGGTAGCCGAAGAGATCGCCCCTCTTCAATGTTGGAACTGTGGGCAGATGGGACATCTGAAGATACAGTGTAGGGCGCCAGTTGCGGATCAGTAAATTCGCGACTTCCAAGCGGCAGCCTCCAGCAAACATGTTAAAGTGCGGACCATCAGTGATAATATGGGAAATGGAGAGTTAATCAAAACACTAAAGGAGACCATTGAAAAACTCAGCCAGACTACCAGACCAAAGAGAGAACAGCGTGAGCCGAAGAAATCGCCCACTTCAATGTTGGAACTTGGGCGGACGGGTCATCTAAAAGGACAGTGTAGGGCCCCAAGTCAGTAGATTTATAAATAACACTTTATTAATTATTTATTATTATTTAATTATAAATATTCACAATGCAGTTGGTACAGTTAGTGAAACTAATTCTAGAAGAAATTTTATTTGTTGAACTTGCAGTAATATTCCGTGATATGTTATAGGTATTACTCGGTTCTTCAGGAATAGCATCGGAAATTGTTTTTTTTTAAATTTTCTATAGAATTTTCAACATATACTTCTGCAACAGAATTTGACCTCCAGCCGCCGTTTTTTTTAATATTGGCCCCAGTATCTGCAAGCAGAATAATGTGCAATTTGGCAAACTAAAGTTTAGTCTTTCTATATCTCCCGGGGTGATTACAAATTCACGAATTACTCTAGTTTTTGTATTTGGAATATTTACTCGAAAATACGTCTGTAACATCTTCAACACGTAAAAATGTTAATTTTGACTTCCGGCATGCGCAGGCTATTCCCATAAGCAACACAACCTAAAGCAAAAAATGCGAATTAGTAAACTGACAACTAAATGAATCAATTATTGTCATCCACCTCCCTCAAAAATTTAGCAATATTTACTTTTGAAAAAACGTTTGATTTCTTAGCGTGGTATCCATCGGACTGCTTTTTCAAAAATCTATCAAGCTATTGCATGGTTTAATGTCTATATCTTTTTTAAAGACAGCTCAATTCTCAAAGTGGAGTACTGTGTCCATAGATAGATAGATAGATAGATAGATAGATAGATTTATTATCCAGTTCATAAGTACACATATAAGTACAGATTTGTTTAAAGATCTAATACACTTACATTAGTTTAAGAGTACGCATGAACAAACTGCAAGCAGAAAGGAAAAATGATTTCGCTATTTTTAAAATATGAGATATGTAATAGGTATCACAAATAATAACAATAATAATATTACTTTCTCAGTGACGTGTTTTACTTTCTTCTTTTCACGCCATTTCTCAAATTTTTCATAAGCCAAGTCATATACAGCTTTCGATTTTTCAGGAATCAGTGAACATATGGCATTTATTGCCGCTTCTTTGATATGGTAATAATAGCGATCAGCGTCACAGAATAGATCAGCGTCTATTAATGTCAAGCCAAATGACAAGAAAATTTAAACTGACACTGACCTACTAGATAATTGTTATTTAAATTATACTTGTAAATGATCAAAATTAAAACTTGTATTTCCCATTTTTCGTCAAAATTACTTTTCATAACTGATTACGTAAATTGCTATTGGGTATCAAATACATATGAAAATATTATTCTGTGTGGAAGGGGATACGCTGTATAGAGGGAGAAAACACAACAATCAATTTAAGGTTTTGCTTTTTCATTTGACTGTTGACCCCATAAAGGAGTTGTTAATTAAAAATTACAAATTGATGATTTCATTCGATTACACAAACAAAGGATTTGCATGTAGAGCTTTATCCGAGTTATTAGATCATCCGTATGCAAAATCCGAATCATAAACGAATAATTAACCTTTTGCCTGTCATCAGGATAATGTAGGCCACCACTATATTCCATTAAACCCATGCTTATTTGTCGGGACCGATGTTTGTTTAATTCGGGACGTATTGGACTGTAACGGGCACATAATAATCAGAAGTGACCTTTGCCTTTTGCAACCCAAATTCGAGCAGATGGGTCGCCAAGTGAAATCAACGGGATAATAGCAACACTGACCTAAATGGCACTGAAACTAACGTAGAACAATCTGGTATATGTTATGCTGGTCGTCTGCATACTGCCAACTAATTCAAGGACACTGAATAATCCATCAGAAAATTACGCACAGTGTCAAAAGTCTTGGACTCCCTCTCATTCTTTTTAACGAAATATTTTTGTCAGAAAAACAAAATACATTTATAAAATTTAATTGTTTTCTGAAGCTTTTTTGTCAAAAGAATATGTTCGATAAACTGAGTACTTAGAAAATTAAAAACCGGCAAATGTGTGACATTTTTGACAAAATTTATTAAATGAAAAAGAAGTAATAAAGCAAGTTCTCTACTTGACTAATAGTCGGTATGACCTCCACCAAGTGCCAATAGCGTATTGACATGTCTGTGCATTGAGATAATCAAGCGGTTAACGATTTCTTGCGGAATATTGTTCCATCCCTCTTCTGCCGCCACGACCAACTCATCTGCAACCTGAGGTGGAGGGATATGATTATGAATGGCTCTAGCAACGAAATCCCACAGGCTTTCTATAGGATTCTTGTCAGGAGAGTTGGCTGGCCAATCTAATCTATTGATATGTTCTGCTTCGAGTGTCTCTTGAACACTTCTTGCGTGATGTGGTCGAGCGTTGTCGTCCATAAACACAAACTTTGTACCTAATTGATTATGTAGAGGGTAGATAATGAGCGTAATAACTTGTTCCATGTAAATTTCACTGGGCATATTCTCTGGTATGGGAATTAATGGAGTGCGGCGGTTGAACATTATTCCGTCTCAAAACTTTACGGTACCTTCTTCATATGGAGCAACTTCGCGGGGAAAATGAAGTCGCTGTTGACGACCTGGTTCTCTCCAGACTCTTTGTCGATTGTCATCAATAACCAGCCTAATTTTGGTTTCATCTGCAAATAAGACCTTGGAAGTAGAGTGGGGTCTTCTAGTACGTAAATTTGCGTTGTGGAGTCGTCTTCGAATAGTAGGTAGGTATGTCGTTATATCACGGCGAAACGTACCTTGAAAGTGAGAGCTGAAGCTGAAGATGTGCGGTGTCTACGGGCATATTGTACCAAATACCGATCCTCCCTTTCATTAGATACTCGAGGACGTCCACTACGTGATCTGTTTTCCACTGTATCAAATTCTTCATATCTCTGTACTATTCGTACAACAGATGATCTAGAAATGCTCAGCATGTTCGATAGATGATTAGAATCCATCATGTAAAACAGTCATTTTTGCTCGGGTAAACGCAGAAATTTCACGTTCTGGCATTACAATGTTCGAAAATTCAAAGAAACACTTGAGTGAATACGCTGCCAAACTGACCAGATTTGCAAAAACATTGATTGGTAATTAATAAAGTAAAGGTTCATGGTCTGCAATTTTTTACTGCTTTCTTTGTTCCGTAAGTACATGCACTTTTTTACCATATTAATGATATGATATTGTGTGTATTAAGTATATACGAAATCTGAATGAAGGGCTTCAGTACCGATTTGTTAAATTTATTTACTCCTTTATTTATCTTTTTATTTATTTACTTATTTTCTATTTACAGGATCAACTCACATGATACCATCGAAAATACAATGATAACAGTTACTAGAAAGAAGAAGAATTACTAATTGACTTGTTTCATAATTTTAGTAAGTTGATTTAAAAATAATAAAATATAATTTAATGAAATAGGTAATTACCTCTTTCATGCTAAATATATTAATTTATCATAAACTATCACCCAAAAATGATGCATAATTGTTTAAATAATTTGGAAAAACGATATAGATTTTGCATAGAAAAGCAAGCATATGCGTTTGAAGAATTTTTATAAACTTTATTTTTTAAATTACTCCACAAAATGAATTCAAATATAGTTCTGTATTGTTTGTAATAATAGCCAAAAATTTTAATTACGGAATTACTTAATCATCAATATCTCTCGAACAATAAAAAATAACTTTTTTATATCAGTGTAATCAGGAAATGTGCAGAATACAAAAATATAATAATATACAGGATGTTTTGTAAGAAAAAACCAGGTTGATAATATATCTGTAGTGCGATGTTCGATTGTTTTTATGATAAGCAAATTGAAATCCTTGTGAAAAATTAGTCAATGAATGCATTTTTCAATTTTCCGATATATCCTAAAATAATTAAGTTACAGTCTAATCTAACGTTTTCGCGTACCTACATAAAAGTTACAGTTACACGTAAATGTACTTACTATGAATGGTTTTCTTAGAATTCTTTTTATAAGATATCATAAATTGTGAAATAATTATAATTATTCAAAATGACTTATGTTGCTTGCGAAAAGTGTTTACTGTAGAAATATCTCGTAGCTAGAGAGTTTTGCCCAGATTCGTCATAAATTAACATGTCATACAGCTGGTCATACTTATTTTTATTTATATACACTAACAAATATTAAACAAGCACTAGAGAAAAATGAAACGCACTAGCCACACGAATAATATGACTAATAATACTTTTAGGTTGGCAAAAGCAGCTGACGGATTGCAATGTTGTCGTACGTTACAGTATGTAATAGTTTTAAAGATTATCTGGGAAGCTTGAGTTGTTTGTGTACTTCATTATAGGAACAGAAACTTTTACTTAATCTTAGTTTATAATTTTGGCACTGTACTGGAGTTGTATTTTTATTTTAGAAATGTATTTGTAAAAAAAAAACTATTCGTTTTAAACATTTATTTCATAAGATACTCCAAAAAAAAAAAAGTAAACCGGATTTAAGTCGCGCAAAATGTGGTCGAGCATGAACTTCTTCAAGGAGTACAGGTACATTATTACGCAAAATTTGGATATAAAGAACACCAGTTAACTGATTTTCCATAATAAAAGGGCCAATAAGTATCCCATTCACAAATCCAGCCCACACATTTACTGAAAATCATTGTTGAAAGTGTGTTCACCGAGTGACATGCGGATTTTTCAATGCCCAATAACGCGTGTTGTGAAAATTGTCTCATCCATAACTAAAATGTTTATGGTAAAGTTGGGTTTAAGCACAACTGATGTAACAAACATTCGCAAAGGTCACTCGAAGCGGAATATTCCTTAGAAGTAAGGTTTGTACCCACTACACGTGGAATGGATAGAGTAAGTCGTGCCTTAACGTTCGCCAAACTGTAGATTGCTCCTTGATGGCATTTAAAATTTCTTTATCGAGATTCACAATTTGTCTAGGTCTAATCAAGGCATCAAACCGGCAGTTTCTATATTCTGATGATATCCTTTGAGCATAAAGATGAGCTGCTGCCACTGAATTTAGATTTGATTCCCCATATACCACTATCATGTTCATATGTTCTTCGTTTAAGAAATTATTCGGCATACTAATAACAAAGTACTGCTATAAATACCAATCCTATCGTCCTGACTTGTTTATTTCTTCTATTTTTTTTCTTTCACTATTCGTCATTGTTCTCAGCTATAATTTGCCAAGTGCATGTGTATATGTTAAGAATTACCCTGTACAAGTCTCCTTAGAATCGGCACTTATATTCAGGACAACTTGTATAAGAAACAAATAGTATGATAAGTCAGGTAACTAAAGAGATTACATACTTATTGTTGATATGAAGAAAAACGGCATTGTGGCACAACGAAAAACAGATCTATATCTACGATGCGGTGCTAGACATATTAGGGCTTTTGCATCTGCCTGTCGCAATTCATACCGAGAACCCGAACAGAATATAAATCAGATTTGTAAATGTCATCTTCAGTGGAAGTATAGAACTAAGGTTTCGTAATTTTCCGACAAAATCTTCAACCGTACATGACTGATATTCAAATGAATTTTATATTATACTCTACCTCTATATTCAAAATGTTTGCCCTTTAATAAAAACTTTTTATCTCACAAGCTCATCACGACTTCCGACGTGATGTGCAATGAAGTTACAGCTCTCTTATCAGAATTCTGTTTTAAAGTTTGCTTTGTGTTGACATCGCCAGATATATACATAAACACAATGCGGGCATGGCAAGTGACAAGGCTGATGTTAATTACGAATTCTAACTGAAACGGAACATTCGCTCAATGTTGCATGTATTTATAGTATTACGGATGGACTGCTAAAAACAGATACGATCAAATTGTTTCAATAGGACACAGCAGTCAACAATCGATTTTATGTATGATGTATTCTAGGGAAGTGTTGGATGTAACCAATATTTTATGAACAGTTTATTACAATATAATTTAGATATTCAGATAATGAGGTAACTGCCCTTTGTATTAGTTGTTTTAAATGCTGAGAAGTGAATATCATCAATCGTATCTTGAATAGAGATTAGTGGTTAGTTTCGCTAGGACAATCATTTAGAATGGATATGTTTCATTCAACTTGTTGATAAAATGAGTAACTGATATGGTAGTTATATTATACAGTATGCGCCAAAAGTATGGAATAAATTCAATAAAAACGAAACAATAATTTTTTGGGAAAAATCCTCGAACAGGTCGATTTTTAATTTAAAAAATACATATTTTAGCATAAAACGCGATTTTCAAATGTCATTTGTTTTCGAGTAATGACGTCATCGATTTTTTTTTAAATGGCAACACCATATTTTTTTCCTTGATTCTGAAAGATCGTTTAATTCTCTATCAGACAGTACTAAAATTTTGCCCTCTTACATAGGAAAGCTTTCGAGTTAATGACGATTGAATGTTAGAAAACGTAAATCAATTAAAATAAAGCAAAAACGTTATCAAGTTTAGTGTTTCGAATTCCATAGTTCTTTTATGGATCACTTAGGTGAAAATCTTTGCAAAGTGTCATTGTCACACCGACTTTCTAATAAGTATTGTAAGCGACATGGAAATTATTATTCAATTTAAAGTATTATGGCACATTTAACTGTTACTCAAAGAATTGAAATTTTAATTCTTATCGGATGCGGGAATATGACTAGAACTCAGCAGGAAGTTTGCGATTTATTTAATGAAAAATATCCAGATCGCCCTATCAGCCAATCAACAGTCAGTAAGGTAGAGTCTAAATTTAGAGAAACTGGCAATGTTGTAAATATTACAAAACTTGGACGTCCAAGCATTAATGAAAATCAGAAACAGAACATTTTGGTAAGTATGGTGGATAATCCTCATAATTCTTCACGATTGGTTGCATTAAACAATGACACTAGTCAGAGCACAGTGCCACGCATCTTGAGGAAGGAAAAATATCATCCCTACAAAATTCAACTTGTGCAGGAACTCAATGAAGATGATCCCGATCGCCGCTTACACTTTTGCGAAATTCTAATGGATTTATGTCAAGGAAATAGAAATTTACACCGGCAAATACTTTTTTCAGATGAGGCCACATTTTGTCTGAATGGTACAGTAAACCGTCAAACTTGCAGATATTAGAGTCGGGAAAATCCTCATTGGATGGCAGAGGCACATACCCAACACCCTCAGAAATTAAATGTGTGGGCTGGAATAGTTGACGACAGAATAGTAGGGCCTTTCTTCTTTGAAGGAACCCTTACAGGACATAGATATTTAGAGTTTCTAGAAAATGACCTTGTTCCAGCCCTTGCAGTAAATTTTTCTAACGATAATGACCCTGACATTCCTGACGATACCATATGGTTTCAGCAAGACGGTGCACCTCCGCACTATGCGCGCCCTGTACGAAATTTTTTGGACAACTGTTTTCCTGGGAGGTGGATCAGCAGACGCGGACCGATAGAATGGCTTGCAAGATCGCCAGATCTTACACCTCTTGACTATTTTTTATGGGGATACTTGAAGTCAAAAGTGTACATTAATAAACCACGTAATTTAGAAGAACTTCAAAATCGCATTCGGGACGAAATACGCAGAGTTACCCCAGAAATCATTCATAATGTGCAAGAAGAATTTCTTCACAGACTTGCGCATTGTCAAGAAGTTGGTGGATGGCAATTCGATCATTTAATTTAAAAATAAAATTTAATCAATTGTATTTTATTTTACATACCTCAGAATTGTTACTTTTTATGAATAAAATTTACGTTTTCTAACATTCAATCGTCATTTACTCGAAAACTTTCCTATGTAAGAGGGCAAAATTTTAGTACTGTCTGATAGAGAATTAAACGATCTTTCAGAATCAAGGAAATATGGGGTTGCCATTTAAAAAAAATCGATGACGTCATTACTCGAAAACAAATGACATTTGAAAATCGCATTTTACGCTAAAATATGTATTTTTGAAATTAAAAATCGACCTGTTCGAGGATTGTTCCCAAAAAGTATTGTTTCGTTTTTATTGAATTTATTCCATACTTTTGGCGCATACTGTATATAAAGATGACAAATAATAGTAGTAACGCAATTATTAGTGAGAAGGCTATCTACAAAAGCTTTGAATTTGAACAAAACTCAATTAAGTAATATCATGTGCCATTATATATTTTATCTGACAGTTTTTTCAATTTTCAGGCTTTATTTTTAAATATTTTATTATTTTATCAACAAATATATTGAATTTTTTAGTATTTCAATATCAGATGTTCGATACAAAATAGAAAAGAATGTCATACGCTATTATGAGTCTAGGGAAGTTTAGAAACTTAATCATAAATCAGCGACGTCTGTCTAAACGCACTAGACATTACTATTACATATAAGCTGCATATAATATAAACAATCACATTTAAAGCGCAATTGTTTACTGGTCACTGGTCTGTGACGCTCTGGATCTTCATTTTCACGTATGAATTTAAATTCCTGGTAGGTTTTAGGTAGCACATGTATTCCTTCAACGTCGATGTTGTATACATCAGTGCTCTAAAGTATATTGCTGTTGTATATGGTCTTAGGTTACACTTAACTTCCTTAACCTATTGTTGACGATATTAACATTCCTTCTTAAGAGGCAACCTATCTTGCCAGTGCCTCCTTATATATAGGGAAAATAACGTGTTGCTATATATTCCTCCTTTTCTTTAGTCTTCGGGATTTTTCTGATAGCTTGTTTAATAATATTCTGTTGGTATATCCATTTTGTTTGAGAGGTAATTGTAGATGATTCTTCTTTCAGGTGTCTGGGCTCACAAATGACTTGGCACTCAAATATCTATCAGAGCAAGTAGGCTTTACTTAAAAATTATGTCCTAAACTGCTGTTTGGTTTTTTTATGCAAAAGAGCATCTAAAACTAGAAGAGAATCATTTTTTCTAATTCCATAGTGAAGCTTTAGTCCAGAAATACTTCTTTTGTGTAAATGTATGCTTTAGTGTTAAAATGGCTAACTTCAAGGCTCTCAAAGGTTTCTATGTAGATTATTGCCGGATCTAGTAAAAAGTGGACCAAGCCATAGTTGCTAGCTCTGTGTACTTCCTAAAGTAAGTCAGTTTAGTGCATACTTTTGCCAAGTACTCAGGATATCCATTCTTATTCGTTACAAGATGCTTCTGATAAAGTTCTCCTAAAGTTTTTTTTGGCACTTTTGTGAGGAATCAAAAATCACTAAGATGTCATCCAAATCCAGTTACAGTACCCTGATTTTATTGATAAAATGTCTACCGTTTTTGACATGGTGTTCTGTGCTTTTCCATTAAATCTTATAATCATATAATCATATTTGCCGCTTATTTTTGTCCTCATTTTTATGCATTCTTTTACAGTCTTGTGAATTTGTTATGATTAGGTGTAGCAAGTATAAATTGTATGGAATTGTAATTATTATTCAATAACACCTTCCGAAGGTCCGACACATTCGGAGATGTTCTGAAGAGTCGAGCAATGACCACTCTCCACACCGTGGAGTCAGTAATCATTGCGCCCGTAAATACTTTGTTCTGAGCAGACGTAGCGAACCAAGGACGATTGCCTTCTGCATTCTGCCGGCTAAGATTTCTGCCGAATTTCGGCAAGCCTGTATGATCTTTAAGTCAGAAAGCAACGTATGTCTCATTCCACCCAGGACGCCTATACTTAGTACCACAATCTTAACAAAGGGATCTAGATACAGCCTGCGGATCTCGGAGAGAAGATCTTGTTACTTTTTCCGTTTTTCCTCCTCTTTTAAGACGATGTTGTTCTCTGCGGGAGCCGAGAACTCAATCACAAACATCGTCCTAAGCTGGTGGTCGAGGAGGACTACACCAGGCTTGATTATTGTCATTGTCATTGTCATTGTCATTATCATTATCATTATCATTATCATTATCATTATCATTATCATTATCATTATCATTATCATTATCATTATCATTATCATTATAACTACATCGCCACTTTGGTCATTTTGCTAATAGTCTTGTTGTGACTACATTTCGATAAAAAAATAAGCCGCAGTAAAGTGACTTTCGCACTCCACGAGTATTTTATCCAATATTGAACATTACAACCATCGCGCTAATATCATTTATAGATTGTTGACATTTACATTTAGCGGGTTTATTAACTGTGTTCGTGACCAGTGAGACAAATAAAAACTCGATCGTTTTGCGAGCCTCAGAATGGCCGTCGTTTAGTCAGTTGTTAATATTACTAATTGAGTACGGTTAATTTTGCCAGTGAAGTTAAATCGACAGACCTGGAATTAAAAGAAAATATTTGCCGTGCGTACTTTATTAATTTGGACAAGTGGAGCATCGTTTTAATTTGGTTCCTGTGTGAATGAACAATATATCTTTCTAAAGAAAAATTACTTTTTTATCAAAAATCGTTACCTGTAAGAGGGGCATGTCGGTACAAAACATTTAAATATTGTTATTGTGGTAGAAAATAATGTTTGAAAAAGGTTTTTTGACCTTGGCTTTTATATTTGAAAAGGCTGTCTGTTGAATACATAATGATTAAAATAAGTCATAAGCAACTGAGCTCACACTGTAAAATTTGGCTCTTAACACTGTATATTTTAATACCCCATAATTTTCAATTACCTATTACATTTATCAAAAATCAATACAACGGAATAAAATAATTATTTCTTCAATTGTAGCCCTCGTAAGTTATAAATAACGGAAATAGGTAAAGTTTCCGCCGCTTCTAACACAACGGGGAGTCACTCGCCAATGCCACCACAGTGAAGCCCAATTTGCCGAGCTTCAAATTTCTTCATACATGCCTAATACGTTATGGCTTCCTCCACCACGCGATACAGTCAAAGTTGATGTTTTCCGTCCTAATTTGAGGCCCGATTTCTGGCGCCTCTTATTCTCTTTCACTCTGTTTTCCGGCAAATTGGATGAATGGTGTTAATATTGTTAGTTGTATTTTGAATTTTGAGTGGTTTATTAGTTGCTGCTACTGAACTTGATTTCTTAGATATTCTCAAAGTTAGGTGGTAAGGTTTTAAGGACAAGGCAGGTATTAATTTAAAATAAATAAAAATTAACTTTATTACAGAGTAAGACTACATTTAACATACCTAATATAAATATATGGTATTATCGATAGGTAATATCTCTCTCACGATATTTAGATTTTTAAAACAATTTGAAGACATTGAATTTGCAATTTGATCAAGATATACAACGAAATGTTAGCGTGCACAGATTTATTTTTCCAAATTCTGCAAATTATACACTTAAATGTAAACTACCGCTCTAAACAAATTAAAATCGCTAATCAGAGAATTTCTGAATTAAGAGACGAAGAAAATTTGAAATATTTTTGATAATGCAAAAAATACTACTGAATTAGGAGTAAAACGGGTTCAAAGTTGCAACAAATTAGAAATAATTTCGAGCTGTACTTTCTAAATTATAGGTTGCATTTCCCCTCAACTAAGTACTCGTTTTGGAAATTTACACAATTCAAATTTCCTTACTTTAGTAGATTGCTCAAAAATCCCGAATATGAAAAATTGTTTAAATGTTTACTACAAATGTATCCAAACGTTTTTGATAAAAATGTTGAAACACGAACTATATTTTGTACAGATACGAACAATTTCATAATTTAGAACTTCAAAAACACGGTAAAAATATACAGGGAATTTGAAAGTGTATTTTTGAAAGTACACAAATTGTTTTTTTGTTTTTTTTTCAATTTTATGAAGACAAATAAATTTGCAAATTTAAAAGACAGTCGAGTAGATCTGTTTAAAAATATTTTGTTAAAAGTGGAGGCAAACGAAAACGAAAATTTGGCGGCCTTGTTTGTAGGAGTAGCTGACTACTTAGAAAATTGATTTTTAGATTTTTTCATATTTTTCAGTGTTCTTAAATGAAGTAGGAACTATTTATTAATAATAATAATATTTATAGTTTATATACTATCCAAAGAATTAGCTATTTTGTGCTGCCAGAATGATTGTTTTCATTCTAATTAGACCATACTGGATAGTTTATAAAGTAACCAAAGAAAAAAGCCATTTTAATGTCTTTGATTATTTCAAGTAAATTAGCCAAGTAAATGGGTTAATTTATAAAGTATCTACTAATATTGTGGAATATGAATTTTCTATCAAAATAACCAGCGATTCAGTTAGTTTGTATACTAGCTAGTTAGTTTACAAACTATCCAAGTTTACAATTTGCCCGTAACATATCAATTGTTATCCAAATGGTGGGGTGGGTGATTCCAAACTTATCTAATAATTATTTTTAAATGTACAGGGGGCTCTTACAAATACAATTTTGTAAAAATAAAATCAAAAAGAGCAGTTCAAAAATGATTTAAAAATACACTTCTGCACGGCACTGGAAACTGATCCTCTTTAAAACCTGATAAGGCGTATAATCGGCCAAAAATTGAAAGAAAAGAAATAACTTATATTTTACGACACTTATTTTTATACAACAAATTCAATTACTACTACCGCTGTTGTTATTAATTATTAATAGCATTAATTTGTGGTTTTAGTTAGTAAAATAGTTTGAGATACCTGATGTTACAATAACATTTTGGGCCCGTCTTACCCACTTTCTACAAACTAACACAAATGTTTCAACTTCTTGTCCGTTTTTAACTTGTATGTTATTGGCAGCAACTATGATACGTTTGCGTCAATCATCAATAGTGGCCCATTCGATGCAATACACTTCATTTTTTAAATATCCCCACAGAAATATGTCCAAATGATTTCAAGGAGATCGTGGCGGCCATGGTACTGGACCTCCTCGTTCAATCCCTTGGTATTAATGCTTGGACACACTGTACATGGTGCGGATATAATTGAGTCTTGTGTATGATACACCACACTGCTGTAATACGCCGTGGATGCCCTGCACCTCCATCTCTTTTTCGATTCGGTTGCAAATTTCCAGTGTCACGCCAACGTCTGCACTAGACTTGCACTCACTGCACATCATTGTAAAGGTAGCTACATTTGGAACTTGTTTACCGGGAAATCGTTCTGCTAAAGCATGTTCACTTCACTACAAATTAAAATTATATCCATCAACGACTTGCTATGGACGTAAAGCATTTTTGAAATTTGAAAAACAAATTAAAATACTTGCTTCACAAAAAGGTTAATACGATAAGTAATCGGATATTTGAAATCGCCTAGGTAGAGGCCACAGTGGTCCAGCGATGTTAAGGTTGAAACTACTAGAACTTCAATAGTTTTTATCTCGAAAACTATAAGAATTTTACGATATTGACTCCATTTTTTATGACCCATCTATTCCCAATATTTTTTAGATATGTTCTGTATATAGCTTCTTTCTCTAGGAATCTAATCTCAAACACTTGTATTTCACTGCATTTTTACTCAAAATCCGTAATCATTTAACATTTATTTAGCAAAATGGTATTTACAAAATGCCGTTTTAACGTAAAATGATAATTATATGAAAATATTTAAACAAATATTAAAACTATATTGGTGTGAGAAAATATTATTGAAGATATATACCTAATATTAAACGTATGCATAAAAAATTTCAATTTGCTTTAAAAAATTCCAAATAATTATTTTTACGTAATTATGACATAAATTTTCACAACGCTCTCTGATGACAAATGATTAAAATCAATTATACCCTTACAAAATAAGTCTTAAAAGTTTTCTTTGTTTTCGTAAGCTCCAATATAAAAATTATTTCAATGACCGTAACAGTTTTTCCGTGGTAGATACCATGCCATATAAGACAAGACAAAAAGTCAAAAAAGTTGAGAAAGAGTGGGAACCTAAAATAATAATATATTATATTGTTAAAAAATATATACATTGTCAAATATCCACAAAAATAAAGAAGTTTGTAGCTAATATAGTTTTAAGGTGATATGTATTATTTCGTGGTATATGCAACAGAGGGATGCATTTCGGTAGACTGACTTTTGAATATTTTAGATTAGCCTAAATCACCTTATCATCAGGAGTTTTCTTTGAGCTAAGTGTGTTCCAATCTTTTCCGAGACACCTTGTATGTAATGTGCCTTCCAAAGTAAATTCTATCAAGGGCGCATTTATATTTTATACCTCTGCGTAGATCAATAAAATACCCCCAAGGTAGTTTATACAACACGGTTTTATTTTGAATTACAGTTGAATATATCTTGTTTTTGAGTTTGTTGAAAATCAAGCTTTTCTATATCTCTATATTTCTTAACGTGTAAAATTTTTAACACACAAATGTTTCATGAAAGGTAAATTTTCGGTAAATAGTAAAATTTGATCGGACTCATTCACACATTATTTCACGATAATATACACGCACCACTAAGTAGTCATTCTTTATTAAGTAAAAAACACAAATGAGTCTGGACCTATTACAAATACTTTTCTATGTGGGACTGAAGAATGTTTAAACCTGATAAATAAGGTTCATTTCTAATTTGCGTAAAAATAACTTAAAACCAGAGGTCTATTCCAGAGACTCTGCTAATATACATTTAAATAATTAATAAATAGGAAGTAGAGTTATGTTTGTAGGTATTGTGAGACATTGGGGGGGAAGACACTTGTAAATTTCTGTTTCAATTTGAACATACATTACTGCATTGTCTCTGTAGTTTCTCATGAAGATCTTGAATAGACTATTTTTTAGGCATCTTCACTCATATAAGATGTTTAATATTTAAAGGCGGAAATAATAAATTTGAAGATTTGTTTACATGCCCTGTATAATTAGTAATCAAACCTTAAATTGAAAAAAAAATGTTGGCTAATAGGTATAACAAAACAAATATAAATAAATACATATTTTTAGTTACTTGAGGGCGCCGTATTCTTGAAATAGTGTTTTCTATAAATACAAATAATTTTAGGCATTTAAGAACTGAATAATATAGAGCTCAGCAAATAACAGGAATATTATCTCATGCCACCTGCGAATATTCAAGGCTACCGAAGCAAAACGATTTATCATGTTTATTAACGATATAACATCAAATCTTAATGGCGTACACTGTTTGCTATATGCTGATGACTTAAAACTGTTTACGGAAATAAAATATATATGGGACTGTGCAGTTCTTCAGAAAGAATTAAATGAAATAGATCCCTGGTGCATTAAAAACAGATTACTCTTGAATGTAGAGAAGTGTAATGTTATAACTTTCACACGTAAAAAACTAGATATGTACGAAATTCAGAATTCTTCATTGCAAAGACCAGAATATTTAAAATACCTTGGCGTTATATTTGATTCTAAACTGTCTTTTAATAAACATATTGAAGTAGTTACGTCTTCAGCTTACAAAACTTTATGAACTATTATTCGCTCTTCAAAGGGATTCAATAATATGCATACTTTAAAATTACTGTATCAGTCCTTCGTCAGGTCGAAATTGGAATACGCCGCTACCGTTTGGATCCCTATTTATAAGGTGCATATTGACTCATTGGAGAAGGTTCAGAGACGATTTTTAAAATCAGCGGTTTATATTCTTGACGGTACGTATCCTGAAAAAGGTTTTCCACAAGATGTGTTGCTTGCACACTTTAATATTTCAGCGCTAAAGAAACGTATCAGGTTATATTTTTATATAAAATAATAAACAGTCTAATTAAAGTACCACGATTTTCGACTAGAGCCCATAACATTTTTAATATTCTCCCTATAAGGACTAATCTCATGAAGGCTTCTCCTCTGTATCAAATGATTTCTAATTATCGTGACGTGGAGGACAGTATAGATATATTCTTCTGTTCGATTAATAAAATATAAAACCGATTTTTAAAATGATTTGCTTTTGTTTTGTAATTCAGATGTGTGTGTATTTTATGATAAATTTTAAACAGTGTATAATCGTAGATTTGTAGTGTATTGGTTGTGCATTTCCTGATTTGTATGTAGTCTTATTATCTTGATGACTTGTGTTTTATTTTCTATTGTGTACAAAAAGTAATGTATAAAGCATGTTTATATTTTTTGGATGTATCCTGTAAATGGGCACTAGTTGGATATGTATTTAAATTAAATAAATAAATAACGAAAGAAAACGGTCTAACTAACAAATTTTTAGGTACAGAAATAAACTTACATAGTTCTGTTGAATATAAGATCAAGCATTTTGTTTTTGATATTACTTTGGTTCTACGTGTTTTATTTTTCGAGATTTCTGTACCTAAAAACACCACCAATTTTATCAATTCACGGCAAGAAATACGGCGGCTTTAAATACCTATCTACATTATTTGAAAAATCTAGCTGCTATTAATAAATTAAAGTTTGACCAAATGACCCTATTAATTTAATATTTTGTATAGAATTACTTTTTTCAAAATAAAAAAAAAACAAAAATAAAAAGTTTATTCTTTCCGAGTAGTAATCCATCCATTATAACTGTTCTTTTAAAAGTAAGCATCTCTAGTGTACCATTAAACGTTTAAGGACCTGTAAGACGTGAAGTGAGTATCATTAATTAAAATACTTCATTATTTGACTTTACGGAACATCGTCACAAGAAAGCGTATTTGCAGATGGATATTAAATCCTCTAATGGCGGTCAAATACAGACAAGAAGCACCAAATTGGGGAACAGCTTTCCTTAAATGATTTTTCAGGTCAAATTGTTGGCCGCGGATGAACGATATCAAGATTGAAAAAGAACGGAATCCCAGCCGCTTACAAAGAAAAAGCAGATGGGCGTATTAGAATGTGTACTTAACGCAAGTGACAAGATAATGGGATTTGCCGAGACAATTCCATATAGAAAAATTTGGTAACGAGGACAGCACAATCTCTAACATAAACATCAGTAAATAAGGTTTAATAACGATACCATAAAAGGATGTTTCAGTTCTTGTAGACATTATTCTAATGAAAATTTTTCAAATTTTTAATTATTATTAGTTATATTAGTAAAGTATAATAGGCATTCTGTAACTGAGAAAATTTAAGTGGATGTTTTATCACTTTATCAGTATTTGAAAAATTTGGGAGGATCTGATTCAATCTTTTAAATTGGACAAATAATGAGTGCAAATGTGTATTAGAAAGGTATTTTAATCTAATATAAATCAAATCTCCTACAATTCCTATCAATAATTTTCTTATGGAACTTGTACATGGTGTTAAGAAAATCTAGAGGTAGGTTATATGTTTAAAAATAAGAAAAAAAGATTATATAAACATGGTTCCGAAAATGCCTCGTTTTTAAGATACAGGTTGTTTAAAATTTTCTGTCTTAAATACAATAGTCTTCATTTCTCTAAAACTGAGATATTGAGATAAGATTTGGAACACAACAGTGTATAGTGAGTGAACTTTTGGTAACATTCGGTTTTGACATACAGGCTATAATTAGACGTATTTATTTATTTTTAATTTATTTGTTTAAAAAAAATGCTGGAAATGGCGACTCTGTGCTTTCTAACTCTTCGGATGTGTTTGGCGTATTATTTCATAGGCATTAGTAATATGTTCCACTAATGTAGCTTTGTTCGCCATGTGGGTACACTAGTTGCTTTAGATGCCCCCAAAGGTAAAAATCTCATGGATTTATGTCGGGTGATCGGAGTGGCCAAAGAGTAGGCCCGCCCCGACCAATCCAATCTTCTTTGAACATAAGATTTACATAGCCCCTTACATTGCATCAATATGAGCAGGTGCCCCGTCATCCATAAACATAAACGACAGCTTCTAGAAGGACAAGTAGATTTTTCTCAAATCCAGGTATGTTTGTTCGATTTTGGCAAATTAAACTTCATCCGTTGTGGGGGTTGTTAGATATAACAGATAGAGAAAGATATAACAACTGGGAAAGAATGTTCCACCAATACAGAAGTCTGGACGGATGTTACGCGGAAGACGAGCGACTAACTACTGTGTTTTTCACTGGACCTCTCGAGGAAGGTCTCGGGGGCTGGTTAATCTCTGACCATCTCTTTATTTGATTATAATTGGGCTCAGGTCAGAGGGTACTTTAATGGTTTTATTGGCATTGATTTGTTTATTGCTTTAATGCAAATGTCATTAAATTGTAATTGTAGGGATCACAGATGTAGGTCGGTGACCGCTACATCCGCAAACAAAATGAAATAAGTTGCCGATCTTCTGCATTTTTTTTGGCTTAGCTATTGACAATACTGCAGTCTGCCTAAAAAATAAGCTTCGGAAAGGGCTTGAACTCTCTCTTCAGATGATTCATATTCCCTAATTAATTTGCTAGACGCCTTGTACATATTGCAGGATTTTGTTCAACCACTTGTAAAACATTGTCTTGATTTTCTAGAATCCACAAAATTTCGTGTTACTTTTCCCGTTTCCCACAACCGTATATAAACATTCGAAAAACTATTTGCACAAGGTAATTAGCGGCAGCTTTATTCAAATTTTCGTTTGCGTTTCCATACATAAAATGTATGTCGGCCAATTTTTCACCTCATTTACTTATTTGGTAAAAAAATATATTATAAACTAACTTTAAACACTTAACCACTTTAAAAACAAATAACTTGACACTTTCGGTTATATTTTTTTTAGAAACGAAATTGTCACGCGTTAAGGATAGTTTGCTTGTTTAAAAATACAACAATTTAAATCAAGTTGTGTAACAATACCTAAATTTTGATAATTTTATACGTAACATTCAGACGCTACACACTTATTGATTTAACATATTTAATTTTAATGAAATTTTGGTTATGAATATTGTAAAACTAATTTCAACAGTGAATGTCTTTTGAATAACGTTTTAAAAATTGCTAAAAACCATATAAATAACTAATAAAAATTGAGTAAAATAAATATGTATACAATGATGGGATTATACAGGGTTTTTCTTAAGTAGAGGTAAAAAATCTGGAGGTGTATTCTGCGGTCGAAAATAAGGGTTTTATGTTATATAAATCTGGGGTCTCAGGACAGCCATTGTCCAGCAACAGCGTCAAAGATAAAAAAATAAACAGTTTTAAAATTTTTAATATCTAAACCCAAACAAAACAAAATACTAGGGTTCATATCGGGTGATCTAGGTGGCCAAGGTTGACCTAGTTCTTGAGTGCCTGGCCAATCACCTTATAACTGAATCATTCAATTAAAAATGCAAGAGCCAAATTAAGATGTGTGCATAGGGAACGTCGTCAAGTAGTTCAGGTAAAACGTTTTCAAGAAAATATCTATAGAAGGCACCGGTTAAAGTTCTTGGTAAAAAGTAAGACCCAACAAGAAAATTTCAAATAATACCAACCTATACATAGAAAACTGAAGTTGAAATTGAGATTTCATTATGATATTAGGGTTTTCATCAAACCAAACATATTTACTGTGAAATCTCATGATATCATTTCTTGAAAAATAAGTTTCGTCGATAAAAAATAATATGCCAGCGGTAAAGTCAACATTTTGTTATTTATTTTTTTTTTCAAAATCCAAGGGCAAATTTGTAGGCGTTGGCTTGAACCTTTTGTATGTGATACGGATGTAACTGTTGATGCTTCAGAACGAACCAAACTAATGATTGACACATTCAATGATTCACATTAAGATTTTGCAGCAATCTTCCTAGTACTAGTATTTGGGTCTTCTTCAATTTCGTGCAGAATAGCTTCTTCCAACTCAGGCGTTCTGATACTCAAAGCTCTTCCAGGAATTAGATCTTTCTGAAATGAACCTGACTCCGAAGAACGTTAAAAAGCATTTCTGAATAGTCTTGGATTTGGAGAATTTGAAAATCTTTCCATATAAATTCGCCTAGCCTCAATATCATTTTCATCTGCTAGGCCATTAATGTAAACCATATTGGTTTATATGCATAAGCCATTATTAAAATTTAATATTTTTTAAAAATAAGCTTAATTTAACAATACACGATATTAAATAAGATGACAACTTCCTATTATTGTTTTGCATGTCCTCCTCAAGATATGTTGAAGTAAATTAAGTAACTGTGTAAAAATGCACTTGATCAAATGAATCATTTTTTTTCAATCGGTTTGGAATACAAAAAAGTGACAAAAACAAACAATGAATATAATACAATGGCGCATATGACCTATTTTATTTGTTATATACAGTGTGACATATTTTTTTAGGCAAATAATGATCGATCAAATAAGATCGCAGGTTCTTAAAAGATGTCTTTAAAAAACTACTATTTCACTTATTACATTTATTTAAACACACAAGACACAATGTTTTCACAGAAATGTGAGTACCTTCGATAGTAAGATATATCTAAAGACTACGAAGAGTGAACTGAACTAGAATCTGGGGTGCAAGTGGTTTTATTTGGTGTGGTAATGACGTCACTGTCAGTACCATTCTAATTATCTAAGCGATGAGAGAAAAGGGGTTGATATTTCTTCGAAGCACTTTCTAATCAGCTTGTACCGCCACATTGTCGGGGCACTTAGCAAGTGTCTCCGGCCATAAATGATCGATCGATCTCCGCCACTGATAAGTATCTAAAGGTGGGAACATTTTATTTCATGCCTACTGTCATACTAAAGATGCACATCGAATTTGGTTGAATTATCTAGAGGTTTAGAAATAAATTACTGATTTTTTTAAAATTTTTGACAAATCTCTTACTTTTGGCCACAGAATACTGCTCTGAATTTTTTACTTCTGTTTAAGAAACATCCTGTAAACAATAATAATAATAATAAATTTATTTTCCTTTTGACAAAATTAAATTTGTATGGGACTAGTCAAGAAGTACACAAATCTAAACCTAAGTACATAAACCTTAGTACTTACAATAAAAATTAAAAGAAATACGATAATATGCGAACAAGCTGCTATTATTCTATTTTAGACACTCATTGTAAGGTGTGGCGTGAAAAGAGATTGTATACGTCGCCGTTTTGACGTAGGTATATAGTTCTTGCAACTCATTTCAAGAATCGCTGCCCCTATGTTCTTTCAGGCCTTGAGAACAGTATTAACGGGAGACCTGATGGTGCTTGCTTGATGCAATAAAGTGTCGACAACTTAGCGTTTAGATAAACATACAGGGTGTGGCATTTATTTTTTATAAAAATTATAGGACAGTTTTTTGGCAATATTTGGAATAAAAAAATTCTTATATCAAAAGGTACGATCTTTACGTATTTTTAATGTAAATTAACTACCATATTCGCAAAAAGAGCTACAATATGAAAGCCGGTCCGGTTAATTCATCAAACATGTAGGACGCAACTGGCGTATTGTGTTACGTCAGTCGAGCTAACATAGTTTTAAAAAAACATATGTAAATAACTCGTGGTTTGACTTTTTATCGTTAACCTAGATCAGTATTCACTAAAGCATCAAAGGGTGGACACTGACCCAATAAGGATGTTAAGAAGTTTTTGGGCCTAGTGTATCAGTGCATTTAATTTAAAAAATAACATCACCTGGTGATTACAATATACATTTTTGAAGTTATACTTTTTTGCGCCCGTTAGACACATTGGGATGGGATGTTGGTCGAGAAACCGCGTCACGTTCAAAAGGAAGAACAAATTTAGAAGAACAAATTTTTAAGAACAAATTTTTAAGAACAAATTTTTAAGAACTAATATAATAATATATATATATATTTTTTTTTTAAGAATTTTTTTTTTTTACGTACGAGTGTTTTTTTTTAAGAATTTTTTTTTTACGTACGAGTGTTTTTTTTTAAGAATTTTTTTTTTTGTACGTACGAGTGGGTGTATGAGAATGGCCAAAGAAGTATAACTTCCACCGTCTGGTCCGACGTAGACAATTTTTTTTTTTTAGTTCCGTTAATATTGTTTGTGTAGAAGCTATTACAATGGCTGGAGAAAGTAATAATACATTTACTATTATCGAATGCGTGATGATGCATGCGGGAAAAATGCCCCCACGGCAAGTAGGTTGTATAGAGAACGATGATCAAATCATGGCATTCCAAGTGCACATACAATGCTACGTTCTGCTTAGCGGCTACGAAAAACAGGAAGTGTTATTCCAAGAGACGAAGGATGTGGCAGGCAAGTTAACCATGTAAAACATGCAGTGATTGAAAATCTTGAAAAGGACCACACAAATAGCACTCGTCGAATAGCACAGCAAATAAATAGGGACCTCCGCCTGCACCGTACATCACATATTTCGATGTCCACTATTACAGTCCTACCATCTACGTCCTGTTCAGCAGTTTTTACCAGTGGATTGTAAGCAACGCATGAGTTTTTGTAGGTGTTTTGCAACAATGTGAATATCAAGTAAATTTTCCCGCCTATGTTTGCGCAACTGAAGCATATGCACTTATGGGCCACTGAAAATCCACACATGACTTGGGAAATCATATTCAACATAGCTTCTCGGTAAATGTTTAGGCTGGCATAATCGACGATGTTCTTCTTGATCTCTACTTCGTCCAAGGATGATTAAATCGACCAGAGTATGATGATGTTTTGCAGAATCGATTGTTTGAATTATTAGACGATGCGGCATTACAATTACGGGCGCGTGTGTAATTTCTTCAAGATAAGGCTTCTCCACACAGTACTCCAGCAGTAGGTATGCTTTTGAATTAAATGTTTCCACAGTGCTTTGGTCCTTTGGTCGCCGTGGCTACCGCAATCTCGCAACTTGACCCCAATGGTTTTATTTTTGGGGTCACATTAAATCACTGGTTTCCAGTAGGCCAATTGTGACAGCGGAGGAATTACAATGCCGTATACTTCAAACACAATTAGAGGGATTCCTGAAATCTAGGAAAATATTCACCAGAATTGGGTAAGTATAATAAATTTTTATTTCATTTGCTGCTTCGCCATTTTAGTGGTTATAGGAATTATTTTGTGTTGGCATGTGTACTATTATTTTATGTCTACTGCTACAAATAATCTATTTTAGAGATTCAAATTTGTCAGAGACAAAAAAAATAAAAATGACGCGTTTGTTCTGATTCTATTAATCTCATATGAGATATCGCGGTCAGCATAATGCCTTGTTCACAAAAGCTTTTGTGTATACATTTGCTTAAATTAGGTAGGTATAAAAGTGAACATCAACAGCAATCCTCAATTTATTTGCAAAATTTTTCCTATCATCTGGTGCACAGTTTTACCAAGTACATAAAACTCTCATTTGCAGTAAGTTTTTGATGAAGTTTCTAAAGCTTATGCTTTTGTAAACAACAACGTTTAGATTCCTTTGATTTGCTTGTAAAATGTCTTACGTTTTTTTCACTTGACTTTTATTTATTATAAAGTGCATCATCCGACATGGTAATTTGAAGAGAAATATTTAACAGCCTTATTTACTGAAAACGAAAGAGAAAGACAATGGTTAATACATATTAAACATATCACGGCAGTTGTAAATCAATTACAAAAATAAATATTTTAGAACACACAGTCTATTATTTTATTGTCACAATATTATTCTTTCTATATAATCACTTTCCCGGTACAAAGTTTAGACTAATTGACTTTTAATTAATGATTTTAAATAGCTTTCAATCTAAGGTCAAATTAACTCAGTTCATTACTTAACCTCACCCAACAGGTGAATGTCAATGTTCTGGAAGATTTCCTCAGACGGCAGCCAGAATGGCAATTATCTATATTAATGAGAAATGGGATAATCAAGAAAGTGAAAGATGTGGTAGGAAATGAATGAATACAATTTATCTTGTATATAACTTTCTGTTCATTAAATTACAGTGCGACAACGTTTGATGTTGTTTTTTCTTAAAGAAAAAGATTTTATCGTTTAATATTTTGTGCTAATTGGTCCGCTGAACAAGTACATTTGACGAATATGCATAAATAAACATAGTGGAAACACAATAACGGGACTAAGAAGAAAACTGAAAAAAAATTGTTCCATTACTCAATTTCCATTATTTCAAATATCTTCTTTCTTCTGTTCTAGATTATATGTTTATATTTCAATGGATTGTGTTAGAGTCCAGGGGTCGCCAACTTGTTCATTGTGTTGAGCTACTTTAATATTTTTCAAATAGAGAGTGAGCTACCTAAACTTGTTTAATGAAGTAATGTACAAATATTTTGAAAGTTTCTATCTTACTATAACATTACCTGTGATATACAGGGTGTCTGAAACTCGATAGTATGGGCCTACTGTGGCGCACGTGATGTTAAATGGGACTAATGACGTCATTTTTTATTTTTTTTTCCAGAAACACACACAATTTTTTTCCCTGTTAAAAAGCTCTCTTTTATGTAACAAACTTTTATTAGAGACATTTTTCTGTATTACTTCCCGTTTAAAAGATATAAGCAATATCTCCTATTCTAAAGAGTCTCAAAAGAAATACCACCTAAAAATCACATTAGTAGCGGAAGGATCAAGTAGTCTTTGGTAAATAATTTAATGTTCATTGTTTAAAGTGCATAAATGTCATTAAGAATAAATAAAAGGATTAAACTTGATAATTCTTTAATACAGTTAAAACAAAAGATGATGATAACAATAACTAAACTTAAAAAATGAAGCAAACGTCCTCGTTCTACATATACATATAATATATGACCTCCTCTCATTTCAAGACACATATCCAATCTTAGCTTAACTTCTTTGTAGGCTGTGTTTGTTAACAATTCGCAGTTTAACTCATTACAAGCATTTGTGATTTTTTCTTTTAAATGTTTGTAAACCTTATTTTTAAAACCCCTTTTAAAAGAAATCGTGGATTTGGTGACTTTCCAGACCACTGAATAGGCCCATTAATTAATTTTTCTGGGAAAATGTTATCTAAATATCCTTGTGCCTTGTGAAGTGGAGCTTCGTCGTCTTGAAGTCATAGGTTTCTCCTTACCTCCAAAGGTACATTCTCCAGAAGTGCAGGATGTTCTTCTTGTAGGAAATTTAAGTAACTCATGTTCTTCAATGTATGTTCATAGAAATAAGGCGCAATTAAATGCCTACTGGTGATGCCGCATATACTTACTCCAAAATGGCCTTAGGTTTGGACAATGAGGATATTCTCAATGGACTAATAGTGTTCATTGTTTGGCAAACCATTACTGACAAATAGACATTCGTCCGTCCAGAGAACGTGCCGAAAAAGTTCTGATCAACTACATGCAACATTTACTACAAGAAAATCTTCATATCATCACAAAGTCGCCTCCAATCTTGTAAGGTTTTATGATTAGGAATAAGGCACTCTGGATACCTTTCTCGATATAACTCTACATTTCTTCTTGAATTGTTTTGTGACTTAAATGTGCCGTAAATTAGCAACATATCAACTTTTTCTGAATGAGAATATTTTGTAAGCATATACAGGGTGATTTTAAACCAAGTAGCAAAAATGAGACCACAGATTCCTTAGGTGAATGTACATCGATTTAACTTAACATACCTATATCCCAAGGCGCATAATAAAAAAGATACAGGGTGTCAAAATTAAAATTTTATTTTCGATATTTGTAGATAACTTCTTAAAAAATCGATTCACCTACCTGTTTTATTTGAAAAACGTATATCTTGCTGAAGTAGATAGGAGTAACCATTTTTGAAATAATCCTATTTGAAATGCTCAGTGCACCGAGTAAAACCTGTGTTGGTTTTAGGTAAAATGCCTTTTCTGCTGAAAATATAGCAAAATGTTACTTGAAAAAGTTGTTCAGAATGGTAAATTATGGAGATGTGCAAAATCTCAAAAAGATCGGCGAAGTTTGATGAAACCATTTTTCAACAAAGTAGGTACAAAGATTTTATCAAAGCAGGCTGATCTTTTTGAAATTTTGCACGTTCCCATAATTTACCGTTCTGAACCACTTTTTGAAGTAATATTTTGCTGTATTTTCAGTACAAAAGGCACCTGAAACGGTAACAGTTTTCAATCGGTGCACTGAATATTTTAAATAGGATTATTTTGAAAACTGTTACTTCTAACAACTTCAACCTACCTACCTTTTTCAGGCACAACAGGTAGGAGAATCAACTGCTTCAATAGTCAGATGGATACACTAAGTAGTAAACAGTTCTGCCATTTAAAAGAAACATGATGTACCACAAGTGACGCCCTCTAGTAGTGACGTCAATATTTGAAACAAATTTGAATTTATCGTCCACAACAACCCCTGGTTTACAAATTTTATGTAAATATTTGAATTTTTTAAGAAGTTATCTACAAATATCGGAAATAAAATTTTAATTTTGACACCCTATATCTTTTTTATTATGCGTCTTGGGTTGTTAGGTTAAATCGATTTACTTTCACCTAAGGGATCTGTGGTCTCATTTTTGTTACTTTATTTAAAATCACCCTGTACGTTTGACATAAGTATTTTGTGATATTTATGCACTTTAAACAACAAATATTCAATTATTTTCCAACTACTATTTCATCCTTCCACCGCTAATACGATTTTTAGGTGGATTTTCTTTTGAGAGTCTTTAGCACGATATTACTTATAACTTTTAATCGGGAAGTAATACAGAAAAATGTCTCTAATAAAAGTTTATTAGAAATAAGAGAGCTTTTTAACAGAAAATAAATTTGGGTATGTTTCTGGATAAAATATAATTGAGCCCTTGAAAACCAGAGTGGTCTAAGTCAAAAAATGGCAAATGTGAGATAATGACAGTTGCAACTGTACGATATAGGAATCTATGCTGTACACAAATATGAGAAATAATCTTTCAGTAGTTTATCCATAGATGTCGTTACAATTGCATGTGCGCAATGACTTCCTCATTTCACTGACAGCCAGAATGATACAAGTCTGACTTAGACCACTCTAGCTTTGAAAGTCGACTTACATTCGTTATTTTATTACTCCCGAATTTCGTTAAAAGATGAGTTTTAGTGAGTCAGAAAAAGAACCATTTAGTGCAAGTGAAAGTGACTATGAGCCAGGAAACTTTGAAGATTCGGAATCATCTTTATCAGGTATTAGTGTGCAAAATTGCTCTATTTATGTAAAACATAACCTAAAATTTATTGCAGACGATCAAGTTGAACATAGTCCGAGACATGAGAATAATCAATCTAATCTTATTGAAAAACGCCATAAACGTCAAGGTAGAAAGCGTTTCAGAGAACCCGAAAAACATATGAAGTCAATTCGTAAACGAAATAGAAATATGGGACGGGAATATGTTAATACCTCAAACAAGGTAGTGCCTGCTAAGAGTTTCCATAACATTAACTGTAACTGTAGAAAGAAGTGCTCAATAAGAATAACTGAAGATGATAGAAAAACCGCCTTTGAAAATATTTGGAAAATGGGAGAGTTTTCTACACAAAATGCTTTTCTCTGTGGTTTGGTTAAAAAAAATGAAGTCAAAACACATCGTCCAAGAAATGAAAGTAGAACTGCCAAAAGTATATCAAATACCTATTATGTAAATACTGGTAATACTTCTCAGAATGTATGTAAGGAATATTTTCTCCAAACATTCCAAATATCGAATGGCCGCCTCCAAAGGGCGCTGAAACGTGCACGTGTTTCATCTCCAGGCGAGGATTTGCGAGGAAAGCACAAACCAATAAATAAAACACCAGAAGAAAAAGTTCAAAATGTTTTCAACCACATAAACAGTTTTCCTGCCTATACATATCATTACACGCGTAGCCACAATCCTAATAGGAAATATTTGGATTCAAGCTTAAACATTAGATTGATGTATAATTTGTACAAAGAACAATGTCTACAAGAAAACTGCAATCCTGTATCAGAAGCAATTTACAGGAACATATTTCATCGAGATTTCAATCTTCATTTTCATACTCCTTCTAAAGACACTTGCGTAACATGTGATTTGTTGAAAGGAAAACTAGATTGTGTGACTGATGAACAGCAAAGGCAGGACTTAAAAACGCAGCATGAGTTGCACCTACGGAAAGCTGAGAAAGCAAGACAAAATTTAACAGATGATCGAGCTTTGTGTATTATTGAAAAGGGTAAAGTGTATGGGTTTACTTTCGACCTAGAGAAAGCTCTACCATATCCAACCTTGACATGCTCAATTGCATATTATAAGAGAAACATGTATGTTTATAATCTTGGCATACACGAATTAGGTGAGGAAGAAAAAAGTTTTATGTATGTTTGGGACGAGACTACGGCATCACGGGGTGCACAGGAAATAGGATCATGCATACGGAAACATATCCTAGAAAAAGCAAGAAGAACAAGTCGTATAATTGCGTTCAGTGATGCATGCGGCGGTCAAAATAGAAACTATAAGCAGTGCTTATTTTGGCTCAAACTTCTGGCAGATTCAGATACTTTGCAAAAAATAGACCATAAGTTCATGGTTTCTGGACATTCATTTTTGCCTAATGATAGGGATTTCGGACAGATAGAGCAGTATGCTAAGAATCGAATAAAATATGTACCAGAAGACTGGTATAATAAAAAAATGTAGATCCAAAAAACCATTTTCTGTTTGTGAGATGAAACAAACTGATTTTCATTCTTCAAAGTTGTTGGAACAGGCAACAACACGCCGAAATAAGAATGAAGCTGATGGGCCTGTACTCTGGTTGAAAATTCAGTGGCTACATTTCAAGAAAGAAGAACCTTACAAGATTTTTTATAAAGAAACACTTAACGAAGAGTTTCCATTCGAAGTCATTAACTTACTTCCAAAGCGCAAAGGTTCTCCACGAAATTTTAAGAATATTCCTCTAGAACCGCTGTATTCATTGGAGGAACTTTTTCAATTTATTCCTCCTGTTTATCAGCAGTATTTCAGAGATATTATTGGAGATAGAAATGTCGAAGATAGTGGTCCACTCGAGCAAGTAGAAGAGGATTCATAATCAATATCAATTTGTTTGTAACCTCTTATGTATGATATATTCGACTAAAGATGAATCATTCTTGTAATTTTTTTTGATGTTTTTCCAAGATTTTGTCTTTTATTTCCATTTTTTCAAAGCATTAAAAAAAGCAAATATATTATGTTTTCACATTATTTTGTCTTAATTATTAATCCTGAATATATACTGAATTCTGAGAAACGTTGAAAGCCATAGTGGTCTAAGTCAAAAGGGCAAAATAAGTAACAAAACTGAAATTAAATAGACTATCTCTGCTAAGAGAAATTTAAGTTGATATATTATTTCCTAAAACTATTTTGGAATAAAATTTCAAAATTTGACTTTGGGATTTTCCAATAACAGTATTACTTTAGATCTATTTATCTCAGAACATAATTTTTTGATTTGGACCACTCTGGCTTTCATGGGCTCAATTGATGACGTCGTTTCTGTCAAATCCCAAAGATAATACTTTCGATTGAAAATGGAGCTTACCTCATCCCATTTAACACCACGTATCCCAAATTCTATATAAATTTTTTGTATCATCACAGTAGGCCCATACTATCGAGTTTAGGACACACCGTACATACAATATATACGTTGTAATAGTACATAAATGTTTGAAAAATAATAAAAAATCATGCAAATAACAAAAACTTATTATAGTTGAGGCTTTAGAAGAATACTTGTGCGTTGTGCAATGAAACATAATAAGTAAAGATAGTATGTCGTTCGCACATCTCAGGTCCGTACTCAGGTTCGTCGGTTGAAAATTGAAAATTTAAATATTCCTAATTAAAAACAAATATCATCTTCAAAATAATGGCTAGCGTTGAGGAACATCATCCTATTTATTTACCGGCATGTGTCAAGGTCGCAGTCGCTTCCGCTTTCCAATTGCCAATATCTTTGTAGGGACGATATCGCGTTATTAGCAAATAATGTTAGTTTCTTGTCGAGTTTCTTGTTGGTTTGTCTGTTTCGGTGCTTGAATATGTTCCGTCGGCCTCCCATGCATTCTACAGTGGATAAATAGATTAAATATTATCCAGATTTAGAACTTGACCGGACAGAATTAAAGTGCAAAATTTGTGAAAGAGTTATATTGTGGAATTATAAAACACGTATTGTGGAACATATGCGCTAGGAACAACACAAAGTTCGTGTAAGTAATAGTACAGTGCCTTCATAAATGATTACAAGCCACGTGATCAGGGTCGAGATTCTAGAATCAATCGCAGAGCAATTCATATGCGAATATACTTTTCCTCACTACGGCAATTGAGGGAGACAAGAAATCTATTTGCATACGAGTTGTTCTTAGAGAATCACAGTCCTGGTCACATGGATTGTAATCATTTATGAAGACACTGTATGACAAACCGTGAACGTCAAAAACAATTTAACAACGACTTAGTGTTTTAGACTTGCGACAGTTTATTTCTCAGGTACCGGGATCTAGTGCTGAACGTGTGAAGAAGAAACTTAATACCGTTTTGCAGAACAATCCGGGATTTTTAACTGTACGCCATATAGTAGACCTTTTTGAAGGTAAAGGACTAGATTTTGCTCAACCCACCCTAAATGTGCCATCAGTGAAAAATTATACATATTTTATATATGCCCCAGTGACCTCTGTGGACGTTGAACGTACGTTTTCGAAACTGAAATGGATTTTAAGCGATAAACGTCACAACTTAACAACTGAACATTTACAACAGTTGCTGGTTATTCAGTTTTATTTCAGTACTAAAAGTGAATAGTATAGTGTTTTGTAAATTACACAACTTAATATGATCCATATTGGACAACATACATATACTCGAATCAAGAATTCAGACGTCTTACGTCACGGCTGACGTTACACATTTGTTTTTATTGTCAACGTAATTTTCGATATTTGGTCGCGTTAATGTTTTATTGCAATTTAGTGCAATATATGGTGCAAAATTTTAGTGTAGTATATAGTTGTATTACTATCAGTTGCAGTTTCTTAAATATTTTGATGAAAATATAATGAATTGTTCATTTGTTCGTATGACGTAAGTCGTCTGAATTCTTGTCGCGAGTATATCACCAGTACAAGGTAAGACGTTGATATTAACTGTATTTGACAATAAATGTACGTATTTACTTGACTTCTACAAACGTTAACGTTAGTGTCCTAAGTGCGCCCCTGACGTCATGTGCGAACGATATACGGTCTCTAATAATAAGAACATATGACATCAGGCGAGCTACCAGTAGCACGCGATCGACAAGTTGGCGACCCTTGGTAGACTATCGCCTGCTAAATCGTCGCCAATGTAATACCGGCTGCTGCAATTTAGCATATGATGACTAGATAACTTTAATGTCAGGACTCAAAGTCCTTATGAAAAAACTCACAATAGTTGGGTAATGAAAGTAGCAGAACCGCAGAGGCAGTGGACAGAGTCTCACAGTATCGATTTGTTTTTTAATTTGGACAAGACTGATATTTTAAGAATACACAATTATCAAAAAACTATCGAAGATCTAGATATTGAAATAAATAATAAAATTGTGACTAATGCACATGACGGTGTACGTTTTCTAGGTGTTTATTTGGATGAATTCCTGAACTTTAAATTACACTGTGATAAACTTATTTCGAAATTGAATTCTCTGAAGTTTCTTTTCTTAAATTTGCAAACGGTGTTGAACCTATCCCAGCTTGTACACGTTTACTATGCCCAAGTAGATTCAAGACTTAGATACGGAATTTGTTTATGAGACAATTCGACCAATTCAGTTAGTGTTTTTCTTCTTCAAAAAAGAATCATCCGTTACATGTTAAAAATCTTAAACAGAGAGTCATGTAGACAATATTTTAAGGAATTGAATATTTACCCCTTCCCTGTTTGTTTATTTACGAATTATGTGTTTATGTATATATAAATAAGAAAAGCATTGACATTAATAAAGATAAGTACAACTATAACACGAGACATGCTGGTGATCTTGTGGTTTGCCAAACTAAAACTAGCCCTGAATGCTCCTTGTTGCTTGGGTCCAAATGTTTTAATCGTTTAGTAAACGATGTTAAATACTGTTTATCTGTAAATATTTTTAAACGAAAGTTAAAGCTATATTTGCTCGATAAATGTTTTTACAGTGTCTCGGAGTTTTTAAATTAAAGTTTTAGAATGTTAGATTAAGTCTGTAATGAATCCAGTACATGTATACTGTCTTAATGGAAAAAAAGAGACATATTTCGTATTGTTTTTCAAGTGAATTAATGTATGTTTGTACCATTTCTGGGCTGGTTACTACACGGTTCAGCTTCCTTAACATCACGGAAGAAATATCGCCTTATTCTTCTTCTTCAGAAGTAACTCTGTAACTAAGGATCCTGTGGTTTGTAACATAAGACCATAATTATGATATTTTTTAACATTTATAATAGAACATATTGACTTGATGTTATTCTAACTAGTGAACACTTTATCAACGCAGGCAAATTTATTTTTCATTCAGAAATAGTTACAACTGACATATTATTAGATTCTAAACGTATTATTGTATTTTGAAAGATAATAGCAAGAAAGCAATTTGTCGTTGTTACATAAAAAATCTCTTCAAAGATTATCTATCCGAATCAAGTGATTACCCCGAGGACTAAATGTCTTGTGGTTGGATTTGATTCGTCTCGAGATAGCCATTCACTCCCACACAGAGTTAAACTTCGTCATAAAGAGTTTGTGAAACATGAATTGATATGATATAAGGTTCTGAAATTAGCAGTTAGTTTAATCGCAAGTGGAAAACGCGAATCAAATGTAAATCGGATTTTTCTGAATATGTATACAAGATGTTTATAAAATGCATCTATAAAATGGATTTTTAAACATGTATACAGTGTATTTCTAAAATTCGTCCATCATACAACTTAAGAAGGCGATTCGGCATGATAAAATAACGGTAATAAGGTTTTGTTTCGAATTGTCAATTGTTTTCAACGGTTTTTACACTTTTACGGCCGGTGCTATTATTTTATATACCTATAGTGATTTTCCGGGTTGTTATGCCGTGACCTCGGTAATTGATTTCGGTAATTAAAATGCACATCTCTAGCTTTACCTGGGATTCTTTGACCTGCTCTTGTTGTTCTGGGGCTAGGCTCTGTAGGGGCAGACCCGCTAGCGGTATCGCTAAGCTCGCCCATATATTGACCTTAGCAGTCGTAGTATCAACGACAGGAGGCGAAATGAATATATGGACGAGCCAGAGATACCGATAGCAGTCTTCCCCCCCCCCCACAGAGCCTAACCCAAGTGCAACACGGGCAGGTCAAATAGTCCTAGAAAAAGCAAAGGAAAATCACTATATATCAAATAATTGTTTTCAAGTTTCATGAGTCTGAAGTCTTTTTTAAATAGATATGGTATCATTTCATTATTTTCATTTTTGAATATAATATAAGTGACATTTTGAAATACCTTTGACGTATTCATTTAGGTTTTGTGACGTGTTAGGTAGTATGTCTATAAAGGGTGTAACTTTTTACCTATATAAGGGTCAGTTTTAAGGGCTAACATGTTCAAGTATAGCAGAGCATGTCTTAAATTTTGCGAATCTTTAGAACCGATCTTAACAAGATGAGAAATGTTGCTGAAGATCTTAAGTAACAATGCAGATAATGTGGAAATGAGTTAAATTAGTCGACATTTTCGTAATAAACGGGCAACTGACTTAAAAAAGTTGTTCAACTTAGAACGCCAACTTCAAATGAAATGAGTTTGTTAACAATTAAAAGTTTATTATTGATGCAGATATACTCAAAAATACTCCAATCGCCATTAGTAGTTGAGCAATAATATGGTTAGTTTATACATAATTATTTATAACTGTTTGCAGCTGTAAACAACACAGAAAGTTGCAACCTATTTGCCTTGTATCGTGAAATGCGGTTCCGCCGTTTCCACGACCATGTCTGATCTCGTAAAGGTTCAACCCTATTGACGATAAACAAATGGTGAAAGTTTATAAAAAGCCAGCAGATTTCATAAAAATGATATTTACGAAATTTGTCACAAAACTTAATACTAATTAATTTATTATAATTATTCTTTTAGTAATAAATATTTTCTAGATATAGTTGTTTGCCGATTCAGGCTTGTCTATATCGACTTAAGAAACTGGCACTCAGTTCTTTTCCTGTTTTCAGATTGACCTATATTTTGTTTTTACAGCAACGGCAGCGAAAAACTCGTTTCACTCTAGAGATTAATACAACACAAAAACAGAAAATGTCCGATATCCCTGTGGTCAAAGTATTTCATACTTTATTTTGCACTGAATCTTTCCACAGCTTTTCCAGATTAAATCTTACTTCGCAGAGTCTGGAAAGTTCCGAATAAAACTTATCAATTTAATAAACCAATTTCCCCTGTGTGTCACTCGCTTTCAGTAACAATTTCTATAACTCACAGTGGACTTTAAAATTGGGGTTGTGTACCATACTGAATTCTTAACTACAAACAAATTGAATAACATCAACACAATCCCCTGTAAATTCTGAAGGCTTTTGTATCATTTGTATAATTGATTGATGTAGTGACCCACATAAGGGATTGTTATTGAGTTACAGCGTTGTAATGCACAGGTACAATAGAATTGTAAGTTTAAGATTAAGGTCGCCGTATTTCTCGCCGGAAAATGATCAAATTGGTGGTGTTTTTAGGTACTGAAATCTCAAAAATAAATCACGTAGAGCAAAAGTAATATCAAAATAAAATTATTGATGTTTTGTTTATACACTTTTACTATTTAAACTCTCCTCAAACAATATAATAACTTTTAAAATGCATTTGTATGACACACATTATTTCGCTATTCTAACCCCACATTTTAACAATTATTTTCACATACTTATAAACAAAAGTGAACAATCTTATATGCAGAACTATGTAAGTATATGTTATAACAATGTTTACATCTATAGTTGAATTTAAAAAATACGTATTTTGAAAGATTTCAGTACCTAAAAACTTGCTGGACAGATTGCTTTCTGACGTTATATATTGATTTTACGTCGTTACCTTTGAATATTTGCAGGTGGCATGAAATAACATTCTTGTTATTTGCTAAACTCTATATTATTCAGTTCTTAAATGTCTAAAATTACTTGTATTTGTAGAAAACACTATTTCAAGAATACGGCGCCCTTAACTGCAGAGATGGATCGTCGGCAAAGACAGGGTAGGCAGTCTGAGACTAAAAATAATTTTTTATATACTCTAGTCTATGCCACTAAAATAAAATCTATTTTTTAATAATTAATGTTAATTATAGTGTAACAAAAAATATCAATTTCACTTGTAATTGTCAGATATTACATATAACGCAGTAAACAAATATAATAAGGATTAATTATGACGGGTAGCTAAGTTACTAACTAAAAAACGAAGAGCAGCAAGTGAGGTACTATGCAGCTGTCAGCTAGTTAAGTATGACCGCCCGCTTCCATACAAGTATTATATAATGTGTCCCACTTTTCATGGAATCACCCTGGTATCTCGCTCACCTGATATCCGAATACTTTTAAACTTTGGTGGTGAATATATACCTATAAAGTGAGTCTTTAGACGTAGCCATATTTAATTAAAATCAGAGGCGTCCGATTCTAAGATGGAGAAAAGGGGTCGATTTTTCAAAAAAAAACTATTAGCGATTTTTTTAGAAAAAAACTAGTAAGATATTCTTAATCAGCACCTTTAGAAATCCCCTTGTACAAGTACATCGTTGTGGGTTTAAAGGTGTCTGAGATATGGGCCGTCGCAAAATAGTTTTTTTTTCAACTTAAATTAATTTGAGAGCTGACTATTTTGGGGAATTAAAACCTACTACTTATATGAGAGACTGCAAGAATAGAATTTATTTAATATGCAGTTTAACCATATTATATCATCCTGAATTGAGAAACTTAATTCCATCATTTTTATTTAATCAAGTGTTGCAATTTTACTTAGTGCAAAATTATTACGTACTATCAGTATAACTATAATATTGTAATCTCTACGTTGACTTAGACTTAAAATACGTCACGTAGAAAAACAAACTTTATTGTCACCACGTAATTCACAACTTCAATCAACTCAAAATGTCAAATCTTTACTTTGACATTTCTGTCATGCGTACCTATTCGACTTCTGACCATAAACTGACATAAACTGAACTATAGCGGTGAAACCAATCCACTTATAATTTTAGGATTCTCGAAGTTTTCGCGGTATCGAGAACGTGTCAGGAACTAAATCGAATATAACCTGGAATGTTCTAGAAAACGTCAAAATATAGGTATTGCAAAAATTATAAGTTCTAACGCAAACAGGAACATAATTAACAAACTAAAAAGTTAAATGAACTTCCGTAACAATATACTTACATCAAATATATTATCTTAAACTAAATAAAATTATTTCGCTTTAAGAAATCTTGACTGAACCAGTTTTTTAATTCTAAATTTAGTCATAACAAAACGATTTGGTACTGATATGTACACTCGGCGCAACATATAGCTTTACACCTTAAAAGAAATCCTACTTTTAAAGAATTGTGAGAAGCATCAATGATTAGGATGTGTCATATTGGGCATATGTATGACACGTGTATAAATAAGCGGTTAAGCAAAATATGATTTAGATTGAAAACCATGTTGTAGCGTGGTGTGACATGGCATATTAGTTTTTTTTCAAAATAATCTCTTTTTTCGGTACATATAAGGTAGTAAATTATATTTTTTTATTTCAATTTACAATTTGTAACTATTTTCGTGCTTTCTCTATATCATTCACATATTTCATTATAATTAGTGAATGTAACTTTACTGTGAGTAAATTACAGTAAGATTCCAATTCATTGTGTTATTCAATACAAATTTTCCAATCGATTAACTCGAATCGAATAAATTGATATTACCAACTATATAAATCAAAACTAGACGGTTAGAGTATTTTAAATCAAAATTGCTTTGTGTTCATCTCAGCGGCAATGATTTCCAAGATTAATAATAATTTATTGTTGTTAAAGTGGTATCTTCTTCTCGTAATATAAGCTTCCTTACACATTATCTGTATGAGTTTGCAATATTTTCTTTAAAGTGTTGACTTTTGCCAAGAATATTAAATTATCTACATCTCATGTTAAAACAAAAGGAAGTCGTATATTGCTTTCTTTGTGAGCTCTTGCCCCGGAGTTCAACGCATCCTGAGTTTCCAACTCAGTTATTAAATTAATTATGTAAACACGCTTTCTTGATAAAGTTAACAGGTCACCACTCTGGAAAGTAAAGTAAATGCCGGCTGTTCTTAATCTTTAGCAACCAAATGACAAATTGGATAAATTGCTAGCATTTAAAAAGTTGTGCTATTTTCATCGAGAAATTGTTTGAGAGAATACTAGTAAAAGTCTATATAGGGTATCCCAGTTCTAATCTACGAAACTGAAGTAATTATAGATAGGTAATTTTGAAAGGTGCATTAAATATTATTTCAAGTCAATTTGCTTTAGAGCTGTTAGTTTCAGAGAACATAAATTTTCTGATACATATCCTGTAAACCTAATTGTTTTGTAAGTAGATATGTATCTCGTATGTATCTATACCTTATTTCTATCTATGTTTATACAGGGTGAACCTTAAATAAGTACAAATATTTTAACTGCTGGTGTAGTTCGTCATATAGATCAGTCTAGTGAAAGCCATTTTTAAAAATTTCTAATATTTACGGAGATATTATTTTTTAAAAATACCCACATTTTGAGGACCGCTATCTTAGCTAACCTAATGAACCATATGATTTGTTGCGAGGTTGCCATATCTTTCTAATATAAATATTACGTTTCCCTTAACGTAATAGTAAAGTAATACGGTTAATTCTATTTTAAAAATACTTGTTTGAAGCATAAGTACAGTAAAGTTGGGTATGTAGTATGATACGCAGCAATATTAACATACATTTTAACTGCTTAACTGACCTTACTATAAACGATTAAAAATTAAAGTTAATTGCAAGTTAAATACTACCGTAAAGTATTTAGGAAGATATTACGTGATATTACTATGTCCAATGTTCAAAACTTATACATAAACGTGCACACAAGCTTACCTGTTTGTTAAAAAATTAACTATTTAATCAGTAATCCATATTTCACAAGTTAAATGCCATTGTACACTGTTAGAAAGAGACACAAGACACAATTTCCTTAAATTATTTTATAAATAATAACGAAAAACTATGATTTTCACACAACATAGTAAGTTTCTTCAAGCAAAGACATTTGTGTAACACTGGCAACACTGTGAACTACACGTTCAATCTGAAGCGCTATGACTCGTAAATGTATGAAAGTCAGCGGTCCTCAACAAGTTTTCTACAGAAAAATTACAAAATTTATTTAAAATTTCACTTTTTTATTTCTCATTTTTTTGTAAAAAAACTATTAACTATGTGTTCTACACAGTGAACTATACTGCTGGTTAAAATATTTGTACTTATTTAAGGTTCACCCTGTATAAACCTATTTTGTTCTGTATATTCATAAATAGTATCATCAAATTCAATGAATATCTTTCTTGAGAAAACCTTGAACGTAGAAACTATTCAAAAACAGTCTGCTTGAAAATCTTATTTACTCTTTTATTTTGAAAGATTAGAACTCACTTCCTATATACAGTATGTCCGCGGTTAGGGTGAATAAGAGGAAAATAATAAAATTCTGGTATACAAACTAATTCACAACCACACTTTAGAGGAAGCTGATGAAGTAAAACGTCCCGATTTGTGTATGGATGGCAGGTATGGGACATAATTTCCATCAACTGCTACCTTAATAATGCTCCAAACGTTTTTTATGAATAAATTGGACAATTTACCACTAGCCTACCGAAATTGTTTTTATTTTCAGCATAACGGTTGTTCGGCGCATTTTGCTGTAACTGTTAGGACCTGGTTACAGAACACATTTCCCAATCGCTGGATTGGTTGGCATGCTCCATATCAATAGCCCCCGCGATGTCCAGACTTAACAATCATGGACGTTTGTTTATTGTGTATTGTGTATAACAGGCCTTTGGACAATAACATCTAGCAAATAAAAGAACGTATTAGAAATGTTGTACAGTCCATATCTTTAGACGAGATTAAACGCAGCTACAATGAATTGCTTGCACGCCTTCAAATTTGTGCGAACGTTTTATTATTGTACATAATTTTTTTTCCAAATTTATTAAATTCTGTAAAAAAAATCAATTTTGTGTGCGAATTTATTTTATTTAAAAACTCAAGTAACCTTTTTCGCACGAATTTTGCACAATGTCACTTCAAAAATATTAAAAATAAGGGTAGTTTACTCATGGCATTTTCATATTCTTATATCTTTTGGACATGAAATGTTAAGTTTCACCATGGCAACATCATTTTGAAATCAAACAAAATTTTTTATCGAGTGTGCCTTTTTTCCGTAAAATTTAAAATAAAAAAGTTTTTCCTCTTATTCTTTCTAACCGCGGACATACTGTATAGAAACGAATGTTCATTACTCCTTATTAATTTGATATTTGTATGTATATTTTCCCTGAATTATTCGCTACCCATATATTGATGTGATTTTATTTTTAAGTAAGTACACCTTTTTTTAATGGTAAAGAATTCTAGAAAATTTTAAAACTCAGACTATATCACAAAAATAATAATACATCATTGCCTTAATAATATACTCGCGACAAGAATTCAGACGACTTGTCATACGAACAAATGAACAATTCATTATATTTTCATCAAGAAACTGCAACTGATAGTAATAAAACTATATACTACACTAAAAGTTTGCATCATATATTGCACTAAATTGCAATAAAACATTGTTTTTAACACGACCAAATATCGAAAATTACGTTGACAATAAAAACAAATGTGTAACGTCAGCCGTGACGTAAGACGTCTGAATTCTTGATTCGAGTATACCTAGCCTAGAGTATAACCGTAGTTGCATAAGAAATTTTAATTTTTATACCGTTTATTTTAGTATATTATTTTTATTTTATATAAAATGCTTTTGTTGTTTTTCAACGACTACATTTAAAACCTGGTTCATGGTTGGGCTCAGGAAAATGCCTATACAACTTATTTAAATTAGTGTATCTAATTCAAACATACTCAGCCTGCTATGTTACATGATTGCATGTTTTATTTCAGTATTCAAATGCAAGTAATGTCGAACTTTGCCCGCGAGTGAAGCGGAAAAAATCCTCATATATTATTAAAACTCAATTATGGCGGTAATTGCTGCAAAAATAATGGTCTAAATACAATTTTACTTTTACTTATGCATAAAGATAGAAACACATTGAAACAAGTTATTCTTGGTTATGGAACTTGTTTGAGGCCGAACAACAAATGAATCATTGGTGCAAAATGGTAGACAAAATTTCCTGATGAGCAACGTAAAAAATATGCAAAATTCGCCAAGAGCCATTCAGTCATAAAATATATTTGTTAGAAAAAGCTTTTATAGGCAGTTGTAGTTTCTTAGAAACCTGCTTCACTTTTCCACATAATCGTCCTTCACTTCTAAACACTTTTTACAATTGCATTGTAGGCAGGTAGACCGTAGACCAGCTATATTTGGGGAGAGTATTAGCACCCTCTCTGTGAGTGTGGTAGAGTGCAAGAATATTGGTTTAGATCAATGTCAGAGAATGATACCGGTTGACATTTGACTACCCCCCTAATTAATGTGATTTTCCAGGTTTCCTTCTTTCTTGCACTGAATGGTGGTTAAGACCTACCAACGTAAGTCATTCCTGGGCGCCAATGCGGTCTGCATATTAATAATATGCCGCCCCCTCCCTCGCACAAGTCTCCGACTTCTATGTTAATCCCCGTAAATAGAATGAGGGGCAGAGATATATATTATCTCATTTCTGCTTACTCTGCTTACAAGTTTTTAGCCTGGAAGTTGCCAACAGAGGTGTTAAGTTTCTCGTCATCTTCAAACCGTTGTCCACCAAGCCATAGCTTCAATTGCAAGAAGAAATAATAGTGAGTGCCAGGTCGCAACTGTAAGATGGGTAGTTGAAAAGATCCCAACGGAAATCCTTAATATTGTTCTTCATACCATCACCATCTTCAAACCGCCGCATGCTTTGTTTTGCGCAAGGTTAAGTTTTACAGTGAACCAATTTCCAGTGTCGTGCCGAATTGTATTTTTAAATCGTTTTCGAATTGGCCTTTTTGATTTTTTTTTTTACAAAATTGTAGGTACTTGTAAGAGTTTCTTGCACAAACTTTGTTTAGATAAGTTATGAGTATATTAATAATAACAATAAAATCTCCACCCTAACCATCATTCAGTGCAGGTATAAGGGGAACCTAGAAAACCTTATTAATTAGGGGGATCGTCAAACGCCAACCAGTATCAATCTCTCATATTGATCCAAGCCAACGCTGTTCCATCCTACCATACCCTCAAAGAGAGTGCTAATCCTTTTCACAAATTTAGCGGATCTACGGTGTACCGACCGCAGTAGGTATTACTTCTCTTTAACATCTATATTAATAACTTATTTAGTATAAATACTTGTGCATCTATAATTGGCTTTGCTGATGGCACATCGGTTCTATATGTTGGCGATACTTGGACATTAATTATTAATAACATGGAAAATGATTTTAAACACATAAAAAATTGGTTTGATTCTAAACAATTAACTATTAAGTTTTCAAAAACAATGTTTCTACCATTTTCGCCTAGTAATGTTAGACTCCCACAATCATAAATTGTGATGGAAACGTAATAGAGATCCCTCCCACAAGTAAATTTAAATACCTAGGAATATTGTTTGATAGTACGATGAAATGGAGTGTACATATTAATGAACTTGTAATTAAAATTAGATGTCTTTTATCCAAATTTAAATATTTGAAACATATTTTGAACATTGAACATCTCATGGTACTTTATTATGCTTTAGTGGAATCTCAGTTAAGATACGGGATCATTGCTTGGGGTGGGGCTTATAATAATGTAATAAGGAATCTTGAAGTAATACAAAAATGGATTTTAAAAATTATATACCAAAAAGAAATTACTTACCCCAGTGACGATCTCTATAAACTGTCAAGATATTCGGCAAATATTTACCTTAAGTGTAGTTATAGAACAAAAAAAAAGACGCCAACAAGATTAACATTGTTCATAAGTATCCAACAAAGAGATGGGTTTATGGATACCTTTTACTAATAAAACGGTTATACAAAGGTCTGCTTATTTCCTTGGTCCAAAAATATATAATGAAGTTCCAAATAATTTAAAACTAATAAATTCTTTTGCAATGTTTAAAACTCGCATTAAAAAATGGCTATTAAATACACCACGTATTTTTTGCTATAAATTAATTGCACTTAACTTAAACTGAAATATATATATTTTTGTTTTTATTTCTTGTCTCATATTTGTGTCTAATTATCAGGAAAGTTTTCATAATTTTTAATAACAACAACAACTCAATAACTGTTAAATGAAAGAGAGTTAAGTATAATTCCCTTAACAAGTTTTGCTTTTGGGGTTTTTGCAACGCTCTTATATTAGTTATTGCATACGTTATATGTCACTACAGACAATCTTTTTGTCTTTGTGATATTTTTATTTGCACAGGTATTTATAAAAGTGAAAATTAAGTCCTACTGTACATTTTGAGCAAATTTTGTTACTCAATGGATTATTGTATTGTTTAAAAAAATATTTCTTTATGTTAATGTAAGTTGATGTACCTATTAGTAGATTTATCGCATTTAACTAAAATCAATTTTTTTGTTACTGTAATTTGTATTGTGTGTAAATAAATATTATTATTATTATTCTTTATTTACTATTTCCAATTTTTATGAAGTAACAAAATCTATTTCTCAGATTTATCACGTTTTCTTTATTTCAACAAACTCAGTTTAACTAAGTCAATTATATGGGTTAGTTTAACAATATAATTTGTTGTTTAAAACCATCTTTAACTAGTACTGATAAATTTGTTAAAATATTGTATTTTATTCAACAAACATATCTCTTAAATAAAATTACAACGAAATATTTTGTTATCTAGAACAATAATTTTGTAGCATGTAACATTAATGAAGCAAGTATGTTAATAATCAAAGTAATTATTTATTTCACTTAACTATAAATTTATTGTGGATATGCGACATTTAGTATTTAAGTTAAGTTTTTTCTATATGCACGCATAATTATAGACAAAATATTTATTTTCGTCCAACAATATTTAATTTCAGGATTATTGTGGTAGCTAAAATTTAATAAAAGTATGTTCACCTCTCTGGAAGTACAAAATTATAAAATATCTAGACAGTAAAATGGAACGCGTTCCACTTCGAAGGTAGAAGTTTTCATTTCGCTCAATAACGTGCTCCATATAGAGATCCTGTGAAGTCAACAGCGATTTTCCGTGTAATTTCCGCGAAAGGTCCTAGAGGAGAGCCGCATAAGCGGCCTTTTACAAAGGAAATCCTTATCGGACACACTCCTCAAGTAAGTGGGTCAGGATTTCTTAAGGACTTTTGCCGTTGCAGTCCGGAAAGGATACGAGTAGCACAGCCGATGAATTATTAAGGACGTAGCGTTGAGCTTTCACTGCCCTGAATAGTATACTCCCCGGAGGGTAACAAATTGTATCCGAATTTGTATTGTACCTTAACATAACGATACAGTGCAGCCCATTTTGAATTTGTTCTTTTTAGTGAATATAACTGAATATTTAGAGATACAAACCAATCCTCGTCAGCTCGAATCGTATGTTAATAAAAGTGTGTTGTAACAGAAGCTCAAATATGTTGTTAGTTTAGAATCAGTATTCTAACGGCACGTTTACATCTGACATTAATTGTTCGATATTTATGTCGGATGGAAATGGGAGATATGCTTCAAGCGTTTGCAATAAGAATCAACACGATTAGATGCAAATACCTATTCGGAATCGCCCGACAGAAATTACTGTAGCCGTCTACTTTTGTGGTAGTGTCGGCAGCAAATTATAAATATTGAGTGATAAAAAGAAATGGATAAAAGGTGATATGACTATTTTACAAATAAGCGTTTCAAACTAAGCTGGTTTCATCCCCAAAAAATATTAAAATTGCGTCGAATCTTCGACACTGGGTTTGCATATTAATTTATTATAAGCAAGTAATTTTTTCGTCTAAAAATCAACTCTCAAATCTACTTTCAATGCTTTTTCGTTCTCTGTCTGACAAAAATTGTGTTTGATGTAAACAGCGGAAAGTTTTCTGTCAGAACTATATGTTTCAAGCATCTACGATATGTATCGACACATCTATACGATTAGATGTAAACATGTATTATATTCATGTTCAGACTCGCCTGACAGATATTGCTCTAGTTGACTAGTCGTCTACTTTTGTGATAGTGTCGGCACCAATTCAAAATCAATGGAGAAAAAGAGTGGGTAGAAAGCAATATTGATGAACTGTGGATGTTAAAAGTAAGTCTTATACAGATAAGAGTCCAAAGAAAAATTCTTAACGTTAGAAATTTTAAAGTATAACAATGTTTGGAAAATAAACATGGAAGGGGTGTTTTAATTCACCCCCTTATAACAAATCAGAAATTTAGAAAATACGCCAGTAAAATATCTTTATATAAGTAAGTGTTCCTGCTGAAATTTGTTTGTTTATATTCAATAGTTTTTGAGAAAATGTTTGTGGGAACAAATGACCATTGATCTGAAAAATAAATATGTTTTAGTACCATTCAAATTCAATGTTTTGCTCAACTTAAACATGGTAGTGTCTGTATTTTTTCTCAAAATAACTTACCTAACGTAGCAGGTGTCTACATTTAGTTATTGGTTACTCAATGTTAGTCCTGATTAAGACCACAACAAGGTGCTATACACTATACTGTGGATACTAGTAAAAGTTTCGACCTGAAGCGTCATCGGTGATTGCGTTATTTTCAAATACGGAATTTTAGAAAACAACTACCCTGAAGGTTAATGTCTCGACCAGCATTGAATTACGTCCGAAAACGTATATTAAACATTCACGGTTAGTCGTCAGCGGCGCTATCAAACATACACCGGTTTTGAGCTTCTTAACACTTATCAGAATGCTGTAGGTGAGACAACTGACGATCAATCCTGGCTGTTCATGTTCTGTCATATTTAACAAAAGGGTATAAGTAAGCACGTGTCTACATCTAGACATCACTGGCTATTCAATTCTGGATCCGAATACGCCATGGCCGGTCGGTTATGTCTGAACGCGATTAGCTAAGGTTGGTCTTCGGTAGCCTCACCTATACTACGCTGATGAGAGCTCTCAAGTTAGAAATTTTTGTAATTTCGACTTCAATATTACTGAATTTTAACAGTTGTGTAATTACTAAATTTACTATTAACGAAAATAGGTTTCTACTTTTATATTTTTACTATTTTGCTATAAAATTGTTTCAATTAAACTTACATTTATAAATGAGTAATAATTAACTAATAAAACATGTACATTTAATTTAAGCAACTTATTTTCTTAGCATAGCAAAATGCATTAACAGTTTGAAATCGAATTGTTTCCTCTGAAACGGTACATAAAATGGCTTTAATTCTAGCAAAGAAACTGGATTTCTGGATCGAGGATATCTGGTGAGCGTGGAATATTTAAATATAGACGTACTTAATTCCAAGGATTCTAATTATTAAAGATAAGTTAATTGCAACGAATGCAAATTGTTTTGTACGACTCTGAGCACCGCACAAAAATTAAAAATAAACTTACCCGGAATATGGAATGAAATTGAAAATATAGTTTTAATGTTACACCTTTATATTCTACGGTTTAGTTTACAGTAAATTTAATGGCACGTACCAGATTACCTATTGTTGTCAGTGCCGGATATTAAAAATGAGAAGCTTCTGCTTAGTTGAGGTAATCTGGAATATAGTTACATGGCGAATTGTTTTTGAAGCAAGTTTCATTGCAGTTTAAAAGAAAACAGCTTGTTTTCAGATGTCGTAAGCTTTGATTTTTCATTGTACTCGTCATGTTACCAAAATATCTAAAATCGTTTGCATATATTATTAAGCAATATACTCTCCACCACAAGTTCTCAGTTCCCAGAAAAATAATAAAGAAAGTTAACAAAACAACTGAGAAGATAATATCTGATAACATTTTTCTTGAAAGTAGCGCTTTCTTCAGATATACAATGGCATATAATTGTGAGGGAGTAAAGGAAGTTGGGAAAGTTTATATAGGGTATAAATAAATAAGTGTAAAAAAATTAAGGGGATGATTTCCCGTGAAAAAATAAGGTGAGTCATTCATATACCTAGAAAGTTTCATCTGAACATCGCCTATGAAGATACATACCCTGACTACCTTTACATCTTCCATTTTTATCTGCCTCGTATTTCACATCACTAGACGCTATTGGAACGTAAGCGGTTACTTTGCATTTTCTGAATTCCAAATTTACAAAGTTATTATCAATTATTTTCAGAAACAGAGTGTATATAAATTAATAAAATAGTTTACTGCCAATTTATTTTTTTCTATTTACGTTTAAATCTTAGTTATATTTCGGGTCCAGTCCTCAATATTACACAATTGTTTACACTGTAGTACGCGTTTGTTCTACTCCGAGCACAGGGTTTAAAGAGTTTCAAAACCGGTCCTGTCCAACTGGCCTTGATCCCGCCACATTCCGTTGTAGCTTTCATTGTGTTTTTCTGTGCTCCAGCGCGCGGGTCGCCACCATAGAATGGTTTGCTTAACAAGGAGTTCTGCAATTTATTATTGTCGTTTGCAATAATTGTAAGTATATAATACTGTAATATTAACATTTTTAGCATTCTCTTTTAGTCTGCTATGAGTAAACATAAATAAAAGTCTCATAAGAGACAAGAAGCCCATCGCCAAGCGATCGGCTTCCTTACACACAATGGATTCTGTGAATCAAAAAATTATCAGCGAGATAATAAAGGAGTTGGATGAAGTAGTAAAACGGTAGGTATGCTAGTTTCCATTTATTTTCTAGATAGGTCGAGGGCCATATTGCCGGCAACAAAGCAAAAGAAGCGCTAGCCGACACACGTTGTCTAGTCACGCAGACGAAATTGTACAGGACCGGCTGGCAGCATGGATTTTAATCTAGACACTGATGCATGTAGCATCTATTCTGCTAATAAAGTGAACGAAGAACCAGGTGTACTGGTTATTCGCAACAATAATATATTATCATCTTTGCCGGATGATATATATATATATATTACACGATGCATGTGGACGATCGCTTGTCAATTACCCAAGATGGTACAGGGCCCGCTTTAAGAACGGATTTTAATCTAGACACTGATGCATGTAGCATCTATTCTGCTTATAAAGTGAACGAAGAACCGGGTGTACTGGTTATTCGCAACAATAATATATTATCATCTTTGCCGGATGATATATGTATTACACGATGGATGTGGACGATCGCTTGTCAATTACCCAAGATGGTACAGGGCCCGCTTTAAGAACGGATTTTAATCTAGACACTGATGCATGTAGCATCTATTCTGCTTATAAAGTGAACGAAGAACCGGGTGTACTGGTTATTCGCAACAATAATATATTATCATCTTTGCCGGATGATATATGTATTACACGATGGATGTGGACGATCGCTTGTCAATTACCCAAGATGGTACAGGGCCCGCTTTAAGAACGGATTTTAGTCTAGAAACTGTTGCATGTAGGATCTATTCTGCTTATAAAGTGAACGAAGAACCGGGTGTACTGGTTATTCGCAAAAATAATCTATTATCATCTTTGCCGGATGATATATGTATTACACGATGCATGTGGACGATCGCTTGTCAATTACCCAAGATGGTACAGGGCCCGCTTTAAGAACGGATTTTAATCTAGACACTGATGCATGTAGCATCTATTCTACTAATAAAGTGAACGAAGAACTGGGTGTACTGGTTATTCGCAACAATAAGATATTATCATCTTTGTCGGATGATATATATATATATATATATATATATATATAACACGATGCATGTGGACGATCGCTTGTTAATTACCCAAGATGGTACAGGGCCCGCTTTAAGCGCGGATTTTAATCTAGACACTGATGCATGTAGCATCTATTCTGCTAATAAATAAAGTGAAAGAACCAGGTGCACTGGTTATTCACAACAATGAGATATTACAATCTTTGTCGAACGATATTCTCAATATCACACAATGTACGTGGACGATCGCTTGTCAATTATCCAAGATTGTACATGACCGGCTTTAATCTCGAATTTTAATCTAGATACTGATGCATGTAGCATCTATTGTACTAATAAATAAAGTGAATGAAGAACCAGGTGTACTGGCTATTCACAACGATGAGATATTACCATCCTTGTTGGATGATATTCTCAATATCATGGAGACAATCCCAAAAAGACAAAGATACCGATTTTTCATTACATAAATAAATCATCCTAAGATGGCGAGCTATTCTTTATAAAGGACTTAAAAGAAAGACCCTGTAGGTCTTCTCGGTAATTATAAAATTTCAATAAACTTTACAAATGTAATTTCTCCCAAATTAAAGCAGGAGATAATGATCGCCTCATAAAAATACTACCCCATTACTGATTGATTCATCTCATGTAGAGATTCAGAATCAACTAAGGAAAGGGTTATGTACTTTGAGCAAAAGTGTTTCCACTGTTCTAAATAATCTGTAAAAAAAAAAAACTGATTTGCTTGCATCCTTATGGGATTTAGGGAGAATTTTTTTTTATCGTGTTTCTACGACGAAGGACGTAATAATACCGACATTAAAAAATATCAAGATTATTTCTGATGCGTGCTTACCTCAGCTGAATATCCTTTTGGGTCAGTTCAGTCTGGGAAATTAAAGTTTGTGAAAACCTTATAAAACGTTAGCAAAGAATTTCCAGCACCTCCAATTATTCTGCCATTCTAAGAAAAAGGGGCACCACTGTTAATAGTTTTCCCACAAAAAATCGTGTTTAAAATGCTCAACACCCGGCATGTCAAGCGGGGCGGGGGTTGTAACCAATAATTAAAAAGCACATTTGCGATAGAAGTAGAAATAGAATCAGTAAGTATTCTTTTCTATGCAGATCGTTTACAAATATTTTAATGACCAATGGCTAACCAGGTGTGACAGTTCGATTGTCTTGGATTCGTTGCTAGGATATAAATTACCTTTTCTCGACATACCTGTTCAGCTTCAAGCAACTTTATGCTTGAAGAAAAAAGAATTGAACAAATAAAAAATTTGCAAATCTTGTTCCTGGTCAACTCGTGCCTAATATATTATTAGCGGGTTAGCCATTTCAAATGGAGGACACCCGGACAGTAGTTCGGCTTGGAGTTCCAATTAGCAATTTAGGCAGCAAAAATGGATCTCAAAGATGCCTATTCATTAAGAACACAGGAAACCCTGCGATTCGAATTTGATGCACATCTTTACGAATTTGCTTGTCTGTCATTTAGCTATCATCAGCGTCATTTACCTTTACTAAACCTACGAAACCTGTTGTACAGACTACATTCTCAAGGAATAACATGCATCAACAGGTTTCGTTGATTTTCTGCTTTTGGGTGGAAACAAAGAGAAATATCGTAGGCATGTGCAATTTACTATTTCTTTATTAAACCCTCATGAATAGGCGTAAGTTTTGGAGTTCCTTTCGATTCGAAAGGAACAAAATTAGAAAGTTTAGAAAACTGTCCTGACAAATTAAAAAAATTAATTGTCAAATTTAATGGCTTGCTAACCTATGCTTGGCTCGCTGTGAAGTCTAGCTTCATGTACACAGAAAATTATATCATTCAAAATATATAACCTAAAAGCTAACCTTGGAAATTATTCAACAATAATGCCTATTTCTGAGATATAATTTTAGATTTGCAGTGGTGGCTAGAACAGTTACACTTGTTGCAATGATCTAGTGACGCCAGTTTATCTGATTGCTGCAGATATAGCGCACACGGATGGTGGACTTTAGTTCGTGCAGTTAAAAATGAGTTCTTGGAATTTCAAGATATATTTTTTGAACTGAAATGTTTTTGCCGACAATATGCGGCTATATGGGAAATTGTTAGATTCTAACAAGAATTGACAATACAACATGTCATGTCAACAACATGTGTAGTGTATCAAACTAAATGCCTTATTAAGAATATATCTGACAATGAGGCGAAGCCAGCAGTTTGCGGATATTTGCATCTTACATTTACTCTCGTGATAATATCTGAGACTGAGTGATCTATTCATTCAGAGATTTTCAATGATATTTCGAGTCGGATTATAGAAATTGATTTATTAGCTTCAAGCAATAATTATAAATATTCAAGATATATCTCCTGGCTATGGGATCCTGGACTAAAAGCCAGATGTATTTACAGTTAATTAGAAAATTTCGGTTTGTATGCCATCATTTTGCATTTATTCTACGAGTATTGTAGAATTTTTACGGAAAACTTGACAGGTATCCTTATCGTTCCCCGTGGAAATGGCAATTTATTGTTCACAAAACTAGTAATTACCGATCTTTTAGTTTTTGATCCGAAAGTGGTCTTGTATTGTGTCCTGTTTGGCGAAACAGTGCTCAACTTACCTTGAGTGGCACTGTCATTCATTACTTCAAAAAAACTAGAAGACAATCAACACATCAAAAGATTCTCGAAAGATGTTTCTAGACATTGACCACCCTGGTATAATTTTACATTCAATCTACAGCAGATGCTGAAATACTGAGAGGATTCCTGTGAATCTACCCTCGAATTTCTTTCGAGTAAGTTAGTAATCATATTGGCTCTCACGTAAGGCGAAATCATTTGCTTCAATATTGACAATACTCATCCCAGACTAAGTTAAAACATCGAGTCCTAATTCATCTCAGCCTTGCTTAGGGTTACCTTAGCTAACCCCAACTTATGTGTATAAACGTCAATTGAGAAATACCTGACTGTTACACAAACCCTACATAACAGCTTTGATTTACATTAGATGTACTAATGTTACATTTTCTTCCTTCCTAGTTTATAATAACTTACATGTAAAGTTGCATTTCAGTTATTGTTAATGTATGAAATCAACACTTTGTGGTGTTTGTGGCTTATTAAATTAAACAAAGCCACTACACTTATTACTAAGTTTTACGGCAAATTTCTTTAAACATCTACAGTGTAAACAATTGTGTAATATTGAGGACTGGACCCGAAATATAATTTACTGATCAAAAGAACTTACCTGAAGTTCGATCATAATTATATGAGGGTCCAGTCCGAAAATATTACACACCCGCCCGTCCCTTAGTTTCCCTGCCGTAAAACATAAACACTTTAAACAATGAAAGCTACAACGGAATGTGGCGGGATCAAGGCCAGTTGGACAGGACCGGTTTTGAAACTCTTTAAACCCTGTGCTCGGAGTAGAACAAACGCGTACTACAGTATAAACAATTGTGTAATATTTTCGGACTGGACCCTCATATAATTATGATCGAACTTCAAGTAAGTTCTTTTGATCAGTAAATTTATTTATATAAAATAATATGATTTAGGGCATCATAGAAACTAGTGTTGGTGTAGGCCGCATTGGAGCATTATTACGGGAGTTACTTTGACACTAGTTTCAGGATAGCTAAAGCCTCTTAACTGTATGTATTTAGTAATAACATAAATGATAAAGTTGTTATAAAAGGGCAATACATACTTATTAAATTAAATTAAATGAAGTTTTTTTTACGTAATGTTCAATACAGCTTTATTTAGAAAGTGAGACAAATTTCTACATCGTTCTCATGTACTGTTTGGTTTTTGAGAATTTAATCAAGACGATCCCCAGTTAGTCAAAAATGCGATACGAGAATGATAGATAACGCTATACACATGTGTATGTATGAGCATTATGTATACGAACCGCATAAACCTCAGACAACTTCAAATACGGGCGTGCAGCAGCAGATGAAGTTCCCTCAGATGTTGGCTAATCAACCGACAAATTGAACTCGTCTCGGCGGCAACAGCGGACACTGTAACACACGACGACGCCATGTATTTTAATCCGGTACATGGCGTAGTTCTCGTTTTAGTAGCGACCAATATGTCTGCGATGGAATTTACTAAAACATGAACATTTCTTCCTGACATGACGTTAATCTTTGTGACCCGTATCCTGCAGGTTGACGGCATGTCGATGTCAGCATCAATGCCGCAGTTAGGTAAAATGAAAATTTATTATGAAACTGAAATTATTACTAAAGCTAGGGCAGCTGCTTAGTAACAATGAAATATATAACAATTTATGTTGAAAATTGAAAGTCGTTAACGACGATCTTGGTATGAAGGAAGAAAAAATGAAAAGTTGTGTTTAGGGTGATTTATATTAATCTTTTCTATCAAACAATAATTATGTATTTTTACTTGCTGAAGCTGACTGTAGGGTTCGTTGATAAGTAAGTGGTGATTTTGGTATCGCTGGATTAGAACCATACATTTATGTTTTCGAAGTTGGATCCGAATTCGGGAATTTAAAACCAGATTCAATTAATCCTATCAGGATATATATCTCCAAGGTTATTTTAAGGTTAAATCGAAAATAAATGTTCAAATGAACACAATCATGGTCTTGAACAACCTCAAAACTCTAAGACCCAATAACGTCCATAACCTCACAATACTGTAACCTGTTTCCAAATCTTGCCGGTTTCAATGGAGTACAACGTGAAAGATTTCATCAGGACTTGAGTTAAGCAGAACAACTTTACTGTAACAGATGCCAAAGAACATTAGCCAGGTACGCGAGCTTGGGTAATTGAATTACATGTTTAGTGAAAAGACCAGACTTGTCAACAAGCATAAAATTATAATAATTCAAGTATAATTGTCGAGTATGAGACACACTGGGTCGCCACTGTAGCTATTAAAAGAAGTTTATGGTTCTATTTCGAACTTTCACACACAGCAATAGTTTGTACAAAATTGAAAGTTATCCATAAACCACAGACGTAGGGGTTCTATAAAAATAAATAAAAATATTGTAAAGTAGGGATTTAAAATTTTATAGAGACAAGTACGCTCACCAGGATACAAGGAAACAGGCCAGTAGAAATTAAGCAAATTAGGAATCTAGAAGGTGGAATCGACGATCTCTGGAAGTACCTTAGGACAGCTAGTTCCTCTATGGGGTCCAGACAGTTCCGTACTTCAGTACTACAGAGTTCGGTCAAATTAGTTGTAATTGTTGCATATTAAAGTTAAATTCATAAATTTAGTGGGATAGGCCATTCAACATTATCTTGATGTATACAAACTAAAGGTTTGTAAAGTCTCCGCTTTCATATTTGTTTATCACAGTTATTTTCTTTATTTTGTTAACACTTTATCTTTTGTTATTATATAACGGCCCTAGTCCCTATTGTTATTGTAAATTTTTATTAATTATTTATTAATTATTAATAGTATGAAACTCATTGTCAAAATTAGCTTAATCTGAAGACCACTGTGGTTTAGCTAGTTTATTCTTTGAGGTAATGAAATGAAAAATTTCTTTAACTATTTGTTTTTAACGGCTACTTTTTTACCGCTTGCTTCAAATATAAACTTTTATGTTCAGCTTCATGATTTACATCAATGTCTGACAAATCCTATTCGGCCATGTTCATGACGTCTATACAGGCGAGATATTGGTGATTACAATGTAAAAATAAATAAAATTAATGGACTACCTGCTAATTTGCACATTACATTGTAGACCAAATTACATTTACAATATTATCTGGTCCTAATAAATCAAAAATCAGTAGAGTAATACAGTTTCAGAATACAGGCACTTACTTCTGCTACCTACACCACTGTACCGTTTCGCTTTCGACAACTAACAGTATCCTGCTTACGACACTTCTGCAAAACTTATCTTTACTCAAACTGTGATACATGTTGCTGGAAAAATAAGAATGAGGAAATATTGATAAGATGACAAATCTGATGAACAATGTTCGATAATAATAAAAATAATAATAATATCTCTACCCCTCATTCTAATCACGAAGATTAGCCCAGAAGTCGAAGACTTGTGTGGGAGAGAAGGCGGCGTATTATTATTAAGCAGACCGCATTTGCGCTCAGTAACGACATATGTTGGTAGGCCCTAACCACCATTCAGTGTAGGAATGAGGGAAAACTCATTAATTAGGAGGGTAGTCAAACGTCAACCGGCATCTCTTACATTCACCCAAGCCAACATTCTTCCACCCTCACTATCGCACATTTTCAAAGATTTCATTTGTAAAACGCAAAAATGTTGGGAATTTATAAGTCAGTAAAGTAAGATATTAGTCCCGTAACCATTTTATATCATAACTTGCGTAGACCAAATGAATAATCCAAGTTTTCGATCTTGAGCGCCAAACGCAACATTGTCAAAAACCCAAAAAACACGACATTTTCCACCTTTCTGGAAGGAGGCCAGCTCGGGACGAAAAGTAGAGGAGTGGGAATCGGCGAGCTGTCAGTGACGGACGCTCTCCAGCATTTTATTTTATTCATATTGTACCATCACATATGATGATATACCCAGTTATCATACAAAATAAAACAAATCTATACAGTCCACTTGCCAATTCATTCAAATCACATCATATCAACAACAACTATGAGTACGTTTTCAAAGTAGACTAAATTTGAGTCTAGAACCGTCTCTGTAAACCCAATAGTTTCTGAAATACGGCTTTTCAAAGTTTACCAATTTTTTCAAACAATTTTTTAGCAATATTTTGTTGTTTTATAGGCATTTCGACCTTGTAAGCCTATTTTCTTCAGAAAATGGCCCCCTTCCCATATTTCAATGGACGCTGGAATAGATTTGATGGAATCTACATATCGTCGTCTTTCTAACTAAAAACAGCTTTTTTGCAAAAAAGATAAATACGTAGATAGGACAGGTAGCATTTACCGTGACCGAAGCGGTAATTATTGTTATGTTATGAATTAAAAATATAGAATTAGGAACATAAACATATAAACAATGAAAAACATTCGTAATTTATTATATTTAATATGTTGCGTTATAAAATTTTATCCAAAAATTAGATTTTCTAAAATTATCTTATATGCCCTTTATTTAAAAAAGCAGTGGCTCTAGTGCTTGGACATACGTTTATTGAGAAATCCCACTCATTTTCTTTATTAGTTCTAACAATATTGTCATGTCTTTTTGAAACATCCTGTATAAAAGCAGTCAAGTTACATACGTAAAACTTCTTCCTACAATTTGTTTCATATTGAGAAGTTCTACCGGCAAATCTAGTTGTAACAAATATAATTATAGACATTAAAACTTTTGCTTCAACTTTTCTCTTCAGAGTTTTGGAAAAATATATTGGAGAGTAAACTTTGGCAAATAACATTAATAATGGGGTCGCTTTCTTCTTCTAGTGTTTCATTAACTTATATTGAGTAGCGTTAAATATATTTATTAGATTTATCCAATGGAGAGTATACAGAATGTGTCGAATGTATACAGGATGTCCGGAAATTAATGAGACCCAGCTTAAACATAGCTTCCTGTGATCAAATAGAACTGATTTAAATAAACTTAGCTTAGTGCAAAAGTGCCCCGTTTAGAAGTTACAGGGCTTCAAAGAAAAAAATTGTTTCCTTGTTATGACCATAATTAAGAAACGAAACGTCCAATCATGTTCATCACATTTCATCATTTTATGTCAAAAGCACTTTTTCACTAAATTTCCACTTATTTTCAGATCACACCATCTTAAGAAACAATTGTACGGAAACTCGTACTGTTGCTTTGATTTACAAAGCAGCAACTTGAAAGTGACTTTATTAGCAGCTTCTTCGATTTCCGCCGATATAAATTAATTTTCATGATCACTTCCCATGTCACGAGATATTGTCAACAAACAATCGAATCATTTCCTTAGCAACAATAAATTTAATGAACAACTGAGTTTCAAAATTATATTTTATTTCATAATGTACTGTAATGAGTCCGGAAAATGTTTACTTCCCGGACTGCTTTAAAAAAACACAATATTCACATTTTTAAAAGATTTTATCTTTAAAACTACAAAATCAAGCCTATAAAAACTAATTATAATTATAATTAACAGTAACTGTGCAATGTGAATTTCCTTGCAGGCTGAATGCAGGAATACCTTTAGGGACAGAATCTTCACTAGACACGGTAGTGGTGGTGGATATAGTTTGTTGCTTGGTCTGAAGAACCTATATAAAGTTTTCTTCATTTTTAATCATCCTTGCTGCTTTTGTTTTGTTTTCTAAGGAATCTTCAATGTACCTATTGTTCCGCAACAGATGAGCTTTTCCATGCACCATGACGCTTCAGTATTGATAAATCAGCTTCCGCATTCGCCAAAAAAGTGGCAGATGTTCTGCGGAAACAATGCCCCGTATATTTTTCTGGGTGTTCCAACTTCAAATATTCCGCAAATGGTATGTATGCCCGCTCTTTGGGAAACACATGTTCCTCTTCTATAACCCAAAAAAAGAAAATCTTCCTTCATATTTTTAGGTCGGAGCTTAACGTATTCTCTGAATATTTCCAGAAAGTTTATTCCTTCATTGTCGTCACTCAATACAGTGAATACCCGTTTTGTATTCGTCTTAGAAATGGGAATGGTTATAATTAGTTTGGTGCCACAATCTTCAATGTCTTATAGGGTCATATGGTATAACTCTTCTCGCCGACAACCACCAGCAATGCCTATCATTGCGATTACCTGTAACAATAGAGAAAATGGTTTAAAACTTATTGTCAAATTGATGAAATTTCGACTAACGAAACCAAGAAATATATTCTTTGTAATTAATTGACATTGAGTATCTATATCATTCAAGATGCACATTGTTTAATTCAAAACTAATGAAAAGGTTAAACTTGTTTACCTTCATCAAAAGATAATCTTCTGATGGGCCTTCCTTCATGAATCTATTAACTTCTTCTTTTGTTAGAACTTTTGATTTGTTTGGCTGATGACCAACTGCTTGCCTTTTTAAGAAAGCCACCAGTTTTGATATTTTGAAATATCACCTCCTTCTTTTATCATCAACATAAACTTGAGCATCGAATATTTTGCCCACATTGTCGCAGGATTCATATTTTTGGAAATTATCACAAAATACGCACGGGATGACAAACTGTCAAATTTGTTACTTTTGTTTTTACATCACTAAGCTAAATCAAAAGCTATGCGAAAAAACAAGAATCGAAACCACGCTAACACCTACATACAGGCAGGTTATGTAAAATAAAACATTAAAATTTAGTTTTTAATACAACACAGTATGAAATAAAACGTTGTACGATACACGACCGTGAAATGTCAATAAAGTACCATTTCCCGGCCTTGTAACGTAAATAACTATTTCAAATTTAATAACGTAAGAGATGCTTTGATTTGTGCTTTTAATGGTACTTGTAGAAAAGATAGTGTATATGATACATGTGCTAGGAAGTGATTTTATTTTGTTCGAAGGGATAGGTGGTTCGTCGTCATGTCTCACTTCCCTCTCACAAAATAAAATGTCACATTTAGCAGTTATATCATAATAATTAACTATTATAATTTAAACGTAGGTCACTTGGTTTCGTATATATTGTAAACATTCAAATTTGAACAACTTTAAATATTAACTAATAATTTATTTACCAAATTTGCAAATGTTGCCATTTAAAAACTGAAAGTAACTGTTACACGTATATCCTTTTTTACTTTTTATTAGTATTATACTATTTTCAATCTTTGCTGGCAGTGCTCCGTTCTGCAACTTTATATGGCGGCGAAACATTTAAAAGTAGTTAGGTGGGTATAAGAAGTGCTTATATCAGCAGTTTCTGAACACATCTGCAAGAAAGTTGGTAATCTTTTTATTGTTGTAAGAAGTTTGTTTCCATAAAGTTGGAAGAGATGGGATGCGTAACAAGGCATAAAACTGCTTTTATGTAACAATGGATTAAAATTATGGATAGTTCAATGCTCAGAGCTTGCTATGAATAATGAATGAGAGGTATTTTACTATTTTACTAAATATTGCTGATTTATGTTTCCAGTTCACAAAATGTTTGCAGATGATTTTAGTCTATAATAATCATAATCACGATCTTAATTATAATCTATTGTTCACTAGTGGTAGGTTATTACATTGCTTGTGTTAAAAAACATCTACATACCGTCTGGTATTGAGAACAGTATCAATTTTTCTACCCCTCCGCAAGAAAATCCAGTGAATGGTGAAAACAACTTGAGATTATTTAGTTTAAATTATCTGTGTAATATCATTGAAGTTAATTATGATAATAGTACGAGTAAAATATATTTTTAGAGGTATCTGATCACTTTACAGAACGTGTGAAAGTAAAGTTACTGTGTGTGTCATTGTTTACCTCAGTATGACATTCATTTAGATTTGAGTATTTGAGTTTAATATACATATTTAGAGAATTGATAAATATCAAAATATATTGAATTGCATTATGATTGTTTTTGTGTTGTTTGTGGCATTGTTCACAGAGGGAACCTGACCAAACTTTTTAATCCATTTCTGGAATTAAATCCTTCATAGTTCTATGCAGTATTAAGTATTTAAGCTGAAATAATTGTGGACAGGTTTATAGGCAGAAAACATGATAATATTCTAGTTCAGTAATTATTATCTACACACTTTTTAGATTTTGGTAGTATACTGATCTGAACAAGGATGAAGTTAGTACTTATACATACCTACCTTTAGTAATGCGAAATAGCACAGTTACTTCTAGCGACCATTCGCTACTTCATGCCGGACTAACAAGCCACAGACACAGAGCGTTCTACATCGCAGTAGAGAACAATCTAACAATCTCTTTAGCGATTCGGCGATAACGTATTTGCACACCTACCTTTAACTATATTTAATTCTCTTGACATTTCAGTTGTTGCAAGATCTGTTTCAGGCCTTTTCTGGTATTTGTTAGCTTTTAGAGTTGTAGCCCAATGCGCTGGAAACAAGTCGACCATTTTTTGATAATTTTTGGTTCATGAGAGTACGAATTGCTTTTTCAATGATTTTAATATTTTCCTCTTCTCGACTACTAAATTTTTACTTTTAATTAGTTAGGTTTGCCGAGTCATTTGTACCTAAATGAAAATATAATACTTATTGCTAGAGTAGGCCCTACAAAACAAGAAATGAACAATAAATAATACTTATATGTATGCATACTGTAAATACATCATATAATAGTACTCATGTTCCCCTGGGGTCGAAATAAAGTAGAATTATAAAAACATCGCTTACGGTTGACGTCCCGTTGAGGGAAGCATACATTTGTAAATATTTTATTTTCATTAACCCACGGAGAATTCCATGCGAACTAAATTCAGAGTTACCTTCAATTTAAACAGTAATTTCGTAGTATATCTTCACGCTGGCGTTATTCTAGGTTAAAATGTGGTTTTCCAGTACGTATGACACAATGTAATGGGTTTTAGGCGATATGTATACATTACATACAAGGTGTTTCTAAAATGATTATTCAAAATTTCAGTGTATACCGGGTGACAATGGAAAGTGGGAACACGCTGTAACTTTTTTATGACTGCTGATAAAAATTTGAAATTGGGTGGGTTTAGTTGGTGCCATGAATTCTTTGAAGTCATTTCAGATTTTATGACATTTCCGGTTTGACCGAAACTTTATATTTTAAAACCTTCCGCGACTAACATGCGGTCTGTGAGACCGACAAGTATGAACTTCGCCGATTTCTCCCGAACTTGACGCGACGAAGTTGAAGCCTCCCTAGTAGCTTTCTAATATTATGCCTTCTATTCAGTGTTGAATTGGTAGTCTTGCGTAGTAAACGTGTTCGCAGTAATACATAGATTCGGTCTCAGAGACCGCTGTTAGCTTTAGAGTAATCAATCTTAGGAAATAAAAGGTAAGTACGGAAATGTTTTTCTGAATACTAATTAAATGGAATATCTATTTTTAAAGTTCAAATTTCGTAAAATGTCTGCATGGGATTATGAGAATGAACAGAAAAGACTTCTGCAGCTTTTTGATGAAGTGGGAACAGATGAGGAAGTTGCTGAAGATAGTGACAATAGTATAGAAGAAGATAATTTGGAAATTCAGGAGGAGAATTCAGACAGTGAACAAGAAATGTCCGATGAAAATTTAGAATATGGAGAAGCTCAGCCAACAAAACTACGGGAACCTTGTTTCATTGCAGGTGATGGAACCAGATGGAGAAAACATTTGGGGAAGGCTCGCAATGTGCGAACTCGTGCCGAAAATTTGGTGCGACAGTTACCAGGGGTAAAAGGTGAAGCTAAGGAGAAAAAAAGCCCAATTGAAATATGGAGCTTATTTGTTACAAATGAAATGTTAGAAAGAATTGTAATCTACACTAATATGCGTATAGAATTAAAACAATATTCGGAGCGTAATCGAACAGCGCGACTAACCGATATTGATGAATTAAAAGCCCTTATTGGATTACTTTATATTTCTGGTAAGAAGAAAAGTAATCATGAAAATATCATTGATTTGTTCAAGACCAATGGTTTGGGATATGAAATTTTTAGATTGACGATGTCATTAGAAAGGTTTAAATTTTTGATTCAGAATATTCGTTTTGATAACACAAGTAATAGACCAGAAAGGCAACAATACGACAAACTGGCAGCAGTGAGGGAGTTCTTTGATGAATTCAACGAAAAACTGCCCAAATATTTCAGCTTGTCTCAATATGTCACTATAGATGAAATGTTATGGGCATTTAGAGGTCGTTGCGGATTCAGAATATATATTCCATCTAAGCCCAATAAATATGGGCTAAAAGTATATGCTCTAACAGATGCGAAAATGTTTTACACGGCGAAACTGGAAATATAATGTTGGACAACAACCTTGAGGTCCCTACGAAGTAAACACTTCTAATATTTCATTGGTGTCAAGATTATGCGAACCGATGCGATATGGGGGTCCAACCGCAATATTACTATGGATAACTTCTTCACTAGCACGGAGCTAGCTTATCGTCTTCTCGAAGACCATCGACTAACAATTATAGGTACTTTACGAAAAAACAAACCTCAAATTCCAGCCGATATGAAAATAAAGAGACCCGATAAAAGTATTATGTTCGGCTTCCAGGAGCGATGTACTTTAGTATCATATATACCAAGACGAAATAAAAATGTGTTTCTTCTATCAACTATGCATCGAGATAATGCGATAGATAATGAAACAGGTAAACCTGATATAATAGTCGACTATAACCGGACAAAAGGTGGTGTGGATACAGCAGACAAGTTATGTGCTGCATACGATTGTGCACGAATTACGCGACGTTGGCCAATGGTAATTTTTTACGGTGCACTAAATGTGGCTGGTATTAATTCGAATATCATATATAAGAATAATAATATGAATGATAAACTTCCAAGGCGAGAATTTTTAGAAAATCTTGGATACCAACTACTTGAACAGCATATAAAAAAACGTTTAGGTTCCCCAGGTCTTCCTAGGATAACTGTACTAAGAATTAAAGAAATTTATAATATAAGTGATACCGATAATGAACCTCCAAGACTCACTACTTTTGGCCGTTGTCATTACTGTTCAAGTAGGAAAAATCGGAAAACAAGATATAGTTGCCAGAGGTGCAAAAATTCTTGTGTTTAGAACATTTGACTCCTTTCTGCAAAGAATGCGCCCAATCTGTGCAGTAACTTTGAATGCAGAAAGGTAGATTACAATCATTCGGGACATTTAATGATGTTTACACAACATGATAGTGCGCTGTATTAACTGTTATGTTTCCCTTTTATGTAAGAAAAATATATGTATAATTTTTGTTATGTTTTTGCAATTTAAGTTTTTTTTACTAGTCCATTCCTTTTAATGTAATGTAATCTTTTCTTATGATGTTAAATAAATAAAATAGATAATTTGGTGGAGTATATATGTCTTATACCTTCTAAAAAAAATAGTAAGCGATGGATGTTTAATCCAGAAATATTTTTTTTTCGGGATCGGTCTGTGAGACCGATGTTAATCTGCATGTTGCATCAAATGATGTTAGTCGCGGAAGGTTAAATAGGACATCCTATATTTTTGGTAGGACCAATTTTCTGACACATTTTTTGTATGTAATTTTTACTAGCAGAAATTGTTTGACATTTAGTCATTTATACCAGGAGTGTGAGAAAATAACTTTATCGAGTGTAAAACTCGCTTTAATACTTTTATACGTGGAATTTTCAAATTTCTGAGTGAAAAATATGAGTTGTTCGACATGCACTGTTCTTGAGTAAAAGTTTTTATGATATGTTATTTTATCGTCGACCGAATGTTTCTATGAATTTGATTATTATGTAAAGCCATCCTTTCGGTTTGTGTTTATTCCTAGGTGTCGTTTTGTGTGGTTATTAGCAGAAATGTCTTAGAAGATAAAAGAGAACTTATTACCATTTGCTATGGAACTAAGGCGTCAGAGATCATATCCAATTATCAGCAAAATCTCGATTGATCTATGAAAAAGAATTTAAAAAATGGAAGAACGCTAAGAATATCAAAGATCTAAGTGAGAATGTTTTGGTAAAATATTTTTCTAAAATATTAAAGAAAATGCATCCTTCAAGTTTATGGTCGTATTATTGAATGACTAAAAGTACCATAATTACTGCTACTACTTATTTTAAGGTACCGATGGTCTGAGGAGCCGCTTAAAGTCACATAGCATCATCGAACTTTTGTTTGTAGACACAACAAGCTCGTAGCTTTTCTAAATCAATCAACTAAAGGTTACAACCCAAATAGTCTAAAATTTTGAACGTGATAGAATTAATACAAAGTGCTGCAGATGATGAATATTTTATTGTTAAGCGGTTACCATTACTCGTTTGGCTTACAAGTTGTAGCTATAATGCGTTTACATGGAGCGTGCCGTTCGGATGAGTTGTACAAATTATAAGTAGGAAACATTGACGATTGACAATTTACTTGTTTCTCCTCTCAACATCAAAACCAAGAAATACCGGCTGTTCTGTATTACGAATAAAAAATCTGGAGGCAGCACCTCAGAACATGTCCCATGACAAATTTTTCATCAACTATCTACAGAAGAAATGCACTGTTCAACCGAATTTTTAAAGCTGCCAAATCCAGAAATGCATTCTGGTCATTGCTTCTGCCGTTCTGCAGCTATGTTAGCTGCAGTTCTGGCAATCAGTGCATGGGCGAAGTTAGGTCATCAAATCTGGGGAGGCTAAAGTCCCGGGTGGACTGTGAAAATGTGTTTTATTTTCGGTTCTGAAATGTGTGTGAGATGTTTATGAATATATTCTGGAAAGGGGGACTAACTCGATATTTGGTGGGCTAAGCCCCGAACTTTGGTCATGAATCAGTGGCCAACCGGATTGCTGCATCCTTAACAGCATTCAAAATCAGACCATTGGCGGCAATACATTGGTATCCTGGGCGGAGTAAGAAACGGATTCTTCACTTCGCATGCATATTTCTGGGAATATTAATTATTGTAATATTAATATTTGTATTCACAAACAGTAGGTAATGATTTAAATTAGTGGTTATAAATACTTACTTAAAAAAATTAACATCTTTATCTATCCTTGGTGTTAAAGTATCATTTTATCTAGCCTTACGTGTAAAATACTACTTTATGAAAGGCTACTTTACCATTAATTACAGAAAAAAATATTTTTCTGCATCACAAGAAATGCCATTATGAAATATTTTTGTATCCGTTTAGCTTCATGACGCTACATTTACTACTTAAATATATATTTTTTTATATTTGGATGTAATGTGTATTTATGATGCAAGTGAATAAAGTTATATTTTTCCCAATAGGAGATTGATGAATGATCTAGATAAGGTGTGTTCATGTCAGCATGAGATATAATAGAAAAATTTTAAGAAATTTTTTTGTCATACTTAATTACAATGCTTTTAATGATATATGTATAAACATAAATATTTAATCTAAGCTCTGTATGTAATCTACATCTTTTCTCATCATTAATGTCTCGAAAATATTCAAGTGCATCGATGTAATTTCAAAGCAGGAAATTTTATAAATAACGATATAGAAATAATAACTCACTGGTTGCTAAAAGATTATTGAAAATGGGATTTATGGCATTTTAACACCAATTGTAGCAATTAATTTGTCACATAATAGAAGAAGATAGAAATAAAATGACGATCACACACGTTCATTCTTCACAATAAAATAACTATCAGCTACTTACAGAAGAAAATATGTCTATGTCAACCTCGCATTTTGTTCTTTGTTATATGTCTTTGAACGAGTCAGGTGTTTTAACACAAAATTATCGCTTATTCACTAAGTCATAAGTAGTATATGTTTGAGACTCCTTCACTTTAGAGAAAACATTATTTTTCGGCGAGAAAGGTGCTTAACCTAATATTTATCCGTATATTCTTTGTTATCAAATTTTGTAAATTTTTTACTGTATTGTGAAGGTAATTCAGCTAATATAAATTAATTTTCCTACAATTCTATTAATGAAGTTGTTAGAATACTTCGATTAGACTTCTAAGAACTAAAGATTCTGTACCTGCGGATTGGTACGGTCGTTTCATCGTAGGGCCAGTGTGAAACCTAAGCAGTAGTAGTTCTAATCGCAACGGGTAGAAAGACACACACATCCATACACTTTTACACATATTGTGCGTTACTTTATTTGAATTCACTTAAAACTAGTTATCACGTGTTATTCACTGAATAAAATATTATAGACTACCAGTGTGTATGCCTATTATTTTTCTAATAGGTTATGGGCCCAGTCTAAACAGTGCAAAGTGGTTTAAGTACTGGAAATCCGTCAATTAAAGTGTGCATAAAGAACAATAAGTGTAAAGTGTGAAGAACATTTGAACAAAATGGCAGAGGGCTCATTACGGTGTACTATTCAAAAACTCAACGGAGAAAACTACCCAATATGGAGCTATAAAATGGAACTCATGCTGATAGATGAAAATTTATGGGACGTAGTAACAGAAGACCAGCCCGCCGAAGCGGAGACTACAAAATTTGCCGCCTGGAAAAGGAGTAAGCACGTGCTAGAATCGGTCTACTAGTAGAAGAAGATCAATTGCTGCACATCAGAAAGGCAAAAACAGCAAAAGAGGCATGGAATTCACTAAAAGACTACCATCAAAAGTCGACATTAACAAGTAAGGTTCTATTGTAAAAAATAATATGTCGAACAACCGTCGAGGAGCATGGTGATATGGAAAACCATATATCAAATTTTTCAACCCACGTTAACCAGCTATCAGCGCTTGGACAAAATTTGCCCGATAATTTAATAGCGGCACTTCTTCTAGGCAGCCTACCGGAATCTTATGATACTCTCGTCACGGCACTAGAGAGCAGACCCGAAACAGATATCACGACGCAGTTCATCAAAAGCAAACTAATTGATGAATACAAAAGGCGTCAAGGAATTAAGGACATAAGACATGGACCTCAAAATGGCAAATCAGCGATGAAGGGCGTGTTCAATAAAAGCAGGGATTACGCACAGAATAAAAGTTGTTTTTTCTGTAAAAAGCAAGGGCATTTAAAACAATATTGGCGAAAGTATAAAACCTGGAAACTTAAACAGGAAAAGGCAAACAAGGTAACAAATAATGAATATATGCTAACAGAAAATCTATTCATGGTGACGGATAACCTTGGAGAAAATACCATATTGGAGAAAAATACATGTTACAGTGCCAAAAAAGATGACAAGCACACATGGTTTGTCGACTCAGGAGCAACGAGCCACATGACGAATTCAAAAGAATTTTTCACAAATCTCGACCACAGTGCAACAGGCTATGTGCAATTGGCGGAGGTCAATAAAAGGAGCGAGTTTCGAGGAAAGGGCTCAGGCATCATAAAGTGTATCGTCGATGGTCAAGAAAGTAGGTTAATACTCGAAAACGTGCTCTACGTACCAGCATTTGGGTCAAACTTAATATCCGTAAAGAGACTGACAAATGCAGGGTACGAAATAAGTTTCTCAGAAATAATTGTAAAATCCAAAAGAATGGAAAGACACAGGCTATTGCGACAGTGGGATCACTTGGTGAAGAACTCTATCGACTCCAGGTAGTTAACGAGAGGGTCTACACCGCAATAAATCACAAACATCATAATAATTGCGTACATACTTGGCATAGACGTTTTGGACATCGGGACATCAACGCAATAAAGGATTTAACCGAAAAGAACTTGGCAACTGGCATCAATATACAGGACTGTGGAACTCGAGAAGAGTGTGAATGCTGCATACGGACAAAAATGACCAGGCCACCTTTTCCTAAAGAATCAAGCCATAAAACTGGTGCAATTCTGGACCTTCTGCATACGGACATTTGCGGACCCATGCAAACAATGACTCCTGGAAAAATAAATATTTTATGACTGTTATCCACGATTATTCAAGGTTTACAACTGTTTATTTTCTGAAGGACGAGGCAACTACGTACATAAAACAGTTTGTGGAAATGGCAAAATCTCAGTACAATAAAACTTCAAAATGTATTAGGTCGGATAGAGGAAAAGAATACGTAAATAAGAAATTACAGGATTACCTAAAGGGACAAGGTATAAAGATGCAATACACAGCTGCATATTCTCCTCAGCAAAATGGAGTCGCCGAGAGGAAAACAGGTTGTTGAAATGACAAAATGTATGCTTTTAGATGCAAATCTAGATAAAGTGTATTGGGCTGAAGCAGTCAATACTGCCAATTTTCTTCAAAATCGGTTACCTAGCAAAGCTATACAAAAACGCCATATGAACTGTGGAATAAGTTGAAACTGAACGTCAAGAATTTGCACATATTCGGGTGCGATGCATATGTGCAAATACCCAAAGAACATAGGAAGAAGCTTGACGAAAAGGCAAAGAAAGTTACATTTGTTGGGTATAGCGAGGAATCTAAGGCATTTCGATTCATCGACAGAAAAACAATAAACTTATTGTTAGCCGAGACGTAACTTTTCTAAACAGCAACAAATTCCCGGAAAACCTATCAGGAGATTCAGAGTACATCTCCCAGACGATCGCGGTTCCCGAAGACTCTGAAGACGTTGAAAAGTCAAGTACTAGTGAATGCGAACTCATTAGTGCCATGGACAATAATTCTGAGAATAAGACATTAGTTGGTGATTTAAGAAGGTCGACTCGAGAAAACCGGGGTGTGCTGCCGGACCGTTATATGGCCACCATAAAACTAGCACAAGAAGACCCAAAATCCCGAGAAAGGCATTGGCATTACGAGATGGAGAGAAATGGCAACAAGCAATGGACGAAGAAATGAACTCGCTGCTAAACAACGAGACATGGGATGTTGTGCCAGAGCCACAAAATGAAAATATTGTTTATTGCAAGTGGGTTTTCAAGACAAAATATATCGATGACATCATGAAGAAATTCTAAGGGACAATTCCATAGACAGGATTGGTTTCAATAAATATAAAAAAAAATAAATAAAATTAATTTAGTTAAATTTACTAACAACATACCTGCGTTGATGTAATCATTAAATAGTTTTCAAAGGTCAAATTCACTTTTGAACATATAACAACCAATCTGCAATATGAGTTCTGACCTATTTCTGCATTTTTTATTTTAAATAAATAGTAAAAAATATTCTAGGTATACTACGACTTTATTATAATAAAATAACTACCTGTATTTTGTTTTTCTTTTTATATAATAATACTTTATACATATTTGGTACTTATATTTGGTAACAGAAGAAAATTCATTATTCAATTAACCAATTTGCATTCGTAATACCCATATAATCATACAAGGTCAATTAACCAAAACATCATCGTTGAGTTAATGTTACTTAATCTAAAACAAGGCGAGGGACCTAAATTACAATCTGAGAGTTATTTGTCTGCTACTGGGGTTAAAGCGGTTTGTATAAACTGGGGTTGCAAGCAATGGAGTTTCACCTAATGGAGGAATTTAGTTGAATCAATATGTGTATGTTTGTTTCATGTAAAGCGGTAGCTCGTTTTCAATTTTCGGTGTTGAATTTAGAATGCATATAATGATACATATACAGGGAAAGGGTACGGGGCTTATAAGTATACGTATTCCTGAAGGACATATTAGTAGAGCTCTTTAATAATTGATTTAACAATAAATACCTTTAAACAAATCTTAGTAGTTTTCGTGTAATTTTTATTTTTGAAAACTACTACTAGGTAACTATGAAAAATATTAAGAAATTATAAATTGTTACTAGCTATTTCGTTTCTCTGTCAGGAAATGTTTGAAGATCTGTCTAAGATATTTAATGACAATAATATTTTTTGGAATTATATCAAATCAAAGAAAAGAGATGCCAATTTGAACTGTCAATTTGCAATTAATGGGGTCGCTACGGATAAGGTGGGTGAGATTGTTTAAGGTTTTGCTAGTCATTTTAGAACAAATTATTCAGAGGAATCATCTTATAATTCGGATATTATTAAGAATTTGCAAAATTAGATATTTCTTGGTGGAGTGGTATCTGATTGCATTGATTTCAAAAATGTAAGAGTCGAGGATGTTGAGTGTGAATTAAAAGAAAGCCTAAGCGAGCTGCGGGTCCTGATCGCACCCCATGTTATGTAATTAAAGCTTGCAAAGATTATCTTATTTATCCATTATTATTATTATTATTTCAAAAATTCATTACTAGCGGTATATTCCCTACTAAATTTAAGCAAACTAAACTAATTCCAATTAATAAAATAAGATGACAGAAATTTATGCAATAATTATCGTCCTATTGCTATTCTAAATGTTGTAGCCAAACTTTATAATTATATTTTACATGAGAAGCTCCATGCCCATCTTCAGGAGTTCATCCAAACAGTAGTCCAAGTAAAACATTGAAACTATTCAAAATAAATTTATTAAATACCTATATTATAAGAAACATGGCACCAATCCAACATTTGATTATTATCTTGCTACTCGAATTGATCTTAAAGTACCCCGGCTTGATAATATAAGAGATCAAAATTATTCTGTTTTTGCATGAAATTATAAATAGTATTGTGGACTGTCCTTATCTGCTATACAATTCTATGTTCCAGACCACAGAATACGTCCCCCGCGCTCTGTCTTTAAAGTTTCCTTAAGTTACTTTCTTGTGAACAGCTTTAGTATCGTAGGTAACAAATATCTTATTATCCTTACTTCTGGAGTTATGATGTTGGCCGTTTTAAATTAAAAAAAATTGAAGTCATATTTAGATTGATTTATTTTTCTCAGTTGTCTGTTCCCTGCAGTTATTTGATTAGTTAGGGGTGTATTATTTTTAAATAAAAAAATAATAAATAAATTAGAATACAAAGGAGGGACTTCCAAGTGTTTATGAATTCATGTGTATGTGACTTGAAAATTTTAAAAATAATGTGGAAACCTTCTCCGTACCATTACATTCCAAGTGATGTAATAAAATTGTGGGAAAATTAACCAATTCCATAAATAGTACGAGGATTACCAGACTCGTCAACTAAGAGGAATTAAGATAACTAAATAAAAGTAAAAAATCTATCTGTTTTATAACTTTTTAGTAATTTCAGACATTTATAAATAATTTTTATAATGACTACCACCCTGTCTCATACATACACCTGACTGTTTTATTATTTTCGATCATGTTATACTATTGATAAGAAATTTAAATTTTTGTTAGCACTGGCAGTGCTTAGCAGGCTCTTTCCGCGGCACTCAACCGTCCTCCCAGCCCGAGTGCTTAGCAGGCTCTTTCCGCGGCACTCAACCGTTCTCCCAGCCCGAGTGCTTAGCAGGCTCTTTCCGCGGCACTCAACCTTCCTCCCACCTCGAGTGCTTAGCAGGCTCTTTCCGCAGCATTCTACCTTCTTCTGGGTGTCCTGAGTGCTTAGCAGGTAATTTCCGCGGCGCTCGAGATGTTGCCCGTATTCCTCCGACTCCGAGTACTTAGCAGGTGTTACTCCGCGGTACTCGACGTCGTTATCCTAGGTCATCGACTCCAGGTGTTTAGCAGGCTCTTTCCGCGACAGTCGGCGTCTGCACCGTATATTCCTTACGGCCCTATTTGTTATTTTTGTGATAGCATTTCAGCATTTACTTTATTCATGTAAGTTAAGGAATTATTATTGTTAGTATTATTTGTTTAAAGAGTGAGATTTTATTTCATGATATAAATATTTTATTTTGGATACCCAGTCTTATGATATTCCTGAACCTTAGACATAACTTCTCCATCGTGTCAACCCGAACTAATTAAAGTGGCTGTACTAGAATTTACAACATATCCTTATGCACAGAATTTGACTTCCAGCCGCCGCCGCCGTGTTGTTTTATTTTTAAAATATTGGTCCCAGAATCTGCAAGTAAGTGGCCGAATATCTTCTGAAAGAGTGTCCTGTGAATAATGCATAATTCAGCAAACTAATTTGAGCAATCATTGTTGGTAACTGACTAGTAGTATTAATTCCTACTAGTTGTACACCACATTTACCATTTCTATATCTAACAAAGAATCTATTGTGCTTAATATTTTCCGGGCGTAGGTTTCTGTACTTTCTACTAATGTCAACAAAGTTTAGTCCTTCTATATCTCCCGGGGTGATTACAAATTCACGAGTTACTCTAGTATTTGTATTTGGAATATTTACTCGAAAATACGTATCCTCATCTGTAACATTTTTTACTGTACTAGAAGGTATTTTAAGCTAATATAAATCAAATCTCCTACAATTCCTATCAATGAAGTCATATGTATGTTCTCTGATAGCAAACATCTAGATATGCTAATGAACAATTCCACAGACAAAGCTCCATTCAATAATTATCTAAAGAAATTAATCTATCTAAATTTACTAACCTGCTTTAATGAAAACACTCTATAAATATCTAACTTCACTTTTGGCAGTGGGAACACGACAATTCAACCACAATAGATGGGGCTTTTGTCCACAGAGTAGTTAGTTTCACACAATATTATTAATACCTAAAAATATATAAAAACTTTTACATAAAGGGTATCTAGACATTATTCAAGTAGGTATTGTGATATTTAATTCATTGACAGGCTGTCACTTCTGTCATTGTCGATATTTAACTTCAAATAATTTTAATTTTTATAACAATTTTTATTGTTAGATATTTTGACTCAACTTAAAGGAGGTCACCTGAAGAAGCAATCCTAAAAATGCAGAAATAGGTCAGATCTCAGATGTTTGGTAGCAGAGAACATACATATGACTTCATTGATAGGAATTGTAGGAGATTTGATTTATATTAGCTTAAAATACCTTTCTAATACAGTAAAAAATGTTACAAAAGCTAATAATAAGGAATATATGGGTAGATATTGTGGGTGTAATTCAACGCTAGTTGGGGCTTTTGTCCACAGTGTAGTTAGTTTCACACAGTATTATTAATACCTAAAAATATATAAAAACTTATCTGTAACATCTTCAACACGTAAAAATGTTAATTCTGACTTCCGACATGCACAGGCTATTTCCACAACCAACACAGCCTAAAGCAAAACATGCGAATTAGTAAACTGACAACAGAATGAAGCAATTTTTAGTTATCTTAGCCAAAAATTATTGTCATTCACCTCTAAAAAAACTTTGCAATATTTATTTTTGAATAAACGTTTTAGCGTGGTATCCATCGAACTGCCTTTTCAAAAAGCTATCAAACTACTGTATGTTTTAATGTCTATAGCTTTTTTTAAGACAGCTCAGTTCTAAACATGGAGTACTGTGTCCATAGAGTAGAAGCTTTCAAATTCTTCTTACCTTCAAAATATGCCAACAGTACTTTCTCACGACGTGTTTTACTTTGTTCTGTTCATGCCATTTCTCAAATTTGTCATAAGCCAAGTCATACACCGCTTTGGGTTTTTCAGAAATCAGTGAACATACGGCATTTCTTGCCGCTTCTTCGATATAGCTCGGTATATCGTCAGAATCTGAATATAAATCACACAGTTTTCCTAATAAATGGTAATAGTAACGATCAGCGTCAGAGAATAGATAAGCGTCTATCACATAAGTATTATGTGGCGTCTATTAAATGTCAAGCCAAATGACAACAAAATTTAAACTGACACTGACCTACTAGATAATTGTTTTTTAAATTATACTTGTAAATGATCAAAATTAAAAACTTGTATTTTCCATTTTTGTCAAAATTAGAAAAAATCTTGTATATAATACGTTTTGAAACATGATTTTATGAACTGATTACATAAATAGCTATTGATATAATGCGGAAATATCGCCAAGTGTTGGGAACACTGAAAATCCTGACAAGAACACTCATATTCGCTGTGTTACAGAATTTCGTCTTAAAGTTAGGTGTCGAGGTTCGCGATGAAGTGCTGTTACAAATGTGTAAGCGGCTTTAGTCTCTTGCTGTTTTACATGCATATTAAAAAAATATATTTTGTGGAATAAACCACATTTCGTCGGCCATATCTTAGTAGGCTTTTGTCTTAAATGGGCCTAAATGCCCTAAATCAATTTATTTTCATTCTAGACAATGGCATACCATATTTTGTAAAAAAAAAAACAATAAAAGCGTAATTAGTTACTGAAAGAAAAGTTATAAAATATCCTGCGCCTACACTAAAATTATATTTTCCTAATATTTTATTCCTTTGATATATTACCATTATTAGTTCGACATTATCTGAAATAAATTCACGACTGGCATACATTTTATTTTAGAATATAACAAAATCAAATAAAAACTCGTATCTTATGAAATGAAGCAGGCCGTTATCGCTAGTGATAAATCTACTACCACGTAACAATTTTCAGAGCTATGTAACATGAATTAGATGTATTTCAAATGTCCAATTTATTTTTTCACACCTGGGACTTGTGTAGATGTCTCATTTAAAATATCGCGCATTTAAATAGGAATGATGCCCTTGACATTTGTGGAAAATGAAAAGGTGTTAACCCGTTACTATTTGAACAGGAAGAGGGTAAGGCACGACCAGAACTGTATATTATTTGAATACATCGTATTCATGAGTTATACGTACTCAATATAACATTTGCGTAATCAGTATTGAATATTGCTATCTGACGGTATTCGTATCCATTACGCTTAGAGGTATTCAGGATTCAGTACTCAAAAATAGTATTTATGAGTAGTGAAAGTATTTTAGGAATTTAAGGCACGTTTACATATGTAACGATTTGCTGACGTCAGTGTTTACACCAGTTGAACGTTCATGCCAGTAAATGTTTACACATACATTTTAATTCATAAAGAAGTAAATTATAATCACACTCTCTACAAGTAATATACCTATACATATTCTGATAAGTATTCCAGATAATGCTACAATATTCAAGTTTACTTCTTACAAGCGCAAAATATAAAGTACTTATAGCTTGAATAGATGTAAACTCTCTACAGTTTCTTATTAAGAAGCCCAACACTTTGGTAATCTCAGACACAATTTTATTGATATGAACTGAAAATGTTAATCTAGGATCAAACGTGACTCCCAAACCTTTAATGACTGATTTCCTAGCAGGTATGACATCGTTAATGTTATAATTATATTGCAAAATTGCATTCTTTCGACCAAATGACATAATATGACACTTACTCAAATTCAGTGAGAGCTTATTGTTTACGCATCCAATCACTTAAAGAAGTTAAATCAGACTGTAAAAGTTTACAATTTGATATGTTATCCACTACTGTAAACATTTTCAAATCATCCGCAAATAACAATTTGGTTGAATCGATACAAGAACAAATATCATTAACAAACATAAAAAAGAGAAGTGGTCCAAGAGTAGTTCCTTATGGAAGACCGGAGCCAGTTACAAATTCAGCAGACTTAACATCTTCATATTGTACATATAGTAATCGATTATGTAAGTATGACTCAAAAAGCTGTAACAGTTCTTTTGCAATATCAGAAGAACTTAATTTGTTAATTAATGTCTTGCGGTGGACTATGTTAAAGGCCTTGCTGAAATCAGCATAGACAACATCTAACAGTTTTCCGATGTCAAGAGAGCTTGATATATTTTGTGTAAAAGTTAACAAATTGGAGGCTGTATTCCGTGACTTCACAAAGCCATGTTCATATTCAGATAACGATGAACGTATATGTGCATAAATTGTATTAGACAAAATAATCTCAAATAATTTGGAAAAACCCGAAATAATGCGATAGGCCTGTAATTTAAAATATCTGATTTAGAACCAGATTTAAAAACCAGACAGATTCGTGAAAGTTTCCACATATTAGGAAAATTCTTTAAAATTAAATTAAACAAAAGAAGGTAAATTATCAGGCTCACTTGACAATTTACTTTCAGTTTCTTGCCGACATTCAAAATTTAATCTTTAGAAATGTATTTAATTGTAAAAAATGAATTATTTAATACATTTGATTCTAGTTATTCCGCATTCCGTGTGATGTTAATAGTATGTGCTTAACTTTAGTTTACAAAGTTGCAGTAAGCGCGTTAAGGGATACGAGTTGCAGCCTGATTATGTTAGGGGTAAAATTTATGATAGACATAAAACAAAAGTGTATTAAAATAGTCATAGTAGCAAAAAATGTTTTGCAACAGCAAAGACTCCAACTAGGATATTTGCAAACGTCCCAAGGTAGATAATAAATAGTAGAAAATGGTTTCCAACCGCACTGCAAGATATTATAAAGTATCTTTTTATCTATTTACTTTTTACAGCTGTGAATATCAAATAGAAGGCGATGGAAAACTAATTTTACATACTGCTTGCTGGGTTTATTTGTTTGTAATTGTTGTCACCGTTCAAGTTTAATTTATAATAAAATGAAGGATTTTAATGAAGAAGTTGATGTGCTGCAGGTTTATTATGCATGTAGAAAAAACAGTTTAGTAGCTAAGAATTTCCCCTAACAGAATAAAGTTTAGTAAACTTGAAGCAAATCAAATGCTTGCTACAGACTATACGTGAATTCGCGATTCGTGATGCGGGACGCGTGATTTGTATGGAATTCGTGCATGATGTGTAGAACTTTTATAAATAGTTTTTAAACGAACAAGACCCTACACACTATTTGCTAATTCCTCACATATCACGAATCACGCATAAGGAATCGCGAATACACACAGTCTGCAGCAGCCTAAGACAGTATGGAATGATAAAGAAGAGTTTTTTAAGTTATGCTTGCAATTAAATTCCTTACTAAACCTTCTTCTGTTTAGTGAAATTCTATTACTGAACTTCTTCATTAAATTTCTTCATTTTATTTTAAATTAATTTACTTGAATTTGAATTTTCACGAATTAAGTGATTTTATAATTTTGAATTGATAACAAATTTTGTTCTGTCTTTTAAAAGAGTCGTTTTCTCTATCCATATATATAAAATACGGATTGGCAAAATATTACACGGATGCTCAACTCACGTCTAACTGTTTTTCTCTTTCAGATCCTCCACCTCCGACGCACGTTAGACAGTTCTGCATATCCAGACCCGAGACGACGTCAACCATAGATCTTCTCCACCACCTCGACCCGCTCAACGCAACAACCAACAACAGCTTCATCAATGAGTCCATGGACGCTTCCCTTTACAACCACAGCCAGCTGGCCTTATTCGGCACTAACATTGCCGTGTTCTCCAGCGACAACCTCTCCGACCCCGAGGTCAACATCACCAGGTCGATCTCCAGACTGACATCGCCCCTAGCGGTCACGGTGGCCGTCCTGCTGGTGTTCCTCTTCTCCCCCATGATCCTCATCGGGAATTCGCTAGTGCTAGTGGCCATGTATCGCTTTAAGAGATTGAGGACGCCTAGTAATTACTTAGTGATGTCATTGGCCACCTCGGATCTCGGGATAGGCATGTTTATGCCGGTCGGTATGTATCTAGAGCTCGGTGGTGCCCAGAACTTCACTAGTGCGCGCGTATGTTTGTTCAGCTACGGAGTGGCGATTTCGCTATGTTGCGTATCCGTGTTGGTGATGGTGGCCATTGCGGTCGACAGGTTCACCTCCTTGGCCAGACCGCTCAGATACAATAATTTGATAACCCATTCGGCGGTGGAGAGGTATATAGTGGTGTTCTGGGCGTACTCTTCTCTAGTCGGCTTCACGCCGCTGGGATATACAGTTTTCAATGGAGTTGAATACAGGTAAGATGGTTTCATATGAAATTTTGACGTAACAAACTATCTATAAAATAATATGTATTTACCCATTTTGAAATAGACATTTTATTCACTCTTTAGGGTCGTAGGAGTAAAACTAGTCTTATTTTACTGTTACTAAACAGTGTCACACAAAAAAATAAAGTATCACGTGCGGTGGACAAGACTACCATATGCATATGTTTTTTTGGGCCACTAAATTCGAATCCGGAATCGGTGATGAAATTATCATGTCAGCATTCATAGCCTCAAAAAAAGTCTAAAATCGTCAATTTTGACTTGCTTGAAGAGTATAGTTATCGGCTACGCGAATAATGCCTGGATCACTGAAGGCTATCGTAGATCTATAGAAGCCTACAGAAGCGTATGTAAATCTACATTTTCTGGAATTTCATGCCCTAGCTACATCATATATAGCGAGATGTTATAGTGTATATTGTTTAAAATTTCTTGATTATCTGGATCTGTTAGACTCTTTTCAAAAGTCTCCAGGATTACGTGGTCACTAGACTCTGCTCATCTTCTGCCAAGGACCGAGATATGTTCATGGGCCTTCGACCTGTCTAGGTTTTGAATTTATAGTTCCATCTGCATATGACAGCTCTCCAGTTAATATGGATATGGGTCTACATTATTACAACCTGATCTTTGACAATAGTTTTCTAGGTTACATGTTTGTTAGACGGTTTTCCTTTCATTCTTCTTGATATATGATTACATGGCCTAACCTCTGTAATTCAAGTCCACTGGACTATTAATTAATATGGCGAAAATAACTTATCTACAATCTTTGAAATGATATTTATGAGGCGCAGCAGTTGTCTCAGGCTTGCCAATACTGTCAAATTACATTATTTGGCCACATGATATTCACACATGTTTATCATGTTGATGCGTCCTGTCCAGCAGCCTTGATCAAGGGTCTTTAGGGTTAAACAATTTTAGGTTATGTGGTTATAGGATGGGAGGGTTATGGGGTTGGATGATACTAGAGATTAGGGTCATATTCCCATTACACTAAAACCTTATCTTACATTTATAATCCATCCGATATAAGGTTTTTATAGTTAAGAGCTTATGAGGTTACAGGTTGAAAGTATTTTGGGGATTAGTTCATGGTAAATTCATATTTACACCTCTGGTCAACTGGATCCAGGATTGTTCTTTTCACCAGATATATGGTTTTCGGGGTTGAGAGGTTTGAGGTTATGTGATTGCGTGGTCGGGCAGCTTGTCATTACTGTCGCGTTATATTATTTGTATATAAAATAACATTTTTATCCCTTTGTTTCGTACTATAATCTTCTTCTAAGTGAAAATCGACAAGTTTTAACCTTTTTGAGGTTAGGAGCCAACGCTGGCGTGATAGAGACATACCGACTACGGATTCAGAGATCCAAAAACAGATGGGTATGGTGGTGTAGTCCACCAAACATGATACTTTATTTCTTTTGTGTGCATTCAAATTTATTTAATAATTACATATTTACATTAACATTGACATATCTAGTAATTTTGATTTTCTGGTGCAAGATGTCTGCATCTTTGGAAATAACAGGGTCTGATATATCTGCTTATTTACCAGTATACTGATTTTTTTTTTCATATACAGCATATTTATACAGAGCGGTCAATTTAACTTTTGTACTGTTTGTACGGTGGTGGTAGTCAGTGGTTATACAGGTTGTATAGCATATTTCTGGCTCATATATCGTAAAAAGAATCTACGGTGTGGTATCTCTGGAAGTAGCATAATGGTGAACCTATGTAAAATATACGTATCAGATATCAAAATCAATAAATATGTACCAGTATCTTGTACGTCATCGATTTTCAAGTTTACTGATTTCCAAAACCTGATGAAATGAAATGAAAAATGAAAATTTACCTTAATCATCAGAAATTTCATAAGCAGGTATCTTATGATGCTTGATGCTTCGTGCTGTATCGAACACACTTGCTTTCTTTGTTTTATGTCCTGTAGAAACACTTTTCAAGAAAGTCGTAAATCTACCGTAATTTGTCAGGACTATCTTCACGTGAATTTTCAAAGCGGTCTGTAACACAGGATATTTTGTCCACATTGATTGTCTTTACTAGCCATTTTTCTCTCCAACTGTTAAATTCTACAAGATCTTTGAACTTGTGCGGTAATAAACACAGTTGCTTTTTTAGCTTTTGCAGATATTCTTTTGAAGAATATGGAAAATACTTAACCTCTTCCATTTTAACCAGTTCTTCCAGCAAAATTAAATGAAAAATAAACATCCGTAACTGTAACTAATGCGTCTCGACATGACACTCTGATTCTCATTGAATTTTTTTAGGAACTTTCTTGTTGACATTTAAACATGTTTTATTTTAATTAAACACGCTGACTTGGGCTTGTGACTGCTGTATTCGTATTTTAGTCGGATTATATCCATTTAAGAAAATTAAACGTTCAAATTACGTTCTTGCGTTTAACAATACTTGTGTGAATAATTCGCTGTACGTTTTTCCAATAAATAACTATTACAAACATAATGATCGGTCAGTGGTCGCGCGGTTTAAGGCGTTAGTACTTGAATCGAGGTGACTAGACGGAGTTGGTTCGAGCCCAGCTGCCGGTAGACCGTATATAAGCTATATTCATAGAGAGGATTGGCACCCTCTCTGTGGGTATGGTAGGGTGGAATAATGTTAGCTTGGGTCAATGTGAGAGATTGATGCCGGTTGATATTTGACTACCCCCCTAATTAATGAGGCTTTCCAGGTTTTCCTCATTCCTGCACTGAATAGGGCGTACCAACGTAAGTCGTTCCTGGGCGCAAATGCGGCCTGCTTAATAATAATATGCCGCCCCCTCTCCCGCACAAGTCTCCGACTTCTGGGCTAATCCCTGTGATTAGAATGAGGGGTAGAGATATTATTATTATTATAATCGAGTCTCGTAATACGTATTCGTTTGTAGTTTATGTGATGCTACAGTAACATTTATGTATAAAGAGTGAGAGAAATGTGTCTAGGCGTAAGGAGCCTAGTTGTTACAATTTGTGCATTATGTCACTATTGGCAATTGATAGCGTTAAACGTTAAAACAACTGTTCAAGATTTTGTAAATACATTTGGACCCGTCTTACCCAGTTTCTAGGAACTAACACAAATGTTTCTGATGCTTGTCCATTTTGAACACGTAAATTATTAGCAGCAGCTGTGATACGTTTGCGTAAATCACCAATAGTGTCTATTTCGGTGGGACACTTTGTGTTTTTTTTAACATCCCCACAAGAAAAAGATATGAATATTATGCATTCCATTTCATGTAATAATAGCTTCATCTGTCACGTCAGCTGTAAGTCAGTATTTTGTTGCAGCAACCATTCACAAAACCTAATTCGTAAGGGACGCGCTTGGACACGCTGTCATGGTACGGATATAATTGAGCTTGGTGTATAATACACTACACTGTTAATTAGGACATTCCTTGTACTTGGTGAAGGATTTGCCTGGTACTTATTTGAGTATTCTCTCCAACAACCTCTGAAATTTATTCCTCAGCTTCTGGTGCTGCGTGGACGCCCTGCCCCTCTATCTCTTCCACGATTCGGTTGCAGATTTTTCTGTTACGTCCTACCGCGGTAAACGTAGCTGCATTTGGCACATGTCTACCGAAAAATCGTTATGTGTACAGATGAGAAGCTGTTAAAGCATTTTGTCTTACTTCGTCATAAATTAGAACGATATCCATTTAGGTGTATTTTTTGTTAAAGCTCCCAAAAAATACATTCAAACTTCTTATTATGTATGATTAGTGTCATCAGAGCAAATATTTCTCTATAGTTCGGATTGTAATTACCATACCACCATAGTAACTAGACTGTTTAATGTAAACAAAAAATAACTATTGACGTTAATTTTCTATAAAATACGTGATGGCAACTTTTTGGGATTAAGTCCGAAAATGACTCATACCTATTAGGGACTCAACTGAGTACGTTATATAGCTTTTTTGAGAGCGTATTCAAAAAAGTATTACACATATTCACTTCTGTGCACTTATTATGGATATATATTTTTCAGTAGGTGCATTAATTCCATTTCATTGCTAAACTGTTTCCTCATCCGTCTTAATACGTTATATAGATAACTTTTCCTCCTCATCTCTACTGTCACTGTTTTTTATAATCACTCATTTGAAGTTTTCCTTCAAGTTCTTAGCATGGTTTAGGTTTTCGCTTCAGCCCAGACTCAATTTTCAATATTTCTGGAGTTATTACAAGTATGTCTGTCCGAATTGCAATATACCAAACAATCAAATGAGGCATATAACCTTAATTTTTTCCCGAAGCGGAACATAAACAAACGTCCATAGATGAGTTAAAATATTTGAAACTAATTCAAAGACGCGCTTCCTTGATAAAATTCCTTATTTCGATTATGTTCTGAATGTATTCCGATTTGTCTCCATGAAAATACCTAATGTTAAAAATAAATTTATTTCAATTTAAATAAACACATACACATCAATTCAAATATAAAAATAGGGCTTGTTAAAATGTATGTATAAAATAAAAAAACACTTCACACTTCTACATCTATATGTGTTTGGTACTCCCATCATCTTGAAACTTGTTTCTGTGCAATAAAACCTTTGTTGAAAAAGTTCACCAGCTCCAGAAATATCTTATGTCGAAGAAATAACTAAACTTGTGAGTGATATATCTACCATGAGTAATTAATTTTTAGTAATAAAATTTCTAATCAAATATATGGAAAACAAAAAAACAATCACGGAATTCCAGGAAACAACTATTCTGCGAACTGATGCCCCGACCAGCATTGAATTACATCTGGTCGAGGCATTAACCCGCAGAGAAGTTGTTTCCTGGAATTCCGTGTTTGCAAAATATCGTTTCTCGCCGAACGCGATAAAGGTCGGCAGCTAGCTTTCCATGGTGTGTACTGTATGTAGAACGCTTTGTGTTTGATATTTCAGTCCGATATGGAGTAGCAAATGGCCGACAGATGTAGGTTGTTCAACACCGCGTATTAATTATATGTTTGTATTTATCTCTTACAACATATTTTGTATTCCAACCTTCTAATGCAACGAATTTAAATCATTTTATTTATGGATGTATGCATACTAATAATCAAATCACATTATTTTTTCATAATTAATCTTCTATTGTTCCATGTATCACAAAATATCTCTCTCCGCCCTTTAAATTACATGACAAGAATACTTTATAAATCTACAACTTCATTAACAACACTTCAGTGCATGCGATTTCAACACTAAAAGCTTCAGAGATCGTTAGGGTGTCTGAAAGTTAAATTTAAAAATTCAAGCACCTATGAAATTGAATGAATTGCAATTAGCTGAGCCCGTCGCAGAGTCCCCGAAGTGAGTGTGGGTTGTGATAGCTTTAATTGAAATGTATCTTCCTCCCTTGGGATAATAGAAAGCATATGGTTTCTTTGGTTGAGTCCAGATTGAAAAGATTAATTATTTTTAATGAAATTGGTCAAATGCTTGCAAGCCAGATCAATCAGGGACAGCTCGTTTTATTTATAATTGAATTGGGAACAGTCTGCAATACTGGGACAAGGTTCCTTTCTATATTTATTATTTATCATGCTACACTTTCATTATCTTGTATATTCGGAGAAATAAGAAACAGGAACATCGATGAAGATATATCAGCAAACATAAAAAAATATTCCGACTGATAATAACATTATGCCCTTTTCAAAAAATGTACTTCACGCAACGTCAAAAATCTTGGACTCTCCTCATTCTTATTTTTGTCAGAACAACGAAATACATTTATAAAAGTATATTGTTTTCTGAATTTTTTTTTTGTGAAAAGAATATGTTCGATAAACTGAGTATTTAGAAAATTAAAAATCAGTAAATTTTTGACAAAATTTATTAATTCAAAAAGAAGCAACAAAGCAAGTTCTCTAGTTGACTAATAGTCGGTAAGACCTCCACCACGTCCCAATAGCATACTGACACGTCTGCATTGAGATAATCAAGCGGATAACGATCTGTTGCGGAATATTATGCCATTCCTCTTCTGCCGCCACGACTAACTCATCTGCAGTTTGAGGTGGAGGAATATGATTATGAATGGCTCTAGCAACGAAATGCTACATGTTTTCATTAGGATTCATGTCAGGAGAGTTGGCTGGCCAATCTAATCTATTGATATGTCCTGCTTCGAGTGTGTCTTGAACCCTTCTTGCGCGATGTAATCGAGCGTTGTCGTCCATAAACACAAAATTTTCACCTAATTCATTACGTAAAGGGCAGATAATGGGCGTAATAACTTGTTCGATGTAAATTTGACTGGTCATATTCTGTGATATGCGAATTAATGGGGTGCGGCGGTTGAACTGTAACCTTACTTAAGTTAAAGATAATAGTAATTATTGTTAGTGAAGGGTTCGACAATGCACGACAGCTTTATACAGCCGAGAGCGGGCGTGAGTTCGATTGTTGATTTGACAATAACAAAAAATACTTTGTTTCAATAAATTCCAACAAATAATATTTTGTAAGTAGACAACCTTGGGCGCCAGCCGTTCCAGGGAAACGACAAAAGTGGACAAAATACACAATAAACCAAAATAATAAAAAAATGTTTAAAAATATTTAATTTTACTAGTTAATGTATTTTAAATTAATATGAAACAATAAATAACATAAAAGTAAAATTGCAAAGGTATGTTTGTTGTTCTCTAAATAATAATATAGAAAAATGCCATAAAACAAATTATATTAAATATACTGAACGTACTAAATTAAATTGACTATAATGTTGCTAGCTAATACGAATATTAAATTTAATAAAATGAGCATATAAGATGTATTTAAAACACAGAGCATTAATATATTCCACATAGAATCTTTGAAAAATATATAAACAATTATTCCCTCCGCAAACAGCTGTTATGGAGTTCACAGTTTTATTTAAATAAGTATGTAATATTGAAAAGGCATAAGCATAAAAGAACTATATAATCACAGTTAAAGTAATTAGTAGTTATCGTTGGATAAACGGACTTTCCCCTGCAGTACTTAAGACTCGATGATGCACTTGCATTCGTGGTAAAAAAAAATTGGAAAAAACTTACAATATTATTGAAAGTTGGTACAATCTGCTCCTAAATGGTCCTGGTCATAGTTTTACAGAAAGTTAGTAGGTACATCAGTCTCTGGGGCTCTTCCCAAGATAGATGGTTATGTCAGCCTCCTGGACTCGCCAACAAACTTTGTCGTAATGGACATACTTCAAAACGTCAGCAGTATATGGGTGATTCAATGATGTTACCAATGATTATCTACTACTTCAGGAAGTACTTCGGCTGGATATTACGTAATACGTGGTACTCAATAAGACAGAATTACATAAAGCCTCATGCCGTAACGTAGTAGTAAACGTTAACGTAAAGTAAAAAAGCCTAAAATATGATTACGTCTAAGTATCACACATTTAATTATATTTAACAAAACAAAAATTATTTAAACATTAATATCTACCTCAGAATATTATAAGGCCACTATATTTCGCACAGAGCGTGATTTTTAACAGGCAAATTCCTCGACTCTCGCGTTCGCTTCCTAATTTCTAGCGGTCGACAAAAAGAATCTACATTTCTTGTCTATAAAAAAAACGACTCGCTGGCCGGTGTAAAATAGCAAATGAAAATTTAAATTCGAATTGTTATTAAACATTTAATAAAATATATTTATTATTGGAACATCATTTCACCACTAATCATATCACTGCATAATATTGTAAATATTTTGTGAATAAATTTTAACTTAAGCAGAGTGTAGCACTTTCAAGAAACAATTTTCAAGTCTCAACAAATATTAACGATCTTTACCTCTAAAAGTTAAACTAATTTACTGCTGACATATTATTGTATAGATTGTCCAATTTATATTATTGAAGTAATTCTAAATACTAAAAATGTATAATTATAACACAAACCTTTATTGAATATATGGTTGCCTACTAAACGTAACTTTTAGTTTTGCTGTCTTTCTGCAATACCGCGTGATTTAATAAATTAACCGTTACAGAACATTATTCCACTCCAAAAGTCTTTATCGATTGTCATCAGTAATCGGCCCAATTCTGGTTTTGTCTGTAAATAAGACCCACCGCCACTGGCGTAATAGCCACCCCTTATGCTCTCGCGCCCACTGTAGATTAGCAGCACGATGCCTTGGAAGTAGATTGGGGACCCGTAATGATCTTCTAGTACGTACATTTGCGTTGTGGAGTCGTCTTCGAATAGTAGGTGTCGAACACGGCTAAACGTACTTTAAAAGTGTGCGGTGTCTACGGGCATATTGCACTAATAAATACCGATCCTCCCTTTCATTAGATACTTGAGGACGTCCACTACGTGGTCTGCTTTCCACTGTATCAAATTCTTCATATCTGTGTACTATTCGATATCTGATTATTAGACTGTCCTGCATCATGTAAAGCAGTCATTCTTGTTCGTAAACGCAGAAATTTCACGTCCTGGCATTATAATGTACAATAATTCAAAGGAACACTTTGCTGAATACACTGTCAAACTGAACAGATTTGTAAAAACATTGGTAATAAAGTAAAGGTTCGTGGTCTGCAATTTTTTATTGGAATTTTTGTTTCCTAGGTACATGTACTTTTTTACCACATTAAGAGAAACCACTAGATTTAATCGAATCATTTTATATAGGTCTAAGACTTATGACGTTGTGTGTATTAATTTAGCGGCAGTAAAAATGATTCTAACGCCTAGGTAGTAAATGTGCCTAACAGCTGTCACTAAAACTACATCTTTAATAATGTGAACTAAATTGAGTCTGACTTATTCGTAATCAGTAAAAGCAACAGGTTCTCTTTCTGTTATAAAAATAAATAACAAGCTCGTAGAGAAAAAAACAGTTATTTCTTCACAGAAAAACAAATTAAAGCATTCTCGTATCTTTCTGTTCATATGGTTAAGGCACTAAGAAATTTCATGTAAACAATAAACAGAACAGTTAGTTAATAATAAAATCCAGTCATATCAATTTGTTAATTTCATTTGACGGAATGACTGGATTTGGGGGAGAAGTAATTACCTCCATTATTGTACCCCCTCCTTTCTTGGATATGCCATTGTGTTCTATGAAATATCTCCTTCATAATCACATGAAAAATAGAATAATCATATTTTTCTGCTAAATTCCCGAAGAAAATATCTTGATATTAAACAGCCTGTTGAATAGTGTATGAATAAATTATTTGTAAAAATAAGGATATTGGTGGTTGTGTTACCATATGTTAAAAAATCAATTTAATTTGAATTTATTAATAGTTCTTTGCATAAAAAGAAAACTTTCAATTTACTTAATTATGAATTAATTGATTTATTGAATTATTCTGGAATGCCTACTTTGATGATTTGGCTCAAAAGTGCAAACTACACGTTTACTCAAAAAACACTTTTACGGGACCGTTGATTATTCCAGAAAGCAGAAGAACAGAAATGGCTAAAATTCGGCCATTCTTAGAGTTTTATTGAACATTTTGTAATAAAAAAATTGACGCATTCTGATTGGCTCTAATTTGATCGCCCTGTGCTAAACTTGTGAAATAATTATAATTATAACAATTTAGCTTTGCATTCCATTTAATATCCACCTAACATATTTAACAATCAAAGGTTCTGACACACACTAACATCTCTAATCGTGGGTAAATATATTCTCTGTGTAGCAATTCTTACAATGGATTATATAAATAATATTCCGTCATGTGTAGTTACAAGCTTCATATCTATATCCGTTATATTGGTATAACAGCCTTTGTTTTTGACCTTATTGTATGTTAATAATACTAATAATACCTAGAATAATACAAATCACATGCAATCAGAAAGACATCATCTCAATAATAATAATTCTCTCTTCCGTTCATTCCTCATTTTCAGATTGAGTGATTCTATTCAAGGACCTTCCAACCCCAAACTGCTTAAGAAAAACGTAATTTACACCACCAATGAATATAAATCACCCTCGTCGTATAATCTAGCGGTCTTAACCGCGTAAGGGCGACCTCAAGGGTGATCTACAAGTTTTACAGCGAGGGATTACCGCAGCCCGCATAATTTGCGTATATTCCGCCGGTCGTACCAACAACCCGCTTTTAATTTCTCCATAATCTACGCGTGTGACCGCTGTGAGGCCAAAGGGTCGGAGGAAGTTGTCTGGATTAATTTGGGAAGAGTTCATTTTAATTCGGCGTTAATGAGAACCTGCAAGGCCGGGACAGGCAACTTCACGTTTCGATATTTATGGGGTCGAATCGATATCCCGAGGGTCTATGAACCCGATTGTCCTGTCTGCTTAGTGTTTCGTGATACGGAATATTAAATGAGATTATGCTTCAAAAGGACTATCTGGATATTCTTATCTAAACTTACGAGGAAAGATATAGTTCTCGAGTAAACGTACATTACCCATCCGTGTTTCAGAAAACATCGATTGACCTTCAAATTATTTAGTGCTAGCCTTGAGTATATTATAGTCAAGGGTGCTAGTTACCTAGTATATATAGTCAAGGCTAGTCTGTAATTTTAGAAAACATCAATTATACATTGAGGAAAAAATATTCTAGTGGTAGGCGAAAATACACTTATCCCAACAAAAAAAAACTTGAATAAAAAAGAGGACAGATAAACAAATCAATTGTAGTAGCTAAATCAAGTTTTCTGAAAACACTAGTACCAACAGCGACAGAAATTTCTTGCTGGAATACTGTGTTGCTACAGTTATAAAAACTTCTAACTAAATGTATTTCTTATACATTAAAGACAATTGAACTGTACATTAAAGGCAAGTTGACTGTAACTGTAATTAAACAAGCTGTATGTTAGACAATATACAGGGTGATTCAGAACTTATCTAAAAAAATTGAGAGCAGATGCGTCATGAAAAATGGAATCGTAAAAAAATTGTTTTTGAAAGTTACATTTCAGTAAACATTGATTTATGTATACATATACAGAGTGTCGGAAATTATTTCAGGTGACAATAAACCTCATTAATTAAGGGGGTAGTCAAATGTTAACCGGTATCAATGTCTCACATTGACCCAAGCCAACATTCTTCCACCCTACCATATCCGCAGAGAGGGTGCCAATCCTCTGCACGAATATAGCTTATATACGGTATACCGGCTGCTGCAAAATATAAGACGAAACCTTCATACAAATATACAGTACTTTCGAAAAGTAACGAATAAATTTATTATTTTTGAAATTGAGAAATTTTCGAAAAAATCCCCTGGCACGTCGATTTTGTTTAAAAAAGGCAGCTTTTGACATACATCATGAAAAATTATGGTGTTACATAACACAAATTTCAAGAAAATAATGTTTGAAAATTTTCACTATACTGTGCACCTTCCCATTATGCAACACCTATCCGTGCTTATTTAGATGAGCTGTTCCCGAATCGTTGGATAGGGAGAAGGGGGCCGATTGAGTGGCCAATCAGATCGCCTGATTGGACACCCCTAGATTATTTCTTGTGGGGATACTTAAAACGCAAAGTATACGTTACTAGACAGGTTAATTTAGAATATTTTAAAGCAAGAATTCGTTACGAAATATATCGTATACCTCTTGAAGTTATTGATAATGTCCAAAAAGAATTTATTAATCGTCTTGGCTACTGTCAGGCAGCCAAAAGTGCACAATTTGAACATTTAATTTAGTCGATTTTTTACATAATCATTATCATTTTCAGTATTGTGAAAATTAAATTTTAAAGTTTTCTAACATTATTTTCTTGAAATTTTTGTTATGTAACACCATAATTTTTCATGATGTATGTATGTATAATGATACACTCTTTCAAATGGCATGGTCAAAATTGGGGGTTGCTATTTAAAAAAAATATCGATGACTTCATACCTCGAACAACGATGACGTCACAATTGTGGGTCGCATGTAAAAAAGTGTATTTTTTAAAAACAAAATCGCCGTGCCAGGAGATTTTTCCGAAAACTTCTCAATTTCTAAAATAATGAATTTATTCGTTACTTTTCGAAAGCACAGTATATTTACAAATGGACACTAAGGGAGCTAGAGTCCTTTAAAGGGTCGATCTTAAAGAGGATCATGTTCAATGTTATCTAAACGGTTTAATGTAAGTTAATAAAACTTTGAACACTTTAATGGTGAATTAAAAAAATAGGCTTAGGATATCTTTAGCTCTATCTTTTTTGTTAGAAATTATTTTTACAAATGGACCACATAAATTTAATCTTATGTTATTGACATTAAAAAGGTAGACATTTTTGTAAGGTGCCAACGAACGTAATATTTCAAAGATAGTTTCGTGTATCCTTTTTTCATGAAAAACTAGCATGTCTTGGAACAATTGGACTGTTTAAAGTCCATTTTACTTGAAAACGGTGCATTTTGGATTGCAAATATGTTGTTCGACCTCATTCCTTTTAATTTTTATAACGAATCATGAATCTAAAGCAGTATATGGCAATGTTATTCAGAATACTCATCTTAGAGACTAACGCCTTTTTTATACTTTATACTTTATAAAATATTCATCATGTACTTTGAGCTCTCCAACTGTTATAAGTATAGGTCGATTTTTCGGATATTTGCAGAAAGGTGTTTTGTTAGGAAATATTTATCTTTGCAATGGATATATAGTAACACAAATAAGATATCTTTTGACGTACAAGACAATTCCTAAGATGTTTTCCTCCTTGTTATCTTTAAAACTGGTAGAGGATTTATTATTGATAAAATCAGAGAGCTCCCTCTGTCTGTTATTCTTATTAAGGCTTTTCGCTGGCAGAGTTTGTTTACACTCCATCTTATTTCCTGTTTCACACCCTCACAACTTTCAGAAAACATTAAAACTGTGTTATGTTTGCATTTTAAATAGCACAAGTTTGTAACATATCTCATGCGAAAAATGCGTAACTTTGAACAGCGAACTTAATTGTTCTCTTGAGGCATCGATTTGTGTACAAATTACACGCCCCTTACTGCAAATATATGATAGCTGCTAGTTCATGATTTAAATAAGACAATTTAAAGTAAAAGAAAATAAATTTGAACGGTCGATGAGAGCAAGTAAGAACTGGACCTAGTAACTGCAGACGGGAACATTACTTGCGGTACACATCTAATCTAGCAAATTTAATTCGTTTGCATAATTATTTATAAGAACAAACGACTTACCTGTAGGAAGTTCGTTCTAAATTATATAAGATATACTCGTCAGATTAAATAACACATGCAGTAACACCATTGCAGGCTTTATCGAGCACATTTAAGAGATGAATCATCACAACCACCAAAAAATTATTTCATCACCGGTCCTTTTTCCCCTTACGTGGAATTACAATAATCGATTTATTTTTCATTTCTGTTGGGTCATTTTTGAATTTGTTCATCGTTCATTTACAATCTATATATTACGTAGGTAATAAAATTGCTAAAAATTCAAAATTTATACCGATAGGCAAACAGATATAAATAAATATATTAAGGCACTGATAAAAATTATTGGCGATATTACACGGTGAATTGTTGGTTATTTATTGCCTAGGTCAATAATGTGAAATAACACATCAAGATGTACTGTTACAACTTGAATGGAAAATTACCACTTACCATAATGGAACAGATCATGTAGGAAATTTTACATGACAGATGTAAATGTATGGTATTTACATGGAGATTTTGCTGGCGATCTTATGGAAAGGGGCGAGGGAGAATTTTTTAATAACAAAATTTACGATGTTTTTATTTTGATATACCATTTGAGTTCGAGGCGCTTTTAGTGCAATAATCAACTTATCCAAGACATACAATTAGAAGCAATAGAAGAAGACAGCATAAGAAATTTTATGCATCTGACCTAAAACGATTTTGATGATTCGAGCTTGTTAAATGGGACAAGAACAGCACATTTTCTAGATGTAATTACAGTGAAAGAAAGACTGGCAACGAGATTTTTGGCTACAGAAGACTCGTATTCAAGTCAATATCTTTTCCGGACATCCAAGCAATCCATATCAAAAATAGTATGCAACTGTTCCTTATTCATGTTTAACTACTGGCCAGAATACTTATTTTCAATATAAAAATCGAATATAAAAGAACGCCGAACGTCAACTATCAAAAAATAATACTCGTCTACATTTCTTGAGGCATTTGTACTGAATTAGTTTCAAATTGGTTCACTTCCAATCCTAACCCTGTTCGATTGCGACAATTTTCATCCGTTCTCGCGCGGCATTGCGGACAAAGACACACGAGGCTCGTTTTAGACGAGCAACCGACTCGGCACATCGTTGAGACCATGAGTCAATCGTTGACTGCTGCTGCACATGTCCTTTCGTCTACGGCAGAGATATACGAAGCTCATTTTAGATAAACGGCTGCTGCTCGTCTAAATTGGGCTTCGTGTATCCTTGTCCTTAAGGTACACATTTCTCGCAACAGCATGAATACCCAGTTTTAGATTCGTATTGAGCTTGTGTTGTTTGTGCGCGTTAGATCGCAGCCAAGAATGGCAATACATTGCTAATTGTAGAGAATAAAGAGTGATTAGATCTCTTTTTGCCCGCAAGTAATATCAGTTCACTTTCAGATATCCTGTGTTATTTATAAAATTGACTATTTTAGTATCCTATTTTCTATGAACACACATGAAAAGGAGCTGCAGATATTGCACAATGTGTCTCATAGAGCCCCTTATTTTGCAACTAATAATTCAAATAAATTCAAAAACAATAATTTAGTAGTACAGCAACAGCAGCAACCGCCTTTGTTGAAGAATATGTTTGCAGGTGTATGTAGAACAGACTTCTTATTGATCTTCTTTACGTTTCAGTAGCACGGGTGACTGCTCTTTCGGCGACCTGGTGGCCAAACCTGTGCAGCTGTTCATGTTCTGTGCCGTATACGGTCCCAGCGCTTTGGTGCTGCTCATCTGCTACGGCTACATCTACTTGGTGGCGCGGGGACACGCTCGTGCCATCCGTTCGGAAGTGCGCCACTCCCATACGCTGCAGCATTCACCGCCGACGGGTGGCGGCGCAACTGCAGGTGGACCCCCCAGGTACGGCCTGGCGTTGGCTATTACGGCGGGACTGTTTGTGGGCCTCTGGCTGCCGTTCCAGGTGAGTCACGGTTTTGATGTGCAAATAGTTGGATAAATAAATGTTGGCTTTGATATTTTTATGGAAACATTTTGGTCTATATCGCATAAGTACTAGGTGCATATGATAGATATTATAATTTAACCAAAGTTACACCTGGGTGTAGTTATAAATCTTCAAAGTGACGCCCCAAATTTCTAAACAAAAATAGGTAGTATCAAATTTAGTATGAAATTTAAACGCATTAAATTACAAATTTATCATGCGCTCAAGGTAATTAGTGAAACCTACCCTTCTCTGCATATGTAATTTTTACGTTTTGGTCATTTGATATACATGGTGTTCTAGAACATCTATGACTAATTTTGGCGGATGGTAGCTGAGTTAATTTTAAACATATGAACATAAGTCCGATTCGTTTTTGTTTAGAAGTTACAAGAATTTTAAAAATTATAATTTCATGTTTCAATGAAAATAGGCTGATAAATAGCAATGATGGTTACTATAACAATAATTATTATTTGGGATTAAAGTTTAAATATTAGTTAACCTTTATTACAGTGGTACAGTGGTACAGTACAGCTCTATGAAGACAGTGGTGACAGTAGAGACTCTTTCATGCAAAATGACGAAACCATTAGATTTAATATATAACTAACTTTGACATTATTGTAAGCGCACTGAATGGTTCATTCTGACATTTGATGTAAAATGGCGAACCAATACAAAAAATTGCCACACGAGTGTCGCCACTGTGTTGTAAAGAGCCACTGTAACCTTTAATAACTAAATTAACAATTCTTAAGACTATAAAAATTGTTAAAAATGTCCAATCTCGCCTAGACTGCAAAGTTTATATAGGCAAACTAAAGATTTCCTTACTGGACAGATAAAATCTGAATCATTTCTTATTTGGTCAGGTGCATCCTCAATTGTATCAAGTAACTGCTGACGGATAGTGATTTCAATATTACAGATAAGCTACTTATTGTCCTCATAAATAAAACTCCAAAGGATTTTGATCTGGGGAACGCGGTGGCCATGCTATTGAACCTTGTTGACCTATTCATTTATTCGATAAATAATCATTTAATCAAGCAGTTATTTGTCACCCTCTATGTGATGGTGTACCATCGCACTGATATCACATACACGTATTAAGCCCTACGTCGTCAATGAAATCAAAAAATGTTTTTTTTCCAAGAAAATTATATACATATCTGCATTTAAACGAACATTTAAAACATGTACGAGCAGTAAACTATTGCTGAAAATGACATCATCTATTATATATTCTTCATTTTGTACATTCACTTCAGTAGGACGAATGGTCTTTTTTGAAGCGGGGTTACCTTCTTCTCGAAGTTTACGAAATGACGCAATAAAGACACTGTGGATAGGTTGATGTCAATTCGGGTATCTTCGTCGGTATTCTCGGTCTGCTTCTCTGTCGTTTCCATTAGAATACCCATATACAAAGACAATATCTGCAAACTCTTCAGTTGTAAGTAAATAAATACATTTTTCACTAAACTTTGACCATTATCAGGTATAGATTTAATTTCAGTCTTCAGCAACAGAACTTTCATTTAGGCCAATAATACTCACCTAAACGGTTAGTTTAAACTCAATTTGTCAAAATGTCAAGCAATTATAGGCATCTTAATAATGGTGACAGTTACGAAGATTTGTAATTCCTTTGCAATTCAAACAAAACCACAATTATAACAATAATATAATATCTGTACCCCTCATTCTAATCACGAGGATTTGCCCAGAAGTTGAAGACTTGTGCGGTAGAGGGAGCGGGTTATTATTATTAGCAGGCCTCAATTGAGCCCAGGAGTCCCTAATCACCATTCAGTGCAGGAATGAGAGAAACCTGGAAAACCTCATTAATTAAGAGGGTAGTCGCAGTCTTCTCAATGTGCAGTTGACAGTTGAAAATTCAGGAAATTTCGTGATAAAGCGTAACACATGAAAGTGGTGTTTTTTCCTTATTCTAAATGACTTATCAGCTTAAACACTGTTATACAGCCTGAAGAAAGCTCGTATAATTGACACAGATATTCTTTGTAACTTACTTATATTTTTTTAGACTGTCTCAACAGACAGCTATGAAGTTCGTTGAAAATTTGCGTATAAAAACGGCGCCCTTAACGGCAGGCTCCGTAGCTTTCTTCGTGAATATTTTAAATAGAATAATTTTTAGACACTCTTTATTTTTATTAAAAAATTTAATATTTTATAAAAAATAAATTTGAAGGTTTGTTGGCAGACCTTGTAAAAATTAGTACCAAACTTTCAAAATAACTAAACTTAAAACTGCTGGCTAATGAGTATACATTTAATAAAACAAATGTTTTGGTTTGCTTTAGGTACCTATTTACATAAAACTAATTTTGTAATGTAATAAATACATATTTTTTTATTTACTTAAGTACTTATCTACATAATTTTAAAAACCTAGTTGCTATCATAATATTTTTGCATCTCTCATTGCAGTACTTGGAAATTGCCGATTTGTATTAAAATATTCCATAATTGAATCTACCATTGATTGATTAGACGAATACGCTTGTAAATAACGCGTCTTGAATTTTAGAAGTAGTTAGATTTTATTGTTTGTTGTTTTAATTTAACACAGAAAAATCTTTGTATGAGTAAAACGGAGAACGAGAAGCTATAGGAGGGAATGACGTCACGCTTCGCAATCGGAGGTGACGTTTAATTAAAATTTGACCTGGTATACTTCGAAAAATTCTTATCAGATCTACTATTCTCGAACGAAATTTTCTGAATTGACCATACGTCATAAATACTTCATCAAAATTAGGCAAGTATGTACCAAAATATTTACTGTTTCCCAAAACTGTTTAAAATAAGAATTTATTATATATCTTTTAATTAAACGTTATGAGATCTATGGTTACACGTATTCTTTATCTTAAAAAAATTAATTTGTCTTTGTCTACTTTAGTACGACAGATTAGAAGTGATGTTGTACCTTGTTTACTTGCCCACTTGGACGTTACTTGATGGGAAGGGATCTAAACAACGTAGGCGTAAATAGGAAAAATTTCTTGAAATATTTTCGTCGTTTATTGTTTGATCTTTTTGCTTTCACAAAAAATGCTTTGAAGTTCTATATAGTACACAAACCCTTTAAGGAGTTTTATGAAATTTTTTCATGTCAACGTGTGTCTTTGGATACCTACGCTTTTATTGCGATAAAGAAGGACAGGCTCTATTAAACGGTGTCACAGAATTTGCTTTTGTTTGAGTTAATATGCAAATAAAATCGTTGAACTCTTGTGTACGTAACCTTGATAAAATTTTGTCAATGTAACTTTAAAAATAAACAAAGGAGATACATATTTGACTGATCAAATAAAATATTTATTTCTAAAAATGTTGCACTGTTATACAGTGTTAACTGTGACTAAGTACAAATTTCGGAATTCCAGCTCGATGTTTAAAAAATGTAGCAAAACCATGTTTTCTCTCGAAAAATCAACACCTACGACAATCATCGTTCTAGATGGCTTAGATATGTCAGCTATCTTGCGGTCGTTATTTACAACATTGTCAAATATAGAAGAAATGAAACTAAACATGTTTAATAAATTAATAATAATACATAAGTGCTAGGTAACAATTAATTCGGTCAGCTGCAGTATATTCACTTACAGAGTAGTTCAGAGTTCAGTTAAAAGAAATACCCATCCTCGGCAGTCTTTAGTAATAAAATATTGTACGATTGCCGTAGCTCCGTTGCATTTACCTTCGATTCTAGAAATGTAATGTAATATGAAAGACGTTTTCCGATTAGACAAAATGTTATGTCGAATCCACTTTGAACTATATTGAACAACTGCTGTAATGCCTTGGCAAACGTGTGGCCGTGTTTTTATGTACCTATTTGTGTACATTTGCGTGTGTATTTTGGTTACTCTTTGTGGTTTGCCTCAATAGAAGAAATCCACCTGATCGTAGTTGTCGGACCGAGTACCTCGCTTTAAACAAAAAGAACGGTCGAGGGAAGGAGAGGTCCCTAGTAAGTACAAAAATCAATGCCATGACAAGTATTAGTAAGCAAGCAGAAAATTAACATTTTTGAAACCTCTCCATATATCAATTCTGAAGATAAATATCAATAATATTACCCCCTCCCTGGGCTACCATATTATGTTTGTCATTAAATAATCATCTACATTTTGTAAATCATTTTCTTCATTCAAAGCGGCGTAAATCTGTCATGTGACAACGCGATGCCCTATAACTTAGCAGCTGACAGACTGCCAGAGTCGGCGATAAATAAGGGTTTAATTTAATTTAGAAAATTTATATTTTGCTTTACAAATAAGTTTGGAAGTTTTTTGATGGACAATTCTGTTAAGTATCATTTTTCTTTATTCGCTCTTACTTGTACTTAGCCATAGTTTACCCTGTATAATGTATATGAGAAATCGGTGAATAGTGAAATGATCCATGTAATTGACAGGCACATGTGGTACAAAATAAAAAAATATTGAAAAAGCACGTATCTATTTCAATATTTACTAACATTACTTGTCATAATCATAATTTTAAACACAGTAAAAGCACGTGTGGATCAGCTGTGAAATATGATTATTTTCTTCTACTCTTTAATTTCTTTAAATTCATTGATAAGCTCAAAATCCACAAAAACTGGGTGGTAGAGAAATATACTTTACCTGAACATTTTGTGTATTAGCCTTTTCAGTGTAATTAACTTGTACTTGCTGTTGGTTGCTTGCCTCCTCATTATCTTCAAATTCCAACTCAAAAATAATTTCTTCTTCCATAACATTCTTTTCAGGTACTTTTGTTAACTATAAAATAAGTATATTTTATTGTCTACTATTATTTGTAATGAATTTACTTATATACTTCCATATTATTATCAAGAGAAAAATTTGATTGTCCCTTTTCTGTAACTTTGCCTTACAATAAAAACTGCAAACAGCTCAATCTGGCTTCTGCCAATTGCTTGCGACTTCTTTACTTTGTTCACTTGTTGCATGAATGTCGTCCGTAAACCAATAATTTTTTCTACTTACTAATTCTACCTCTAAATTTAAATGAAAAAGAGAATTTAATTCGTCTGTTATCATCTTTAAGGCGGCTCTTCGTCTCGTTTTATTCTTATATTGCACACTATATATTGCATAAAGGCATTCATTCTGTTCATATAATAAAATTAACTTTGTAGTGATTTTATGGGTCCATATTATGACTTTTTCAGCATTAAACACAAGCTGGCCCACCTCACAAAAATCGATAAATCTTATAAAACGAGATCAGTTATTTTCCGAAAGAGACGAAAATAACCTAACCTAATTCAAATATCTTACTTCAATTCATTTTTCAAATAAACAGGAATGACAATATAAATTTACAGGGGCACCATTCATTTCCAATAAAAACACTAAATTACTAAAAATGCATTCCAAAGACCTTGATACCTATTTAGAACTTGTTCTAAATAGTCGTGTAATTATACATGTATAATTACATGTAAATTTGAATCATGTATTATGATTTACAGGTATGATTCAAGAAATACATGTAAAACTATATGTATTTTATGATGGTGTAAAGTGGCCTTTATTTCTGTAATTTCTTTGTTGATTTTTTGGAACTTATGTTATTTATAGTTTTCCATAATATTATTGAATTACATTTTTATTTATAACGTTTTGAAAGTACTTTCGCCTAGCCCCATATATGAAACATATTTCTGTAATTCTTAAACTGTTCCTGTAAAGCAATGTTATCTATATTATTTTGCCATCTTCTGTAAAGCCTATCTCTTTCTTTCATGGATTTTATTAATCCTACTGATATTCACTCTTCTTCCTTACGCATTTTTTGAACTATACCTTTTGAACTACTTTTTATATAATTTAAGTTTAGCCATAAATATTTTAGAAGTCTACATTATCGGCGTTACAGACGTCAAGCCATTCTTCTTGCCTTAAAAAACTGTTTTAATTTATCATACATAATGTGTGTTATTTGTTCAAGTTCTGTTTTTATTCCAAAATCATTTTTAATTTGAAGAACCGTCGAAAAATGATCCGTATTATAGGTCTGCAGAACTAATGATTTAATATCCGTATAAATATTTTTTACAAAAGTATGATATAAGTTCTACTTACATTGTCAAGAGCCACGCTACTGTCTGTGGGTTTATGTACATAAATTAATATTTGTAAAAATCACCTTCATCAAATCATATCTCTGTCAAACAGAAGAAAATCTAGAAATATTAAGGCTATTTTGGCTTTTTTAAATATTTGAATTTTATTCATCAGTATGTGAGTTAAATCATACCCTTCATTATAATCACGTGGATTGTCAAGAAGTTAGAGAATTGTGCGGGAAAGGGGGTGGCATATTATTATTAAGCAGGCCGTATTTGAGCTTAGGAACAACTTACGTTGGTAGGTCCAAACCACCATTCACTGTAGGAATGAAGGAAACCTGGAAAACTTCATTAATTAGGGGAATGGCCAAATGTCGATCGGTATCAATCTGTCACATTGACCCGATCACATATAAGTATATCATATCTCACGCTTAGCTAATATATGTGAAGAAGCGAAAATTAAAACCTTGTCGGTTTTTCTTCATCCTTAAAGCATAGATGAAATATTTATATTTAGTTGGTCTAACTGCTGCTCTAATGTGCACCAGCTACTCATACCAAGCTTTGACATGTTCTTGTTGGCTAAGCTGTGTGATGATGGACTGTATATTCAATCCTTAGGGTGCTGATATATTGATTTAGGTTCTTATTATTGGTGTTCCGACTACTACGGTTCGAACTGTTCCTCAGACAATGACGATTCTACGAGTCACTCCGTAGTAGCCTCTCCAATTGGTGGAATACCATGCTTCCAAACGTCTAGGTGCTCTTTACTATTGACAACTTTAGTGCTCACACTGCAAAATCGTTGCCCCGATCACAGCCGTGGTAAAGCTTTTGTGATTTTGATAGTGATTCTGGATCCACAGAGTCTAACCCGAACAAAACAAGAACAGGTCAAATATTTCCAGCTGAGACTAGGAAGTGTAGATTCATTCTGTGACTGGTGGTTACCTATGCCACGGTATAATAACCTTTAAAATTGTTTTATAAATAAATAAATTTTATTCCTTGGTAATGTCAGAAAAGCGCTGAAAAATAAAAAATATGCTTGATATTTTAATATTGTATTTCTTTGACACTTTGATTAACTATTTTTTCAACATTGACTACGAATAACATTAACGTAAAATTTGGTCAGACTCACAACATATGTTACTTATTAATTCTAAACTTATCTTCGACAATCTCAAATACATACAGTGTTTGAATTTTAAATAAAATCACATTAATGGTTTATTATAAATCATTAAAAGTATAACAAAATATTTAAATTGCGAACACATATTTGTACTTCTATTTCTTGCGTTTTTCTTTGAATGCGTCTACTAGTATTGGAAAAGCTACATTCAGAGCCTTTTTCCATGCTTCCACTTCTTCTTCAGTGAATAGGGCGGAGAATAGTTCTATCACCGATTCTTTCAAATCCTACAAAGACAAAGTATTTATGAAGTTTTGATACCTTCTGAAACAATAGTAATAATCGTAGTTCATTCATCTTTGTCAAAAATAAGAGATCTTACAGATTCTACATTCTAAAATCAAGAACTTTATAAAGAATTAGCTCTCTGTGTTATGAACACGATGTTATTGATTAGTCAAAAATAAATGTGTGTTTAATCTGGTATTCACGATGAAGAGCGGGCACGATATCTCAGAAACTAGTAGTAATCAAGTTGTCACACAAGAGTAGTAACTTTAGTAAAGTAGTAAATACAACAACGATTTTTTGGTCAAGTCCACGTTGAACTTAGACAAAAAATTGGGTACGCCAACAAATTACAAAATTCTGCGACAACAATTCAAAAGCTTAACTCACATTTCAAAAAATGATTGGAACTGATGATTTTGGTTTAATCTTTCAGTTTGATATCAAGTATATTTTTAATATCATCATTTATTGCGATGTGTTTTGTAATAATACGATAATTATATTTAGATACAAAATACTACAATTTAGAAAGAAAATATTTAAATTAGTGCTAACCGTGAAAGACTTTTCATCGATACGTCTTGGTGCGTGAGATTCTCCAATTCTGGACAAGATGGGGCCCAGCATCTCTGGATCATCTACGGCATCTACTATTGAAGAAAACCCGTAGACAACGCCGTTGGCGTGGGCCAAGAATCTTTTGTTCTTGGGCAAATCTTCTATAGGTACATCTCTAAAGGGGAATGCCTGCTGATACTCTGGATTGTTCTTGAAAAATCTAAAAAAAGAAAATAGCATGTTACAATTTATATTCCGATTAATGTTGTATAATAACATTTTCATTTAAGAAATCTAACGCACAGATAAATAACACCATATACAGGGTGATTCTTAACCTATACGCATAAACTTGGGAAATTATATGTGATGTGTATCGACTATGGCGCTGAACGGATGTGCGAGCACCGACGATAATATAATTATTTGTCAACGTTGTAAAGTAAAAGTAGTGTCTTATGTAAAATGTGAGATATGTGGTAACACCTATCACACAAGCTGTGCTAGGCAATTGAAATATCAATTTATTGATAAGTTGTTGATTAAATGCTGCAAAGAAGATGTATCTAAAACTGATGAGGATATTGGTGACAATGCTTTTTTCGACGCAATTGAAAATATTGCTCTGGATAGCAAGATTGATGTTAGCATATTCAAGTATGTTGTTAAACAGAAAGATTTATTAATTAACGGCCTAAATTCCGAAATTAAATTATTGAAGGATAGACTTTATCAAATGGAAAATGATAGCAAACAACACAAAACCCCTTTGTGAGTAGTCGCAAAAAAACGGTAAATAATTCGTCTGCTAGGCTGTCCGATCCGCAGATAATATCGAAGCCGAATAGGAAAGAAATGACTAGTTCAGAGAACTCTGCTTTTATACAGGATGATACCGAAAAATGCAAACAGCAGGTGATTACCTCAGATGGGGTAGCAAAGGCTCTCTTGGATGCTGATCAGCCTAACAAGCTGGTAAACTTAAATAAATATATTCATTTGGCTGATGGCAATATAAGCAATTCACAAGCAGTGGATCATGTTGACGACGCTGATTGTAGCTGGAAAACTGTTAGACACAAAAGCCAAATAGAAAATCGCAATCAGCACTGGTGGTTGGGAACTTCTCAGGTCAAACAACGGTCGAAGGAGTTGAGAAGAAAATTGCGTTACACGTTAGCAATTTAAAGCCGGATACTACAGCTGAAGAATTACATAGTTTCTTGAATAAAAATTTTCCTGAAGTGATGTGTGTACCACTTAAGTCTCGATTCCCAGAAAGTTATGCATCTTTTAAGGTTGTAATATCTAAAGAAAACTTCGAAAATGCACTGATTTCGAGCAACTGGCCTAATAGAGCTTCTGTTAGACATTTTTTACACAGAAGGATGAAACAACAAGTACATATTTAGCACCGCCAGAGTTTTCTCCTTCAACACCTGTTGAGGACAGGAAAACAGGTGAAGTAAATTTGAAGCTATTACAAATAAATGTACAATGTCTCTCTAATAAACTCAACAAATTGGAAGTTCTACTTCAAGAAGAAAACCCCGATGTTGTTAGCGTGGCGGAGCATTGGTGTGGAATTGACAAAATTTCGACTATGGTCATACCTGGGTACCAGCAAATCACATTTTCTGCCGTCAAATTCAGGAACATGGTGGTATAGTGATTTATGCAAAGTGTGGTTATGAAGTGCAAATTCTTGACGTAGATAGATTTTCATCTGAAATGAATTTCGAGTGTAGTGGGATCAAGTTTGTATATAACAGTTCAAAAATCTGCTTTTTAAGTTTGTATAGGCCACCAAAAGGAAACTTTGAGGTATTTTTTGCAAATTTCTGTTCCCTTATAGACTATGCTGTAAGAATAAATCCAGTCATATTTGTGTGTGGAGACTTAAATATTAATTATTTGGATAATAATTGTTTAGAGAAACGTCTGTTTGATGATGTTATAACTAGTTTCAATTTAAATATAACATCCCTTGCACCTACTAGAGTTTGCAGAAATAAATTAGGCGTCACAAGTTCCACTAAGGTGGACTACATTTTAACAAATCTCAATCCTACCCAATTTACACCTAACGTTTATGAAGCAAATTTTAGTGACCATAGAGTATTTTCGCTCCATTGTTATTGGAGTCGTAACAATAACGTGGACGTCAGAGACACGCCATTATACTCAAACCAATTTAGAAATGTATCTGAAAAAAATTTAGATAGTCTAGTTCTTGCTTTGAGGACAAGAAAGTTTGATTCTATATATGATAGCTGCGATATCAACGTTTGTTTCGAATCTTTTATGAAGCTGTTGATGCGCGAGATAGATAATGCTTGTCCTGTAACAATTATCATAGTAAGATAAAGTCCAAAACATGGATAACTGAAGAAGTTAGATTAGCTAGTCTAAATTTAAAAAATATTTATTGGATCTGTAGTGCGTTGAACACTGTGGAATCAGTTGATTTTTACAAAAAATCTAAAACCGATTATAATAAACTACTTCTGAAAACTAAACAAGAGTATTTTAAGGGCCTTATTGAGAAGTCTGTTAACAAACCTAAAACTATATGGAGTATAGTTAATAGTGAGACCGGTAGGAAATCAGCTGTTGGGGATATATCTCTGACTCTAGATGGAGTAACTTATTCTGAGCCCAAAGATGTTGCAAATATTTTTTGTGATTACTTTGTGAATATAACCGAGAGATCGTTAAACAATCACTTTGGTAATGACAGATCAAGTAGGTGCTCTATTAATACCATGATCAATAAAACTTTTTTCTTTACACCTGTAATCAAGGAAGATGTATTACACGTAATTAAAGATCTTAAAAACACAAAGAGTAGCGGATTTGACAATATCTCGGTTAAAATTGTTAAAAGTATTGGTGAACACATTTCTGAATATTTAGCACATACGATTAATTTATCAATTATAACGGGCAATTTTCCTAGTGTTTTGAAAACCGCTTCAGTTATTCCTGTACATAAGAGGGACGATCTGCAGAATATAGCCAATTATCGGCCAATATCAATACTGAGTGTTTTCTCTAAAATTTTTGAAAAAGTAGTGTATAACAAAATGTACGATTTTTTAATAAAGTTTAACATTTTAACGGAGCATCAGCATGGTTTTCGTAAAGGTAGATCAACACAATCAGCAGCTTGTGCCTTATTAGAACATGTTTATAAATGTCTTGATAGTGGTGGATATGTGGCAGGATTCTTTTTTGATTTATCACGAGCATTTGATAGCTTAAATTTCGATTTTATTGAAGATAAATTGTTTGGTTTGGGTTTTAGAGGTATATTCTTAGGATGGCTGATGTCCTTTTTGAAAGACAGGTCAATGTTGGTTAGGATTGGAAATGTGTCATCGGAATGTCTTAAAACAAGCACTGGAGTTCCCAGGGTCTGTCCTGGGTCCACTGATATTCTTATTGTTTATGAATGATTTGCCTAAATTTATACGCACTGACATGTTGACAATATTTGCAGATGACACGTCTTTGCTGGTTTCAGGACATACTTTTGAGGAGTTGGTTTCGTCTTCGGAGACTATACTTAAGTATTATATAAATTGGTGCAACACTAATGGCCTGATACTTAATTTTGAGAAAACAAAGTGCATATACTTTCAGAATCATACAGTAAATAAAGAACTAAACTTAACTTTTAATAATTCAAACTTAAAATCAACTGATTCACAAAATTTCTTGGGATTCTTGTAGACAAAAATCTTACATGGTCAGCCCATATTGACTTGTTAAGTAAAAAACTTAATAAGGCGTATTATGCTATCTCTCGCATCAGAGATTCTTTGCCAATTTCTGCTGTTGTTAATGTATACTACAGTCTTGTTTATAGTCACCTAAGTTATAATGTGGTGTTTTTTGGTAATGCTGTACAGAGCGAAAGAATATTTGTTATCCAAAAACGCATTATACGTAAAATGTTTATGGTTCCGGATAGGGGATCATGTAAGCCTTATTTTATTAATTATAAATTGTTTACTTTTCCTTGTATATTTATATACAAAATATTGTTATACGCAAGAGAACATGCGAATAATTTAGCAAAAGCAGTTCCTACCATGACTATCTTACTAGACATAGAAACTTGTTGTGCATTCCAGGGCACAAAACTACAAAATTTGAGAAATCTCCATTCTACATGGGAATAAAGCTTTATAATCACCTAGCGCCGCACTATAAATTAATGACAGAAATAGCTTTTAAAACTAATGTAAAAAGTATTGCTTAAGAAAGCTTATTATACTATTAATGAGTATCTTGCTGACTCATTTGTGTAGTGGATCGTTTTGTTTGTAACATTTGTTGTAATACTGACTTGTCCTATACATATTTATGTCCAAAGGATTAATAAAGATTATTATTATTATTATTATTATTATTATAGCTTCCCAAGAAATATTGACGAATAAAAAAAATGTTTTTCAGTAATGGAGATTTTAAATTTATTTGAAAAAAAAACGTGAATTTCATAAAATTTAAAATACATTTAGTTTATCACAGTAACTCTTATTTCAGTGATTTTCTATACATCGTTGAGCTCGTCGAAACCATAATCCACGAGTCTCCACACGCACGGCTTAAATCAAGCTGTAGTCGAATTGCCTCAGCGGCAGCATTTATGTGATTTCTCATATATTGTTCAGTGTTATGCTTCGGTAACATACACGATAGCATTTATGTGACCCCAAAAGTAAAGTCAAGCCAATTTAGATCTGGTGATCCAGGAGGACATCCAATTGGACCTATCAGTCTATCCATCGTTCGGAAAGTACTTGATCCAAATGTTGTGGCACTATTTACGCAAAATGTGGTGGAGCTCCATCATGAAGAAAACACATATGCTGTCTAACGTTGAGATTAACTTCTTTGAGGAGTACCGGTAAATTATTACCGCTTATTACCATTTCACCGATCTTTTAGGATGAAAGGATCATTAAGTACTCAGTTACAATTTTAACTCACATATTTAGGTACCAAAAATCGTTATTAAAAGTGTGTTCACCGAGTGACATGCTGATTTTCCAATGCGTTATAATGCGTGGTGTGAAAATCTTGAATACCATTACGTGTGAAAATTGCCTAACCGTAACTAAAATGTTCACGGTATTTTAGTTTAGGTGCTGCTGTTGTAACACCTACTCGCAAAAATTCATTCAAAGCGGAAGATCCTTCGGAAGTAAGGCTTGTACACCCTGCACGTAAAATGAGTAGAGTAAGTCGTCTATTAACGTTCACGAAATTGTTAATTGTGATCCCAGATTGCGCTGCAATTGTGTATGACAGGTTGCTCCTCGACGGCTTTTAAATCTCTTCCTCGAGATTCACAATTTGCCTAGGATTAATGGCTCCCCATGTTACTCAGGCCTCTGCAGAAAATTGTAGATTTCTCTACCCTGTTGAACTAAATATAAAAAGGTTGCACATCTCGGATGAAATCTTCTGGGGAAACCTTTGGGCATAAAGATCAGGTGCAGCCACTCAACTTGATGATGTATGCCAAGATCATGTCCATAAATTATTCGTTATTATGTGCCCCACTTTTATAATTGAGTAAAAATAAACTCGAATAGGACCACAGCTGATAACAAAGTACTGCTACAAATACTAAACATATCGTCCTGACTTGTTTACATCTTAGTTTTTATAAACAAAAAATTTCATCTGATAAATATTTGTAAACAAAATGTGGATAATATTTATTATTTGGTAAGAAACATGCAGAACATGGTTTATAAGACACTTACGCAAAAAATTTCCATCCTCATGTACCAGTGCATTTCCTTCATTTAACAAATTTGGACTGATCACAATGGCGTAATATTTTGAATTTTTTGTTCTATAGGGAATTCACTCCAACAAAACTTAATCCTGGTGTTATGACAATCACAATATCAGACCATTATCCTGCACCTTATCTATGCAACCGTCGACACAATAATTTCATGTATTACCATTTATAGTAATTCAATATTTTTGTCTTTTTCTTGCTCGAAACATTATTAAACAATTTGTAGAAATATTGATTATATTTCATGACAAATATAATATCAATTTTAGATAGTTTTACTTCAATAAAATTAATTACTTAATAGCAACAATTTGAAATTTAACAATTTCGAACAGCTGCTTGAATTCAGAGTGCTGTTCTGCTGTCAGTGGGTAATTCTGACGGACGTGTACTCAGTACAAATTTTTTTTTGGCTGTCTACAATGACAGAACAAAGAACGAATATAAAATTCTGCAGAGATCCGGATTTTATGAAATCTATGAAATATTATTAACCCTCCATTAAGCGCGTGGTTTCTACACACCCAGTTAATAGCGTGGTTCCAAAAATAATTCATTAAATTTTATCTGCGATATGTTTTTTGTTTTTTTTTTAATCAAAATATTTTTGTGTATAAATAAATGTTTATTTATGTTACATCTTTATCACCAAATACATTTACATACCTATGATATCTAAATTTTACAATGATAAAATAAACAATGTACACGTGCTTTTTAAGGCTTTATTAGCAACATGTTTGTAAATCATATTGTTGTTATAGATTGACATAGTTTACTCAGTGGCGGCTCGTAGTAGCTGCAAGAGGTGAGGCCCAAATAATACCTAAATAGGAATAAATTTATACGTCACCCCGAGAATTTTTACGATATAGACTTCGTTTTCCAAGACGCATCAACTTATTTTAGATAAGTTCTGAATATAATGAGATTAGAAAAAATTCAAAACAAATTTTTAAAATTCTTGCATTTTAAAGTACAGTGCCTTCATAAATGATTACAAGTTACTTGATCAGGGCCGAAATTCTCAAATCAATCACAGAGCAATTCATATGAGAATATTCTTTTCCTCACTACGGCAATTGAGAGAGACAAGAAATCTATTTGCATACGAGTTGTTCTTCGAGAATCACCGTCCTGGTCACGTGACTTGTAATCATTTATGAAGACTCTGTATATGGAGTTTATAATTACCAATACCACATATTAGGGAAATACGGCAAAATTTTGCAATAACCTCTTTAGAGCTTCGGAGAATACACTGTTGAGAATTCCCCTCAACAAAGATAGGTTAGAAAGGTTTATTCACCCTGTACATCAACTGTACCTTATTTTAGTTGTTTATGTAGATTTATATTTTTATATTTTTATTACATTTATATTAAGGGTTGTTTATTTATTATCTTACTACTTATACTTTATAGCATTGTAATTGTAAAAGAGGGCTTTGCTACGTCCTGCACCGATTTGGAATTCCCAGATTGCCTTTTCTACAAGGGAAAGTTGTGAATACCCAGAAAGAGGGTGGGAGATCGAGGACGAGGCAGAAACCCTCCCAATTAGGTACAAGAAATTTCCTCACAGTTTACGAAAATAAATTCACTACGCCATATAGGTACATCACTCGTTTGTAACGTTTCCATATACATCACTCGTTTGTAACACTATTATATGTACACCACTGTAGCATAAGTTTGTTGTGCCTGTTGCACTGTGTCAGCTTCAGTTTTAATTATATTTTGATATGGTCTTTCGAGAATTGTTATAGTTAGTGTCAGTATTAAACGTAAAGTTAGAATATTGGACTTTCATTTTGGAAACAAACGTCAATCCTACAACAAGCCATTCAACACTCTTCACTCTGTTTGGGTACAAAGCAACGTTCCCCAACATACACTAAGATTTATTGTTTTTATTAAAAATCTTAAATAATAGCGTTGACTCTCCAGAATATGCTGATATGTGATGATTTTCCATGTGCCAGCTAGATATGTGCTGTATGTACTTACTTAGGTTTATATGACTGATTAGCTCTTAACTGTACTTCTATAATTCATATTATCATATGATGTACCTTACAATTATTCTTTGTTTTGGTTCAAATCTTAGATGATTTCTTTTTTTATTGTACCAAATTGTAAAAACATATTATATTTGTGGATGCTTTGTTGGGTCTTTACCTGTAAGCTCTATTCAAGACCAAGTAGATGACGCTCTCGACGGTGACAAAAGCTCAATGTTTCATAGAGATATAATAATTTGATTTTGTTTATCATAGAAAAACTTACCAAAACTCTGTAACAGTCCAAATTCAAAAATTGGCACTCGGCAAAAAGGTCACATTTTTAGGCGCGTGGATTGCAGTTGTAATCCAGTCGTCTTTTGCGATTGCGCTTGCAAATGACTTTTCTTCTATTTGTTGAGGTGCAACTTCGATGTATTATCGACAGCAACTCAAGAGAGCGACTTCACAAAGTGCATCCACACAGTAAATACAAAATTTAATTGTGCAATAAAAAGGGTTCATATTTTGACTTATATTAATATTAGATACATTCTAATTAATGGTAAACGACTTCAAGATTTTCAGTGGCACGAGCTGTCTCATTAATTTCTGCGGGCTGTAGATGTATCTTGAAAAAAACTCATCATACACTTTAATCATATTTCATGACATACCGCAATTGATGTTTGTATTGCGCAGTTAAACTTAATGACCATTATAAACATGCTACGTAGAATTGCTATCGATTTATTAAAAGACAACTATCAAAATATTTTAGCAGAGTTAATAATGTAGCAAAGAAAACAAAAGGTTAAGTACTAACAAGTAGAACAAACTAATTTAAAACACCGGTAGAACAAGATTCTAATCGGTTTATCTATGCGAGAATCAAATTTCGTTCAGCGTTCAGTACTATTGAAAATTCTTTTATTATGAATAGTTATATAGGGTGTTTCAAAAAAACATAGCAATATTGCTAGAGATGATATAACTTTAAAAAATAAGTGGGGTTTGCTTTATAAAAGTGTGTAAAAGTATATTTTGGATATTAATTTTTTAAAGCACAACATATTTTATCAAAAGGTTTTTGGTGGTGCCAAACATACTGGTGTTGTCAGTTTTTTTTTGTACAGTTACCAAATTTATTAAGAACACTTTTTTTGTGTAAAATGAAGTTTTACGTAATACCACCAGAATGGGAAAAAGTTGCAAAATATAATGTTAGCGGAATAGCAACACTACTACTACTTTGTACAGAAAGACATCGCGTGTTCGGCACCGCCAAAAACGTACCTGTGCCAGTTTTTGATGAAATATGTTGTACAAATTTTACATACAAAATAAGATTTTCTAAAATTATCTTACGCGTCTTGTATCTTAAAATGAGTGAGTTTAGGATGCAGTTCTCAATGTTGCCACGTTTATTTGAACTACTCTGTATAATCAAAATATATATTTTGAGTTAAAAGTTGTCGACTCTAATTCTTTTATATGTAGAACCAGAACTCAAAACAGTTTTGCAACTACTCGAAGTTCTAAGTAGAACTTTTATTGGATCTCTATTGGTGGGTGAAAAAAAATTGAAAGTAGATTTTGAAGAGTGCCATTATTATTGCAATGATTGTACCTACAGGTAGCTAATGGTACAGTACTAAATATTCTTGATTTGTATTATAATTTTATATATTAACAGTAATTACAAATATAATAATAGTGTGGCTCTTTTCTACTGCAAAAAAATGGATTAGTGCGCCTTTATTTATATAATATTTTAAACCTTAGCAGAACAGTATAATCATTGCTACGAGTACTTTAACAATTTTTGAAACTAAACTATTTTATAACCGCATAAATTTTCTAATAATTGGGACTTAGAACATCTTTGAAAATCACCAATTAGAAAAATTGTATACAGCAGGTATAATTTGAAAATAATATTTCTACCACCAAGCCAGTAAAACATTCTCTTTGAATTATATTAAACAAGTATTTCTGTACTTACACTTTAAAGAGTGCTATGCCACTATCCGTGGGTTTCTGTCTTGGTCCGGCCCACGAGTTCTTGATCAATGCTATATCTTTAGAATTCAACCCAGTCACGGGGTCTGGAACATCTGCCTCAGCCATTGTACGCGAACTGAAGTTCTAGTGCAATACCGATATTTATTTGGAGTGTCAAGAGTTATCGCTCGATAAACATCTATTTTTAGATCAAGTAGCAATTAAGTCACTGGTTTTTGAACAAAGTTGTATAGTTACAGGGAGCATTAGTTTCTGACAAAGTCAAAAACAATTCACCATGTCCATGTATAACTTGTTCAGATAGTTATCAATCTTGTTCAGTATAAAATCTCAGCAGTGCAAAGCTTTTTTGTACCTAATAAGTAGTGTGTATTAGTTCAATGTTTAAGAAGAAAATATGGTGAAGAGTGTAGTGAAGAGCTGATATTTGTGAGATCCATCAAGGAAACTAAAAAGGTTCATCAAGGTGCATGTACATCAAACCAAAGAAAACTCTAACTGTCTGTAGAGTAGTGTATATGTATTATCAACTAAAACTATTGTAATTTATCTATGTCTAATTTTGTTCAGTATCTCCTTAATTCTTGAACAGTGAATTACTCGTATAAGGTGAACGGTGAATTATGATCAAACAATTTAGTATTTATTAGCCCCTGTTTCCCCGTAGTATTATATCTAAGTCGCAAGAATAAATGAATAACCTATTTTTGTGCCGAAGTGATATCAAAGTTCTCCTTTTGCAAAATTCCAAGCGAATAATAGCGGTTTGGAAAATATTCTTCACGTTTGGGTTAGGCACAGTTCTGTTAATGATTATACTTACCAGGATTAAAATAAATCTAAATTGTTTTATTTCCAGTCCTTCTTTTTGACAACATTGATCATGATTGCAGGTGAGATATATGTAATTCAATGCCGGTCGGGGCATTAGTCCGGGGAGTAGTAGGGCGAGAGGTCTGCGTTAAGTACCTACTGCAATGTAGGTCGCTTCCTGTAATTCGAGCCGCTTAGGCCGAGCAAGAAGTAAGCATACCACTTATATCTCACCTGCACTCAGTTTATATGTGAACATACATATGAAGGAACAGCCAGTTCAATTGTTGGTCATCTCACGTATGGCATACTGATGAGGGCTAACAAGCCCGAAACCGGTCTATGTCTGGTGGTGTGTCCGACAAGGGTTCTTGGCTGTTCACACAGATACTGCAGGAGTAATTCAATGCCGGTCAGGGGCATTAGTCCGCGGAGTAGTTGTTTCCTGCAGTATCATTTACAGATTGATCATGACTGCAATCCTATATGCAAATATTTACTATATAGAAAGTAACTAACAAATTTGTCTAACCAAAAATTTGATCAATCTGGATTACAAATTCAGTTCAGAATGTTAATTACTTCCTGAATATGTATTTATTGTTGACTGCAAAGTCTATATCTACATTAGGAGAAAGTGGTTTGCTTAATAATGCTCGGCTGTAAAGGGGCATACCTTCAATCTTTCTTAAACACTTTTATTATTTATTACTCAAAATCATAATAATTATTTATAATTTGAAAGAGATATTTAAAATGTTCCATTTATTGTTTAATTAATGTATGTTTTACTTGGTCCACCCATAAGTTTTACTTGTTCACTGTTCATAATGATCTAATAATTTGTTTCTGTCAATCCGTTATCCTCTCACAGTGGAACATTGACTTTGATAATGTTGTATGAAAGTCTAACAGATAACTCCAAACAAATATTTATTAATCAATTAAAGATCCGCTATCACTAAAGATGTTTACTAAGATTAGTTAATTCGAATAAATAATCCACTTGAAAAGGTGGATATGATTATACAGATGGAGCAATTAAAAATAGTATACGTGTTAAGTTGAAAACATTTTTGTTGGGGCCACTGTACATACAACCAGAATGAATTATTGACTACAAGATGTTCACTATGTAATTTATAATATTAATGGCGATGATACCTTCGGTTATTTTGACTAGCTTCATGGTAATTCAATTACTGCATACTAAATTGTCTTGTGTTTGATTTATTATCGTTATGATTTTAGTTCGTTGTGTAGCCTATAAATTTGCTTTTGTGTATCCATTTTCGTCACACAAATGTCCTATTAGAAGGGATCTTTCGTCTAAAAGTAAGATTTGAAGACACCACTGCGTGTATGTATTGATAGACATGAAAAATACGTATGCCATTATTTTTTTGTGTCTATACAGTGCATTAGAAAAGTAACGCATAAATACAATATTTCTAAAGAGTAACGTTTCTGTCTAAATTTCTCGGAGAGGTCGATTTTTATTTTTAATTCCGCTTACTTTGATGTAATATACAATAGATAGCGCCCCAGGTGTTCCGGATATGACGTTTTTTTAATAACAGCAATATATTTTTCAGTAAACTCTTGAAGATGAGCTCTTTCTGAGTTCGGCAATATACTTTACAATATTGTGTTTAATGATGACAACTCTACGAGTACACAAATATACCATACTGCTGCACTAATAATAACAATTGGAACTTTGCTTCAGTCGTTTACAAGAAAAACTTATTTCTTCATTGAAATCGATTACTCAGTGAAATCAAGTTTTATTGAGACGATACACTAATAGTAGATATTTCACTGTAAGCTGAGATCTTGTACATGTACTCGTATCTAAGCCTAATTACGTCTCTCAATCAGCGTGTGACATTCTATGAAATTTCTTAACTTTGCTTGAATATCCCTTAGCTATTGTCGCTATAAAAATGCAGATTTTCAATAAGTATTATGTTTTAATAATTTATGAAATAAAAGAATCAAAAGCTATTTTGTCTGACATGCTCTTGCTTTCTCATTTTGTTTCGATGCAGTTTTGCATAATAATAAATTTGAATGTCGTGTGTAAAAAGAAACAGAAGGTTAGTGGGTTTTGTAACTACTCTTCCGTCGTTGGCATAAGTTTTTAAATTGCATAAAAAATATGTTGCTATAATTTCGTGATACAACAATCAGGGCGACTTCCAGATTTGTGTTCCTTTGCTTAAATATTCGCTCTCGGAGAGTGAATTAATTTCTCAATCAAAACAATAAAAAATGTTTTTGCTTTCTTTAGAAAATTTATGTTTATATTTTTGCTATAATTTCTGAAATATTCCACAGTTTATTGGGGTGGGTACAAGGGCAATTGCATTTTTGGTAAGATTGCACAAAAAATTTGTTTGTACAGATTTAAAGCTACCTTATGGCAAAGTCTTTTTAAAGTCAATTTGAAAGCTGTGCTGCAAAACATACATACCTGGCTAACTCCCTATCAAGCATTGTGACAATGGAATATCTATCATAATAGTTATTTATGTTACAAGTACATAATCTAAGACTGTATTGTGTAATGTATTGGACGGATCTGTTTATGGCCAAACGCTTTATGGTTTGCGACGTGAGGCGAATTTAATAAAGTACGAGTGATTTTATGCACGATTTCACTATAAAGATGTATTGATCGTATAGTTTGGAAGCAATAAAGTATCACTTTACAGTACTATAAACTATACTTTATGTTATAGTACTTACTTTAATAAAAAGGCGAGTTAGATACAGTCTTATTGTGTACTAGTGACAGTACAAGTACAAGATTTTATGTACAATTTCACTGTAAAAACGGTTTTACTATACAGGTTGGAGGCAACAAAGTAACACCTTACAGTACTATAAACTGTACTTATGGTCACCAGTTTGTACATTAAAAATAAGTTTCTAATAAAATTGTACATAAACGTATTTATTTTCTAATGAACGTTAACCTTTGGTTTCCTAGGAAAGCGGTATCGCAATAAAGCGGCCATAATATGGTGATAAATAAAGTCACAAAAATCTTTATTATAGATACAAATTGCACATGTTCATCGTTTACCGTTCGTGCTCACCGTAGCAGACCAAAATATTGCAGCAAATGCTTCTCGTCGTACTGTTTGTCCTCGAAGCGTTGATGCTGCCATTGCGATTGTGTTTATCGTTCTCAAGGAAATCATATCCATTGTATATGTATATAAGAAGAACATTTTGTGTGACCGGCGTTATGGCCGCGATATTATATTTGTAACACGTATTGTATCGGTTCACAATGTGTACGTGAGGCGTGTATCGTACTGCGAACATCTTTATCCGCAGTGTTCGTGCTAAAATATGTCGTCTCCAGACGAATCTATTATGATAGCAAGTTCTGCTTATATACTTATACATAATATAGAGGAAGATTATAAACGTCCATCAAGATTTTGGAGAAATGTTTTGTACACAGAAAGAAACGGTTCTGATTTACTTTTGATTTGAAATTTCAGTCAATCAGCGGACAGTACAAAAATTTCATACGTATGTATCCTTCAGATTTTGAATATATAATCAATCTAGTGGGACCAAGGATTCAAATAAGAGACATCTACTACATTTGAGGAAGCTATTTCAGCAAGACAGATTAGCTGTAACTTTGAGATATTTGGCAAGTGGAGATACATTTACAAGTTTACAATACTTGTTTATTTTTCGGATCCCACAAAATTGGGATATTCTTGTATGCCTCGATTAAGTCTTACGCCATTCCATAATCACACCTAAATTTTACAAAATAAATACAGCAACGCTGAGACTGACTGATACACGATACACTCTTCTGCTCCTACTACGAATCGTCCACATTACTAGACTACTCCTCTTTGTGTTCTCTCCGCGAGTTTACCGACAGGCGCTCGGATCGCCAAAATGGATCGCAGCGTGTTCGCTGGTATACAGAGCGAATCTGATGGAGAAGTCCTCGGCTGTTTTCAAGAAAATAACAATAGCGAAACCGCATATACCGCTTTGGTGAATCGATTGGTTCATCTTGTAAACGGACTAGGCTTCTGTTTCGCGGTTTTCGCGACCAGGTTGGCGTCGCGAACGTCCTAGAAGCCGTTTAACTGATGGGTGTGGCGTAACTCGGGGGCGTTGTTGATGGCTCGTAAATCCAATCCAGGGTTTATAGGTGGAAGTCGGCGGTGTTGCGTGGCGATGTGGTTGGAAACTTGCGAAGTTTTGTTGCATAAAAAACTCCCAAAAAATAGATGCACTGGTGATGTTAGGTGTAGTACTGCGTAAGTATAATCAGGGCGTTGGCCGGAAATGGGAGCGTCAAGATGGTGGCGATGATGTATTGCTGGCGATGTTACTCCGGAGAAAAACCCGGCTTCCGGAATAGTTGCGGCCTCGGAGGATTGCAACACTGGTTGCGGTGATGGTTGATGCGAAGCGATGGTTTTGCGATGAATAATGTCTCGAAGAAGCACTAACTGATGAAATGGTTTAGCGACGTGTACTCGACAGAGTGTGGCGCGAACTAAGAGAGGGATGCAAAGTTGCGCTTGGTTGTTATAGTATATTGCTCAGGCAGCGTCTTAAACGAGAAAACTCAGCGGGCAAAAATAAAAAGTTAAAAGAAACTCCGACAGACAGGCGCCGGCCGATAATCAGGTTTAGATGTATACCTGGCAACGGCCAATCAAAGCAATCCACCTCGAGATCAAGCAACCCCATTGGCCCGTTACCTCAAGTATAAAAATATAAACGGCGCCCCTGAGGGGTTAAAACCGGCGCAATTTTCGAGAAGATCATGCCAGTTCATCATGTGAACATCGAATTAGTGCGACTAGTGTTTTTCTACAAAGTGCCCTTTGGCCAGTGGCTAGCTCCTTTGAGCATTTTTGCTCCGTTGAGTATTTTTATCGACATAGGCCTTTGCCTCTAGTGCTACAGACATTAATGCTTCGTATCAAACTTAAATTCTGCAGACTTAGTGCTACGTGTACAGACTCAGACAATTAGCGCTCCGCAGCAGTAGGTACATTCGCGAAATTCATACGCCGCGCTTGCCGAACAAAAGACTCCGACGTTAAGTGCTTCGATTTAGATTTTTCGCGAGTGCATCATTACGCTGTCTTCGCAATCCATCAAGACAGATTTTCCTACGAGAATTTGGAATACGCTTACGTATTCCTGGCGCCCAACCAGTTCGTAAAACACACTTCGTTTCGGACTCCTAGAAAGGATCCCGAACCTAGCATCGCGTCCTGAGATCAACGAAGAAGCGGTCGTGCCAACAAGGCAACCAGAAACCCCGAAAAAGAACCTGTTGCGTTTATACGGTTTTGTGCACGTCGCAGGGCTGTTTGATTTTTTTCCAGCCCTTCCAACCAATGGGGTGGCTGCGCCCCAGATATACCCCTAGGTGGAGGGTAAAACTCGAGCGCTCGCCGCGCGGGGCGTCATTTCATTTCCAAAAGCCGCAGCGTTCATATCTATAACAATCTCGAGCTCATAATGACAACCTTTCTTTCTAGATCTAATCGAGTTTTTATCTGAAAAATAATTTTACAGCCTCTAGAGTAATTTATTTTGCTTCATTGAACATACTAGAATCAGTTTCAGATCGTATTTCAATGAAAAAATTTTAATTTGCAGCTTCTATTAAAATAATATTAGATTTTTGCATGATTCTGCTTACAGTGTTTATTCTTGAGAAAATATTGTATGTATCAAATTACTGACAAACACATATTTTAACGATTTTTATTAATAGTGACTTTATAATAGATTTGCGAATAGACTTTTTGTGTAATTGTCTGTTGATGTATCAGTATTGGAAAAGAGAAGAGATCATAAATTAAAAAAAACAGGTATTTTTTGAATAAATATCAAAGAAATTAGTTACTCAAGGGTACCTACTTCATAGTATTTATAACAAGATTTCTTATGTAGTCCACATTTGATGTACCTTTATTAAGAAAACTCAGATACAAGACTTCCTTCATCACAAAATTTCATTTTTAGTGCCCCAATTATATCTAAAATGTCTTCCTTTTTTATTCCCTAGTGGATTTTCGCTCAGGTGCTATGCACCCCTTGTATTCCTGGTATGGCTCGGCCCTACTTTATCCTTCAATTTTTAAAATTGTATCCATTTTTATACCTTGTTTCTAGGATCTCCCTCACGAAAAAAAAAAACTGTGAAGTGTTGTGCACTGAATAAGCAAAGAAGATTTTATTCTATTTCAATTCAACACATTTTTTTTTCTTTTTCAAGGTTTGGACTCCGGATATCTCGCACACGGATCGCCTCGCCGAGCACGTACTTCCGGCATTAGAGTATAAACACCATATTTAGTTTAGGCAGTCCAGCGTATCACGTATCGTGAAATCTGTATTGATGGATAAATTTAATGTTTTGCCAGTATTATTTGGCATTTAAATATCTATATTTCTTGTATATACAGGACGTTTCGAAAATAGATGCGAAAAGTAGAACAATGGATTCTTCGGCCAATTTTAGAGTGGGGTGTTTTATATAATAATAATAATAATAATAATAATAATAATAATAATAATAATAATAATAATAATAATAATAATAATAATAATAATAATAATAATAATAATAATAATAATAATAATAATAATAATAATAATAATAATAATAATAATAATAATAATAATAATAATAATAATAATAATAATAATAATAATAATAATAATAATAATAATAATAATAATAATAATAATAATAATAATAATAATAATAATAATAATAATAATAATAATAATAATAATAATAATAATAATAATAATAATAATAATAATAATAATAATAATAATAATAATAATAATAATAATAATAATAATAATAATAATAATAATAATAATAATAATAATAATAATAATAATAATAATAATAATAATAATAATAATAATAATAATAATAATAATAATAATAATAATAATAATAATAATAATAATAATAATAATAATAATAATAATAATAATAATAATAATAATAATAATAATAATAATAATAATAATAATAATAATAATAATAATAATAATAATAATAATAATAATAATAATAATAATAATAATAATAATAATAATAATAATAATAATAATAATAATAATAATAATAATAATAATAATAATAATAATAATAATAATAATAATAATAATAATAATAATAATAATAATAATAATAATAATAATAATAATAATAATAATAATAATAATAATAATAATAATAATAATAATAATAATAATAATAATAATAATAATAATAATAATAATAATAATAATAATAATAATAATAATTCTATGTATAGGAATTGTCAAGACTTATATGCTAAATTAACCTACTACAATAAAAAGAAATCACTTAAAGTATAAAAACACTTATCGATTAAAAATAATTTTAATTGTCGCTTAAAATGTATTAAATTGTTTGCACTCTTAATATCCTTGGATAAATGGTTATAGATCTTTAAACCTAAACAAATCGGTGAGTTGGTGGCCACACTATATTTAAAAAATGGAATATGAAAGTTTTCATTATATCTTGTATTTAGATTATGAACATTGAAATTTGTACAAAAACGTGATCTATTTTTATAAATGAATACCGCTAATTCTAAAATGAGGATACTTGTTAATGATAACATTTTTAATTCTCTCATAATCGGCCTACACAAAGTTGTGCTTGATACACATGCAATACACGTTAAAATTCGTTTTTGAGCTACAAAAACATTCGCAAATGAAGTGGAGCCTCCCCAAAAACAAATACCATATCTTGACCTTCATTCGACTTGGCAGTGGTAAAAGTTAATCAACTGTTCGATTGTAAGCAAATGGCATAAATTTCGAATTAAATAAGATACAGAATTTATCTTTTTTATTAGCTGGTTGCAATGGGATCGCCAGTTCAGGCATTCGTCGAATGTAATTCCAAGAAATTTTACATCTTTGGTCTGAGATATACTGTCATTGCCTATTTTAACATCTATATTATTGCACCCCTTTTGCCAATTATGGAAACGGACTAAATAGGTTTTATTTAGGTTCAAATTTTGGTTATGTACACTGTACCAATCATCTAATATATTTAATGTATTATTACATTTAACTTGTAAATTTATTTCTGACTTATCCGATATAAGTAATGATTGATCATCAGCATACATAATCAGGAGGACGTCCGTTACCAAGGCATCGAATTCATTTACATACAATAAAACCAATATAGGTCCTAGTATCGAACCTTGAGGAACTCCCATATCAACCCCTTTATATCCAGAATTGACCCTAGTTACATAACCCTTCTGCAAATGAACCAGACTTACATATTGGTTTTTACCTTTTAGAAAAGAACAAACCCAAGCCAGGGGTATACCACATATACCATAGGCGTATAATTTGCTTAATAATTTATAATATAATAATATATAAAAAAATTCTAGCCCGCAAGAAATTACAGCCTTTAGAATATTAGAATCAAGTTGAACTGGCTATTTCAGAACCAGTTCAAGTTAAAAATTACAATTTTTGCATGAATGCAGTTGTGCTAAATGAAATGAACTTATGACGGTCCACAGGAATCTACTAAGATAAGTAGTGTTCACAAAATCGTAGAGTTGAGATGCAGACTTATAATATATTATATTTTTTTATACGAATATTAAAAGGTATTTTGGATCTTGTGTAGGAAAAAACGGTTTAATTTCAACAGGGCTTTTAAAAACAATGTTTGTTTTTCAATATTTTTTAATTCGCGGAATTTCTGAGTTAATCATTTGCCCCCTGTGTTAAATAATAAATTGTTGCTCAAAATTATCCAACACTATACAGGCTTGTTTATACAGTTGTGTTGTATCCATCATAGAGACAAGATTTGGTTGTTTTCCAGAATAATGGAATGGGTGATATTGAAGGATAACCAATTATTAACTATTTTATTAAATAAAACTCACAGATACAAATAATATAGTATCTAAGTCTTAAATAAAATCACAACAAATATCGTTATGAAGTCGTAAGTAATAAAAATGACTGACTTATAACTTAAATGTTAAAACTAAGGCCTATATGTAGGGTCGTTACTTGCAGCTGCTACTTGGTTTCTCTAAATGATTTCGCAATCAGATCAATCGCCACGTCTAGTGCTTTTTTCCATGCTTCTACTTCTTCTTTACTAAATAGGGAGATGAATAGTTCTATAAGGGTTTTCTTCAGATCCTGAAAAAAATATAATTTTATTTTGGTTACCTGAGCACGCATGTATGTACAGGATGTCTCGGAAAATATGGGAAATTTCTCGGGTGCAGATAGAACTTGAATAAATAAGATGGTAAGTTCCTATAAAATTTGTTCCTACAAGCCCTCCATACGGATATATGTGTCCCCTGAAGGACGTCGCTGCAAATCGGTTTTTCTTGAATAACTTTTAAAGTACTTAATATGATAGACACTAGCAAAGACCTCTTAAAATAGTGTCGTTGAAACATATTTAGCTTCTTTCAGGTTTCCAGGAGCGAGATAAGCTTTAGAAGTTAATGCTTAAATTTCTAACACTGTGTGATAAAGACTTTAAAATAATAAATATGGGTAGCTTCAACCTTAGACTAAAAAAGGTATTCTTGTTTATTGTCGATAAAATGTACCGTTTACGAGAAAAAGAATACTTAATAAACGAATTTATGTTTTATTTTCAATAAAGAGGACCATTTTTCAATTCGTTTTTCTCGTTGTGATGTGATAAGCAACAATGCTGGGTTATTGTGGCGGGTACAGCAGTCCTCAATTCGACATGCCCGCTAGTGTATCTTCACGCAGCTCATGTTGAACCCTCTTATACAGTTTTTCAATAATTTCATTAAGTTGGTTCCTGAGACCCTACTACGTTTTTGTAAATTTTGTAATTTTTTCGGATTAAACATCTCAAAATTAAACTTTCCTGTTGTTTGAATGACTTTCGTATCGCACTTTTTTGTCGAGAAAGAAAAAACATAGTCCAGTATAAACCGGGCGAATATCGGCGTGAAAAACTCTGGTTGTAGACCATGTTAAAGATGAAAGACTATGCTTCCAAATCATGATACCCAATACCAAAACAAAAGTGTCTAGAGAGTTTTTTGTTACATCTGGAATATTCATGGAATTTAGTAGAACTGGTAAGAAAATTAAGAAATGAAAACTGTGATCATGTTCTATTCTTTCTTCAACATAAATTTGGTATAAATGTACCAAATAACCTATTGGAATAAATATTATTGACAATGTGACTGTCTAACCCAAATGCGTATACTGGGCACTGTTTCTGACGATTTTCAAACTCCCTTTTAGCCGATTGTGGAGCAGATCTTTTGAGTATAAATAGATATGGTAGCTGGAAATCTCATTCTGCCCCTAAGGCTATATCAAAACATCTACTGAAAACAAGAAACGAACGGCTATAAAAATTCTAAGCGAAAGCGTGAATATTTCCTTGGAAGCCGAAAATGTTCCCTCGGCATCCAAAGTTATTTGATCAACATCTAAAAATTATGTTCACACACAATATTTAAACTTATTCAAGCAAATCGTTAGGCATGTCAGCATCTGGTATTGATATATCCAATTGTAATAATTTTACTGTCAATGTATTTAATAAATGAATTTCCATATAACATTACATACATACTTCACTTATATAATAAACATCTAATTTTATTTACATTTCCATTTCGTATTGCGTTGGTCAATATATGGTGCTTTCGAAAAGTAACGAATAAATTCATTATTTTTTAAACTGAGAAGTTTTCGAAAAAATCCCCTGGCACGTCGATTTTGTTTTAAAAAAAGGCACTTTTTGACATACGATTCTCATTTGTGACGTCATCGTTGTTCGAGATGTGACGTCATCGATAATTTTTTTAAATGGCAACCCTCAATTTTGACCATGCCATTTGAAAGAGCGTGTCATTACGAAAAATTATAGTGCTACATAACAAGAGTTTCAAGAAAATTATGTTTAAAGATTTTAAAATTTAATTTTCACAATACTGAAAATGATGATGATTATGTAAAAACTCGGCTAAATTAAATGTTCAAATTGTGCACCGTTGGCTGCCTGACAGTAGCCAAGACGATTAATAAATTATTTTTGGACATTATCAATAACTTCAGGAGGTATACGATGTATCTCGTGATAAATTTTTGCTTTTAAATCTTCTAAATTAACCGGTCTGGAAACATATACTTTGCCTTTTAAGAAGTACACTTAATAAATAGATACTTACAAAGAAAGATTTTTCCGTTATATTTCTCGGCCTATGTGATTCTCCTATTCTAGATAAAATTGTCACCAACAAGTCGGGATCGTCTATGGCATCTACTACAGATGAGAAGGCGTAGATGACACTATTAGCGTGAGCCTGGAATTTTTTGTTGGAAGGTAAATCCTCATCGGTCACATCTCTGAACGGGAACGTTAGCTTGTACTCTGGATAATTCTTGAAAAATCTAATACAAGGAACAACGTTAATAGATTATACGTTAATTATCAATAATAAATAAATAATTCTTGGAAATTTTAAATGTCTTAAAAAGTTGCAGCTTGATAACGTCTGTACCAGGTTAAATGTGGTTCAATTTTAGACAACTTGACCCAATAATACTTTCTAAATGAAAAACGTACAGCGTCTTATTTTAAAAGTAGGTATAAATAATCTAGCTAAATATTGCTAATGAAAGACATGTGCGTTTTTATTTTATATAATTATTGATTCCAACCTTGTCTGCAGAAGTATTATTTTTAGCATGAAAGATATGCACGACCCTATGTGACAAGAATTTTACTGAAATTCATTCGAATTAGTTTAAAATCTTAAGTAAGAAAATAAAAGCTACTAGTACATAAGTACCTAAGTAAAATAAATATAAATTTCAAAAATAAACTTATAATAAAATTAATTCTAGATTCACGCAATAACAGGAATATCTAAGAAAAATGTATACAAATCTATTTTACGCCTATATCTTTGTAATCCGATACTCAATCCTCTTCTTAGTCTAACTCGATGTTTCTTGTCATGAAAAATTGATTCTTAGACTAGTGTTAGCTGAGATAAGAAATCTTGAAAAACTCTTGTCTTGTTTTGCAAAATTGCATCTTAGACTAGTGTTAGTTGAGATAAGAAATCTTAAAAGACTCTTGTTTTGTTTTGCAAAACAAGAAAAGAGTTTCTTTAAAGCTTTGTCTTGCGAGAGTCTCGCAAATTTCTTGTTCGCAATTTTGATGCATGCTGCATGATTCTTGCAAGACTTTTGCATACAAATTTACTTTAAATGTGGAAATATTTAATCTATACCCACAATTTTTAGTTTCAATTCAAAATTTTCTGTTTTAGACTAGAAATTACTTAGTTTGAACTCAAATTTTCGAGTTTAAAAGACAAAATCCGAATTAAATTTTTTGTTTAAATTCTATCGATATATCGATAATTATCGATAATATCGGTGTTATCTATAATTTCGATAATTTCAATAAAATCAATAATAATATCAATATTATCGATAAATATTTCCAACCCTAGTTTTGTTAATATCGATAATATTTTGACTCACGAAGAATCACGTTTAGCCGTAGCTTGAAGCCAATAATGATATATGCGACTTATATGTAAACGTTTTCGTAGGTTTTAGATTTGTTTATACCTGTTCACTAAACAGTTTTCCGTATGGTATACTTAAATTTAAAATTCCCTATTTAGGGAACAATCACGAAGTGGGCAACATCTGTTGGGATACAAAAAACTGATAGGCTTAGCTGCTTTGCTCAAACGGAAAAAAGATGATGGCACCTCCGTCCAAGACTGTGATTTGGAAATAAGCAAGTATTTAGGGCTCATGCAGCTCAATACAGATGAAGACCCATTACTTTTTTGGAAAAATCATCAATCCTCGACTATCTATTCTGACAAAACGGTATTTATGTATTCAAGCCACAAGCGTTCCTTCTGAAAGAGTTTTCAGTACAGGTGGACAAGTGGTAAGTGACGTAAGATCTGCGCTCACCACTGAACGTGCAGAACAGTTAATTTTTCTGTCATTAAATAAACACATTATTTAGTGACAGAAAAATTAAATGCATTTTTTTTAATGTTATTTGTTCTGTTTACCTTTTTCTGCAAGAAATACATTATTTTTCTGTACTCATGTTGTTTTATTAATTTCCGTAGTCAATGGAACAACAATATGCCTAACTAGAACGTACAGAAAATTAATACAAATAAAAAATAATATTATTAAATCGGAATCATCGAAATTATCGAAAATGCAGTATTATTGTATTGATACTTTAAATAATAATATACAGACATATAATAGAAATGCAATGTTTAGTTCATCAGCTAACGTTTCCTTAAATATAACCCCTCTAATATTTGTAAGATTTCTTGTCTTGTCTTGCAGGACTTTTTTAAGGGCGCTGTATGCTTGAAACAGTGTTTTCTACAAATACAAGTAATTTTAGACATTTAAGAACTGAATAATATAGAGTTTAGCAAATAACAGGAATGTTATCTCATGCCATCTGCAAATATTCAAAGATACTGAAGTAAAACGAATATACAACGACAGAAAGCGGTCTACCAACAAATTTTTAGGTACAGAATTCTTTCAAAATACGTAGTCTTTAAAATCAACTGTACAAGTAAATATTGTTATAACCTTGAGAATAATTTTGATAGTAAAAGTGGATAAACAAACCATCAATAATTTTATTTTTGATATTACTTTTGCTCTACGTGTTTTATTTTTTGAGATTTCTGTACAGTGGGTACTACGGCGACTTAAAATTTTGTCTTGCAATTCGAGATCAAGGGTTGTCTTCGCCGTGTCTTGTTTAACCAGACCAAGACCAAAAAAAGCAAGACAAGATTGCCAACACTATTGTAGACTGTCGACTGTACAAACATGGTTCATATGTATAAATATTGTTGAGAAAATATCTTCTGTTAACGTTTGTAATGGAGTTTGTGTTAATAACATAGTGAATCATACTTTATTTTTAAACCCTTTCTCTGAAGGTGAACTATTAAATTTATTGAGAAATAAATTAAAAAATAAGAAATCGGCAGGATCAGACGATGTTCCTATGTTTTTATTAAAACGTGTTTTAAAATTAATAATGCAGCCTCTAACGTATTTAGTAAATCTATCCTTTCAAAATGGTGTTTTTCCTCACACTTTAAAGGTTGGAAAAGTATTACCTGTCTTTAAAAAAAACCGTTTTCATTAGAAAACTACAGACCAGTTACTCTTCCTCTCAGCTTTTCAAAGATGTTTGTATATGCTTACTTAGAACGATTGACGAATTTCTTAAATAAAACCAAAATTCTATCTAATAACCAACATGGGTTTCGTTCAGGACTATCGACTATAACTGCTACACACTCTTTTTATGAAGAGATCATTAGATGTATTGACGCAGGCGAATGCCCTGTTGGGATTTTTAGTGATCTGAGCAGGGCGTTTGACTGCGTCAATCACGATAATTTACTTTCCAAACTGTATGATTACGGCATAAGAGGTGTTCCGTTGGAATGGTTACAATGTTTTTTGAAATTCCGAAGACAATATGTCTCTATACAACATGTTGAATTCGATGCTTTTAATGTGGTCAATTCTAACTTTAGTTTGGTCGAAATGGGGGTACCACAGGGCTCTATTCTGGGACCTGTGCTTTTTATTTTATATGTCAATTCAATAGAGGATGTAATTGGTAATAAAGCTTTCACTATGTATGCTGATGATTTGTCTTTGATCATTTCAAGTAACTTGTATAATGATCTTATTATCCATATTGATCAAACTATTAAAAGCATATGTACATGGTTCAATCAGAATTATTTGTATTTAAATGCAAATAAAACGCAGGTTATAAGATTTCATAATAGACAGAAAAAATGTGATGACCTATCAATAAAAATTAATGACTGTGTCATTGAGAGTGAAACTCTCAACTGGAAAGTGCATTGCAATCACCTTGTTTCCATCTTGAGTTCCGTAAATTTTTTATTTAAAAATATGAAAACAATTTTGGTAAAAAATCAACTAATTAATTTGTATTATGCACAAGTAGAATCGCGTCTTCGTTATGGTGTCTGTTTCTGGGGTGATTCCACCCTGTCACATTCTGTTTTTACTTCACAGAAGCGTATCTTGCGTACCATTGCTGGGGTACCCAGTGAACATACATGTAGAGATATTTTTAAGCAATACAAAATTTTAACTCTGTGTTCGTTATTTATATTTGATATGTGTGTTTATGTTTTTAAAAATAAGCAAAAATTTTATTTGAGCAGGGACATACATTCTGTAAATACTAGGAATAAGAATAATATTCGAGTACCTTTTTCTAAATTGTCAGTTACTAACAAGTCACCAAATTATTTGGGACCTAAATTATTTAATAAATTACCTTCCGAATTAAGACAAGATAATATATCTTTTTATCAATTTAAAGCAAAACTGAAGCTATTCCTAGTGTCCAGATGTTTTTATTCCTTAAGTGAGTTTTTTGCTTCTTAGGTTAAATTGTATGTGTTTTTACTTTATGTATTTTCAATACGCACCACTGACTATTGTTATACAATTTGTAATTGTCCCAAAACAAAATAAATTATTATTATTATTATATATATTACTACTTTATTTGTCAAATGCTTGTATTAATGTACTGTTTTATCTATAATGTGCCGTATCTATCAGCATGTTTAAAACGATATGGGCAATTTATATTGTAAATCTACTCTCATTAAGTCTGTATTTCCGTTGTTGTGACTTGTTTGATTTCTTTGTTTATGCACAGAGAAATAGTTATTTACATTACAAGCTGCGAAAGCTTACTTTTAGGTGCGAGGTGTATTTATTTGAATACCTCCGAGCACCTGAAAGGGCTTTTACAGCGTGTAATGTATTAAACTATTTATTCTCCCCTCGATTTTATATAAAACACAAAATTTAAAGATGTTGAAAATTATCTGTAGACTGCAATAAAATGGGTTTATTGCCCTAAAAATAGTAGTATCAGTGTGTTAACATTACTTTACTAGACGAGTTACATAAAAAGATGATAACCAATATGACGAAAAATTAAATATGCAAATAAAATTATTAGATTGATCAAGTAATGCCACTTTGGCATTTGCTATACTCTACTTACGTTTCAGTATAATAGCTAACATGTTTGCAAATTATAGATTCTTATCATGATTTCCCTATGATTATTTCAGAGCAACATAGTTTCATACCAGGGCGTTCGAAAACTACAAATCTTGTATGCAAGACGCGATTTATTTCTAATGTTCTTGATCATATAGGACAGTACGAGGTCAGGTCAGGCAGATGTTATCTACACTGACTTCTCTAAGGCATTCGATAAAATGATCATATAATATTATTACAAAAACTTGATAATTTTACATTACGCGATGGTTTGCTCAAACTATTCCAGTCTTATCTAACAAATCGCTATCAGTTTGTTCACTATAGGGATTTTAAATCTAACACATTCTCTCAGACGTCTAGTGTTCTCCAATGATCGATTTTGGGACTGTTTATCCTAAATTTGATTCCTTCCTCTATGCTGACAATGTAAAATAATTGTACTTTGAAATTGTCTGTCTAACTAATTTAGAAAATTTATAAAGCAGTTTTATTACATTTCATAGGTGTATTGATAATAACCTGCCTTTAAATGTTGCCAAGTGCCTTTGCCGCATGATACAACCACTTATATTCAATTACATACTTAGCAGTAATGTCCTTGAGAGACCTGAATTAAGTAAAGATCTAGGTTTTCTATTTGATCAGAGTTTCGCGCCACCATATCTGAGGCATATAGAAACTTAGGGTTTATTAGACGGAACTCAAAGAATTTAAAAATCTTGCTACGCTTTACCTGTTATATAATACATTGTTAGATGTATACTCGAATATGGTTCGCTGATATGGAACCTGAAATATAAGACCCAAATTTCTATGTTTGAAAAGGTTCAGATGAGATTTTTGCATGCTGCAAATTTTCTGCAGCATTTATCCTAGATGGTTTTTATCCTTCTAGAGGTACACCACGACACATATTTTACAATCGTTTTCAATAACAGTCTTGTTTCTAGGCGTCGAATGCATTCTGTAATGTTTTATTTGGATTAATTCATTATAGGTATTACTAAATCAGATCGTTTGCTAAATTCTTTGAATTTTCGAGTATCGAGTTCTAATAGCAGACTTGACAGTTTATTTTTGATACTACACCCCCGTACACCCAATAATTTGGTTAAATTACCATTATTTCAAATGCAAAGCAATTATCATAATATTAAACAAACTCTAGATATATTCTCGTGTACACTTCGTGACATAAAGCAGCATTTTATGTAAGCTCTTAGTGTTCTATTCTTTCTCTATACCTATAGGCATATGAATTTTTCTGTTTTTCCCAATTTGTTTATATATTGTTTGTTTTTAATTGCTTCCATTTTATTACTTTTAATTATAAATCCTGACTGTAACTAATCCTGTAATTTGGTTTTATCCGTTGGTGATTTTATTGAAATAAATACAATTTGAATAATATTTGATGTGTTTTTCTTCTAATTATATACATGTATATTTATCCGCATTATATATTGAAAATTTAAGATTATCTATAGGAATTGTTCCCCAAAAGTATTCAGAAGCAATTTCACACTGAGAAATCTCGGTACAAACGTCTTTTCTAATAAATAAAAAGAATATATAAACCTAACAAACTTACAATTTGTATTAATATAAATTTAAATTTTTAAACAAATTTACCACTATATATAATTCTTTGTACTTACAAAAGGAAAAGAGCTATGCCGCTCTCTGTCGGTTTCTGTCTTGGTGCAGCCCATGAGTTCTTGATGAGGTATCGGTCCCTAGAGGTCAGTCCAGTCACAGGATCCGGATCGTCCGTTCTCCCTTGTGCTCCCAATCCTAAATAACTCCACAGGACCCCCATTGCGCGCGAACTGATGTCTCTGTACAATATCGCTAAACAAATAAACGTAGTGACAATCGTTATCATTCGATTAAAAGTTATTTTGATAGCAAGTGGTAATTAAGTCACTTGTTTTCGTAGAAGGTTGTGCAATGTACCGTGTATATAAAAACCAGTGCGTATACTTCATTAGAAGTTAGACTAAACTATAGTTACGTATTAATGTGGAATGTTTGGTTATACATTATTACATATGCAGGGTTTTTCAACCGAAAAATAGTCATCTTGATTATTTATATCTATGTTAGTATGATCAAACGTAAAGTATTATAACACTTTCAAAAATTTGTGCTTTTATAATGTTTATCCACGTCCACCATATTAAGAAGGTTTAATATGTCTGTTTTCCGTGGATTAAAAGCCTTTTAGCACACTAGTTGGTTAGAATTTATAATACACCGCTTTGATTTTATAGCATTTTATTTAGAATTATTATTATTGACATCAACATTTATCTCAAGAACGATCTTGTTATTTTGACCTGGATTATTAAAGTTAAGGAGTTTCTGAAGGACTGGAGAGGCCCACAACTTTGCCAGCTAGGACCTGGATTTTTTCAACAATTGCCATCTTTGTGGACAGTGAATCTTCAATATAACTTTCCGCTACCGTAGTCGATTTCCAACCACTGTGAGTGGTAATATCACCCCCAGCATTGGTCAGTAATGTTGCCGAAAAACGCCTCATTCCATGTCCGGTAAAACTTTCTGGACCAGGAAGCCCAAGAAATGCAGCCAGTTTTGATAACGTTTTCGAAACTGTGTTGATGTCTACATATTGTGTAGTACATTTTCCAGCCATATATCGCATGAAAAATATCGCACCGGGGATTTTTTGTCGCAGATTGATTTATTTTCGACACATTTCTATAGCATTGACTGAAAAAGCTTCTTCTATATTCGTGAAACTTATTGAAATATTTGTTTTCATGTTCGGAATGAGTACGTATAGGTAACTACCTTCGTCTTGAACATGGCTGATATCCAAAAAGGCTAATTAATTGCATCTATAACCACCTGCGACTCCCATGATCGTTGCAACCTGTAAAGAGGTCAAAATAAAATGCTCACAGCCGGATTCATGAAACGGGCGTAGCGCTAGTCGAACCAGTTTTGCGCCCGTGTAAAGCGCGTTAGTCGGCCTAACCAGCTTTGCGCTCATTCACGAAACATGCGTTGCTAGGTAGGCTGTTTATTTAGGTCCATATTTGCGCCAAAAGTTAGACCCAGTATTGTACCTGTCTAAAACTCGCGTTAACTTCGGCCTCTAGTTCCTTGCATTTCCCATTGTATATTTAGTATTTATATTCAAAAACAGTACTTTTCAGTGCTACGGATTAGTTAACATATCATAAAGTAAGTATTATACATAGTAATGAATAGGAGTATGGATTTATTTAAATTGGTGCAACACAGACGTAAATTTTTCGCGTAACCTTCGCTAGTCTGACTAACGTTACGCCTTGTTGATGAATCCGTATGTCAATGTATAAATTGAAATATTAAAATCGTGTATGTTCTACATTAACTTGTAAATATTCCTCATTCGGTGCTTGTTTCAAAAATACTTCGATGTGGTTCCTCTCTAGTATTTTTGGCTCGTTTAGTTTATAATTTCTTGATTCTACTTTCAAATATGAAGTAAGTTTACCATACTTCGAAATATTAGTAGGCGGCAAGTCGTTTCTCCACATTGAAAAACAAGGATAATATCACCTCTTCTGTAATTGCCTCTTTTTTGCCAGTTATCGAATTTCACCAATTCCTTCTCGTACACACTTTTGCTTTTAGCTGGTAACAGACGCAATGTTGCGTCATGAGCTTCTTGCTGAAATTTTTAGCATTTTCACTCATCGTTTCACTCTTGTTGACAAATAAACAAACGCATGTCACAGAAACGATTCAGAGACTTTCTATTACTCAGCTGACAATCAATCTTGTTTAAAATAAATTTGTCAATTATAACGTTTTTCAAAACCATAATTTTTTATCTGCTCTCATACGGCTTTCACTCTCCTAATTGATCGATTTTGGCCGTGATCGTGGATAAAATGTTGAATTACATTCGGGAAATTAACCAGCAATTAATCCTATCGAAAAAATGTAACTCTTGGCTGCGCTTCTAGTGTCCATTTTTTCTCGTGGATCGTTAATTCTCTTATATAATTAATAACTATTAAGATAGTTATATAGTCTGAGCCACCGAAAACTTGGCATCTAATAAAGAAGAAAGAAAGAATTTCTACTATTTTCGCAGTTTTTCGTTATACCCAAAATGTTATCGAATTTACCATGGATATATTTTTAAATTTACGGATATACCATAATTTAGTATCGTCTATGTTCTTTATGATCAAAAATCAATAAGTTGCGGACAATATCACAAAGTCTATAACTCTTAGCTATAGAAACAACACTAAAATTTGTTAAAAGAATTTTATTTTTGAATCCTACGCAGTTGTATATTTTGTATATTTTGCGATAAAGAGAAACAATTTTCGAGAACTTGTTTCAAATTCTCAAATTTTTCGGATCAATATTTTTCCAGTATACCTTTTACAGTATGATTATAATGGCACGCTGAAATAAATATAAGTAAGTAATGATTTATCGTCTCTCTTGAAATTCCTGTTATATTTAATAAAAGTTCTGAATTAATTTAACAATAAAATGATTATTTACCTTTTTTGATGAAGTAATTTTGCAAATTCTGTTAATACCTTTATTGGTTTAAATAGAACACATCCAAATGTTTTTGTTTGATAACAAATCTATCTGTACAACAAGCAATAACAACGAAATATTTTTTCTTAAAAAATCCCCTAAGATTAATCATTTGTACTTACAGATTAACACTTGATTGATTTGGAACAAAACTTCAATACTTTCGTTTTTCATTAAATACTTATTCTTATAGTTCATATGTGCAACGTTTAAGACTGTTTTATTTTGGGCTCACCGTAAAAATAGTAGCAATCACGTCAATCTACTTAGTCTAATAAAAAAATTGCTTCATTCAAAAGTGAAATATTTATAGATATAGTTAATGCAATTGATATTCTTAGTTAGAAATACGTAATATCAATTGCTTTTGTCATGGATTGTGACAACAAAGATGGTTAGTGGCTCAGGAAATGAATTTGAAATCGTAAATACTTCATTGAAATTTATATTTATTGGCACTCCGGTTTTAGTGTTATATTAAAATTTCGGTAGTAAAACCATAACTACTTATCCGAAAATATAAAGCATTCAACATTCTTTCAATAAAATTAGTTTCATGAGGTAAGAGTATACTTTTACACTTTAGGAATTTCGATTTACATTTAGAGGTTTTTCGTATGTTGAACATTGTCTTTAAATGTAATTTTTAATATTATTATAAATTGGCTTTTTGGTGTCAGTTATGCCAAATTATATTTTTAAAATATAACAGTCCACATATTTTTTTTTATTTCTGAGTCTGCCTAAAATTTGTCATTAATTATATATTATGTTGCTATGTCACTATGATATGTTACCACATAAAATTTCTAAAATGGATAATAATAGTAATAATAATAATAATATCCATTTATTCACATAAGCCATATACAGATTGTGAACGTCATATAATAAATGATACATATAGATTTAAAAAAAAAACATAAAAAGTAAGTAACACATAATATAAATAACAGCTTAACCAAGCACTGAACAAATTTCTTTACAAAATTACTTAATTTAGCTATATAACTAAATGACAAAAATACGATATTATTTAATAAAATCAAAGTATTCTTATAAAAACAGTTTGTAGAGAGAAACAAGTGAAGCGATTTCCTAAAAGGCTTGTAACTTTCAATTTCTTTAATGTCTTTAGGCATACTATTAAATACTCTACCTACTAGAAAAATTGTGCGCGCTTTTTTCAGACAAAGCTAAATTTAAATTACTTCTATAAATATCCATTGCCGAACGTGTATTGTAATAATGAACATCACAGTTACGTATCATTTTATTAATATTTTTTTTTTATAAACAATGCGGATTCGAAAATTAGCAAAGAGTAAAAAGTTAATATTTTGTTCTCTTTAAACGTTGGCCTACACGAATCGAGGGGACCCAAAGAAAATATCAGTCTGATTAAACGTTTCTGCAAAATAAATACTCTATATGAATTGGTAGCGTGGGCCCAAAAGATTATTAAGAATTTTAAGTGGGAATAAGCCAATGCATAATATACATTTAATAAATATTTGCGAGACATTATATGATTAAGGTTTCTCAGATCATAATATGCAGAATTCAGATTTGATACGACATGGTCAATATGGTTATTCTAATTCAAATTTTCGTCCAGGTGTAAACCCAAGAATTTAATATGTTCTGTTTTTTGCAGAATACAATCTCTCATTACTATATTAATGTCACCTGGTTTGCGCTTTTTTTAAAACATCATATACTTGGTTTTTTCCGTATTTATCACCAGTTTATTAGTATGACACAATTCATAAAAAAGTGTTAATATACTGTTAGTTTTCGTTTGAAGCTCGTCCAAAGACTTAGTTACAATACTAATGGTGGTATCGTCTGCATACATAATTATACGTATGTTGAGATCAGTAATTATATTATAGTCAAGGTCATTGATGAAAAGTATGAACAGTAAAGGGGATAAAATACTTCCCTGAGGGACACCCAGATTAACAAAACATGTTTCAGATAAGTGCTGCGCTAATTTAACAGTTATTATCCGATTCGACAAAAACGAGTGTATAAAATTATTTAAAGGTTCCCTTACACCCAATCATTGAAGCTTTTTACTTAGCAGAACTTTGTCTACGCAGTCAAAAGCTCGTGTGAGATCAAAGAAAATAGCTATTACAAATTTTCGTTCATCCAGTGCATCATAAATATAATTTGTAAGGTCATAAGCTGCTGAGTTAGTAGACCGTCCCGTTCTAAAACCATGTTGGTGGTTTGAAAATAATCGGTTATTATTAATAAAACTAGAAATTCTATTATAAATAATTTTTTCAAAAATTTTCGAGAAACATCACAACAGCGCAATCAACCTGTAGTTATCAATAACCTCTTTATCGCCTTTTTTATGCAAAGGTGTAAGCAACGCTAATTTTAGTGACTCAGGGAAAATTCCACTCCTTACACATAAATTGAAAATATACAAAGGGTGAAGCAAATACTGGGATACGGACTTTATTGCCTTAATAGTAACTTGATCAAAACCAGAGGAGTTTTTGTTTTTCATATATTTAAGTGTGTTCCGAATTTCCATAGGAGTTGTGTAAAAAAAACATTGATGAAGGGCATAAACAACCGACTGTCCCTGTTTGAGCGTTAGTATCCTGGTAAGTATTGTTTATTAAATTTATAGAGATTTCGGAAAAGAATTTGCCAAAATAATTACAAATGACTGTGCCATGTTATAAAAAATTTGTTTAAATTAGTAATGCGTGTTATTATAATAATAAAAGCAAATAAAACTTTCAATGCTATTTATTATATTTTATACCTGTCTAATCTTAATATAGTATTTCGGTCGGTGGTCGAACAATTTCAGGTGTCAGTACTTTAATCGTTTTTACCACCCGCCGCAGGTTCGAATCCTGCGGCCGGTAGACCAGATCCGCTATATTTGTGGAGGGGATTGGCACGTTCTCGCGGGTATGGTAGGATGAAAGAACGTTAGCTTGGGTCAATGTGAGATACTGTTACGGGTTGGTGTTTGACTGTCCCCTAATTAATGAGATTTTCTAGGTTTCCCTCATTCTTGCACTGAATGGTGATTAGGGCCTACGAACGTAAGTTGTTTCTGGGCGCAAATGCGACCTGCATAATAACGCCGTCTCTCTCGTCTCCCGACTTCTGGGCTAATGCTCGTGATGACAATGAGGTGTGGAGGAAGATAGTATGTTTCAATTTAAAATCTGATAAGTTAAGGATAATATTTTTAAAATGCGATGTTCAGTTAACTGATGTTTACTTGAAAACATTACAAATATTCACAAGATAATTATTTTTTCAGTTTAATAAATTACTTTTTTCCTCTATTTTGATCTGAATTAGTTCAATAATTACAACAGAACATCACTTTCACATTTTCAGGACTCTGTATGTGAAAATGTAATGATTTTTGAAAATTTACTCAATACTTATACTGACAGCACATACAATTTGACATTTTTCTATTTATTTTTTATTTTCCTATGTTCCTACAACCGAGATTTGCAAAATTCTTATACACATTTGAAACTATGTATTATGTATACATAATAATTTAATTGTACGTTCTTTTGCTCAAGGAAGGGCATACCTACAAAAATTAAAGAACTGGATTACCTACAGTTAAGTCGAAAATTGTATACCTATTTATATTAACAGTTATAAAACAGGTGGTAACAGGGTAACAGGCTAATTTACAGTTACATAACAGTTATAAACATAATTCATGGCATGAACAATTATTTTGTGGCCACAGTGTATACAGAGTTTTACTAAATATGGTTTGAAACTGAGTAATTTCTTACGATATTATAAGAAAAGTTCACATGAACATGTATCCGGAAATGGTTATATTTCGAGATATAGAGTGTTGAAAATGTTATAAAACCAATATATTTGAAAATAAATTTTATACGTTCGGTGCTCTCAAATTTTTTGGAATTAGTAAAATGCTACATTTGCAGTGAAAAGTAATTTTTACTGGAAGCCAGTGGCGTGACTCAATTGACTTTTTCTTCGTAAGAAGTGAAAAGTTCAAAGATTTGTATTAAACCTTTTTAACAACGCGCATCAAAAATTGTCATTACGTTTTTTACCTAATATTAATCAATTCTTAGAAAAATGGTCAGGTGTTATAAATAATCATAAAAATTTGCAATTCCTATATGAGCAAATGTTGAATATGACAAGTTTCTGATAAAATGCACGATTTCAACCGTCTCATCATTGATTGCATTTCAATTTTCAATTCAGTGTCATATAAGGTCGCAATATTCTGGGGGGTGATTTTATACGAAAAATAAATTCCCAAAGCCCTATATTTTTTCGAAAACTCATAATTAACGGAGGTACAGGGTATCAATTTTTTTTGTGAAATTCTTCTAGTGAGTTTTGTGTCTATAGATAGTTTGTTTAATTATGTGCACATATTACTAGTGTAAGTACCTTTATGCAAACATTCTTAATTTGATGCATATTCTCCAACGCCAAAGGGCTTAATCTGCCCTTGTCCTTCAAATAATAGCATAACTTTTTTGTTTGAACATTTTTAATAATTTGTATAAAACGTAAGTAAATATCGTCAAAACACCTTTAAAAATGGTTCTCTTGTTATAGGAGTTAAAATAAATATTTTCCGAGAAAAAACATTTTAAATTCACAAAAATTTATGTAGTTCCTACCTAATGCCTACTTAAGTTATTACAGCCACATTATTTTTGTTATTGTAATAATTTAAGTTTATACAGGGTGTTCCAGAATGATGGTCAAATATTTTACCAGTGTATTCCACAAGCCATTTCAGGGGGATCTTTATATAAAATTTTTCAATTTGGGTCCTCATTGTTGAGATATTCGAGTCTCAAAATGGCGGATAAAAATAGTTTTTTATTTTTCCATAAAAACGGTTACACTTTGAAACTTCAATTTTGCTACACATTATCAACTAGTCAAAAGCTATTTTGAGGTGATGTTTATTCCTTGGCTCATTATTCTGGAGGGCGGAAATAAGCAACCCCTAGATTTATTTCTATCAGAATTTTTTCCTGCAAGGGGTTGCTTATTACCGCCCTCTAGAAACATTAGCCAAGGAATAGACACCACCTCAAAATAGCTTTTAACTAGCTGATAATGTGTACCAAAATTGAAGTTTCTAAGTGTAGCCGTTTTTAAGAAAAATTGAAAAAACTACTTTTTTCCGCCATTTTGAGACTCGAATATCTCAACAGGAAGGACCTAAATTGAAAAATTTCATATGAAGATCCCCTCCTGAAATGGCTTGTGGAATACACTGGTAAAATATTTGACCATCATTCTGGAACACCCTGTATAATAATTTTACAAAAAATTTTCGAAATGCTGTCACTGTCCTAGCACTTCAATACATAAATTAATTCTTCTCTAGTTTTTCTCGAAAATGGCAAATTTTAAAGTGATATAACAAGAGAACTTTTTTTAAAGATTTTCTTACAATCTTTAATTACGTTCTATTCAAATTTATAAAAATGTTCAAATAAAAAAGTTGAAGGCCAAGGACAGTTCAGACACTTTGGCGTTAGAGAATTTAGATCAAATTAAGAACGTGAACACAAAGGTATACTGGTAATAAGTTTACAAAATTGAAAAAAAATCGGTAGACTCGTAAAAAAGTTATTAGAAGAAATTCACAAAAAACATTTTTTTGACGCCTTGACCTTTTGAAATAATGTTATAGGACTTTGTAACATTAATTTTTCCTGTAAAATTACTCTCCAGAATATTGACGCATCATTTCCGGACTCTGTAAAAATCTAAAGAATTCATATCAGGATTGCGGGCTGGCCAAGATTAGGATAACTGTTGTCAATGTATTGACGAGTAACAAGACTAAAATTAACAACATGCACAAAATGAGACTTTGTGTCCCTTCCTTTTAATTTTTTCATCCGTGGTACGAAACTGGTACATATAGCAATAACAAATGCTGTCTTTATATTTGCTCTGATTGAACATTTTTATAATTGTTGTTTATAATACCCGACATTGTTTTAAGAGTCGGTTTTAATATTACTTAAATAAAAAATGTAAGAGACATTTTGTATTGTGTATTATCAGAAGTGTTTGAAAATTAAAAAAAAACTTTGTAGTTTTATATTTTACGAAAAAAAAATGGCGGTGACTCAAACTAATTATCTCTTAAGTTTTATTTGCAAAAATATTACCTTTTTAACATTTTCAGCAACCTGTAATTACGTACCGTGCCCTGTATAGTAACAAAAAACTTCTCACATTTTTATTCGTTCGTTTCGTTCTTCGTTATTTTTATTCCCAAGATGATAGATGTTGCATTTCTTGGTCAGTCAAACTTTTAAAAAATTGTAAACGTTACACATTTCATGGCACACAACTTCACAAGACACATTATGTTACTTAAAACTTGACAGTGCAGTGATGCCGTGTGTATAATTGTTTATGATTGCTTGGTGTAGGAAATATTGTATAGAAACTGACAAACAATAAAACGCCGTAGTTGTAGATAAATTTAAGACGAGGTCATAATAATTTGACACACTAACTTATGCAAAACGACGATACGCCACGAGAGGAGCAACGAAACCGTTTTACCTGCTTTGACGCTACTAGTAGGAGAATAATAGGAAGCTTCCCTGATTGACTTATGACATTCGAAGTGTTTCTCACGATTTATATAACGTTTTGCCACCACCGTCGCACTGGACGAAAATCGAACTGGCCGGAAACTGTATTCTAGATTTATATATAAACGGGAATGGATTTGGGCTACGCTACAGCAAATGTCAACAAGTGGGTTGAGGGAAATGGTCTGCGACCGTTGAAAGCATAAAATATTATTTCGTCTATGGATAGATAAGTTTTTATCACCAGTTAATAAAAATATTGCGTAAATATAATCCTTTGAAGTCACTAAACGAAGTGAAAATAAAAAAATATTTGATGTCTGCCCAAGTAATGGAAGCACTTCTATAAACTAAAAGCATATGACCTAGAATTATTTCTAAATGTGACACTGTTAAAACAATGTCTAAGAATAAAATTAATTTATCTTTAACAAAATGAAATAAGTGAATTTACTTAGCACAGCATAATGTAGTACTTATATTTAATGATTTGAAACAAATCATAATGTTAATTAGATTTGTAATATTTTAGTAACAAATTACAAATATTATCATTTTTTTCTTATTAAAGGTCCATCAAGTCGGAGATTTGTCAGTTGAGTGATTTTAAATGTGATTCTGTAACAGACTTTCAATTTATAATTTTCAACTGTTTCGATAATTTTGTGATTGCAGCGGTCACCGACCTACATCTGTGATCCCTACAATTACAATTTAATGACATTTGCATTAAAGCAATAAACAAATCAATGCCAATAAAACCATTAAAGTACCCTCTGACCTGAGCCCAATTATAATCAAATAAAGAGATGGTCAGAGATTAACGAGCCCCCGAGACCTTTCTCGAGAGGTCCGGTGAAAAACCACAGCAGTTACTTGTCGCTCGTCTTCCGCGTAACATCCGTCCAGACTTCTGTATTGGTGGAACATTCTTTCCCAGTTGTTAAATCTTTATTAATATATTTAAACAACACAAGTACGAAAAAATCAAAGCAGAGCTCATAGCACGCCTCTCAGTATCGGCCGAACAACAAATTCGCCGCCTGCTAGAGGGCGAACAAATGGGGGCCAGGCGCCCTTTACAATTTCTCCGCCACCTCCGCGGACTAGCCGGGACCGCTGTGAGTGACACGATCCTTCGATCCCTCTGGATAAGTCGGTTGCCAACTCAGGAGCAGACCATCCTAACCTTGGACGACGACATACCGCTAGACAAGGTTGCTCAAAAGGCGGAGAAGATCGTGTCGGAACTGTTCAGTGCGCAAGAATGACACGCGAATAGACCACGCTCGCGAACGAACTCGCGCCCGCGTCCGCGCAACCCCGCAGTGTGCTGGTACCACAACCAGTTCGCTGCGAGAACAAAGAAGTGTACCCCGCCGTGTAATTACGCAACGGGAAACGAGAACGCCGAACGGTAGACGCGTCCGCCAGCGTGGACCCCCAATCACGTCGCTTGTGCGTGACGGACCGCGAATCCCAAATACAGTATTTGGTAGACACAGGTGTGGATTTGTGCGTGTTTCCCCACAGCCGAATGCGAGGGAGAGCCTTATCAACAAACTATAAGCTGTTTGCCGCAAACGGGTCGGAGATTGCCATATACGGTGACGTCACATTGACACACAATTTCGGGCTACGCCGCGAGTTCACATGGCGTTTCGTGGTAGCCGATGTAACGCGACCGATTATAGGCGCTGATTTTCTCACTTATTACGGATTGCTTGCTGATCTGAAGCACCTACGTTTAGTGGACAGTCTGACAAACCTCTGCACCAGTGGACATCTCGGACCGCGTGAGGCCGCCGCACACATAAAAGTCGTACATGGCGACACAAAATGCCACCGCATACTTGCTAAATTCCCGGAGTTGTCAAAACCCAGTGGACTGCCAAGGCAGATAAAACACTCCGTCCACTATATCAAGACAATGTCCGGTCCCCCTACGTCAGCCAAAGCCAGACGCCTAGCGCCGGACAGACTGAAAGATGCCAAAAAAGAGTTTCAAGCAATGTTAAAACTCGGCGTCGCGCGACCGTCGGACAGCTGTTGGGCCGCCCCGCTACATCTCACACGAAAAAAATCAGGCGAGTGGCGTCCGTTCGGCGACTACCGAGCGTTAAACCGTCCCAGACAAGTATCCAATCCCACACATCGAGGATTTTGCACAGAAAAAAGTGTTTTCAACAATAGACCTGGTGCGCGCGTATCACCAAATCCCGGTACACCCCGAAGACGTCGCGAAAACAGCAATCATAACACCGTTTGGACTTTTTGAATTTCCCGCAATGACGTTCGGGCTCCGCAACGCAGCCCAGACGTTCCAACGGTTTATGGACGAAGTACTTCGCGGCCTACAGTTCGCGCACGTATACATAGATAACATTCTCGTCGTGTCTTCGTCGGAAGACGAGCACGAGAAGCATCTACACAAACTTTTCACCCGTTTGAACGAGTTCGGTGTCGTGGTAAATCCGACAAATTGTGTCTTTGGAAAACACGAAATTCAATTTCTCGGATACACGGTGAGCGCAGGAGGTGTGAAACCGCTCCACGAACGAGTCCGCGCAATTAGCGACTTTCCAAAGCCACAGACGGTAACCCAGCTCCGCCATTTTCTTGGTATGTTGAACTTTTACCGACGATTCATCCCACATGCATCGAGGGTACAATCGCCGCTAAATAAGTGTCTATCGGGACCCAAGATATCTAAGAAAACTCCCATAACTTGGTCGACCGAGTTAGAAAATGCATTTTCCAACGTCAAAGAAGCGTAGGCGCAGGCTACAGTGCTAGCACACCCGGACCCGCAACTACCGCTCGCGATCTTCACCGACGCGTCCGACTGGGCGGCCGGGGCATCGCTGCAGCAACTTTCACCTAACGGTTGGGAACCTCTAGCATTCTTCTCGAAAAACATGAGTGAGGCACAGAAGAAATTCAGTGCATTCGACCGCGAATTATGGGCCATCTATAAAGCTGTGAAACATTTCAGACACATGGTTGAGGGTCGAAATTTCAGTATTTTCACCCCCTAACATTCGCGTTCAAACAAAAACTCGACAAGTGTTTCCCGCGACAATTCAGATACCTGGATTTCCTAGGCCAGTTCACCACGGACATCAGGCACATCGCAGGCAAGGACAACGTAGTAGCCGACGCATTATAGCGCATAGAATCGATAAGCGAAGCCATAAACTTCGAAGCTTTAGCCCGCGCACAGGAAAACGATAACGAACTCCGCGAATTACAGCGTGTGGGTACGTCATTACAGTTACGCAAAGTGACAATCCCAGGTTCACAAACACCGCTCGTTTGTGACGTGTCGACAAACATTGCGCACCCATTTGTGACCTAAGAATTCCGGAGACAAGTGTTCCTTTCTCTGCATAACCTGTCACGTCCCGGGACGCAAGCAAGTGCACGCTTAGTCGCGCAACGTTACGTATGGCCATTTGTACAATGCGATTGCAGGCAATGGCCTCGCGAATGCATGAAGTGCCAATAGGCCAAAGTAAACAGGCACGTGTCAAGCCCCGTCGGCGAGTTTCTGTTCGGAAGTGCGCGATTTGAACATATCCACATAGACCTAGTAGGCCCATTGCCTTTTCCCAATGGTTTTCGCTACTGTCTGACATGTGTTGACTGCGTTTCACGCTGGCCGGAAGTGTTCCCGATTGCGGACATTACAGCCGAAACCGTCGCGCGAACGTTGTACGAGGGATGGATTGCACGCTACGGTGTACCCCTACGTATCACCACGGACCAAGGTCGGCAGCTAGAGTCAAATATTTTCCGCGAATTAACAAAACTCACCGGACCTCAAGGCAACAGTAGCCGAAATGGTATTCGGCGAGCCTATACGACTTCCAGGAGAATTTCTGACACCGACTCTAGCAAACGACAACTCCACCGAATTCATTGCCCGTTTAAGAAGACACATGTCGAAACTCAAACCTGTACAAGCCAGCAGACAGGGACAGCGAAAAACGTTTGTGTTTAAAGACCTCACATCCTGCTTGCATGTTTTTGTGCGAGTCGACAGTCACAAACGAGCCCTCCAGCAACCATAAGAAGAACCCTATCCGGTGACTACTCGGCACGACAAATTTTACACCGTCTCTTACTTCTATTATTATTTTTTAATCTATGCAATGAACTGTTAGCTTATGTTTCTTAATGCTCAAGTCCCATTTTATTGCTGTTTATTATTATTATTATTGTATTTGTTTCTAGTGTATAATTGTTTATAGTTTATTGCTGTTATTTGACCACGTTACATACAATAAATATGTTTGTAGCAAGTCAAAAATAGTTACAATGTAGAATTAAAATTATGATAGTTCACAAGACACAATAAAAAAAGTCTAAGAATAAAAATAAAAAGTAAGTTAAGAAGTACAGAAATACAAAATTTAAAACATTCAGTGTACAAAAGTACCAGTAAAGTGCTGAAGTGAGCTGTCACAGAGATCTTAAATGTTCCACAAATTCATCAGCAGAGTAGAAACAATAACTCAGAAAGTATTTTTTTTATATTTAAAAGAAGCCGCATTCATGTTTTTAAAAGTACCTGGCAATAAGTTAAAATAATTGATATTGAGCGAATTAGCTTCAGATATATATAATCTAAAACGGTTATATCTAATTAGATGAGAATTCCGGGTGTCATAGTTGTGTACGTCAGACTGCTTGAGCATGATCGACTGCCTCCCGTGAATTTCAACAAGAACCTGAAATAAGAATAACGTAGGCAAAGGCATTATTTTAAGTTCTTTAAAGTACGACCTGCAATGATCCCGAAAGCCAATGCCTGCCATTATTCTAATTGCCCTCTTCTGCAGACGAAAAATTTTTATAGCATGGGAAGAATTACCCCAAAGTAACAGTCCATAACTAATATGGGAATGAAATAGGGAAAAATATGCCACTTTTATAGTATTAATACTAGTTATCTTTTTTAACTGCCGGAGTATAAATAGCGACCGAGAAAGCTTCCCCACTAGCTCATTTACGTGAGCAGACCAGTTAAGCCTATGATCCAACGTAACACCAAGTAGTTTAACAATATTAGTTTCATAAGCGTTGTTAGTGGACCGATTGGAGGAAATCTGCATAAACTGATTTTTATCGGTATTTAATTTTAATTTGTTGTACAAGAACCACTCATTTGCACTGCATGAAATCTTGTCACGAGCAGAACATAGTTCAGAATTATTACTAGCCGCCAGTATAAATGATGTGTCATCCGCAAACTGAACAGACTTATAAGGCAAGACAGAAAAGCACAAATCATTTACATAAACAACAAACAGCAGAGGACCCAGTACAGAACCTTGCGGAATACCATATTTAACAGATTTGAAATCAGACGTAGCACCGTTCAACTGCACTACTTGCTGACGGTTACTCAGATAAGACTTAATGAGTTCAAGCAAAATTCCTCTAATTCCATAGTGGTTCAATTTCTCGAGAAGAATTATCGTGGAAAACGCAATCAAATGCTTTAGACAAGTCACATAGCATAATAGCTGTGAGATTGCCTTGTTCAAGCTCCTGCACCACCTCACTCACAACATGATAGACAGCTTGAGTGGTAGAACGAGAGTTTCTGAAACCATATTGAGAATTACTGAAAAAGTTATGTAACTGGAAATAGGTGTACAACTGCTTCTTTATAATTTTTTCAATGATTTTTCCAAAAACAGAAACAATACTTATGGGACGGTAATTGTCAATCATGGAAGGATCGCCCTATTTTAACACAGAAATTATCTTAGAAGATTGATAATTGTTACTGTTACTCACAAAAATGTAGGTTGATTAAGAACAAGAAAACAAAAATGACATTTAGCACTTTTCACATTTAAGTTTACTCTTTTACACAACACAATACACGTGACGATATACCTGTACTTAAACAAAAGCCTTGAGGTAATTTCGAACGTAGCCTACAGGTTATTATGTAGACAGAAGCTTTTTCTACAAGCGAGAAGTTGTATGTTTTTCTTTAGAAGCCGTATTTGTCACAAAAGAATTTTAAAGGGCACCAGTTTACAAAGTACTTTGTAATAAAATTAATTACTGTTTTTGTTTTTTTTTTTATTTCTTACTCTAGCAATTTCAGGAGCAATTCGTTTTTATACTAACGTAGCTGAAATAATGTATTTCCTTTTATTTCTCATTTCCAGCTAAATTGAAAATGTTGAAGCTTTATGAACAACTGCTGCTAGAAAGATTGATAACAATGACAAAATAAGACAACATATTTTAATGTTTCATTAAATGATCTTTCTGTAGTATCTAGATTACTTGTAGATATACTGAAAAATAATACACAACGATTAATTGATGTCCATACAAGATTATATTTACACATTTCTCTATTAGAAGCTCAGATGAACAACAATAAAGTTTTTAATATATCCCAAAATCAAGTTACATTCTGGTAAATTATAAACAGAATATTAAACAATATTACAAGTATTACATAATATGATGTTACATTTCCTCCAAAATCACAAGAAAAACAAAATATACAGGACGTCCCGAAGTTAACGGAATTAAAATTTAATTTTCGATATTTGTAAATAACTTTTTAAAAAATTCAAACATTTGTATACATTTTGGAAATCAGAGGTTTTTTGGGGACGAGAAGTTCACATTTGTTTATAATTTCACTAGTAGAGGCCACCACTACTATACACTACATAGTACATCATGCTTCTTTTAATGGCAAAACTTTTTGCGGTAAATATCTGAATATTGAAATAATCGATTCTTCTACCTATTTTATGTGAAAGAGATATACCTTGTTGAAGTCGCTAGGGGTAACCGTTTTAGAAATAATCCTGTTTCAAATATTCACTGCACCGAGTAAAAACTGTTTTGGTTTCAGGTAAAGTGCATTTCCGCTGAAAATACAGCAAAATGTTACTATAAAAAGTTACTTAAAATAGTAAATTATGGAATGTGCAAAATTTCAAAATTTGAATATTTAAAAAAGTTATTTTCATATTGATAATACAATTTTAACTTTGACACCTTGTATCTTCTTAATCATTAATTTTTGACTAAAAAAGTGTATTTACATCTCATACTTGCTCTGTTGCAAAATAACACTGAGGGTGAATACTCCTAAACCTTAAATATTTTTAAGAGTTACTTATAATTCTGATTGCTTATCGTATCTCTTTCAAGGCAAATTTATCAGTTTTGTAATATTTCATGTTTGCACTTATAGAATACGCTTAGTAACTCATTAATCTATTCAAGCTTTGTAGTATCAAGTTGATACCGCTTACTGATTACATGTATAGTAGTGCCATATCGCGAAAAAAATAAATTATGAGCATTCCTGTCTACAGCATAACAAATGTTTTAGCAAATTTCATTGAAAAAATATATAATATACATAATAACATATGAATCTTATGAATCTAATAACGAGAACTCATAGTAATAATCTAGGTAAAAACCCATGACAAGCAACATTCTAAAAAACACAATTAAAAGAGAGTACTTATTACACTTCCTGAAGACCACTTTTAGGGTCGTCCCAAATTTTTGTCGGTATATTTCTAACCGATAGTACATCAAAAGGAAACAAGGATATGCACTTTATTTTTTCCAATATTAGTATGTAATAAATATGAGAATATATGAAACTTTAAAATGGGCATGTTTAAAATTTAGACTAAGAGCATCATGACATTAACTTATGTTGTATCAACATCTTTCGTAAGAGGTAGTTTTAGAGAGTGACTAAAACATTTATTTTTAACAAAGAACACTCTTCAATTTTGATAAATCGAACCGTTTCCGAGAAATTAAAATTAAGAATTTAGGTATTTTTAAAATTTATTTAAGTTTCTGAAGAATAAACAGAACTGAACATATTTTGTTTTAATAGCTAATGCAACTATAATACCTGTTTAATGGACATTGATGGGAACTGTGTAATGTTTTAAGACATAGGTGATGTCGTTAAATTAAATAGTATTTAAAATTGGAGTCCTACTGTCAGAAGCTTCAACCTGGTGAGTAGTGGCTTGGCTCAAACGTAAAAACACAATAGAAATTTATTTTATATCTGAGTAAAGGTTTCTCTTATCTTCACGATCTTGTGGACGTAAGCGTATCTTCTAAGTAGTCTCGTAGTACATTTAGAAAAGCGCCGCCGGTGACATGGCGCCCAACGTGGGGCTCCAAGTATTGGCTTCCACTACGTGGAGTACTTGGATGAGCTCTTGAACGCTAGGGCCCTGATTTCTGAGCTAACGAAGGTAAGAATTGCTTTTGCGGAGCATGAGTTGAACATTTAACATATTTTAAAGTGATATGAGTAATAACAAATAGGCTCGATGGGGGTGATAGCCGCTGATATCAGGAGTGGTGATGAAGGGACCGAACTAAGTAGAAGAGGAAGAAGGAATAATGAGAGATGCGACGGACAGAATGAAGATTGGAGGCCATCGATACTGTCATGCACGACAACAGAAAAATCGCTCCTGCCATATTGACGGACCACCAGGGTGACGACAGGCAGCAAGCTGCTTAACTGACAGATCATAAGGAAAAGGTAAGCAGTATAGTGAGAAAAGGAGCAGCACCGCCGTTTGCGCCTTGCTGTAAGAATAATGGGTCACTTAGGAAGTGTTCTACGCACAACTGCAGGGATGACTCAACCTTTTGAGCATCTTTACTAAATTATTATAAATTCTTTTGGAAATATATAAAGAAGAAAATTGAGAAAGGCCATTATGTGTTCTTGGCGGTGGTGTCGTGAACCTCGTGGATCACGTTATTGTTGCATTTTGATAAAAAAATGTCATTATAAACAGCTTAGGTCTTCAGCCTGGTGAGTTGTGGCTCGGCTCAGATGTAAAAACACAAATTACAGTCAGTTGTTGGGACAGTACCTACTCCCAAAATTGATTTACAATAAGAATTCCATTTTGTCTGAGTAAGAGTGTTCCTTATTTTCGTAACCTTGTGTGACGTAAGCATATCGTTGAAGTAGCAGCGGGACACTGCGTTTAAAACAGCACCGCTGGTGACAGTAGGTTTTCTTCACAGTAGTCTAAAGTATAAAATAGTGATGTAAAATTACCTCTTATGTAAGACATGGAATTTAAATAATGTCGATCAAACTAGTGCCTTGATGTTCGAAGATATTAATTCAAACATAAGACAGATGGAATAATTTTTGTGATATCGTAAAATGTATGATATAATTCTCACTATACAAAAGAAAAAAGTACCGAACCTTTATTTCGTCAAAATAAAATAATTGGTGAAATAAATGTTTGTTCCAAAATGCCTCCTTACAAAACACAGGGTTTTGAATTTTATAAAAAATATATGCTCTCTTAATATTTCCAGAACGGATTAACAGTTGTTTTCAAATTTGGTGTAACAAATGTCACATTCTTTGAGAAACAGAATACTAAAAGTTAGTAAAGAGCAGTCACCGCTGTGGTAAACTTTTTAATCGAGCACAAGCAGAACTACTAGACTATGAGTACTATCACAGCCTCAACCTGTATCGCCATTACCGATTACGATATTTGAAAAAGAGGACTATTAGGAAGTAACTACTCTACGGACTAATACACCGACTAGCAGTGATTTACTCCTGAAATAGCCTCAGTGTCAAGTCAATTTGCCCATGTTAATGGCTGTCAACAGTTGCCATTTTATATTACCACTGTTCACAATGATCCCTGATCACAACTAATGAACATGTAAATAAATAAAATGAGTAAATAAAAAAATTAATAAACAAATAGTCAAAAATGTTGAAACAGTAATAATTTTTATCTAAATATTTGTAGCAATGCTATCGCTGGTGACATCCTATGCCTGGTTATAAATTATTGTGCAATTACTTATTCTAACTGATATTATTTGGCATGATTTATATGAGTAATGTTTATTTTGTTAGATATGTACTGTCTACTCAAATTAGAAGCTAAATGTAAGATATTAATTTAATGCTTTCAAAATTGATTTTACAAGACCTTGGTCCAATTTGAGGTATGACATAGATGGGCTTTACACATCAGTAGCAAACTTTTTATTTTCGGTGTTTGAATTTCTGTTTTCAATTGACATATTTTGGTGTTATACAAAGTGTTTTTTAAAACTTGCATGTGCTAAAAATTTTGATGATCGGTGGTTAACATATTCAATTGCAATATTTTCAAGTTTACTACACCCACCTGAGGCGCATTTTGGGGATATCACACTTTAGCACATAATACCCTGCATATTTACATACACACTATACACTACTGGTACTGTCACAAGTACAGCCAGACGTAACACTTATTGGTGGCTATTATATCGTGCATTATCCATTAGAACCACAGCTTCAGGTTCCATATAAGGCAAAATCATGCCATACTTTTGTCATCGTATGGCCATTTATCTATGTTTCGTCAGTGTGATATGGATTCAGATTTCTACCTTCCAATATCTGTTTTAAATAGATTCTTTGCCATATCGCTATTTCGTCTTTTTCTGTCAGCATACTATTTCGTAAAAACACTCTTCTAGATATTCTTTGCCATTCTTTTAATTGCATTACAATCGCATCACTATACTTCTATTTTGGTCTCGAGACTTAATTTCATCATACAACTTAGGCGTTTAAAATTTTGAGGACATGCTGTAGAACTTGAATTATTCTCCTTTCTTAAGAACGCAAACACAAAACTACAAATAAATTAATTTCAATCACAATTAAATTAGCTGAAAGATATACCCGAAATTTTCCCACGTGCACGCCCATGGTAACGCTGCAAATAGAACAGAAAAGATAATTCGTCATAACCAATACCGAAGCTGTGTAATCAGATTTGCTTTGCCCAATATGCAGAACATACAATTCAATACTAATTAAAGCTATGTTTCTGTGTAAATAGAGGATCCATTTGCATCCTGTATCCGATAAAGTATGCGTGATAAAATATATTTCTTTAATAATAAAATGGACCAATTAAATTTAAGAACTTTCATAGAACCTATTAAGTTGAGATGGTAAGTAACATCAGTGAAGCTGAATGAGCTAACTATATATTTTAATTTCTATTGTTTTATGTGTTGTTTTTTATTTTAATAAAGTTTTTTTGAATGTTATTTTTTTTCTTAAATTTTATAGTTTTTTAGTTAAAGGTTTAATTATTAAAACATTATTAAGAAAAAAATTGACAATTAGTTTACTACTATTTAGTTTTAAGAAATTATTATTTTAGACGTTTAATATAAAGAGCTTTTGTCAAAGCTATTTATTTTTTATTTTTCATAGTAGATGATTTCACAAATAACTAGTTACAGCTAATAAACTTGTATGTGCACGTGTATTCAGGTCAAAGTCAGTGCGATAGTCGAGTATTGATTTGATATAATAATAAACTAAACAGTAGGTGATAAATCACACAATTTCCTCATTTTGTTAACAAAATTAAAATTAGCCAATGTTCCAGCATTGCACAATACGTAATAATTCTGGCTATTCAAGAGATTAAGAACTATAGAGCCATAATTTTATCAATGACCATTCTCAAATTCAGTATTATCATAAATTCTTCGTGAATCATGTAATATTATTTAACTAGTCCTGACCTGGACTTCTAATCAATTGTAAAATCTCAATAAAAAATTATACGGCATTAACCTTTAAATTGATTGTATTATTAATAAATATATTCATATTTTTCTGTAGAGTCTGATAAGAACTAGTCATATCTCTTTTGAATGGCGTTATCTCTATGAGACATTAAGGAAATGTGCAGGAGAGCAATTATTTGTTTGCAATTCAGCTGACAATCATAAAATGTTTCTCTGACCGTCATATTATCACATAGGGTAACGATATAAAGCTGTTAAAATATTTGCGAGTACGGAGTATATCACAAATTATCATTTTTAACCATGTATGAATTCAATAACAGAAAACAAGATGAAATGTATGAAAGTTACAGTAGCTGATAAATATGAAAGTACGAAACAGCACTTCCTCACATGGTAAAGGTGTTTTCTTAGTCAACAGTATCTATTTTAAATACCTGTCACCAGGCGAAGATTTGTCTTAGACATGTCCAGGTACTTTTTGTATGTATCCTACCAAGGGTACTTTTGGATTTACTTAGCAAATTGACAGCTATATGTTTCATCACACCGTTTCCTAAACTCTTTGTACAAGAATAATTTCAACAAATGGTGACAACGAAAACAGGAATCAGGTCCAAAAGTATTGAAACCCAATGGACTGCTAGCTTGTTAGTTTCTTTTCTGTTATTGAATCACACACTAATTTGTATAGCATACAGATATGCTGTTCTCGGCTGAGGCAGCTACCAGTGTCTGATGGCATTCTCATTCTGAATTATGATTCCATAAAATTAGTAGTGATTGTCTCTTATCTGAGTAGATTCTAATAGTTCTGCTCATTGTATACCTAGGGGCAATTTCTTTGGCGGCTAAGGTTATACCTGTTATTCCGCTTATACCACTATGCCTACCCATTGCCCATTGATATTGCATATAAACCTCAGCACTACTGATTCCAGTTCAATTAATAGGAAGCATGTCCACTGTCTGGTGCAAGTGACCCCTCTTCTGCTATCTTATCAACTAACCTGGTGTAAACGCTTTTTAGCTGTGATTCCAGCATTTGATTTTATAAGACCAGTAAATAAAAATGCGTCAAACAGTTTTTTTGGAAGAATGTGCATTAGACAGCGTGCATCCAATAATCATATTTTTTGTCATTGGAGTAACTGGCATTGTGTAACACGGCCTTAACGAATTAGAGCAAAAACGCTCAGTGACTGCTCTGCGAAGTAATGAGACAGTGAAAATGAAGAACTTTTTGGGGCAAGCTTTAATTTTTTAACTTGACATGCATCGCGTTTTTGCAAAACTTGTGCCACAGATGCTCAAAGACGAACAAAAAGACACCCGTGTCAATATCAGCCAAGAATCGTTTATTCGTGCTAACAGTGACAAAAACTTTGCAATCATCATAATAGGTGCATAAAAATATGACGTTGAAACAAAAGCACAATCGTCGCATTGGAAAAGACATGTTATTGAGAAAAAGATATTGCTACTTCCAGGACGGTAGATATTAACTTTGAATTCTCATTTCGAGTGGTGAATTAATAATCGCACTGTACGTATTCAATTTTGCTTTATGAGCCTGAATTAATTACTTGCCTTCCGAAAAGTGACAGAAAATATCTCAATTTTTGTCAATCCGGTTCTGTACTATTGCATGCTAACTAAAGTACGGTTAGTATGCTGGAGTGGCACACATAAGATAATTTCATCACTAGTATGCTAGATAACATGATACTAGAGAGGTCGCTGAACCGCTTTGCTTTGATAAATAAAATATGCACAATGAATGAGTGAATTTGTACAGAGTGACTCATTAATAAATTGTTTGAATATCACATTTATTAATTTAAAATAATACATTCATTTATTGTTTTAGTCGTCAGTTATTTATCTTTGGTAGATATTAAACCAATAAGCACTACTCGAAACAATAAATTTATTGTAGTTGTTAAATTTTGCTAAAATTTATAAGTTGGATGAATTCATATAATTTGAAAATATAAAATAGCAGATTAAATTTTTTCAAAATCGTAACCTATCTGTCTCTTCTACTAGGCTAATGTTTCCTGAGTCTTCAATGTTCCTACTAGGATTGTTATTAAAAACTTATTGGCTTGCCTCTGTCTTGCAACCATTTACGAGGTTTCTCTTTCACTCTAACCTGTAAGTATAATTGGTTTAACAAGGCAATTAACAATGTTGCAGGAGGATTTGGTTTAGGGATGTAGATGAACCTATTCTGGAAATTCTGCACTCTCTTCGTTACGTCAATATTTCTCATATCATAATACCTAAGTTAGAATTACATCGTTTAGGTTTCATACTTAAGCTTCTAAAGAACTCGATATGAATATAGGTTGATATTGATATCGTTGCTCTGTAGTAAGCCTACAGCACTGTCTGACTGTTAGAGTAAACAGCCTTTCGTTTCTAGGATACCTCACCATGGCTTATTGGTTATATGATATTAATCTCAAGCTTCCTAGGTAAATGGTGGATGACAAAATCATCTATATAGTCTACGGCCATCACATGGTCCAACTTTTTCTTGAAGATAAAAATGATGCTAGATTCAGTAGGATTTCTAGATCTGTGGTGGGTATGACCGAAAGACAAAAATTAAGCCATGAATTCTCAGCACTAAAACTTGAAACAACAATTTTGAGTCTATAAATTATTGAGGATATTGCGGCTGTCGTTTGCCATGCCAGTATTTATAGAGTCTTTAATGTCTGTTAGCAGTCACTTTTACTACGACAGTTATTAAAAATTTCTTAGCTTGTTTGTGTCCAGGAGTTTCTTGTCACCATTGCAAGGTTTCTTTTTCATTATATGCTGAAGATATAACGGGATCAACAAAGCAGGGAACAATGTCCCAAGAGCATTTATTCTAAAACTGTTCTGGAAATTCTGCAGAGTTCTTGTTGTCCCGATATCCCCCATACCCTAATATCTAAATCAGAATCACATCATTTCGGTTTCAGATCCTTACCAAAGCCTCCAAATAACTTGGTATGAATGCAGGCTGACATTGAGTTGTTCTACAGTGAGCTTTCAGCCTGACTGTTGGAGTAAACAACGTTTTCTTCCTGGTATGGTATACCATGGATTATTGGTTATAAAATCATAATCTCAAGATTCCTGATAGGTAATTCGTGGTAATGTCTTTGTTGCAGTTTATAACATGCGGACCTAGCTTTTTCTTTAATGAAGATGTTTAATCAGTTAAATAGGATCTCTAGATCTGTGGTGGTTACGATTTTTGTGCTCCAAATGAAAATCATGCAAATTTTTTATTATTTACTACTGTTCGACCATCATACTACAGCTTCATAAATTAGTCTTACGGTATGTTGAATCAGATTTATTTTTCGACTCTCAGCTTAGTTAATATCTTATTTTCAGTGGCCCCTCATAAATGAAAGAATATATTGAAAGAAAACAAAAAACAGAGAAATTATACGATGGATTCTCGAAAGTAAAATTTGAAACAAAAATTTTGAGTCTTCAAACGATTACTGTAACGGTATTTTTATAGATTTGAAAACTTCATAGAAATAAAGAAACTTACGATTACGGTACGATTTTCAAATGTACAACATTTTTTTTCAAAATATTACAAACACCTATTTATAATTAGATTTTTGTTGGGAGTATATAGTTAGCTATAACAGAGTGATTTTCCCTCGCGCGGTGTGTTTATAGACGAAGTAGTTAGACTATAAAATACTTCTCCTACAGTGTGAACTAATGTGTCCATAAAAATTGCCTATTAATATCTATAAATTCATTTAGCATTATCTTCAGTCCACATTCAGTCGTAGAATTTATAATTTTTATATTTTTGGAACTTATAAATATTCATGTTGCTGATTTAACTTTTAGGCAATCTTCCTGAAATTATTGAAAACCACAACCTTGCATTTATATAGGTGTGTCATTTTAGTTACTAATTTTAAGCATAACTGTTAATTATTGTCTTACTAATGCTGTTATCTTCAATGTGACGTCCATATTTAACGTAGTGGCATTGTTATTCTAACAGAATTACAGACAAATTTAACAAAACAAAGTTAAAGTTGGTTCGAGGTTGCAGTCCCTTCTACAATCAGGTGCAAAAAAAACGCAACAGTGAAATTGTTGGTAAAGTTTGAAGAGTCACAACTTTTTTGATTTTAGGCTGATTTTCATAATTTTTTTATAAAACTTTAGATAAAATGATCAACTTTAATCCACGTATTTGGTCGTTTGATAAATGTTAGTCTTTTAGTCATTATACAGGGTTAATTGAAAGGTTGCTTCATGACCTTAATTTTAAAACACCCTGTGGAATAATTTCGTTACCAAATTTCTTTAAAGGGTCAATATTCATTAAGAACCATTCATTTCCTACAATTTGTTTTTTGGTTCATGTCTTTATGAGCACTGGTTCATTTTTAAGAGCAACATAAACACGTCACTACTTTAAAAGAAATCATACAGCAATATGTGTCACACAATACCTGGCCGAAGTTGAAATCAACAAAATGAACTGGCCAGCATGTTCTCTGATTTGAACCCGATAGAGCACGTGTGGGATATGCTAGGTAGGCGAGTCAGAGATCGTGAAGTACCTCCCGCTGCGGTAAATGAGCTCCGTCTAGTCCTTCAGGAGGAATGGCAAAATATTCCTCAAGACGCTATTCGTAACATAATAGACAATATGGACCACCGTATGCAGGCAGTTATTAGAGCCAGAGGTGGCAATACAAAATATTAGGTTAAGTTTAAAAAAAATGTTTCTTTAGGTTACTCAAGTTGAAGTTGAATTGGTTTGTTAAATAATAAACAAATTTCTTTTAAAGTAGTGACATATGTTTATTTTGCTCTTAAAAATGAACCAATGCACATAAAGACATGAACCAAAAAACAAATTGTAGGAAATGAATGGTTCTTAATGAATATTGACCTTTTAAAGAAATTTGGTAACGAAATTATTCCACAGGGCGTTTTAAAATTAAGGTTATGAAGCAACCTTTCAATTAACCCTGTATAATGACTAAAAAGCCAACATTTATCAAACGACTAAATACGTGGATTAAAGTTGATCATTTTATCTAAAGTTTTATAAAAAAATTATGAAAATCAGCCTAAAAACAAAAAAGTTGTGACTCTTCAAACTTTACCAAAAATTTGACTGTTGCGTTTTTTTTGCACCTGAGTGCATTTTAGTCGAAGTTAAGATTATAATATTATATTAATAATTCAATTACGAACAGCAGATAACTGAGAACTTGTAATACATGTAATTGTATTATTTTTCAATAATACAGAGTGTATTAGTTTTAGAATTAGAACAGAACCATAGTCGACTCATAAAAAATCCTTAAAACTGCTAAAATGATTCAATTTTCTTGGTTTTATACCGGATGTAAGATAATCATAACCAACTATGTTTCAAATAATAAATTATTGAAATTTGAGATGCCGTAGACACCGTGTTTCACTTTTTATGGAGACAACCTTGTAGTATCTGTTGGCAGTTTATACATTCTTATAAAGTAACTATTTTGAAACTCTGAGGTGTTAATTTAGGCATTGATGTCCAACTTAGGATCGGGAAAGGAGACCAGTTTTTGGAAAAATAACATTAGACATATTTTTAAATTACTTTTAACAGATTCTTATTCAGCTTTGTTTCCTCTATAACCAATTTTGACAATCTATCTTTAACGGCTCTTTACTTTTCAATAAATACCTTAAGCATTTATCGATTCGAGTAAAACATGTTATTTAGGAAGTTTTATAATGAGATACATAACAAACATCAAATAGTTTTACGTAATAATATCGAATTTTAGGCATAGGCATCCTATATGAGATGGGAAAAGAAACAAACCTCTTTGCGCCAAATTTAAATAAAATATCTTTAAAAGTGTTCAAGATATGAGTAACCAAATATATATTTTTTTTCGTTTACATATCTGCTAACTTTAAAACTAATACAAATAAAACAATGTTAGACAAACAGTTTAATGCTACTTTTTTATTAAGCTTTTCGTTTAAACTTTTTTGTGGCCATAAAAGAAATATTAAGATAGGTTGCCTAGGTTGGCAACATTAGAGAGGGGTTTGTAAAGAATCTGAATAAGAATTCGCGAAAAATAATTTTCTAAAAAATGGCTGTTATTTTTCGAAATATTGGTTCGATTTTATGATACCTCGTTCGACATCTATGACTAAAATGACATCTTACAGCATCAAGATAGTTACAAACTTTATAAGTACCTATGTACCGGTTTTATTGGATATCTGCCTTTAATTTTCAAATAGAACGCCTTATATATTATTGCATTTTTTAATTCTACATGATTTTCTGAAATCAATTATACCATTATTAGTATTAGCAGAATTTAATTTCCCAGCAACACAAGAAGTTTAAAAATTTATCGGCGTGAAGTGCATTTTGCATTAGTGGTCTATAGACTGCATCAAATTCTGTCAAAAATAAGATGTGTGTATACAGTAATTACTCAGAAATAATTTTTCAGTACTTGCCTTCGCAAATTAAATTTTTTGCACCTGATGAAGCAATCCTAAAAATGCAGTAATAGGTCAGATCTCATCTATTGTGGTTCAATTTTCGAGTTCCCACTGTCAGAAGTTAGATATCTATAGAGTGATTTTATTAAACCAGGTTAGTAAGTTTAGATAGATTAATTTCTTTAGAAAATTATTGAATAGAGCTTTGTCTAGTTCATTAGCATAACTAAATGTTTGGTATCAGAGAACATACATATGACTTCATTGATAGGAATTGTAGGAGATTTGATATATATTAGCTTAAAATACCTTTCTAAAACAGTAAAAAAGATAAGTTTTAATGTAAACAAGTAAGAAAATATTCTTGAAATCTCTCCATATATCAATCCTGGATATAAATATCAGGATCGTGTTTCTCATTAAATAATTATCTACATTTTGCAAATAAAATGTTCTCGTATAATCGATACAGGGGACAACGCGGTGCCCTATCACTACTTTTGACACCTTTGACTTGTGACATAAAGCTAACCTTTGACAGAAGGTCACAGTCGGCGATAAATAAGAGTTTAATATAGTTTCGGAAAAAAGTGTTTTTCGCTTTATAAATAAGTTTGGCAATTTTCTGATCGACGATTCCGTGAATTCTTATTTTTCTCTACCCTCTCTTAAAATATTTGTACTTAATCATAGTTAACCCTATATCTCCCGGTGTCTCAGATTTCAATCATACATCTACTTAAACGAAAAAAGGAGTATATCATGGCTATGTTATGCTAAGTATATAGAGTGTACAAATTACCAAAAGCAAAGCTTCCACATTTTTGGAAGAAACATCTACATAGTACAAATATTTTTATAGTATCAATTGTTTTACAAATCAAATTGAAAATACCAAATACTAAAACTAAAAACTATTTATATCCCTTTTTTATAAGACCGTACATTTAACACTGATCACTTTAAGAATTTATGTTGCTCTGTATATGCATCTAATAATATTTGATCTAGATATTTAGATATTGAGTAATAATATTTATTTCTATTTGCAAAATTTTGATAGCGCCAAGCATGTGACTATACATATTTGTAAATACTTATGCCCTGACTTATGAGTTTGTAAATATATTTGACCTATTTGACTAAATCAATTTAATTATTTTCATTATTATTATATATTTTTATTTATAAATGATCCCCAAATAAATATCTATTCATAGATATACTGTCTCAAAATCCGGTAATTCAGATCGTCTGATTTGAAGTGTTTATACCAATATAATCTAACAAAATAAATTGCAAAGTAAATATATTTATTTTGAATTTTTTGTGATAAAACATTGACACTGAAATATACTTGACGATAACTGACAATGAAATATTGTATTGTACTTAAAACAGGTTAATGGTCTGTCTAATTTTATCTGAGATCATCGACATCCTTTTCGTATGGTATTTGATTCGGTAAAAAGTAAAAGCTTTGCAATTATTTTTGCATTTACAATATGCTAGGTCTCTGTCTGATTGGTTTGTTTGTTTATGTAAATCTTACTTCATATAATTTGTCAGGGGCGTTTCTACTCATACAGGGCGTGAACCATTGAACGTAACTGATAATAACAATAACTAAAACACTTGCTGAGCTTAGGTCAGGATAGAGTTGCCGTCGGAATCGCCCACTGGCATACAGCCTTTACAACAAGCTCAGAATCTCTCAACAAATAAGAGAGAAACACATGAGTACCCAAGCATATCTTCACATTCTCTAAACAATCAACATGTACTACTTAGATCAACTAGTAAATATACAGTCTCTCAGACTGCAGCTGATATCAACAACACAACAATACACACTGACCAGACCACCTCTGCAGAGATAGTTCATAGCAAGACTAGGTCTTAAACCAGAACCAGTCCGCGCCACATGCAGTTAGCGGCCCCCGAGATATCCCCCGCTCACCGCAGCTAACAGCCCTAGGATACTTAATACCTCCAAATACCGTGTCACACGCAGCTAACGGCCAATAAAAATACAAAACTAATCGGCCGGCCTCGTCAGTAATATACTATCATTCATAATGTCAAATAATTAATTAATCAACTAGTAAAGCCAATAAACAAATGATAAGCATGCCAAGTACTCAGTGATGTAACTCACCTAATAATCAACACAACTCAGGTTGCTAAAACAATTGTCTAGACCACTAGTTAATAACTTAATTTAATATGCACGCACACTTTCACTCTCGAACTGTTTTAAAGAAATAATGTCATTCTCCAGTGTAAAAACATTTAGGGTTGGACCAAAAACAACGTCCCTATTCATTTTTATCAATATTTATTTTAACATGATCCATACTCAAGTCATGTAGGCGTTTCATGGGTGAAACTGCCTCGCTTCGTAACTATATACTCCTAACAAGTAGGAACTCTTTTATTTAATTGTGTATTTTTAGTAGGAACAGTTTTTTAGTTATAGTAGTAGTAAATTTTATTATTCCAACAGGAAAAAAATCCCAATTACAGCAATAAACAGATACAGAGTTAAAATAATACATCGAATAAAGAAGTACATTGCTTATTATTACAATAACAAATAATAACCCTAAGAGAGAAAGATCGAGAGAGAAATATTTAAAATAGCCTAAGTGCAAGTGCACATTAAAAAAATCGGTGATCTGGCTAAGACACTGGTCAAGTGGCACTACAGTAAAATAGCGCTTAGTGTCGCAAATTATCGAGTACTACACGAAAGTAAATTTTGCTTAAAAGTTTAAAAAAATTAATCTTATAGTTCAGTAATTATACAAGTAACGGCTCAAGGCAATATTGCAAAAATACGTACTTACAGTTTTTGGCAGATTTGAGATCACGTTCAAAATGTAAGTATTTGAAAATGGTATAGAATGCCAAACTATTCAGCTTTAAACCACATGCCTTATTCCTTTGCACTGCTATACTGTGTAAACAGAAATGTTTAGTGTTCCTGTTGTAATCATTGGCAAAATATGCATTTCTGAGTGTAATTCAATATTTGTTAAAAGTTTAAGTAAATTACAAAGATTTCACTTTCTAAATTACTACATAAAAAAAATTCAGTAGAATTAAGTCGCTGATTTGATTTAAAATTATTATGGAACCCTATACACAGTTTTATAGGCTTGTATGTACGAGTTAGACCCTTACGAAAAAACTACACTGAAAAATGTATTCAACTGGAATGAATAGTCGATAATTATACAGGGTGTCCAAAAAATTCGTTCCCATAATGGGAGGAAGTATGGAAACATAAGGTAATATACAGGGTTAACTATGACTTAGTACAAATATTTTAGGAGGGGTTAGGGAAAATAAGAATTAACGGAATAACCCTTATTTATAAAGCCAAAAATGTTTTTTCGTTATTATTTTAAATCCTTATTTAACGCCGCCAATGTTAACTGGCTTGTTGGTTGCATACTCTACAAGCATGCAACACTCGCTCAAAGACATTTGTGTTGGGTGCAGATACTTTCCCACAATATAGTTCGCCGGTTTGGTTTTCTAGGTTATGGGACAAGACTGCCGCGTGCCGCGGTTACATTAAAACGTTTATTATCTACTCCTTTCGTTCGATTTTGTTATAATAAATGGCTACTTGATCTAATTACCTACGGGAAGTATCTTGCATCGGTAACGAGTGGCTGTAATGAGCGAATATGTAGTTCTACCAGTTTATAACGAAATAATGGAAAACGAAGGCAAAATACTGGAGCTAAGTGGAGTGGATTAACTGTTACCTATCTATCAGGTATTATTACTAATAAGAATGTTAATTTTCGTTTCTACAATTAGAAATGCTGCAAAAAACGACGATGCTAGTAGATATTGTTGACATATGTAAGTTTTATCTATAGATCTAAGCCATCTCAGTCGGTTCTTATCATAGGCGCCGACTTTCCGTAGGAAAAAAGGTTTTTGCCCCATTTTTTAAATATCGAGCTAAAATTCTGGAATATTTTATTTCTCTTTTAGGCTTCCCTGAGCACGTGGTTAAATTTTTTGTACTTAGTCACAGTTAACCCTGTATGCGAACGTATCTCGTAAAATGCATCAAAAGAAAACTATGATCGATAAAATATACCCGTTGGAAATTTATATTTAAATAAAGTACAAAAAGACGAAGAGAAGAAAAGAGATAAGATACCAGTTCAAGATCACTTATGGGATTCGGAATCGCGCTTAAGCTTCTGTCGAATAGATAGAGATGAAACTTTGGCATCAATATCACGTGAATGCAGATGGAACTGCAGATAATTTTTTGGATTTACATTTTTAATACGAATTTAAAATCGTTGTGTAGGCTGGAATAATTGTATTCGTCATTCTTCCACAAAGATTAACAGGAGAAATTTAGTTACAAAGTATACAAAATTCGTAGCCAGATTTACTTCTAAAACTCTACCACGTTCAGACCAGGAGTAAACGTCGCCAAAATCGTAAATGTCTCTATTTCAATGATTAGGTTTCCACAAACAGATATCGCGCGAAAAGTTTAATCCTACACTTTAATAAAGATGTATTTTCCAATGTCAAATTTTCTGAAAGAACAAACTTAATTATTAATCGATTTGGTTAGACTGTACCCAATGCGGTAAAATTTATTTATTTATATTGAATATGAATCCAACAGACCCTAAGCCCAATTACAGGATAAGTGAGAAAGTCATAAATAAAAATTTACAGTAAAATCAGTAAAACTTATCTAACTATATAAAATTAAAATAGAGAGAGAAAAAGCTAATATTACAATAACATACTGAAGGCGTCAAATTGGGCTTGCCGTGCTTCTTTGATGCGTCCTTGACACGTGGCGTTTAGACTAAACAGTCACTACTATATATTGTTTTAAAAATATTAAGCTGATGTAGCTAGATATACTAATAAATAAGGCACAAGTTAATAAGTTAGAGAATTCTGATTGTAGCCGTGCTTACGAAAGGTTCTGTTGAATAAATCTGTTGTGTTGTTGGATTAGTTATTCTTTTAAAAACTACCCCTTACAACTTCAGGTGTGGGGTCTGATCCAGTGTTGTTAATATAAAAACAAACAGAAAGTGTAATTTGTTGTAACGCTATTGTGTAAAGTGTGACGATGCCACGACGACATCGCACTCCGCCGAGACGTTCGCCTACGTCAAAACGTTCAAGGCGTCGCCGCTCTCGTTCCTCTGAAAGTTCTTCTGACCAGGCCAAGAGACGTTATGATCGCTATTCATTGGAGCGATTTCCAGTGCCACAAGTACGTTCTAGAATACAACCTTTGGAGACGCCGTCTACAAGTACAAATTTGATGGAGGCAGATGAACGCATTAAGAGTTTGGAAGAAATACTGAAATCGTTGCTTGAACAAGAGACTGTAAGACATTCTAAGGAAGTTGTGCCGTACCGTCTAACAGTGCAGGCGGATTGTATTCCTGAACTCAACCCTGGCAATCCACATTTGACAGCATCGAAATGGTGTGAGAAAATTGAACAGTTAGCTGCAATCAATCGATGGGATGAAGCCACTCAAATTTACCACATGCAGGCGAGGTTAAAAGGAGTCGCTAAAACTTGGTACGACAGTTTGGAGTCTTATAACTTAACCTGGATTGAATGGAAGGAACTTATAATCAAAACATTTCCAGATGTTGTTGATTTTGCTTCAAATCTACGGGAATTATTGTTTCGCTATAAGTTACAATCTGAGACAATTGCACAGTATTATTTTGCAAAATTACGGCTTATTCGCGTATGTGAGATCTCGGATAAGAATGCTGTATCTCTTATCATTGATGGATTACGCGATGTCACTTTGCAGACTGGTGCTCGTGCTTGTCGTTTTGCAACACCCGAAGCTTTGTATAGAGAATACTTATCAACAATCAGTGAAAGGTCGCATTTCGTATCAGGAAGCCGAGATACTGGAAAGAAGTGTGAAAAGCCTTGTACTGTAACCAAACCAATACCTGCCGAACGAGAGGGTAAAAAGGGTCCTAGATGCTATAATTGTCATCAATGGGGGCATATTGCAACAAAATGTAAACAACCAAAAGTTGTATGCACACGGTGCAAACGTCTGGGTCATACCGAGGCAAAGTGTTCCCGGATTACTATATACCTTTATAATAAAGGTAATAGATAATGATAATGAAATCGAAAAAGGAGCTAATGTATGCTACTTTTTGGACGCTGTTGTGAACAATAAACCAGTTCGTTGTTACGTTGACACGGGCAGTGCTGTGGTCACTTTACGTGAAAGTGATGCCCTGGCATTAGATCTTCAATGGAAAAACAAAAAAACAATGATTATTACTGGATTTGGTGGTGGGCGTTGTGTGACAAAGGGTATAGTGTCTCTCCTGCTATAACTGTTATTAGGATAGATGAAGATGACTGGATTTTATCGGCTCAATTAAATGATCAGCGTTGTAAGTTTTTGTATGACATTTTGTCTCGACCGCCTAAAGATCGCGAAGATAAGGAAATACATCAAAAATTTAAACTAAATAATAATAGAATATATCAAAAAACACATGACGGCCTCAAATGGGTTGTTCCGAAGTCCGCTAGGAAACAAGTGTCATGCTATTATCATGATAATATCGGACATGTGGGTTTTGAGAAAACCCTAGACGCAATTTCTAAACATTACTGGTTTTCAGGCATGAGAGGTTATGTACGTAAATATATTAAAACTTGTTTAGCTTGCCTTTATAATAAACAATCAGGGGGCACGAAGGCGGGTTTCTTACATCCTATTGAAAAGAAAGAAATACCAATGCATACTATTCATTTGGATCATTTAGGGCCGTTCGTATCAAGTCCCAGGAAAAACGCTTATTTAATTGTAGGGGTGGACGCTTTTACCAAATATGTTTTTATGAAACCCGTGCAGAATACAAGAACGAAAGCCGTCATAGTTTTTCTTAATGAGATAATAGAAACTTTTGGTATACCGTGTAGAATTATCAGTGATAGAGGAACTGCTTTTACTAGTAAACAGTTCACCCAGTATTGTCGTGAAAAAGGTATTAAGCGAATATTGACTGCCATTGCAACACCACGAGCAAATGGTCAGGTGGAGCGGTACAATCGTACTATTTTAAATGCGCTTGCTACATCAAGCAATGATGAGGGCAATTGGGATAAGCAGGTCTCAAAAATTAAGTGGGGACTAAATTCAACGATAAATAAGGCTACTGGAAAAAGTCCTCATGAATTGTTGTTTGGAAATAGATTGCGGGGACCAAATGACGCTTTTCTTGCCGCTGACGTGGTAGAAACCCAACCAGCTTCAGATCTGCAACGACTCAGATCAGAAGCTGGAGAGAATATTACCAAAACGCAAATAAAACAAAAGGCTGTATTCGACTCTAAACGTAAACAGAGTCCACAGTTTGCAGTTGGAGATCAGGTATTGATGCAGCGTAGTAAAATAAGTAATGACGGGAAAAGCCGTAAATTGCTACCTAAATACGATGGTCCTTACCTGATTCATAAAGTATTAAAACATGATCGGTACATAGTGGTTAATTTACCAGGTACTACACGCCCGAATAAGTCGTACACTGGCGTATGTTCCAGTGACAAACTACGTAGGTTTGTCACTAGGACGGACAGTGACGACTCCGGTTCGGATAAGTCTGATTCATAAAGTGTTAAAAAAATGATCGGTACAGAGTGGTTAATTTACCAGGTACTACACGCCCGAATAAGTCGTACACTGGCGTATATTCCAGTGACAAACTACGTGGGTTTGTCACTGGGACGGACAGTGACGACTCCGGTTCGGATAAGTATTAAATATGAAAAAAATGTCCACACGACCTGATTGGCGGTATGAGTGCACCATACCGAAAGTAACTAAATTAGGGCACTAACGACGAGTCGCTCTCACGTAGTTACTTTGGGCACAACGAAAGATGCCCTACGCAAAAATCAGAACATATGGGCACACGATAATAATGATAACGAAAAATAGTAGTGACGCACGAACGTCCAGGGTTGTCAAATGGGTGGCTGGCCAGCACCTGCTGATCAACTTCTGGAAAGGCACGTCACCAAGAAACCTCGGCTCGGCATACCACGAAAGTAGCTGGAGCCCGCCTTAGTTTCTTTTTTTTTATACTTTTGTTTGTTACAGATATAGCTTCTCGGGGACGCGAAGTTACAGGTTGGCCGACTGAAGGCGTCAAATTGGGCTTGCCGTGCTTCCTTGATGCTTGATGCGTCCTTGACACGTGGCGTTTAGACTAAACAGTCACTACTATATTATATTGTTTTAAAAATATTAAGCTGATATACTAATAAATAAGGCACAAGTAAATAAGTTAGAGAATTCTGATTGTAGCCGTGCTTACGAAAGGTTCTGTTGAATAAATCTGTTGTGTTGTTGGATTAGTTATTCTTTTAAAAACTACCCCTTACAATACGGAACATGAAAATAGTAAAAAGTTAAATGAATAAAAATCAGTTATATTACATACCACAATAAAATAGAACATAATAGGATTTAATAAAGTTATATTGGTAAATTTAGTCTACTTGTGTATATTACGTTTTATATCTGAGACGGTACAGAAAAAATGCCAATATATGGAGATGCTATATGAATATAGTTTTTGCTGTGGGCAGGGTGTTATTTGTCTTGTCGATGCACTCGGCGTTTTTATATAAAAATTAAGAATATTTGCAGAATTCAAAATGTCGTGCAAGACCTTGTACAAGAATATTATCTGAATTGCAGACCTTCTTTCGCATAGCAATTGAATGTCAAAACGTGCCAATAATTGTTCATGTGGAAATCCAACTGATGGATAGATACCATCAATCAGCAATTACGCCGATTTTACAAAACGTAGCATATATTGGGTTCCAGACAACGGACGCATATTTTAATTTAGACTGAATAAGTGTGATAAATAGCATCCGAAGAGTAGCAGTATCAGCAATTGTCTTGGAGTTCCCAATAAGTTCCTTAAAGTTTTATAAGCCGCTGATGTAACCATCTCTATGTGTTTTGAAAACGATAACTTTGAATCAAATGTTACTCCGAGATTCAGTGAACTCAGGTCTATGTAAAATAGTTTCGTTCAGTGAATAGTCAAACATTATTGGATCCTTTTTTCCGACGAAACGACATAATATTGCATGCATGGATGAAGTCTATATTACTTGGCCCAATATGTCAAGTATTTCACTAATAAACTGTGTTTTCCCACAATATTAGAAAATCTACAGCACAAAAATTATTCTAATTATTCCATTATAGAAAATGCGTAAAAATTAATTAGTGAAACTTTACAGAAACCCAATCATTTTTTTTATAATATTATTAATCTTTGGTACCATATTTTCAGACATGTTCACTGGTACAATAATAGATTTGTTCCTACAACAGTATGCAACTGTCTGTAACTATCAGAGGCATGCGCAGTAGGCAAATAAGCGTTCCAGAAAGAATCTATAACTCCTAATCCGCTGTTCCAGCACGGCCAAGACTAATTTGTTGGTAGTTTAAACTGATAATCCGACGCTTGCGTCTCTCGTCTATATACTCTTACTAGGCATCTAACATTAGCCTATAGTTTTATAGATAGTTGTCTCTGTCTATATTATAACCTAAATTTAATTTAAAATCTGTGCTATCATAGTTTAGAACTTCAGAGAATAGTTACCGTCCCCGTGATCGGTCATTCATTCAATCCACAATCCACTGTTCCAGCAAGAAATTCGCAACTAATACAAATTGCCAATATGTCCGATCTGCCCTTCCTTTACAAATCTGTGACTGTCAATGATTTGTCATGGTTGTGTGTTGTTTCTAAATAAATCGTTCCAAAGGATGTACACATTTCATTTCGCTTTATTAGTTTTTACTTAAATATACAAAAATATCATGGTCGAAGGATAATTACAAAAGTTTATTGAACTCTTCAGAAACTTTAATAGAAAGGAGAAAAATAAAAATCTAAAAAATCGGCCATATAAAAAATTAATATATGTTACATATTAGGTCCGTTTACACACAAGTAGAAAATTTTAAATCTTGAAAAGACCTCCCAGTTATCAGGAACCATAAAGTTGCTAGTCATTGTTCTTCTGTATGTATGTATTTTCTCATTAGTGTGTCCTGTTTTCACATATATGTTCTAAATTTAAAATTAAATCAAATGTTAAGTTATGACACTCAATAATTTTTGAAACAAATTTAATTATTCCACTATTTTTTCTAAAACAATATTTCGCTTTTCCTTTCTCTCGAATTATGCGTTACTTTATGAGCACATATTTGTTTCCTAAATTATTGTAAAAGTCGTTCGATGCAATGGGCATGTAAAGACCACCCGGTTTATACTAAATAAATAATGTACCTAATTTCATTAAGAAATTACCTGAATACTATCAGCAGGTACTCCGGCTTGTCAGGCTGCTACCGGTAATTTTGGTCACAAATCTAGAATACAGAAATAAACAATCCATGAACATCTGCGTCAATCCCTGACCAGTACATAAATTACGGAAGACTTTCATTAGTCGGAAAATACATATATAGTATAATATGTTAGCAACGACAATTCAAGAACCCCAAAATGCGGCCTCTGGATGTTTTGATTAACATCACGTTCCTGTCGATAAGCGGGCGATGTTCGGAGGAAACACGACGGAGCATGCTGGATGTAACCTTTATAGAAGTTAGCCGTGTATTTAACGGAAATATACCTGTGTTCAAATTAGTGTGATTAATTGTTTTATTTTCTCTAAATTATTATTTTTGCTTTCAAATATTTTTATCATTCACAATCACACAATTACGGACTTGTGCAGAGGGATAGCCAACCCTACACAAGATTGACATAGCTGGATCGCCAAGCATATATCAATAAGAAGACAGTTCAACACAACCACCGCCACTGAACAAGGTCGGATCGCCACACCATGTCCAGTCCCGCAATGGTACGCAGCTGGATCGCCGAGCCTACGCACGAGATGCCCAACACCCTGTAGATGTATCTGGATCGCCGAGACTACGCCACATCTATTCAACTTTAGGGCACCCCCGGGTCGATGTACAATCGTTTGCAATAATAATTACACACTCTTAAAACAGATTTTGAAATTCTGGAAGTTCTGAGTAGAAATTTCATTAAATCTCTATCGGTGAGTGAAACAACTAATAACTAATATTAAAAATGTGAAGTAGATTCCATTACAAATACATCAGAAGTTCTAAAGAAATCGCAAAATTCATTTTAATGAGTGTCATTATTATTGCAAACGATAGTACCTAGTACTAGCATTCCAATGCTATTCGGCATTAATTCGAATATTCAAACATCTCTCATTGCAGATTCATAACAACACAAATAGCAATCGTGCACACAATCAGTAGATTAACAACAATGATGTTCAGTGATTACTCACCTGGTTTTAGGCTTTTTGTAGAAATATTCTTTCAAAAATAATCAATTAGGCTAGTATTCTAAGAAACAGTTATTGTTTAATGTTTAAGTTTAAGCCAAGGCCTGTAGATATAAACACGGCCGAGTAGGGACAAAAATGTTGAATTAGCAGAATGTTTGGTGTGTGTATGGAATAGAAACTTAGTATAAATATTAATATATAACGAACTCTTCTTTACATCGCATCGACGTGTCTTCCGAGTGCCGCCTTTAAAATAAACGATATTAGTAACTGATAATAAAGTGTTATTTTATATAACCTATCCCAATAGGTTATGGGCCCAGGTACTACCAGGTACTACCAGGTGCTACCAAGTGATTTAATTGTTATTAGATCGCGTTGTAAGTGATTAAAACTTTTAAGTGAAAAATTATTGTGAGAACTAAATTTTTTTATAACTGTATAGTGACAATGGAAAATTTAAAAATGAAACGAAACATCAAAGCTTTTGATGGTGAACGTTATAGTATATGGAAGTTTAGAATACGGGCTTTATTACGAGAACTTGACGTGATAAAAGTGCTAGATGCTGACATTCCTGAAGTGATTACCGATGAATGGTCGAAAGCGGAACAAGTTGCTAAATGTGTAATAATTGAATATTTAGCGGACTCACTACTTAGTTTTGCGAATGCGGAAAGTACTGCAAAACAAATATTTGCTAGTTTGGACGCTATTTATGAAAGAAAAAGTGTCGCTACGCAATTGGCTATTCGAAAGAAATTGTTAGCGTTGAAATTACAAAGTGAGATGGCGTTAACAAAACATTTTAATTTGTTTGATGATTTACTAACGGAACTGCTAGCGGCAGGTGCAAAACTGGAAGAGAGTGATAAAATATCACATTTGCTACTCACCCTTCCAACATCATATAATGGAATAATAACTGCCCTTGAAACATTGTCAGACGATTGTTTAACTTTAGCTTTTGTAAAAACAAGACTTCTAGACCATGAAGTCAAACTAAGAAATGAGGACACCGATACAAGTGCTAAAGTACTGCAAGTTGAGAGTAGAGAAACTTACCGTCAAGTACGAAAGGGACGTTCATTTAATTTGCGTAAAAGATTTAATATAAAATGTCATCACTGCGGCCGAAAAGGTCATATAAAGAAAAATTGTTACCACTTCAGAAAAGGATTTCGGTATGAAACTGGAAATAAACGAACCGTTCAAGCTATTGAAATGAGTCAACCACAATCAAATGATTTCCCAAGAAGTTTTGCATTTATGGTTGGAGACAGTTACTTCCAAAATAGTGATACCAAAGAATTGAAATTTATCCTGGACTCGGGAGCGTCGGATCATATTGTCAACAGAGATGACGTGTTCAGCAAAGTTGTAAAACTACATCCTCCTGTAAAAATTTCAGTAGCCAAGACAGGGACTTACATCACTGCAGAGAAAAGGGGTACAATTGAAGTTACCAGCAATTTGAATATTCAAGGAACCCTGGAGGATGTGCTGTTCTGTCCAGATGTGCCATACAATTTATTATCCGTGAGAAGGATGCAACAAGCCGGAATGACCATTATTTTTAATAAAAAGGGAGTAGAAATTAACAAAGGTAATAAGACCGTAATGAGAGGTAAGCCTTTGAATAATTTAATTGGTATTGAATTAAAGGTAACTAACAGTATTATTTCTAATTTTGCTCCACAAGTAAATATAGTAAATTCAAATTATAAGTTATGGCATCAACGATTTGGTCATATTTCAAAGTCTAAATTTTTGGAGTTAAAACAGAAAATGATGTTTCACGATATTAATCAGATTGACCATATTATACCTAATGATGACTTGTGTGAAGCTTGTATTAAAGGTAAACAAGCAAGATTACCATTTGAGAAAACAAAAAATAAAGATCATATAAAACGACCATTATTTGTTGTACACTCCGATGTTTGTGGGCCTATCACTCCTCCTACCATTAATAACAAAAATTATTTTGTTCTTTTTGTTGACCAGTATACTCATTACTGTGTAACATATTTGATTACATATAAATCAGATGTATTTTCTGTTTTTCAAGATTATGTTTCGAAAAGTCAAGCTCATTTTAATCTAAAAATTGTTAACCTGTATTGTGACAATGGCAGAGAATATTTGTCAAACGAAATGAAAGACTATTGTGTGCAGAGAGGCATAAGTTACCATTTGACAGTTCCACGAACCCCTGAATTAAATGGTGTCTCAGAACGTATGGTCAGGACAATCACCGAAAAATCTCGTTCAATGATAATTGGTGCTAGTTTAGATAAAATTTTCTGGGGTGAAGCTGTCCTTACTGCTACGTTCTTAATTAATGTAACGCCAACAAGGGCTATAAAAGAGGCGAAAACACCATATCAGTTGTGGCATAACAGAAAACCGCAATTAAAATATTTGAAAGTTTTCGGTTCAACTGTTTATGTACATTGTAAAACCAGGAAAACAAAATTTGATGAAAAATCCTGGAAAGGTATATTAGTTGGTTATGAACCGAATGGTTATAAAGTGTGGGATGTGGAAACTGCAAAATTTGTTGTTGTTAGAGATGTAATTGTGGATGAAACAAAGTTTTTAGAATCCAGACCTGTACAAAATAATAAAGAAATTAGTATTGAAAATTCCAGTAGTACTAGTAAAACTGATACATCAAATAAATCAGTAAAGAAGTCTAGTATGGAGGAAAAGGTAACAGACAGTTCAAGTGTGAATGCCAAATTAGGTCAAGAACCTAATGAATCTCTTTTAAAGTTAGATGACAGGCACGGCGAGTCTTTCATGCGGAATGATAAACAAACAAGTCCCAAACTTAGGAGAAGTGATAGATTAAAACATCGTTCTGTTGTTTCTTATAACGAGAATGATATACAGGATGATTATTTAATGTGTGCTCAATCTGTTATATGTAAACTTCCCAAATCATACCAAGAAATTAAAACTAGACATGATAGATTGAAATGGGAAGAAGCTATTCAAGATGAATTAAATTCATTGTTAATGAATAATACCTGGAAATTAGTTCAAAAACCTGAAAATAAATCGATTATTGATTGTAAATGGGTATTTGTTATTAAAAATGATGAATTTGGAAACCCATTAAAATATAAAGCTCGTTTAGTTGCACGAGGATTTAGTCAGGAGTATCTAGTAGATTATAATGAAACTTTTGCTCCAGTTGCAAGAATTTCAAGTTTTAGATTTTTAATAGCTTTTTCAAACCAGCATAAGTTGTTGATTCATCATATGGATGTAAAAACCGCGTTTTTGAATGGGAACTTAAAGGAAGAAATTTATATGACAGTTCCTGAAGGTGTAAAATGTAAAACAAATGAGGTTTGTAGGTTAAATAAAGCGTTATATGGTTTAAAGCAAGCAGCAAGGTGCTGGTTTGAAACATTTGACAAGGCTTTGAAAGAAAATGGATTTGTAAATTCTCCTGTTGACCACTGTATTTACATTTTAGATAGGGGAGATATATCAAAAAATGTGTATCTCATACTTTATGTAGATGATCTTGTGATTGCTACCGCCAATAATGAAACAATGAATAGTTTTAAAAACTATTTAATGAATACATTTCGCATGGTTGATTTACATAGAATCAAATTATTTTTAGGTATTAAAATTGAAATATCTCAACACAAAATAACTCTGGATCAAAGTGCCTATATTCAAACAATATTAAAGAAATTTAATATGATAGATTGTAAACCTGTCAGTACACCTTTGCAAAATAAATTAGATTATACTGAATTAAACTCAGATGAAAAATATGAATCTCCTTGTCGTAATTTAATTGGATGTTTAATGTATGTCATGTTGTGCACTAGACCAGATTTAAGCACAGCTGTTAATATTTTAAGTAGATATGCTAGTAAAAATAACAGGGAGTTGTGGCAAAATCTAAAAAGGGTACTTAGATATCTTAAGGGCACAATTAATCTGAAATTAAATTATGTTAGAAGTGCTCATAAACATATTTTGAGTGGGTATGTTGATTCTGATTGGGGTGGTAGTGATCAAACTGATAGAAAAAGCACAACAGGTTATTTATTTAAATTATTTGAACAGTCCACTATCTGTTGGAATACAAAAAGACAAACATCGGTAGCAGCCTCTTCTACCGAAGCTGAGTATATGGCTCTTTTTGAAGGTGTCAGAGAGGCATTGTGGTTAAAATCATTGGCAACAAGTATTAATATTGATATGTCAGAACCAATTGTTATATATGAGGATAATAATGGATGTATTTGTATTGCAAATAATCCCGCAAATCATAAAAAATCCAAACACATAGATATAAAATACCATTTTTCTAGAGAACAAATTGAGAAAAATGTAATAAAATTAAAATATATTCCTACAGGTGAACAAGTGGCAGACATACTGACGAAACCTCTACCAAGTGTTAGATTTTTGGAATTAAGAGGAAAATTAGGTTTAGAGTAATTTTCTTTTGTTATTATAGACTATGTAATAAGCATAATGGTCTGATTAGGTTTTCTGGGTTTTCCCTAATCCTTAGCAACAAATGTTGGACCATCTGTAATTCTCCCAGAAGACACAAAGGAAGACATGTCGCAATTTTATTTTTAAGTTATATAAGGCTTTAATTATAAGTGATTATTTTTGAGGAGGCGTGTAGAAATATTCTTTCAAAAATAATCAATTAGGCTAGTATTCTAAGAAACAGTTATTGTTTAATGTTTAAGTTTAAGCCAAGGCCTGTAGATATAAACACGGCCGAGTAGGGACAAAAATGTTGAATTAGCAGAATGTTTGGTGTGTGTATGGAATAGAAACTTAGTATAAATATTAATATATAACGAACTCTTCTTTACATCGCATCGACGTGTCTTCCGAGTGCCGCCTTTAAAATAAACGATATTAGTAACTGATAATAAAGTGTTATTTTATATAACCTATCCCAATATTTTTAAATAACACCACTCACGTATAACTAAACTGTACCACACTAGAATTACTTCTGAACCTGAACTATTTCCCTTTTAAGATCTTATTTTCGTAAGAGAATATGTATATCAGCCGACGCTGCAATATCGACCAGCATGTTTAGTCTATCGACTTATAGTTTATTCTTTGTTGCTGAATATTGAATTAAGTTACAGTGAGGCTCGAATAAAAAACCTTTATTAATACAATATATAAAATAAAATAATTCCTACATTATTATATGGCAATTATTATATCTTTATATCCTTCAAGATTATAAATATATTATATATACATTATATCTTATTGACTTACCAGATATATTCATCCTTAACACTTCACACTAAAAACTTGATCAGCTGGCAAGGCAAAAATGAGGAATAAAATGTTAACCATCCCACGTGGTGTTATGTACGGGGATTGAAAGTGAAACACGAAATTGTTGGAATCATATTTCTACGAATATACTGAGCCAGTGATGTGGGATCTTTTTACAGCAGGTAAGGTAGCGCATAGAAATGTACATTTATAAAAAAATCATGCTATTCAAAAAGAAAAACATATATATTTCTCTTAGAATTACATTGAATAGGCGCGCTTTGTCTTCTACTTGAACTACTAAAGATAACTAATTGTAGTAGGTAACCATCTTCAGTTACGTTAGTCTAGACAGTAACTGCTAAAAGTAATTCAGTAACAGTAGCTGGATAATCTGTTATCAGTATAGGCACATAGATATGTCATTGTGTCTAAGATTTCAATACAAAGGGCGTGAGTTGGTTTTGCTTAGTAGAAGAAATAAAAGAAGAATACAACAATGTGCAGCTTCCTACGTTGTCTGAGGTTATGTAATGGGATGGCATAGAAAAACTAATTGTGGCAGAAAATTAACATTTTTGTGTTTTGTGAAAATCATAGTTTTTCGTTATTCTGCATAAAACAACTTCTCACAGTGTATAATGGTATTAACTTGTTAAATGTGAATAATCAACTTTATGAAATGTTATGAAATGCTACCTTTTGATTTCCTTTTTTTTCACACCAAACATGATAAGTGAACATGTTTTTTCGCTATTACGAATCTGTTTTGTGTAACTGAATTTATTGTTGATTCTATTGATAATGAGTTTCAGATTTATATAATTTACACCGACCTTACTAAAGCCTTCAACAGAGTTGAAAACGTTATATATGTTGTTAAATGTTGAAGTTATTTGAATTTTCTGATCTACTTACTCAATTAGAAACTATTTAACTAATAGAATCCAGCATGTTATGTATCATAGTTTTAAATCTGCTGAAGTGATTGCGTTCTCGGGAGGCCCTCAAGGCTCGGTTTTAGGCTTATTACTATTTGTTTTATTTAAAAACTATATTGTTGGTAATCTGAATGTAGACTGTTTACTCTATATCGATGACCTGAAAATATACAATATTAATTAATGTCTCTTGCTTCAGCAAAATTTAGATTCCATTTGTGATTGGTGTAGAAAAAACAATTTATTTTTAAATCCTGAAAAGTGTGTCATTTGCTAGTAAGCAGCATGTTATTGAATTTAATTATAACAGATAATCATTTCTTGGAGAGAACAGGAATTTTTAGAGATCTAGGAGCATTATTTAATTATAAGTTATCATTTAATGATCACATATCACGCTCACTGTATTTATGTTTTGGCTATAACATGTGCCAATATTTTTTAATAACCCACAAACACACAATTATAAAGTGGTGAATTTTCCCATTAGAATCACAAAAAAAGACGAATTATTGATATAATATAGTATTAACTAATTACTAAAACCGTCTATCAATTAAAAAATAAAGGAAAAATGAAAACGGGAAAATACAGGTATTTCAGATTAATATTAATTAATTAAAAAATAATATTTTCTATTTAAAAATGTTGCTAATTTATTTAAAACTTTTAGAGTAACTTGCATATTTATACTTCTAGATATTTTTAATCGAAGAGTGAGAATCACCTCTTAAATTTCTATTAGTTACGCCTCTGCTGATAAAGATTGCAATGTAATTAAACAGTTCTCAGCGGTTAGCGGTTTCCTCTATAACAATACATAACACACCTCCCGGCATTTTCGTAATGTGTCGCAATCTTTTCTTAAAAGGTAGGATGTATAATATCAATAGTTACTTCACGATAACACCTGGGAAAGTGTTTTTTTTTACCATTTTTACGTTATAACAATGCATTCAGTACAGTGAAGGTGAGGAAACAATTTTGTATTTATCAGTACAAAGGTTTGTTTTCTCTATTACTTACGATTCAAAGTATAGTTTTATTACTTAGCTTATTTCTTCATTTGTATATTGTATATAATTATATCTACTTTAGATTGGTATGTTATATAAAATTTAAATACTTTGATTTTACATTATTTAAAGCATTGCCAACTTGTACTTGTTAATTATGTTTAATTGTTTAATAGTAATTTAGGTACAATTTACAAAGCAGTTATATTTGGCGATTTGAATAGAGTACATATTATTTTAAAAAGTATTTTATTACGTTTCAAATTACTTATTAACATCAGCAATAATCAATAAAACAAAAAAGTTATGGCAAAGTGATTTAAATGAGATAATTTGTCAAACAGACATTGGTATTGAATAAAGTTGCAAAATATACTAGTAAAATAAGCACAGCAAGTACATCTCACAGGGCAGATGGAAGAAGTTTGATACATAGTGATTTTCCGGGTTGTTGTGCCGTGACCTCGGTAACTGGTAGCTGCCAGAAACAGAGTTAAAATGCACATCTCTAGCATTAGCCGGGATGCTTTTACCTGCCCTGGTTGTTCTCGGGCTAGGCTCTGTGGGGACAGACACGCTATTGGTGTCTCTGGGCCCGTCCATATATTGATTTCGGTTTGCGGAGTCACCACTGAAGATGCTGACAGTAAAGAGTGGCGAGACGTTTGGAAGCATGGGATGTGACCATTTACAGCAGCGGCTACGGAACGCCTCGGAGGACCACCATTATCCGAGGAACGATTCCGACCGTAGTAGTCGTAATACCTACAATAGGAACCGAAATCAATATATGGACGGGCCCAATAGCGGGTCTATCCTCACAGAGTATAGCCCGAGAACAACCAGGGCAGGTAAAATAATCCCGGCTAATGCTAGAGATGTGAATTTTCACTATGTTTCTGGTAGCTATCGGTTGCCAAGGTCACGACACAACAACCCGGAAAATCACTATGTATCAAATGGCACTGGCCGTGAAAGCCTAAAAACCACTATAAATGGAAGAAGTATTTCATTATGCCATTATGTACGAATCCAGCTCCTAATGAAAAATATTTTACTGTGCCAAAAAATAAAGTGAAAAATGTGGTGTAGGGCAATGAAGCGCGACGAAAGGAAAACGTCCTCCAACACTGCACCATTGTTTGTTTGTGAAGACCATTTTAATGTAAGTCTAACTGGAAATACATAATTAGGTAGATTTATTTGCATCGAAAAAATTAAAATGTAAAGTTGTAAAGATCAATTAAACTTGTCTATTAAGCTACCAGAATGTATACAGGGCATTTAGAAAATCAATGGTAAAGCACTTCTTTTAGATTCCAAATAACATGTTCTGTATCTGCTCCTACCATTTACGAGATGTAGAATGGTGAGATATAAGTGATCTGCTACTTCTTGCTACATTTTCATTACTTTTATTTGTCATTTTTTAAATTAAAACAAGTAGTTTTATGTGAAATCAGATGGCATAATTATATAAATACTCAAGTAAAACCCTCTCTCTAGACGTGACCAACTGTATTGTCACTGTAATTTTCACGAACGGATATTGTAAATAGAGAAATATGTTACGTTTAACAATATCGTAAGTTTACCATATGATCATGAATAATTATGGTAATGTTAAAAACGGAAAATATTCACCTGCTTGCTTTGACTCCCCGTATTTCTGCACTAATGAAGCATAAAATTAAATGAATCCGAATCCAAATTGTTCGATTGTACTGATGCATAACTCACTTCCATCATGGTGGAATTTGTACAGTTACCTACACGGTATATAAATTATCTATGACCAAAAATGTCACAAAATACAAGTAACCATCGCCAGTTTACATCACCAACTCTGTAACCTGCACCCGTATTTAAGAAAACATAGAACGCACTGAACGTCATGTGAAGTCACACTAATAATGTCGCGCTTGCTGTCACGTGGTTCTGTTTACATTCCATGACGATTTATTAATGTTAATATTTTAATTATTAGATGTTTATTCCCGTCAGACACATATTCTGATCTTTCAATTTTTTTTTCTTCGAATTTTTTTCCTCTTTTTTAGAGGGACGTAAATTGTGCGGGGAGAGTTTTCTCAAGAATATTACATAAAAGACTTTTCTTAAGTTTTACCAAAGAATCATTCTTTAATTTTTCACACTGATTTAGGTATACCCTGTATATCTGTATCAATAATGTTAGAAACAAAAGTATTCAAATAGACTAAAGCTGCTAATGGTAGTTCTCTTAGGAAAATGATCTTTTTCTCTTATCTATTTACAATCCGATAGTAATTTAATTGTTAGAATATAAAATATGTAATTCAGTATAAAATATAAAAATACAATTCTGTTTAATTAAATTATAGTTATTATTTGAGGTACGTAATACGAGATATTGGAATTCCTTGTGGATAGCTGTTCTTGGTAATCAAGTATTATTACTTTTTATTTTTTGTCTTGCATTTATGAACAACTTAATTGTTTTATTTTTTATTCCACACTAATTGCTAAATTCTTGATACTATGCAGTAAATGAATCTTTCGGCATGTCATTTAAACTTGTATGTATTGTGTTTCCTTCCCATGATTCTTTCGTGAATTCTAGTAGTGATGCGGAATATTAAAAAGTAACACAATTTTTTCCCTTGACCTTCTGTCTTCTTTTGCTTTCAATATACATCAAAATAAACAATTAATAGTTTTTCCAGCTTTGCCAGTATATTCAAAAGTAACCACCATATAGATTGAAATGCTCGTTCTGCAAGAAATTTACTTAAAAATAAATATAATTATTGTCAGCAATGATACATTTATTCAGGAGATGAGATTATTTATAATATGCGTAAAGAACGTAACGAAGCAACTTCCCGAAAATACAGAATGTTAAATTAGTCTTCAGTCAAACGTTACAGTTAAATGTATTGAGTCTTTTAGTCTAAGAGACAGTGGCCGGCAACCTATAAGTAAATGATTATACCTGAAATTTTGCACTGTGAGTCTCTTATACTTATCACTCATGAGGTGGGGACTCGCTAAGTCCAGCGAGGCCGACTCAAGAGTTACTCAGGTGTGAGAAGTATGAAAATGTAACCAACTTTGTTATTAAATTAACAAAGCTGCCGTTTGAAAATTTTAAAATATACAATTATTATCACAGACTAACGCCGGCATGTTTTTCGGAAAAAATGTCTGTCGTGATAAATATTGGTTTCTAATACTTTAATGAACAACATATAAAAAAATCAGATTTAATCAAATACTTTTGAAATTTATAATATTTGTCAATTTCACAAATGTCTGCCATGACCTTGGAAGCGCGGTAATAGTCTGCCTTTGTTATTTTTATGTAATAATAATTATATATTTTAAAATTTTCAAACGGCAGCTTTGTTCGTTTAATAACTAATTTGGTTACATTTTCATATTTCTCGCACCTGAGTAACTCTTGAGTCGGTCTCGCCGGGCTTAGCTAGCCACTCATGAGTGATAGGTATAAGAGACTCACTGTGCAAAATTTCAGGTATAATCATTTACTTATAGGTTGCCGGCCACTGGCTCTTAGACTATTTTTGAGATTTTTAGAAATAAAGCTACGGCTTCGGGATATAAGCGAGTTTATTGCGGCTAAGTATAAAATCAGACTGGAATCAACTGGTCAGTGGTCACTGGTCAGCGCATCTGTTATTATAATAGAAACTGGATGTGCTGACTACACACATTTTTTATGAAGCGATAATAACATTACATAACTTTAGCTACGGGAAGATTACAGGGTGATAACAAAAATATATAATAAAATCTTTATATAATTTTACAAATAAATGTTACGATAATATTTAAAGATAGTTTCAATCAAATTTTGTCGAAATACGCTTCGTTCACACAATACGACATAAGTACCTAAAAACAGAATAAATATTATATAATAATATCCTATATCTCTATGGAACAAACAAATATATTGCCATATTATACAGAGTGGCCAGATGAAAACGAAGCAGAGTCATTTTCAGGAGCTGCGTCAAGATTGTAGAAAAAGCTCAGACCCGTCGATTTTAGATTAAAGGGCGACATTCTTTGCTGGTATTTTTTACTTTGCCACTTTTACCCCAAGCAAGGGTAATCATCACCCCAAAATATCTAAGTGGCATTGGCGGTTGAGTAATATTTATTTTGAGAGCTCTTAAATTCTTCTTACAACAGACTTTTAATTTTATAATTCCGCCCAATACTTTGAAAAAAAAATTACATTTTAAAATTTAAATTATGATTGTCTACGTTCATGCAAAAAACAAAAGTTTATTGACATGTATATAGTGAAAAAATTGGTTCTTTAATGCACTAGTGCAATAAAATGTTTATGGTATTCATCTGTCATTCTACTACAGCGTTTCGTCATCATGACAAACATAACCGTTCAAATAGACGTCATATTTTCCTACACTTAGTGTCATCTAAATAAAACATTTTTTGGTTTTTGCATGAACGTAGAAAAAATATTGTATGCAACTCGTACAAAAACTGTTTATTGCACGCGAAATGAAATTGTCAAACGAGGCCGTCAGGTGAAATTAACTAATTCAAATTGAAATTCAAAACTTTGGCGTATCTGTATATTTTAAGATATCACACACCTAAATTTTAAGTGAAACTAAATTTTATAACAAATATTTTTACTTAGCATAATTTTATTTTAAAAAGCTGCAATTGCTGTATCTACTCTGGTGGAGGGGTAGATAGAACCTCTTTATGGGCATGAGTCAATCAGAAAAAGTAGTTGGAAATAGAGTTGCGAGGTATTTATTTGAAGCGTTCAAAATACATCAATATAATAATTTAAAAAGAAATTATACATACAAGAAAATATAAGGCCAAGTGGTTGTACTTATAGGACTTTAGACAAAAGTGTAGACAAAAATTATGAATTATTGTTATGAATAATGGGATGTGCGTTAAGTTGTTCAACTTAAGGCACATTTAAGCCTTTAAAATTAAAGAGTGATTTGTACGAACTTTTTATATAATTATCTAAATTTTCCTCTGCAACAATTGAAAACACTTGGTATATTGAATATTTATTTTGGAAATTTTCTCTGTTCCTCGTCATCACCGGTTAACAATCTCGAGTCCGTTGATTTATAATGTCTTCCTTGCTCTTTTCCTTTACTTTCTTAATTCTGGACATTACGCTATCTCTTTTTATATTGTATAACTATGATGCTCCCTAAATAGATATTTTTTTGTCGAAGATAATCTTTTAATGCCAGCGCAATGGCATTTTCATTCCCCATTCAGTTGATTTTTCGTATATATACACGGGCATGTGTAAAATATTTTTATATTGGAATAATAAATTGAAGTAGATTATTCTACAACTGGATGAATCTATCTCGTGGCGCCAAATTTTGTTTAAATCCAAATATTCGAAGCACGTGGGGTTTTATGGTTATGTTATGTACAGGCATATGAAGCGAAAACAATGATTTCGATATTACCACCAAAAAATGTGTGTTGAAAAGCATTAAGTCAAATATTTTAAGAATCTTATCGTAACATGTCAATTTTCACCTTTTATTGTAACATTTTTTTCTTTGCTGAGCCAGCCATTGTTGTTGTTTTATACACTAAAACTATAAGTTCGGATAGTAAAATCCAAGGAGTTTAAACAGATTGCAAAATAAAACTGCTGATTGAATATTCCCCATGAATAAATCATCCCCAGTCTCTCCTAGGTATGTCTTTTTTTATAGGTAAATTTACATGAAGTAATGTTTATTTTATATATTTTTGAATCCTTATCTAAGGAATTGTCGCTTAGATATAATCATAACTTAGATATTTGGTACCAAGGAACATACATATGAGTTCATTAATAGGACCATTGCAGGAACATTGATTTATATAAGCTTAAATACCCCTATAATATATAAAAAATACATGTTAGGGGTATATTCTTAATAAGCGAAACTATTTAACCGACGAAGCGACTAATCGGCTAAAGTAGGTGTGACACATTGATAAAAATGAGAGAGCCTTAATTTCTTAGTTGGACACCAAATGATTTTTGCAGTAGTGAATGACTTCATTTTTATAAGAAATCTCGAAGGGTGTATGTATGCGAGTGTGTTAAAGTAATTAATAATGACTGGACAATTGGAGTTTTAGTGACCAGTGTTGATGTCAATTATTAGATGAGTTATCAATGAGAACCTTGGAATGTTTACAACTTTCTAATTGGTTCTAATTGAGTATTGATTAATGAGTTATTCCGAGAGGATGAATGATAGTGTATTACTGACGAGGGCTGCCTATTATTATTTTGTGTTTTATTCTTGTAGGTCGTCAGCTGCATGTGGCGTGGTATGAGCTATGAGCTACCTGTGACACAGTCCATGCACTAGCTGCGTGTGATACGAGGGATATCTCTATAAGGGTGGTCTGGTCAGTGTACATTATCAGTTTGATATCCAGTTAGATAGGTCTGTTCAAGCAAGGTATCCGGACTAGTTTCAAACTGTCACAAAATATTCGACCAGTTAAGAATTTGTTTTCAAGAAACATCATACAATAAGTAGATGGACGAATGTGCTTGGCAGTTTGGAATCGGTCTGGCTTCGTTGCTTGATCAGAGCTAACATATTTCAAACATAGTAAAAGTTGACGTAAGTGGCACATGTTTATGTTTAGAGAATGTGAGGGTATGCTTGGGTACTTGTTGAAAGGTTCTGAGCTGATTGCAAGAGCTGTATGCCAGTGGACGACTCCGATGGCAACTATATCCTGACCTAAGCTCGGCAAGTGCTTGTTATTGTGTAGTTATATAGTGTTATTTGCAATATAACAAAATACAATCAACGCATTTATACTGAGTCTTGAGACATCCACTGGTCCAGTCGGTTTTTTGGAAACTTTTATGGAGGATGAAAATATTATTTCTGACGACAAGCTGTTTCAATGGGAAAACAATATATTTGAAAAAAAGTTTTACCGTACAGATGTTTGAATGTTTAATTGAAAATCTCAATTAAATTGATTTATAATGATTGGAAATTATACAATATGCAATAAGGAGTTTATGAAAACGGTTAATAATGTTTTAGAGATACTTGTGTATACACGTATTAGAATCATTGCCTTATAACAATAGTACTGGCATATTCTGACCAGATAATGCCTCATTTTGGCTTTCAACAGATGTAATAGGTTCTCTGTAACTTGAAGTATAGAGGTATTTTGGGTTATTATTGCCCATGTGTAGAACACTACATTTGTTAACATTCAGAGAGATCAGCCAGTTGTCACACCAATATTCTATTGCGATAATGTCATCAACATAGAAAACGTGTCTGGGTTTAAGCTGCTGTACAAGATCTGCAATGTAATTCCAAACAAAAGTGGCCTCAATACCGGACTCTGAGACAGGTCTGCAAAAACTTGGGACAATCTGACTATTTCACACCTTCACTGCGTTAATCCTAGAATACCAAAATGCTCTGTCTTTAAAAAAAGTATGTACTTGAGAACTCTATCCAATACCTTTGCAATTGAGTGATCTTTATCAATTATTAATAACGTGTAGTAATTCACAGATAACAATAAATTTGTAAAATGGATCGAATCGGCAAAAATCCATGTTGCACATCAGGAATTATCTTTGATGTAAGAGGTAATTGTATAATTCGTTTTTTATTATCCTTTCCATTATTTTATAGACTGGTGTTAGACTGATTGGGTAGTAGTTTATTGGGTTCGGATGCAAGAAACTATGATATTGGAAGTTGCAATATTCCGAAATAAATTTGCGTGATATGTGATAATGGCTTAGCTATATTACTGTAGCACCGGTTTTTAAAACTTTAACTGATATACCATCTGGTTCAGGGGAAGTATCAACACTAAAAATATAAAAACCATTTCGCCAGAAATATATACAAATTTCATAGAGTAGTGCTTGCAGTCACTCAGCAAAGTGGGCAGAGGTGCACTTGTGAGTTTGCATTTTTTTGGAGTATAACCGCATTTTAGTACGCATGAAATGCAATTTTGATTAAAAAAATGGTGTTGTTTAAGTCGTTTGGTATATAAAATGTAATTCTACCGTATTTACCTAGAGTTTCTTATAGTACAGTATGTATTTGGCATCTTTAACAGTAAATACATGTTGTGAATAACGTGTAAATTTAATATAATTTTTATCAGTGTACTTGATGACTGTGTCGAATTCTTCCTGCTAAGTAAACTGACATCGTCTGCAATAAAGACGCAGTTTAGAGGCGGTGTTATATAAAATTTGCTAAGTTGTTAACATAAATTACGAATAAAATTGTCCGTGAGACGGAGGTATGCGGTACGCTGTGCCAAATGAATTGAAATTCAGGGTTTGCATTATTGAACGATAGACACATTGTTTACGATTTCTCAAACAGGATACGAAAGCGTAGTTGGTTATCTTCTTACATCATTATAATTTTGAAGAATGATACGTGTTTTATTAAGGCTACGATACCAACCACAAATCCGAAAATTGTATGAAAAATGTACACAATTATGTATGTAATATAATTTATCCAAGGTGATATAGAACTTAAATAAAAAAAATGTACAGGGGACTCTTACAAATACAATTTTGTAAATATAAAATCAAAACGATCAGTTTAAAAATACACTTCGGCATGGCACTGAAAACTGGTTCACTTTAAAACCTGATAAATAAGTCGTATAATCGGCGACCAGATCAAAATTTGAAAGAAATTCCCAAGGAAACAAATTTATTATACATTTTCCAACACCTATTTTATTGCAGCAAATTCAACAGCTTTTGCCGCTATTGTTATTAATTATTAATAGAATTAATGTGTGGTTTTAATTCGTAAAATAGTTTGACATACTTGTGTTAGAACAAAATATTGAACCCGTCTTACCCAGTTTCTACAAACTAAAACAAATGTTTCTGCTTCTTGTCCGTTTTGAACTTGTAAGTTATTGGCAGTAGCTATGATACGATTGCGTAAATCATCAATATTGTTCACGTCGGTGCAATATATTTCATATTTTAAGTATCTCTACAAAAATAAGTCCAAATGATTTAAAATCAAGAGATCGTGGCGGCCATGGCACCGGTCCTCCTCGTCCATTCCCCTGATATTAATGCTTCGACATGGTACAGATATAATTGAGCCTCGTGTATGATACGCCGCACTGCTGCAATACGCCGTGGACGTCCATCTCCACCACGATTCGGTTGTGAATTTCCAGCGTCACGCCGGTGTTTGCACTACACTTCCACTCATTGCACACCGTTGTAAAAGTAGCTGTATTTGGCACATGTTTATCGGGAAATCGTTCTGCTAAACATTTTTACTTCACAATACATTAAAACGATACCCATCAACTGCGAGTTAATATACGCAAGCAATTTTTGATATTTGAAAAACTAATGTAAATACTTGCAGCACAAAAAAGTTAATGCGATAAGTAATCGGATATTTGAAGTTGCCTGACTGAAGATTACAGTAGCCCAGCTAGGTAAAGGTTGAAACTACTAGAACTTGTCCGCCAAATTTCATTCCTTTAAATTCTTCCACGGTAGAGAAATTAAATAAAAACAATTTATTTATTATTTAATTGTTCCAAAAATATGATATATCGCAACAAACTGAATGTCTAGAAATAAAAAAGAAATACAAAATGCAGGAAGAAGAATTGAAAACCGTTTGCAAGAAAAGAAAAATCAGAAATGTTAAATGCAGTTTTAAAAGGTAATAACATAGGCATATCAAGAAAGTAAAAATAAAATTGTACGAAAAAGTAATATTCGCGAGACCTACTGTTACACAATATGCTTTTTAAACATGTCATTAGAAATTCAGAAAAAGAATCAAATATAGTGTTTGATGATGATGACAGATATAATAGGTGAAAAGCGCAGGGTATGAAAAGATGGACTAGGAAAAGAAAAAGTTAAGCAGATTTAAGTTCTGATGGAATTACAGGAAAAAAGTTATAAAAAATATACAAAAAGGCAAAAAAGAGTAAGTGAACTTCAAATGACTACTTCAAGCGAGTACTATTAAAAATGTTTGTTCCTGTGTTCTTATACAGAGTATTTTAGGTTTTAATTGACCAAATTTACGATTTTAATTTGGGTTATTAAATTAAGAAATCTCCAGAGCGACTTCGTTCCCATTCCCGAGATGTAGACTTCTCTCATAACTATGTAGTTAAGTGTTACATCAAATTGTCTTATTATAAAAAAATGTTATTATTATTTCCATTTCTTTTGACTTTAATGTGTACAATTTTATTTCAGAAAGAGGGAGCAACCAATTTTTTTCAATTAATGTCATATATTCATTTTGAATAAGTTGACTGTAACGTTTAATGCATATAAAACCAATTTTAATGTCTTGGTAAGAAAATTGATTATAGAAGATTTGATTTTAATACCAAACTGCTGTAGATATTAGATAATTCTGAATTCGTTTGTCTTTAATGGTTTTACAATACTATTGTATGATATTTAAATATCAACAAGTTTAATTTATTTATTTCATAGGAAACAGTCTTAAACCCATGTTAATAACATGAATATCTGACCGTATTTTTCATTTATTTCCTGGCAATTCATTAAATTCTTGATTTGCTTATTTTCCAAATTATCAACTATGCTACAATACATAAAACATTATGATTTTACTTGAAATTTTTAAAAAGGCACTAAACTTTTTACAATCCACCTTGTAAAACTAGCACTCATCTGGAAAGTACGAGTTGATGAGTCCCCTAATGAATTTTCTTTTTGCTCATTTTCGTCCCAAACTCAATTAAATCCGCTACTTTGAATTCAAATGTAAGTTAAACAGTAACTTCTCTACCAAGTACGTTTGCTTCATCTCAAAGTGGCACGTAGTACTTAGTAGTTAGCTTAGTATACCGAACGTTGCCAGAAAGCGGTTTCGGATATGAATACATATTTGTATAAGTACAGGGTTAAATATGACTAAATACAAATATTTTAAGAGAGGATAGATAAAAATCAGAACCAACGCATTCCTCCTTCAAAAAAATTTAGTTGTTTATAAATCAGTAAAATATATATTTTATAAACTACCAATATTAAACCCATATTTATCGACACCCACGTCCGCTCGCCAGACGCAGATACTAATTTCGCATACGTCAAAGGTAGTGACGCAGCGCTGCGTTAGCGTGTGTACCAATTTACGCACATTTAAAGAAAAACAGAACATGGTTCTGGTTATGACACGCAAGAAATGTCCACCCACGAGTACCAATACAACTTGTTCTATTAACAAATTGTGGTGTTTAAATTAGCTTATTATTTCTTTCTTCTATAAGAAATTCACTTCAGCAACATTCAGTCCTGGTGTTATAACAATCAAACTGTCAGACGCTATCCTGCATCGTAGCTAGGTAACCATCAACAGCTGTAGTAATAAAATATTTTGTTTTGTGCCGTCAAATGTATTTATGTTTCGGGACGAAAATATTTTAATGTTACGATATAATATAATTTATCAATATTACTTTCCTTTGACGATGTTATAGAATTTGTTCCAAATAGGTATTTTTTGTTGGATGTACCCATATTTATGTGTAATAGTTTTACTTGAATAAATTGAATTATTGTAGTAACAACAATTTAAAAATATGAAACAGCTGCTTGAATTGAGACTACACGATGCTGTGCTACTATTATTAGGTGATCCTAATAAACCTATAATGAGTAGAGATGTGGTTTTGACAGTTTGCAACGACGGAGTGAAGAACAAATTTAAAATTCTACAATGATCCCGATTAACTTATATGTATTAGTTATTATTATATGTTAAAAGCTGTAGGTTACTCTCGCTCGCACACTTTACTCGAAAATTGACCATTTTACCGCCACAAAGGCTTTTTTGCGAGCCGTGCGGCGCCGAACGGCTAAACGCTACGCCTTTCGCCGTCTTTCTAGATTGCCTACGGCGTATTTTGATGCCAATTTTTTCGCGTTTTCCTAGCTAAATTTCCATTTTCCCGAGGCTCCTCGGCCAAAAACGGTGGATTTTTAGATGTGGAACGAGGATAGTTGTGTCGGTTACGCCCCTTTATAGAATATAGCGATTTCACCCCTCATTCTAATCACGAGGATTAGCCCAGAAGTCGAGGACTTGTGCGGGAGAGGGGGCGGCATATTATTATTAAGCAGGCCGCATTTGCGCCCAGGAACGACTTACGTTGGTAGGCCTTAACCATCATTCAGTGCAGGAATGAGGGAAACCTGGGAAACCTCATTAATTAGGGGGGTAGTCAAATGTCAACCGGTATCAATCTCTCACATTGATCCAAGCCAACATTCTTCCACCCTACCATATTCGCAGAGAGGGTGCCAATCCTCTCCACAAATATAGCTTATATACGGCTACCGGCTATGGGGGTCGAACCCACAGCGATCTAGTCACCTCGATTCAAGTACTGACGCCTCAAACCGCGCGACCACTGACCGATAAATGGCAGACGAAATGTGTTTTGCACGACATAAACGTCAGAAATGTCAAACTAATTTGTTGTTGTTTAGGCTCTTTTGTAGAAATTCAACAAACATCAAACGAAACGTCAAAATTAATTAAAACAGATTATGTGTTCTGGAACAATGTTCGGGCCCTTCCAGCTACGAGAAGTTGTTATTGTGTTGTCTGATATATCTCCAATAAATTTTGAAAAATTGGCCGACTGGAGGCCGGCAAAGACCAAAAACTGTAAATTTGAAGTTTCTAGAAAGTTTCCCGTACCCGAGCGCTGGAGTTGGATATCGTTTTTACATTGAACTTTGCATAAATATAAGGGAAAATGAGGTAAAAATGAACTAGACAATATGGTGGTAGTCATTTCATTGCCGTATCGCTTCAATTTATAGTGTGATTCAAAAAAGCTTGATAGAATAAAAACCGACAAAAAAAAATAAAATTCCAAATTCGAGGAAATTTTCGGTTTTTTTGCTTCGGAAAGGTTGTCGAACGTGCGAAAGACTGTTCCGTGTACAAAGGAATGGAAAAAATGTTACCGCAAAAAAAAACTCAAAATTAAGAGAATTAAAATTTTTTTTTGATGAAACCTCCATCAAGGATTTATTATGACTAACTAACGAAGCAAATACAGTGTTTAAAAATAACGAACCATTCTCTAAAAACCCTTTAAATTCATGGAATTAAAAAAAAACATTTTTGATTAAACTTTTAGCATCACATAAAAACGACCCGATATTTAAAATACAGGATGTTGAAAAAAAATTTACCAAACTCGAGAAAACACTAAAAATTAACAAACCATGCCAACCACTCTTCTAAATTATAGAGCGCCGGATTTTCCCCACCATAGAGAGTTCAGCCAAAGTCACGTTTACATTTTATTTATTATTCACAGGCGTAGAACTGCGCGCAGTAATAGAAATTAAATAAAACGCACTACGCAGCGGTGGTCATGACGCGCGCAGAGCGGCCCCGGGCTTTAGCCTGAAGAAAGGTCAAGTAGGCGATAGCCGCCTTGCCACCTTTCTAGTTATTATTTGAAAATGTTTATTTTTGTCGTTTTTACAACTGGCAACGCCGCGAAAAGTGGCCAACAGTTGATAGGCGTCGATTTTCCTGGAGAACATTTTATATACTGTAACCTCTATGTTGGGTTAGCGTAGAAACACGTAGATGTAAACAAGCAAACTTAATTGTCACTCCTGATTATACAAGAATTTCGCAACTGTCAACACTTTACTTTGACGTTTGTCAATCGCTTTCGACCGCTCAATATAAACTGACTGTGTCCGCGAAACAGATCCGCTTATATAGGTTTTAGGGTTCTAGATGTGTTCGGCGGTCTTAAGAATCAAAAGAATGTGGCTGATAATATTCCAAAAACGTCTAAATAAAGGCATCACAAAATTATAAATTCTAACATAATTACCAAACTAACGAGGTAGGTGAGCTTCAATTATACATTCTAACGTAAACAGGAACAATTAACAATCTAAAAAGGTAGATGAGCTTTCGTAACAATATTCAAGCTGTTGTAAAAACATATATAATAATAATAATGATGATGATGATGATTTTATTGCCATTAGATATTACACAAAATACAAATAATAAGAAATTAATATTTTAGTAAAAGGCAGAGTTCAGAGGTCTAGAACCTCTGCTCTTCCACTCAACCTATAATGAGAGAAAAAAATATATATATAATCATATAAAGAATAAATATAAAATGATTAGTTTATTATACACATTCGTGAACAGCCACAGTGAAAAAAGAGTTAACACAATAAAGAAAAAGTTATCAAGACAAATGCACGTATTCATAATTGATTTAATCAGTTCAGTTCTAAATTTTTTATAAGAAAACTGTGTAAAAGAAAACGGTATTTTATTCCATAGAGTTGCAATTTGATATAAAAATCCCGAGCTAAAACTAGTAGTTTTGTGTTTAGGGATGGTTATTGTGAATTTATACCTCATATTTAAATGATGGACATCCGTTCTATAAGTAATTTTGTTATAGAGATAATGTCTATTTTTCATAATGAGCCAACCAATTTCCCTCAAAGACGACGACACCGAATCATACTTACGTAGTCCACAAATTAAACGAACACAGCTATTTTGTATAATTTGCAAACGCTTAGCATCAGACTGCCTTAAAAAAGAATAATAAACAACAATTGCATAATTTATATGTGATAATACTAATGCTTCGCATAAATATTTCTTTGTTTGTTTACTTAACATGCACTTACTGGAATAAATCAATTTTAAGTTAGAGAAAGCTCTTTTTACAATAAAATTTACATGTTCTGTAAAATGAAGATCTATATCAATAATTAGTCCCAAGTTTTTTGATACGGTAGTTAAATCAAGATGATCGCCATTAATTTCAATATTTACTTTATCAGTGCACCTATTACGTGAAGATTTTTGCCAAAAGCATAACCTTGGATTTAGCGGAATTTATAGACAATCCAAATTTATTAGATATATCAATGAGAGATGTAATGTCATCATTAATAAGACGGCAAGCATGAAATATATTATTTTCCTCGAAAGAAAAATACAGTTGGGTATCATCAGCATAGAAATGAGCGTTACAAGATTTTAAAACATGACGAAATTCAGCTGTATATGAAGTAAATAAAAGCGGATCTAAAATCGAGCCTTGAGGAACACCCATATTAGTTGCTAATACATCGGAATGTTTACCATTAAGAATAACTCTTTGGTACCTTTCACTGACGTACTGTTCCATTAACTTGATTGCATTTTCTTGAAAACCAAAATAATGTAAAATAGCTAAGAGAAGTCGATGGTTTATTCTGTCAAAAGCCATACTATAATCTAACAAAACTAATACTAATCCATCGGAGATCCATTCCCAATTTTGTTAAAAATTAAAATAAGAGGTATTTTCAAATGAAATTCAGCTTCAGTCTAGTTTGACTATTTTACAGGGATACACACAGGTGTATTTTATTATAGATAATATTTATTTGTTTGAATTATTAATTAATCTGATCTCTATAATTTATAGTAGGTATATGTTCTGTTGTATATTCCTCCGATTTATAAAGCAATTCTCAACTGGAAGACCAAGAGCGAAGAAAATTATTCTTCTATGGAATATGTATGTAAAGGAATATATTTCTATTCTATTTATTGTTTTGCTACAATTTGAATATTGATAAGCCCACTTAAACAACACGTACTTAAACTACCTACACAAAATATTTGACCTGTTTTTTGTGTATAAAAAAATATTTTTTAAGTCTGTAACGGTTGAACGTTCTACATTTTCCCTTAAAGTTCAGCATTATAGTACTTAAACATTACTTAATTTTTATATGTAATTATTGATTCCTGCACTATAAGACAATTATTTTCAATAATCAAAAGCCTTTGAATTGTGTTTTTTTTGTTCTAAATATATCCTCTAATTATTTTTTCTACGTTCATGCAAAAAACAAAACTTTATTGAACTATACTTAGTGGAAAAAGTGGTTCTTTATTGCGCTAGTGCAATAAAATGTTTATTGCATTCATCTGTCACTCTACAATAGCATTTTGTCATCATGACAAACATAAACGTTCAAATCGATGTCACATTTTCCTAGACAGTGTCATCTAAATAACATTTTTTGGTTTTTGCATGGACGTAGAAAAAATATTGTATACAACTCGTACAAAAAACGCTTACTTTTTGTACTTGTTGCATAAATAACTATTTTCTACGTTCATGCAGAAAAACAAAACTTTATGGAACTATATTTAGTGGAAAAGGTGGTTCTTGATAGCACTAGCGCAATAAAATGTTTATTGCATTCATCTGTCATTCTACTACAGCGTTTTGTCATCATGACAAACATAAACGTTCAAATTGACGTCACATTTTCCTAGACTTAGTGTCATCATCATCATTTTTTGGTTTTTGCATGAACGTAGAAAAAATATTGTATGCAATTCGTACAAAAAGTGCTTATTGCACTCAACGTGTTGTCCTACTCGGCCTGACGGCCTCGTTGGACAATTTCACGTCGCGTGCAATAAACACTTACTTTTTGTACTTGTTGCATAAATAACTATTGTGATGCAGTTTTATTATTATTTCAATCGTTTTGAATTGTAACAAAAAGAGCTATGGAGTAATATAAGTACTCAAAATTTGTTTCCATTTTTATAAATATATTTTTGCTACTGCACCAAACCATTCTGCTAAATATATGAATATAATATTATAAGTGACATAACTATGCAAAATCTGTATTGTTAATATTAGTCATTCTGAAGTACCTCTCAAACTAATTTTAAATTACAGATCATGCATTACAAAATTCTGACGTTTATTGTAATTTTCAATGTTATTTCAATAATATTTCTAATTAAGAAACACCTAATTGTTTCACAACAATGAAACTGCTTTAGATATATATTAGTAACGTATTTTGATTACTGTTAACGATGCAGTAACGAAGGATATTATGAATACTTTATTGTATTATCATACAGATGATTTAAATGACCACACAGAAAAAATATGTGTGCCACATCAAACATATATTACAGAAATTCAACCCATATACGTTATAAATTATTTTTTAAAGATTTTCATAAAATGTTCATGTCTCATAACTCCTTTCTCTCCAATACTATCTCCTACCGATGTTACGAATGTTACGAAATAAAAGGCAGATAAATGTATAAACTTTTCATAAAAAGCTGAAATAAAAAATTCAATATAATTATTAAGATTATAAGAATTTTTTTCAGTAAAGACATCTATATATAGAGAAAATTTGTAATATTTTCAATCTATACTTGGGACGTAAAATCAAACTACGTAGGTGCCTACATATAATACACTAACAAATTACAAGTTATTTAAAGTTTATTATGTAAAGGATTTCATAGGCGTATGTCACATCTGTTCAAATGTACAAAAAATAATGCATATTTTCAATTCTTACATTTAATACTAAAAATACCTTGTAAATAATGGAACAAAATAAATTGTACGTTACCCTATACAAGCAAACCAAACGTGAACTTATTATTATGAATACATTGAAATTTGTAGAAATTCTTTTATTTCTATTAAATTTATTAGTAGCCTTGGTAGATTTTTGTAAAAAAGTTTGTTTTGTTTAAATTTAAAAGAATTAGAGTAATGTAGGAAAATAGGTCGAAAAATATATACTTACCGCATTATTCATGGAATGGGGAAGAATTAAAATTAATTTTAGAAAAACTTTTTACATAATCACCCAATATATCGTTTACATGATACTGCAAGTCACTCACCTGATGTTCACTTGCTACACTGCAATATCAGAAGCACCAGGACAATGTACTATATCTATTACGGCTATCTTTGCAGACAATAAGAGATTCTCATTGTTAATAGTGATTGTGCAACTGTTTTTAACAATTCTCAGCCCACTTGGAACGATATAGACAGTGTTTTCTGTCCTTGAATCAACACCACATAAATTTTAATTGACCTAATACTTATAAGCTCTTAGACTTAATTAATAATTTATTGGATGTTTGAACCTTAACAGTCTTGTTTGATGCTTAATTTATTGCCGTCTGCATTCGGAATTTTGATAATGTTTTCGATAGACGAATATGAATTGTAAGTATCTACCTATTCTTTTAATACACAACTGCGCATTAAAAAAATATTGTTGTTATATCGTGGTCTAGGTAACTATTCACTGCCAGTCACAGAATTGATGTGCCCTTCCCCAGTCTTATTATTTGTATATATCTAGCAGCATATCTATACTCACGTCAAGAATTCAGACGTCTTACGTCACGGCTGACGTTACACATTTGTTTTGTGTTGTCAACGTAATTTCCGATATTTGGTCGCGTTAAAAACAATTATCTTTGCAAATTAGTGCAAAATAGAATGTAAACATTTAGTGTAGTTTATAGTTTTATTACTATCAGTTCTTAAATATTTTCATAAAAATATAATGAATTATTCATTTGTTCGTATGACGTAAGTCGTCTGAATTCTTGTTGCGAGTATAACATATTTATCATATATCTATATCATTACGATGCAGTAGATTCCAAACTGGTAGTTATAAGAAATATAATTCTTTAAGGAAGAATTACTTACAATTAATTAAAATATGTTAATCAAATTTTCTTGCTTATCTTCTTATTAATGGGTCTTATGTTACCTGCAAAAGATCCAAATATTTTGTTTTAATTATTATAAATTGGTTAATTTATGTGATACTATATCCCTAATATTAATAAATAAAATATACACAGAAATACATAAAATGTCATTTTTAGCATGTACTTGCATATTTAGAACCTTTATTATATTATATCATTAAAAATGTAGCGAGCCTAGGTTTAAATTGTATTTATTTATTTCTTTATTTAAACTTTAGGAACACAAACAGGATTAATCCATGAAGTCTATCCACAACTAACATTAACAAATATAAACACCATAGTGATTAAAACAACAAATTATAAGCTTAAAAATAAATCAGTCAACAAAGACGTCAGTGATTTATTAGAAACCGCAAACAAATCAAAGTCAGAACAAAATCTGTTGGAAGAATGCATTATTCTACATATAGAATTACTAGTATAATTTGTTCTTCTAAATGGTAAATAGAAAAAATCATAATGCCGCGTACCATGGGTGGGCACATTAAAATGCATTGAAGAAAAAAGATCTGAACAGTTGAGTATAATTTGTATAAAATTAGTATGTCATTCAAGATGCGACGTTTCTATAATGATATAAGCCTAAATTGTTTCCTAGCTGCATTCTAATTACTATTTTGAATGATGAAATGAATTTTAAGAGATATAAATCTAATAAATTTATTCTGAACGGCTTCTAAGCGACTTACATAAATGTTGTATTGCGGATTCCAAACCGAAGATGCAAAATTTATTTTACTGAACAAGTAAGCATAATACAATTGTTTAATTGGCTTAATATTATGAAAATCATACTGGATGCATTTAGAATAATTGAATTAATGTGATCATTAAAGTTAATTTGGAATCAAAAATTACTCCAAGATCTTTTATCACGGATACTTTGTTTAAAATTGAATCAGAGACATGATACTGAAAAACAATTGGATTAATACTACGACCAAATGTTGTGCACTTAGACAAATTCAGATACAATGAATAATTTTCAGAAATATCAACTAAATCATTTAAATCTGATTGCAACAGTAAACAGTCATTTAATGAATTTATTTTAGTAACAAAGTAAAGCAATTTTTTGTACCATTCACATATATTACAAAAAAACAAAGGCCCTAGATGGGACCCTTGCGGTACATCTGTTTTTAATATAGGATTCGACCCATCTTAGAAGAACATCGCTCAGACCAACTCTAGCAAGTCTACGCAAAAGGATATTGTAGTCAACTTTGTCAAATGCCTTGCTAAAATCAGTGTAAATGGCATCAAGTTGACATCGTCCATGCATCGACTTCATGAATTGCAATTGGGACTTAAAAATTTCACAGCATTTAGTATTGGCATGGTAAAAAGTCCACAAAAACTACTACACTGAAGACCTAGCGATCTACTATTTATGATCCGAGTACATTCATTACAGATTTCATTAATTTCAAATAAGTTTATATTTAAATAATAGACCACTGAAATGTCACTAAAATAGCAAAATATGTAGAATATACCAATAGATACTGTTCGGAACGCAGCTATGGTCTCGCTGCCCGAGTGAGGGAATGCAGCACTTGGACTCCGAAGTGTGAGATAAGAGTCCTAGCAGCGCTTGGAACACGGGCGTTTGTAAAATAAATATAGTAGTTGTTTATATGTAAATGATTGACATATATTAAATAAGTCAAATTCTTCAATTACAGTCCACTTATTTCCCATTGCGGGACAAATACAAAACTTAAAGCAGCAACTCATCAAACATAAGTTTAAGCAGCCTCTCATACATACATTTTGGACCTTTCGAGCACGGATATCAGTAGTTTTCCGAAGAATACATAGTTCGAGCTACAATCCGTTTGGACAAGTGAACCCACGACCAGGACATACAGAGTCGATTAGGGACCAGGAAGGCAGACAACACGTTTCCCAACCGTAGACAACGCGTGAGGCAAAAGAAGCACGTGAAGACTCAAATAATACGAGGTCAGACCTAGCTATTTTATACGCATCCTTACTAGCGCACTACTTACTTGGGCTAATAAGGCATTTGCATTCTTATTCATAATATTTGAATAACCAATAAGGCATTTACATTATTCTTCTTCAATTCATAATATTTGAATAACCGGAAGGATTGGTAACATCTATTTACAAATATCAAAATGGCAGAACAACAGCTTCATATTTTAGTGACAAAACGGGGTATTTTAAAGGGACAACTGACCAGATTCGAACACTTTTTAGATAATGTAGACGATTCTCCTACTCAGTTAGTAGAACTACAAAAACGTAGCAACAAGTTAGATTCAATCTGGGACAGTTTTAATGACATTCAAGCTGAAATTCAAAGCTTAGATAATAAACCCGAACATGATACCGAGACTGTAGATTTCGAAAATAAATATTTTAAGCTTGTTGCAATTGCAGAAACCAAAATTAATGCGTCACAAGTACCTAAAGTTGTTCAGATACGCCAACAGGTTTAAATAATTCTAGTTTCGATTCTAACACTACATTAAATATAAAATTGCCTGATATTAAGCTTCCAGAATTTGCAGGAAGTTACGATAACTGGGTTCAATTCTATGATACGTTTAAAGCATTAATAGATGAAAATACTAAGCTAACCACAATACAAAAGTTCTATTATCTACAATCGGCATTAAAAGGTGACTCGCGCAAAGTTTGCAAAATTTAGAAATAACAGAAGCCAATTATTCAGTGGCGTGGGAACTCTTAAAGGACAGATATCAAAATAAAAATTATTATTCATAGCCACATGAAAAACCTTTTGAGCTACCTAACGTTACAAAAGACTCACATACGTCATTAAGACAACTTTTAGATGCCTTTGTAAGACATTTTCGAGCCTTAGAAAATTTAGGGCAACCTGTAACAACATGGGACACCATTCTGATTTTTGTTGTCATCCAAATTAGATATTGCTTCTAAAAGAGAATGGGAGATAGCATTCTCCAAAAATACAAGATTTTACAAAATTCTTACAAAGCAGATGTTTACTGTTAGAAACTTTAAATAGTAAAGTGTTAACAAACCAAAATAATTCAAATCCAAAAAAAGATTACAAATCATATTCACATGTAGCAGCAGTTATAACTCCAAAATGCATATATTGCAATGAAAATCACTACGTATTTTCATGCAATAAATTTCGCTCTAACGCCAAATGAACGATTTCAGAATATAAAATCATTAAATATTTGTATAAACTGCTTTAGGGCTGGTCACAGTTCTTCAGTATGTCAAAGGGGCACTTGCAAAATCTGCAAGAAAAGGCACAACACGATGCTTCATTTTGAAAACACATCGCATTCCAATCAAACGTCCGAGGCCGTCTCTAAGACAAATAATAATGCAAAATTATACACACAAAATAATACTAATCAGAACTCTAACATTGCAACTACTTCCCAAAATATTACCGTCACGCAAGCAAATACTGAACAGACAAGTTCAAATGATTAGCTTCTACTACTTTAGCTCATTATTCAGACGTCAATCAAAATTATATTTTGTTGTCAACCGCTGTCATATATGTACTTGATAGTGAGGGAAATTTAATAAAATGCAGGGCACTATTGGATAGTGGCAGCCAATCAAATTTTATGACAAGAAACTGCTTTAATAAATTAAAGCTAAAATCAAACAAATTCAATATATCGGTTTCAGGCATAAACCAAAGTTCAGCTCTTATATCAGATAAAGTTCATTGCGTAATTAAATCCATACATAATAATTTCACTACCGATTTAAATTTTTAATCATCGATCGCATTACTGAAAATATTCCTCAGATTTCAATCGATTATAATTCATTGGAAATACCTTCGGAACTGTCGTTAGCAGATCCTGAATTTTATATCTCTAATCCAGTAGACGTTCTGTTAGGTGCGAACATTTTTTGGACTTTATTACGCGCAGGTCAAATAAAATCGAATAAATGCAATCCAATTCTTCAGAATACAGTTTTAGGTTGGATAGTTTCAGGTAAAATACCTCACAATCCAAAACAACAAACAATTTGTAATTTAATAACATCTGCAAGCGTTTCAAATTCGCAATTAAGCGAGCAACTCGAAAAATTTTGGATTGTTGAAAATCCGTATTCTTCACAGGTTCATTATAACGAGGAGGAACAAAATTGTGAGACACATTTTTTAGACAACTTTTTTCGCGACGAGACAGGTCGATTCACAGTAAGTTTACCATTTCGAGAAAACCGTATACTGGGCGAGTCAAAAGAACAAGCAGTTAGGCGATTTCATGCGGTTGAACGTAAACTACAAAAACATCCATCACTATACACTCGATGCAGAGATTTTATGGAAGAGTATCAAACTCTAAATCATATGAAAGAAATAAACGATCCCCCCGAAGATGGTTATTATTTACCACATCACAGTGTGCTTAATGCGGATAGTTTAACCACCAAACTGCGTGTAGTGTTCGACGCGTCCGCGAAAACAGCAAATAATTATTCACTAAACGATATACTCATGGTAGGACCCTGTATACAAGATAGTTTAATTTCAATATTAATTAGATTCCGAAAACACAACATGGCATTCATTGCAGACGTGGCCAAGATGTACCGTCAGATTTTAGTAAATGAAGCAGATCGCAAATATCAAAGAATCGTCTGGCGCGACAATCCGAATGCAGAATTAAAATATTATGAGTTACAAACAGTAACATACGGCACAGCGCAGGCTTCTCTTTTGGCAACGCGGTGTTTTGTTAAACATATCAAACAAAATGATAAAAAATGTTCCCACGATAATTTAACGGTGGACGAGTTAAATGAGGCTACGTTAAAATTAGTAAAAATGGCACAAATTAGTGAATTCTCATCAGAAATACAATATTTAAAGCAAGCTAAACGTGTAAGCAATAAAAGCAAATTAATTAGTCTCAATCCATTTTTGGATGACAATGAAGTGATCAGAGTTGGTGGTAGGCTAACACATTCTCAACTAACCTTAGAACAAAAATACCCTATAGTTCTATCGTCAAACCACGCATTGACAAAACTTTTAATTAATCACGAACACATTAAAAATTTGCACGGCGGCTTGCAAGTTACTTTATCTATAAGCTTACGTAGACAATATTGGCCGTTAAGAGGAATTCAAGCGGTCAAAGGAGTTTTAAGGAAGTGTATTACTTGCTTCAGAGCAAAACCCTTAACTCTATACCCGCAAATGAGTGATTTGCCAAGTTATCGAGTTACCCCATCGCCTACTTTTCATGCAGTGGGTACAGATTTTGCAGGGCCATATCTTGTAAAAGATGGAACCTTAAAAAACAGGAAAATGATTAAATCTTATTTTTGTATATTTATCTGTTTGGCCACTAAGGCAGTTCACATAGAACCTGTTGGCGATCTATCCACAAATGAATTTTTGAAAGCATTTAAACGGTCTATTTCTAGGCGAGGTATTTGTAAGTATATATACTCAGATAATGCTACAAACTATGTAGGCGCTAAAAATGAATTAAATCATATTATTAATTTAAATGAGGATAGAGAGTTCCAATCCTTTCTGTGTGACAATCAGATCGAGTGGCACTTCATACCAACTCGATCACCCCATTTTGGCGGTATATGGGAGGCGACGGTGAAATTCTCTAAATATCATTTGAAAAGAATAATGAATAATATGCATTTCACATATGAGGAATTCCACACCTTATTAGCCCAAGTGGAAGCTGTCCTAAACTCCCGTCCACTTACTCCATTAACCGATGACCCATCTGACCTCGAAGCACTTACTCCGGGACATTTCTTAATTGGTCGTGCTTTAACTACATTACCTCAAGAACATCTAGAAGACATCAAATTTAGTCGCTTAACCCGGTTTCAACATCTTCAACAAATGCTCCAACAGTTTTGGACTCGCTGGTCTAAGCACTATTTGCAAACGTTACAAAGCCGCACTAAATGGCAATTTAATTCTAAAGAAACTGTACCAGTAGGTGCGTTAGTCATGCTGAAAGAAGATAATCTGCCACCTCAACAATGGCGTCTTGGTAGGATTCTAGAGATTTTTCCTGGAGCAGACAAAGTGGTGCGAGTAGTAGGTATCGATTAAAACCAAACATGTATTGTGAAACGCGCTGTTACGCGTATTTGTATCTTACCGATAGATAGTGACATTTAAATTTCGTTTCGAAATGAAAGCATTTCAACGGGGCCGGCATGTTCGGAACGCAGCTATGGTCTCGCTGCCCGAGTGAGGGAATGCAGCACTTGGACTCCGAAGTGTATTAGATAAGAGTCCTAGCAGCCCTTGGAACACGGGCGTTTGTAAAATAAAATAGTAGTTGTTTATATGTAAATGATTGACAGATATTAAATAAGTCAAATTCTTCAATTACAGTCCACTTATTTCCCATTGCGGGACAAATACAAAACTTAAAGCAGCAACTCATCAAACATAAGTTTAAGCAGCCTATCATACATACAGATACTGGATTTGTAAATAACTGATTAAACCTATTTTAACACAATATTTAATTAAAATGAACTAGTATACATCACAACGATGTTCAAGCTAGGACGTATTTGAACGAAAATATAAACTAGAATTGTAAAAAGAAAATAATATATTATTTACTTATTTAAATACAGTGTCCAGCGGGACGAATCCCAGTTACAGGACAAGGAAAACAAAACATTTCAAAATACAAAATAAACAATGATCTATGCGAATTGTAGCAAAGTTGCATTTAGTGGTCCTATCTATTCCATGCTAGACTTCAAAAGTCACAGATTAGAAGCGTTCTACATTGCAGGAAATATTATTGGAAGTTTTCGAACTTTATCACGTAGGTAACGATATTTGCAAACCCACATTTCGGAAAATAACCATATTTCATATTAATGCAATGGTATCTTCTGCAATGTAGAAGTTTCTTGTCCAGCATAGAGCTAGCATGAAGTCGCTAGATGTAGCTTTGCTACATTTCGTATACTCATGGTTCCTTCTTCGGATTAGACAGACATAAAACAGCTACGGCTATTTGTCAGTTGCCATCCTCATGGTGTACTGATGAGAGCTAATAAGCTCGAAACCGGTATATGTCTAGTGGGTCCAATGACTTTTTCTATAGGTTTTTCAGGTGTAATTCAATGCTGGTCGATATCGAAACCGAAATCAATATATGGGTGGTTCCATTGGTACTGATATCGGATCCGGTCCTACAAAGCCAAACAGAACAAGGGCAAGTTAAAGAGTCTCAGCTAAGAATGGAAATGTGCACGTCAATTTTGCTACCAACAGCAAGCCAGACAAAACTGTAGTTGTACTCTGACAGTAGTGTGTTTATCAGTTGATATATGATAGCATAACAAACAGCAAAAAAACTATTAGAAAGTTTTTTAGAGCAGCAAAAGAAAATATAGATGTGGGACCTGCAAAGCGAAGTACCTACCTATGAGATTTAAGAAAAATCGTTGCAGTTACAAGTGCAGAATACACATTATTCGGAAAAACAATACATTGTAACCAAAGCGACTGTTGTAAAGTTACCAAGTCTGGAAAAATTTACTTTCGACAACGTCGATTAGTCACTATGGATATCACCACTGCGAGGGGTATAGAGTTATCTCTAAATTAACAGAAGAACCGGAAAAGTGCAAATTACAAATTTGTTGTTGCAAATGGACCCAGAAATCGACAAACTACTAGAAATAGGAAAAAAAATCTATGTTTAGATATTGGTCATAGAGATATGTGTTACAAAATATATTACACTTACAATATAATAACATATAACGTATTAACAGTTTTTAAATCAACATTGACTCCCTCGAAAATTCAAGTTTGAAATTGCAAACACAGAATTCCAGTAAATAACTGCTCTGCGAGCTAATGCCCCAACCAGCATCAAATTACATCTGCAAAACCTATAGCAAATAGCTTAATTTGTCAGCAGCCCACCAGAAATATACCTATGGCATATTGATGAGAGCTAATAATCTCGAAGCCGATATATGTCTGGTGGGCTGCTGATGAGTGCCTTTGCTATCCACTTGTCCTGCACATACAACAATTGAATATTCAGTAGCGAAAGAAGTCTAATGGTAGCATGTTGCGAAAATAAGATTATTGTCAATTTGTTGTCAGTTGACACATGGCAGTTATTACAAATAAATACAAAGCTATATGTAATTTTTATAAAGAACAGTAATTACGCGACAAAAACCATTATCCAAGTGTTATACAGGGTAATTCAAAATTTATCTAAAAAAATTTTGAATGTACAGGAGACTCCTACAAATACAAATTTGTAAAAATAAAATCAAAAATGATTTTTAAAAAAACCTTCCGCAAGGCACTGGAAACTAGTCCACTGTAAAACCTGATGAGGGGTATGATCGGCGACTGAACATAAAATGTAAAGAAATTCCCAAGGAAAAAAATTAATTACATTTGAGAACACTTATTTATATACAGCAAATTCAATTGCTTTTGCCGCTATTGTTATTCATTATTAACAAAATTAATTTATGGTTTTAATTAGTAAAATAGTTTGACATACCTGATGTTACAACAACATTTTGGGCCCGTGTTACTCAGTTTCTACAAACTAGCACAATAGTTTATACTTCTTATCTGTTTGAACTTGTAAGTTATGGCAGCAGCTGTGATTCGTTTGCGTATATCATCAATAGTGTCCACTTCAGTGCAATACGCTTCATTTTTAAATGTTGTCACAAAAATAAGTTCAAATGATTTAAAGTCAGGAGATCGTGGCGGCTATGGTACCAGTCCTTCTCGTCCAATCCCTTGGTATTAATGCTTGGTACGGATATAATTGAGTCTCGTATATAATACGCCACACCGCTACAATAGGCCGTAAATGTCCTGGACTCCCATCGCTTCCACGATTCAGTTACAAATATCCTGTGTCACGCCAGCGTTTTCCCTACACTTACACTCGCTGCACACCGTTGTAAAAATAGCAGCATTCGGCACATGTTTATCGGGAAATCGTTCTGCTAAAGCATTTTTACATCATGAATTAGAACGATATTCATCAACTGTGAGTTGTTATATAGACGCAAGCCATTTTTGATATTTGAAAAACTAATGTAAATACTTGCATCACAAACAAGTTAATACGATAAATAATCGAATATTTGAAATTGCCTGACTAAAGATTACAGTAGCCCAGCGATGTAGAGGTTGAAACTACTAGAACTTTAATAACTTTTTTCTCGTAGACTATAAGGATTTTACGAATTTTTTTCATGATATTGACTCTATCTGTCATAACGCATCTATTCACAAATTCTTTTAGATATTGTATATTTTTTTGTATTGTTACAGGTGTGCATGCTAATGGACGTCTTCGTCGGTACCAACATACTCTCCGCGTGGATGTCAATCTACCTTGCTCTACCTATCCTGGCCAGTAGCGCCTTCAACCCCTGGGTATATGGTTATCGCAACTCGGAACTTCGCTCAGCCGTGCGGCGTGTCGTCGACGACCTCCTGACGGCGCTGGGGTTCACTTATCGCAGTCACCAAGTATCTGATCCCATTGCTCCTAGCGCCGCGGCCACAGCTGGCGACGTCGGTTCCTTCATCAATCACGTACAAAGGGACTGTTTCAATTGGAAAGCAGATGGAGATTTTCTGCTTGTACCTATTGCGAGACCGGAAAGTTCGGGAGTTGTGTCCGATTGTGAACCAGCCAGGGTATTCGGGGACGGTCCGAAAATTGTCATCACAGCGGACGCGCCTAGATTATTGAGAGGGTCTAGAAGTATGGTGGAAAGCTTTGCCATTGCTAGAGGGTCAGATATACTGATAATCACGGGAAAGGAAATAGGGATGAAACATGGGGCGAGTGTTGTGTAAAATCGGTCCTTTTCTTAGATTTGGCTGTAATAGAGGTTTTGACTGAATTACGACGCGCTCGTGAAAATTTTAAATGGTTATTGGAACTTGATATAATAAACAGGTATCCTGATCAAGACTCCAGCCAATTTTCTCTAAAACGTAAAGAGATTCAATTTTGTAAACGTGTTTTGCAATTCAAAAATGATTTAAAGTTACACTTTAACATGGCACTGGTTCACCGTAAAACCTGATAAAGCGTATAATCGGTGGCCGAACAAAAAATTGAGAGAAATTCCCAGGAAAGGAAATAAATTACATTTTATAGCACCTATTTTTATACAGCAAATTCAACTGATTTTGCCGCTATTGTTATTAATTATTAATAGAATTAATTCGTGATTTTAATTACTAAAATAGTTTCACATAACTGACACTGAAACAAAATTTTGGATCCGGTTTACCCTGTTTCGACAAGCTAACACAAATGTTTCTGCTTCTTATCCGTTTTGAACTTGTAAGTTATTGGCAGCAGCTATGATACCTTTACGTAAATCATCAGTAGTGTCCATCTCGGTGCAATATACTTAATTTTTTAAATATCCCCACAAAAGTAAGTACAAATGATATAAAATCAGAAGATTATGGCGGCCATGGTACTGCTTCTCCTCGTCAAATTCCTGGGTATTAATGCTTGGACACGCTGTACATGGTATGGATATAATTGGGCTTCGTGTATGATATGTCTTATTGCTGCAATACGCCCTGGACCTCCATCTATTCCACGATTCAGTTGCAAATTTACCGCTTGCTCTATACTTGCACTCACTGCACACCGTTGTAAAAGTAGTATTTGGAACATGTTTACAGGGAAATCGTTCGCTAAAGCATTTTCACTTCACCATAAATTAAAACGAGACCCATTAACTGCGAGTTGTTATAAATGTATGCCATTTCTGAGATTTGAAAAACTAATATAAATATTTGCATCAAGAAAAGTAAATACGATAAGTAATCGGATATTGGAAATCGCCTGGCTAGACTACAGTAGCCCAATGACGTAAAGATAGATACTAGTAGAACCTCAATAACTTTTTTCTCGGAAACTATAATGATTTTCCAAAAAAAAAAAAATGTTAACGATATTGACTCCATTTTTCATGACGTGTCAATTTCCAAATTATTTTAGATAAGTTCTGAATCACCCTGTATAGACCTATAAAATGTTTTTAAAATAATGCTCCCATAACTATCTAACAGAATTTGGTAATATTGATTATTTGAACTATTGCTAATGGAATAGATGCCCTAAATCATCACTGCTACGAGTTTTCTGTTCCATAAAAAGGGATAGGTATTTGTTAATTAACTTGTAAAGCCAATAAGTATTTTGCATTAAGTCGATGTTTTTATTATAAGTATTAAGAAATCAGAACAGCATTTGAAATATGTTGGTGTGAGGGCATAGTTCGTTGAAGATATCTCGTAATTTTCCACCTAATAAAAAACCAATAAAAAATTCAATTTTTTGAGTGGCAAAATTAATTAATTACATTTATGGAGAGTAAATAAAGTACGGTCCCCAATTGGTGAATTCAATAAAATTAGGTTAGCTAAACAGTTAGACAGTGGTATCGCACTTGAGCATAATTCAATTAACGTATAAAATATTAATTTCTCCAACATCTTTATTACAGCTACTTCTACTTTCAAAAAATCTTCTATTAGGTAAATGAATGGGATTACTCATGCATCTGATTGTAATGTGGTGTATGTAGTCTGAGTTTGGTTCCAAATAATAATATAATAATATCTCCACCCCTCATTCTAATCACGAGGATTAGCCCGGAAGTCGAAGACATATTATTATTATGCAGGCCGCATAAATCGGTATGTAATGAAATTAATAAGATATAGCTTAAAGAACCTGTCTTTCTCCATTTTAATTAGGGTCTGCAACTGCAGCTTGCGAAAAGCATCGTAAGATGTCATTGGATATATTTTAAATTGCTTTGCTATTTAGTCAGGTCAAACATATGTACCCAAATCACGTTCACAAAACTAATATATTTCTTTCGCTCTAGATAAATTGGCAACAGGAGTATTTCTTGGCATACCTTGTTATAAAAATGGGAAGTTTAAATTTCGACACGAATCATGTTATGAAACGAAATCGTGTTCAACGAAATCCATATGATCCAGTACATCGAACAAAAGATCTAGCTAATTGGTAAGATCAAAGCCATAATCCACACACACACTCTATTTAGTTTCATTGTCAGTTCAATACTTTTCAATCAGAGCACTTTATAAAATGAATTGTTCTGAATCAGGTTGTTTTGGCAGCCTACAAAATCGACGGCATTGTTAGTGATCTTTATAATCTAATCAGATTACCTATTCCGACAGAAATGAAAGGATTTTGTTATGATTTTATTGCTGGGATCTGCAATACTAATCAATCAGAAATATTAATATATCCTACTTGCTACCACTACCAACGTTCCTTAAAAAATTGAACATAAAATCAGTGACGCCAAAATTTGCAGTTCTAGATTGTATAAGTTACTTAACGTTGAATAATATTATATAAGAACTAAGAACATTATTTGCAGTCGAATACCTGTACTAGATCTTCTCAACAATAAATCAGGAACTCGCAAATATTTATTTGTATATTGTATCTATTTTTTAACATAACCAACAATTAATATTTTTATGGGATATAAATTTTAAAAGCTATATAAAAATAAATTTTAACATAATATTGTTAGTAAGTAAGTTTAGCTAGCAATATTCAAACAAAAAATTAATTTTAACATTAGCAAAGTTTTGTCTTATGGTATATATCATTAACTGTTTCAATATTTCAAGTTTTTTAATAGAACCTGAATTTCCCATTACAATGATATCAAATGTTTTGATGTGGTAGATGTATACTGGATTAGGAAACCATATATCAAGACGCGTTTCCTTTTCTTTGATTTTTTAACGTTATATTATTATAATAATTAGAAATTTAGATCAAAATCATTCCAACCGTTAAATTTCATTGTTTTTACGTAGAAAGAAATAAGTTTGAGGACGTCGTAAATTTGTCAAAGCTATTAAAGAACAAAGTCTGCCACCATACATCAAGAGCCATTTGACATATTTCTGGGTAAGTATTAAAAAAAAAACTATTTGCAACCCAGAAGAGTCCATGTGTTTTAAAAGTTTATCATGATGCAAGACTTAGGAAAACGTATAATGAATATATTTCACATCATATTGATACTCTGTATGTTCAACGTATTTTGTAAAACAAACACTTCAATTTAGTCTAGCTAATTCTGTTATTGACAGATAACTTTAATAATCTAATCTGGAATCTAAACTGTTGTTACAAATGTTTCCCTGCGTCTTGCTAGATTGCCAAAACTATATCTTCAAGTAATTATATCTCCATATTGTCTATTTTTATTGATCATAATGTAATTTTAGAGACGTACATGTTTATGTATTTATTCAAAGAAAATTGATGTGTCTGCGTATTATAATATCCCACGTAAATGTTACAAACAAAGCTTTAACACAGAGAAAAATGTATATGAACCAATTATTCTAGGATAAGTATAGAACTGATTTTTTATTTATTTTCTTAAATTGTATTTAGATTCGAAACTTCTAGAAAACAACCTCAAGGTGTTTTATCAATAAGTTACTTTGATATAGGTATTTTATCTTACGTTGGCAAGCTGAATTTATGAATCTTGAAGTTGAAGGCAAGGTCCAATTCATTTGTCACGGCTACCAAAGAGCGTTGTAAAACTTACCGAAGATATTTTCGATTCCCACTGGCTTTTTAATATTTTTTTGGAAATGTTTGATCAAAATATTACACAAAATTTACCTGTTTTTGACTGGCTTTTTTCTTCTATCTTCAATTTGTTGAGAACCTGTTCCAGAAGAATGTGAATATTTTAATATTTTATTTTTATGCAAATAAATAATTTTATATATGTATGCACAAATATAATTTTAAGTAGCCTTCAAATTTAAAAAACAAATCAGCATGAACAGAAAACTCTCTGAGAGGCTTTTTTATTTGTTTATTGGTCTGTATTGATATGATGGTACACATTAAATCTGTAAATGATAGACACCACTTATATCTCACATGATGGTACACAATTCTTGAAAGTTAACTTTAGATATCAAAGTAAATTATTAAGTAAAGATTAAATTTGAGAGGAGATAAAAAATTTGATATTTTGTAATTGATTACGTGAGCAAAATTTATTATCATATTTTTTCCAATAACAAACTTTACAAAATTGAATCACACTATTCTAATTCCCTTAATTTCTACCATACTCTAACCTGCTCTATGTTAATCTAGTAAATGTTACATAATGAATATGAACACTTTGATTCATTAGTCCTACAGAAAATCACCTTTATCACTTCAGTTTAGTACCTTTTTATCCTATTCTATGCCTTTCTATCTGTTACTACCTTGACTCCCGATCAGTTGTACTTTTAGTCGCGTCAAATTAGCATGAATAAAGTGAAAATGGACAACTTTTTGCGGAGAGGTCCGATTGAGATGCGGTTTTCTGCAAAATGTTCAGGGAATTGATTATAACAAAAGGTACATCTAACCTCTGTACGTTCGCAAATTTTTAATTGTTTATTTAACAAATTACTCATTTTTGTTGAACATATGGCAAATGTCACACACGATTCAACGAAAAAGTCTGGAAAATATTCTCTCGGGGGTTTTCGAGGTCCCCCTTTATCAATTTGGTGTTAGCTTTATTATTTATTGCTAAATTGTTGTAATTGGGCTTATTAACAAATTAAAAACTCCACCCCGAAATCACTAAAGAACCGGAATTTTTCCAGGATTTCTGGCTTATTAAGGCAAACCATCGGCACAAGATTTTTGCAAATATAATTGTTTATTGTCCGATTGTTGCATCCTCGCTAATTAACAAATTAATAACTCTACTCCCGCAATCGTTGGAAACCTAGTTTTCTTTGCACTAACTCTGGGATCATGGGGAGAACCATTGGCACAAAGTTGTTGCACGTAAATGTTTATTAACAAATTAATAAGTTAACGCCCGAAATCAATAGAAAAACAAATTTTTTAACAATACCTAACTCTAGGATGATGAGGAGAAGCATTGCCACAAAGTAATTTCAAATATAATTGTTTATTGTTCGGTTGTTGAAAACTCGCTAATTAACAAATTAATAACCCTTCCCGGAATAGTTAGAAAATCGGATTTTTTTTGCAATAATTTTGGGATCAATTGAACAATAAACAATTATATTTGCAAAAATCTTGTGCCGATGGTTCGCCTTAAAAAGACAGAAATCCCGAAAAAAATTTCGGGTCTCTAGTGATTCCGGGAGTAGAGTTATTAATTTGTTAAATAGCCAGTTTAAAAAAATAGAAAAATAAACAATTTCGTGCAACAACCTTGAGCCGATGGTTCTCCCCATGATCCAAGAATTATTGCAAAAAAATCCGATTTTCTAACGATTCCCGGAGAAGAGTTATTAATTTGTTAATTAGCGAGGTTGCAACAATCGAACAATAAACAATTATATTTGCAAAAATCTTGTGCCGATGGTTTGCCTTAATAAGCCAGAAATCCTGGAAAAATTCCGGTTCTCTAGTGATTTCGGGGGTGGAGTTATTAATTTGTTAATTAGCCCAGTTACAACAATTTAGCAATAAATAATAAAACTAACACCAAAGTGATAAAGAGGGACCTCGAAAACCCCCGAGAGAACATTTTCCAGACATTTTCGTTGAATCGTGTGTGACATTTGCCATATGTTCAACAAAAATGGGTCATTTGTTAAATAAACAATTAAAAATTTGCGAGCGTACAGAGGTTAGATGTACCTTTTGTTATAAACAATTCTCTGAATATTTTGCAGAAAACCGCATCTCAATCGGACCTCTCCGCAAAAAGTTGCAAGTGAAATGCTAATTTGACGCGACTATTTCTTGATATCTGGACACACACACGTGTTGTATTGTTAACTGGATGTATATTTTTCTATCTCTCAACTCAATTTGACACTTTTGTTTTATTAGCTATTGGTTCTAACATTTTGTACATACACACTTTCTCACTCATTTGGAGTTTATTTTATAAAATTTATAACCATTTACTTTATTTTACTTTTTAATTTATACAGTATCTTAACTCTCTCTTCTTATCCTTATTCTCATCCTGACATGTTTTTTCTGTATTCTGGTAACTTCATTTTTTTCTTTTTTAAACTTCTAAATTCATAATAATTCCAAATAACTAACACTACATTTAAAACATTTAACAATTACATAGTTGAACATTCAAACTCACTTATGACTCCAGAGATCCAGCTTAATGCAAATACACAGTTGATTCTGATATACATATACAACTCCAGCTTAGGGTACTAACATAGAAAAGCGTTGAAGTTTGAGACACAACTCTGCTACATCTATACTATATACTACTACTATACATCTCGTATTTTTTTTTAAATTGAACTGATTTAAATTTCGCCTTTACTAGGCAGTGTTTGCCAATTGAATGTTTGCCAGAAAATTTGAAAAAAATGTGTTAGGTGTGACTTATACTAGCCGTTTGTCACTATGCGATAATTATGGTAAAATTTATGTAAAAATTATTTGATAAATTTACAAAATAATTATATTTAAATCTAAAACATGATACAATATCACTGTATGCAACTACCATAAATTATTTTCTATTTTTCATTCATGCGCAAGCGCAGTAGTCTGAAAATACGATTAACAACTCATTAACTATAATAACTAGTTTATATAATAAAATAAATAGCACGACACTTATTCTCACACTTGACAGAACTAAGGTTAAAGTTAGCTTAGGTTGAAAATTTAAAATTCCAAATTATGTAAATACGTTTATGCGCATATTTCTGCGTCGATTTCACCGCAAAAGTAGAACAAGTTGAAAATATTTTCTTAGTAAATTATTTTATGAATTTCATACCCAATCTCCCGCTTGCAACTACAGGATATTTTAAAAATAATTTTCAAATGAATTTTTTAATATTTTCTCAGATAATATTGTATAGTGACAAACGGCTATTACACTACTTACTTATTTATACTTCAGATAACTTGACGATGAAACGTATTGCCTGCGCATAAGAGACGGGGTCGCTTTTGACTGAGGAGGAAAACTGGTTTCTGTGGTACCACTTGGTCGCGTAAATAATAATCTACAGGTGTTCAATTTAAATAAGAAAATGAACTGCCTTGAATTCAATACATAATTTGGTAGCGTAATTCTCATATTCTCCATATATCATCGAAACACCAATGGTAATGCAAGCAGTTGTGCACCCTATGTGTGAAAGGTATTGATTAGAATACAGAGTCACATTTCAACTCTTGGTTTAGCAACCACTATGGTTACGCTATTAGTTGCATCGCCAATTCGTGATTTGTTCCTCACTCTTGCGGCTGCTAGTCTCAGTGCCACATGCGCCTACAGGTCTATTTTGTCAATGTTTCAATAGTACTTGTATGAATAATAGAAGTTACTGTTACAAGAAACAATATATCGATAGAGCAATGCATGATGCAGACTTCAGATTAAGACATGAAATTGTTTAGACAGTTTGTTGGGTTCATGATACATTTATTATTTTCAAAATCTTATGTTCAAAATGTGCTGAAAATGTTCACTGTAAATTCCTTTATAAACCTTTAAGACATGATTTAGTTAACATGCATCTAAGCAACTGGTCTTTTGGAGATCTATGAAAATTAGTGAAAAAGAAAATGATAAGCAGTTTGTAGGTAACATAAAAAAGATTCTTTGGACAGTGCAGGCAATAGTTTTACGATTTTAGTACGGGTACAGTAAAGAACCGTGCCTTGTCTTTAACATCTGAATATGAAGCTTTGACACTTTACTATTCGAATAGTTATACTCTCACGATTCAGCAATAGAGTGAGAAACTTGCACTGACGTTTCGTTGTGATAAACTGCTGGTTTATATAATGAAATGAAAACTCTGTTTTATATTATTTCAGGGAATTTTAATGAAAACAAAGCAATTGTTCCATTTACTAACTTTATTTTACAAGTATTTTGTATTTATAACATATTGTAACAATATTTCACGGCATTCGCCATATTAAAACAGTGCCAAATTTATAACTGGGAAAAATATTGTTCCAACTGTCCCTTCCCACGTGAATCGTGTCAAGCTGTGTCGTGCCACCGCTGAATTTATAAGGATCTGTTATTGAACGTGCAGAGATTAAGGAAATACTTAGTAATACTGTTGGAAGGTAATCTATCATAGAAAGTAATTAAAAAATATTTCCTGTCTTTCATATTATCATTAACACAAAAAAACAATCTGAATTATTCCGATCAATTTTAGAACACTCTCAATCAAAAAAGTAAAATATTTTTCGATAATTTCTTTCTTTTACATATCAAAATTAAATGAGAGTGATATCTAATATGGTTTTCATTATTGAAAGGGAAGACCGAACACAAACATTTTTAATGGAATGTACCGATGAGATCTTTTACGAATTATAAAAAAGTAAGAATACGTCTCTGTATCAGGAACTGTGGATGTTTCAAAGTTAATATTATACGATTTATCGTTTTCCTTATTTCCATTTCCCACTGAAACGTCTTTTTTATCGTCTTTCCCCATGCATGAGACGTTGTTGTTTCAAATAAATTGCATCATTCACAGATCATTCAGAGGATTCACTTTTAAATTGAAAACGGGAATCTCGGTCTAGAAACGGGCGTTCGGCAGCAAGCATTTCGAAATTAAATTCTTCTGAAGCTCTCGTCCGAATAAATCTTAAAATATTACTTTGCACATACAGCGACGGAAGCAGAGCTGCCAACTTCCATATTTTATGTACCTTACATATTTTTGTGGTTTTTACCAAGAAAAAAGAATGTAACATATGCGAGATGAAATTACTAAAATATTAATTGACATAGAAGATGATTCAATCTTGATAGTGAAAATCCCCAACATCAATACAAACATCCAACACACATTTATTATTTCAAACGGTGGAGAAACAAACATTAATTATATATAATTATATGATACTTTACGTCCATCAAGTACAACACGACGTTTTTTTAACATACAGCAACGGAAAATGTGCAGACCAAGTTGTTGATATGAATACGTTTGGAAAAATGCAGAAACAGAGCAATTTTTTTAAATTTTAATAAAGGGCAGTTTTTTACACGATCCTTTACATATTTTCTTTATTCCTTTGAAATACCAGGCAAGTAATATAATTTTTTAATTAATTCGACTTTTTTAAAGAAAATAATTATTATATATGGTTCAAATAGTAACATTTTTTTAACATTTTCACATTGGCATCTCTATCATAGTGACAGATTCATTGTAAAAATTGTCACTTTTGCATGCTATCATTTAAATTCTTACGTTTCTTTATTTTCCTAGATGTGATCTTTGTGCTTGACTTTGCATTTCATTCGATTTTTTACATTCGTGAACTATCATGCTTTTACTGACCGTGAATATGCCGATGTGCATTTTATTTATGTTTTCTGTAATGGAAATAGCCTGGTGGTGCTCAAAGTATCCGCAACGTTTACCTGATAGGCAACCATCTGCAGAATTGTTAAGGGAAACTCATGCAAGAGCGATGGAATCAGGAGCGCTAACTCCAAGATATCGTGAATTTGGTCGTCCAAGGAGGCGTAAGCATGATTTAGGCAAAGTAATTTTAAGATTTTTTTAATGTTATCCTACTGCGAGTGTAAGAAGAGGATTTGTTCTCTTTAGAACAAACAATACTTATGTATCGCAGTTGAAGAATATCATGCCGCCCGTGTTTGTTTTTTTCCATAATTCTTTCAAATATTTTATTTACCGATGAGGCTTATTCTGCATGAGATGGCGTTATCAATTTGCACAATCTTCATTCGTGGTTTGATTAAATTATCCGTGCCACTTTTGAAACTCGTCATAAAATGGAATTTTCAGTTAATATTTGGGCTGGCATTGTTCGTAATAACCTTCTGGGACCATTCTCTCTACCGAATCGATTGAGAGGTATTGAATATCTAAGCTTTTTGGAAAATGATCTTCCAGACCTTCTAGACGACATTTCTCTTGAACTATGAGCAAAAATGATTTTTTTTTTGCAAAATATAGCCACATTATTCTCGGCAACTCTCGACTGGTCGCATTCCATGCTTCCTTATGGGATGCGACCAGTTACAGTGGCGGCTACGGAACGCCTCGGAGGATCACCAGTATTCGAGGAACGGTTCCGACCGTATCAGTCGTAATACCAACAATAGGAACCGAAATCAATATATGGACGGGTCCAGATACACCAATAGCGGGCCTGTCCCCCACAGAGCCTAGCCCGAGAACAACCAGGTCAGGTAAAAGAGTCCCGGCTAATGCTAGGGATGTGCATTTTAACTCTGTTTCTGGCGACTACCAGGCACGGCACAACAACCCGGAAAATCACTATGTATCAAATTACAGCACTGGCCGTGAAAGCCTAAGAACTACGATACTGCTATGACATAATAATTATACACAGTAAAAAAGAAATTAATACAGCAATAATTGTTACTAAATGTAAACATTTGTACATTCATATTTCTACAAAGATGACATTCTTGCTTTTAAGAATATCTTTAAAAGCAGACCTTCATACATCCAATGTCTGCATCATATATGATGTTATCAGTCGTACATTTAAAGTACAATTTAGGTCAGGTTCCTCCATCCTTACTCACTAAAATGAATAAAATATCCCCGACTTGCCTTTTTTATTTTATTATCTACTTCCTTCTCCATTACTTCTGACATTTTAGGGTAACATTTTCTTACTCGACGTCTGCATGATGTTGCATTAAAGAGAAGCAGCGATCTTTTATCTTTAATGAAATACATTTATTATTTATTTAAAATCAGTCGTATCCCTTGATATTTCATAAAAAATTCCGGCTGTATCGCTTCTTTATTCTACTTCTGCTTTTTTCCGATACATCTGACGTTAAATATTTATTCCAGCGAAATATATTCCGTGTGATTGCGATTCAAATGAACTACTTTTGAATTCTTTTAGAACTTTTTTTTTCTAAACATACAATGAATCTGCTCTATATAAGAAATAGAGACAAAGTAATGCGGAGTGAAATATTCATAATATGTGTGTGGTTTTAACTTCCTCGTTTTGAAATATACAGTGTTCTAAAATTAATGTCTTATTAAACATAAAGGATTTTCGAATATACATCGCATATTTTGTTCTGAATTTTTTTTATATTCGATTTTTTCTTATTTTGGTTCTTTTAATTCATTAACAAAGTTTTTCCCTTTTTTCTTATATCTTCATCGTCATACATAATAATTTTTGAAATAATAATTAACACCAATTTTTACTGTTTCTCATTGAAAATAGTTTGCTTTTATTGGTATTTAACTTTCGCAGCAACTGATCTTTATGTTTTATTTTTTTCAACAGTTCCTCTTTTTCTTTAATCCACTGAACTTCTTTTTGTTTCATTTGATCCTGAATTAATTTTATCTGCTTGAAGAGTTCGGCATTAGTAGCTTCCAAAGTTTTATTCTGGTTGTTCAGATCAGTTACGATTTTCTTCTTCTTCTTCAAGTCCTGTCTCAATTTAAATAATTGATTCTTCTGTGTCTTAACATTAGAACTCAGTTGTGGCTGGACTCTTTTGTTGCTTATTCTCCAGTTCTCAGACTCTTCTTGATTTCGACTGGAAATATTCCTAGAGCACTGATTCCTGAGATGCCCCTTTGCTCCACAGTTCCAACACAGAATGGGTCTTCGTCTACTGTATACCGTAGAATCGGTCCGAACTTGTCCTTTCTGGTAGTTGTCCAATAAATTTCTCAAGTTATTTATCAATTCTTCGTTGTCCTTCTCGGCTTCACGTTGTCCTTGTCGTCTTTCCGTCCTGAATCTTAGTTGTCTTGTTCTGCCTTCATTGTTTCTAGAAGCTTGCCGTGCAGCTTCAATCTCCAAGGCAAGGGCTAGAGCTTCGGATATATTTTTATGTCTGGCTAATCTTAACGCTAGGCTGATCTCGGAGTATCGCAGGCCATCAATAAAGCTGCTCACTGCTAATTGTTCTTGGAAGTCGGCCGGTGCGGTGGATAGGCTAGCTTCACCATATGTGCTATATCTTCTTCAAGTCCTGTCTCAATTTAAATAATTGATTCTTCTGTGTCTTAACATTAGAACTCAGTTGTGGCTGGACTCTTTTGTTGCTTATTCTCCAGTTCTCAGACTCTTCTTGATTTCGACTGGAAATATTCCTAGAGCACTGATTCCTGAGATGCCCCTTTGCTCCACAGTTCCAACACAGAATGGGTCTTCGTCTACTGTATACCGTAGAATCGATCCGAACTTGTCCTTTCTGGTAGTTGTCCAATAAATTTCTCAAGTTATTTATCAATCCTTCGTTGTCCTTCTCGGCTTCACGTCGTCCTTGTCGTCTTTCCGTCCTGAATCTTAGTTGTCTTGTTCTGCCTAGATTGCTTCTAGAAGCTTGCCGTGCAGCTTCAATTTCCAAGGCAAGGGCTAGAGCTTCGGATATATTTTTATGTCTGGCTAACCTTAACGCTTGGCTGATCTCGGAGTTTCGCAGTCCACCAATGAAGCTACTTATTGCTAACTGTTCTTGGAATTCGGTGGGTGCTGTGGGGTAGGCTAGCTTAACCATACGTGCTATATCCGCCTCAAATTGCTGCAAATTTTCTTCGAAGCGTTGTCTTCGGCCTTTTAGTTGTGCCTGGTAAACATGTTGTAGATGAGCCTCGCCATACCTCATTTCTAAAGCACTCTTCAGCGTTTGATAGTCCTTTTGTTTAACGTCAGCTAGTGTTCTTAATATTTCCATAGCTTCACCTCGTAGGGCAACTATAAGTGATGTGGCTTTTTCCAATTCTGACCAGTTGTTTGCCAAAGCAGCTGCTTCAAATTGTTTAACGTAAGTGCTCTATGACACCTTTCCATCGAATGTTGGTGGCTTCACTCTTGACGATGGAAGAAAACTGCTTTCAGTTTTAATGACTTCCCTCGCAGAAAACTGAGATTTTAGATTTGTAACCTCGTGTTCTAATTTTACTATATGTACTTTCTTCTACGACTTTGGTGACTTCATTCTGTAACTTACTAACATTTTCTTCTATGACTTGGACTTTATCTTGTACCTCACTTCTCAATTGATTGACTTCATCTTCAACAGTTTCCTCAAATTCATTAAGTTTAACCTTAATTGTCTCTTTCAACTTCTTATTGATTTCTTGCAAACTGTTTTCATTTCGTTTCTCAATTCTTCTTGACTACTTTCCATTTTCTCTAAACTGTTCTTCACTTCCTCTTGATTGTATTTCATTTTCATTTTCAAGTCTTCCATCATTCCATCCCGGCTACTCTTCATTTCTTTCTTTAAATCTTGCTTCATTTCATCCTGGCTGTTCTTCATATCTTATTGACTCTTTTTTATAATTTCTTGTCTTTTCTTCATATCTTGCATCATTCCCATTAACTATTTCAATGTTTCCTCCATTTCTGTTGCTCTCGATCTCGTTACCGGCATTCACTTGTCTACTCCAAATGTCTTCTTTGTGGAACGTCCCACTTCTGACACCAATATAACCTCTAAATTAGGTTATCGTTGAAACACGACAAACAACTTTATTGCCACTCTTGATTATACAAGAAATATCCTTCAAATCAATTTTACAACTGTCAACGCTTTACTCTGACGTTTCAGTCATTCGCGTTTGGCTGCTCAATATAAACCGACTGTGACGGCGGAATTAATCTGCTTATAGAGATTTTTAGAGTTCTCGAAGTTTCTGTGATCTCGAGAACGTGTCTAGAAACAAATTGAATATAGCCTGGAATATTCCGGAAAACGTTAAAATAAAGGTATTACAAAAATTATAAATTCTAACGCAAACAGGAACAAACTAAAAGGTCGGTGAGCTTTCGTAACAATACGTTTGCGTAAATCATCAATAGTGTCCACTTGTGCAATATACTTCATTTTTTAAATATTCCCCCAAAAATAATTCTAAATGATTTTTAAAGTCAGGAGATCATGGCGGCGATGGTACCAGTGCTCCTCGTTCAATTCCTTGGGAGTAATGCTTGAGCACGCTGTACATGGTACGGATATAATTTGGCCTCGTGTATGATACACCCTAGACCTTCATCTCTTCCATGATTCGGTTGCACTAAATTTGCAGTCACTGCACGCCGCGACGAAAGGAGCTGCATTTGCACACAGATTTACCTGGAAATCATTCTACTAAAGCATTTCCAATTCACCATAAATTAAAACGATATAATCAACTGCGACTTGCTATGCCCGTAAGTCATTTTTGATATTTGAAAAACTAATATAAATACTTGCGTTACAAAATAGTTATTTATGCAACAAGTACAAAAAGTTAGTGTTTATTGCACGTGACGTGAAATTGTCCAACGAGGCCGTCAGGTCAAGTAGGACAACACGTCGAGTGCAATAAGCACTTTTTGTACGAGTTGCATACAAAATTTTGTTTACGTTTATGCAAAAACCAAAAAATGTTATTTACATGACACTAAGTCTAGGAAAATGTGACGTCGATTTGAACGTTTATGTTTGTCATGATGACAAAACGCTGTAGTAGGATGACAGTTGAATGCAATAAACATTTTATTGCACTAGTGCATTAAAGAACCACTTTTTCCACTAGATATAGTTCAATAAAGTTTTGTTTTTTTTACTTGAACGTAGAAAAAAGATATTTGAAATCACCTGGCTCATTGGCATTTTTTAACAAAATACACAACTATGACTATAACAAATATGAGACTAGACATTTTTAATTTACATGTTATGCTGAAAATCCGCCAACGTATCTTTGTTTCCCTACTTTTCATTATAAATCCCGGAAGAAAATCGAAAATTTTCCACAATTTAACGACCCTCAATACGTTGCAAATTAAACCCAAAGTTTGGAAGTAATTGAATCAATTAAAATAAATTGTGAGGACAGGAGAAAGGTAGGTATTATACTTAATAACGATATATTTCCCCTCAATATGCCTTGTAAATATTCATGAAGTCATCCGTTTAATCCTGAATTAATGATATTGTATCCTGTGGATAGGTGGGTGCCCAATCGTTCAGAAGTCTGAGCAATATAGGGTGCCCTTTAGCAAATCTTCTATACACAACGTCAATAGTCTTGGACTCCCCCTCATTCTTGTTAAAGAAATCTTTTTGTCAGAAAAACCAAATACATTTATAAAAGTATATTGTTTCCTAAATCTTTTTTTTTTTTGTGAGAATAATATCGATAAACTGAGTTCATAGAAAATTAAAAACCAATTTTTGACAAAATTTATTAAATCAAAAATAAGTAACAAAGCAAGTTCTCTACTTGAATAATAGTCGGTATGACCTCCACCACGTTTCAATAGCATATTGACACGTCTGTGCATTGAGATAATCAAGCGGTTAACGATCTCTTGCGGAATATTGTTCCATTCCCCTTCTGCCGCCACGACTAACTGATCTGCAGTCTGAGGTAGAGGAATATGATTATGAATGGCTCTAGCAACAAAATGCCACATGTTTCCAATGGGATTCATGTCAGGAAAATTGGCTGGCCAATCTAAACTATTGATATATCCTGCTTCTAGTGTCTCTTGAACCCTTCTTGCGCGATGTGGTCGAGCGTTGTCGTTCATAAACATATAATTTTCACCTAATTCATTACGTAGGTGGTAGATAATGGGCATAATAAATTGTTCGATCTTTTGCAAACACGGAATTCCAGGAAACAACTACTCTGCGGGCTAATGCCCCGACCAGCATTGAATTACACCTGGAAAACCTATAGCAACAGCTAGAGTCATTCGTCAGAAGCCCACCAGACATAAACCGGTTTCGAGCTTATTAGCTTTCATCAGTATGCCATAGGTAAGGTATCTGACGAATAATCCTAGCTGCTTTAGTCTGTCTAACCCGACAGAAGGGACCATGAGTACGCGGTGTAGAACTAACTACATCTATCGGCCATTCTCTACTCCATGCCGGACTGAAAATGTCACGGGCACGAAGCATTCTACATGCAGTAGACACCATTGAAAGTTGTTGACCTTTATCGCGTTCGGCGAGAAACGATATTTTGCAAACACGGAATTCCGGGCTACTACCCCGACTAGCATTGAATTACACCTGAAAAACCTATAGCAACAGCTAGAGTCATTCGTCAGAAGCCCACCAGACATATACCGGTTTCGAGCTTATTAGATCTCATCAGTATGCCATAGGTAAGGTATCCGACGAATAATCCTAGCGTACTCATGGTCCCTTCTGTCGGGTTAGACAGACTAAACAGCTAGGATTATTCGTCGGATACCTTACCTATGGCATACTGATGAGAGCTAATAAGCTCGAAACCGGTATATGTCTGGTGGGCTTCTGACAAATGACTCTAGCTGTTGCTATAGGTTTTCCAGGTGTAATTCAATGCTGGTCGGGGCATTAGCCCACAAAGTAGTTGTTTCCTGGAATTCCGTGTTTGCAAAATATCGTTTCTCGCCGAACACGATAAAGGTCGACAGCTTTCAATGGTGTCTACTGCATGTAGAACGCTTCGTGTCTGTGACATTTTCAGTCCGGCATGGAGTAGCGAATGGCCGATAGATGTAGTTAGTTCTACACCGCGTACTTGTTCGATGTACATTTGACTGGTCATATTCTGTGGTATGCGAATTAATGGGGTGCGGCGGTTGAACATTATTCCACGCCAAAACATTATGGTACCTCCTTCATACGGAGCAACTTCACGGAAAAAATTAAGTCTCTGTTAACGACCTGGTTCTCTCCAGACTCTTTGTCGATTGTCATCAGTAACCAGCCCAACCCGTAAATTTGCGTTGTGGAGTCGTCTTCGAATAGTAGGTGTCGATATAACACTGCAAAACGTACCTTGAAAGTGGGCCCTGAGAGCTGATGTTGAAAATGTGCGGTGTCTACGAGCATATTGCACCAAATACCGATCCTCCCTTTCATTAGATACTCGAGGACGTCCACTACGTGATCTGTTTTCAACTGTATCAAATTCTCCATATCTGTGTACTATTCGTACAACAGATGATCTAGGAATGCTCAACATGTTCGATATCTGATGATTAGATTGTCCTGCATCATGTAAAGCAATCATTCTTGCTCGAGTAAACGCAGAAATTTCACGTCCTGGCATTATAATGTACAAAAATTCAAAGGAACGCTTGGTTGAATACACTGCCAAACAGACCAGATTTGTAAAAATATTGGTAATAAAGTAAAGGTTTATGTTATGCAATGTTTTATTGTCTTTTTTGTTTCTTAAGTACTTTTTTACCATATTAAGAAAAGCAACTAAGTTTAATCGAATCATTCTATATGCAGGGGGTTCAAGACCTTTGACGTGTGTATTTTCAATATATAATTCTTATTTTGCTGTCAACATTGATAAGTCTAAAGCTAAAATGTGCTAAAAATATATATTTCAGTAGGTATCCACTACCCAAAATAAATATTTTGAAAAATAAATGATTATCTATACAGGCTGTTCAGCATAAAAACGATACAGAGCAGATGTATTTAGGGAGTCCCAAAATATTGCAATTTAATCAAACATATCAAAGTTGCACACCGACGGAATTACACAGGCCTTCAAAGTGGGGCCAAATATTACGTAAAAAATTAATATCTCTGATTTATTTCAACTTGATATAACCAAATTTGGAACATGATTTAAGTTTATTATTGGTCTTATTTGAGTAAGTAAGTAAAGTAAATTGAAACAGTACAATGAGTTCATTGAGGGTAAGTTATCCCAAAAATTCTATAAAATTTTTCTTTCCATTGATCAAATTTGAAAAGAATGAGAATATCCCTCGCAGAATTTAATTTATAACATTTTTTTCACTGTTGTTAAATTTAAAAAACGGTCGGACTTCGGACTAACCAGCTTTGCGCCCATTCACGAAACATGCGCTGCTAATTAGGCTGTTTATAGTCCAGGGAAGTTAGGAAAAATAGCGAAAATTTTTAGGCACAGCAGATATCGAGATGCGATTTTCTGCATTCTGGCATTAGGGGTTCCAATGCCAAAATTGAAATCGGCATCCCCGAAAACCCTCGAGTAACGAGTTTGGAGCGATTTTCATGCACGTTGCCATTTCTCCCCCAATTCACCCCCCGCGCACCCCCACAGAGCCACCCCCGTGCATTCTCGATTCTAATGCCAGAATCGAGTTCGGCAGCCCCAAAACCTCCCGAGTAACGATTTCCGAGCGATTTTTTCGAGTTTCCAGTCGTTCCTATAATGGTGCAAGTAATGATGCAATTGGAAAATGCATTTTCCGGCCCAGAAGGCATTTTTCAAAAAATGGCTAAACCAGACGATATAAACTTTTTTCCTGGGATCTTCCTGAATACAATGCAGAATGTTTCGTGAATGGGAGCAAAGCTGGTTAGTCCGAAGTCCGACTAACGCTACGACCGTTTCATGAATCCGGCTGTAAACGTTTATCTCGAGAAATTGGATTCTTAAGAACTTCTGTACACCGAATTCTTAGACATAATCTACCACATCCATTTCATATTCAGAGAGCAATTGCCTCAAGATTTGGATCGACGAGTGACCTCTTGCGAGTTTATCTTGCATCAGGATATTAATTTTCACAAAAAAATGATTTTCATTGATGAGGCTTGTTTCACTTGTAGGATAATTACAAATGTTCACAATTTTCATGAATATTTCGATGTTTTATTGTATTTTGATTAAAGCAGTTATTTTGCCAATCGATTAAATGGCGAAAGTTATTTGAATTTCTGCAAAGATATACCATTGTAACTTAGACTAACAAAGTTTTTGGTTTATGCATGATGGAACATCACCTTATTTTAGTGCTACTGTTAGAGACTTTCTGAATTTTAGGTGCCCAAATAATTGGTTATGACAAGGAAATAATTTTCCTCGAAATTGGCCACCACGATCGCCAGGCGTTAACAAATGTGATTTATTTTCTTTGGTGAACATTGAAGGATTTTGTTTATTCCTTGCCAATTGAGTCCCGTAAATATATTTTCTTAATTATGAGAAATTATTACAATTTGTTATATAAAAATTAAAATTTATAATTTATTACAAAAAGCAGTCGACTTGTCAGTAAGGGAAACCCTTCCAATTCTAGTTGGAAAATTCCTATTTTTAGCAGTGTCTCTATTTGAAAAGGCAGCTTCCTTTTTGTCAGATATCCGTGTAAAACAATGTCTAGTATATGCGGGCATTTCATCAAACATATGGATTCCAACACGCTGAATGGTTTCACTAATATATAAAAAAATAATGTGGGTTGCTTTGTGGACGAAAGCAAGCATTTTTCAAATACGAATTTCCCATATGCAGTTCCCAAAAACATCCGCTTAAGGTTAGTTCAGCAAGGATAATAAAATTTGGCATTTTCATTCGAAGTCAGTGGCTTTACTAATTTTTAAATAATTTAACTGATTTTATTTTGTTGCAAAGTTGATTTTTAGCATATTAGTTTTCTTCACTCACGTACGTTCTACATTCTGTCTACGGTTTATTTTTCACTAATAACCGTATATTATTGAGATATAGATAGATAGGAATTTCTACCAAAACAATAGAAACTAGTCTTTATCGAAACACATACATCGAAATATTACGCGGATTGAAAACAAAAAGTTAAGTCATGCAAAAAAATACCCAGTACAGGAGCTGTACGATATTTTGCTATTATTCTGTCACGGCGTAAATCTATTCATTCTTCACCAGTTTAATTCAAAGATGCTGATAAAATACACTTTGATTCGTGAATAAGAATTTTATAACAGTATTCTTATTCTTTAATTTTATGTGTATAGTTAAACTAAGTATAATTTTTTATCATCACTATATTTTTTGTGCTACAAATAGTGAATCCATGCTTTTATGTAACGTGCATGGCTATCGTAATTTGCATCAAAATGTAGAAATGAAGTAATTTCCACTTATACATTCCTGTCTTTCTTCCTATAGATAAAATACCTATATCAACTAGAGTCTCAACGTATTTAAAATTTAACAATTATTGTTGACTCATATTGAGTCCTACTTATACCTATATTTTCAAAAAGTTTTCTATTAGCAACGAATTGCTTTTGAACTGCATTTTTCTATAAACTACTTTCTCATAACACAAAAAATAAATCCGGTGAAACAAATTCAGCAGTTAATGGAAAAATGCTGTTACAGTTGACTGAAAAAGTTGTAAGAAATCTATAATTTTCAAATATATCTGAAAAGTATTTGTTTTTCATTTGGCTACAGCAAATGTATGGTTCAGTATTATTGACAAACATCAATTATGATCAAGTTACATGTCAAATCAATTTATGTTTGGCCTCATTATTCTACCTACATTGTTTTATCATCAATAATATTATGAAGGTATGCCCTTGTTAACTCTATAAAACTTCATCATGAATGACTACTAGTTTTGTACACAAAACTTTCAATGCGAATTTTTTCAGTCAATTTACACTTTACAAATATGTGAATTAAATATGTGTAATATTATATTTTTGGAGAAATATGTCAAGGTAAAATCATTATGGAACTGAAAGTTTTACCGTATTTGCATACTAAAAATTTCCATAAAATGGCTCAAATGATCTTTGTATTTACAGCATATCCCGATTTATAAGTGTTCAGACTATTAATATAAGTAAAAATAGAATAATATCCAAATATTTTTTTATAAAATAAGCTCTAAAACGTTCATATATGGAAACTATTAGTACTTCGAAATTGGATATTCTAAACCTACTTCAATTTTCCAAAATCTAAAACTTTCACTTTTCATTCTATTCTGTATCTTGGCAGCATTTTTCAATAGAATTTTTCTACATGTAGAATGTGATTCAATTTTTAAGCAGTGTTGTGCATTATCTAGATAGATTGTGTTATCTTTCGTAAGATCAGTATAATTATCTTTCATCTAAATGACAATTAATGTTAATATAATTTCATGTTATCTATGTTGTATATTTAATTTTCATCTGAAGGATTGCTTCGGATTTGTCCCTACTGAACAAAACCCTCTGCCCACAATGGTTACTATGTCTGAACTCAAACTATTTGTTTTGCATTTAGGTACCCTTTCCTTTTTATTGTCCTCCAGAGCATAGACATTCTACTGATGTTTACTAAATTTCTAATATATATACCAGATTATTCAGAACTCTCAAACTCAAAATTACAACACAAATAGGTTTCTAAATATCAGGGCCTAATCTTTAGTAGCTAAAATTCGAATACAATATCTTTTACCCGTTTCGTAGACCTGATACCTAGAAATAACACTACCTAGCTTGAAATTTATCTATTAATTTTAATATCTATTATTCTAATTTAGATAGTCAAATAGATAACACAGCACCATAAAAGAGTAGTCTGTACGACGGACCAGACCTATATATTCTTATGTATTTTCCAATGCTGAATCTGTATCTGTAGTCAATTTAAGATATATATCTAAGTGGACCAGACTGTCATTCAGTTCCATCTACGATGGGGTTAAATTAATCTCAGATTCAGCGACGACCCCAAAAACATGAATGAACCAGAATCTGGTCCGCTTGTATATTTATGTTTTACTTTTATCTTAGAATGATCTTGAATCTAGGGCGATGGGGTTAAATGCACCCCAGGTTCGGATTCAGCGTATGAAAATACATAAGATAGTCCAACAGACATACCACTTTTTTTGGTTGTGTTGTCTTATTTAGGTAGATGAAAATGACAATACCTAGCACTACATTGTTTTTAAATAAATTTGGTACGTATATCCCTTTTGACTGTTTTCATTAAACTTGTAATAAGAAACAGTATTTCACACGATAATCTATCGGCCTTGTTTCTTAGGGAAGGTTTATGTTATGTACATACTGCGTGTTATACCTGTAATTGTGTCGTTTATATTTCTACGAAAGGAATTTATGTATGTAGGCTGTGAAGAGGGATCTAAAGAATAAAGAGATTTTTTAAATCCTTTTCTTTTATTTCTTCATGCCGCTATACGCACAAAATTAATTGGATCAATTTTAACGAAAGAAGAGAGTAGTCAGTAATTTATGTAACATTTTATTTTAAAGACAAAAATGGGTGGTTATTTAAAAGATTTAGGAAGCCGTAACTTTACAGGGTGTCCAGAAAATACGCACGGATATAAAGCTATACTCATATCAAGATTAATGCACTTATTCTAACCCTAGCTTAGTTTCACTATTCCTCAATTATAGTAACGCTTTAATGAAAGATTAACTTATTATTGTATAATAAGATTATACAGGGTTAACTATGACTAAGTACAAAAAATTTAACCACGTGCTCAGGGAGACCTAACAGACAATACAAAAATTATTCCAGAATTTTAGCTCGAAGTTTAAAAAATGGGGCAAAACAATGGTTTTGCCCCATTACCAACGGATAGTCGGTGCTTATGATAAGAATCAACTGAGATGGCTTAGATTCAAAGATAAAGCTTACATCTGTCAACAATGTCAACTACCATGCGGTCGTCTTTGGTGTACAATATTTAACCAACAGCTCCTGAGTTTAAAACAGATCGATTGAAACTAACTTAGGTTAGGAACACTTGCCTTAAGAGTACTCATTTGCTTTTTGTAGTAGTTAGCAAAGGGGGCTGATGCAGTATTAAGGTGTTATGACTGCGACAGTTATTGGATAGAATTAGAAGTGCGCTTTATCCGAAAAGACAGCATAATGTTTATTTGTAGTACAAATATTTTCAACTTCAGTGGTAAGTTGTTACAATTACGTAGTTGTTGTTCAATAAATAATGTGTTATATAACTAAGAGACCTGTATTTAAACTTTCAAATCATGTACGGTTTTCCGATTTAGTTCAGTAAAAGTAGGTGCACACCCAAAGAGTATGCATGCGTACTCTTTAAAGTTCAGCGTACTCTTTAGCGTCCTGCGTAGTCTTTGGTAACTCCGAGTACCTATACATTCTCATTTTTGAATTTGGAGTCAATTATAGTGGGAAAACATTAAAAACAGAGTGAAATTTAACTTACTGAAAATTTATTTCGTCATTTCATCACTTTTTGTGGTAGGTACTTAATTGCTGCACCTTAAATAGCTTAAGTATGTAGCTTAAGATACCTATGCGTACTCTTGAGAGTGTGTGACGCATATTAAAATTTAAAAATATTTAGTTTTTTTTTTATGTATAAAACTAAAATTTATAGAGGATTTTAGTTAAGAACGGTCAAATGTGGATGTTATTTGTAATTTAAAAGTAAGTACGTACTTTTAGTTTTCTAATGGTGTAATAACCGTTTGCAAAAAAAGGAAAACAATTATACGTGTCATGTGTAATCATACATTCCAATTTTTATTAATGTAATGACAATATGGATATTTTTCTCTTTTATAAAATAATTGAACTTATTGAGGCATGCCTTGACTCAATGTAAATATATTCCGTCAATATTTATATTTTGCAACCATTTTAAGGGCGCCGTTTTATAGGCAAATTTTCAACGAATTTCATAGCTGTTTGTTGAGACAGTCTAAAAATCTGAGTAAGTTAGAAAGAATATCTCTTCACTATGTCAATTATACAACTTTTCTCCGGGATATAAAACAATTTTCAGGCGGACAAGTCATTTAGAATAGGAAAAAAGAGCATCATTTTCACCTAATACGTTTTATCATAAAATCTACTGAATTTTACAAGTCAACTGCACATTGAGAAAATTGTATACAACATTATAAACATTATCACATCCCGCAGAATTGTTTTAAAAAACTAGTAACACTCCAATTTATGTAAATTATCAAGTACTTTTCACGGAGTATAGAACACAGTGATAAGATGCAAATACAGACTTTTTTATGTTCTCTAACACATTTTTCTTCAAAAGTTAAAGAAAATGATTCAATTTCAGCATTATATTTTAGTACTACATTAATAAGGACCTCCACCTACTGTGTGTATTTTTTGTGTGCATATTTAGATATGATTATTCGTCCTTGAAACGCCAGCCTTAAGTAAATCTCTGCATACACAGATATACATGCAGATCAGATAAATAAGAGGCAGAAAACAGAAAATAATTCGTAACATTCGTAACATTCGTAACATACGGTTGTTGAATATATAAGTCTGTCTTGCAACGTATAAAGTTCGTTTATCCAAAAATTTAGTAACATCACAATACAATCACGTATCCTCATTATTATTAAGTATTTATTTATCTACTTCTTTCTTTTTCATTATAGTCAGAGTTGTAAAGAAACCTAAATCCACCACCGAATAGATCTTGTTCTACTTCGTCCTCCAAGATATCTGCTTCAATCTGCTCTCTGGACTAGACTGAAAACTAGTTGCATCAATTTAACGTTATTATTCATGGCAGAGTCATTATTCATATTTCTGTAAAAGCTGACTCTATCTATTCACTGCCTTTCCACTACGTGGTTGTATGGAAAAACCAAATGACAGCTATTTGAAAATATTCAGTCCTCGACGATCACTTCTTCAAATGTACCTTGACCAGTTGTAGCTAAATTATGATGTTCCTCATCTATATGTTACACTCACAAAATCTGAATTAACGCTGTGGGCATTAGCAACACCATTAACGTAATATTAATTAAAAAATGTTGGTGACAAGGAACCACGCCAGCTGAGCTGTTAAGCAAAGTTCTTTTGCTATCATACGTTTTAAAAACGGTATTGTTGGTTGCTTTCTATGTTTTTCAGTGGTTTAAATGTATATTTGTTTCATAGCAGAACAATAAGATGTGTTGCATAACATCAAGTTCTGCGTATAATAAGTTACTGAATTACTTTATTGTTTTTTTTTTTCATGTACCTACTTGCAACAGATGCAGATATGTATAGCACGCAAACGGAAGGTGAGTGTTTACCTGATTTTTTTCCCGGTCATTCAAATTTGATTCAAATGGGTAATTTTTATATAGGGCAAGTCAGTTTTTTATGGTAGGATTTTAAAAGTTAAGAGAGCATTATTTTTTTATAAGAGAACTTGCTGTAAACGTAGGTCTCAGAACACTTCATTTGTGAGATATAGGGAGTTGAAGAAACACTTTGTTGAAGAATTTTCCTTAATATCTCTAAAACATCAACAGATAATAAACTGCAATTTGATATTACTAACACATTAATTATGATGAATAAACATAACAGATATCTATTATCCATTTTACCCACCAGTGACGTGCTGTGGGTTACTGCCCCTTTTGAAATTATAATTTGTACGCCCATCGATTTCTCTAGAAATAATAATAATAACATTATTTTTATATTACTTCATCAATTTTGAACGAAACAGCGATTTCATTTTTTCCATAAAATGAATGGTTTTTAAGTAGGTAATTAAGCTACTGAGCTTATGCCTTTAAATAACTGTAATAGGCAACATTATTATTAAGGACGCCTTGTATCTGTAATATAATACCAATCAAGACAGTCTAAGACAATTATGGTATTTATTACTTGATAGTTTCTTTCAATCAACTAATTCATAATAAACCAAAACAGGAAGTAACTACAAAACTTTTGTTTATTAAATAAATATTAGACTGATTGATTGTTGGATACGCAATTCACACCTACATTCAACAGAATATTTAATCTGTACAAAATAATTATTCCCTAATACCTAATGGTTTATTCGTCGGGAAATTGTAAATCTTTATAATCAGCATGTGTGAGCACATGAAAATCCACATGTAGTTTGACCAAAACATTTTCAGAATGAATTTAATGTAAATGCTTGGGTTAGAATTTACAATAATTATTTATTTAGACCATACTTAGTACCCCGTATGAATGTAAAAAATGTTTTATAGTTTGCTGGTAGAGCACAAATTCCATTAAATTTAAGAAGAGTAGCTCGTTTTAAATTTGATAGTTGCCCAGCGCATTGTGGAGGATATGTAAGAAACTGGTTGGAGTACCACTTTCCAGATACATGGATTGGTCGTGAGGGGCCAGTTGTGTGGCCTGCACGGTCCCCAGATCTCACTCCTATAGATTTTTTTTGCATGAACACTTTTGAATGAAAAAGTATACGCAATCTTTATTAAAACAAGGGAGGAATTAATAAATCACATTAGAAATACGGGTCTTCAACTATTAGGGGTGAATTATTTTATTCAGATTATACATTATCTTGAATGCACGTGTGAATTGTGTATTCAACAAAACGGCTGTCATCTTGAACAGTTGTTGTAATTTGTTTACCTTTTTTATATTATAGTAAGTTTTTCACATGTTGCATTAAGTTTATGCAGTTACTTCCTGTTTATTATTATGGACTAGTTAAGTCACGGAAACTGTCATGAAGTAATAAATACATAATTGTTTTAAAGGAAAAATTTCTAGTTTGGATGGGTATTATAATTAGGGCATTAGGTACATGGCTTTCATAATAATAGTGTTCCCTATTATTACAATTATTTAAGGACATAAGCCTAGTAGCTTAACTCCTTAAAAACCGTTCATTTTATTTTTAAAAAATGAGACATTTAGAAATTATGTCATTATGCAGAGAAGTCCATGGGCGTATGACTTATTTCCTTCATTTCTATATATTCCTATCAATGAAGTCATATGAATGATCTCTGCTACCAAACATCTAGGTATGCTAATGAACAATTCCACAGACAACGCTCTATTCAATAATTACCTAAAAAATTAATCTAGCTTAATTTACTAACCTGGTTTAATGAAAACACACAAATATTTAAGTTCACTCCTGAAAATGTGGGAACTCGAAAATTCAACCACAATAGATGAGATCTGACATTCTACATTTTTAGGATTGCTTCTTCTGGTGGCCTCCTTTAAGTTGAGTCAAATATCTAACTATAAAAACTGTTATACCAATAAATTAAAATTATTTGAAATTATATATCGACAATGTCAAAAGTGAACTTGTCAATGAATTTAAACGTCATAACGACCTACTTAATTAATAACAAAATTTTACCCTTTATGTAATCGGCTTTTTATATATATTTTTAGGTATAAACAATATTGTGTGAAACTAACTACTCTGTGGACTAAAGCCCCAACCAGATATCTTTGTATTATTCACCATAAAGTTTAGACATATCAAGGAAAATTATTCAAAGAAGTGTTTTTCCAATTCACTATATTTCACAAATGAAGAGTTCTAAGACCTAACGTTTATATAGGAACGTTTCTTATTAAAAAATGATTCTCTATCAACTGTTAAAATCTTACTACAAAAACTGACTCACGCTGTATACTACGTATGTCTGATATTACAGTACAGAAATAATTCTACCAACAACTTTAAACATTCTGTCCTGTTATGGTTCCTATTATTGGCGCTATGAAATATTCTGACCACTTTTCATTAGCTAATGTACTTATGCTATACTTACCTGTATTACAACAGAATATCTATATCAATGACAAAATTGGAGAGAGCCTCAACTCAGATAACGATTTAATTATTAAAGGTGATTAGATGAGAAAATATCAAATTATTACCTACATGAAATAACTATAACAAAGCTAACAGAAAATTTAATTCTATGTATGTCGAAAAACAAAGGTAAGTAAATTTTTTTCAGTTCATTCAATGGGGTCGTTAGTTCTAGGGATTTTTCTACTAAAAAAATGTCGAATTGTTAATTATCCTTTATATTTACAAAAGGAATTAAGCGGATCGTAAATATACAAGATAGAAAACATTTAGCGGCTAAAGGATCCGGAAAGAAGGTGATAAGGAACAACGAGCAACTGCGGACAACGTTATTTCTAGGTTATTGCCCTTCATCAGCGCAGTGCAGCTTAAACAAACAAGAAGGAAAAAAAGGAGGGCAAATGACACGACTACACAGGAGAATGACCAGCAGCCACCTATCCTAATTTGCAGCATCGTGCCACATCCTCTGTTTTGAGGACAAGAGTAGCAGTCGCTGCGGAAGAGTCCAGCGACTACTGTGTCAGGGTCTCAGCCAGAACAATACAAGTACAAAAGGAATTAAGCGGATCGTAAATATACAAGATAGAAAACATTTAGCGGCTAAAGGATCCGGAAAGAAGGTGATAAGGAACAACGAGCAACTGCGGACAACGTTGTTTCTAGGTTATGTGCCCTTCATCAGCGCAGTGCAGCTTAAACAAACAAGAAGAAAAAAGGAGGGCAAATGACAAGACTACACAGGAGAATGACCAGCAGCCACCTATCCTAATTTGCAGCATCGTGCCACACATCCTAGCAGTCGCTGCGGAAGAGAGTCCAGCGACTACTGTGTCAGGGTCTCAGCCAGAACAATACAAGTACAAAAGGAATTAAGCGGATCGTAAATATACAATGAAAACATTTAGACGGTCAAACATACTTAGGAAAAGCATGATACAAGAAAAAACTGGAAACAACGATCTGCGACAACGTTGTTTCGTAGCAACAGCAGTAAACAAACAAGAAGGAAAAAGGCAATTACACAAATGACACGAAAAAATAATTTACACAGGGCTACAGCGCTGATGAAGGGCAATACACCTAGAAACAACGTTGTTGCTGCAGTTGCTTTAATCAATTTTCGCAGCAGATTCTTCATTTATTTTTATCTTGTATTTCGATCCGATCTTAATCGTACTCTCTCAGCCTGCATCTGGCTTCTGCTATGTCCTCAGGATGTGGCACGATGCTGCAATTAGGATAGGTGCTGCTGGTCATTCTCATTGTCGTTGTCATTTGTTATCCTTTGTTCTTCTGATCCTGCTTTTCTCTGCGCTGATGAAGGGCTCGTTTCTACTGAACGTTTGTGGCTGGGATCCTTGGATATCTTCTAATATCTTTTAGGATCCTTTAGCCAAGGATTAATCTCCTTTGTAATATATTGTATCATCTTGTCTCTGTTAACGTACTTGACACAGTAGTCCATTCTCTCTCTTCAGCTCCTGCATTTACTTATTCGCACGAAACTATCCTCTTGTCCTCAAAACAGAGGATGTGTTTTCAGATCTTTCTCCTTCACTGATAAAATGAATAGTTTTACATATAAGAAATTTCATATGCCATTTAATCAGTCATTATTATGTAGTTCAGCTATTCACTATTTAAACAATCATTATTACTTGTTAATATCAATTTTGCCATAATCTCCACATCTACATACAGTAACAAAACTGTTTTAGCTACCGTTTCGTGTTATTTCAAATTTGATAAAATTAAAACTTGAAAAAAAATGTATGACACATGAGACAACTAACGTAATCAAATGCTATTTTAATTTTTTTTACGTTGTTCAGACGTATTTTTAGCCATTCTGCATCACCCCAATTGCATATTTACCTAACAGATATTTTCGCGGTTATGTTCGTTAAAAATACCACACTTCTTACTCTAAAATATTTATTTGATCTGTCAAAATACTTACAATAATGAGTGATTTATTTCACTAGCCTAAACAGAAAAATATACTTAATGCTAGAATACATATCGTTCTATCAAATTAAGCAGTCTTACGAATGCTTCGTCGTGAGCATTTTTACTCTTCATAATCATTTATAAAGTACAATATTAAGTTAATGTTGATAATACAGTGCAATTACATTCAAATTAAGTCTATAATAAATAATTAAATACATACAGACCCTGTAGATTACTTAGCTGACATTTTGCAATGACAAGTACACAATATATTTGTTTTAAAATACTGTGTTGCTGATATTACAATATAACTTTTATATATTTATTTTAACCGTTTTATGATTTCTAAAGCATAGTATTCTTCATTCTGAAAAATTATAAAAATCAAAATAAAATTCAAACTACGCTTAACGTCTATCGAATGTAGAATCGACCAGGATACAACTGAATTTTACTTGCCGCTTAAGTTGTACAACTCTTCTCATTTGTTGGTTCACTTGAAACTAATACACGGAAACATTAAACTAACATTTAATTGAATGTTACGAAAAAAATAGCAAATATGCCCCGCAACAAATCAGCTCAACAATACATCGACTAACGAAATATTGCACCGCAATGAGTCTTTGGTCTCGTTAAGTTCTGATGGGCGCCTGCGTCACCTTACACGAACTGTTCTCCAGCTTTTCTATCCTTTTGAGATTTTCTATCACCGCATTGTGTTCGTCGATAAGCTTCCAGAACTCCTGCTTTCTATTCTCTGCTTCCTCCTAAAAAAAAATAATAATAATGATAATTTGGTAAAATTAATTATGCTACTTATTCTATATTATATAGAGTGTAATTTTAAAAGGGGTAAGTCTTTTCAGAGGTAATAGTACGTGTTTGCCAGAAACACTAGCTGAAATTATTTTTTTAATCAAGTAAATAATCGAGTTGTAATTATTTTTTACTCCGCCACTGGGTAATACCCTACCTCAGCACAACTAACACGGCAAATAATTTTAAAAGCAATTTGCTTCTTTGTGTTTTGCGACATGCCATTTTAAAGTCTAACCCAATGACTTCCGACATTGGCTTGATTTAAGTCAATATCTGTTGGGATAGGTGACAAACTATAGTAGTGGACATGAAAGAAAACAAACAGCCAACGTCAATTCGGTTAAACGAGAATGGCCTAATATGTTACACCTTCATTTTATAATATTTATATTCGCTTTAAGTTTTGTAATGCTCTAAATAAGTTTGCAACTTTCTGCATAATACAATAGTTCTCTGAAATCAAAATATCGCAAAATAGTATTTGTATAGCGCATAACAGTGCTACGTTTTAGTAAGTTAATTTTATAGTAAAATGTAGACTGATATTTAATGATATGAAATCTGACAACAGTGTTTCCAGTGTGTTCAAATAAAGAGCTCAAAGTTAAAAGTAAGGTAAAGTAATAAGATTAACCCCATCCTGTATATTATAAAAGAGATAAAATAATGTGTCACAAAAAATATTAACCCTTGTATTTTAATATGAACCTGCTTCAAACCTGACGCCTGGACGTTATTTGGAGGAAAAAATATAGGTAACTGATAATCTAAAGAAAAACTAAACATAAAGTCCAAAAATTAAAGAACGTAAGACGAACAAAAATAATGAAGTGGTAAAGTTAAAAATAAATTGTTTATTAATTTGTTTTCAATTACGCTCTGAATTTGCGAAGTGAAGGCAAGAGTTAACTTTTCAAACAATAAATGAATCTTCACAGGCACAAAAATGTTGGAGGTTTGTAAAAGCTTACAAAAATGAAATACAATCAAATGTTTTTGTCTTGAATTAATTAAATTTTGTTCATTTTATCCAACGTCATTCTTATTTCGAAACAATTAGAATAAAACACAGCTTCTAATTATTTTTCTTAATGGCATTTTGTCCGGCCAAAGAATTAAAATATTTTTGCTTTGTGTAAAATAATTCGACACGTCGTAGTTCTGCATGCTTTTTGAGCATGTTAAACTTTTTTTAATATAATATTTAGACAAATATTCGAAAAGTGTCAATTGTACGTTAATTAAACATGAAAATTACTGGATTTGTTCACAATTACCTCTGTCAGAGGAGGATATATTGGGAGACATTGGCATTATTGTTCTACTAAGTATAATAATAAAAAAATAAATAAAATATTTTCCACGAAACGTGAAATGATAAACAAACTGATATGCATATTTTATAATTTTTTATAATATTTTATGGCACTAGTTTGATGTTAAAATAATATTGCCAATGGATTAAAAAAAAATGCAAAAAATTCATAGACTTAATTGAAATAAATTTATACAATAAATATTTTCGCATAACCAACAAAAGATAAATATATATTTAGTTTCCGGGAAATAGCAAATGATATTTTTAAATCACCTCGTGCTGCGGTAAATAAAATTAATGAAAGATAATCATGACAAAATAACTTGCGGTAATTTTTTACAATCAAAGACTAATAATTGGACAATTTGATTAACATAATTGGAAACTATAAATCAATGTGCATAATGGGTAGAGTACCCAACGAAGTTTGTTTTTCACGGCACTAAAAAGGAATTGTAATAATGATAAAATTGTAGCAAAGTTGCGCAATTGCTGAATCGAATGCCACTTAAATAAATAACTTGTGCATTCTTTCAGAGGTACCTATCCGAATACTTGAATGTTGAAAATTAGTATTCTGATTTCTGACTTTATTTGAAGAGATTATTGTAAACTAATTGCGCTCTCTCACTGTTACTTTTTCTTTTATATATAACATTACCAATTTTTACGACGTTTTGATGTTTTGTTCATCAACATCTTTTTTGGACTCGGATATGAACGATTTGAAAAGCTCATGTTTGCAGTTACAACGTAAAATTGCAAATCACACCAAATTTTGATAATAAAGATGCACAAAGCGTATTTTCATTCTTTATGTTTATGAAAATAATTACTTTTTGTTGTTTTATTCATTATTTTGTGTATAATACAGTGGCGACATTTTCTGCAAAATACAATTGTTCAATTATACTTAATCAATTGTTCAATTATACTTAATACAAATTTATTTTTCGATGCATTTTTGCACGGGCATTGGTGAAGTTTGGCTCCATGGAGAGAAATTTGTTTTCTTACAAATTACAGTAGGCACTTTGTGCTTATCTATGCAATATAGGTATCTTATGGCAGTTACTGCCATTCTTAAAGCTTTCTGAAAATATTCACCAATTTTTTGAAACATTACTGTTAGAATTTCTTATATTCAAACATTTTTTAAGATGACATTAAGCACTTATATTTATTAAAAGTGGTAAGGACCCGCACATTTTATATGGAAAACGGTCTTCCGGTGAAATTCGCTGAAAATTTGGGAAATTGTTCGTTTTGTACCCTTGAACAAAAATCTCAATGGGGTCGAAGCTTGAAATACCCATCTTTAGGCTCTACGGCTATTTTTAGTGACCAATAACGGCGAAAACGGCCACTAAAACGAACAAATTCCCAAATTTTCAGCGATTTTCACCGGAAGACCGTTTTCCATATAAAATGTGCAGGGTCCTTGGACACACACATAAAATGTGCAGGGTCCTTTATAAATAAACTTTCAACTAAAACTTCTTAATTAATAGATATTAACAAAGTTACATTTTAAATATTATTTAAATATAAGGGTACATTCGTAATGTATTTTTCTAAAAAACTGTTAAAAGTGGGCTTTTTAATTGTCATTTTTGATGTTAAAAATGTCATTTTTTGACACGCGTGTTAAAAGTAAGTTACTTTTAACACTAGTGTTAAAAGTAAACTAACAACAGCACTGGTTGCTACGAAAATTTTGGTTCATAAACATTGCGATCTGTGTGGTATTTTTTGATTTCTTATTTTTATTGAGTTTAAAGTTCTTCCGATTGTTTTGTAGAAAAAATAGTGTATGATATACGTATTAAAAGTGATTTTATTTTGTGAGTGAAGATGATTAAAACGAGCGTAGTGAGAAATTTTAAAACATCCCATAAAGGCTACTCATAGTTATATAGGGTGTTCAGTAAAGAATTGGCAATACTTTAAGGTTGGCTTACTTGGACAAAAGTAATGTGAATTAAATCAACTTGTCTTGGTACAATTTTGTTTCCTTAAAAAGTTATAGGCCTCAGAAGTACTTTTTTATTTAATTTTTTACGACAATTTTCTTATTGGTTGGGTAATTGTACTCAAATTTTGGAAAACAAAGTTTTTTTGAGATAAACACGAATATCCAATTTATTCTTTAGTTAAACTACAGGGCGTTCTGAGTGGTTATAATACGTTAAACCCAGTTTTAAGCGGAATGCAACAAATATACCTCTTTTAAAGCTAATAGAAGCTTCTCTTAACAGTACTAATAATCTTTCAAAAATCTTTATCCTTAAAAAAATTTGAAAGAAATAATACAGTAGCGCAAGCGTTCAGAAGGCACTGTACATATAACGCTAAAATCAATCAAATATTCATATTTATCTCACAAAAAAAACACGTTTTACAAAATTTGAGTACAATTACCGAAAAAATAAATAACATACTAAAAAAATTAAATAAGAAAAGTACATTCTCAGCACTCTAACTTCTTAAGGAAACAAAATTATTGTACTAAGGTCGGTTGATCGAAATTACATTATTTTTGTCCAAGGGAGTTACCCTTAAAATATGGCCCATCCTTTACTGAACCTCCTGTTGTAATCGACTACAGATTAGATGTATTTTGAAGACATAATTAATTTAGCTAAGATTTTTATATTAAATTAAGTTCAAAAAGAGCAGGAGACACCTGTGAGATTGGTCTTACAAGTTCCTTGTACTTACATACAGTAGCTGGCGTACTGCATACATGCATTTGTTATAAAAAGTACACGTGTTTTTGCCAAGGATATACATTTTTAACGTGTCTTTATGAGAATTAATCATTATAATGTCAATTTAAAATACATTAAATAACACAGAACTCTATTTTTTATAACTATAATTCTTACCAGAATTTTTTTGATAGATGCATCTGATGACTGTCTTGTGTAAGGCTTGGCAACGTTTGGTTGATGTGTGTTGATTTCCTGAGTCACTTTCATTTCCTTGCTGCTTGATGTTTTAGCTGAATCAAAGTCATCGATAATGATACTGTAACAAAAAAATATTATTAAATTTCAAAGTATAAATTTGTGACATTTTTAGAAAACAGTTTTTTTCTATACAAAACACAAATAAAAACATTTTAATACTTTAATTATTATTATGGCAGTGAATAATGTCAAAATGCAGATGCAGATATCTTATCCTCCTCCCGCCACCACTGATTACATTTTTTAAAAATTAAACTCCACCAAAGTTCATGTCACAAAAAAAAACAATGTTGATCTGTACATGTAATTTTTTCAAAAAATGTCAGTTCGCGAAATGCCCATGACTTTTGAGACATACTGTATAGTGCTAAACATTTCTGTACTACGGTATAAAGAGCAGTATACAAAGAGCTTATTTTACGGTTATTAGATGAAAGAGTAGTAGGTAGTTTGGCTTCAGTGAAATATATTCGTATGCAAAGAGAAATTTTAGGTAAGGGATGTATCATTTTCCTTAAATTTGGTTCTCAATATGACAAATTAATTGTCGAAATTTATGATGACATTACAAAATATCGCTTTCAATAAACTTAGTTGTAATTTTTTGGCAGTAACAATACTAGCAACACTAAATTAAACATTCATATTTATAATAGTGTACCTATACTTGGTTTAAAATTTTTAAATGAATCAACGTCTTGCGGAGAAAAAAGTTAGAGTTATGTATAAAATCGTAGCGTTTTTGATTTCTGTAACACTCTTAGTAATTAGTTTTAAATCCTAAAATTATTAAACTAACGCAGAGATTAAGTAAATTATTGATTTGTAAAAGAAAATTAAATGGAAATAAAACTAGCCTTTCCTACATATCCTCCTTGAGTTCAGTAGAGTAGTTAAGGCATTGAGGTCAACTTTAATCATTGTCATCTATAAGAAAAATATGGCAATCGTTGTCTGGCTTCTAAGACTATTTTTTTTTATGGAATTGAATAATTCTCTTAGTTCAGTCAAGATTGTTTAAACCTTCTAATTGATGATGATCCACGTCGATTAAATGAGATTGGCCAGTATGAGGAAGTAAGTTCAACGTCCACAGAGGTCACTGGGGCATATTTGAAATATGTATAATTTTTCACTGATGGCACATTTAGGGTGCAACAGAATCTACTCCTTTACCTTCAAAAAGGTCTACTAAACGGCATACAGTTAAAAATCCCAGATTTTTCTGCAAAATTATATTAAATTTCTTCTTCACACGTTCAGCACTAGATCCTGGTATCTGAGAAATAAACTGTCACAAGTCTAAAATACTATTTACGGCATTATTTATTGAATAGCCTGATGTTGTCACAGGTTCTTCAACATTACATTATTGCACTTTCCATTAACACAGTTTTTCAAAAAAAACTCTGCATTATTTAGTTCATTTAAAGGAATATTACACCCCACCATCACTTTTACCAAGTCGTTGTTAAATTGTTTTTGACGTTCACGGTTTGTCATACTATTACTCACACGAACTTTGTGTTGTTCCAAACGAGTGGGAGGCCGACGGAACATATTCAAGCACCGAAACAGACAAACCAACAAGAAACGCGACAAGAAACTAACATTTGCTAATAACGCGCTATCGTCTCTACAAGAATCCGACATGCACAACGTTTCACTGCGACCTTGACATATGTCGGTAAATAAACAGGGTGAGGTTCGTCAACACTGGCCATTATTTTGAAGATGATATTTGTTTTTAATTAGAAATATTTAAATATTACGATTTTCAACCGACGGACCTGAGTACGGACCTGAGATGTGCGAACGACATACTATCTTTAGTTATCATCATCACTGCTGAGGTTCGTCTTGACACCTCAATTCAAGAAAATAGCCAAGAAGACATGTGGTTCTGCATCATTATAATTTTCAGATTTCCTTCTCTTTTACTGTTCATCGAACGACTTTCGAGGAAACTCTTTTAATGGCATTTCAAATCGTTGAAGATCAATTAATGTAAAGAGTTGAGAAGAATATATTCTTGAATTTTATTTATTACATAATTACTTAGTAAAACAATAACAACTTTCAGTAAAAAAAAAATATTTTTACAACTTCCTTATGTGAGAGACTTTCATTTTAGTGTGTGAAAATTCGCATCCCATCACATAATGGAAACAAGTCCTGTGCTACAGTTCTCATTCGTTAAAGCAAACGAGGCGAGGTCACCGATCTCTTCACTGTCTGCAGAATGAGGGTCGATTGCTAATCGAACAAGAAAAGAGCTGTCTGTGGCAACAAAAAAGAATTCAGAGGAACAATTTCAAATTTAAATGCTAATCTGTACTGTTCGAAGGCTCGGACGAGAATTTGTTTTGCGGTATTTCCACAGGCTTTGAGGCTGGTCTGTATTCTGTTGTTTACTAAGGGAATAAATAGTTTGCTCTACGCTTACTAGATTACATCTATCGGCCTCAAAGGAAAGAGTTTGTAATGTAATCGCGCAATTTTGTTTCAATATATTATAAAATATAAACAAGCTAACTTTTGCTTCGGAATAAATAGCTTGAAGAATAATAATATTTTGACTGCAAAATTCTTTCATGTGGCATGGTGCTTGATTTGTGGAAGTTTATACATTTAACATATTATCAGATTTTCAAATTACACACATATGAATATAAAACCCTTGAGAGTTTTCTTTTGCAAAAAATATTTTAAGCCTCTGGTATTCCTCTGAAATATTTCAGATTTTATTTCATATTATCCATTAGTACATAAACTAACGAGGAAAAAATAAATAGAGGGAAAAAGAATGTATAAGCTTTGAAGATTTTGTATATTTCGATTAGTATTAGGAGTAGTTGGCAGGGTTAAAAAAACATACCTACACTATCGCTCACTTTCGTATTTTTTGACGTTTTGAAAAGCAGTTTGACACACATTTATTTCCGTTCAACAAAATAATCGCGGTCTCTTTTATTATTTTTTTTTTGTTGCATTATCCTTCTTCTTTAAAATCATTGCCGAACTGCATTGAATCAAACGACAAATTTTCCCAAGCGTGTTTGCAAATTTTTAATTTTTCAAATTCTCTTCTTTTTTTAAGTAAACTATAATCAAAATATAAATAAAAAACCTACTGCTGGACTGGTGGATGTATGTAGATGAAATTTTTGCAATTTAACCTTTTACTATTACAGAATCAGAAAGAATCGACAATAAAATTCACTTTGGAAATGGAAAATAACAATATACTACCATTGATATATGTTTTAATAATAAAGATAATAAAATTCTGTAGCAACAAGTGTTTATAGAAAACAAATTCACACCAACAGAATTTAAATTTTAAATCTAACCACCATATTAAAAAAGGCGTCGTTAAATATTTATGTGATAGATCAAAATTAATCTGATCAAAAACGAAATTGTGAAAGATGTTTTAATAAATAATGAATACCCTCCAAACTTTGTTGATAGGATGTTCAGAAATATTAAAAATAAAACACGCACTAATACAAACTAATCACGCAATAAAAATTCCATACATTCCTATATTATGATAAAGATTAAGAAGAATTGGGAATAAATTTCATAATAGAACTGTATTTCAGGCAACTAATACCTTGCTATCCTCTTTATCAAAAACACTTCTAAAAAGTTATAAAATTTAAAAAATTGCATCTACAGCATACCTTGCTAATGCAATCAACATTCTGTTGGAGAAACGTTTCAACTATGATTGCTAGAGTTAAGAAATATAAAAATTATATGAAAAGACGGAAATTTGAAAAATCAAAAATTTGCAAACATGCTTAAGGGTCATTTAATTTAATGGGGTTTGGTAAACATTTTAGAGAAGGAGGATAATTCAACAAAAGGAAAATTAAAAGACACCGCGATTATTTTGTCGAACGGAGATAAGTCTAAGTATGTCAAACTGTTCAGTAAACATTGAACATTGTATACAGTTGTATTAAGAAGAAGTAAATAACAACAAAATAAAAACCATTTAACATATTATCTATGGAAGCAGATAAATAAATTTTAAACTGTCAAATGTGACTTACGTTTAATACATATACAATTTTTGAGAACGTAAACAAAAAGATTTTCGAAACGTCAAAAAATACGTAAGTGGAAAATACGCTATAGTGATGTTATTTTTTTATTTATTCACTTCAGTGTGAGATTTTTTGGTTAGGCAAACTTAGTTTCAAAAATAACCCTTGACTGATACTTTTGGTGCAAGTGTTTATTCAGTTAATATTTATTTTTTCGGAGGTGTGGTAAAATACCCAATACCTAAAGAAAAACTAGAACTATATCACAAGTAAATAACACAGTTAATCAAAAAAATATATTAAACGAAAACTACTGAGATTTAAAGTTAAATCGGTTGCTTACCGTTCATCCTGTATAAAAGAGAATAATTTAATATGTACTAATCTCCCTCTCTCATAAAAGTAAAACAAAATAAGAGAATAGTTTGAATTTATTACCTATTTCGAAATATAATTTTTAACTCTGTCTTTTAGATACCATGTATCTTACGAGGAAATTGTGCATGTTAAAAAGTTATTAGGTACTTTTAAGCTATTTATTCTAAAATCCGTAGTCCACATTATAAATACACACGTATTTCAATTTGTCGTAAAAAATGATACGCTACTTTATTTTTCTTAAAAGGCGCTACAAATGCAACAATGAGCAATAAGTTAATCAAAAATAATCAGTTCCTTATTGACCGTTTATTTGTTTCTCATTTTTCTTCAGCATCTCCCGCGAAACACCCAAACAAGAACATAAAGCTGGAATGCTCTTGGTTTTGATCTGTTCCTCTGGAAGCTTACAAATATAGCCATCAAAAATATTTACTCCCGCCGGATATAAAGAAAGGCCTTGATATCTCTTTAATGACAGTAATCAAAGCCAGGAATGTGATATTTATAACCAAGGAAAACATGTGAAATTATCAACACTAAGTATTTCGTTGGGAAAGGTGACGCCAACTCAAGGCGTTGAGGGAGTACAAGTGTTATGGTTATGAAAATAGCCCAAGAAATAAATTGAGTAAAGTATCGAATAAGTTGCAAAATCCTTGTTTACCAAGATCTGAAAATTTCTAACAAGATATCTGATAATGAAATATTAGTTTATTTGGTTTATCCCCTCTACATGTAAATTAATGTGTAAATTTCTGAATAAAAAATTGTAACTGCTTACATAGTTAACTTATTAGTTATTTTTGGGAAGAGAAGCATTCTTGAAATAACAATAGAAAAATTGTAAAGTTACTATTTACAATGCTCATCAGATGAAACAATTTAATTTTACATGTGATATACAGGGTGCTGTATAAGTGTATATATATCAGAAGTAGCAAATTTTCAGGGGAGTCTTCCAAATATTTTTTTTTAATTGAAACCTTCTCTAAAAGGTTACATCCCCTTAACAGGGAGGGTAAAACATGGTTTTTAAAATGTTTCTCAATAACAGTTCAATATATACAAAGAAATTTTGACATAATACATACAACATTACATTTTATTGGCATATTTTCCGTTATGTTGGTTTGCTATAAGGGGGTGAAATAAAGCACCCCATCCATATTTATTCTGAAACTTTTTGTTACAAAAATTTCCTAGTTTTTGAGAAAACAATTTAGAACGATGCAAAATACGATATCATCAACTACAGTGCCTTCATAAATGATTACAAGCCACGTGACCAGGACTGTGATTCTCGAAGAACAACTCGTTTGCAAATAGATTTATTGTCTCTCTCAACTGCCGTAGTGAGGAAAAGGGTATTCGCATATGAATTGCTCTGCGATTGATTTGAGAATCTCGACCCTTATCACGTGGCTTGTAATCATTTATGAAAGCACTGTATATTATGATCAATATTTAGTATTTAATTATAGCAAACAAAATGAAATTAGAAGATGCAACTAGAAAAATGGACTACTGCATCAAAAATAATATGGAATATATGAATCTGTCGCACAAAATAAGTAATTTATATCCTTATATGAATGACCACCACCACCATATTGCTTTACAAATCAAGAGATGTTTCAAATATTACGGAAATAATATGCTGTTTTATATTGTTGTTAAGCAAACTTGGGTAGATAAATCTGTTTTAAAAAATGTGACTACTATGAACCATAATAGACGTTTAGAAGAAGCAAAATAGAAATTACAGTATTAAGCAATAATTGGAAAAAAAATTTGCCACAAAGCCAAAATTTTAAGTGTTCCAGTTTGAAATTGTGAAAATTTTCTCATTCAGGTTCCAAGTTGTCATATTTTCTCAAAAATCTCTACCTGTATAAAATTTCATTTGTATATCTTTAGACGTTTTCAACCACGTATGTAATGACGACTGATTTCTTAAAATTCTATAGAAGTCACGTTACTGTCCTTTATTTCTTGTCCCAGTTTCCCTATTCGATTCCCATTCCGATTTTTATGTGGCCTATTATAGTCGAGCCAGTGGCCGGCAATCTATAAGTAAATGATTATACCTGAAATTTTGCACAGTGACTCTCTTATACCTATCACTCATGATGTGGGGACCCGCTAAGCCCGGCGAGGTCGACTCAAGAGTTACTCAGGTGCCAGAAGTATGAAACTGTAACCAACTTCGTTATTAAATTAACAAAGCTGCCGTTTGAACATTTTAAAATATACAATTATTATTATATAAAAATAACAAAGGCAGACGATTACCGTGCTTCTAAAGTCATGGCAGACACTTGTGAAATTGGCAAAAATTATAAATTTGAAAAGTATTTGATTAAATCTGATTTTTGACGTTAAAAAACTGTCAGAAATGTCAAGCATTGTAATCGACATCACCAAATCTCAGAACCTGTCCCAGAAATAGAGGTTATTTGTTACTTATATTATTTTAATATAAAAAGGTGCTAAATATGATAAATAATAGAAATAAATGTCTAATTTGTTAGATCTGAAATTTTAAAATTTTCAAACAGCAGCTTTGTTAATTTAATAACGAAGTTGGTTAAATTTTCATACCTCTCGCACCTGAGTAACAGTTGGGTCGGCCTCGCCGGGCTTAGCGAGTCATCACCTCATGATTGATAGGTATAAGAGACTCACTGTGCAAAATTTCAGGTATAATCATTTACTTATAGGTTGCCGGCCACTGGCTCTTAGACTATTAGGATTAATCTGTGAGTTTAATTATGCATTAAGATGTAGGTATATACGCAAAACTTAAATTGCATATTATTATAAAAGTGGAACGAAAACCTAGGTGGGTATGTATTGAAAACTAATTCCTATTTATTTAAAGCAAACAAAACTAAAGCATTTTTATTTATAATCACATACGTAATACTGACATATTTATTTACTAAAAACTTTAGAAAATTACAAAAATCCTGTTTATTGATTTTGTTTTATGCTATAGCAATAACATAGTAACCATCAAAATTCTACCTACTGAGTAAAAATTTCAGCGAGAACGGAACGGCTCATTTTTTTCATAATAATAATTATATTGAAGCCCATTTTAAACGAGAGAATTATTATTAATGTCTCGAGACTGTTTATTTATGTATATTTCTCATCTCGTATTATTATTACCAAAAAACATTTTCGGAAACTTGTTTCAATAGCATATGTACGGAAATTTTTATCAATTTTGAAAATTTTACGTATTTCTAAGCATCCTGTACTTTTATAAGTGTAAAAAAGTTAATACAAATAAAGATTAGTGATAAATGGATAGTTTTTAATTATAGATTTTAAAATATTACTCGTTATAATTTTGAATGCCTTCGTAAAAAATTTTCTAATATATGAGTACAAAAAAATACATATCAAAGAAAGTTTAGCCTCGCATATTCCAGTTTTAATCTAAATCATTCGGTAAATATTATTACATACTTCGCATGCACGCCATACCGATTGGGAATGTTTGTAAATCTTAAACAAAGTATGCGTGTAAGTTTATTTTCAAAATACAATACTATGCCAAACTACTCTTTGACTATGCTTTACAAGATCACTGTTCTCTAACTCATCTCAATGGAATTCGAACCTACATTCTTGGGATTGGCAGAAATTATGATTGTTTGGAAAACAGGCAGATGCAACTGAGGGGGCGACTGCAGACTGCAGTTCAAAGCGCTTCAATATTGATTTTGTATCGTAGTCGATACCTGCAGCTGTACGGGTTGTTTTGTTAGAGAATTTCTTTCTAAGAATAGAGTAGTTTTACTTGTCACGTAATTTCCACGTCATAAATTCTAGGAATATGAGAATAAATAACGTCTTGCACTGGGTCTTTCTGAAACACATAGAGTCTGTTCCAACCGACATACAGGGTAGTTTACAACTTATCCGAAAAAAATTAGTAGAGTAGATATGTCATGAAATTTGGAGTCAATATAGTACACAAAATTTTTGATAAATCCTTAGTTTCCGAGAACAAAATTGTTGAAGTTGTAGTATTTTCAACTTTTACATCTCTGGGCTACTGTAGTCTCTAGCGTTATCGGAATCCTGAAATCCGAACGTTTTTGCGATAGTGTTTAAATTAGTTCTTTAAGTGTAAAAAATGGCTTATAATTAATTAATTGTAGCAACTCGAAGTTGATATCATTTTAATTTATGATGAAGTAAGAAAATGCTGTAGCAACTTCTCGTCTGTACGCAAAATGATTTCCTGGTAAACGTGCCAAATGCAGCTACTTTTACCGCGGTAGCGCAAAGCGGACGTGACACGGGATATTCGCAATCGAATCGTGGAAGAGATGGAGGTCCAGGGTATCCACGGCGTATTGAAGCTGCTGGGGAACAAAATTTAACGATTGTTGAAAAGAATCCTCAAATAAAACAAGGAATATCCCAACCAACAGTGTGGCGTATTATACAAGAGGCTCAATTATGTCAGTAACTTATTCAAAACGGACAAGAAACATTTATGTTAGTTCGTAAAAACTGAGTAAGACGGTTTGGCGTATTATACAAGAGGCTCAATTATGCCAATAACTTGCGAATTCAAAACGGACAAGAAACATTTATGTTAGTTCGTAAAAACTGAGTAAGACTGTTTGGCGTATTATACAAGAGGCTCAAAATTATGCCAATAACTTGCGAATTAAAAAAAAAACATTTGTGTTAGTTCGTAGAAACTAGGTAAGACCGCCCAAATATATTTACACATCGGTTACAAAATTTTGAACAGCTGTTGTAACATCAGGTATGTTAAATTATTTTATAATTTATAACCATTTATTAATTAATAATGACAATAGCGGCGGTAGCAATTGAATTTGCTGACATAAAATAGGTGTTAAAATTGTATTTACTTAATTTCTTGGAAAATTCTTTCTATTATTTGCCACCGTGGTCGTCGACTGAAGGATTCGTCTTACGTAAGGTCGGATAAGTTCTGAATCACCCTATGTTAAATATTTTCCCATTTTATACAGTGTGTCTGTACAAAACACTGTCACAAATTTCTAACAGTAAAATATGGGAATCTAGCTCAATTTAACTTAGTCCAAAAGTTGATAGTTACCCAAGTACAGATTCAAAGTTATTATTTTTTTAAATATTTATCTTAATAATATCATGATTCACGCGAAATTTGGCCCTTTGGAATTTTTTAAGATGAGAAATCGATATCTGATAACAGTTTTCCGTGTACATTGCAGGGGAGCACCAGAAGCACTTCGCGTACATCTCAAGCTTCATAACTTTCTTGTGCCTAGATATATTAAGTATCTAGTTAAAAATTCTTGTTCTTTGACATATTTTGTCCAAAAAGATATATCTACTCTTAGTAGGTGTCGCTTCGAGCAGCCGTAACTGAGAAAATCGAATTTAAATGTTTTACTGCATACAGAAACTACTCGTTTTTTAGACGAAAGATGCCAAGGATGAAGAATTTTTAATTAGAAATCTAATATACGTATCGAGGCACAAGAAGTTATGAAGCTGTAAATGTGGCGCTTTCATCTTCTCATCCTAAAAAACAATAAGTACCATATTTCGTGCGTATCATATTAATATTAACATAAATATTTACAAATAAGTTTTAAATAATAATAACTTTGACACCTTGTTTTCGGAAACTATTAACTTTTGGACTGAGGTAAATTAAACTAGATCCTCATATTTGAGCCTAATAAATTTGTGCTAGTGTTTTGTACAGACCTTTTAGAAACATTCTGTATATTTCAATACCAAAATTTTCTATGAGCATTCTGTTTCTGCCGATAAAACATACTATACTTTGTTCAGACACGTCGCGATTATCTTTCCTGCTCTTTGTCTTGCTCTACCTCCAAAGATCTATTAAGAAAAATCAGTTAAATAACAAAATTAATTACTGGATAATCTTGCCTCTTGATCAGTGAAGAAAGAATTCTGGACAAAAACTGCGAATATGAAAGCGAAGAAGAAGATGACATTTTGGTATATCCTTTTTGGTTTTCGTGATTAAAAAACTAAGAAATTATTGTTAAAATTATTAGAAATTTCTGTCATAATGAAATTGGAACAATACAATCCCTTGAAGAAAAAAGATCAGTCAAATAAAAAATGTAATTGAATACGAAATTGTGAAAATAAAATACTGTTTAAGGAATACTGTTCCATATTTTGATAGACTTTGAATTCGTCAAGATGCAGCTAAATATATAAATATGTAATTTACAATTATTAGTAGGTAGCTGCACCACACTTGCTAACTAGAACAAATTACTATAGTTAAAAATTCTATCTGAAAATGTATATAATGAAATTGATTATTTGCTCAATTTGTAAACAGGATCCAAGTGTAATCACTATTTTATGGCAGATATGTTGCTAATGAGATATTCGTATTTTTTTATTGTGGTCAATTTGAATATTTATTAGAGAACAACAGTGTTGCGTAATAAGGCGCAAATGGGATTTTTTTCTTACGTTAATAACCAGCGGAACAACGAATTTATTTTGCAAATATGAGTAAATAGTTAGGTGACCAAATGACATACGTACGTGAAGTTGGCTATTTATTTTACAAATAATTTAAATAAAATGTTAGTCATTAAATGACGTGTACTTGAATGAAGTTGGCTATGTTGAGACAAGATGATATTATTGGTGTCGCTATCGAATACAGTGTTCACATATACCGACAATTAGTTTATAGTCGATCCTGCAAGATTTAACACATTGCTAAATTTTAGTCAGTGTTTTAGTAGTAGCCAGTCAAAATATTAACCTCCGCGTAATATATGTACAAGTAAACTGCCTTATGGCATCATATCCATATCCATATCTTAAAATTTTGACAAGTAAAAACGTCAATTTTAAAAACTTTTGTTTATAGTAAACTGATTTGATCAAATTATTGAAGAAAATTTTTCTACCTGAGAGGTACGTGGGGCAACTGATTGTAAACGAGAAAACAACAAATTATCATGTCGAATCATTTTGTGTTATAAAAATTTGTTAATTCAGATTAATCAGAATGAAAGAAGACTAGTATTGATCGTCTGATTCTACAGAATAATTCGACATGGGTAGCGATATCGGTGAGGGCCATCAATATTTCTATCTGATCAGAGACTGTGTGAACATCTATATTTGAAGCCATGTATTTCTGACACAATTCGACACCGATAATATCGTTATAAAACTGCTCTTATCTAGATAATTTAGGTAATGTAGGTAACGAAAGGAATAGAAGAGAAAATTCCTGTAATAGAAGATGAAATGTAAGCACTACGTTAAAAAAAATCATTAGGTATTTTGTCTCATTTCTAAGATATATAACATAATTAGATATTTTCTCAGAAAATATTTTATTTTCTGAAAATTAATCTTTTATGATTTGAAATATGAGTTGAAAATGACAAGATATACGTTTTCGCTTGAGAACAATTTCGATAAAAAGAACTTTCTTATTTACATTTATTTATTTACCAACCGGTCTATATAGATATCCAGAGTGTTTTACAAGTTCGGGGTTAATTTCAGATTTTTTTTTATATGAACATACATCCAATTCGTTCTTATTTGGAAGTGATAAGTATTTTAAAAAATATAATTTCATATTTCAATCAAAGTAGCCTGATAAATCAAAAAATTATAATTTCTACAGGGTGTTAAAAAAGAGTAAAATATTTCAGGAAGTAATAGTATGAACCAAAATAAGCAGAAAAGTCTTAATAAACATGGATCCGCAAAGTAACGGTTGCGGAGATATGGACCACTATTCGTTTTTCAAACATTTTATTTTATTAGGAATAAACCTACAAAGGAAGCTTTTAACAAACAAAAAACAAAGTTACAGAAGATGTTCAAAGTGCCCTCCGTCTATTTCCAAGCAGGCACGACATCTTCGTCTCATCGATGTTCGAACTCTTTCGAAAACACCCTCCTTGGTTTGGATTTCTTGACACTGAAATAGTGGTTATTAAGACTTTTCTGCTTATTTTGGTTCATACCTCCTGAAATATTTTACACTCTATTTTTAACACCCTGTATAACAATAATTATATTATATTTTGCATGGCGTGTATTGGACAGAGAAATGTTACGTCCGTTTCATCACCAAAATGTGCATTAAATGCTGGAGATGCTTCTCAGCGATTAGAATTTTGTTGCTAGTTACTTCAACAACAAGCGTAAATAATGATAGATTAATTTCGCTTGACATGAGCTCTGATGATGAAGCGTGTTTTACTAGAGAACATAGATCCAATAAATCATAATGACCATATCTGGGCGTTACAAAATCCGCAATTAGATCAAGACGATTTCAGCAATGTTTCAATATCAACGTTTGGGGTAGAATTTTCAACAATAACTTACATATACAGGCGACATCTTGTAGATGATAGTTTAATTGAAGATCTATTAGACTTTCTAAGAAAACAACCTATTTGATTTCATTTATGACATAGGGCTAAATATTGTTCAAAATATCTGGTATCAGCACGATGGTGCATAATGAAGCAAGGGCGCCGAGGATGGACATTTTCAACAATTTTTATAGTCTTAAAATTTGTTAATTTGGTAAAGGTTAACTTATGTTTAAACGTAAATAATAATTATTGTTATAGCAACCATCATTTTTATTTATTAGGCCACTTTGAGTGAAATATAAAATATTTTTTAAAATGCTTATATCTTCTATACAAAAACGAATTGGAATGTTAATATAAGAAAAAATGTTCGAAACTAACCCAGATACCTTCGGCCAAAGTTTGTCCCCTATCACCCCCTATCAAATAATAGATATTCTTCATGTGATAAGAATTAAAGCAATACTAACTAATTTGACCACCTTTATGTAAATAAAATATATAAAAAAGTTACACTATTTGAAGGAAATAAATGCAATTGAAATATTTAAGTAACAATAACCTGAAAGATGATAATTCTAACCTGACAGTAAATCTGATATTAAATATTTTAAATTTGGATTACTTTATATGATTTAATGAAATTAAAGTTTCTGTTATACATGTACATAGTTTTCTAAAATTAACTTTCTAGCAAAACTTCTCCTCACTTCTTATTACGATATAATCCATCTTTTATTTTTGGGTACAATTCGCCCACGAGCCGTCACGCAATGTCACATTCGTTCCCTCTTTTCCATTTTCTCATAATAGCAAAATAATAGGCATTCGTGATTCTCCTACTCTGCTCTATTTTTATCAACTGCCTCTATAAATATATGATATTTATATTAAAATAAGTTTAGTACCACGTCCACCAAAATAAAATAAGTTTATTTATAAATGTTTCATTCATTTTCGTGCTCTCCAAAAGCTTTTTTATGTGTTTGAAATATTTCGATCTGAAATACATCCATATAGAAAATTGTTACTTTGAGACTTCATGAAATACATTTCTGTCTATGAAGGAGTGTTTCTTTAGTGATACTGAGTCAGCTGCAGAATTTCCAAAACATATTTCACAACGACGTTATTGGCTGCGTTCGCCAAACAAATTCTTATGTTTATGAAAGAAAATTTTTGTCGTTTGTTGGTAAGAGTGAAATTTATTAATGGCGCAAATCAGCACACTTGATGATTCTGAAACTGGCACCCAATTGGAATTTGGGTCAAGCACGGAAATTATTAGGCATTAAATCTAGTGATATTTTTACATAGGTACCTAATCATTCTTATAATAGCACGAATTTTGTGAATAGGTAGAACTAATGAGAATTTGTATATTTTTCTTTTTATATAAATTTATTTGCGGGGGTTACTCACAATGATTTAGCCAATGAAAATAATGCTATGAATGTATTCCGGTTGTCCCGAAAATTAATGTCGACATTTTTTAAAATTTTTGACAGATGCAATGCTTTATATTTTAAGTACCTACGTAGTAAGTAGTATAATATTACAAAACAACTTCTTTAATATTATTATGGGTTTTAGACTTTTACGGGCGGTGCTATTATTTGATATATACAGTGATTCTCCGGATTGATATGCCGTGATTTTCGTAATTGGTCGCTGCCAGTAACAGAATTAATGTGTGCATCTCTAACCTCAGCTAGTATTCTTTGACCTTGATCTTGTTGAGAGCCTAGCCCGAGAATAACCAGGGCAGGTCAAAGATTCCCAGCTAAGGCTAGAGATGTACACTTTAATTCTATTAGCGACTAGTTACCGAAGTCACGGCATATCAAACCGGAAAGTCACTATATATTTAGATTGCATTTAAGTAGATCAAAACTAAAAATATTGTATTTCTTATTTTTTACGCTTTAAGATAAATGCATAGGTAGGTATGTTGAGAGTGCTTTCAAGCATTTCTTTCATTTCTGTTTGAACTGAAAAAAAAAGAAAATGTACCTTAAATATTTCATGTCCAGCTTCTTTTTTAATTTAGAAGGTAGAAAGAAAGAAAAGGCGAGAAAGAAATAGTTTAAGTCATGTGTGAATCAATCATATTGTAAGTCTGGTAATTACTTTAATTATTCCCCTATAAAAAAATTAAATTGTCAGAAAATCTACACTGATATAACTTCAAGCTGTTGCTCGCCATTTACAAGGTTAGAAACAGGTAATAAGTAATTTTAGAAAAAATAATCCTTTGAAATATTTGACTAGTATTATCTTCCAGAAATAGTACAAATGCAGTGCAACAATATCAATATCGTGTAAATATTTTACATGATCAAACATTGTCATTATTAACAACATATGGAAATTATGGAAAATAAACGCTACATAGAGCAAGAGTAGAAGCCTGATAACAAAATGTTATCTTAGTCAAGAGTTGATTGATATTTGAAATTAACTTCCATTAAAAAATTGAAATATTTGCATACAGTCTAGAGATCCGGAGTTTTTGAGGGCGAGAAATTCAAATGTGTTTCTAATTTTGACAACACTAGTAGAGGGCGCCACTTAAGGCACATTATGCTTCTTTTAAATGACAGAACTTTTTTGCGACTTAGTGTATCCACCTGACTGTTGAAACAATCGATTCTCCTACCTTTTTTTATCTGAAAAAGGTATACCTTGTTGAAGACGTAAGTAGTAACCGTTTTTGAAATAATCCTATTTGAAATATTCAGTGCACCGAGTTTAGGTTTCTTTTCCGCTCAAAATACGGCAAAATGTTACTTGAAAAAGTTACCCAGAATGGTAAATTATGAAGACGTGCAAAATTACAAGAAGATCGGCAAGGTTTGATAAAACCGAATTTTCAACAATGGTTTCATGGAAGAACAAAGATTTGATTTCTGGACACCCTGTATTATTTATTGGTAAATTAGACTACTTTAAGATTGTGGAGTGAAGTAACGTGATATAAAGAAAGCGGTACTAAATAAGTTTTTCTACTACTATTATAAGGAATCGTGTATATTAGTAGCAACATAACGTAGTACATTATCAATGATGTTTCATTTCTGAAGCAAACAGTGCGGGAACGTTTATTCTTGCACCGACACAATATTACCACTTATTAGTCTGATGTGGTCAGTGATTTTTGTAACAATAATTTTGTTAATATAAGAGCAGGAAGCAAATATTATAAAAATAATCGAAACTTAAAATTAACTTGACATATGTCAAACTGACAATATAAGACCTAATAAAACTACAGTGACAGTCATGACTTACTTTCGTATTTTGTTGAGCTACGTATTAGCGTTTAGGTACTAAATAACATTTTTTAAACTATTTATATATAAACTTAAGGGCGCAAGTTTTATATGCAAATTTACAACAAATTCATAGCTGTTTGTTGAGACAGTCTCAAACAAGTCTTAGTATTTAGAAATAATATCTGACTGGGTCAATTATACAAGTTTTCTCTAGGTTCTATAACAGTTTTCAATTTGACAAGTCGAATAAGAAAAAAACATCACTTTCATCTGTTATGTTTTATCATAAAATCTCCTGAATTTTACGTCAATTGCACAATGGAAATTGTGTACATTATAAACATTATCACATCCCGCAAAATTAAACTAGTAACACTTGAATTGATGTAAATTATTAAGTATTTTTCACGGTGTATAGAACACAGTGATAAGGTACAATTTACGGTTTTCCATGCTCTCTAGCGCATTTGTTTCTCTATATATCTTCAGATATGATTCTTTGCCCTTGAATCTCTAGCTTTAATAGTCGTAGAAAAAGTATAAACCATACGAGTATCATTCTGTGTTCTTTACGCCCTATACTACTTCTATGAAAACAGGATACCCAAAGCCTCTCATCAATATTACAAGATAAAGTTTTTTTTTACGAAAAGATGATAATGATCGATAACTTTAATAATCAATGAACTATTTCAGATGAAGTTGTCTATGCTTGAGTACGTACGTCAATTCTTACAGTCCGACCAGCAAAAATGGTATTAATTTTCGTTTTCCTTTTAATCTGAACTCGACGTTGCCTAGACAGCGTCTAACCATCAAACAGATCCCCAATTTTTCATAATTAGCCGCAACCTTGAGGTAATCCCAAACGTACACACCGACTCCAAGTCGCAGCTTAGCAGAGCCTAAAATAACGTTGTATATTTTCTCTCGGGAATATTTTCGCACTTTATTAAAAATTCGTTGAATCATGTTCGGAGCGTGATTTAAAATTATATCCCATCTAACCAAATATCAAGTAGGAACGGTTTGCGTCAGTTGGAATTGAAATAGCTATCTTTCTAAATCATCGTGAATGAGATGTTCCCATAGTGAGTGGCGTGTGGGTAAACTAAACGTTTTTAGATTGGCAGTCGCACTCGGTAGCATTTGTTTACAGCAAAAAAATGCCATTGAATATCCCGAACTGGTCAGCATGACTACTGATTATCAAATTATGATCTAGGAGATTTTCCATGAACAGTGGTTATTCCTACAATGTAATTATTTTTAACTTTAGAAAAGAAAATGTTTAGCAACTGTAAAATTAGGTACTTAGAAATCTAACGTCATCCCATAAAATAAAATTAACAAAGTATGTAGGTATGATCTACTAAAATAGTAGATATAGATATATAGTATAACCACACTGACTTTTAAAGTATAAAACTTCTGCTTGCATTTTGATTGTATAAGAACTATTATTTATTATCAAGAGGAAACTGGAAAAGCAAAGAGTGGAATTATTGATTGACACTATTGATAGTACCATTTTACATAAAACTGAGTTAGTTTGGGTTAAGTTTTTCTACAGGGTGTTTTCTAAGTAAGGACAGAAAATTGAGTCTATGGTCAAAATTAAGTTAAGTTTGTTATATGTATACTTAGTTAACTACCAGTAAGTACAAACCACATGCTCAGGGAGGTATAACATTATTTCGGAATTCTAGATCGATGTTGAAAATATGGGACAAAACCCTACTGATTCCGAGAGTGTCCCTTCAGATATCGAAGACATTGAGCAAAGCGTAGTCGATTCTCTACCCGCAAAATCATGACAACCATACGAGCAAAGTTATGCAAAACTTGAGGATGGGTGTAAAGGGAAAGGAACAAGAATATCAGCAATGAAAAGGTTCTTCTGGAATATTTCAAATATCTTTCAAAACACAGCAAACATTCGTCGCTTAGGGTATATTATTCTATGCTACATTCAGTTCTAATTACTCAATCAAGAAGTATATTATTAAGTACTTGTATTTAATTGCGTTTCAAAAAAGAAAATCAGAAGGATTTCAGTCAAAAAGATCGAGGATTTTAACAAAAGAAAGCATAACCTAATTTTTGCTGACGATAGAACTAATTTTATGCTTACAACATGTTAAAGATGAAGGAGAATAATATTAATAATAATAATGCATTAATATTATTATTCCATTTATGAAAACAAAGATTTGACGAGATTATTTTTATCATACATGGAAACATCTAAGGAATAAATATGGTGGAAATGGTTCGAAGATATACAGGGTTAACAATGACTAAGTACAAAAATTTTAACCACGTGCTCAGGGAGCCCTAAAAGACAATAAAAAAGTTATTCCAGAATTTTAGCTCGATATTTAAAAAATGGGGCAAAACCCTTTTTTCCTACGGAAAGTCGGTGCCTATGATGAGTATCAACTGAGATGGCTTATGGCTTAGATCCATAGTTGATGTGCATAGTTGACATTACATCTGTCAACAACTACCATGCGGTCGTTTGCAGTGTTTCTAAATGAAGAAACGACAAAAATTAATATTCTTATTAGTAATAATACCTGATAGGTAGGTAGCAGTTAATCCAGTTAGCTCCAGTATTTGACATTCGTTTTTCAATATTTGATTACAAACTGGTAAAACTACATTTTCACTCACTACCGATAAACACACTTTCCGTACGTACAATGCCTATGTATTATAACAAAATCGAAGAAAAGGATGAGTAGGTAGGTTCTAATAGATAACAGAAAACGTTTAACACCCGCGGCAGTCTTATCCCATAACCTAGAAAAACAAACCGGCGAACTATATTATGGGAAAGTATCTGTACCTGACACATATTCCTTTATTTATTCATTATAAAACGTTTAAAATTAAAATAAGGCACTAAAAACTGAAGAAGAACACAAAACTATAACGTAAACACAGGAATTCAATTATAATATAACAGCGAACCGACTCGACTGGACCGACTGCCGACTGTTGCATGGCGGTTGCTTGCTGGTTGCATACTCTGATTCTCGCATTGGCGGCGTTAAATAAGGATTTGATAAGTTTGGAAAGTTTTTGAAAGAAAATTCTGTTAATTCTTATTTTTTCTATCCCCTCTTAAAATATTTGTACTTAGTCATAGTTAACCCTGTATAGCAATTTGGCTAAGCAACACAGATCATACTCGATTTTTTGGTGGGTAGAGAAATAGAAAATGCATCAAGCAGCCAGTTGGGAAAATGCCATGCAGCACTGTTCCTGGTACTTCCAAATCCAACAATGTTTTCGTAGATTATCTGCGTCATGGACTGCAGATCCAGGAGTCGATTTATTAACAGTTAAGTGTATGGTGGTTGGCGCTCTAACACAGTGGCTGAAAGCTATATAAAAGAAAATAAGAAGAAAGTGGCCTCTAACATTTTGAATAGGTAACGTTTCAGGCATTGATGGCCCTTCAACAAGTTCAAGCACTCGGGAAATAAACTTAATTACTAAAAATACAGCCCACTTATCATGTCACTGTGGTGACTAACTTTGTTTTTGTTTATTTTTTACTACAAAATGTGCTTGTTATTATGAATATAATGGCACTGATTGTTATGCTAATGGCCGTAATGGCATCCAAATGAGGATGCTAAGTATGTCATAATGCCACCGTCGTAGATTAAGAAATAAACAAAATAGATAATAAAATGGCATACGTTACCGAATATTTAGTTAGGTATTATACAGGGTAATACAACATAATACATTTACAATCGATCAGTTGACTAGACATAAAGCAGTACTTCGTAAGCACATTTTGAATAATGACATACAATAGAGAGGGGAAGGATGAATTGTTGACGTACGTGGTTACTTATCTTGTCACATAATGGAAATGTCCAATTGAATAACAAGGAAATATATTTTCCCTCAAATTTAAAAAAATATTTTTTCTAAAGATATTATGGATCTACACGTTCTTTAAAAGGTATATACACGGTGTTCAGTAAAGAATGGGCCGTACTTTAAGGCTAGCTTCCTTGGACAAAAATATTGTGATTTAAATCAAATTATCTTTATACAATTTTGCTTCTTTAAGAAGTTCTGAGGAAGTATTTTTTTATTTCGTTTTGTTTAAGATAATTTTCATTTTCTTATGAGTTGGTTAATTGCACTCAAATTTTGAAAAATAAAGTTTAATTTTCCAAAGATCTCCATGCTTCAAAAAATCTGATTCTGATAGAAATAATATAGTGGCACAGACCCTCAGGACGTCCTGTACATTTAACACAAAAATCAATAATCGTGATTATCTCACAAGAAAACTTTGTTTCCAAAATTTAAGTACTAATATCCAACAAATAATGAAATTATTGTAAAAAAATAAAAAGTAAAAAGTACTTTCTCAAACCTCTAAGAATTACTACTAATACTGCTACTTACTACTAGTACAAACGTTGATTTAATTCATATTTTTGTTCAAGGAAATATTGATCATTCTTTACTGAGCGCCATGTATATTCTCCTTCAACTTCTGAAAATATTTTCCCAGAAACTATTAGGCCTCTACATGTTTTTTAAAAGATATATAAATTATATACAATGTTCTATGTAGAGAATGTTGCGTTAAATATGTTTTTCTCAAAAACTAGTTTCGGCTTCACAAAAATAACTTCAGATTCGTGTTCAGTGAGAACCTTTAAATAGAAGAGTTGATATGTCAAGTATATTTGAACATCTAAAAGGCTGTGAAAAATATGGCGGTGTGATACAAAAGGCGGTATTTCAAAGCCAAAAATTTAGGATATGACTAAACGCCAATAACCTACAAATCTATCCCATTTGATTTTTTCCGTTGCCTGTATTATGTGTTGTTATCGGTTGTTCCAATTCTTTCATTTTAAATCCAGTTATGAAAATTATAAGAACTATGCACTTCCACAACAGCAGACCAAATGCACTTTCCTTATTAAATGAATAATTTTAAAAATTGCAGTCGCCGCACAGGCCAAAAACTTTCCTTTCTATTATCATCCCAAATGCGTCATACCGCATGAATTATAATTGTAAGTTTCAACAATAGATTATTCAATGCCAGGTATATCGAGATAAAACGCGATAATTTTATTTAAATTCCACAAAGTGAGGCACAGTAACTGAATTATTACTCTCCGATTTACGTCAAACTTAGATGAATGACGAACAAGTGAGGAAAGATAACGTTTCGGATGAGTACCGATTAAGAATTATCTTTTGTTTGTGATTCGGTCTATGCATCGTTAATATTTGGGTCACTGGGTGGATGAAATGAAAGTTTCGCTCGTAAATGTAAGGGTTCGGTCACGTGGTAAAATGAACAGGCACCGAGCGTGCGAAAACCTTTTGTTTGTTTAATGTAACTAAAACCAATCTATAGGGGAAAATCCACCAAAGCGATATTAGTCAGCGACAATGTCATCGACATAGGATAGGAACGTCTAAGAGTACGTATTAGGCTGGAGTGAAAATTTGAATTTTGGATATCAAAAAGAATAGTCGTGAAAAATTGTACTACAACCATATAAACAATTTTTGTAACAATGATTTTTTTCTAAACTTTACTCGAAGTGGCCCAAACCTTCCAAAAACTTTTTTTTAAAATATATATATTTAATTGTTCCTATAATATAAGTATAATATTGCCATATGGTTGGAACGTGGTATATACAATACACCATGGTTAAATGTGTCTCTATTACCTATGCAATGGTTTGTTTGCTAATTACATTAAGTTATCACTATTTGAGGAAGACGATTATTAATTATACCAAAAATGTTTCAACAATACAGGGCTTCTCTACATCATTTTTATTTTAGAAATACATCATCCAACAGTACAGTACCAATTAGAAGATGGGAAACACAAAAGAAAAAATGGAAGCAATAAACACAATACAGTAATTATTAAAAATAAAACTTTACGACCTAAATTAAAGGTAATAACATAATATGTCTCTAGGCTACATTCAGACGTTTAATTTAATTTACACTTGTACACAATAAATCAAACTTATCCTGCAAGCGATTATAAGTGTTGCAAAAAAATGTAATGGAGAAAATATTAAAACGTTGATAAGACATGTGAAACAATTTTTAAAATAGACACCTTTTGCAGTATTTGAATGGCCAAATGATGGTCTCGCTGCTTTTCCAGTTCAATAGGGAAGCAGTAGTTGTAACCTTGTATCTATTTGGTGGTAGAATTTAAAAATATCCCTACCACTTTATCTTCTGAAGTAAACGAGAAAGACCTGGGTATAGAAAAAAAAATACCTTCTGGATATTATGAAAGCCATTACTACAGATTTTTTTTACTGTTTAAGAAAGGTATTTTAAGCTAATATATATCAAATCTCCTACAATTCCTAGCAATGAAGTCATATGTATGTTCTCTGATACCAACCATCTAGGTATGCTAATAAACAATTCCACAGACAAAGCTCTATTCAATAATTATCTAAAGAAATTAATCTATTGTAATTCAACGCTGGTTGGGGCCTAGCCCACAGAGTAGTTAGTTTCACACAATATTGTTAATACCTGAAAATATATGAAAAAAACTATTACTACAGTTTTAGCTAATAAGAAATGGAATCAACATTTTCATTCAAGACAGTTTACAATGCCATCTAAAGTCTTTCCTTTATATATCACAATTACCACTCCGAGTGTATATTTGAAACGTTGGCAACGTTTATCATGGCAGTTTATAGAGCTACATCGTTCATATTGAATATAAACAAATCATTTCTGTATCAAAGAAATATTTTTGGAAAATCGAAGGAAGGAAGGAAGGAAATAAAATCAAACTCGTTTAAAAAAAATGGCTACTTTCCACATCTAGAGGACCTCCTCTTGTGTATACTTGAAGATAATAGTCGTCGTATTTTAAAAGTAATATATCAGCCACAGCCCGTTAATTTGAAAGTTTCGGATTATACATATAGATCTAATAAATTGACAAAATTTTCAAGTAGGTAACTGAGCCGCAACTAACCACAAATTCTTTTTTGTAACGGTTAATATCTTTATTTATAACAGTAGTTGCTTCAAAGTCCAAAATCGAACAATCACATTCATATACATTTTTTACTAATCATAAAGTAAAAATATCTAGTAAACAGCTAAAATATTTGTCAGTAGGAGTATAAGAATATACAGATTTCGAATATATTAGTTATCATCAGTATTACATTCTCACAATACTATCTGGTCTTGCTTGTAGTAGGTAAATTATATTTCAATAATAATGACACTCCCTCAAATCAGTTTTTGTGCTACCGGAGTCCTGAATAGAAATTTATTAGATCCCTGTTAATGGATGGAAACAACTAAGCCAATGATAATTTAAACGCTGACGAATACGTCAGCAATTCAAAATAAACCGCCAAATTCCTGTTAAAAAGTGCTATTATTATTGCAATAGACTGTACCTACATAACTATCAAACACTCACATTTAAAACATTGCTTTGAAGAAATAGGTACCTGGGAAATGCCAATAGTTCTGTTTTAATCTTAAAGCGGCAATTAAATAATCTAATCTCTATTATAAAACAATAAGATTAACAAATAGCTTTAAAACAATATAAATCTCTGTTTTCATAACTTGACAGATATATCACACACTATTAAGCTTAATTCATTTTCATTCAGTCACATATATACAGAGTGATTCAAGTTTAAATAGTCGGACATTAGGAATAGATTCCTTAGAAAATTTCAAGCAAAGAATGCAAATACAAACTTATCTCAGGTATCAACAGAACCCAGAGGTATTTAAGTTCAGGGAAAGAATAAAATTTATCCGGTTACTCGAAAATAACAAGAGCTACTTTCCTAAAATTTTGTAAACACTTATTACATAGGGTGGATCATCTCAAGAACTAAAAACCGGAACCAAATTATAATCAGTGGGGTAGATATCTTCATATTCACAAAAATATTTGATACACCGCTGACGAGGATAAGAAAACATGCGATTTTTGGAATGTTTAATTGTTTACACATAAAATATAAATAGACGTGCTGTTTTCCCGTACAAATGCTTTTATGCAACTGTACATTAAATGATAAAATTAAACAAATACGTAAAATATCCAGACATGCTGGCTTTAAAACAATGCTGCCTAATGCCAAAGTAGAAAACTTTGAAAAATATCATTGCTAAATGCTACAAGTACTGTTTTCGGTAGCTGGTTGGAATTTTTTTCCTTGAACAAGCTGTATCTCTGTTGGAGAACGAGGTAAAAGATATGATGTATTCATGGACGCCAGGAGGGTCTATAACACGGTGGTGTTATTAGTATTTTTTTGTACAATGTTTTTTGTGCAAGTTGCGACTTGCGACAACTTTTTCTGAGTTGGATTTTTCCCATTCTCTCGTGACACATACCTACATACTTGATAAGTAAGTAATATTATAGAAATCTCCTTGTCGACTTTACCACAGTGTTTTGCACGATGCGTTAATAACACATTAACTAAGAGTATCTCTTTGTATCAAATGAAATTTTACCATAAAACTTTAAATGGGAAAAACCCAATTTATACAAAGTTATAGAATAAAATGTCAACGGAAATGCTAGCAACTAGCACCCTCTACTTTGTACAAAGAAAAACTAATAACATCAGTGTGTTCGAAATCACCAAAACCGCACCTTTATCATTATGTGACGAAATATGTTTTTCTTTTAAAAACGGCATCAAAAATTTGGTAAGCCCACTTATTTTTCAATGTTCCCCAGCAATATTGTCATATCATTTTGAAACACCATGTATAAGAATGCACTGTCATAAATTACATCTTATTAGTTATGAGTAATGTGTACATGCAGATGCACCTTCCTGAAAGTAGTTTGCCGCAGCCCATGTCTGTATTTACAGTTTTTGCTTGAAATTTCGGAAGGAATCTATTCCTGTTTCACTATTCAAACCTTACTTACCCTATAGAACATTTTATCATATTTCAGTATTTTTCCGGCTCCACAATCTGATATTTTTATTCTAAGGAAATTTAGAAAAGTAAATCTGTATTTATCTATTTTTGTTCAGCTTAACACTGAACATAATAATTAGCAGATTTACACGAAGGACGAAACTGGACAAGGAAATCTATAATTAAGATGTTTTCTCCGGAAATACTCAATAAATGCCTCTAGAAAATATTTAAAGGATATCCGAAAATATTTATATAAATATTCCAGTTGGTATACTTTTAAGTGGAACCTACAGTTCTTTTTATTGGCAATGTGTCGAACATAGATCAATTTTGTAATACAACCACCATTTATTTCTATTTTAAGTGATATTTAACGAGAACAATGTAATGAGTACATTAGTATTATTTTTATTTTTATTTCAAATCGATAACTATTATAATTAATTTTCTTCAAAAATGCCTGTCATTTAGAATTACCTACTTTATCAACATATACAGTATTACATAAAAAACATAATTACTAAACAAACTTAAGATTATATGGTTCTAAATTTAGTATAGTGTGGACAGTGTTTCACTATTTCACACCCCTGAAAAATTGTAGTGGATACTGCTATTTTGATTATTATATTTTCAGTAACTAAAGAGCCTTCAGATGAAGCTGTATAATAAACCAAGACGGTTAGTCCGATAGATTGTTTTTTATAAATAATCTGGCTATTCTGCCTGGTTCAATGTGCTTTGGGGGTCTATTCTCAAATGTCCGCAGAGCAATATACAGGGCGTCCGGGAAAATGTGGGAAATCTCTCGGGTGCAGATAGAACATGAAAAATACGATGACAGGGTCCTCTCTATGGAAGTATGTGTCCCTGAAGGACGCCGCTGGAAATCGTTTTTTCTTGAATAACTTTTAAAGTACTTAATATAATTTAATACAAATTTAATGTGATGGACACTAGTAAGGACCTCTTAAAATAGTGTCCTTCAAACATATTTAGCTTTTTTAGTTTACCAGGGGCGGACTAAGCTTTACAACTTAATGCCTAAATTTGTAACACCCTTTATGATAAACACTTTAAAATAATAAATATGGGTACTATACTAAAAAAAGGTACTCTTGTTTATTGTCGATAAAATTAACCGTTTCGGGTCTACGAGAACAAGTTCGATCTATGTTTGCATGTTGAAACCTCTTTGAAGTTTTTCAATAATTTCGTTAAGGTGCCTCCTGGGATACCATCTTTAAACTAAAAATGTAGTTTCATAACAAAACTTTAAAGTTTAAAGCCACTTTAAAGTTAAAGCGCCGTTTTCGAGACTTTAACTTCAGTAATGTGACTTTAAGTACAACCTAACCTAATATTTTGGTAACCGTTTGTGTAGTTACTTGATAGAAAAAAGTAAAAAGAATATATTTCTCATCATCAAGCTCTAGTTCTTCAGAAGATGAAATTTTGATGATGAAAATGTAGAACCTGAAGAAAGAAATGTAGAAAATAATGATGGAAGGCAAGTGAGAGACTTATTAATACATGAACATTTTGCAAAACTATAAACTTACTGGTACCTACTCATTATGTTCTCATTGTATGAATTAATTTATTTTTCAAACATGCGTTAGGTACTGAAATTCATGTAGGTATAACAAATTTTATTCTCAAATGTATTATAAAAGAAAGATTTTACTACAAAGCATCATAAATTATTGTTTACATAAATACTGATGTGCTTAATAAATCTATATTATTTTTAATTAGAATTTTACTACTTATTTTTTTATATACCCAAGTATATTTTTAACATTGTTGTATTTGTGTTCTGCTGTAGATATAATACAAACATGTAAGAACAATTTGAAACACCGTGAGACTTATTCTTATTAGATATTTATTATATTGCATTAGGTACATAAACTACATTTGTTTTCTCATTAGTTCTGCCACCTTTAATTTTATGTCTAAATCTCATATTAACAAGAAAAATAAATTGACAAGATACCAAAGACAAACGCTAATGAAAAACATATAAATGTTCATAACATCGAAATTGGCTCGCCTTTTTCGGGTTGCATAGTGCATGGACCATAGATATAATGGCATGGACTATGAAAGGAATAAGCAAAATCAACTTCCCCAGTTCTACCACAACATAATAAATATGACGTTTTGGTCTTTAGTTAAAGTAACTAATAGAAACGTTTATGAAACCCAAACAGATTTAAAGGTAACTTTATTTTAAAGTGTCCTTTAGTTAAACTGACTTTAACGGTCTTATTATGAAACCGGCCGTTATTCTTTACTATATAGTTTTAAAGTCTTTATCATACAATGTGTAAAAAATTTAAGCATTAAGTTTTAAAGCTTCGCCCGCCACTGGTAAACTAAAAAAGCTAAAGATGTTTCAAGGACATCATATTAAATTTTTATTACATTATATTGAATACTTTAAAAGTCAAGAAAAACCGATTTCCAGCGCCGTCCTTCAGGGACACATCTCCTGTAGGACAAAATTGTATAGGAATTTGTCATCTTATTTTTTCATGTTCTACCTGCACCCGAGAGATTTCCCACATTTTCCTGGACACCCTGTATATACGACTGACAGCGCCCGTCGCCCCTCAGATAGCTTATCTCAGGAATGCTTCCATTTGCTTGAACCATTCTCGAGAGCGTTCGGCAGAACTTTTACTCTCAAGTGGACGCACACCTTTAGCATATCTTCCATTCTTCCTCTTTTGCTCTTATCATGTCAAACACTCTGTATATTACATATCAGTCATCGAACTTCTAATGACGTTTAAAGATCTGGATGGCACAGTACGTGGTGCAAATAAGTAAATAGAATGCCGTATTGCATTAGATGTTTGTATTACTCAATATGAATTATTGGAAAGTTGATACTGCTGATCTGTTTTTATATCAATTGCATTAGCGATCACAATCATGCATTTCCGAGCACCAGATGGATACGTGACTGCAAATAAAACAGCTGTCGATCAAAATATAGAACATTGCTGAATGTATGCCGTATTCACTTTGTAAATATTGGGTCCTATATTTTGAAACATAGGAGCTTATTTTAGGTTATTGTTTTCGCCATTAAAGCAAATTGTAGGTAATAGAATTATCACTCCTATTAAAATATTCTTTCATTTTTTCAAAAATTAATTATACGTCTATTCTGGAACTAAATAATTAAAAATATTTGATAGTTTATTAGTTAAACTGTTATACGTAGATGGTATTAATGTTGATTTTATCCTGTTAATAGACGTGAAATGTAAGATAAATATTTTATCATTTTATTAGGGAAGGATTATGGATTAAGGTTTATTATTGTCTATTTTAAGATTCAGTATTTTTATACTCACTTAAAACTTCATTTATAAATCCCTGAAAATGTTAATTATTTAAAGAAAATGTTACAATTTCAATGAGAGCTACATGAGGTACTAATGGTTTACAATTCGCAGTTTTCTTTTCTTAACTAACACTACAGTTATAACTATGATCTTATTTTCATTAATTTATTCGGAACTTTTAATTGTTAATATGTGTGCAATATTTATATCAGGTAACTAAAATTTATTAATTGAACTGCAATCAGATATGTCAATCATTTAAATTGAATCTCAGGTAATGTTAATTTACGCAGTAATATACATTATTTGTTCAAGAAAATAAACTATTTTATTTTTTTAGAGCTTCAGTCAGAAGGTGAAGAAAGAGGTATAGCGCTATATTATACTGGGTGTAACACAACACCATTACATTAATGCAGTCCTGATTCAAATTTAAGAGTATTTCCGTATGGGTGGTACCGGTGAATCCACAGCTAGAAAAACAAGTTTTGCATAAAAATGACTGACTGACTGAATATTGATCCCTTAGGAGACACAGGCCTTCAAAGTTTCCAAACATAAAAAAATATGGACTAGCGACTGTCATTTGAACACCAAAAAAGTATAGTAGTTGAATTTTACAGAAATTTTCTACTAATGAATATGCAACTTCTAACAATGTTTCGAAAATTTGTATCAGGGGGCTGAAATAAGCATCTTGTAAGTTATTTTGCTACAATTTATTTGACAAAAATTGAATATTCAAAAATACGTAACAGATGATCTGGTTTATTTAAAAAAATGTATCTGTTACTTATTCGGGCAAGTGAGAAATTTCAGAATAAAATTTAAACCTTTCACCCTGTATTTTTTAAACCAGCGACATTCGTATAAAGCATGATGAGCTCAAACATAATATTTTGATATCTAATATCTCTCACCATGTATATTAAAATAGTTGTGCATCATACCTTCGTCGTATGGTGACTAATGGGTTTGGTTTATTTGTATCTAGTGTTTGCTTGATGTTTGTAAGTGTTCATAAATAAAAATGCTACATTTTAGTAGCTATAAGCTGCATGATATGATAATTTAGAGTTAACGTTTTGCGAAGAAAGGGCAGTGATTTTAAACTCTTACTTAAATTATTACAAACTTTATAGTCGTGATAAAAAGCTATAAGAAAACTATTCACTATTCAAGTATGTTTAGTGGTACTTGTGATTATTATATAGAAATACCTGAGATGGTAAGTGTGCGACGTTGTCACATCACTCATATTCCGGGCATCCTATATTTGCGACCAAAAATTGTTTACCCAATTTGAATTATTTGACTTTAGTTTTAATTTATAATTCAAAAGAGGGAAAACGTTTGTTAACATACGGATATATTTATATTAACACTTTTTCTTTCAATTTATTATTTTAACATTTAATATTTTAATCAGGTGCCATGCACCCGCAGAGAGACAGCTAGGATAGGTATCTATTAAAAGAACATTGTCCTGTGCAGCAAGGTTGATGAACGGCATGGGAAATTGCCGTGCCTAACGTGATTATATTTATAAATGATTGAACTGCCCTAGGCCAAGATTCAATCGCCATGGCCACTCGTTTATTCAAATCCGCAAGGGAAGACCGTCCTTCATCCTGGAAATTTACAGCGCTCATAGATTCGCTCATCAGTTTTTATTAAATCGATTTTACCGAACATCAAATTGTGTACATGGGATAACAGGATATTTTCTATCGTTCTTCCTAATCTGATCTTTTACTGTATCTGAAATGACGTGCCTTTACATTGTCTTAAAAAGGGTGTAATTTTAAGCGGAATGTTGCTTAAATAAATTTTAAATCGCTTAATAAATTTACCACTAGGTGCACTACCAAGAATATATTTTTTTCAAATCTCTACAACGACTGACCCAATCCATATAAAATTAGAAGTCTTTAATTGTAATAATTTCATGAAGGAATGCTTTTTTTCCTCAATCACAGTGATGGGAAAGCAATAGGAAATAATGATATTTATATTAGTTCGCAAGCTTCGAATACTTTAAATTCCACCACCAAGGATTCCACCATTAATATTATTTTTATTTCGTAATTTAAATAGTATAACGTATAAATAAAATTTATTTTTATTTTACATCTACATAACTGCATGTACTATACTTACGTTCATGAGATTATCGCAATTGATAATCTAAGTAGGTACTTGTGCTAATTTAATTTGGAATTGATAATAAGATTTGATTGATAATAAGCTTTTGCACAAATACTTATTATTTACTGTATTAGAAAGGTATTTTAAGCTAATATAAATCAAATCTCCTACAATTCCTATCAATGAAGTCATATGTATGTTCTCTGATACCAAACATTAGGTATGCTAATGAACAATTCCACAGACAAAGCCCTATTCAATAATTATCTAAAGAAAATAATCTATATAAATTTACTAACCTGCTTTAATGAAAACACTCTATAAATATCTAACTTCATAAGTTTTTATACGTAAAAGATAGTTAGTTGGTGAACATGATTTTATATGATGGTCCACTGTAATAAATTTATTAGTATTTACACAATTTGTCTCCAATACCTTAGATTAAACTGGTCCACTAGACGGTATTTATCTTTTATTAAGATATTGCAAAGAAATTTGACCATTTATTCTTATTTATTTGAGCAAACTTAATTTTAACAACATTACCTTATCTCTGTTTAAATAATATCTGCTTTTATGTAAGAGTTCAGTTTCCCTAATACCTAATATTTTCATATTATTATCATTTAATTAGTTTGCTGTATCAGGAGTCCCTCAGAGATCGAATCTTGGGCCTTTAATATTTGTTCCTTTATCAATGATAATGGTAAGTAAACTGTTTTACTATAATAAGCGATTATTTGCTGATGATATATAAATATTTATTGAAATGTATCCCATAAATTATTGTTTAATGTTACGTGATTAATTAAGTCATTTGCGATTGGATGTTTTAAAAACAAATTTTAATATACCAAATAAAAAATTGTTTGCCATACTCGTACCAGGAAAATATGGCTCTTCCTGTCTCTTTTTGTTAGACTCTTAACGATATAACTGTTTCTGGTAATCATGTCGGTACTATACTTTCAGACTACAAATCAGCAAACGTATTAGTAATAAAAATAGTTTTTTACCAAATTAGATATTATAAACTTAGTGTCAAAAATTTTACTTTTCTTATAAGCATTTTTCATTGCACGCTAATTAATTATTACAATGTTTAACCAAAAATGACTTTCCATTTTCCTGACCTACTTATCTACTATACCTATCCTCATGTTGTCGATTCAGTTAAATGTTCTTTGTACAAAGTTTATCATTAATAATGGGACACAGCAATATGGAATTTCTGAAGTCAAAATAGGATGTCTTGCAATCTATGAGGTATTGAAATTTAAAAAATGTTTACATTGAAATACTGTAGTAATTGTGGCTTTTTGTTGGTGAAAAAACTTGCTGGTCTTTAATTTGAAGAAGAATTAATGAAAACTAACTGCATATTAAACAACAACATTTAATTAATTAAATAAGACTTGGAAGTGTTATTAAAAACATTGAAACCGAAACTTTCAACTGGATCACTGTAAAGAACAACTTCGAAATAGACGGTACCTATTTCAAAGTTTTTCTTCAAATTTTGGCACCATGTAAACTGAAAATATCCAACATTGGATAGCTTAATAGCTTTCTTTAGATTTCAACCTTCTTCTTCTTGTCTCTCATTGTTAACGAAACACTTTTATACCATTCTGGAAAAAATTTTATACACAATTCGATAAGAATTATTATAATTTCAAATCACTGAAATAATTAATTTTGGTTCAAATTCAACGTCTCAGTAAAGAGACTAGAAATATAGGCATTGACAACCGTAGTAAAATAATGCGCATGCTCAAGTAGACAAACAGATCGGCATTTAACATAATGTGAGTCAGCCCTTACAACATCCGTTGCAAAACCCGTTTTTGTTATATTTGGTGGTTCAATATATTTTTTAAATTGTCCAATAGCTTAGGCTGGTTAAAAATAACCACGCTGTTGATAATATGATTAAAATACTAAATATACCTAATATTTTTATATCGTTAAGTAACCGATTTGATTTTCATAAAAATATGATAAACTCATGTTAATTAAAAGGTGTTTTTGTTTTGTTTTCGCCATCTGGTTAATCAACTGATAGATAAAAATAACGTCAAATTTGAATGATCTACATTAATTTGTTAGAAAATATGACGTATGACATGACTTATTGAACATAGTATTAGTTCTGACTATGAAATGAATAATGTAGTTATTGGATTACTTAGAAGAACTAATAAACATTGCATTTTGTCTTCGCAAAGCAAACTTGAAAACATTATTTTGACCAATAAAAGATGTTTAATTCATATTGTCGATATTTTGGCTAATTTTAGTGAATATGTAAATAATCCAAACTACCACAGCAGTTTTCAATTAATTGTAAATATAAACGAACTTAAAATAAAACAGTGATTAATAGAATTATTTATCATTATGCCAAATATGATTGTGTACATTCATGGCATTGTGTTCATTCATCGAGATGAATGTCATACTAGTTAAATCTACTGAAGAATATGGTTGTTGTTTCAGGATTGTTGGTATTTAGATAACAATGTAGGTGTTGGTTTTTATATTCATTAATTTAACCAGAAGTTGTAGTAATATTCCCGCTTGTATATTATTATTACATTATAGTTATATCGTCTTTTGTATCAGTATTAATGACGGAAACAATTGAAGTTTCACAGAAAATCCCTAAATATGTAACGTACTGTAACACACGACAACATTGCAATCAATCAGCTGCTGCTGTTAACCTAAACGTATTATTAACCATAACATTGTGGCAAGTGCGTTTCATTTTTCTGTATCTTTCATTTTACATTTTATTTCTATTGTGAAAACAGTAAGTATGTTTAGGTGTATTTTTTTAAATTTATGTACAAACACCTGACAGAGTGACGTTGTCACATATTTAAGATATGTTTGCTGTCATAATTTTGTTACTATTGGTCGGAGAAGAAAAATATTCACAATTTAACAATCAGCAAAATAAAGGCACTCATATTCCGAACACTATGTATAATAATATTTTTATTGACTTGTTACATCGATGCTGATAATAAATAATACCTATTTTACTTATTAGTTAGTTCAATACATATTCAAAGTAAACTTTTTATTAGGTATTTTGGTATTTAATACTTCTTATCTGTCCACTTTGAAATACAAGCATTTTTTGTAAAGAATACTTGAGATACATTTTTTGAACCAATGTTTTTGTTATGCTGCCAATTTATTCTTCAGATTTGATTAAAAATATATTCATATAAAGAATGTTACTCTTACACAATATGTAATTTAAAGACAACAAGGTAACCTAATTCGAAACAAAAGAAAGTAACAACCTTGCTGGATTCCCATCCTCTCACTGACAACACTCTCTCAACCAAAAATAATGCAGAAAAAACGAGTTTGTACAAAACACTCAATCAAGGCGAGCAGGCGAACACAAAATAAAACGCAAAGGGATTGCGTCCAGGTTCGTTCATCCTTACCTTAAAGAGGATAGCCTGTTCGTAGTATCCAACACGGGACTCTCGATACTCTCCAAGGAACGCATAGTTGCAGTGGAAACAAATCAAGCGCGACTCGAACTTGCACTACGCCTGCTAGATTGGGAACGCGCTAAACACTCAGCGACTAATGTGGTCGTACTCGTGGCTTCGAAGCCGTTGACGTTGGGGTTAGGACGTAGATAGGCCCCCACTCTTGGTGGGTCGGTGAGAATGGGAGCCGGCTTTAGATGTGGTCGTAGGCAATGGCCCTTTGTCCGATAAAACGGTTATAATAAGGTATATTTGAAAATTTTTGTTTGAAATAAACGATAACACCTTAACACAACCACCTTTTGCAATCAACGATATCTACAACTTATTGTATTATTAGTTTTGAGTTGATTTGTCCATTATTTTTCTATTCTGAAATTTTTTTTTTTAAAAGTCAGAGCTATTAATTCCGTGGGTAGTTATAGAACGCTATCAGATCATTGGAGCAATCCGAATATCAACAACTGTTTTTGATTGTTTATCATCATCAGATTGATTAACCACTCAGTTTCATAAAATCAGCAATATCCATAACTTATCCAAATGAGTTAAAGAAAAACAAAAAACAGAGTTCTAAAGTGAAGTAAAATATCTAAACATAACCTTTAACTCTGGAAGTATCTTCTGTCATTTAAATGAATAATACTTGAAACTGCCCTCAATTTAGATATGAGCAAAGATCGGATTTTGAACCATGCACCGAAACATCGTGGACCAACATTGTCCAGAGAAATTGATCACCAGTCTTCAGAGAAAGAGAGGGTTATGCCTCTTGAAACGTCAATAAACCAAAACCGACGACGTGGCAACCAGCCTGGAAATTATTCAACCATGCTTGAAAGATATTTGGGTTGCTATCTGGCATTTCTATATGTACTCTAAGGGAAATACCTTTTAGTCATTGATTATTCCCAGCAAAATAACTGCCTTAAATAGTTTCCAGCAGATTATATTGTTGTCAGATGAATTTTAAAGATCAAACGGTTACCAAAATTTTGAAGTAATAAAAGTAAGATCGTTTTGAAAAAAAATGCTTTTAAGATTTTGATATGAGTTACAAAAACTGAGTATAAAAATATACATATTATTATATCAGCCAATTCTTTTGATGATTTCGCTACATGCATTTCTGTGTCTTTCTTAAGATTCGTTAATGGTATTTAGTAGGTACCAACAATTTTTATAAACATTCCATTCTGTATTTACAACAGCGAGTTGATACAACGAATTCCCACAATACCCACAAGAAATTATGATGTTAGTATTATGTCCATATTCTTTAAAATTAAAATAAATTTACAAAACATCAGTATTTTTTTGTCCACAATATTTCCATAAATGTATCTCCATCATCATTACTTTAGATCCGTGCTGCAATGCGGACACTAATAAAAATAATTAGGTTTGTTCAAGCAAGGAATCCAGACTAGCCCCAAACTGTCAAAAACGTTCGTCCAATTACTTACTGCATGATGTTCTGAAAACAAATTCATAAATTTACTGGTCGAATATTTCTGACAATTTGAAACCATTTCGGATTCCTTGCTTAAACAGGCCCATAAACTCAAATAAAACTTTATTTCTGAGTACTAACAGCCAGTTCCATAATCAAGAAGTAAAGCTTCCGTTAATATTAAAAGGGAGGATATAAGTGGTCTGCTTACTTCCTGCTCGGCCTAAGCCGCCGGCACTCACCACTCATATGCACTCACTGCAGTTATATCTCACCTGCACTCAATTTATATGTGAACATACATATGAAGGAACAGCCATTTCAATTCTCGGTCGTCTCACCTATGGCATATTGATGAGGGCTAACAAGCCCGAAACCGGTCTATGTCTGGTGGTGTGTCCGACAAGGGTTCTTGGCTGTTCACACATATACTGTACGAGTAATTCAATGCCGGTCGGGGCATTAGTCCGCGGAGTAGTTGTTTCCTGCAGTATCATTTGGAGATTTAATGGCTCGTCGCCCAGGGCGGGAGGTCTGCGTTAAGTACCTGCTGCAATGTAGGTCACTTCCTTAAAGTCGAGCCGCTTAGGCCGAGCAGGAAGTAAGCAGACCACTTACATCTCACTCAAGAATAGATCATCTAATTGCTTTACCAACGAACAGGTAATGACTTTATTTTGAAATCTGTCAAACACTATAAAATAAATTATAATTTCAGAGGTGGTTGTATAAGGTTATGTTTATTTTATTCTGAAAGTTGACAGTAAATTCATGACTTTCCCGCTTAAAATATCCCCATATTTTGGTACTTTTAATTTCTACAATTGGCTTTCGGTATTACCAACACTATAATATATTGATAAAGTGTACATTAACCAAAGTTTACTTTAAACTACTTTAAGGAACGGAACGCACTTTAAACGGTCTTTAAAGCCAGCTTTGACGTAAAGTACACTTTGTGTAAAGAGTTATTTATTTTCTTTTTATGGAACTACTCTGCTTTTATTGCACGACCTTCGAAGAAATCTGGGATTTTTATACCTATATGAAAAACAATAAACAAAATCAGATAAAGTGCTCTGACAGGACTGAACTGAACGATATTTTTATGGTTTTATTGCTCAGACCTGCTTCTAACAGTACTAATGTAGAGGGTACTCCAATTTATTAATTTAACGCTTTTTGGCAATTTCCGAAATGTAAAGTAGCAACTGTTACATCATTATGAAGAAAATAATACAATATTTGAATTGCGTTTAACTATATTCCATTTAAAAATTCTATGTTTGGGTTACACGTATCCCTTTTTTTATTTAGCTCTGTTTCCAAAAAACGAAGAGGTCTATGAAAATTCTGATTGCGGCATCTTAAGTTTCTCAAAAAAGTAGCCCATTGCTGTGAAAACCACATCCTTCTATCTCTTGTAGTTTCCGAAATATCTTGCAATTACAATGAAATTGGAACCCAATACAGATTTATAAATAGGGACGAGCATAGGTCTCAAATACTTTCTAAGCGATTTACAGGCTCTTGAAGGCCTTTGAGGAAAATTGTTATTCAATAGAAGCTTATAGAAATAAATAATGATTTATTTTCAACGGGACTGTTTATAAACTTTGATTTGGAAATTTCCGGGCCAATGTTTTTGTAACTTTTTTTTTGCTAGCTAACGTAGTAATGAAGTCCGAAAGGTTAATTATGGAACACTTCATTTGGTGACTCATACTTTCATGTACTCAAAAACAGGACGGTATCGAAGTTTAAAAAAGTTGTGATATAGAAAATCACAAAATTTTTAATTTTGAGAAAACTACCCATATAATATTGTGGTAGTTTTACCCCTACCTAGCAGTTGTGACCTATTTTCAAATAAAAATTTATAATGATTGACTACTGACCTTGCAGAGAATAAAATACTTACTGAACATTTAAAAATAAATGTATTTAGTCCTTTCATCTTTCGATATAGGATATATTCCCTCTTCATTTTTGGGCTGAATAAGGCTAATTATGACACTGCTAATTACGAGACTATGGGAGCTATTGATGTTATCGATTTTCGCCCAATTATTTAAAGCGGAAGTACCTACATGGAAAAAACAGAGATTTGGATCTTTTTGCTGTCATGGGATTTCATGTTTCTAACTGACGTAAATGGTAATTTTTAAATTTAGAGTACTTTTTTAATTTAGTCTAAATCTAAGATTAATTTCTATTTAAATGTTTGCTGTATCCAGTGTTTTCAATAAGTTAATTTATCAAAATAAATCATTTTCTATTAAGAAATTTTCTAAATTGTTTGATAAATAATATATCTAGTTCATTTGACGTTAACCACTTTTTTCTTTTTGTTTTGAGAATGATACTGAAAAATGTTAAGTGATAAATCTATTTTGATGCTAGTTATATATAGAGTGTGGCGATTAAATGTGACACATGCCTTTAACTATATTTTTACTGATTTAAAATTTAGAATGGTAACAAAAACTGTGTCTTCTCTGATACTTCTTTTTTTATTAGTGCATACACGGCTAACTGGCGTCCGTCTTTCAACGTCATAAGCGATTAATTGCTATTAACGATTGTGTTTCAAAAAATGTATCACATATTCTTATTCAGCATTTCTTAAAATGTCTTTCTACCAGGTTTTAGCAAATTCGAATCATCTTCAAACTAACACTCCATAATATCGCATATGATACAGGCCCATGACTTCTTTACCCTTGTGCTGATTAAAAAAAATATGTTTTCGAATGTAGAGTAACAAAAATTGTGTCTATGTGTGATATTGCTTCTTTATTAGTGATTGCACATCATCATAAACGACTAGTTGCTATTAGTATTTTTTTAAATTACGATTTTGAAATCATGTTTTAGAATTTCAATCTTATTTTTTTTCAGTTGTTTAAGTTATATTTTCCAAGTACCAAGTTTTAAAATTATATTTGAAACGTATAAACGAACCCACTCGATATGAAAAGATAAACTAGCTTTGTATCCCTCGCTAAAATACCTCACTAATTCTTCTATCTGTAGTACGAATACTTATTTAAATTTCAAAATTAGAAATACTCCGTAGAACGTCAAATGCAATTCACACGAAAGGATATCATTGTATACGTTACACGAAGGAAATTAGCAGCTTCTAAAATTATAATTTAAAAAACTAAACAAAATCTAAATTTAGACTTATGTTTTCCTTATAAATCGTCTCCTCCATATAGATCGTACTGAAAGCCGGCTTGCGATCTTTGTGATAGAGGTTTATAAACCTCATATTTTTAAAATCTATGATAAAGCGGTTTGGCGCGTTACCCTCCTTCATTCTATAAAATATTTGCTTCAAAATAGTTTACATATTTTTTAACATATTAAGTCAGCTTTAATTATAGAATATTGTATTTATTAAGTGACGTATTTTAAACAAAATCACTACCTATAGGTAGGTACCTATATTGATATAAAAGAAAAAGAAAGAAAACGCCCATAAGATCAAAGTACGCAAGAAAGTAGTTATTTATGATATAAGTGCTAAAAGTGAGATTTTATTTTCTGAGAACGGAAATTTGAGACGCAACGTCAAAGGGTCATCCATTCGAACACAATCAAATCATTTTTGGCACATATATCATACACTATTTTTTCTACAAAAACCATTAAATACAAATCAACGTTTTTCTTACGTTATTAAATTTATAATAGTATAATCTGTAACAAGGTTAGAAAGAAAAAATTCGATACAAGTACACTGTTAAAAAATAATTACACATTTTAACACAAAATAACACAACACTGTGTTATTCGAGGTCCACACAGGATTGTCTATATTTTTACTCATTTCTCTGTATGTAGTAGTGTGTTAAAGGTTTAACACGATCCACTGTGTTAATATAACAAATGTCATGTGTAACTTTTACACATTTCAGTGTTATTTGTATTTTTGAAGATGTAGGACTATTGTATAATAGGTACTGATATGAAAACTTACTTACTTTTTTAGTTTGTTAATAATGTTGGCTTACAAAATAATTTTAAATAAATATAATTTTTGTAATACCTTTATTTTGACGTTTTCTAGAAGATTTTCCAGTCATGGAGAATGAATCGAATATAGCCTGAAATGTTCCAGAAACCGTTAAAATAAACGTGTTGCAGAAATTAAATTTCAAAATCAAACAGGAACATTAAAAAAATGTAGGTAGGTGAGCTTCTGCATCAATAGGTATACATAGTATTTTCAGAATTATGGTGTTACGGTAATAATGAAATAAAATATATTTAACTTTTTTTATTTTATTAAAAATATATAATTCAGTTCAAATAAGCAACAACCAAGTTTTCCAACAAAATTATTAGTGGTAGTAATTAGTAGTAGCAGTAGTACACATTCTAATACGGGACTTATAAAGTAATAACGTTCTGATAAATCATAAACAACGAAACAACAAACATTTAACAAAGATATATTTAGGCAGTATAGAATAGGAGTTTACGAAAATTAACTGGTAGTGATCTGAACATATCATTTTCTTGCTGTAAAGTTACAATTTATCACAATTATCAGCAATATTTGTTATAGTTAGGTAAGTGCTTACCATTTTGTTTGATCAAATCTCAATTTAAATTTAAAGGTTCTCCATTTGAACTCAGCGAACGAGAGCTAACTAAACACAATAACGCTACACGACCAACATGGCGTAATGACGTATGTTAGACTGATATACTGCAGCTGCGCAGTTGTGCTCAACCAGTCAGGAGTAGTATAGAACATAGAGATGTGTTAAGTTTACACAATGTGGTGTATTTTTAACACCTCACTGGTAAATATTACACAAATTCAGTACATATATTTTAATGTAATACTAGTAATTTTGACACATTTTGTGTAAAATGTATAAAAAAGTCGTGTAAAAGTATTAACACGGAAAATTTACACACTCTAAATTAAAAACGGGAAAAGCTCACTTACACAGCAGCTTCTTTACAGCGTATTCAATTTCCATTGTAACCGAGTAACATACTATAATTTCTCCACGAACAAAAAGTATGAATCGAACACAATTAAATTAAATTAAGTAATTATTATTAATGTTATAAGGGAATTAACAAGCCTTTAAGCCATGAGGAAAAATGGACACAATTTTTCTGGTTGGCTGGTCAATTTTCCGAATGTAATTCAACGTTTTATCCACGGCCGAAACCGGTCAGTTAAGAGAGTGGAAGCCATGTGAGAGCAGCTGAAAAACTACACAGGTCCACAAAAAAAATAAAAGTGGTGTGTGCTGAGGGTCCCATTACATTTTTTCCATGTATTTTTTCCCGCTGAACACGAATCTGAAGTCAAAATGGGGGGTCGCGCAGCAAATTTAAGAGAAAACCCATAAAAACGATAAAAATCTCATCAAAAGTTCAAACATGTAATAAAAAACTCATGTGTGCTGGGAGTTAGACTATATTTTTCTATTGTATTTCTTCCCGCTGAACACGAATCTGAATTTAAAATTGAGGGTTACACAGCATATATTTGAGAAAACCTAAAAAATGGATAAAAATCACTTTCTCGTAATATATTTTATATGATACTCTCTAAAACTGAAACAATGAGAAATGCTGTAAATTAGTGAATATTTACTATTTTACAGCTATTTTGCTATACTTATAGCTGTAAAATAGTAAATATTCAATAATTCACAGCATTTCTCATTGTTTCAGTTTTAGAGGATATCTAATAGAATAAATTACGAGAAAGTGATTTTTATCGTTTTTAAAGGTTTTCTCCAATATTTGCTGTGTAACCCCAATTTTAACTTCAGATTTGTGTTCAGCGGGAAAAAATACAAAAGAAAAATATAGTCTAACTCCCAGCACACATGACTGTTTTTTTTGTGGGCCTGTGTAAACTTCTGATGCGGTTTTTTATCGTTTTTATGGGTTTTCTCTAAAATTTGCTGTGCGACCCCCCATTTTGACTTCAGATTCGTGTTCAACGGGAAAAAATACAAGGAAAAAATGTAATGGGACCCTCAGCACACACCACTTTTTTTTGTGGACCTGTGTTATGGTTTTGAAAAACGTCATATCTGACAAATTTATTTTAAGTATAATATTGATTGTCAGCTGAATACTAGAAAGTCTGAAAAGTCCAGGTCCTATCTGGCGAAGTTGTGGATCCCTCCAGTCTTTCAGAAACCGAGTGAAGTTAAATAATTCCGGTCAAAATGACAATATCGTTCTTGAGATAAATGTTAATGTTAATAATAATAATTCTAAATAAAATGCTATAAAGTTGAAGCGTGGTATTATGAATTCTAATCCACTAGTGTGTTAAGATGCCTTTAATCCACGGAAAACATACGTATTAAACCTTCTTAATATAATGGTCGTGGATAAACAAAATAAGTTATTTATTGAGATGTGATGCCGGCATTTAAACTTGACACTGACAGTTTTAAAATCCATGGCAATCTAGTCGTTTAGTTCGATTACGGAATTATGTACCTTATTATAGACTGAAAATACATGCAAAACATATAAGAAGCAAGTGTTTCAGAATAAGTATTCTAACTCAAAAGTGAGAATTTTTACATTATATTGTTAAAAATGATTTCGGAATTATTACATTCACCAATGGTCGTGAAGAAATTATTATTCTGAAATTCTATTGTCCATGAAGTTTATTGTTGCTAAGGTAATAAAATTTCCATGTTTGTTGATGTTGTTTAAAGTAATTTTAAGTCTCGTGACATGGAAAGTGATCAGAAAATGAATTTCTACCGGCGGATATCGAAGAAGCTGCTAATAAACCCACTTTCGAGTGAGAAAATGTAGTGGTAAGTTTAGTAAAAGAGTGCGTTTGAAAAACGTTAATGCTTTGGTCAAATTACTCCATGGTGAAGGCGATGATGAACATAAAGACTCTGGATATAAGCAAATATTTCAACCTTCTTGCTTTTTTGAACCGAAAGAGCGAAGGATATCGACTTAAAAAGTTGAAAGTATTAACCAGGTAACAAATCGATACATTTCTCGCGGAATCCCAGAATGAAACATACAGGGTGATTTAGAACTTATCTAAATAAATTTGGGAATAGATATATGTCACGAAAAATGGAGCCAATATCGCAAAAAAAATTGTAAAGTCATATGTAAAAAATTATTGAAGGTTACATAACCTGTGAGTGCAAGTGTAGTGCAGCGCGAGGGAAATTTGGAACCGAATCGCGGAAGAGATGAAAAACCAGGAAGTCTGCGGCGTATTGCAGCAGCATTAATACTAAGGGATTGGACGAGCGGGACCGGTATCATGGACACCACGCTCTCCTGATTTTAATTCATTTTTAAAAAATGAAGTGGATTGCACCGAACTGGATACCTACTATTGACGACTTACTTAAAGAATCATAGTTGTTGAGAATAACATACTGTTCGCGCCAACACCGCAAACACAAAATGTTTGAATGGCTGGCGATTTGCGCCTTGAAAGGGAAATGGCGAAATCTGCTTTGCCGACAAGCATGTTTTGCTCTGCTGCGCGGAGCGAGCAAGTTAATGGTAAAAAACACTCTCGCGATGCTACACGCAAAGACATCGCATCAAAAAAAAGTAACATGCAGTCAACGCACAAAAAAAAATTAAATAAGTTGTAATCATTATATATTATGTATAAATTACCAATAGTTAGTAATATATTGTGTTAATGAGTGTAAAAAAATGTGTTCGTTTAAATAAAGTTAAAAAATCAAAAACCAAGGAGTTTACAATAAAATAAAAATACTACAGTCCACGATTAAGCTAAAGCAATCCTGAGCATTACATCGCCAATACATACAAGTTCAAAACGGCCAAGAAGCAGAAACATTTGTGTTAGTTTTTAAAAACTGGGTAAGAAGGGCCCAAAATTTTGTTGTAGCATCAGGTGTGTCAAACTATTTTATTAATTAAAACCAGAAATTAATTCTATGAATAATTAATATAACAATAGCGGCAAAAGCAGTTGAATTTGCTGTACAAAATAGGTATTATAAAATGTTATTTCTTTCTGTCTTTGGGCATTTTCCATTTTTTGGCTTGTCGCCGATTGCATGCCTTGCTAGGTTTTACAGTAGATCAGTTTCGAACTGCCCTTTTTTATTTTATTTTACAAAACTGTATTTGTTTCCTGTACATTCCAAGTTTTTAGATAAGTTCTGAATCACTATAAAGATTTAAAAACTGAAATAATGAATTACTTAAGGTTTTTTGTTAAAGTTTTTTTTAAATATCACATTTGTTTATTTCTGAATATATTTGAGACATACTGATGATGATCGACGGCCCAATTTTTTTTTATTATAACAAAATTATTGAAAGCAAAATTTTTTAGTTGTGATGAAACCTTACCACTTCTACTGATGTTTGACTTATTATTTGCGTATGAATTTAGTGAATTTATACTTTTCACTAAGTAAGTTACCTACAAGTCGAATTTCAAACTGGTTGAACGAACAACTTTGTCAAGTTATAAAATAGAAAATAACCGAATTACCTAAATCTTTAATTAGTTGTTGCAAATTCAATAGTATAATTTCGAATTATCCGCTATGATATTTATACACTGCGGTCAATCTTCATGTCACGTTTTATTCAGTATAAAAAAATTTTCAATTACACTTTCAAAACAATATTTTCTTTCTTACTGTAATTACCATAATTATTTTATTATACATCCTCAGTAGCAATTAGAAACGTGATTATGATTCATCGTAACATGTATATTACGTAACTATCATTTTTGGGGTTTTACCACATAAGTATCATGGAATAACTTTAGATCCGCTCCGATCTCTATACAAGACAAAGCCAAAAGTTTTGAGTAGAAATTTAGTAGAGGAAATATATACAAGTTGTTTCATAATTGTGTGCAGATATTTTAAGGAGGTGTATAGAAAGCAATTTTAGGGAGTGTCTTTCCAATACAGCTTTTCGATGTGAGCCCTCTTGAAAAAATGTAAAGCAGCGTACTCACTTGCAACAGAACCTAGCCGCGAACTTCGTCGTGTAGCTTCAAAACGACCGTGCGGACGGGACCCTGTAACCTCATCGCGTCACATCACAGCGAACATAAGTGTTCGCATTGAGATTTGTAGCATTCCCATCACTTGTGGGTATTTCTGCGTCGCATCAAGGATATGTACTATATGTGAATGACAGAGTAGAGTATGGAGGTATTTGAGTTTTTTTGTGTTTCGTCTTATCATGGGGTATATCTTTTCATATTCTTTCAGTGTAGAACAGACAGTTGTGTTCTATAACCTAACAATACCTGTGAACTTTTTTATTTCACATTTTTGCTTGTCTTGAAATGTACATAGTAATTGTAAACAATAGCGTTGAAAAATACAGGGTGTTAAAAAAATTAAAATTACGTCAAAAGTAAAGTGCCACTATTTAAGAAGAATTTAAAAATGTTATAGAGAAAAGTTGTTTTGCCAATATAACCTCATATATGAACTTTTTTACTGTTTTAAGTATTTAGATGCCTGTATTTATCAAAAATTTTGTTTAATTAAACATGTAGCTTTCACAACAACAAAACTTCAAATCTTGTAAATAAAATTCTTCCGTAATGTTGATCTTACGGCAACGAATTTAGTTAGATAAATGCCACGGTATAGGTGGCATATCTTGTATATGCAAAACTTTACGTGTTAATAAATTGTGAGAATTAATGAAAAAGTTTAATAACATAGGAAATGAAAAAGGTATCCAGAAACTAAAACGAAATCGCTCAATCATTCAATTGATAAAACCAAAAATAAATATTTTCACATACGTCCTTCGAAGTTCATATCTGGGATTATATTGGCATTTCTCTACCAAATTTTTAATTTCTTCTTCAAAAGAATTTTTCTCAATAGACGTGAAGATGAAATTAATTGAAGCTGCTAACAGAGTTATAAAAAAGTATAAATGGATAAAGCTGACGAATAGCAAGCAATTATTAGTAAATTATATAGGCCTATTTCCGATGTCTAAACACAGTCAACATAAAAACCTCCTAAATTGTCCTCATATTTTCGTGAAATACAAAGAAATGAGGCTGACCAAACTAAATATTATAATTTTACAGAGGAACTGGCAATCGAGTATATATAGTAATATTTACATATTCTTAACATTCAAGCTTTTTTACTTAAAGCAAGACTTTTCTTTCTTAAAGTGACACTAAATTTAAGATGTATTAAAAGAATCAGGTTTTGTTAAAATATGAATAAAATGAATGAATGAATGAGTTTATTATATAACAAGCTATTCTTCCTTAAATTATAGATTTGCATAAATTACAATTATTAATATTTTGTAATAAATGTCATACTGTAAAAATATAAAATGCGGCTACAGTGAAAAATAATAATATTTATAGATAATATTAATACAACACTTGTACTTGTATCATTACCAAAACTATAGATACAATTGTAGTATTGTTTACTACATATTGTATTAAAGTTTTATGTGCAGGAGAACCGCCAAGTTCAGCAGGTGGCCGCAAGATGTGGTTACATATTGTACCACGTGTACTCAGGTTTCCTTCTGTCGGATAAGTCGCCGGTTGCCTCGCCTTCTATGGCATACTGAGGAGAGCTAACAAGCTCAAAAACGGTATATGTCTGGTGTGCCGCTATTAAATTATTTTGAGAGTTTGCTATGAGTATTTCTTTCTTTAAATAAATAATTAAATACCACTGAGTGAGTAGTATTTAGTTACCTATTTTATAAGGTGGGTAGAGTGGTAACTACTCTATAAAGGAATACTACAACACTGAAATATTAATTATGTCTTTCAGTTTTATTTTCTATCAATGCAACATTATTATTTACTTTATTCAAAGTTATTTATAATATTTACAGTAATTCTTTCAAGTCACTTAAAACTTCAAATAAAGAAAACATAGCTTTATTTTCAGAATAACATTTGTTAACTCAAGTAATTCACATAATGTAAATAAAACAATTCTTTAAACAAACACAACTTTATCTTATATGAAGTATAGGAGTTTTCTTGATTTCAAGTTATTTTATTCTTAAATAAAGAATATATAATCTTATTATACAAGAATCTTTCAATAAAGTATTACTATACTTGAGCAATAGTGCAACTGAGAAATAGTGTGTAGTTAATATTAGTATAGCTTTCTCTCCGTGTAGTTTGACTTATGCCAACGATAAAAATATATCTAATCATCGAGGATGTCCATTGTCAAATAGTTGTCAAAGTCTTCAATGTTCTTTAGTTCTTTTATCAAGAGAGGATGGATAGATGGCATAGTTGTTCCTTTCTGAGTAAATGTATTATTTACCCATACAGCACGTTACTTTAGTGTACTGATTTGTTGCACATTTAGGTATACTATAGTGCAACGGTTTTTGATATTTCGACGGAACTTTGATCCACAAAGCAGCGTTTTGTCTGCGACTGATCAACTGGATAAATTGACTCTCGGATTTATGGAAGTGTACGTTAGTGGACTACCACGGTTTGATCCATGACGCTTCAACCTGGCGGATTGATCTGCCGCAATTCAAACTGGAAAGATCTCTGCGTGTAACTATTGGCGTGACACATTTTAATGTGAATTATTTAAATGTGAAAAAGCAAAATTCAGAAAAAATGGCTCAATTTAGCGTCGAAAGAAAAAAAATATATACAAGGTAAACGTATTTATCCTCCATATTTGCGGTAAACACTCACCGCAACAAGGTTTCCAGTCCGAATCAGTATTGTTACGAAAGCTCACTTATCTTTTTAGTTCGTTAATTATGTTCCTGTTTGCGTTATAATTGTAATACCTTTATTTTGAGGTTTTCTGGAACACTCCAGGCCATATTCGATTTAGTTCTCGACACGTTCTCGAGACCGCGAAAATGTTAAAGATATATTAGCGGATCGGTGTCATCTCATCTCCTCAGTTCAGTTTGTATTGAGAAGTCGAACGCCAGTGAGAAACGTCAAATTAAAGATTTGACAGATGGGATATTTGTTGTGTAATCAAGTAGTGACAATAAAGTTTGTTTTTCTACGTGACGTATTTCAAGACTTACATAAGGATTCATCAACAAGGCGTAACGTTAGTCAGACTAGCGGAGGTTACGCGAAAAATTACGCATCTGTTGCACCAATTTAAATAAAAGACATACTCCTATTCACTACTATGTATAATACTTACTTTATGATATGTTAACTAATCCGTAGCACTGAAAAGTACTGTTTTTGAATATAAATACTAAATATACAATGGGAAACGCAAGGAACTAAAGGCCGAAGTTACGCGATTTTTAGACAGGTACAATACTGGGTCTAACTTTTGGCGCAAATATGGACGTAAATAAACAGCCTACCTAGCAACGCATGTTTCGTGAATGGGCGCAAAGCTGGTTAGTCCGACTAACGCTACGCCCGTTTCATGAATCCGGCTGTTAGTCAATATATAAGTTACAGTATTATATTCGGTTTAAATTATGATGGCTTAAGTGCTTGTCTGTCACTTTTATCTAGACAAAAACAATTATTGGCGTGCACGTATAGACACGACCTAATTATTGATGCCTCACAAAATTTCTGTTGATAGTCCAGGTTATGTGTGGAGTTTTTATATTGCGACCACTGTACATTACATTTTTATTATAATTGTCAATGGGAACATCTTGTAATTGATCTATGTACACCTCGACTAAAATCTGTTAAGAGCAACGGCTGGGAGAGGTGAATGAAACCCCCTACAGAATGTAGCGTTGCTGAGGTTCGGGTCGAATTACCGTGACCTTTTTAGCTCTGCTAGAATCGAATAATGGGTGACATTGATCTCCCGGTAATTACGTTACAGGAGAGAAGAATACATCGAGAAATGGTGTAGAGTAACATCGTGACTGAGACTGTAATGGGAATTCAAATGTTGTATTCCACATGAAAAAAAAAAAAAAATCAGTGAGAACAGAAATTTTCTTTTGGAATTTAACGGATCTATAAACTTGGATACGACGAATTTGTTTTAAAAAATGTAAAATTCTATTCCGTTTTTAAACAAATTAAGTTCCCAATTCCTTATTTTCTTCAGTACAATTAAACTTACATGTTCCTGTAGCGCCATAATATACAAAGCCGTGGAAGGGCTATGTCTACATATTTTTTAATTCAAACTTTCATTTCAAACTATAATCTCTGATTTCAGACTAAACCTTTAAATTCAGATTTTAAACTCTGTATTCAGACTTTGTCTGAATTCGGACGTTAAAGTCTTTGAAATTTTATACTAGATATTATTAATATTATTCAATTAGTCAACATTTTGTATAGCCACTCTGTATATTTTGTTAATATATACAGGGTGTCTCAAACCAAACAGATCCAAGATACCTGCTGCCGTTGCAGAAATATTATGAAAAAAGCCTGAAAATTGTAATTTTAGATTATTTCTTAACAGAAAGAACTGAAATTTGGTAGAGAAGGATAAGAATATACGACAAATCGATTATCGTCGAAAGAAAATTTTTACGAACACATCAATATGTAACACTATCATTTTGCTTGCAGAATAATTCACAAAATTATAAAAATACATTCATATAAATGGAAAATATAGAATCTAGTTGTTGTTGACGTAAAAGAAACAGAAAACATTTTGACAGATTCGACATTTGCTAACTTTTATTTAATGTTGGAAGCCATACATGTGAGAAGTGTTTGAATACTTTAAGAATGGAAATAGGACATGCGCTGGTAATTGTCCATAAGTATTAAAAACTTTGAAATGGTTCCGCTAAATAACGCAGGGCCATTTAATTATATAATGGTGTTCCAATATTTTATAACGACGTTTTCCAAATATGTTATTAGCTGGGCACTCATGGGCCTGTTGTTTTTCCCAATCCATATTTTTTTCCTTTGAGGTAGTCTCAAAGATAAAATTTATTACAATGCCCGTAAAAATGTAGAAGACTTACGCGACAGAATTTCTGCTGCTTTTAGATGTATTTCACATAGTATTAAAATGATGTGGGCAACATTACATTACGAACTACGAATGTGTGTGCGAAATTGGAAGAATTTATGTAGAATTTGTCGAATATTTGCGTATTTTGTTTGGTTAAGTACTGAATTTTGTTTTACGTCAAGAACTAGATTTTTTATTTAAATTATTGTATTTTTTAAATTTTATGAGTTATTCTTCAAATAATATAGTACTGCTAAATAGTGACGTGTTCGAAATTTTATTCTATATTTATATGTTACTGTCAAGATCAAATATGGCGACCATAAAAATCAAATATGGCGACCATAAAATAAAAAGAATTGAATGTCGCATAACCAAACTATAGTGTACGTAGAAGTTTTTGTCGACGATAATTTATTGCTAGTATCGTTTTATCGGTCTGTGCCAAATTTCAGTTCTTTTTGTTGAGAAATAATAACACTAGATGGCATTTTCTAAAATTGCTATTTTCATGTTTTTCACAATATTTCAGCAACGGCAGTAGATATCTTGTATCTGTTTGGTTTATCTTAATAGCCATCAAAGGACGCAACTCGATTTTCCGAGATACCAATGGTAAGCCACGAATAACGGAGCACCCTGTAAATTTGGAGAATATAGTACTAAAATCCTAATAACATTTTTTCTCATGCACGAATATTGAGATAAAATGTGCTAAATTTTACAAAAAAGAATAACTTCAAGATCGTTAAAATCATTGTTCATTTGGTTGATTTAAGAATCAAAGGAGGTCTTAACCAACTTATATTTAGTTATTTCATAATAACTTTTGCGCACTTAATATTTTCATAATTTGGATAAGGTTTTCTTATTTCACAACCAATGTTAAACAAAAACGGTGATTATAATACATTAAAAAATTTCAAGAAGTAAAGTCCTAAATTTATGTTGATATCGCCTTTAGCATGAAATAATTGGACCAAAACGTTGACAATTTTCATATTCTGAACTTTTCTGCAGAGCACGTTTTCACTGAACTTACTTCATTTTTCAAATTCCCCATCTCAAGAAACGATTATATGAAAACTCATACTGTTGCTTTGACTTACTAGGCAATAACTTGAAAGTGGCTTTATTACTTAGCAACTTCTTCGTGTTCCCCCGGAAGAAATTCTTTGTCTTGGTGTCTCTCGTCAACAAACGATCGAACTTTCATTACCTTAGCAACAATAAACTTCATGGAAAATCTGATTTTAAAATAATATTTTATAAATTTGGTAACGTAAGAAATACGTTGATTTGTACTTTTAATGGTTTTTATAGAAAAAGTACTGTATGATATATGTGTTAAAATTGATTTTGTTTTGTTCGAAAGGATGGAACAAACTTCCATTCTCCCTGTCACTTTTAGCACTTATATCACAAATAACTACTACGTACGATGATCTTAATACTCGTAGGTATATCAAAAAAGCTGCTGGTACAAAACAACTAAGAATGTTTATCCTCAGTATTCATTATAATATCCTTCTCATCGACATTCAGATGTGATGACAAAACATTTTCCTCCGACAAAGCTCATCAGTCGCCAAACACTAGAGAACATGGCAACTTGAATTAGCGAAGTTAAAAATAAAACGATCTTGAAAAATAAGTCAACGACGACGTCTTTAACAAATTTTTAAGAACTTTCTAAATCAACACGTTGCAATACAACTTTTAGCCAGGTGGGGCAATTATTAATCAGTCATGTGTGACAGGCTACTAGATGAAATAAAAATATGAGTGCCAAGTGCGATGATAACTTTAAAATTTGGCAAGTAGAACCAGATTTTATTTGAAAAATTGGCTTCTATATTTGAATGGATTACTATTACACGTATTAATAAAACATTAGTTACACAATTTTATATAAAAAATACCTTTCAAAAAAGAGTATTATGAAATTTTCGAAAGGTACCGGTATAGAACATTTTTATTTTTCAAATGTATGTATGTAATAAATGTATTTAGAAGAATTATTAATAAACATATATATTATATGATTAAGATACAATAACTAATTATTTTTTTAAACAAAATTAGTAAATAGGCAATTATTTATTTATTTAAAATAGCTATGGACAGAAAACTTAAAAAATCCAAAAGTAGGTTTAAATAAATCAAACGTCCTAATACTGTTATCTTTTTGAGGGAGAAAATTGTGAAATATAATTTTCAAATAAATAACCATGTTCCAACAATTAAAAAGTAATTCAGAAGTCAAATAGTTAGTTATTTTGAACTGGTAAGTCAGTTAAAAAACACGAGATTGGGCAAAATCATCAACGCATCAAAATAAAATTAGATAAATAAACCAATAGGTAGATGAAAAACAGTATCGCCGATAATATTAAAATATTGCGAGTTTATTTAACTTCAAGATTACATTATTCAAATCAGAAACAATATGTAATAGAAAACCTATTTAAACGACAACTCTTAGAAACAAAAATTGTTTTCAAAAAATGAAATAAAGGAAAAAGAAATAAGATAAATGCAATACAATTTATTATTACATAATTTTATATTCATGGAAATGAAAATACGTACATCACAATTATTTCAGTTCACAGCTACTAACATAGAAAGCACATTTTACACTAAGTTGTTTATCTGTAAAGTGCAGCTTATTACATTTAATCATATTTGTAAATTCTCAAATCAATCAAATATAAAAGGAGGCCAACATTAGAGCCTTGAGGAACATCAGTAAGAGAATAAGAGGATGAGTGCTAATAAAGTAAAATATTTTAAAACCCTGTAAAAACTGATACACTTCCCAAACGATATTAAGAAATATTAGTATAATAGTTCAAGGAGAAAATATTTGATCAATGCAAAAACTGTTCTTCATTCTTAGTTAGAAATACAAAATTTTTGGCTGATAGAAATTATAAAATTTCAAGAACTGAAAAAACATTTTTTTTAAATAAAATTCAAATTATATTAAAACACATTATTTAGGTTACGAATACCAGTTTAAATTCAAATTCAACTTCGAATTTTTCAAAATTTACAAAAATGCAAATGTCCACTACAATGGACATTATATAACAAACAGTAATATACCAATAACTGTGAATTAAAAACTATTATGTAAATAAATCAAACTTTATTTGTTATGCCAATATTACAGCTATATTACACCTACTGTGTTCCTTTTACACTATCACAAGTGTGAAAAAATTTTGCAGGATCTGAATCAATCAATCTAGAATAAATAATTTCAGTATGGGCCTCCACATTTTCTGGATTTTCTTAAATTACCTCATCCTCAAATAATACATATTACAGAAGAGAAAACAGAATGAAGTTGTAAGAATAAACAAGTTGTATTGAGTAGTATGTAGAAGTACCTTTATTGGTGGTACACGTTTCTACTGCTAATACTTTTGAAAATATCAATATCATCTTCAGTTTCTTTAGCGTTAATAATTTCTGTAAATACCTCCAATTGCAAAACGAAAATTACGAAAAACTTTGTAAAAGTATGTAGATCTTGAAATAAGGCAAAATGTTATTTTTGAGATTCTCCCGAAATATTTGATGATAATGCGTGTTGCCCACTGGCAGTGGACAGGTATAAATAAAGAAAATGATAATATAAAACAAAAACATTTAGGAATTTTTGATTATTAAGCATCTACTGCATGCATTAAACAATACTTTTCAATGACCAAAACGTTGTAGAACATTCACACTAACTCAAACTATCATTTGGCAGATAGAGTAAGTATAACATTTAATATTATGTCAGCTACATTGTATTTTAAGTATTCAAAGTTAATAGATAGCTAAATTGTTGTAATTAATTAGAAAATAATTAATGTCCATTCTAATAGACATTATGCAGGACAGGGCATTCAAACATTAAAGTCTGTATTAAGAATAATCTAAAATCACTATATTCAGTTTTTTTTACAAATATTTCAGCAACGGCATTACATATATTGAATCTGTTTGGTTGGTCTTAATGGCCATCAAGAAGTGCAACTTTTTTATAATTTAACGCACCCTGTATAATTTATAGTTTCCGAGATGCCAATGGCTACCCTATATAACCCAATAAACTTTTATACGCTCACTCATGGACATCATGTATAAAACATATCGACATAAAACGTGACATAACATATCTTGAATAAATAATGAAGTACATTTAAAGAAAAATTATTAGCTATTATTGTTATGTGGATTCTGTTGCGAGAAGCGGGACAGGTCACGGTTTCCTTCAAAAATAAAAATAAAGAATAAATATTTTCGTTCGCTATTAGTCATTAATTAATCTACTGCTATTTATTTTGGCTCTGGAATGGGGGCAATGCATTTATTTTTATCGGTGCTGTGGGTAAAGGTAGATCAGTTATGTAAATCGAGGCAGAGATATTGACACTTCGATTTCGACCAGATACACTGACCTTGTCCTATTGGTAATGGACTAGATGCTTGGCAGTCCTCAAATCTTGCGGTTATACAAAGAACTGTTACTACTGTTATTATACAGTATTCGCCAAAAGTATGGAATAAATTCAATAAAAACGAAACAATTATTTTTTGGGAAAAATCCTCGAACAGGTCGATTTTTAAATTAAAAAATACATATTTTAGCGTAAAATGCGATTTTCAAATGTCATTTGTTTTCGAGTAATGACGTCATCGATTTTTTTTTAAATGGCAACACCATATCTTTTTCCTTGATTCTGAAAGATCGTTTAATTCTCTATCAGACAGTACTAAAATTTTGCCCTCTTACATAGGAAAGTTTTCGAGTAAATGACGATTGAATGTTAGAAAACGTAAATTTTATCCATAAAAAAGTAACAATTCTGAGGTATGTAAAATAAAATACAATTGATTAAATTTTATACTTAAATTAAATGTTCGAATTGCCATCCACCAAAACATTGTGTACATTAATAAACCACGTAATTTAGAAGAACTTCAAAATCGCATTCGGGACGAAATACGCAGAGTTACCCCAGAAATCATTCATAATGTGCAAGAAGAATTTCTTCACAGACTTGCGCATTGTCAAGAAGTTAGTGGATGGCAATTCGAACTTTTAATTTAAATATAAAATTTAATCAATTGTATTTTATTTTACATACCTCAGAATTGTTACTTTTTTATGGATAAAATTTACGTTTTCTAACATTCAATCGTCATTTACGCGAAAACATTCCTATGTAAGAGGGCAAAATTTTAGTACTGTCTGATAGAGATTTAAACGATCTTTCAGAATCAAGGGAAAAAATATGGTGTCGCCATTTAAAAAAAATCGATGACGTCATTACTCGAAAACAATGACATTTGAAAATCGCATTTTACGCTAAAATATGTATTTTTTAAATTAAAAATCGACCTGTTCTAGGATTTTTCCCAAAAAATAATTGTTTCGTTTTAATTGAATTTATTCCATACTTTTGGCGCATACTGTATGTATTAGGGAAATACGCTAACAGTTAATTTTTGAACCAGGGTTTAAATAAAGAAGATATTTTGTGTGTTTCCCAGACTAGTACAATGAAAAAGTTGAAGCAAATAGTTACGTGTATAAAAACATGAAACCTTTTTTACGACTGCTTGAAAATAAAATGTTATTTTGATTAAAATAATGTTTATTTAGTAATACACATACAGTGTGTTCATTTCAAAGCTACATGGAGTGTTTTCTACAAATACAGATAATTTTAGACATTTAAGAAATTAATAATATAGAGTTTAGCAAATAACAGGAATGTTATCTCATGCCATCTGCAAATATTCAAAGGTACCAAAGTCAAATAAATAAATATCTACTACATTTTAAAAATTTTTCAATTTTCTACCAGGTTTCATGATCAAGAATGTAAAATTTTATTGATAAACAAATCTGCACTTCTGCTGATATTAATTTGAATTTTAGTTGGGGGAAGGGGAATGTGATACTTTAGGGGGTGTGTAGGCGAGAGGTGAGACATACTATACATAATCACTTATTCTTGTTTTTGTATAGATTAAAACTTGAGAATATTAACTTAACAATAATATTTTATCGATCTTTTACACATTTTTCTTTAGATAGTAATCACATTTGTTTACCAAATGAAAAAAAAATGTAGTAGTCCTCGAGATATAAATTGACGTCAAGTGAGAATAATAGGTTTTTCCAATACTTTTATAACCGATTATAGTTACATAAAACTGCCAAATACCGGTAAGCTATCTTTGAAGATATTTCATGACATCCGAGTAACTGCAAATGCTTTAGCATATCTCATCATTTATTCCAAGTGTGAAATGAAATTTAGGTTAACTTGATTTTGCACTTGGGTGATATTAGTTAATGAAGTTAATGTGTAATGTGTTTGTGTTTTATTTCACACAAGAACAACTAGGGAAACCACATGTTGCACATTGATGTTTTAATAAACTTTTAGTAAAATCGTTGCATTATTTTTTTTACGATTGTCATTTCAGTATCCAAATGACAGTGTTTTAGGCACATGTACTTAAAACAATCTTTTATGCACGTATAATAATATAATAATAAATAATATGCATTCCGATGTTGCTGGTGCACTGAATTTTTGGAATTAAAGTGGTATTTCCTTCCTCTCCGAGAATTTTCCTTGGCGGGCTTATTTTGAATATTTTCTATGTACCCCTCTGCCAGACAAATCGAACACCAATCTCCATGTCTCTTGAGCATCGATATGTTGGCTTCTGGATTTGCAAAGAAGGTTGTGATCAATGGTGGATGGACGTAGACCTGTATATTTGCCGAACAATTCCAAAACATTGACTCTCTATGGTCTCTCTATGACAAATAATCTAGGAACATTAGTTTTGGTATTGGGAATAGTCACTTTTATGAACGACTTAGCATCTTCCATGGCCTCTGTAAGTAAATAAGTTAATTCTTCTCTCCTTCAGGCTCCAAATATACCAACAGTCAATACAACTTTTTGGAATAAATACTTTTCATTATCTGCCTCTTTGATAAACCTTTCAACCTGTTCAGTATCACTAAAATTTGCGTCACACATACTGAAGTTTTATGAAGAATTAATACCGAGCCTAATGATTGTGGTTTAATGTTCACAAACGTTCACAGATTTCAGAATGTTTTTGAATGTTCGAAGTTTGTACACATCGTACCATATCAACTGATCCATAGCAACAGCCTTCTAGACAATTTAGTTAAAGTTGTAAAAAAATAGCGATAATGTTAGCAAATACAATCGAAGATTATGTAGAAACTATTTTGAATATTTATTTGACGACTTTCCGAAAAATCTTGTTTGATGATAAGACCTATTTTCGATAAAAGTTGCGAAATAATGCATGTATCGAAAATTGCTATAATCATTTGAATTGTTTATATTTTTTCATTTACTTTAACCAAAAATAGTAACTGGTTAAACTTGTACATTTTCAAAAACACTTAAACAATTTAACATAATGAATATTTAATTTAAATAAACAAAAAGTTGTTGCCATTAGTTATGTCCAAAATTGGAGTTCTGTCAGCAACTAACAAATATAAACAAATATCATTTTTGTTTAAAAATGTGGGAAAACATATCCATAAATATGAAACAGGATATGCCAGTGTAAATATAAAGTTTTATAACGCTTAACAAGAAAGTTAGAGGATAAGAGAGAAATACCTATATTTTAGCATCAACACTCTTAGTAACTTTTTCTCAATTTAACTAGTATAATATGTCAAGTAGTATAAAACTGACATGACTTCAAAACCATAAAATCTAGTATGGCTAGTCCTAGTAAATTTGGAAAAGACACCAGTAAAGCGCAGTTTCTGGGTGAGATAGGATAAAATGTTATTAAAGAAAGTTTTACAAAATGAAAACTGAATATACATGCAATATTTCGACGTCATAAGGTCTTTAATTTTTGCTCAATTTTCAGATATTTTCGCTAGTTAAGGCCGCTTCTGCAAGAGATACGCAAGATGCTTGCGTTATTTTTTGAACAATCATTGGGTGCACTTGAAGCATTTGACTAGATATAAGAATATGAATGATTGATGTATTACAAATTAGATTTTTTACATTTTTGGGCGTTGTTAGAAATAATCTATAAAACAATAAATGGATTAAAGATGGGATAACCAAAAACCAAACGTTTATTATTAACTCCTGTCGGTGTCGTAATTATCATAACATAAATCACTTCAGTATCGATTATAGATTATAGACGTTCATGTAGGATTTATGTATATAATTGCAAAGCTATTTTTAGATTTCTATTTACGCACCTAAATTGTTATATCGATCAGAATTATCTTAATAATCTTTTCTTTAACTATCAGAGAGCGAATAGTGGGTAATTTGGTTAACATCAAAGCAAGGCGTGCGAGGCTAATGAATTCATAAAATCGTAGTATACGGGGTCCTCCTAGTGAAGTAGCCACTACTTTTAGTCCTTAGAAGAAAAAAAATAGTCCTAGATTTTATAGTTGCACAAAAATTAATTTATTTTCCAGTTGACAATAACCTTTTCCATTATAAAATAAATTTAATGTTATTCTAATTACTTTCTATCTCTTAAGGCTGATTTACACGTTACCAGTGGCATGTCAGCTGGTACTGGAGGATGACTGGCAGGCGGTGACTGGACAAAGTTGCATGTTGAATGATGTTGAAAATCCGGCACATTATAAAGTTAGTCATCATGAATATGTGTGTCAGAAGAGACGCTTTTATTGCAGCAGACATAAAGAAAAGATCTGCCTTGTTTTTCTTCGAATATCTCATAATTCTGCTTTGTTGATTACTTCGCAGTTCTGTTCTTTATTACACTCTATTAACAATAAATTAAAAATACAATAATAAATAAATTCGGTCTCAATTCACGGCACTACAATTTGCATTCGCATATGTCTCTGAAACTACGAGCTGTTGGGCTAAAAATATAGCAAGTGTGGACGTGTTGCTGTAGCGATGTTATACAACTTCGTTGTAGATCTTTACCGAATAGATAACATCTAGCATGTTATATACCAGCGAAATTTGCTACATTTGATTTAAAACGATGTAAAATGTGTAACTTTGCTATATAGCAGTGATATATAGCAAGTGTGGACCGTGCATAGTGGCATGGTTGATTGTATGTTTTCTTCTTTCCAGTGACTGGCAGGCGATAGTTGTTGTTTACACTGTCCAAGAACGTGATGGGGGGAGAAACTACTGGCGCACAAGCAATTCAAATATCTTAATTTAGCTGGAGCTGATAGTTACTGGTAGCACATATTGACTTCTCCAGTGAGAGCAAGAAGCGTTTGACGATGCCAATCGTTGGCATCCAGTGACTGGCAACCCCAACTGGCACGCCGATTGGCATCTTGTAAATCAGCCATTAAAGTCTACGAATTTTTATCAAAATGAGAATTAAATGTGGGCTACTAGATAAGATTTAAGACAAACAAAAACAAGGCAACAAAGAATTAATTGAATGTTGATTCTATTTAATGGTGGGCATATGCGATAAGGTTTATCTCTAGACAAACCGTAATGTTAAGGTGACCGTATATGAGCCGGCTTGCCAGAGGGTCAAACACGTGACTTTTTAGTCGATGGTGTTGTTCGGTTTTATATTAAGGTAGTGATGTATACATGATCTGGGAATATGATTCTGATATAAGAGTGACAATTATTGTTCAAATACATAAAAAACCAGAGATAAAGGGTAAAACATTGGTTAAAAAATTGCCATATGCAGAAACGAATTACAACTGGAGTCTCATAATTACAGAAATTATATACGTATGGACAAAAAATCATATACGGAATTACTGAAATATGTTTCTTCATTACTTCTAAGAGAAGAAAACACTGCATCTTCTATCTTTAATTTGTCCACCAATGTATTGTAGGCAGTTAACTTCAAATATTTGAAAAATAACACGTTCAGTAATTTTTACAAAAATAAGTATTTCTGTATCAGAAGGCTGCGGAATATGTTAACCAGACTGTTTTCCGTCGTTCTAGCTCTCGGCCTGTATCCACTTCTCACACATATACGGTTCGACTTGCATGCGAGAAGACAAACTGGCAGCCAAAATTTTAAGCGCTGAGTGTTCAGGTTGGGCCTTCCGACCAATACAACCACTAACGTTACGGTTTACCGGGGTTTGTTATATCCCGTAGTCCTATACTGAAATAGTTATTTATGTAAAAAGACTGACAGAAAAATTTGATCTCTTCAAATCTTTGAAGTTAAGTGCCTACAACATATTGGTGGAAAAATTAAAATCATTACCTTCTTCTTAAAGGAATGGAGAAACATATTTAAGTAATTAAGTATATAAATTTTCATCTAACGGTAGATAATTTCTATAATTATGAGGCTCTAGTAGTATTTTATTATTAGGTGCATGGTGCATATGATAATAGATTTTTTAACAATTGTTTACGTTTGCGCTTTATCTTTGGTTCTTTATACATCATAACATCTAATAATCTTATCAAAGCAATATCATATTACAAAATAATGTGTATGCAACACTACTTTAATATAAATAAAACTGAAAAAATTTGATGAAAAAGTAGCATGTCGTATGCCATAATCGAAAGTACAGGTTTAACCTTCCGGAAAGCCGACTCGTATGTAGCCACCTTAATAGACAAAACTGTAATGAATTAGGTCCAAAATAAACAATATTAGACAATTAACTTCAGTTAACGAGAAGCGATTTATTTATTATTGTTTTTACAGACTATTAGAAATTATTACCTGTTACTTTATTTTGAATATCTTTATAAACATCTACCTGCATTCTTGTAGAGAGTGAAAAACAATAATAGTTTCCGATTTTCCATTTTTCCATATTTCTATATAAGAAACTCCAAAAACCTTGTCACTCAAAATATTCCTAGTTTACAGCATAACAACCTCTTTACATGACGCGATTTGCAAATGGTGACCAAAAATAAAAAAATTTATTCTTTGGCGAATCTTAAAGAATCTTTCATATCAAATTTTTATCTAGAACGTTTCTTTAAAAAAAGAGCATTAAACTTTTTTTTGTAAATATTTTAAAAACTAGAGTGAGTGAAATAATTTGAAATTGAGCATATGAATTTCTGTAAACATTGTCCAGAATCTGGAAGCTTTTTCTAAAATTTGGATGCTTCAGTGACGAAGGTACAGGATATTGGTGACATATTTTTCTAAATAAAATAGTCCACCACTGCTTTATTGTAACAATCATAATATTCTCTAATTAGTTTTTCAGTTTTTTTACAAATTACTATCCTTTATGTTCCGAAAAATGCCTGGTTATCAATTAAAAAAAAACGAACCGTAAAACACTTTTATTAAAATGACTTTACAAATATTGTTCTTAATCATTCGGTTATTTAATGGAATAAAGACATAAATCATGATTTTATTTGAGAAAATGCTCAAAAATAGCTCCATTCAGATTGAAAAAGGCTTTACATTGTTTGGTAACAGGAATGTAATTTGTTCGAAATTTATTCTTACTTGAATCTGATAAAAAGCATTATTAATTATTTTTTGTAACCCACTGGATTTCCTTTGGTGGGTGCTGTTAAAATGTTGGCGTACATCTAGGCAGTTAATAATTTAATTATTAATTAATTATTATAAATCAGGTCATTTCAAAATTATCAAAACACTACATTATATCTTAATATCTGGATTACCTTTGCAGATATTTGTAAAATACGTTAAATATTAATAATGTTGACGTACTGTATCCCGAAATAGATCTATATTTCCTCAATTTGTTCCTTTTTTATATTGAGACAAAAAATATTAATTAATCAAATTATATATTTTATGTACTTTATACTGATTGGGTAAAGTTGCTAAAACAATGTTAAATGAATTTTATTTTTTCAATTTGTAATTGTGATACTAATTAGAAAAGAAATTTATAAAAGTATTATTATAAAAATGTACTCTATGAACTTGTAACTATATTATCAAAATTAACATAATGTAATAATATTAATCTAATAACAAGTATTTCCTACACAAAGAAAACAGTAAATTAGTCAAGTATTTGTTACTCATATAATTCAGGCAAATATAGCCTACCTAATCAATGAATAATTTATCAGTAGTATAAGATCAATAGTTAGCACGTAAATAATAATAACATATTCAATATAATTCAGGAAAAAGAAATAAAGCTTAAATATATTGTAATTTCCCGATAGTAATTTGAGTAATGTTTATTTCTATACGACACTACTTTAATCTATGTTATTTCAAAAATTGGCTCTACACTAAGAAAACGGTTCTAAATTGATTATCTAGGCGATATCAGTTTAGACACTTACAAGTAACTGAAATTAGAAAAGTTATTTCATTGAAATTAAAAATATTGTAAAATATGTTTAAAAATAATATGCTGAAATACTTTTTTTGCGCTAAAATTTTATTTTCTAAATTTACTATTTAAAAAAAAATGTACTTACGTAATGTCGCCACACTGAATTTTTTCCATAATTAAAGGTAACTGACACTGACGGAAAAACTCACAACTTCACACACTCTTAGTCCTGAATATTATGAATATCAAATTCTAGCTATTTTGTATTTAAATAGTGTAGTATCATAATTACCCTACTAAATGTAAGATAAATGCAAATAGTTAACCGTAAATCTTATTTTGGAAATCGCGCCACCAGATTAGCTTATTTGTTGCAAATGTTCCATCTACAAGTTATTGTCTCTCTATTTCGTGACCATTGACGCAGGTAGTTCAGTTTCCTTAGTATCTCATCAAACTTATTGAAGCCCGTTATCTCCTTTTAATGAATTTATTGTGTAGTCATTTTACGTAAATTAATAAAATAGGAGGAACTATATCACGCGCTGTCTACGATGCGGCATTGAGGGCTTTGGAAAAAATTTCATAACTTGTGGATAATCCTATTGTGTTCTCTTCCTAGCAAAGTTGACGGTCAGTGGGTAAAAGTAGGTAGCAAGGTTGGTTTAGTTTTTTTTCGGGAGGAAAATATCACATTGGAAAAATAAAAGTTCTACTAATTGAAAATGATAATGGGGAAATTACTGATGTAGAAAAATTTACATTACTGCATTTTTTAAGAATTTAATTATTGAGTGATCATTATAATTAACGTCAGGTCTCAATTAACTTCAAAGAATGCTAGCAGCTGGAAAATTAATACTTTTTACTGGCGACGAATATATTTATTACGATAGCCATACACATATATACTAACTTGACATTGATTTTTCTAATATCTTGCATTCAGTTCTTGTAAGCTAAAGCAAAAAATATCAACTTAAGAACTGTTGCTTTTTATTCCGTTCTGAGATGCATATGCAGGGTCATTCATGACGACATTAGATTAAATGTATATAGAGAACGAAGTGAGATATAAATTTGAAAAAACTATACAGAGTATTTCAGATATGTTTTAAACCACTTTTAACTATAGGTTAATTCCGAAAATTCCGGAAGTAGTTATCAACTACCTTATTGGAACTGGACCACTTTATATTTTATATAATTTTATAAGATATAACAACGGGATTTACCCAAGTACTAGTTCCTTTAGATAATAAACAATAATACGATAGTGAATATGAAACATATAATGATATTAATATGAAAAAAATAATAGCCAATAAAAGAATGAATTACATAAGTACATAAAGTACATCTGAATAGTCAAAAAAATAATAATAAATATAAATAATTTAAGAAAAATTACATAAATCTTTTTGATAGATTTATCTATAGAATGTACTGAGACAAAAATATCAACAGTCTTATTTTGGAAGAAGAGATAAATTTATTATCAATTATATGTCTCCTAACATCGAGAGACATTAAATCCAATTTTTTTTTAAATTATAGAGCTACCTATTTACAATGTCAAGAAAAGCTGATAAATACATATCTTAAAAATTATTTTGGATTTTTTCAAGCTGATGATGAATGTACACGAGATATTGATTCCAATTACTTAGGCGTTGGTTACTGTACTATTAACATAAACCATAAATAAATTACGGAGAGTATCTGAATTTTGAACATTTTATTAGCTTTTGGTGAAATGTAATTAATATGATGCTCAAATATCAACTTTACATCAAAAATAATACTCAGATCTGATATTTGTGTAACTTTCAGTAATTTATAATTTGACAATAAAAAACTTATCTATAACTATAATCTGATTTTTATTTTTACTAAATTTAATGTGATGACATTTCTTAAAGTTTATATATAAGCTGTTTTCATTACAGTGTCTTTTGAAAATATTTAAGTATTGTATTCATTCAACATTACCCTTAAGATTATACGTTTACATAAAACGTTTAGAAAACTTGAAACACTACATCATTAATATATATGTTAAATAACAGAGTTACGTTAGTTAAGTTACTATTGAAAAATCAGTTGCAACTAATTCTAGCAGCTTGATATCTATTTGAAAGATACGACTGAAGCCAACGGAGTGAAGACTCATTCACATCAATTTCAGAAAATTTACTAAATCTGTATAGACAGCATCTACTTGCAATTTACTATTCATACTACTAAGAATATTGTCTGCATATACAAATAAATTGCTATCTACATACAGTGTCCACGGATGGAGTTGTCAAGAGGAGAAAGTCTTTTGATTTTATCGAAAAATATCACCCTTTATAAAAAGTTCTGCTTTTCTAAAAAATGAGCTTATCATAGAAACGTCTTAGATCAGGAATACAAGGTGCTCATAAATTAAAAAACATGAACATGAAAATACTCAAGAGAGAAATATCTTTATTATTTTACACAAGATTTTTATAAAACAAATCTGTTTATAACCCGAAATAGAGTCCTAATACAAGGTTTAAAATCAAAGTTTCAATTTTGACTTTTACTCTACACACTACGATAGTTTGTTATTTCTTTTTTTATGCGCTCTTTTTTGTTTTAGAAAAAAAGTCAAGGGGCCTAAGGTCAGGTGGTCTAGCAGGATAATGGGCCAAATCTTCCAATCCATATTTCACCACAGCAAGGCTGTAAAATGAGCAGGACAGCAGCCCTGTTGCCAAAACAGGTTATTGCGTACTTCTGGCTCTCAAGTATTTAAAAATGGTAAACCAAATGTTTCCAAAATGTTTTGACAACAGGACGGCTGTCTTGCTCACAGGAAGATTTGGCCCAATCCTAACCTTACACCCTTGCCACTGTTCTCCATGGTGCCTAAAATAAAACATTTATTCAAATGGTTTGTCACATGATAGGAAGTATTAAAAGAGCACATACGCCAAGGAATACATGAACTGAATGAGTCGCTAACTATTCGAACAATTTATTAATTTAGCGGAAAAATGTGTAGAGGTAGAGTAAATGTTAAAATTTAAATTTTGATTTTAAAATTTGTACTGGGACTCTATTTGAAGTTATAAACAGATTCGTTTTATAAAAATGTTGTATACAATAATAAATAATGGTACTTTTCTCTTGAGTATTTTCATGTTTTCTTAATTTATGAGCACCCTGTATATCTGATCTAAGAAGTTTCTATGAGAATTTCATTTTTCGGGGAGCAGAACTTTTTTATAAAGAGTGACATTTTTCGATAAAGTCAAAACAAAAGAGTTTCTCCTCTTGTTAACTCCATCCGTGGACACACTGTATATTTTTTAATATACCAATGCAATTCCATATTAAGTAATTTTGAAACATCACAATACATAAAATTTCTGATAATAGATTCAAACAGCTTATTACATACATAGTTTTGATATCGGACGGATATTATTGCATTTTTTGGAGAAAGCATAAAATTTTGATCGGAAACAATGTTGTATACCCTATACGTAAACACAGCCATATCAGAGTTATTTGACAGTTAAAAAAAGTGACAGTTGATGAAGTTTATAAAAATCTCTCTATATTTTTTTGTTTTACATTTACGTATCTAATTTGTGATCGGTATATCATAAAATCTTAACAAGCTGCACCTTTTGTATTTAATAGCAGTTCTAAAATACTACATCACGTGTTCTAATTTTCAAACTACATACATCTTACGAATTTGATTACGAAAAAATTCTTATTTCAAATATAGACTAATATATATGATGCAACTTTAACCAGGAAAATCACAAAAATCTAAAACAATAATAAATTGAACTTCAATAAAGTCTATATCAGAGTAAAAATAATTTAATGTCTGCACAACTTGAATCAAATAAGAAAGTTTTTGTCTGTTGAAATTGGTAAAATGTATTCGAAAAATTGAACGCTCGATGTAGTATTTCAAAACCGCTATTAAATAGAAAATGTGCAACACCTTAATATGTCATAATAAATTTATAAAAATTGTTGCCAACCTGCAACAGCAACTATTGAAACGGCAGGGGTTTCATATAAAATATGCTATATTTTTCAACTTCAAAAGTATATAGGGTGTTTTAAATAAAATAAAGAAGTTGATAACTATTTCAGATATTTCCAAAAGTAAAAAAATGTTTCTTTGCAGATCTAAAATATCCTCACTTGGTTTTCTATATACCATTAGTCTACACCCATAATTGAGAAAATTATTGAAAAATCGTTATAATAGATTAATTTTCTTATTTCCATGGCTTTCTTTGAAATTCAACCACCTATACCGTCATGAATTTTTATTAGCTACTAATGATTTTGCGTAACGGAGCTATTCTGGGGATTAATACCCTAACCAGCATTGAATTACATTAATATATTTTCTTAGTATATATTATCGTTTGTACCTTCCACATTATTTTAAAAGCCATACGTTACTTAAAATCAGTTTTTCTTTATTCTATGCTAAATAAATAACTTTTTACACAAGATTGTAATCAATAATTAATAATGAAAGAACTCATACCTGACATGCAATCATGATAGATAAAATACGATCAATTTCTGTTTGCTTCTTCAGATGACATGTTAATGAATATAAAATTAAAAAAAATATGAAAAGTGAAATTTAAAACGACAATGTAAAATGGTTTGAAAACCTATCTGGATGAATAGTAATCAAAACCATTTACCTTATTCCAGAGTAATTGCTTCGCACAATATCATCAGTGCATAATAACAAAAATTTCAATTAAAGAAGCGCCAGAAGAATTGACAACTGAATGATGTTGGTAAATGGTTTTAATTCTAAAACTAGACAAGTTATCAATACAACATTGTCATTTCAAAATTTAATTTTTCTCTAATAATTTTTATATTCCGCATGGTGCTTATTATTCACTAATATATAGATACCGTTTAATTTAATTTTAAAAAGGAGGCCACATGAAGAAGCATCCTTGATATGCAGAAACAGGTTAATCTTACATATCGTGATTGCGTACTAGTACACATGAGTTCAGAAGAAAACATTACTTAATATTATTTTATGTCACATTTTTTTCTTATTTGTAACATTTACTTACAGTAATTTTATTGTAGATATTAATTCCAATCTGGAATAATTTCTTTAACATAACTAAATCTTGACATTTGCGTTAACCAAATACTTTTATAATTGATTTTTTTGCAATATCGACATATGGATTTGAACATTAGGAAATGCTAAAACGCTTTCATGTCAATAATATTTAAAAATATGGAATTGAGGGAAAGGTATAGGTAATTATCATAGATAAAATAAAACATCTAATCACTGTTACAAAAACTAATTTATTTGTATAGGTACATAATGTAATGGAATGTAGAATGTATTTTTTATTGCCAAATAAATATGTATTGAAATGTATTGTGTTATCTAAACATTTAAATTAATGTTGAGTGCCAAAAGTTCTAAAAATGTTTTATGCTTTTTGAATTCAATTTAAAAAGTGAGATATTTCTATTGTAAATGTTTTGTTTTGTGAAATGAATAAAAAAAATCCCTCGGCAGTATGTATTATTGTTCTGCAATTTGAATGTTACTTTTCCTTGCTTTTATCTCCGGCTATAACTTCCTATCTCAGTAGCAAATTCACAAGTGAAACTAGTGGTCAAAAATTATATTTAGGTTAAAATTTTAATTTATGATGATTTACCCTTTTCTTAATTTAAAATAAACTTTTCAAATTATTCTTTTTTAGAAAATTCTCCTTCAATTCAAATTAGTTTACTCACTACTAATTCTCTTTTCAAATGATAGTTCAATTTAAGGTCTTATGTAAAGTTTACTTGTTTTTTCGTAGATCTCTGATGACGTACTGGTCTGTTTTTTCCAGTGGCGGCTGGTGAAATTTCAGGTATATCATATCTTAATAACCAGACATGGAACCCAAACCAAAATTTAATATATGTAATGTGGCCATATAGAGAACTTCTGTAAAAGGAGAACGATTTTGTAGTTTGCGAAAAAAGTTAGAAAAAACGTGGGCCTCTCCTATGATTTCCAAATTGGCTTGTTTAAATTTTGAGAAACATTTTTTTTTCATAAACTAGACATAATTCTACCGATAGGTTTCAGATTTTATTAAAAAAAATTAATTTTTGTTAAAGTTACAGCAATTTGAAAATTAATATTGTATTTGTGATACATTATAAAAATTTCAAAATGCTATAAATTCTACAAATATAGTTATTTTTTAATAAAACTTGAAACCTATCCGTAAAATGACATCTAGTTTATGGAAAAAAATGTTTCTCGAAATTTAAAGAAGCCATTTTGAAAATTTGAGGTGAGGCCCACGTTTTTTTCAACTTTTTTTCGCAAACTGTAAAATCGTTCCTCTTCTACCAAAGTTCTCTATATGGCCACAGTACATATGCCCTAACGTTTGGGTCCCATGTCTGGCTATTGAGATATGGCATACCTGAAATCACACCAGCCGCCACTGGTTTTTCCTCGATGTTTTCACTTCAGTGGTGGACGAAATTTCCAACGTTGGTTGTCTGGAAAAATTCTACCAGTTGAGTTCTACATATTTCCGCTATTGGGACTGCAGCACTGGTTTTGGTAACTCGTACCGAAGTTTCGATGCACTGCACTTTGATTTTATTCTCCTTTGGCAAACTTTTCTTAATGAGGTTATGTTATTTATTTTTGCAGCTTTCGCTTTTTCATTATGGAAACTTTTGTTAAAAATTAAACACTGTGACTTTACTTGCCTTTTATAACTTCAGTTTTTAGCTTTTTGCTTTACTGCTGCTACTTTACACCTTTTCAAAATCTGACTTTTTACTTTTCAGAAAACTTGTTTTTTAGGTTACGAGATATTCAATTGTTTTATTTTTTACACTTGAGTTGTTGCCTATTTAGCTTACAAAATTGAACTGGTGTCTATTTATAAGATTTTAAAAAACAATTGAATATTTGACACGTAAGTCATTAGTTATCAAATTTAATTTTTATTTTTCAATTTCTGCCCTTACGCTAAATAAAACCTTAATTTTCTGATCCCTATTAAATGTATGATTTTTTTTTAGGTTTTCACAAAACAAATTGAACTATTTTATTAAGGAAATTTGACTAGAGCTTGTACAGGTCCTCCTGCCAGTCTTTACATGAATATTACTTTTTATTTAAGAAGGAAAATTTTGAACTTTTATCGAACAGTCAAAATATTTGTATGATTTTATTCAACAAATTCCTACTACTGTAACCTGAAATTGGACGTGCATAATAACTCAGCTTGAGGTCTAGTCATGCCAAGCATATCTACTATTTATGAATTGCATTTTTATTTTTACGTAAGTACACTTTACGTTACGCTATTCTCAATATCTTGACATTATAAGAAATTTTATGCATTTTGCAATTTTATATTCAAATTTATGTTTTCGTGTAGTTTTGTCTGTGGTGAGTGGAGTGGAGTGACGATAATGTCAATATTGTTGATATTGATGTGATAATGAGATTGAGGCCTAGTAGTTAGTTAGTAGGTTTCATAATAGGGTACAAATATGGCAACGAAATATGGAAAATAACACAAAACCTTACCTAGGTTGTAGGACGGCCTCGTGGTGAGCTAATAGCTATTTTACGTCAGATTTATGGGCATAAATCCAACCAAGAAGGTCGATACTGGGACTACCAGAATTAACAAATGTACCAAACTAAATTTGCCCACAAAAGCAGCCAGATCCGCAAATGATTTTGCGATAATTTGGTCGTGCCTAAAGCACACGCTGCTAAAATGAAATCGAGGTTTTCTTAGCCTCGCGCTAAACAGGACGGCCGTGGTAAGCAAAAATTTCAACAAAAAAGGTCGCAATAAAAGTCTGATTGCCGGTAAAGCGTCTTTAAATACCAGGTGCAATGGAATAAACATATGATGAATTATAATTGAATTTTAGGAAAGTTGTACAGGCTGAACCATAATTAACAATCAAATAAATAATTGTGGTTAGAAGATTTATTAATTTAGTCGCGGATTTCTTGATTATTTTTAAAATAATCTATATTAATATGATATTAAAAATAAGCCCGTAACATGTACTTGTACAAGTTTACTTGGTCCAAATTGATATTCATGGTATTTTTAACTGAAAAGCATTTAAAAACCACCTACGACTGATTACTGTACAATTTGAAAAATTACTGGAAACAGCAAGACTAAATATTGAAAAAGTTGATACAAACAAGAGCTACTTTACCTGCAATGATATTTGATCCAAGTACATATGGATTATGTCAACCAGTCTTAAATGCGCTCAACAAAGATATAAAAATAGCGAAAATATAAAGATTTACCATTACTACCCTTATTATTGTAAAATGCCCAGGCTGTTTTTATTCGTTGAAGAAAGGTTCACTTCAATCGAATCACCTCTGAGTCCGACCGCGGCCAAACATGTGTTAATTTTTGAAACTTTATACCCAATATACCTACACTATTGATTTTTTATAGTATGATATTACAATTCCAATGTTAAGATACTTCAATTAGCCAGCCATGTTCAACAGTAGACGTTGTCTTATAACAATTGTCTAAGGAATGATCGACTGGGGCTACATTACAAGCTTTCAATCCACATTAGTGTAAATCCCTTCTTTCACAATTTACTTTGTAGAATATTTGATTTTGTATAAATTATTCAAAGAATGTTATGACTCTTATACTACAAAATATCTTCTATACTCTAGGGAAAACTGGTTCTCGAAATATTAAAATATAAAGAGCTATTCTGCATAATAAGATTCGCATAGTACATAAGTTCACCGTCATATTTAGTTCAACGATTCGTTCTTTTTTAAGGGAGTCTTATTTAGTTTTAGCTTCGGTGCCTCTTAATATTCAAGTGTTTTCTCATATACGGTTTTCGTAATATCGTCTAGACCAGAAAATCAAATGTTGAGAAGAATACACCATATGCGACTCACGTAGTCCCTCTTTAATGCTTTTAAATAATCACATTATTAAGGATTCGTTCGAATATTACGGTAATATTTTGCATGAGATGTGCTTCATTCTGCGCTTCTGCGAGAAATTTGTCGATTTGTTACCTGCTCAATACTTTCAACATTTAGCTTCAAAAAACCAACAAGCTTGTAATATTTGTTTTTGTCCTGATTCTTTATGTGTATCGTTGGCTTCAACATGGAGTAATTAAACCAATCGTTGAAGATTTCTTTATTTGGACTTTTCTTCTTCCCAAATGCATTACTTAACTCAACTTGCTACTTACATTTTTCAGATCACACCATCTCAGGAAACGATTGCACGAAAACTTGTGCTATTATTTTGCCTTACTAGGAAATAACTCGAAAATGGCTTTATTAGCAGCTGGATAAATTAATTTGTTGTTTGTCAACGAGAACCTTCATTACATTATGTGAGAATCTACTTAGTTAAATATTATTTTGTCATAAATATACTGCTGAATGAATAAGACTCTGTAAAGAAGATTATATACGTATTAGCTAGAGGGGAGGCTGTAGACGAAGTGTGATAAACATGGTAACGCGGGGCAAGATTCAACGGGTAGGTGGTAGGGTTTTAAGAATTCGGCAAGTTGGCTGGAAGACAGTGATAAGTGGTGCATCTGTTCAAATTTTACCGGTCAGTAACTTGTTTTTGTATTGTATTTAAATATTGAATGTCATTGTGTTCCTTTTATTATTTTCTTGTCCGCTTAATATTTTATTCCAGTTTCATTATATTTTATTATAATTTTAAGTCCAAGTTATGCTGTTGCAAATGGTATCGTAAGTTATTATTAATCATGTACTACTACTTTATTGCTTGAATTAGCGGTTTGATTGTCAGGTGTTTGCCTTGGTGAATCTATTAATATTTTCTTCCGTGTCTGGACAAACATCCGATAAAACAAATGATGCATGAGATACGATTTGAGATTTTTGTTAAACCCCTCAACTACTAGCTGGGTAGCCTCCCGTATGGGACCTCAGTACCTTCTGACGCAAGTTGGCTACCTAACCAAAATACTCTTCAATTTTATATATAGAATTATGATTATATTACCGTGTATTCAAGTACTGAAGTACAGATACATTTTTATTATTGTTATAATTATTATTACCATTGTAATAGCCGCGTAACTTCAAGACTGAGTACGGCACTGATAGGTGGTTAGGTAGGCCAGAAATCTAATAAACGAAGTGTATTTAGTAATTTGTTTTTGTTTTATTTAAAGATGCTTAAATCTCCCTAATTTCGTAAATATATAGAACATTCGAGGTAAGTTAATAAATAATATAAATAAACACAAGGTAGGTAAATCTTCACGATTATTGGCCAAATAATTCCTCTTTCAACAATGTTGAACGGACCAGGGTATATTACACTACAATTAGCAACAATAAACTTCGTGAACAATTGGATTTCAAAATGATATTGATATGGTATTGTTGTATGATGTGTACTTTTAAGAATGGCGGACAATGAATCGTATTTACAGATGCACAAATAAAATTCACCCAATAGGTGTAGGTTCTTATTAGCGCAGTACTAAAATATAATGGTGAAATTGAATCATTTCCATTAACTTTTTGGGAGAAAATGCGCTAGAGAATATGAAAAACCGTGATGTATCTTATTACTGTGTTCCAGACACCGTGAAAAATACTTAGTAATTTGCATCAATTCAAGTGTTACCAATTTTTTAAAAGAATTCTGCAGGTTGTAATAATGTTTATGTCATAAACATTTTTTTCAATGTGTGACCTGTGAAATACAGTATATTTTATGATAAAACATAACAGTTGAAAATGATGCCATCTTTGTTATTCTAAATGACTTGTCAACCTGGAAACTGTTATACAACCTGGAGAAAACTTGTATAATTGACATAGTGAAGATATGTTCTTTCTAAATTACTCACATTTTTTTTAAACTGTCCCTATATACAGCTATGAAATTCGTTGGAAATTTGCGTATAAAAACGCCCCCCTTAATGGTGTTTGCAGAACAAATAGTGTATGATATATGTGCTAAAAGTGATTTTATTTTGCTTGAAGAGACTACTCTCTCTTCTTCTCATTAAATAGAATGTCAATTTTAGCACTTATAAATAAGTAGTACTAAGTAACTTTTCTACGTTCATGCAAAAACAAAACTTTATTGAACTATATTTAGTGGAAAAAGTGGTTCTTTATTGCACTAGTGCAATAAAATGTTTATTGCATTCATCTGTCATTCTACTACAGCGTTTTGTCATCATGGCAAACATAAACGTTCAAATCGATGTCATATTTTCCTAGACTTAGTGTCATCTAAATAAAACATTTTTTGGTTTTTGCATGAACGTAGAAAAAATATTGTATGCAACTCGTACAAAAAGTGTATATTGCGCGCGACGTGAAATTGTCCAACGAGGCCGTCAGGTACTTGTTGCATAAATAGCTATTATGTTATAAGCTTGTTTATTATCATCTAAAGCTATATTTTCAAAATACGTATTTCCATAAATTCATTTCAGTACCTAAAACATTATTAGTTAAACCGCTTTCTGTTGCTGTTCATTTCTGTTTCTTCAGTATTCTGGAAAATAACCTGAGAGCATGAGATAACATTATCGTTATTTGCTTTGCGTTTTAGATAGTTCAGTTTTTAACTGTAAAAAATTATTTGTCGTTTTGGAAAACACTATTTTAAGTATAATAATATTTAAATGTTCTTAAAACATTTATTGAAAATTATGAAAATATTCCCTGGTATTTAAACACATGCTTAACTGATAGATAATTGAGAGTACAGCAAAACCACAGTTATAGCATTCATTATGATTATACAGTGACGAATCTACACACTAACTAAAAATTCAAATATTTTCTTGGGATCTTCCGCTGGAAAATTATGTGCTCTGTAATCAACCTCACTGACGTATTTCATTTTATATTTTTATATGTTACACACACAACCAGCTATTAAGTAATAAACCTAATACTTATTATTTTATTCCGGTTACACAAATAATTACTTTGTATTTATTTTTACAACGCCTGTTTTTTTGGATGAATTGCGCCTAATTTTATGTGGTGGTTTTATAAAAATTATGTATCTAATAATAACCGCCGTGTTGTAAACTATTTTATGCAATCCTTTGACTGGGGGATTCAAAATTTTTAAAGTAAGGCAATTCTTGCAATAAGGTACAAATTTTATTTTTCAAATGTATCGTTTTTGATGAACATGGCGTTTAAAAAAAAATTAAAGTGCAAACTTTGGAACATAGTAGAAGAGGGAATGACATGAAAATAGAAGATAGGGACTCGTATTTGAAAATTTGCCGTTTGACACCAGGACTTTATGTGCTAAAAAATGTTTCTTCTAAATACCGGTTATTCATCCTTAATGTAATGCTTACTCGTGAAATACTCGAAAGAAAACCACGTGGGTTCATACAAGTTACGTGCCGTTAGCAAATTATTTTTGATTTTCAGAATCTTAGTGCTACTAAAGGACTTGCCATTTAAGGAAATGAACATTTTTAATTGGACTACTCGTATATTGTAGAGAAAGTTAGAAGTTTTTATTATAAGAATCTAAGTTCAACTGCTTCTTCAGTTTCTGTTTTACTCTCGGCTTTGGTTTCACCTATAAACTATACTACACAAGTTCTAGTGGCGTGATGATAAAGTTTGGGACAAAATTCATAACTTTTATGATTTTTGAAAAAACGAATAGAAAGGTCGATTTTGTTCTCGAGAGGGGCATCTTTTACGATGATTCGGTTGTATACAGGATGACCCAGAAAAGCTGAACGGACAATAAATTGTTTTTTTTCTTATGGAACACTATGTATATTTTTTCATATTCGGATAAGGCTTTCTATTATGAATTAAGTGATGAAGAGTTTGATGGGTCTATCTCAAATAATAAGCAAGATATTGCGAAAAAATGACATTTATTTCACAAAAATTATTTAAACACAACATTAAAAAATTTACTTGAGTACGAAACACAAGCAAATAATTAACGAAATTTAACGTAATTTTTCAAATTATTGTTCTCCACCAACAATTTGGCACTGGCCCGCGCGAGTGTAAACACTGCACACTACGCTCAATAATTTCTGGGTTGATTCTTTCCATTTCAGCACCAATTCTCAGTTGTAAGTCTGCTAAATTGTTTGATAGATTGAAGTATAGATAGATTTTAAATAACCCTATAGAAAAAAATCCAGAGGAGTCGTCAATTCGAGGGAACGCGGGTTTTACTCAAGTGACCCTCTCCGCCCTATCCATCTTCCAGGAAACATCTAAGCCAAAGTGAGGTGGAGCTCCATCTGGGACCAAATATTTTCATGGGGTATATCACCGTCTGCAGCGTTGGGGAAAAGAACTGCTACAGCCGGCACCAACTGAAAACGCAAACAATCTAAATATCTAGCAGCGGTTTTTAAAAAAGTGAAGACCTAAAAGTCGCCTTCCTATGGTGCTCACCCATTAATTTAATTTACCTTTACGCTGACTGTGTAATTCTTGCGTCCAATGGGGATTGTCATTTAAACAGAATGTGGCCTCGTCAAAAAAAATTATGTTGTTTAAAAAGTTTGGATTTTCATCACACCGTAACATTAATTGTTCACAAAAGTGCAACCGACGGTCTGGGTCATCCTCATTTAATTCATGTATCAGCTAGACTTTATTTCCATGATACTTTTCTGTATGAAGCAACTTTACATATGATTGCTCCACATTGTTATTTAGAGCTAGTTGTCTTGTTGACTGATGGGGATTTCCTTCAATTTCCAGCAATACATTTAACTTGGTATCCTCAGCAATTTGAGGTCGATCGTGTCGTGTCCTATCTCTTACACACCCAGTCTCTCTCAACTTGGCGACTAATTTACTCACTGTAGATCGTACTATTGGTGATCTATCAGCATGTGTTTGATTAAACAGCTTACATGCTTCCAAATTGGTTCGTAGTACCATATCCAACCATCATTAAGGTCTCTATCCTTTCACGTTCAGTTAAATGTGCCATTCCTTCCGAGCTCCAAAAAAATTGCGAAGTTTAATAACGTACTAATTTGTGAAAATATCACGCTACGACAGTGGTGTTTTTGTTTCTAAGCAACGACCAAAAAACGAAATTTAAAATTCTTTATCAGTGACCTGAGTGCCAACAAAAAAATCTTAGTTTTGATTGCTAAACTTGCAAAAAATGTTCGTATTTTTTTTTCGTTAATTATTTACATTTGTTTCGTAACCAAGTACAATTTTTTATGAAAAATGACGTTAAATAATTTTTAAACAAATGTTAGTTTCTCGCAATATCTCACTTGTTATTTGAGCTAGACTCATCAAACCCTACATCACTGTATTCGTAAGAGAAAGCTTTATCCACATATGAAAAATATACAGGGTGTTCCATAAAAACAAAGTCATTGGCCGTCCCGCTTTTCTTGATCACCCTGTATACAACTGAATCTTAAAAGCTGTGCCTCTTGAAAACAAAATTGACCTGTCTCGGCGTTTTTAAAAATCACTCAATATAAATGTTATAAATGTTGTTCCAAACTTTATCATCAGGCTGTATGTCACCTATTATTCTCCTGATTTTCTATTCCAGGCTCCAAGGGCTTATAGAAGTTAATTTTGTAATCCTTCAGAACTTCATATTTTCAAAGTTGTTCATTACGTCTCGCTTAGCTTCCATGCGGCTACAAATGGCACATAAATCAGACAATGACGTTGGATATGGATTTATACCCATTTATTTTCTGTATGACAAAAATATCTAATTAAATAAAAACTGTAGCTGATGATAAATTATCACAGACATTATCGCCTTAAATCTCCCTACCTCTTAAAATGCATCGTGCCCTAAAACCACAGCTGAATCGAATTGTTTTGTCCATGTGTCTCTGGTTTTAGAAAGTGTGCAGAATTGACCCGAACACATACAGCCAGGAGGTTTAGACATTTAAAGAACGAACCAAAGTGAACGAACTTGTTCATGTTCATGTATGTTCCAATCCCTATAGATAAATCAGTAATCCATCAAAGGAATGGATGCTCAATATCGATAATGTAGTTAGGAACAAGCAAATTCTTTGCAAATGGTTGTGAAATTACCATATTGCTAATATTGAAATTTCGAACAAATATTTAAGACTTTATATAAAGTTTTCTGAATGTTCTCTGATACCAAACATCTAGGTATGCAAATGAACATCCACAGAAAATACTCAATTCAATAATTATCTAAAGAATATAATCTATTTTTGCTAACCTGATATACTCTATATATATTAACCTCTGGAGTGGGAACTCAAAATTCAACCACAATAGATGAGATCTGACCTATTTCTGCATTTTTAGGATTGCTTCATTAGGTGGCCTCCTTTAACTTGAGTCAAATATCTAACTATAAAAATTATTATACCAATAAATTAAAATTATTTGAAATTAAATGTCGACAATGTAAAAATGAAATTAAATGTCGACAATGTCAAACTGATTAACTGTCAATGAATTTAAATATTCCCAATCCAGAGGTTAATATATATAGAGTGTTTCCATTAAACCAGATTAGTAAATTTAGATAGATTAAATTCTTTAGATAATTATTGAATAGAGCTTTGTCTGTGGAATTGTTCATTAGCATACCTAGATGTTTGGTATCAGAGAACACACATATGACTTCATTGATAGGAATTGTAGGAGATTTGATATATATTAGCTTAAAATACCATTCTTAAACAGTAAAAAAATGTTACGAAAGCTAATAATAAGAAATATATGGGTAGATATTGTGGGTGTAATTCAACGCAGGTTGGGGCTTTTGTCCACTGAGTAGTTAGTTTCACACAATATTGTTAATACTTGAGGATCTAGACAATTGGAACATGAAAGATTCATTAGTAATGTTTCTCAATACATTGGCGATGGAACTACAGCAAATAACTTTGATTGAGAATTATGAAACATGTAAAGAATTATTGGACAAACTAAATGCCATTTTTAATAAAAAATCATAAATAAATAGGATGTCAGTACAAAAGGGAGTAAATGATACGGTTGTATAACACATGAGAATCTTAAGCGCATATCTGTTGAACTACAGGAATGTTCGGAAGGCTTGGTTGTCTGTTGATGAAAGAAAACAAACCGTAGTAAACCTAACAGCGAGGTTATTGGACGAAGAAGCATCATTCGTAATGCAGAATGAAGAAACTAAAACAGCTCTATTATGTCGGTGTATAATAGAAAAGGGGCTAGCAGTAGTAGTTCAAAGATGGGAGGCAAGAGCAAAATATGTTCAAGATTTCTTGTTTTAACTGTGGAAACAAGGGGCATTATGCCAGTAAGTGATGAATCAACTAAAAGAAAGAAAGTAGGTTATAGAAAAGTCACTAGTTATTAAGAAAACACGACAGCATTCAACGTGAGTGAACAAGACAGCTTCTCATCATCTGATGCTGGGATGATACATGGATAATGAACAGTAGTGCGTCTGCTCAAAATTTCTATAGGAAAGTTAATTTAGGAAATAATGGACTGATCTCAGTAGAAAGAAAAGGAACTGTAAAAATTAAAATTCTACTCGATGGTGTGTGGTCAGAAGATTCGATAAATAATGTTCTTTATGTTCCTTGGTTCAGGAAGAACCTATTCTTAGAAAGTGTGGTCACTAGTAGTAAAAACATATCCATAATGAAACAAGGCAGTTAATGTAAGGTTTTTAAGAACAATGTTATGGTCGCTGAAGCAGTGAAGGATCAAAATAATTTTTACAAAATAAATAAATTTCCATTTATAAAATCCAGTTATGTAAATAATTGGATTTTATGAATGGAATTCATAAAATGATAATTCAGATGTCTTCGAATGTTCAAAAGCGCTTGCCATCAAGGTAAAGAAGAAATTTGGATTGCAAGTCAAATTTCTTCATGTAGGCAATGGCTTAGAGTATTGTAACACTCATTTCAAGATATTTTTAGACAAAGATGGAATATATCTGGAAACCGCAGAACCTTATACTACAGAACACAATGCAATAATATAAAGAGACAATCGTACCTTAATGGAGAACGTTAGAAAATATATGAGTCAGAAGCTGTCAATACAGTCAATTACTTATTAAATAGAACTCCTATAACACAAGGTCAGAACAAATTCCATTTAAGGTTTGGTATAAAACCCTTTTCGTACCATGGAAAGTATATTTGTTTGGTTAGCAGAACATTCAACTGGAATGTTAAGATTAGTTCCATATAAATTTAATAGTTTCTGTAATGGATCAGTAGATGAAGTTGTAGGTATGTGGTTCTAATATAGATTTATCCAAAGTTCAATTGTTCAGTGGTAGCGTGGGTATGAAAAGAGGTAGTTAGCTGTTGACGTTTAAATTTGCAAGTAAAAGGTTTAACAAAGTTCACTTTGAAGTGTACACTTATGCCACAATGGAAGAAAGAAATCTCGTAACGTATCGTAGATATTCTACATATATTTTTTACTTGGACCAAATTGTCTCGTGTTAATTCCGTAAAAAACATTAGCTTCCGCTTACTTCTTTTAGTTCCTAAAAATTAGATTACTATATTCTATTATATTTTTCTATAATCTCTATAATCCCACAATAACGAAAAAACTGATCACCAATCATTACAAATGTTCGTTTTAATGTAAATGCTACTTGAAGGAAACAAATGAACGAGATGAAATACCAATGCATTCCTTCGTTCGTTCGCTTCTGTTTCGCTGTACTTTAAATGCACTTAAAGTAAAACGATTTTATAAAAATAAATGATGATCAGAAACATTCATTCCTCCATATATCAATTGTATTTACTATTTTTATAAAAAATCATTCACAATCAAGATTCATTACTTTATCTGAAAGTAAACATTTTTCTCAAGTGGTGGTCTACCTCAACACCTCTTCAGCCTTCTTATCGCATATCTTATACCCAAAAAAAATCAGTCCATCACTGTCAAGATTTCGAAGTTACGTCAATATCATCTAATATGTTGATTGTACATGTATTTAAAATCTGATAATTACTAGCACTTCAGAGCAATGAGATCTGAAAATTAGTACCTGTTCGAAAAATTTCATTCTAACATGACACATTACAAGAAATAGCTTTCAAGGCACATAAACGAAAGAAACTACGCTACTAAATACATTTATTTGTATTGGCTGAGACGTTTCATTAGGTGATACATGAAAATAAATATTTATCAAAGACTAACCATACTTTAAATCCTAGGAATTCTTGAGGGTCACATTTGGATCGAAGCTGAGTTAATAGCAACATCAGGTTCAGTTAAAACAGTGACAAATTTGATCGATATATTTTGTTACCTTGATGTCAGTGATCATTGCAAAATATTTATTAAGAAAACAATGCATGCGAAAATAAAGATTTTCCTTTGAATGTTGGACCTTCACGTCACAATTTAAACTGAACGAATTGCATTGGCTAACTTAGCATTTGGTTCCATGCAGTTGTTGATATTAGCTTTGTCTGGTGACATATTTTCGAGGTTTACGTGAAATTTTACGTTCAAAATCCATTTATAATAGAAATAATTTGGTAGTTTATAATTGCACAAAGCAGACCTTGCTTGTAGTTCAGAAATTAAAAGCCCTGCCTTATCATTTCCTGAATCGGTGTTAATTATCACTGAAAGCAATTGTTTTAAAATAATCTCTATTATTTCAGATGAAGAAAGGCGTTTACAGCGAATATTTTCATTAGAAGTATACTGTATAGTTTCCAGCGCTGTGACACACTCTTCGCTCCTGCTCTAAAATGGGTCTTCATTGTCGCTCTACAGATAAGAGCTTCCTAAATTTAGCTTAAGATAGACCCTCACAGTCAATGCACTGCGAGTCTTCGTTTCTGGTTCTTTTGTCGTGAACTTCTGTTTACCAATAATACTGAAGAAAAATTATGGACAATTATTGCCATATCTGAAACAATGTTCCGCTTGTTTAAGCATGCCAGTATCAACAATCTTCAAAAAATATTTTTCTCAAGTGGTGGTCTACCTCAATACCTCTTCAGCTTTCTTATCGCTTATCTTCCCAAAAAAAATATCATTCCTTCACTCTCAAGATTTCGGAATTACGTCATCTAATATAATAATATGTCGATAATAAATGTATTCAAAATCTGATTATGTCTACAGCCGTCCCACAGATGATTAGTGCAAATTGTTTCGACAGTTCAGAGATTGATATCGAAACGGAAATCATGCCTTCAAATGGTGGACCCACGTGATTTTTAACTGAAACAATTAAAAGAGATAGTGAAGACAATGAAATGCTAATTAATGACTAGCAATCAATAGCAATGAGAATCTCAAAATTAGTAACTGTCAAGGTACATAAACGAAAGAAAGTACGCTACTGAATACATATATTCGTATTCGCTTAGGAGTGTTCATTAGGCAATACATGAAAAGAAACGTTTTTCAAAGAATATCCATATTTTAAATCTTGGGAATCCGTAAGGGTCACATTTGGATCGCAGCTGAGTTAATACCAACATCAGGTTCAGTTAAAACAGTGATAGTTTTCATCACATTGATGTCAGTGATAACTGCAATATATTTATTAAAAAACAATGTGTGCGGAAGTAAAGTTTTCCTTCACATCACAATTAAAACTGAGCAATATTGTTCATCGGGTTGATGTCAGTGATGAGTCCAATAAATTTATTAAAAAATCAATGTGTGCAGAAGTAAAGATTTTCCTTTAAATATTGGAACTTCACATCACAATTTAAATTTAATGAATTGCATTGGCTGAATTAAGTGTTAATTTGGGACATTGACGTAAGAATTAGTGACGCTTTGACCATCAGCGCTTATGTGAAATAGAGCTAATGAGTACCCGAACTTAATTAACTGCAACCGAAACAGAGATCACATAATGTTAATATTTCATGTACTACTATTGTTACTATTTCGTATCCTCTTTGTTGATATGTGAACTAATAAAAAATTCTTCAGTCCTGATTAGTTTATATCCATATATCCAGAATGAAACCAGAATTTATTAGAAACATAAAAGGTACATATTCTGAAAACATCCTAACAACGTATTCGCAGAAAACAATGAATAAACTTTGCTCAGGTATTATAAATATCTGGGTTATCCCCTTTGTTGTCCAAGATACCGTTTTAAAGAACTGATTTTTCCTTTCAGCAAATTAAAATAGTTTAAATGTAATGGACAAACATTAGTTACTGAAATAAGTTTAGAAAAAGTAAGTCATTTACATTATCCTTGGCCTCTTAACAGTAAAAGATATATTTTATCCGCAGGTACAACATTAAATTGGATGGATCTTTTCAGGGACGGTCCGTATATTTAAAAACAGTAGTTGCAGATGAGACTATGTCATTATAAACATTTATTAATCATGTCTATGTCAGTTACACAAAATTGTTCGACAATTTGTTCGTCAAAGAGAGTAATCATGTTGCATACATCGAAACATTTATAGCAAGACCAACTGCTGAACAGTTTAAGATTATTTAGATAAATTTTTATTTTTTACAAATTTTGAATTATTTAAGATTGCAGTAACAATGCGATTTGTAGCTACATGCAGATCTAGGGAATTGATAAACTTGAAGATGGTTGACGTACAAGATATTCATATACATATATTTATTGATTTCCATATTTAATACCAAGATGATCTTATTTCGGAATATATATATATGATGGAATGACATCATTATTCACTAGTTTTAAAGAATTGGGTATGTACAACGTAAAAATTTTCCGATGTCAACCATTGAACTTGCACCTCTTGTGTGAAAGCCACACTCTGTACCAGACAAATGTTAAACTTGAAAGTACGTTTTTTTTGATAGTTTTAATTGTATGTTATGTCAAAATATTGTATAATGGCTTAAATTTGAAAAAAAAAACAGCGACAACTTTAACTTTGATTTTATGGTAACTAAGAAGATCCAACAGTTATCAATAGAAATAATCCAACCAATGATAATTATTCCATACTGTTCCATTAATATGTATGGGATTATTTAGCAGAACTGAAAGTTATGACATGCTAATTATTTATACTTTACATAATCATGCGCAGATGCAAAGTACACAGTACAGTACACATACAGTGGAAGACGACAGAGATAATATACATATACATAAATTTCACCATTTGTGCAAAAATAACTTATTTTTTATTTTCGTCATACTGCAATACAATTCACGAAACATTTTTCTCAAACTGCTCGAAACTACATCCTTAATATAATCTCATCTCATAAAATTGACATACCTAACAGCTTGCTCAAATTCTCTGGACATCGAATTCTAAATAATCTAGCTTAATCGTTGAGCTGTAATTGTCGATTATTTGAGAAAATTTATGTTGTGACACTGAAGTTTGATATACGAGGTGTTGCAAAAGTGTATACAAAAAAATCAGATTTAATGTCCTTGTCAAATTTTAAGGACAGTCATATAAATTTGTTTAATTGGAGCCTTCCGTTAAAAGGGGGGCCAACATCTGGTTTCTTCAATTTTTCTCAGAAACTTCAATAAAATCGAAAAATAGCAGAATTATAATACTTATAAAATGATATTTTACAATCATATTTCCTGATACAAAAATTTCATAATATTTTGTTGTTGAAAAACAATTTTTTTTTAATTATGTATAATACGTTAACACTACGAGCTTTTGAGTTTTTGTGTAATTTTATTCTTAGTAAGCGGCTGTAAAGACAAAAAAATTCTAAATATACAGTCACCTTAGAATTTCACTTCGATTAAGAAATTTAAAAGTATAAGAAACAATGGGTGGGGTGTTATATTTCACTTCTTATAGCAAACCAGAAAAACGTGAAAAATATCAGTTAAAATCATTTTACTCTTTTATAACATGGCTGCCAAAATTCATTTGCTTATATTCAACTGTTTCTGAGAAAAATTGAAGAAGCAACTTTTTAGAGGACCCAATTCAAAAAAATTGTATGAAAGATTCCCTTTAAAATTTGCCAAGGATTAATAACAATGTCAACTATGTCAGTTTTTACCTATCAATTTGAAATTTAGTAGAGATACTTGTTGAGTGATTACTAAAATTTTCAAATGCAATATTGTAAACGATGCCTATAAAACAAACAAAGGAACTGAGGGGAAGGGGTTTCTTTCCATACCCTATTTCGTATGTTGTTTACAATGTAGGTAATATTTTTATAATAGGCAAAGGGTTTACTGAAGACCCTGTCTGCGATTACTCATTATTTTTCTGAAAAGACTCAAATTATTATTCTGATTATTTTTCGAGAGGGTAATTACTCACGGAAATATTGTCACAAATATTGCGAAATCCTTGCGAAATTCTACGAAATCGTGCAACATCCCAAGAAATCGTGCAAAATCCCGAGAAATCACAAAAATCCGTATTATCTGGAGGCAAATTTATTTATTTAGACTGAGACTTCGCGTCATTATCGATGTTATTATAGTTACTTCCATCTCCATTTTGCGAATAGCGCAGAACGTAGCTTATGCCATGGCGTATGACCGATGCGATGAGTCGAGAGCATGTGGTGTGCGACACGTATGCCGGTTGTTTGGAACTATTGGAAGGCTGTTTTTCTTCAAAGTTTAATGTTTTTTGTTTCATTTTATTGACTATGTAATTCAATGTTAAATTTTGAACTAAGGCCCCCATCTACTAGTTTGTAAACATTAAAACTGGACACCCTGTACCTGGGAGGCGGGGAAAATCGAGGGTTAACTCAAGAGTTAACCTCGGCAAATCGCACCTTGTGAAATGATTTAACTGTTGTGCAAAACTTAGAACAAGAAAATCGCTATTTCTAAGAAACAGTTAATTTCACATTTTTTGTGAATCTAAGAGTTTCAGCCAAGTCGTAAAGCCGCCATCTTTCGCGTCTTCGCCATTGGAAACGCATGTGAAATGCTATAGGTGGCGCCCTCTACAAATTCGGGACCATATTTCAATTTCACGTGTCAGAAAACTCATCACTACCATGTTTTATGTATTTACCACGATTTATAATAAAGTTATTGAGAAAAAAAACTAAAAAAGTTCAACACCCTGTATCTTTGAAATTTTAAAATTTTTGAACTGAGTTAACTTGATTTAGGACATTGACCCCCGGAATATGTGGTTTTTTTGCCAACCTTTTGCAGACACCCTGTATAGGTATAGTAATTTTCGAGGTAATTTTAATCAAATGCGAAATCCTTGGAAATTCCTTGAAAATGCTCAGAATTTCGGAAATCCCTTGAAAATCTGATTTTGATCTCGGTGGTTACCCCCTCGTTTGTTTGTTTGGTTTTTCTAATGGACAGTTTTACACTGTAAGAAATGGTCAATACATAAACTTAGAATCTAAATTAAAATAAATAAATAAACAACACACTAAATCATTCAAAATCACATAAAAAAACAAAAATCGCAATTTTAAATCTTGAAATATTCATTTAACGAATACGAACACATATCAATTAGGTACGATTTCAGTCTTTTTTTAAAATGCTCAAGTGTACAGCAAGTCTTTATATCACTAGGTAATTTATTATATAGCTTAAGGCCCAGACAGTTTGGTGAATTCATGGTAAGCTTTAATCTCATAAACGGTATATGATATTCCATTTTTTGACGAGTATTAATTTGATGAATGTCCTTATTGGTATGAAATTTAGATCTGTTACTGAAAATATAATTACACAAATCAAATATAAAGAGTCCAGATAAAGTTAGAATAAAATATTCTTTTTTCTTTCTTCTTCTTTATTCCTTAGTATCTTTTTTTGGCATATAAATACATCAGAAGACATAGGGGACCCGCTCCAGAAACAGACACCATACATTATTCTACTGCCCACCTGTGCATAATACAGATTTATATGCTGCGGAGTTACAAGCACCGTACGCAAATTTGGGAATTTGTGAATAAATAACATATTGAATTCAGTTTAGAACAAAGATTTGAGCAATGTGATTTGCAGGACAAATTGCTATCAAATTCAATTCCTAAAAATTTTACGTAAGTCTCATTATTAATTGGTATGCCATTTATATTTACATTTAATTCTATATCTGTTCGTTGGCGATTTTGAAATAAAACCGCATGAGTCTTTGTCACATTAAAACATAAGTTATTATCACAGAACCATGTATATAATTTATTAAGTAAAATATTACATTTTGCTTTTATGTCATAGGAAGATTTATCAGGGAAGTATCATCGGCATGTATAGTAAAATCAATATTAGAAGCAATGGTATTTATGTTATTAATGTATAAAATAAACAATAAAGGACCCAGTACAGAACCCTGTGGAACACCCATGGTTAAACTTTGTATTACTGAATTTACATATTGAACACTCAAAGAATATCTATGCTTAAGGCTAACATATTGTCTCCAGTCATTCAAAAATGAACTTATCCAATTCAATGAAATACCTCATAATCCATAATATGATAATTTTTATATATTATGTATTTGTAGCTATTAGCATCTGAAGGGAATGAAAGTCAATAATTGAATAAAAAGCAGATATCTATTAAATCGTTTATAATTTCTCCCAGATCAACCCGGCAGTGAAATTTTATACTAAATATTTATGTTTATTTTTTGTAACCTACTACCATGAATCTTTTGACATTATATTTTATAACTTTTATATCGCATCTCATAGCTTATAGCTTTGGCTGTAGTAAAATGAGCGGATTTACATGAAAAATGCTCCACGTCAAGTTTATTTACCTCACCACTAAGAATATGGAACGTGGAATCGTACCAGCGTTACAGTTTTATGAGGTATCGATCTGTTAACATCCTGGGCAATGAAATGGGTTCGATAAATCTTCATTTTTAAATAGTCTGTTACGTAGAAGGATTGACGTCAGTATGCAAGTACTTACAGAGTGGTTTCTAAGGATTATATGGAGTGGGTGATTTTTTTACTGCTAACGTCATTTCAACGAATAATACAATACTTATCTGTTGTATTATTTAATTTTAGAAAGTTCAAGTAATTAAAATTTAGATGTAGCTAATAGTAATTTTGTCTGTAGTTTTAATAATCATGAATACAAGTATTGTATTAATACGATCTATAAATATTGCTATTTTGCATTATACCTGCTTTTTAAAATTTACAATATGAAATTTATTTCAAATTATAGTAAAATGTTTTACAATTATATTAAAATTTTCAACAACCCAATTAATAATACTTATGCGTTTACCACAATAACGAACTTATATGGTTTATCATATTTGTAGTTTATTCTACAACAAAATTTTAAGCACAAATTTATAGCAATTGTTTTAGTAGTATTTCTTTCATTGTAAACTATTGAGGTTATCCTTCATGGTAATGCCCATACACATATTGTACGTTTAATATGAGAAATCTTCGAACAGTTGCGATTGAAAGTACATCACTCTTAATGTGACCCTCGAATGCTGTATACCCTTTATGAAGGCCTGTTGTCAAAACAAGTACGTAATAAAGGCGATATGAATTTGACAACAAAAGGGCAGATTTTCTACTTGTATTTATTCTGTGAAAGGTTGGGAAATCTCGGAGCTGGAGATACTGGTGACAAAAAAGAGTCGATTAAGCCAAATATGCCTCATGCGAATGTTGCTGGTTTCAAAAATTCAGGACGTTCAATGCTAGAATTTTATTTTAAAATATCTCATTAACTTTGAAACCTGTCGCAGTATTAGAAAAAAAATTGGCTCAGTTATGTTTTTTGACGCGGCAAATAAGTAGAGGGCGCCACTCATGGCACAGCATGTTTCGTTTAAATGGAAAAACGTTTTTGCTGTTTAATCTATCTATCTGTCTATTGAAACAATCGATTCTCCTACCTATTATATCTGACAAAGGTACCTATACCTTGTTGAAGTTGTTAGGAGTAACCATTTTTGAAATAATCGTAATATTCTGTGCAGCGATCGAAAACTGTTATCGTTTCATGTAAAGTGCCTTTTCTACTTAAGATACAGTAAAATGTTACTTGAAAGAGTTGTTCAGAACGGTAAATTATGGAGACGTGTAAAATTTCAAAAAGAATAAACGAAATAAAATCACCATGATTTGATTACAGAGCTATGGTGGGATCATGGTGCTCATCTGATCACGGGATGAGCAAGCATGACACATTTTTGAACCCTATGAAGTATACATGTGCAGTATATACAATCTATTGCAATAATAATAGCACTCCCTCAAATCAGTTTTCGAAGTACTGGTTGCTTTGAGTAGAAATTTTATTAGGCCCTTTTCAATTATCAAATTCATTGTAAATAGTGCCATTATTATTTGCTATAGATTATACATACAGGGTGCGGCAGCATAACTTCGTTTTTTTAAAATGCGCGCCATTCTGTCGGTTGATATCGTAGCGGACCGCCCGACACAGTTCAGTCGCCATCATGCGTTGGAACAGTGAGGAGCGTGCTTTTGCCATTGAGGCCAACTTTTTGAGCGGAAATCTATTGTTACGTGGGTCACTACGTTCAGACAAACTGGAATTGCGACAAGACGAAGATCTTGAGTCCCTCGGCCCATTAGAACACCTGAGAACATTGAGGAAGTGAGAGCTGCAATGTTGCGATCACTACAGCGTTCTGCGCGAAAACATGCGTGCGCCCTTGGACTTTTGGATCGTTCTGTGAGTAGTATTCTTCATGATGATCTTCATTTCCATCCTTACAAGATGGCTATTGTGCAGGAAATCTCTGAACGTAACTTCAATTGTCAGACGAACTTGCGTGAGGTTCTTCTCGAAGTCGTTCTTGAGGACGCTATTGTTTTTTCAGTGATGAAGCCCATTTTCATTTGTGTTTGAAATCCCGTGTTTATGTGAACCGTTCAAGGACTCTACAAGTTTTGAAGACCAACATCCTGGAAGAAATTGCCAACATAACGCCTGATATGCTGGCAAGATTCATGACAAACGCCAGAAATCGGTTTACTCATTACGGAGAATGGGGTACGTCACCTACCTGACTTGATCTTCAAAACTATGTAAAAGAAAAACTTTATGTATGCGCCTACATTGTAAAAAACAAATAAAAGTTTGCTGATTCATACAATGGGTTTTATTAAGTTATGAAAAAAGGAAGTTATGCTGCCTCACCCACATGGGAATACCTCATGTTAACACCACAATGTGTAGTAGTTATAAAGTCGTTGATACAGCCATTAGTCGAGCCTCGCTAAAAGGGCAGTTACCAAATTTTGCGTTGTCGTTTAACCTTATTTTCCATGTTAGTTACCGAGCGTTGTAGTGTCATTAAAAACTAGTTGTTGGTTACATTTAGTTGAAATCCGAAAGTGTGTTCAGTCTAAGTGGTTAAGTGATAAGTAAAGAATAACATCTATTTTGGAAAATCAGCAAGAGTCAACGGTATCAATCCAGCCGAAAACTTAATTAAATAATAACATAATTTGCCTCTTTTATATCTCTTATCCTGTTCTGTTTTCAAGATAGCAAACAGCAGCATTGGCAAATCTCATTTTCTTTACCTTGCTAGATAAAGGTTTGGATATTTTAACCCAAAATAATAGTCCACTTAATTTTGGCCAAATACCAATGCCAGATCAGCAGCAGTATATAATGCCTTTGGATAATACCTTCAATAGTTTTCACTACTTTGTAACAAGTATTGCAGAAAGTTTATACGTTCGTCGCAAAATAAAGGTTTCTAGCCTTAATCATATTTTGTTTAAATTATGACTTGTCTACAGACTGCCTTATGTTTATGGCCCTGTAGAATATTTCAGAGATTACTTTAGGGGAACTTTTAGCAAGCTTCCTTATATCTGATTCAAATGGTGTTCGAGATACCTATTTCAATTCCATAAAGTTCCTTTTCTATAGCCTAATTCAAAATTGTCTATTTTTGCATTATGTAAGCTAAACTATTGACATTTCCAAGAGATATAAGAATTGTAGGAGATTTGATTTATATTAACTTAAACTTTCTAATACAGTAACAAATAGATATAGATGTCTATCATTTGTCATAGATATTTTGAAAACTGTTTAATTTTACACAGGACGGTAAACATTTATTATCGAACTTGCTTAACATCGAACTGCCAAAATTTGGCTTTTATAAATGAAACACACTGTATATTTAATCAAAAACGGTTGTAGACTTGTACGCTTTATCTATCCATTTTATACTTACCTATATCTATCACTTTAATTTTTCTGTTATTGACGGTTTTTGCGATACAAAATTAAAATTATTATCAAATTTGTTGCGAAGAAGGGTGTGTAATTGCTAAAGCAAACTTAAAAATAAACAACCAATACGTCATAAAACATCATTCTCTTGGTTGGCAATTTCGCAGTCATCCACGCAAGAATATTGATCATTTCGCTTATCACAAAAACCGTCAATAACTGAAGAAGAATTATTGAAAGATAGTATTCCCTAAAGCTTATGACACGCCCTAATCATTGATTTCTCCCACAATTAGTACTAAAAAAATAAACAAATAAATAACTGCAATAATTAATAGAAACGACTTTTATGATCAAATCAACTAAAACTGCTTATTTATATCTTAATTAGCAAAGTGAAATTATCAAGATATTGAAGACAATAATGATTGCTACTATGGTTCAAAAAGTGTATGTCATTATTGTACATTGGTTAGACGTGATCCTACATACGGTTTCAACAATAACGATACCTCTGTCCACCCTATCATTAACTGACATACTAGTAAGATCTTTACGGCAGGCTCAAATTAAGAACAGCCTTTGTCATCAAATACATAAATAAATTTAGACTACATTTTCTTGAGATAATACCATAGCTTTCTTAGCCTCCTAATCCATATTCATATTTTTCAAAAATAAGTAATCGGCTAATAATATGAGCTTGTTTATATTTTTTGAATATTTGGACAGATAGATAGATAACTACATTGATATTTTCTGCCTAAATAATTATTTAAGCTAAAACAGGATCTATAACATGTTTTTTTTTTTGTTAAATTCTACAAAGAAGATAATTTTGTTAAATAATAGTAACATTCGTTTCCGTGTTTATTTGGAAGCATTAACCCAACATAAGATGCGCCTTATGTTGGTATGTGTATCAACAACAATTGGAATCAGAACAGGACATACCTTATCAAATAAACATCTACATAGAACAGGCATATTAGAACACCCGTACATTGAATGTGGAATGGTGACTAAATCATATACAGTGCTTTCGAAAAGTAATGAATAAATTCATTATTTTTTAAATTGAGAAGTTTTCGAAAAAATCCCCTGGCACGGCGATTTTGTTTTTAAAAAAGGCACTGTGCACCTTTCCATTATGCAACACCTGTCCGTGCTTATGTAGATGAGCTGTTCCCGAATCGTTGGATAGGTAGAAGGGGGTCAATTGAGTGGCCAGCCAGATCGCCTGATTTGACATCCCTAGATTATTTCTTGTGGGAATACTTAAAAATCAAAGTATACGTTACTAGACCGGTTAATTAAGAAGATTTAAAAGCAAGAATTCGTCACGAGATACATCGTATACCTCCTGAAGTTATTGATAATGTTGAAAAGAATTTATTAATCGTCTTGGCTACTGTCAGGCAGCCAACGGTGCACAATTTCAACATTTAATTTAGTCGATTCTTTACATAATCATTATCATTTTCAGTATTGTGAAAATTAAATTTTAAAATCTTCAACCATTATTATCTTGAAATTTTTGTCTGTAGAATGACACGCTCTTTCAAACGGCATGGTCAAAATTGGGGGTTGCTAAAAATATTGTCGATGACGTCATATCTCGAACAACGATGACGTCACAAATGTGGGTCGTATGTCAAAACGTGCCTTTTTTAAAAACAAAATCGACGTGCTAGGGTTTTTTTCGAAAACTTCTCAATTTCAAAAATAATGAATTTATTCGTTACTTTTCGAAAGCACTTTATATTAGAGCCCAATAACATTTTCTTCGCCTAGAGTATATGTATACAGGGTGCTACAGAATGATGTTAAGAAAATATAGGGGCAGGTTCTACGATGTTTAAAAATAAGAAAAAAAGTTTGTATACAGGGTATCCGGAAAATATGCGCACAAACTTTCTTACATGGATAGGAGGTTTAAAGGTGTTGTGGTTATTTATTTTGTATTCTTTTTCATGATTACGGTCCACTATAATGCGTATAACAACTGTATCGAATTTTAAGAAGATCGTGTTACTACAAAAAAAGGTATGTCAGAAATAAAAATTAAAAAAAAATTTTTTGACAGGCCATAACTTCGTTATTATTGAGAAAGTGTTACATAAGCTTATACGACTATTTTTATCAGTAGATTAGGCTTCCGAAGTTTGTGCACATATTTTCCGGACACCCTGTATACATTGATCCGGAAACGCGTCGTTTTCGATCCGTGTACAATGAAGGGCTACTTTTACGTATATAAATTTCTCTGGTAATATACTAGCATCAATGGCGTTCACTTTTGGCATAAAAACGCGTCTGGTATCGCTCTCTTAAAACCAAGTTAATTCTGCTTAAAAAGTGTCTGTTCGACTTTTTCCTCCTGATGCACCCTTTTCGAGATAAAAATTAATTTATTGATCATAGATTTCCAATAGATTTTCTTAACATCATTCTGTAACATCCTGTATCAGTTAACAAAAGATTATCTTAAAATTTTAACTCAAACAATAAATATATTAATAAAATATCTAAAAGTTAACAATTCATCAGTAAATAAAATACATATCTCAACTTCAGGAATTTGTATAACTTTTGTATTTTACAAACGAACGCAAATCAATATTGTAAACCTACCTCGTAATAATAATAATAAACATTATGTTCACGAAACTTTAAATGTTAAACTTGAAAAATTTAAAAACTACATTAAAAAAGAAGAATTCCAGGAATTGAAAATTTATTAATCAAAGATATATGACAGAACAGTAATAATAAAATTGTTTAAGAAAATAGTTTTGCCAAAAAAAGGATTCGTATTTATTTAATTAAATTTTGATAAATGTGAATCAGATAATTTTTAAAAAATTTACAATTGTTGGACATCTTCAACCACAAAACAAGAATAACAATATTTTATAGTACATCTCTATAGAAGGTTGATGAATAAGACGTAAAATTTTCGCATTTAAGTGTTAGCCAGTTTGAATAGATATTTGAAATAATGAAAATGTTTTGACCATTAACTTCTCATGTGTTGTAATTGTGTAGAATATTCACCTACAATTTTACACAAAACTCAAGTTTAAAAAGTGTATATTGGAAATAAGCAGCAAAATTCAATCATTTGTGAAATTAATGAAAAACTTCATGTTTATTGCTTTCTACTCGAGACAGCCATCCATTCTCAAACGATTTACCAGAGTGTCAAGGAGCCTCACCAAGATTTCCATTGATAACCCGAGCTCCTCCACAATAAAAACACGTCGACCAGAAATAGATTAATCTCCTTTTAGTACCTTGACGCAAACTTTACGTCAATGCATACTTTAATTTTAAAATTAAACTAATCTCCGCATAACGACACAAGCGGAGCAAGAGGAAATTTGTACTAATGGCTTTTTTAATGCGTTTTATATTCCGATGTTTATTGTATTGTGACTGTTAGATTTATTTACGTTTTACCAGTTGAATTTGAACGCAGAGCAAATTTTCTTCAACGAAATGCCAGTTGAGTTTTGATTTCAATGTCAAGTGGTTATGCGGTGCACTTGGGAGAATGAGATACGACTTGATGATTGATTTCGATCGATTGAAAATATTCCTCAATAATTTAGACGAGTCATGATAGTTATAGAGATGTTCCAATAAAAACTTCCATCGACATTTCATCTGGGACAAAAAATTAAATTTTAATTTTGTAAACACGATTTAAGATCTTATAAATAGCTACAAATCTGCTTATTAACACTGGCATAACAGGATGTAACAAAGAGCAGCTTATTCTGTTAAAAGCGTATTTTTGGCGGTAAAATATGTCGATTTAACCGTACTTACTTATATACAAAAATACCTCCTTTAAAAGATACAGGGTGCATGCAACGTTAGAGCAATTTTTACACAATTTTTATCAATGCATATTCGTTTATTACGAAAAACGCAGGGATTTAAGAAACATATTAGGTAACTATTAAACAGATTTACACTATTTTTTTACTGTTTAAGAAAGGTATTTTAAGCTAATATGTATCAAATCTCCTACAATTCCTATCAATGAAGTCATATGCATGCTCTCTGATACCAAACATTTAGGTATGCTAATGAACACCCACAGACAAAACTCTATTCAATAATTATCTAAAAAATGTATTCTATTTACTAACCTGATATACTCTATATATGAAGTGGGAACTCGAAATTCAACCACAATAGATGAGATCTGATCTATTTCTGCATTTTTTTGGCCACCTGATGAAGCAATCCAAAAAAATGCAGAAATAGATCAGATCTCATCTATTGTGGTTGAATTTCGAGTTCCCACTTCATATATATAGTATATCAGGTTAGTAAATAGAATACATTTTTTAGATAATTATTGAATAGAGTTTTGTCTGTGGGTGTTCATTAGCATACCTAGATGTTTGGTATCAGAAAGCATGCATATGACTTCATTGATAGGAATTGTAGGAGATTTGATACATATTAGCTTAAAATACCTTTCTTAAACAGTAAAAAATGTTACAAAAGCTAATAATAAGGAATATATGGGTAGATATTGTGGGTGTAATTCAACGCAGGTTGGGGCTTTTGTCCACTGAGTAGTTAGTTTCACACAATATTGTTAATACCTGAAAATATATGAAAAAAGATTTACACTAATTGTTGCATATACCTTACACATAGTCTACCAACAAATTTGGATACAGCAACATTCCTAAACTTTCTGTAAACTGATTTTCTTCTTTTTATTCAACAATTTATCACATAATCTTCGTGGATGCAACTTTATGGTGCTCCATCTCTTCTTGGATTAAACATTAGACAATATTAAGTTTAATTTTTCCAAATCGATGAATTAGATGTGGAAGAGCCGCAACTATTCAGTGGTCAATACGCTCAAGCTCAAGATAAACTTACTAACTTCACAAAATGATGAAAATAACAATGATATTACAACTATTGAGAGTTGAGCCTTTCCCACCATTAAATAATTCAAACCAAAAACTGCAAAATTGACTCGAATATCCGCGCGAATTTTGTGTCTATGGGAACAACGCTTTAGAAAGCCTTAGTAGTTTGAGACTCCTGTATTATTCTTAATCGGAGATCTTTAATAATCATCTGGTACAAACTAATTGTTTTATTTAGCCCGAAATTAAGCCACAGGATTGATATCTGGAGATCGAAATGTCCACACTAAGAAATTGCGCTAAAATATTTTTGTTCTGCGATGTATTAAAAGTTTGATTTATCAATAAATATGAAATAGTGTTGTATATATTAAGTTTTTAATTTATTTTAATTTTATTTATTTATTAATATTTTTTTTCAGAAATCGAATCTTTTGCGAAAATTATTGGAAAGTATTATTTTTAATTGAATATAATTCAATAATAAAAATTAATCACGCTCATCTCAGAATCACCCTATTATTTTAATTGAGTGAACTAAATTTATTACCATAAAAGTTTTCAAAAGTCACAGTATTCGCTTGTGTTATACGTTCTGCCGCGTTTCATCCATGAATGGTTAAAAGAGCTTCAACACGATTGTGAATAAATAGAGTCGCAACTTTGAGTTTCTTGTTGTTGTTCTTGCAAATGGTACTTTCCCAAGCCGTCCAACTCCAGTCAAACAAGAAGATAAGAAGCATCTCGGTTAAAAATAAGAAATTTATTTAAGGCAGTAGGAGCCTTTGCAATATTTAAATATTAAAAATCGTATTTAACTTCCTCAAGCTTTTATCGAAGTATAAATTCATTTACAACTTTTCGATATATTTTAATGTGTATTTAAGGGATCAGAACTGTGTCTTCAACGAAATTTCTGATCTTATAATAAACCACGCTGACGCTTTCAGGAAAAAGTATTTAAATACATGGAAACTTAATACAAGACTTTTCACGAAGAGTCGCTTGACGGAGAGTTGACATAATATAATATTCCTAAAAGTCATTTGCCAAAATCATTATTCTGTTGAACGAATTTCCATGAAGCACTTTTTAACACTTTACTTCATGATACATTAACTGTCAGGTTTTCCAGTCAATTGCATGTTTCATCCCGAGTTCGATGGGAAAATACTCATCCGGCTTTACACTTATACGTGAGGACAGCAAATGTACAGATTTGTAAAATAACTATAATTTTATATACCTTAATTCTAGTCTTAGGTAAGCAATTAAATGTATTTGTAGGTCGCATTTACAACTTTGTTTACGCGTTAGTATAATTACAATATTAGGCACAACTTTTAGTACGGATTATCTTATAATACTAAAGTTACATCGGCAATCATTGTAAATAATCTGTAAAGCAATTTTAATTACTTGTAGGCCTTTAGCAGGTAACCAGGGATATCAGGCAATAGTCATTTACATTAGTTTACCTGCAGCCATTATAAAATAGCCCGTTCGCAAGAAGTAGGGGGTTAGTAAGTAAAGCAACGTTGAGGTGAGCAACAGCACTCACTCAAAAATTACAGTTAGGTTAGCAATAAATTAGTATATTGCATTAGTATAAGCAAGACGAGTCATTCATTCAATACCAAACAGCATATATTTCCCAAAACCAAGCCAAGGCAAGCTTCTTTCAAGATTTTGTCTTCAAAGTAAAATTTTGTATTTTAACAAATATTTTACTTAAGTATATGAAAGTATTAATTATAATTATCATTACGGAGTAGCAATAAACAATTTATCTATAGTTGTACATACGGATTCATCAACAAGGCGTAACGTTAGTCAGACTAGCGGAGGTTACGCGAAAAATTTACGCATCTGTTGCACTAATTTAAATAAAAAGCATACTCCTATTCACTACTATGTATAATACTTACTTTATGATATGTTAACTAATCCGTAGTACTGAAAAGTACAGTTTTGAATATAAATACTAAATATACAATGGGACACGCAAGGAACTAGAGGCCGAAGTTACGCGATTTTTAGACAGGTACAATACTGGGTCTAACTTTTGGCGCAAATATGGACGTAAATAAACAGCCTACCTAGCAACGCATGCTTCGCTACCTAGCAACGCATGTTTCGTGAATGAACGCAAAGCTGGTTAGGCCAATTAACGCGCTTTACACGGGCGTAAACTCGTTAGTCGGACTAGCGTACGCCCGTTTCATGAATCCGGCTATTAGATTTTCCATTTCCATTTTTCATTTTCAGTAGAACGCTTTTTGTCTGTGGTTTGTTTAGACCGGCATGAAGCAGTGAATGGCCGCTAGAGGTATTTAATAGATATTTGAGCGTTAAAAATATTATGAATTTCAATTCTCATAATTAACTTCATCATGAGATAATCTCAAATATTTATTTATGTATTGAACACCCAAACAGGCTGTAATAGCCTAATTACATGAAGTACTATTTTTTTAAAATAAGATATAACCTAATCTAAGCAAGCAGGAGTACAATTTATACATCAATTACCCAAAAAGACATACATATACATACATTTAATTAAATAGAAAATACCAGGAAATGATTAACTAGAGAGTTTTGAAACAGTCTTTGAGAATTCGAAAAGTGTAAATTAGTAAAGACATTTATTGAGTTTGCTAGTCAGAGCATTGCAACAAGAGGGGCTCGGACGGAGATTCATATACTGGGAACATGAAATATTAAAGATGAACGGGTACGAAATGGTGGTACATTAAAAGGTATTAGTCATAAAATATTTGGTTCATTTATCAGATTATTGATAAGTTTATATAAAAACGTGAAACTTTACGTCTAATCTCCAAAGAAATTATATCAAATTCAGTTCGAAGTATAAAATTGTAATCAGGACGCACATGATATTTTTTCAAATAAAGGTATCTGAAAAAGTTATTTTGAATTTTTTCAATTGTGAGCTCAAATAATATTGGGGCTGTGTTTGCCAAATAATTAAGTAAATTTAAATTTATGTCTGACTAATGTAAAGTATAGAATTTTTAATGTTTGAATATTTGTAAAAGCTGCAGTTTGTCTGATAATAAATCCTAATATTTTATTCGCGGAATTTATAATACTTTAAATATGGTCTGCAAAAGAAAGCACTGCTATATCTCAGACCAAGATCCTTAATACTAAAAGTTATGTTTAATAAGTTACCATTCATACTGTAGTCAAACACAATTTTGTTTTTTTTTTTTCGAAAAAAGAAATTATATGGCAAATCTTCAAGTTAAAATACAATTTATTACTAATACTCCAATTAACAATACTAACTATATCTATCTGTTTTAATTTTATTTATAAAATTTTAAGTCATCAGCATAAAGTAAATATTTTGAATGCGCACAAACAGTAGGAAGGTCATTAATAAATAATACAAATAGTAATGGTCCCAAGTTGGAACCCAAAATTGGCATGATACTTGCCTGAAGTATTTCCATTGTGTTTAACAACAAAATGACTGCTCTGGAAATATGTTTTGAGTAAATTTAAAGTATTTTGATAAATGCAATGCGTGTGCAACTTTTTCAATAGTAAATCATGATTAACTTTGTCAAACGCTTTCGTAACATCTGTATAAATTGCGTCAATGTTTTTCCTCAAATGCCTTATATACAGATTTGGAAAGTGAGGATCTTGATGGTGAATTGTATTTTGCCGCTTGCGTGTATTTGTGTCATGCTACACGCATACTTCGACCACAGCGTGTTTGCATCAAGCAGTGTTGCCAGGTGGGAAAAATTCAGTGCATGAGAATAATTTCAAAGAAGCAAGTAATTTTTAATTACTTTTGTAATGCAATTTTTATTTCATTAAAACTCATTATGTTCTGCTATTTTATCATAATATTACATTGTAAGTAGGTAGTTACAGGTACTTACTTAAAAGTTATTAACCACGTAACCTTTCTAATTTATTTTATTGTTAGGCCGGGCGAACGTTGAGGCGCAGTTGACGTGACGCAGGGTGACTCACGGGTCGTAAAATCCGTTGTTTCCAGAAAATGTAGGTACCCTTACGGAATAGAGTTAAGAATCACTGCAATACGGCGAGAATATAGCACACACACCTCACATTCGTAGACTGTCATACCCGTTTATGTATTCATTGCTAATTATTAAGAGAGCAGTCTACAATAAAGGATATTTCAAGTACCCAAATATTGTAGATACCTACCTCTATCTATTCAATTTTGCCCTCGATTTTGCCTTTATTTCTCGTTAGGTCTTTGTTTTGGTAGATTTCAAAGAGTAATTTTATAAATTTTATTATTTCTTTTTGTGTCTATTAAAAAGCATGAGATTTTGTAATCAAAATATGAAAGCATGAGATTTCCTCGGAATGCATGAGATCTGACAACACTGGCATCAGTTGATCTGACAGTTAGATTTTCAATGGCGATACGGAACCGATTACCGTAGTAGTGGGGAATGCTAGACCAATGCACGTCGCCGCCCCTCTTAAAGTTCGTACCTTCCCTGGAATGAAGCGGCAATTTCTACTTTCTCTGTAAAGATCCGCAATTTCCGAATCTGTATATCATTAGTAAATAAAAGTAAATTGGTATTAATTGACTTCTTCGCAACAAATTCATGTTGCTGCTCTGAGATATTTTTTTCTACATGCTGATAAAGTTTAAAATATATAATGTGTTCAAATAATTTAGCTGGGGCACATAAAATTGCTATTCCTCTATAATTTGATATAGTTATCCGATTTATCACCACTTTTGTAAATTGGAGTATACAGAATGAGTCAGTCATAATGTCATTAATTTTAACCACGTATTCGGTAGGCCTAATAAAAGCAGAAAATCGAAAAAAAAATATTTTTTACTCGACCTTTAAAAAAATAAACAAATCACCCTATAGAAATCGGTAACACGAGGCTCCTGGTGCGCTGCGAACTTTCTGATGACGCACCCATACGACAATTGAATGCCGGTTTAAACATCGTTGCCACATCATGTTTACATACATAATATCGTCTAACACTTCAACGTATTATTCAAATTTACCCCCATTTAGCACTTTCTGCATTTCCCGCATTTCTTTTTCCCGAAATTTGTAGATCACGCCACAAAAGAGGGGGGCTGGAGAGAATAGAAGTAGTAAGCAGTAGTTTGTTTATTTCGGTCTCGCATTAACAATGCGTAATTTTACAAATTTTCTGAATATGCGGAAATAGTAGTGTTATACGGAGAATGTTTACGAAATGCGAATGCCGCTGTTACGGAATATTGGATATGTCTACCTACCAGATGTGCGAACTTTATGTACCTTTAAGTGCCTTCGCGATACGGGTTCTGTGATACTGCGTCGGGTGAGATTGTTTTAAATTTAGTTGAGAGCAGCCTACTATTTCTACAAGAACCATTTCAAGGCGATTGGAGATATCCGAAAGCAAGGTCTGCAGAATATTACACACTGAACCCGCATCATTTTCAGAAAGTTGAGATTTGCAATTATTGGGGTCAAAATCAAATTGCGGCTCACCCTAATTTTATTAATTAAATGCTTTGGGCGGATGAGCGCAGTTTTACTCGAATTGGTATTTTACACAGGTTAGTACCATACTACTTAAAAAACAATAAATTTCTTGGCAAGATGTACGTAATTACAAACTGATTAATTAATTGTAGTTACGAGTAATACAAAAAAAAAAATATTTATTTGTAAAACGTAGTGAAAACGTAATATCAACATTATTAAACTATAATAACCTAACATTCGAAAGCATTTATTTATTATCTACATTTGTTTTTATTAAGAAATAAATCAATATTTAAGGAAAATTCATTCATGTATCTAGAATAAAAGAAATAGTTTTACTCCTTGTCGTTAAATAACAGAACAAAAACTAGGTAACTAGGTTATTGACCTAATAATACGGTAGGTCAAGATTAACTCTCGATAACTTTTTTGGGCATCAGATCAGAGACGTGTCATTTCGGTCTTGGACAGTTTTCTGTCGACAACACGATGGCTTTTTATTGCTTAGTATTTAAACACGAAACACTTTTCAGCTTCTCTTAATAATTTACCCATTGGGTATAGATTTTTTATGTAATGTACGTAAATGATTTATTACTCGGTTTATTATTAGATCCGTTTAAGTTTTGTGATTTCAGTGTAACTAAGCTAATTTCAGTCATAACAACTACATTTGTTCAGATGAAACTCCACACGCTACTTGTCGGTTTAGCTTTCAGAGGCGATTTGTTGTCAACGTATGGGCAGGAGTGTACGGGTATCGTTTGATTGGACCGTATTTTCTACCGGAAAACCTGAGTGGACCGCGTTACTTGCAATTTTTAATAGAATTATTTGATTTCATTGGATATTAACATTTTAAATTATTATTGGCTGAAGTTAAACTGCGAGTAAGAAAAAATGATATTCTAAAATTGTCAGTACATCCATATATTTGTGATGTCTAAAACATAGGTAAGTAAGTACTAGAAAAATATTTCAACTTGGCAACATTGCATCAGATCGACATCGAGTTCAACTGTGAGCTGTAAACGACCAAGGCTGTGAGCGGTCAGTGACAGTGTGAAAAGGAGGTTTAAATAATGATTTGAAAATATTTTTTTGGCATAAATATGTATTTAGATTTTTTTTAATCGCGTATTCGCATTATACTCATTATTCCCTTTCTCCTCTTAAAATGAATGACGTTATGACAGTATAGAGCTAACTTCCACAAGCCCGGAAAATTTCTTGAATCTATAATTAAAATATGAGTCAAAGGTAATCTTAACCATTGCTGACATCCTTTCAAAATATAGGGTGGTATACGATCAGTACCTGCTTTTTTTGGTTTCAGTTTCTTTATTGCTGAACTATAATCTAAGTAATCAATTTTATTTAAATTTCAAAAGTTATTATGATAAGCCTTGGTAGTTGCGACAAGATTAGTAGCAGATGAATAAAATTGTGCAAAACCTCCAGCTGTCTCATTTTCAGCAATATTTTTATTACTTATTTAATATGATTGAATATTGCAATTGCTATTAGCTCTCCTATTATTGGCAAATGTCCAAAAATGCCTAGAGTCAGCAAGTAATTTATTTTCCATATTGCATATAAATAATTTTTATGAGCTATAGGAGTCATAGATTTTAAATTCCGTCTTGATTCAATATATTTTTGCATAAAAGTATTACAAAACAATTTCTTTTTCCGATGTATCTATATTCTTTTCCTCCAACAAATTTTTGATTTTATTAGGATTAAATTTATACTTAGGTACACATTTTTCAAATATTGCATTTAAAATTTCATAAAAAAACGTCTAACGCTAAATCTACATTTTTGCTAACATCAGCATAACGGTCTTAATTGTTCTATAAATAAACCTATAATTTACATTGTTTTATTTCAAAATCATATCAAGAATTATTGCAGAGTTAATAACCAGTGTGTGTGATTATGAATTAAAATGCAGTTATCGTTTTTACAGAAATCGTTGCTCCCAAAGACAACAACTTAAGGTCGCCGTTTTTCTCACAGTAAACTGATCAAATTTGTGCTGTTTTTAGGTAGAGAAATCTCGAAAAATAAAACACGTAGAACAAAAGTAATATGAAAAATAAAATTCGTGATGTTTTGTTTATCCACTTTTACTATTTAAATTTTCGTCAAATAAAGTAACATTAAAAAATTATTTGTAAGACACTATTTCAAGAATACGAAGCTCTTAAAGGGCCAAGAAAAACGGCCTTCAGACAGTCAATGATATTGTCAATATTATTTATTGACAATATTTCAACAATATATTGAAGAAGCTATAGAACGATCAATATTGATATTATTATTAATACCAAGATAATGATTAAAATGAGAATAGTAGAAAAAGCCTGCATCGCTATTATTTTAGCACAAGTTGCATAAGAAAGGAGACATTGGCTGAATGAGTGGATTTGACAAACCGTAAATACAGGATGTTAAAAAACAGTGTAAAATATTTCAGGAGGTAATAGTATAAACCAAAATAAGCAGAAAAGTCTTAATAAACATGGGTATATACTATATACTTTTAAAAAATAGTTTATAGAATTCATTACATATCTTAATATTACAATAAGTATTAGGACAATATTTAAATTTGGCAACGTCGCATCAAGTTGACACCAAATTGCACTACAGCTAGTGGTCTTTAACAGTCTGAAAAGGAGGTTTAAATAATGGTTTGAATATATTTTTTTGACGTAAATATGTATTTACTTTTTTAAATCACGTATTTGTATTACGATAATTTTTTCTTATCTTCTCTTAAAATTAATGACAGTATGACTGAATCATTTTGTATAAAAAATATTACCTTATTATTCACAATTCAGCCATTTAATGTTATTAATATTTTTTCATAGAAAATAATTATATTAGAATAGGTTCATTTCTATATTTCGTACTCCGCTTATCCTTAGAAATAAACAGATCATTTGAACAGAGGTCGTTAAACCTCAAATGAGGCATGATAATGTGTCATCATGAAGACAAATGGGCGTCACCGTAAAAGGTTGTTGATAAATTTAGATAAAATGATCTCTCACGAATTCAGTGCTAAGGGTTGATGGATAATGGGTATGCTCGTAATAGTAAGGGAGCTTCAGTTTAAAGGGTAACAGGTTTCAAAATGATTAATAGTTTGCTAGTTTGATTCAGTATTTCTATAATCTGTTGATGAAAAAGTTTAATATTTATTTTGTAGTACATCAAGTGCAAAAGACTCGTGCGGGGAAAATCAACAGCTTGACAGTAAATGTTCACCTATGTAAGTTTTTTTATGAAAATTGAATATTTTCAATGAAATGTAAGGAGAATATAATACAATCTGAGTACTGAAAAATATTATATTTTTATTGCCATGAATTAATGGTTAAATACGATTTTTCTTTTTATTGTTTTAATACTTTTAGTTAGATCCATAGGTTCATTAAGAGAGTACTGCAACCTAATAGTTTTGCTCCAAAAACGAAAATGTGATAAAAGATGATTGTATTTAATTTAATATCAAGGTTGGCAAAATTATTTATTTTTGCAAAAATTGTATTTTGTCAGCGAGATAATCTACAATTTCTGTTATAGATAACAAATATGAAAAACATGCAACGTATGCTTCAAAAGTACATCAATGTATTCCATTACTTGAAAGCAACATAATTTCAGAAAACATCTACCCTGCGGGTTAATGTCCAAACCAGCATTAAATTACACCTGAAAACACCTATCAAGATCGAAACCGGTATATAACTAACGGTACCGCTGACAACTAACCGTGCCTGCTTGCTATAGGTTTTTAGGTGTATTTCAATACTGGTAGGATCAATAGCCAAATTAGTTGTTTCCTGATATTACGTTGCTTTTAAATATAGCCATATCTAAACCAAGCATTGAGTAACCAATTATAGGGACTTCATTCGGAACCCTTCAAAAAGAACCTTCATAGCCACACAAAGGACAAAAACATTTTTCAGGCCATTTTCCATCTTACTTAACTCAGGTAATGGAAAAGATTTATATAATTGTAGAATAATATGCCACTCTGTATGTGTCTGTATGCTAGTGTATACTCATTAAGTAGCATAAAGTTCTATTTATAGAACTGTTTGATTTCAAGTAATCTTGAAGATATACATAGGTTCTCTTTCCTGCTGTATTATTGCTCAAGGGTAATAAAACGGGCTTCGGATCGATACAATACCAGATTTATTTGTAAAGAATTCCAGTACAACAACATATTAGGTACAGGACAAATTGAAATTCATGACAGGGTTACAAATGTTATCAATCACTTGTTTCTTTTTAATATGAATTTTAATTTAGTTACGTATTAATTTCTAAATTTAATATAATAATTTATTTTGTCTTAACAATAATTTAAACAAACTGTTTAAATACATAGTATTTTATATTAGAGGCTTTATCGTATTGTCTTTTTAGAAAGGGTAATCCTTTTTTATAAGTTAATTTCAGTTGTTAATAAATATTAACAAATTACTAAATACGTAATAACTTTATACATTTATAAAAAAACCTAAATCCTTATTGACACAATAGTGCAGCAAATGAACATGCATATAAAATAATAGTTAATAATAAACAATCTCATTGTTGACTGGACACAAAATAAAGTTACCTACGAAATCAAAAATAACAAATAAAAAAATTAGTAAAATGCAAAAATTAAATGCCACGATTCCAAAGAAGCAGAAAATAAAAGCACTGTGAAATTTTTAATAGTCTTAAATTCGAACATTAACTTAATGGGATCCTTAAAGGTCTTCTTGCTCCTCCGCATCGGATTGAACTCCAGGGACATCTTCAGCAATGGCTGGTTCATCTTCGTCATCCTGGCCTATGTCATCAACATTATCCGCTAGGGCCTTAGCTTCAGCTTCGAGAGCATCGAGTTCAGCTTGCTGCCTTTCCAGTTCAGCTAACTCATATCTTTGTTGGATAATTTCATCCATTTCTCTCTGCTTCCTAGTCTCTTCATCTTCGTCATCTTCTTCTACTGGAGGATCTAATGCTGGGGGTTCATCTTCAGCTATGGGTTCCTCAGATGGTGCTTCCGCTTCTAGAGCTTTAGCTTCTGCTTCAAGGGCATCCAATTCTGCTTGCTGCCTCTCCAACTCAGCCAGTTCGGCTTCTTGCCTGGCGAGTTCTGCTAATTCAGCTTCTCTCTTAGCAGCATCAGCTTCTTGTCTAGCCCTTTCTGCTTCTTCAGCTTCCTGTTTGGCTAACTCTGCTAACTCCTTTTCTTTTCTTTCAAGTTCAGCCAATTCTTCCTGTTGCCGTTCCAGTTCGGCAAGTTCTGCCTCTTGTCTAGCCAGTTCTTCTATTTCCGCCTGTTTTTTAGCTTCTTCAGCAAGTTCAGCCTCTTGTCTCGCCAACTCGGCAAGCTCTTCGGCTTGTCGTGCGAGCTCGGCTTCTTTTTCTTCCTCAGCTTGTCGCGCTAGCTCTTCCAGTCGTAACAGCTGTTGGCGCTCTTCTTCGGCCTTGGCTTCTTCTTCTAGTCTTCGCTGTTCTTCTAGGCGAAGTCTTTCCTCTTCTGCCTGGCGCGCTTTTTCGATCTCAGCCTGTAAACAATAAATATTTTAAGGTCGTAATAAAAATTCTAACTGAAATACTACTTAATACTGAAATAATATTTAAATTATATCCATAGGAGCAGGTATTGTTATTTTCTATTCCGTCAGCAATGTTTCTAATATGAACTAAAGTTATATGAGACTGTAAGGAACGACTGCTTAAAATTTCAAATTGATTTGAATTAAATATTGTGTTAGCAGTTCAATAAGGTTCATTAAGCACATTCCATACTTATAATTGGATAAGAGATTTAATGATAAAGTCCTAAATTGAAAGGATAGCCTATTTATAAGCAGGGTGTCAGAGGATTTACTGCCATAATTTTAACAGGCGATAGTATATATCAAAATAAACAAAAAAATATATATATATAACATGGGTCCTACTCCCAACCGTTATCAAGAGAAACATTAACTTAATGTCAGATTTGATGTGCAAAAGTTCAGTTAATCTCTCCGTAATTTTCTGCATAGATTATAGTAAAAGGCAATATTTGCTACCTTTGTTACTTTCTTTATAGTTAGAATAATTTATTTATTAATCAATAAAATTTGATGAAGTTGATGTTGCTCAAGATCAACAGCGAGGCTGAATCATAATTGTATACTTGATTCAGACAAAACTATTCTATTACTAAAAATAAATAACAGAGATAGTAAACATTACATTTCATATATATTTTTATCCCGTAAACGATTGAAATTAGGAACATGTTATATAAAACTTTTTTGTTTATTTAGATGTATACTACGGCCTATTAAAACTATGGTAGGCAAATATCTAACACTCGGGATCGTGAGACTGGTAGCAGCATACTGAAGGTAGTCACTCTATCTATATACAGAAAGACATTATTTTGAAGAAAACAGGAAACTTTAAATTAATTTAAAAGGAGTTACTGCCTACTTATTAAAGTTAGAAGGCGATATGATAAACGGCATAATCTATATTCTTTTATGAAAGTATTTGTCCTTCACAATGTTGACATTATGGTGGAGCTGGCTGCTACCAGCTTTGTTTGTACAATACAAGAATTAATTTCCAATCCTCAAGTGCATGTACGTTCCTACTAAAACAATGCATTTTCAAAATTTTTCAAGTGTTGTTGAATACAGTCTGACAGTTGAAAACCGTTTCCAACTGCTGTGGGAACAGGGCTAATAGCAGTAAATTTTCTCTAGTTTTCATTAGAGACACATGCCCAAATTAAAAAATATCGACCGACTAAATATAGCAAGAGAGACATTAGACGATTTTGTGCATGCCACAACAAAAACTTTACTAGGCCATCAAGATCCACAGATCTTTCAATAATTGAAGGTATGTGGGACATTTCTGTGGGAAATTGTCAATGAATTAATAAATATGTGGAACATTTTTTCGCATAAGCTCATTATTAACTAAAACTTGTATTCTGTTTATTACAATCGTTACTTGAGCTCCTCCTCATTTATGTGTAGTGCAACTTTTCATGATTTTAAGAACAAAAGTTTGCATGGGCTTACATACTAAGGGATACGGCTGGGTATTTAGGATACGGAAAGTTTTTGAAGATATACTTATTATTTCATAATTTCTGATGAAGTTTGGCATAGACTGATAAACAAATGATTCAGGGATTAGTAAATGTGAAATTAACCACAGGATTTCGATGCCACTGAGTATCTTCCATATTATTTAGTATCTAGCCATTTCAGCTTATTAATTATAATAGCTTGAAAACAGTTGATTTTATGACGTTAGTTAGTAGTTAATGAAATTAAAAGTTTTATTTAATATACAGATTAGTAAAAATTAATTAAAATTCGAAAGTGTTTAAAGAATTACAAGGTAATAAAATCTTATGTAATTTTTTCTTATTTGCATCACAATATAGCTATTTTAAAGTATTTTCGAATCCATGTTTATGGTATGTGAAAAACTTCAAGATTGATCAATTTTTATTATTATCTTTATATGATCCAAAGTCTACCAGCACCTTTTGGAAGACATAGCGAATAATGTTTATATTATTTGCCATCACTTCTAGTAATATTTTTAAGTATTTAAATAGTACCTAGTTTACATTTAAAATGTCTACAATAAAATTTTGTGTGATGTAACGCAAAAAGTGACCTTAAAAAATATATCTATATTCTAAAGTGCCACTATCTACCAAACAGTGCAAAATAAACGTAGGTATTTATTTTGAAAAGTTTGTTGTATAAAATTCTTATTAGAAAAATTGTTTTTTGTGGAATACTCAAAATTTAAATTTTTTAGAAAATACCTAAAATGGAATTATAACTATGCGAGTTATGTTGTACCTGTTTTGCCAATTCTGCCTGTCTTGCCAACTCGGCTTGTCTTTCCAGTTCTGCGGCTCTTTCAGCTGCAGCTTGAGCAGCAAGTTCTTCTTGCCTGGCCAGCTCTGCTTTCCTCGCCGCTTCTTCTTTCTTCGCTTGAGCTTCTTTCCTAGCTTGTTCTTCTGCTAAGGCCCTGAAAACAGAATGTTCTATTATAATTCCAATAAAAAAATTAAAAAGCATATTTTTCTTTGCTATTTCATATTCTGGCGTTTGTCATCAGTCTAGTATTTTTTAAAGAGTGGAAAGAAGTCACCCAAACCAGATAGTACACGCTCAAGGGCATTTTTTGCCAATGAACATGACAGATTTTTACAAAATAACGCCTTTTTGAAAAAAGCTGGCAAGTTGAAATTTAAAAGAGGTACTTCAAAATCGTTGAATAACATACGTTTTCTATTGGACTGTTCCTAGAACCATTAAGAGTGTACTTGTTCACTTTTAATCTTAATACAAAATTTACATCCAAAATTTGATTTCTTAAAATTATCTTACTCCATATATCTCTAAAATGAATAGCTCTAGGACATACACTTATTTAGTAAACCCCACTTATTTGTCAATGTTTTATCAGCTCCAGCAATATTGCCATGTCTTTTTTAAACAGCCTGTATAGGTAGTACATATAAGGCGAAATTTATATCAGAGATATACGATACGTATTATGTGATAGTAACGATATTCAGAAAATATCTAGAAAATAATATAAAAACTGCAAATGCAAGAAGCTACCAGGCTCGTCTTACACAGACCATAGACAAGGTAAGTGCCACCATTGCTGCCACCACCACCACTGCCGTTGCTACTACCAGCAGAGTGAGAATGCAAAAAGTTTCGCTACCCGTCTGTTTCAGCTGATTCATATACTGACTACTAACTCGCCAAGATCCACAGGACGAAGGAAAGATCACCAACCAAGCCACCCACAACAGAAAATCAAAATGTTCCCATTATCCACTGGAGATTCTAGTTATTGGAAAAATGACAGATGATTAGAGAAAGGGACCACCATCTTCAACAAAGAAAAACAAGTACAAATACCTAACATACATAGATCCTGTACGAAGATATGCTTCTGAGAGTGGTAATCAAACAACAAGGTGCCTCTCATCGGGATGCTCGCCATACAGGAGCAAGGTAATCTGTCGTAAATCACTAAGTGGTGCTCTTTGTTGTTACAACAGAAGACGCAATGGGTCACGGCAAAGACAAACAGCTCACCGGTTCGGGGACAGAAAAAATAGATGTAGAGTGCAATCTAAATGCGTGAAGTGCGGCGAAAAACACGTCACTACAGCCACGAAAAAGGAACGCGGATTTCCACGGTCCTTACCCAGCTAGCTACAGGGAATGCTCAAAGTTTTTCGAACCCAGGAGGATGATAGAAATGCCAGGGAGATGCCAACAACTGCAAACATAACAGTCACCGCGGCGGGAAGCTACATTGATGACACAAAACAAAGAAAGGGTTCCGTCGCGACGCCTAGTGGGCCAAACTAGCCCCAATTGTGCAAAACCCGTAAATGTGACCAGCATGTTGGCGTAGATTTTTAGCTATGTCTTTATTCCTTGACAAAATGTTTATTTATTTCAGAAGTAACCTTTACTAGGCAACAGAAGAGGCTGAGCAATTGGTCACTTAATCTATTTCTGGAACCGCCAAGATAAAAAAGTACTAGAAGGGAGATTGACTTAATTTTAATCAGCCCTGGAGCCCGTCACCGAGGACTCCGTCACCTATCCTTTCCACGGCGCTGGATGATAGAGCCTTTATGTTTCTTCGTTCCATTGCCTTTTACAGAGCTATAGCTAATCTTGATGTTCTCAAGACTCCTGGCTGAAGGCATTCATGCCTAAAGAGTGACATTACCATCTCCAAAGACTGATAAGTCGATGAAGAAAAAACAGAAGTCAGAAGAGCACAGAAGACAATACCTTTGGCAACGGGGTTTGTCAGGACAAACCGCCAGCATCGGCTTCAACAGCGGTCGAGGCTGAACAAAGATGGGGCCTACTTTTACGAGACGTCCAGATCTAAAGAGATGTGAGTAGAAAATGAGAGATAGTCCCTCTCGGCTTGCTACATACAAGACTATTTTTCATATCAAGGATATTGGTACGAGATGTTTTATTAACATGTAGTACCTAATCAAACTTGATATCTGCAGACTCACGAGCTACATAGCCATTTTGTGTCCCACAATGCAATAAAAAGGATACGTTACCTGTCTCTTCTATTCATGAACATATTACACAATTTATCAATACTCAATAGAACCAGGAGGATTTAGTGATATGTAAACATTGTGTGAATTAAAATAATGTTTTATAAAAGAAGATTAGAAGAATAAGAAATACATCTCAAAATCTACACAATCAGGAAAATGTCACTTCTGCAGGCAGACACTGACAGTATTTCTCCCAAGTTTGCATTTGACAGACCCTACACGGTACTTATAAGGAATGAGGAGACCGCCAGTGAGAATGTAATAAACATCTTCGCAGACGGATCAAAAAGGAATGAAGTAGCAGGATGTGGAATCTATTACACATCGCTACGCATCCAATATCAGTGGGCAATGGCTAGGCATGCTACCGTGGTATAAACGGAATTAGCAGGTATAAACATAGCCGCCAAAGAATTTGTCCATAGACATACCAAGGGCAAAACCATCAGAATCTACACAGTGGACAATCACACTACTGACCTTACGTAATCATAAGATACCAACTAGATCAGCATGGAAATGCCATCAGGCACTGGTAGTGGCCTTAACCAACAACAGCATATCTGTATGCTGAGTGAAGGGACACGGGCGGTGCAATGACAATAAAGCAGCTGACAAACTAGCCAGGAGGGCATCTGGTCTCAATATTTTTGGACCTAGTCCCTCCAGTATGCTTCCGTTTTTAGTTTTTGTTGAAATTATTAAGGAGGACATCCAAACAGAATTAGGAAACGGTGGGATGAAACAAATAGCTGTCAATTTACTAAGGAGTTCATAGAGTACCCCTGCAAGGATAGGATGTTAAATAAGGAAGCATCTTTATTATATGAGGAGTTGTGAAACACCTTTTTGTAGAGGTTGCGAACAAGACGAAACAGTGCTCCATGCAGTCTGTGAGTGCACTGCCATTTCGTCAATAAGAGAATCCGTGTTGGGAGAACGCTGGCCTTCTATGGTCTACATTAAGGAGATGCCCCTGAGCAACGTCACCACCTTCTTTTCTTTACTAGGCTGGTTAGCGGCTCAGGTGGATTGATCTTCTAATGGGAGGAAGTACAAGGGGCCCAATGGGGCCTAAGTGATGTAGCCTCTTAAACTACCCTCCCCACATTTTCAGATTCCACAATCTATTGTATTCATCACCGTTTACTTACTTATTTTTTTTCTACGTTCATGCAAAAAACAAAACTTTATTGAACTATATTTAGTGGAAAAAGTGGTTCTTTATTGCACTAGTGCAATAAAGTGTTTATTGCATTAATCTGTCACTCTACAATAGCGTTTTGTCATCATGACAAACATAAACGTTCAAATCGATGTCACATTTTCCTAGACTTAGTGTCATCTAAATAACATTTTTTGGTTTTTGCATGAACGTAGAAAAAATATTGTATGCAACTCGTACAAGAAGTGCTTATTGCACTCGACGGGTTGTCCTACTCGGCCTGACGGCCTCGTTGGACAATTTTACGTCGCGTGCAATAAACACTTACTTTTTGTACTTGTTGCATAAATAACTATTATATCAAAAATTTAAAAGTAAAAAAACTGTGGATGTCGGAAATCGGTCTGTCTAAATCATAAGTATCTTGTGTTTTTGCCTGTACTTTTTAAATATAAGAGGAAAGTTTAAAGACGAAGTTAATAACTGATCCATTTAGTAGTGTTTATAGAGTCATTCATTTCAAGTAAAATGAATACGAAATCAATTCCAATTCACGACACTTACCTTCTGTTTGCATGGGCAGTTCATTACTACTGATGACAATAATTATGCAATTAATAATCGTAGTATTGTACAAAATAATCGTATCTCTCTCATATCAATTCCGTCTCATTTCTGTTATAAAGTGATGTTATTTATCCCTTGATTTGTATGTTTATGTAGTGCAAGTAATATAAATTTAGAACAAAAATAGACGCCAATTGTTGCACTCACTTTTCTTCTGCTAACCTCTCTGCCTCCTGCTTCTTCTTAGCCTTCACAGCGTCCTCCACGTCAGCGGACGACTTCTCCTTCTTCTCCTCTTCATGAATAAACGCCAAACGGGCCGCTCTGGCTTCACGGAGTTCCTTCATTTCTTTATCAGCGGCTTCATCGACAACTTTTGCGGCGGCACCAAACCTCCTGGTGGGTCGGGACGCTGACAGGGGAGTTGGGTAAGCTAAAAAATTTAATTTTATTTCAGACTCTTTGTAAAACTTCTTGCCGAAGTTGTTGTCTTGAAGAAAACTATTTATGATCTTCCAATGAATTACCTTCGATAACATTAATGTGTAGAAAACCTGATAAACAAAAAGCAAACCACTAATATTGTTAGGATTTTTACTTGTTTCAGGCAATAGGTTTACTTCGGTGGACGTTTATAGTATTTTCTAGCAAATAAATAAATCACTGAATAATAATTCACGATTATATTTATTCTTAAATAAGCATAATAAATAATATTTGATATTTTTCTACATATTTGCTTTGTTTAGTTCCAGAAAAATAGGAAGCAAAAGTTCAGTGAAATAAACCTAAAGTTGCAAAGCAATGTGTGTTTATGTAAATGATATGAAGTGAAATGTGTTATGAGTAAGAAGTGCGTGTACTATATTTTACTATTAATCATAATATTGCGTAATAATAATAAAGCAATATATGTATACCTAGTTCGCTAAACAGATTGTGCTTTTATTTTAAAGTAACAGGATTCAACTTATTTAAATTATTTACTGTAAACAGTAACATCGCAAAGATTTAATTAAGAAGTTTCTCTTCTCAGTGATGCTAATCTTTGTCACACATTGCTAACAAATAATGCTATTGATATATATGATTTAAAATCTTATAACATTATGTGGCAATTCAACTAATTATAAGGTTATTAACTGTAAATATTCACACCTATTCTGTGGTTGATATATTGCACGTATAGCTGTTGGAATTAGGATATTAAATATGTGGGCTATTATCATTTATAAAACCATTAAACTTCTTTCATTACGGTGTATGATAGATAACATTAACTTTTAAACATACATAAACGACTGCAGTGTGAGTGAGACATAACATATTAAGTGAGTTACATCCAGTGGCGACTCGTATTTTTTAAACATTCTAATATTTCAGTTACTTTTATGCAGGATGTGCCAGTTTTTTTGTTCTTAACTTTGGGAAATATTAGAACATGAAAAATAATATTTGTCTCTATGACATTCCGTTTTCCTGATAAGTAAAAGAATATTTTAATTTCTTTATTACTTACTAAACAAATAAATATTTTTCCGTCAAACTAAGTATGAAGTAATCATAACAAAATGTTAACGTAAACAACTTTTTAACTAAATCCAGTGGCGTGGTTATAGGATTTTGTTCACCCTTGAACCCCCTAATTTTCTACGTTAATTGTGAAATGTATTTCTTCAGAGCAAATATTAATATTCTATTCTATTTTCTGGAAAAATCATCTTATCTTATGAAATTAGAAAGATCTTTCAAAAATTATGGAATTAAGGCATTGCTTGTTTCTCAGTTTGTAACAATAGTATTGACAGATATAGCGTCATATCATTATTATTTTTTTTTGTACGATCAGAGCGTGTTGATAGTATAAATTAGTTAAATACGATATACGGGGAAAATGTGGTCCAATTATTTGGTCAGCACGGTCAGTGGACCTTAATCCACTAAATTTTTTTCTTTGGAAGGAAAACTTGTATGCAGCTCTGATGTGTAATAGAGAAAATGCTTTATCTAAATCGTATTTGAAGATCTTAGGGTGAAGTAAATAATAACAGCAAATTCGAACAAAATATTCCTAATAAATCGATGATTTTGCACGAAAATGAATATCACTTTGAGAACCATTTATATTGAATTGTTTAGACACCGTTGTTTTTATTTGTTTAACTGACTACAATTTTTAAAATTTCGTGGGACACCCTGATTAAAAAAGTTAAAACGTCTTAAAAAGAAAGCTGATCAATGAATTTCCTCAAGAGTACTTTTTTCAGAAAGTAGAATAAAATTTTAATATTTGTACTGAAAAAATACTTTTCACCATCGGCATAGAAATTTAGGGAGTACAAGAGTGAACAATACCACATACCTACTCCACTGGCTTTAGTTGGAAAAAGTTATTTAGGCAAAAATATTTACTTTTTATTATGATTACTGCATGTCAAGTGTGAAGAAAAAATATGTATTTATTTAGTAGGTAAAGAAAATACAATATTTAGAGTTGAATGACCTATGTCAAGAGAACGTGTCATATACAAATATTTTATAGGAAAATCCCCTAATATTTTTTCATGTTCTATAATTTCCGAAAGTTATGAATGAAAAATTCGGTACATGCTGTCTCAATGTTTATTTGTAATTTGAACAAAATTGATGAAAGATTTTATTCGGACAAATTTATCATCATATGCAAATGTTGAAAAAGTTTATTTCTTAAGTAGCACCGGTACACAAAATAAAAAAGTGGTCTGTACTTTTGCCAAGACATATCTTTATACATTTTGACTCATCGATTCCGAATATGAAGTTCGTTTAGCTCAAACACCCTGAAGATTTTGATAAAATCACGTAGTGAGCGTAAAAAAATGTGAAATATTGGTTCTGATCAAGCATGTTTCTTATATATTTTGATGCGCTCAATCAAAATTTGGAGTATTTTCTAGATTGCATCAAGTGTTTTTCTTATATACAGGGTGATTCGGTCAAGATGCCATTAATTTTAAGATGAGAGGGAATAATGAGTATAATACAAATACGCGATTAAAAAAAATCTAAATGCATATTTTCGCCAAAAAAAAATATTTTCAAATCATTATTTAAACCCCCTTTTCAGACTGTCACTGACCGCTCACTGCCTTGGTCGTTTACAGCTCACAGTTCAACTCGATATCGACCTAATATGACGCAGCCAAACTTTCCTAATACCTACCTAAGTATTAGACATCATAAATAAACGGTTGTACTGACTATTTTGGAATATCATATTTTTTCTTGCTTAGTCCAGTCAATAATAATTTAAATTGTTAATATCCAATGAAGTAAGATAATAATAATAATCAAATAATTCTATTAAAAATTGCAAGTAACGCGATCCATTCAGGTTTTTCGGTAGGAAATACGTTCCAATCAAACGATCCCCGTACCCTACTGCCCATACGTTGACAACAAAAAAACCCTCGTGTTGTCGACAAAAACTGTCCAAGACCGAAACGGCACGCCTCTGATCTGATGGTCATAAAAGTTATCGATAGTGAATCTTCACCTACCATATTATTAGGTCAATGGCCTAGTTACTTAGTTCTCGTACTGTTATTTAATGACAAGGAGTAAAACTAACTTTTTTTCTAGATACATGAATGAATTTTCCTTAAAAATTGATTTATTTATTAATAAAAACACATGTATCTAGATAATAAATAAATGTTTTCGAATGTTATGTTATTATAGTTTAATAATTTTGATATTACGTTTTCATCACGTTCCACAACTAATTACGAATTTTTAGTATTCCTCGTAAGTACAATTAATTATTCATTTTGTAGTTACGTACAATCGTTTGCAATAATAATGATACTCTATTAAAACAGTTTTGAACTTCTGGAAGTTCTGAATAGAAATTTCATTAAATCTATCTTGGCAAGTGAAACAACTAATAACTAATGTTAAAAATTTAAAGCAGATTTCAATATGAATACGTCAGAAGTTCAAAATAAATCGCAAAATTCATTTTAGTGAGTGTTATTAATATTGCAAACGATAGTACATCTAGCCTAGAAATTTATTGTTTTTTAAGTAGTATGGTACCAACCTGTTTAAAATGCCACTTCGAGTAAAGCTGCACTCATCCGTCCCTAGCACTTTTTTAATAAAATTAGGGTCAGCCGCAATTTGATTTTGAAGCCAATTGCAAAATTCAAGACGGCTGGGGAAATCGGCAGGTTCTAAAGCTTACACTTTCTGAAAATGATACGGATTCAGTGAGTTTTCTCGTAAAATTCTGCAGACTTTGCTTTGGGATATCTCCAATCGCCTTGAAATGGTTCTTGTAGAAATGGTAGGCTGCTCCTCAACTAAAGGACCCCGCACAAACCTTATGGGAATTGGCTCTCGGTCAAATTGGCTGAAATTTGGATATGTTGTTCTTTTTGGCATCCTGAACAAAAGTCTCAATGGGCACAAAGCTCAATTTTGCTTATTTTGGCTCCTATGGAGCTCCAAAGCTCCACGGATTCACCATTACTTACTACTTAAAAGGGTAATCTTTTGGAAAGTTTGGTATTGGCTGCCTTAAAAAAAGTCCCTCTTTGTTTTCGAGGTCACTGCATCCAAATCCAATGCCAATATAATAATATTGACAGTTGACAGCTGTAAACTAGCTGTCAAACAACAAGGAACAAGTAAAATTGATAAAATCCATACGTAAATGTATGTTTTGAGGTTGCTGAGTTCAAAACTGATGTTAAAAAGACGATATTGCCAGTTGACAGCTGTCAACTAACTGTCAAACAACAAGGAACAAGTAAAATTGAGAAAATCCATACGTAAATGTATGTTTTTGAGGTTGCTGAGTTCAAAACTGATGTTAAAAAGACGATATTGCCAGTTGACAGCTGTCAACTAACTGTCAAACAACATACGTAAATGTATGTTTTTGAGGTGTTTTTGAGGATAACGCTAATGCCGACGGTAGAAATGAAGATTGTGGTAGTTTGACAGTTATTTGACAGCTGTCAACTGTTAATATCGTCTTTTTAACATCAGTTTTGAAGTCAGCAAGCTCAAAAACATATATTTGCATTTGGGCTTTATCAATTTTAATCATTGCTTGTTGTTTGACAGTTAAGGGACACCTGTCAACTGTTAATATCGGCTTTTTAACATCAGTTTTGAAGTCAGCAAGCTCAAAAACATATATTTGTATGTGGATTTTATAAATTTTTCATTATTGCTTGTTGTGTGACAGTTAGTTGACAGCTGTCAACTGGCAATATCATCTTTTAACACCAGTTTTGAACTCAGCAACCTCAAAAACATATTTTGACATCTGGATTTTATCAATTTTACTTATTCCTTGTTGTTTGATAGCTAGTTGACAGCTGTCAACTATCAATATTATTATATTGGCATTGGATTTGGATGCAGTGACCTCGAAAACAAAAGAGGGGACTTTTTTTAAGACAGCCAATACCAAACTTTCCAAAAGATTACCCTTTTAAGTAGTAAGTAATGGTGAATCCGTGGAGCTTTGGGGCTCCGTAGAGCCAAAATAAGCAAAATTGAGCTGTGTGCCCATTGAGACTTTTGTTCAGGATGCCGAAACGAACAACATATCCAAATTTCAGGCAATTTGACCGAGAGCCAATTCCCATAAGGTTTGTGCGGGATCCTTTAAAACAGGTTCTATCACATTTAAGATTTAAGTCATTTTGCAAATGTCTCGCAAGTTCCCGACGCGGTTACACAGAACCTGTATCGCGAAGGCATTGAAGCACTTGCACAAAGTTCGCGCACCTGGAAAATGCTGTCTCCGATATTCCGCAGCAACTGTATTCGCATTTCGTAAACATTCTTCGTATAAAACTACCATTACCGTATATTCGAAATTTATAAATTAGGCATTGTAAATTTACGACCAATACACGAGACCGAAATAAACAAACTACTGCATGTTTCCTCTCCATCCCCCCTCCAAATGTGTGGTATGATCACGAAATTTGGGGGGGAAGTAATGCGGGAAATGCAGAAAGTGCGACTAAATAGTGGTAAATTTGAATAACACACTGAAGTGTTAGACGATATTATGTATGTAATCCTAATGTGGCAACGATGTTTCCTTCGACATTCGATTGTCATATGGCTGCGTGATCAGAAAGTTTGCTGCGTACCAGAACCGTCGTGTAACCGATTTTTATAATTCGATTTGTTTATTTTTCGGTCGAGTAAAAATTTTTTTAATATGCCTTCCGAATACGTGGTTAAAATTATTGACATTATGACTGACTCACCCTGTCAGTCAAATTAAAATCTGAAGTCTGATGAGCCCATTACCCAAAAAGTCTTAAAAAATGTCATGGATATGAATTACTTTGAAATAAATTCTATTGACTCAAATCAGGCTTTCTTTGATGTGAATCAGACTCCAAATTTTGATTAAGCGCGTCAAAATACTTTTGAAATATACTTGATCGAAATCAGTAATTTTTTTCGAATTTTCTCGTGCTAGCTGTGAATTTTGCGAATTTTTCCGCACGTTTCCTTGCCTTTTCAAGCTACTTCTCGCGATTTTTACAAAATCTCTGGATGATACAGCGCAATGGACTACACATTCGACTTCAAGGCATCGAAATACATAAGAAACAAACCTGATCAAAGTCAAAGGTTTCCGATTTTTTGAGATTCTTTGCTATTTTTTGTGATATACTCAAGATGTGTCTCAGTTAAAGATACTTCAGATTCAGTGCTTCAAAATTGGTAGGTCATTTTATTTTCTGTGCCGGTGTAATTAATATCTTATATCTTTAGTATTTCTCTTGGTTTCTTGTTCTAGAGAGATGGCACTGCTTACAGTACTTGAATTCGAGGCCCTTGGTTGTGTTTTTCAGGTGTAAGGTGGTCAAAACATTACACTGCAGAGCAGTTGTTTACTGAAATTCCTATTTTGCAAATACTAAAGATTTGTTTATGTCATAACTCTGACACCGTTGGTTAGAGAAAAATGATTGTAATTTTTTTTTGGTGCAATTTATCATGTAGCAGAATAATGGCACTCATATTCTGAATACCCTGTATAAATTAAATGGGCTTGTAAATTATTATGATGCATCATTTTTCTTGTAGCAGACTATTTCAATTCAATATCTAATTGATGACTTAATTTGCGATACTGGCAACTAATCAAAATTGAGTTTTATTTAATTTCCTTTGCCTTGTTGTTTGTGTTTTTACATTTCAGTGCTTATTCCAAATTCATACTTGCAACAGATATGAATTCTAAAAATATTTCTAAATATTTACTTTTCAAGCTTTCCAGAGAATAATATTTATTTATATTGCAGTAATTTCAGGGTTGGTGAGTTTTATAAAAAGTACACAATTTTATTCATAAATTACAATGTACTTTTTTTCTTGTGAATCAAATTAAAGTGTGCTATTTTTGTAAAGCGAGTTATGTGGGATGTTTCTGAAAGAGGTCCTATGTTATAAGATACTTTGTTGTGAGGAAAGAAAATGAGATAAATGATATTATTCTCAAAAAACACAATATCCATTTTATTTATAAACCTTAAGATATAAACTGAATCTGATACTTCTGTGCAAAAGATATATTTATACAACTTATAGGTTAGTCATCTACACCTAACAACATCTACAAGACATATTTGTTCTATAGTATATAGGATGTTGCATAAGTTTATACAACAGCCTCTCTTAAAATATTACAGCCATGTAAAGAAGGGGGTAAAATATGTTTTTTTCGTTTTTTTCTCAAACGCAGTAGAATATAAACAACTTTTACTGGCATCTTGTCTTCCTGGTTTGCCATAAGAGGGTGAAATAAACCACCCCATCCATATTTATTTTCCAAACTTTGTTATATGTACTTGTAAATGTCTGAATCAAAATGGAATTGTAAAGCAGCTTTGTCTTCTTAGACATTTTTATGATTTCATATTTTTTTAGTTTTTGGGAACAAAATAGAACTATGCAAAGTACGATATGATAAACTTTTGAGTTTGTATGCAATTTATTCTTAGTAGCCTGCTGTTAGAGACAAAAAAATATCGGAATAATTATAATTATTTAAGAATTTAACTTTGATTAAGCAGTATTACTTTCCTGTCAAAATACGTTATTTCATACCTGTATTCATCTGTTGTTGAAAAATATTGAAAAAACCCGCTCCTTTAAGGCGCTGTAAGTTTTTAAGGGTCCAAATAAAAAAGATATGTATTAAAAATCCCTTTAAAATTTGTCTAGGAAACTAGCACTAAATTTTTTGTACGCATTTATTCAACATCCTGTATGTATTGAGACAGAAAGAAAATTCGCAAATTAAAAATATGTAATTTATGATTTGAATTGCAAGAAATATTAATAGTATTAAAATGTAAGAACATTACAGATAGTTTAAACAGCCAATACCTACATAAGAGTTTCCCTTAATGAAATAAAATAAACATACAAATAGAAAAGTTCACAGAAGACAAGATTGAAGTTAAATAATTAACTATAATTAATCATAATTATATTGATACTTATAATATGCCTAGGCTTCTTCATTATCACTGAGCATATTGTAATATGCCGACCATTTCTTAGTCATATTGTGACAATAAGCTTCCGTGAAGTGTATTACAATTCGCCTAGATAGAATCCATTATATTATAATAAAACTGGCGGTATGTCAGACAAATTTTAAACCAGTTTCATGTCGGTGTTGATTTGATGTTCATTTTTGTCTAGATATTATTATTATTTAGGGCCAAAGTTCCAAAAATTTTAATATGAGTGAGGAAATACAAAATGTGTTGAAGAACTACCAAAGTTGTATAACGGCAAGAAAACAATAAAATTTTCGTGGCAATTTTCTTTTTGCGATACTTGAAAATTATGTATATTAGATAGAAATGAATATTTTACTGATGCACGAAGCCATTTTTGTCGTCTGGCTTCGCTTTAAAAATTTCTTTTATTATACAGGGTGTCCCGAAATTAATGGGACACAGAGCAAGAATAGATTCCGTACATCATAATAATGCGATTAAGCCAAACTTACCTTAGTTCATTTGTGGCTAATAAAAAAAGTTACAGGGCGTTTAAGTTCAAATTTTTAATTCAAAATTCTTAAAATTCTTAGAAAGTTTTCAAATAATTCTTTTGAAAATTTAGGGTTTTCTGGGACAAGAAAAACTAATCCGTACTTAATTTTGCTGTAGACGCTAGAGGGCGCTACGAAATGTACTCTTGATTGATAAAAACTAGTTATAACTTTTTTTATTTGTGTGTGTACGAAAGTATTAATAGAAAAATATTGTTCTCCTATCTCTTTTTCACAAATGAGGTATACTTGTTTTATGTCGATAAATTTAACTGTTTTCGATTTATTTCTTGTTTTTCTATTAGATGCAATAAAATAAGTTACTTACGTAACAATCTAAAAATTATTTGTAATAATTATATTAAATTCTCAATATGACCCTCGTTTACATTAATACACAATCTTGTTTGTTTGATAAATGATTGTCTAATATTAAATAATGTTTCTTAATTTCTTAATAAATTCCTAGCAATTAAAATTGCTTGCCACAGCTCATCCCGTGTATTAATAGGGTCACTGTAAACTTTTAATTTCATGAAAACGTTCTGCCGCGATCTATCAACCGTGGGGGAAATTGTACGTTAAGATAGTTTCACACCTGTACAGAAAAATGGGCAGGGGCACCGTCTTGCATAAAAAACAAATTTCACATTTAATGGTAAATCATCAATAAGTTCCTCAAAATCATGTTCTGAGAAATGTAAGTAAGAACGGCCATTCAGATTATATGGCAATTCAACAGGGTCCAATACATGATTTTCAACAATACCACACTAAATGTTTATCTTAAATTTATGTTGGAAATGACGTTCTCTTAATACAAGTAGGTTTTCATTATCACAAACATGTTCATTTCTGAAGTTGAAAACGTCCCGACGAGTAAATGTGGCTTTGTCTGAAAACAGCACCTTGCTTAAAAAGTGTAGATCATCATTGTGCCGAAAAATCGAAGACACAATTGTTCCCTATCTGGAAAATATAATAATATAATAATATCTCTACCCCTCATTCTAATCACGAGATTTAGCCCAGAAGTCGAAGACTTGTGCGGGAGAGGGAGCGGCATATTGCGCCCAGGAACGACTTACGTTGGTAGGCCCTAACCACCATTCAGTGCAGAAATGAGGGAAACCTGGAAAACCTCATTAATTAGGGGGGTAGTCAAATGTCAACCGGTATCAATCTCTCACATTGACCTAAGCCAACATTCTTCCACCCTACCATACCCGCAGAGAGGGTGCCAATCTCTCCACGAATATAGCTTATATACGGTCTACCGGCTGCGGGGATCGAACCCACAGCGATCTAGTCATCTCGATTCAAGTACTGACGCCTTAAACCGCGCGATCACTGACAGAACCATATTCATGAAGTAAATTCTGCACTGGGCTAAAGTGATACGGGTACAATTTTTCATTTTGAAATAATTTATGAATAAATGATTTAGGTACCACTAAAGCCGCAGACATTCGTAGTAAACTTATTTCAGGATTTTTTGTTAAACGAAGCCAAAATATCCTTCTCTTGTTCTGGAGTAACAGTTGTTGGACGGCCAGCTTCTAGTCATTTAGAACGAAACGATCCAGTATCTCCTATCCGGTCATAAAGATTTTTAAATAATTTGTGATTTGGTTGTAATCTATATGGGTAACTTTCTAAATACCTGCTACACGCTCGGCGTCCATTAAAATTTTCGTTTGCATAAATAGGTACATACCATATCTTACATTTTTTCATTAGAAAATAAATTATGGAGAGTCATATTTCACGCGATATTATTCATTATTGTAAACAAAAACTTAAAAGAATCCACTATTTAACATAAGTTACTTGTCAATCAGTTAATTGCTACAAATACAAATAATTAAAGCTTACTATGACAGTTTTACGTAAGTAACTACAAACTTTTATTTTATTGCATCCAATAGAAAAACAAGAAATAAATCGAAAACGGTTAAATTTATCGACATAAAACGAGTATACCTTATTTGTGAAAAATAAATAAGAGAACAATATTTTTCTATTAAAACATTCGTACACACACTGATAAAAAAGTTAAAACCAGTTTTTTTCAACCAAGAGTACATTTCATAGCGCCCTCTAGCGTCTACAGCAAAATTAAGTACGGATTCGTTTTTATTGTCCCAGAAACCCCATAATCTAAATTTTCAAAAGAATCCTTTGAGAACGTTCTAAGAATTTTAAGAATTTCGAATTCAAAATGTGAACTATAACGCCCTGTAACTTTTCTATTAGTCACAAATGGACCAAGCTTGGCTTAATCGCAGTATTTTGATTTATTGTAAGGAATCTACTCTTGCTCTGTGTCTCATTGATTTCGGGACACCCTGTATATTACTCTTATAGTAAAAGCATCGTTAAGAGATATTTTAAATTGTGTTACTGTCCACTTCGCGCCTAATTTGTGTTCGATTTGATTTACAGTTATACGTAGTATCCTGCTGAGGTAGTATACCAGTTGCGGCCGATAAATTTAAAGTAAAGTTAATTTCATTGAACACTGATAATGATTTCTAATGGATTTTATTTTTATGTCGATGGTTGTAAAATGAATGTCCAGGATATTCTGTTTGCTATTTTTTATTTTGCAAATGGTAAAAAATAAAATTTTATTCATTATATATATTAATCATTTGTTCATATGACGTAAAGTCATTGAATTTTTGCAGCTACAAGTATGTTATTACATTTTCTAGAATTTTTTTGCTCATTTTTTTTTGTTTTTCCCTTTTATTAAATTTTACGTTTGCTTAAACCTCGGTTTTTACTAGGTTACATTATTTCACCATTCTCTGGCATGCTGTTAGTCTCATTTCTCATTATAATATGACGGACTTCATTTAGTCAATTTGTAAAAGCAGCTTTACAGTTTGCAATTCTTTGCATGTTGCAAGTTTCTTGCAGGTAGCAGCGTATTGCAAAAACCGCCATATCTGGAAGACTATTGCATTTTCAAAATATAGCTCGATTTTTATTATAGCTTTTCTGCAATTATGGGGAATAATTTATTGATTTGCTATTGTTTGTTTACCATATGCAAAAATTTCTAGGCTGAACTTTCAATTTCAGGCTGCTTTCCTTCGCTTTTACTTAATTATTGTTTGATTGTTGAGCTTTCAAAATATATTAACTTAAACCATTATTTTATATGTTATGCTCTTTGTTATGTTACTTGTCAAACTTGGTTAGACAGTTTAGTTTCTACTGTGGATTCATGTTAAAGTGTTGGTATCACTTCTAGTGCAATGGGGAATTGACGAATGTAAAACAAACTGCAACTCAGACTTTTGGGAATGGTATTGCAGATACAAGGGTTTGCTGCAAGGATTTGGTACATTTCCGCGAAAACTCATTCTGACAATAAGACTAAAGAAGTGGCCAGCATATTTCCATATTTTTCAATACGCCTAATAATTTCAATAAAATTGTCAATGTTTTATATCATATTACAATAAGCCCATTCATATCAAAAACGCATTACAATGACAGGGAATTAAATTCCCCTCATTTGACAGTTGATGCATTTGGCGATTTTAGTATCGTCTTTCTTCATGTTTTTCATAATAACTGGGACATTGACTGAAGATAAAGTTAAATTATCAATTCGTAAACATATAAATAAAATGTCTTGTGTTCCTGACGGATGTCCAAGCTTTTTAGTAAAAGATTGTGCAATGGTTTTGTGTCGACCACTAACTGCTATTTTCAATTTATCGCTCAGGTTTTATATTTTCCCTGATTTATTGAAATCTACTAGTATTTGCCCGATATTGAAACAGGGTTATTGTGACGAAATAACTAATTATAGACCGATTATATTACTTTACAATTTTGCATAAGTCTTTGAGATGTCTTTGTGCAATCGCCTCTATCCCCTTATTAAGCCTCATTACCATTTATCAACACGTTTTTATAGCAAAACGTTCCACCCACACTAATGTAATATATTTTACGCAGTTTATATCTAATATTAATGATCAGCAGGGTCAGGTGGATGTAGTTTATACGTGCTTTTCGAAAGCATTTAATCGTATTGACCACAAGAGTATGTTAGCAAACGATATGGTTGTCCGTGTCCTTGGTTAACTTACTAACGTCTTACCTAACCAAACGTTTGCAATATGTTACATTAAGGCTGGGATTTTGTATACATATTTTTACCGTCTAACAGGGTTTCAAGCGAGGAGACAGAACTCCAAGAAAATTGAAATAATTGGTTATTATTATATATCAACGTATTCACAAAGGTTCCCGCTAGTGCGTGAGATAATTTTCATTGCTCATAAAATCACAAGAATAATTAAAATAAATTTTAAAATACCTCAATTTTAGCCACACAGTTACTACGCCAATATGTCGCAATTACGGCAAAATTATCACAGCCACAGCCACCAAATTACTTCACTCACTAGCCAGGACATATAGGACAACTTGTGTTTCACTTTCAGATTAATATTTATTGCCAATTTTACATTTTGTGTCCTCGAGTAAAATCATAACATATATCACGGCTTCCATTTTTATGTACGTCAGAATGCACGATAAACTTCAGTGGACCGTGTGGTTCGGGCCTATACGTTTTGTATACTGTCTCATAGACCACATTGATTCGCCGTTTCGCTCACTCACGCTGTGCAATTTCTTTTCTACAAAATCCCCGCCTTAAACAGTTTTAAATTAAATGCTATTACTGCACGTCAGGGATTACACAAGGTTCCAATCTTGGTCCGCTAGTTTTCTCTATTTTTAAACGATTTACACTCCATTAGTGTGTGTCAAAAATTATTTTTCGTCGATGATTTAAAAATATATACACCTCGTACACCCAAAGCCGACTGTGTAAGTTTACAGACTAATATTAATGGATTAGCTCTATGGTGCAGATTGAACCTGAACACTAAGTGTGTAGCTGTAAAATTCTCTCGCAAAATTAACAATATTACCTTTGATTATCAAATTAGTTCCGATGTTTTAATTCGGGTAAGTGAGATTAAAGATTTGGGAGGGCTTTTTGAAAATAAACTTTGCTCTGTGTTATATATTGAATTATCTGGTCCATCGTCTATGAGAATGTTAGGGTTCAGATTGGGTCAATAATTTCAAGATATTAAACTTTATTTTACTTATGTTCGATATAAATTAGAATATTGTTCTTTGATGTGAAATCATACTTATAAGTGTCTTAATATGATTGACGCAGAACAATTTTTTTAAATTCACTTTATTTTAGAAGAAAATTTTACAGTGTTAAATTTTTGTATAAGCTATTACACAATAATATTCCCCAAATATCCTGGGCCAATTTAACTTTCTTGTTCCAAAACTCAACATACTTTTGCATACTTTTTATTATTCGAGTGCCCACAATGACATTTTGATGAAATCTCCAACTATATGTCTATTTATATGTTTTATTGTAATATTCATTATTTGTCGCTTTTAAAAACTTTAATTAACCGTAATCTGTTATTTTGTTAATCATAGTTGATTAATCTTCAGTACATTGTTTTTAGTCATTATCTTTCATTAATTATTCTGCTTATACTATTAATTAAAGTGTTTTTGTTTCTTTTGCCTGCTTTGTCCTGTAAATGGAACCATTCTGTTGGACAAACGAATCTATTATTATTAAAAGGCTTAGACATGTTATAATATGTTTTACAATAAATCTACGACAATATATGTTCCTTGTGATTTGAGTCTTGAGATAACATTGAACTCGTGTTGAACTAGGGTAAACTATACTCGTGACAAGAATTCAGACGACTTACGTCATACGAACAAATGAATAATTCATTATATTTTCATCAAAATATTTAAGAAACTGCAACTGATAGTAATAAAACTATATACTACACTAAAAGTTAGCATTATATATTGCACTAAATTGTAAAAAATTATTGTTTTTAATGCGGCCAAACATCGAAAATTATGTTGACAATAAAAACAAATGTGTAACGTAATTCTTGACGCGAGTATATAGTTAAAAATAAGCATAATTTAAACTTGATTAAAAGAAAATTAAATATTGACAAAAAATCATCTTTCGAGTGTGCTGACTTTGTTCATAAAACTGACGGCCAAGGTACATCTTCATCGAAAAGTATGACATGTAACCGATAACATTTTCTGTTCGATGAACCGATGAACTAAGTTTACAAAAAGTGGCTAATTAAAATGACTAACAGCACGAGCCGTGAAAGTCTTAAAATCATTAGTTAAAATGAGTCACAAATTGCATTGTATAGATAAATATAGGTACATGCAAATATGACGTTGCAAATATTGCAAAAAACATTTTAAATGGAAGGTAATTGCAAGCTACTTAGAAAGATTACTGTAAATATTTACAAAAATTTATTTATAAATTATAATTTAAAGTAAAAATAGATACCTGTTAGTCACAAGTTAAGGTACATGTAGTACATCTGATTTTTCATTTCAATTAACTTGAAAAATACTTTTTTATTATCTTTCTATCTACTTTTACGGTACTGCACGATTTTAAATATATTTAAGCTTAGGCTAAACAGTATTTTTTGCATATGGACAATATTTGTATATACAGGTAGTTAGAGTTGCCATAATTTTAACAGGCTATACTAGATATCAAAATAAATAAAAAAAATTGGGATTAGGACCCAGGTTATATGGGACTTTTTATTTATTTTGATGTATACTATCGCCTGTTAAAATTATGGCAGTCTAAGATGTAACAATCCGTATAGTTTCTAAAAATACATTTATTCTCTTGGGTACTATAAAACGAACGGGCTTGAAATCAAATGATAAATTAACTTAACAATATACCTTACATATATACTTCTTTGAAGTGACTTTGTAGTTGTTAAAACTGTCAACCCTTTAAGGACAGTATTTGTTAAAGCCGCTTTACAGTCCACAATTCAATTCGTAGCACCTGCAATCTTTCCCAAGAATCTGACGTGCAGTTTGTTTTAGATTCATCAATTTGCAATTGCCATAGAAGTGATACCAACACAAACCCGAATGCAAACTAAATTCTGTATCCAAATTTGAAGTAACAATAACGAACATCATAACATATAAAATAAAGATTTCAGTTAATATGTTTTGCAAGCTCAACATTCAAATCATAATCAAGTAGAAGCGAAAAAAGGCAGTTTAACTTTGACAGTTCAGTCTAGAAATTTTTTGGTATGGTGGCATATTCGCGGCAAGAATTGAAGCGGTAGATGGAATAAGCAATTTTAAGAGGAAAACTTTATATGAACATAATCTTTTCCTCGATCAGTAACGGAGTTACGGGGGGCTAAAGCTTCAAAAACATACATTTATTTTTTTTATTACCAAGTTCATATTGCACACAGCGCTTCCAAATTTGATACATGTACTGCTCAACTAGTCTCAGATATTATACAAGTTCATTTTTTAAAATCGTTATACAGGGTGATATTTTTTCAAGGATCAGCTATCATGAAACCCTTCAGATTTTTTTTCCTGTACGTCCCTGGTAAAGTTTGAAATGTATTTTTACTCCCTTGACCCATCGTCTAAATTTCGTCCCTCTTGACTTTTGAATGTATTCTTGTAAATTTTCTTGTAAAACGTTAATTTTCTTGTGTCGAAGGGAAACTATCAAAAAGTATCATATTCGAATATTACGTACGTTAATTTGTAAAAAAAAGAAAATTTTATAAAATTACTATTTCATTACCAAATTTTAAGTGCAATTATTATTTATTGAAAATATGTACCTACAGCTTACGTTTTTGATAGAGAAATTTTCAGAAATTTGTAAATAAAATGTAGAAAGAAATTGTTTAGATATTACTGACATAAGCATCGTTTTTTAAAAATTCTTGACGTTATGTATGACTTGAATTTTCCTTATTTTAATTAACACATTTAATAAAAATACTGAAATCGGAAAAAACATTGAAATATCAACAAACTAGCATTTTACTACTAACAAGTAACAAACAAATAAATACATACATATATATGTATAGGCTACAGTTAACTTAAAAGAATATTCAGTGGTAAAATCTCTACAAATTCACTGTTATTTCAAATATCATAACCAATTACTCTCATTCAGATATACCCAATTATGTTTAAAAATGTGTAGATCTCTTACTGTATGTAGATTTTCTGGACCCGAACCATGTAAATTGTGAAAATTTACCATGCCTACTCAGGGAAAGTGTACAACCTTCTCTATCGAGGGCGTAAGCTGTAGGTATTTTCAATAAATAATAATTGCACTTAAAATTTGGTTGCATCCCAAAATAGTAATTTTATAAAATTGTTAACTTTTTTACAAATTATCGTACGTAATATTCAAATATGATACTTTTTGATAATTTCGCTTCGATACACGTTTTACAATAAAATTTACAAGAATACATTCCAAAGTCAAGAAAGACGAAATTTACACAATGAATCAAGGAAGTAATAATAAAATATTTCAAACTTTACCAGGGTTGTACAAGAAAAAATTTCTGAAGGGTTCAATGACAGCAGAACCTTGAAAAAATATCACCCTGTATAACGATTTTAAGAAATGAACTTGTATAATATCCGACACTATTTGAGCAGTACATGTATCAAATTTGGAGGCTCTGTGTGCAATACGAACTTGGTACTTAATAAAAAAAATAAAAAAATATTTCTGAAACTTTAGCCCCCCGCAACTCCGCTACTGATCGAGAAAAATACCATGTTCTTATAAAGTTTTCCTCTTAAAAATGCTTATTCTATCTACGGTTCAATTTGTTCCAAACAAACTGGAACACCCTGTATATTGCAAAAAATTATTGTTTTTAACGCAATCAAATATCGAAAATTACGTTGACAATAAAAACAATTGCGTAATACGTCTGAATTCTTGCCGCGGGTATAACCATACAAATCACTAAATTATTCCCCAGGATTGCAGAAAGATTGCAGAAGTTGCAAGAAAAATCGAGCTATATTTTGGAAGTGCAAGTCTTTCATATATGACGGCTTTTGCAATACGCTGTTTAGTGCGCATGTCTACGTGCAAGAATGAAATGCAGGTTGCATTGTGGCTTTTTTACAGAGATTACATTCTAAATGTACCAAATATGTATAAATGCATTCAGAGTTTAACCTGCAGTTATTCCTAATATTGCTACTCCGCTTCAACGGTTGTTAAATTCCAACATGATTTTGTTAAAATCTATTATTAGGACTACATTTCGCATAAATAGAATAATGTAAAGGTGCTATAAAATTTTAAATCCAATTTTAAATAAATTATTCTAGATAAATTATGCTTGAAATTGTACATAAATAACTTCAGTGACAAAGATAGCATCTCGGGACGTTCTAATGAATCCTTGGTGAATAATATGTTATGGTACAAAAGAAGAGTCATTTCACTGAATGAACGAAGATATAAGGGGGATATAGTATATATAGATACATATAAAGTAAATGAGGCGTCTTTCTATATACAAACATGAATTGGAATGGCGTGTGGGCTGTGGGAATGATTCAAATATATGTCCCTTTAGTAAGTAATTAAATTGAATAATTGAAGGTGTTATACTGAAATGGTTAAATGAAGTCATTGCCAGCGCTTTTCGCGCGTTTCACCATACGCAAATTGGTCAATTTTGTACACTTTGCTCCTGCGTTCTGCATAGTTTCAAGTATTCCTTTGTCTACTTTATTGCGATAAAAAGAAAGTGAATTTTAGTGATGCCTTTTTTTTCACAAATTAATTATCCAAGAATATTTTAATAAGTATTTGTAAAAATAAAGGTCTTCCTTCCTTGACATAATGTTGATTCAACTTTGTATACCTTTATTTACATTATGCCACTGAAGATTTTTCCACAGATTTTCAAAATATAGTGTGATAAAATTTGTCTATACATATATATCTAATTAATTTAAAGCAAATACTGTTTGTCTGTAGAGTTATTATCTGTTTAAGAAAATTACAGTTATATTTTCGTATAATTTTAACGTCGTTAAAAGTCGAGAAATTTTGTAAGATGTAAAACTAAATTTTGTATGACTCATTTCTAATCAGGTCAAACGATACAGATTCTCTTTGTATTATAAAAAATAACCTGTAGGTAACACATATATTTATAGAAAAATAAAAAATTCACATTAACAAAAACAATTATTTAATAACACAATCCGGTCTTCTCAATTTGTTAATAAATAATAATAATAACAAATTTTATTATATGTATATTGTTGTCATTTGAAGGAATAACTCTAGGTCTGGGGAGGACTACTCTGGCTGTAAATGAGGTGTTGCGAGCGGCCAAGGACGCAAACAGGGCAAATCCCAGGGAATGGTGCTTACTAGTTACCCTGGACATAAAAAATGCATTTAACTCTGTTAGATGGTCTCACATAGAAAGCACACTTATTGAGAAGGGTATATCAGGGTATCTGGTAAATATTCTAAATAATTACATGACAGATAGATTCATTACAGTGGAACGCGGGGAGACTCGGAGGATCTTTTGTGGGGTGCCGCAAGGGTCAGTACTCGGACCCACGCTGTGGAACGTGGCGTATGACGGGATCCTTAGAATCCCTACCATGGAGGGCACAGAAGTCATTGGCTTCGCTGACGACCTAGCTTTATTAGTTAGAGACAGAGACAGAGAAGAGCTGGTATATAAGGCAAATTCTATGCTAAGCCGGATAGCAGTTTGGATTAATTCTCATGATCTTGTCCTGGCTCCGGAAAAGACTGAGGCAGTGCTGATGAGGGGTGCTAGACGAGGAGGTGAAGTCACGATTGTGGTAGGGGATAGAGAGATCCAGACAGGGAAGAGACTGCGATATTTGGGAGTCGTAGTCGACGCGAGAATATCACTGGGACCGCATATAAGATGGGCGGCGGAAAAAGCTGCGGTGAAGGCAAGTGCGCTGGCAAAGCTGATGCCAAACATTGGAGGGCCCAGGGAAAAGAAAAGGAGGGTACTATGTGCGGTTGCACATTCGATAATGCTGAGCGGGGCCCCTGCCTGGGAAAGAGCTCTAAATGTGGCGAGCTACAGAAGATCGCTGCTGAAGACGCAGAGAAAGTTGCTGCTGAGAGTATGCAGTGCATACAGAACAGTATCATACGAAGCAGCTGCGGTGGTAGCTTCGACTCCCCCTATTCACCTGTTGGCGTGGGAAAGGAGACGTTTATTCGAGGGAGGCCAACTTACTAACGAATTTCGAAGCCAGGTTTGGGAGGAAATGATTGGCAAGTGGCAAGAGGAATGGGAGTTAGCCGAAAAAGGTACGTGGACAAGGGCGCTTATCCCTGTCATTAGAACCTGGATAAAGAGGAAACACGGGGACATAAATTTCAACATGTCCCAAATATTAACTGGACACGGATGCTTCAGGAGCTACACCCATAAGATCAGAAAGGCTAGGGATGAGATGTGTATGTATTGCGGTCAGACTGACACGGCAGGTCACACAATGTTTGCGTGTGAGAGATGGGAAAGATGGAGGGTGGAGACCGAAATCGAGGTGGGAGAGCCTCTAAACGAGACAAATATAATAAACGTTATGGTGAGAAGTAAAAGCAATTGGGATAAAATAGCCAAGCTAATAGATAAAATAATGGGTCAGAAACAAACTGACGAGAGAGCGCAGCAAGAAAGGGGTGAAATGTAGGCATAGCTAGCGGGGCCATTGAGTGAAGCATACCGTTGAGGTGATCCCATTCTATGGTCTTCGGTACGGGAGGGGTTTTAGCCGGTATGAGTCCGGCAGTACCAGTTGCGATTGACAGCAAGCACTGGTCTCCATGATGGATTTCCCCTCCCCCCCCAAAAAAAAAAAAAAAAAGGTCTGGGGAGGTTGAGTAATTACCCCCATTACCTCCCACGGATGTGTCTATGTCCAAAATTATGTTTCTTTAAAGGAACACTTTTTTTGTTAACAAATTATTATCATTTTTTGCTATATTGGCCATTTATATCCTCCAAAAAGTAATAATAAAGATGTATACATATATTTAAGGGGACCTCATTTGGGACAATTTTTGTAATTTGTATTATACAGAGTGCCCAGTAAAGAATTGTCCAAATTTCAGTGTTGTATTCTTCGGACCAAAATATAGTGATTTAACCCAACTTATTTTAGTACAAAAGTTCAAGGTTGTCTTACAGAGTGTCAAAGTTAAAATTTTAATTTTGTTTTTTTGCTAATATTGGGCACTAGGAGGTTTTTTGATGTTTCAAAACCTGCTCGATAAACAATTAAATGCTGTCAAACTTTTTATTGGCCCCTATAGATACGACACTCTCTAGTTTCTAAACATATCTGATCGCCAGTGTGTCAAACTTAACAAGTAGGTATATCGAGTTTCAGCTTTTATCTTTTTTACATTCGAAAATAAATTATAAAAACTAATTTAGGGGTTACACCTTTAGGGACCTATAGTTCCGTTAGAGGGCAGTTTTCGATTATAGTGTATATGACATTTTCGATTTAGGTTTGGACGTAAAATATTCCACTAAAGCCCCACAGAATAAATTCTAACGACCCTGTATATTACACTGTTGCATAATACAAAACAATGAAGTATTAAATCTATAGTCTGTTTGTTTGTCAAGGAATAATTGTATATTATCTTAACACTACCATTCCAGCAGAAATTCAAGCAAAATAATATGATATTTGAAAGGTGCTTAACGTAATTAAAAAATGATCTAAAACATTTATTTCCATTTCTTATTATGCTTCCTCCCTAACAAAAATAAAAATAAATGTAATTAAAATAAACAGTTTATTTAGACAATATATTTGAATCATAATAAAATCAGTGGCAATCAGTGTCACAGCGACATAAGCACATAAATGTTAGATGCTGATGCAAGTGAGTACTCAGTTTAACGTGTTTGTTTTAAGCATTTTGTGTTTAGATTTTGATTTTAAACTTACATCTGGAGATCATGGCGGATCCAAATCCATCAGTCAGACGTAGGATTTTAAAGGACTTTAATTTATATCTTTGGTTTAGGTACTGTTTTATGTTAAAAAAAAATCACATCTTAGGAAAAAATACAAAAATATCTTATAGGAAAAAAAACATGCTGAGAATCGTATGTGGTCTGCACTTTGTTTTTGAGGATTTAATGGTTTATAGGAAGGGTATAGATGAAAAGAAAGGAAATCTGCAATTTGTGTATATTTTTGCAAAAATTGAAATTGTTTGAAGCACTGTTTTTGTTCAGGATGCTTTCACAAATTCACATGGTCCTATAAGATTATAAACGACTTTATCTGTGGTAAGAGCAAATAAAACATTTCTAATACTGCAAAAATTTGTTCAAATGTCTACAGCAGCTAGTCATTAGAACAAAAAGTAAGTTTTAAAATACCTGAAAAGCAAATGTATTACCCATTGATGGTGAATATCTTGAATCATTGCAAACGTTATCATTTTCTTCATGTTGACTTCAACTTCATCAAAATTGGATTAAAAAAATATATAAATGTTATGGCTGAAATGCAAACTTGATTAGTTTGTAAACTAGCTGGCTAGTATACAAACTAATTGAATTTTCCGCTATTTTAGTCTAGTTGCAATAAAAACAATCACTCTGGTAACACAAAATAGTCAGTTCTTTGGATAGTGTACAAACTAGCCAACTTATTCTGTGGTCAATTTCATAATCATCGTTTAGAAACGATTAAATAAAATAATGAAAGTTTCACATATTATTAAATATAAAAGACAGCTTGACAGTACAGATAATTGTAAAAAAGTAACCTGCAATTTCGGAAAAGTGAAAAAAAACAAACAATTCATCCATGCAATAAATTAATAATTTACTAATTTTTTTATTTACATATAAGAACATAATCTATATCAACCCGCTGGAGATCAAATTGTTTCATAAAGTAGTAGTGGTTCACTGTTCATTAATCTATGGCCCATACTTTTATAATGCAGGGTGGCCATTTTGGTGATGCATGTATTAGTAACTTTGAAATTATAAGAGATAGGAAAATGGTTAAATGGGGAAAGTTTTAGATAGTTTTATTGCTAACTTAATGGGGCATACGACCGGTCCTAGCTTTTCAAGTTTTTGAGTTGTTTTAGCCATTGAACCATCTAACTTCTCCATAACCATTTTCCTATATCTTATAGTTTCCAAGATACCAATACATGCATCACCAAAATGGCCGATATTGTATATCTTTAAGTTCTTAGCTTTGCTGTTATATAGATTTTGTATTGCAATTAATTGAATCAGTTTACATCACTGTGTACACACTGTAGACAAAATCACATGCGGCATGAAACTATTACATAACACGCCTTTGTATCACTACATTATTTAGAGGCCAATAGTTGGCTAGTTTAGTTAGAGAAGCTAATAAAACCAATGATACTATCCAAACAGTTGGTTATTCTATGTTACCAGAATTATTGTTTTTATTTCAGCTAAACTAAATTGGATAGTTTATAAACTAACCAAATAAAACACGCTATTTTAGTTTCTTTGATTATTTCAAGTAAATTATCCCAGCGAGTCAGTTTATAAAGTGTGCGCTAATATTGTGGAATACCTATACGTTTTCTATAAAAAATAGCGAAAGGTTCAGTTAGCTTGTATACTAGTCAGCTAGTTTACAAACTAACCAATTTTGTACTTTAGCTGTAACATACACAAATTCACAAAGTGTAATGTCAGAAAAACTGTATATTATTCATTTTATATCTTATATTGAATTCAATTATTACTTATTTTCAATAGAAATAAAACAGAATATGTAAATGATATTATTATATTATTTACTTTATTTGCAAGTACAATCGAAGCTATTATGTATGAAACAGGATGTTGGGCCCTTATGGCGTGAAATCGACATGCCCAGTTCTCAATAAAATACTCACGTAAAGCCAGTGGGATTTCATCGGTAACTCTTCTAATAGTATCCATTAAATCTGCTGTTATTTGACTGCAGTGGCATGGGTCATTGCTTAAAGCAGTTAATTCATGGAACCTTTGACGACTACCTTACGTCACAACCATGCAAAATTATGAGACCTGTAACTCTTTCACCTAACAGCTACTGCCTTCATGTACATTATGACATGTATATACACAGCTAAATTTTGATGGGCAATTTGATGGACTAATCCGTTTATTTCCACAAGGTTCATTGGGATGGGTTCGGGGAGGGGGGGCTTGGTATTTTGCGTGTGTAACTTTTTGCAGCTTTTGCAGTGTATCCATCTGACTATCAAAACAATCGATTCTCCTACCTGTTTTATTTGAAAAAGGTATACTTTGCTGAAGTCGGTAGGAGTAATCATTTTTGAAATAATCCTGCTTGAAATGCTCAGTGCACCGAGTAAAAACTGTTTTGGTTTTAGGTGAAGTGCCTTTTCTGCTGAAAATATAGCAAACTTTTACTTGAAAAGTTGTTCAGAATGGTAAATTATGCAGACGTGCATTTCGAGAAGATCGAACAAAGTAGGTACAAAGATTTTATCAAAGCAGGCCGATCTTTTTGAAATTTTGCACGTCTCCATAATTTACCATTCTAAACAACTTTTTCAAGTAATATTTTGCTATATTTTCAGCAGAAAAGGCACTTTACCTAAAACCAAAACAGTTTTTACTCGGTGCACTGAGCATTTTAAACAGGATTATTTCAAAAATGATTACTCCTACCGACTTCAGCAAAGTATACATTTTTCAAATAAAACAGGTAGGAGAATCGATGGTTTCGATAGTCAAATGCATATACTAAGCTGCAAAAAAGTTACACACGCAAAATACCAAGAGCCCCCCCATACCCACCCTAATGGACCTTGTGGAAATAAATGGATTAGTCCATCAAATTACTCATCAAAATTTAGCTGTGTATACCAAATTTCATTCATTTATTACAACGCGATTGAGAGATATTGCAAAAAAAATGATTTCCATTCCTCCCTCTTCAATGGGTCCCTGTGCCCTTAGGAAGCATTTCTGGACCCATCCTCATATGAACTTTTTTACTTAGTTTTGATCATAAAATCGGCCTGGTCAGGGTTGGCAGCTAATTATGAGACACCCTGTATAAGATCACAAGGTATAACAATGATCATAATTTTAATTTCATAAATCTATTTTAAAAATGGTTTTTATAACTAATTTCTAAACATTTGTCGTATGTTGTTAAACAACAACTTCAACAGCTTCAAACGAAGCCGTACCTTAATTTATTGTTGAGCATTGAAATAGTTTTGGGTATCTTATAACAACTTCACTTAAAGACTATTGCAATTTCAAAATTCAAGTATGAAATATAATTTGCGTAAAATTGAAAGGCAATGTAGAAATACTCCTTTCCAAAGTTACAGTTTGCATGTAAAATTAAAAAATATACCTATATAACAAAGATATAACAAAAAAAGTGTACTATTATATTAAAATTTACATTCATATAGATTTTGCAAATTACAATAAAATATACCTCGTAGTACATTATTTGTTGCAAGGGAAATAAAAACATTGAAAAAATACTTTTTTAATAAGCCCTCCAAAATACTAATTATTATACTAATATTTAAAAATGATTTCTATTAATATATTTTCTTACATTTTTACTTTGCATCAATAATTAAAACTTGAATTTATTGGATTTGTATTTAAGCAATTAAATAATATTATTAAGTTAATTTTTCACAATATTATTGTTTGAAGCTTTCAAGTTGTTATACTGCAACTTTCAACCATCTTTAGAATAAACATCGAATAGTAAATTTTTAAACATTAAATCTGTCTATAAATAATATCGTACTAAAAGTATACAAAGAAAATACATATTTTTTGCACTGGACTAAAAGTGCAATTTCATTTTCCCAACTTAGGGACGCAAGAGTCACTTTTAATTCCCCGGGCATTAAAAATAAATTTTATCCCTCAAATAATTTAATTTCTCCGATACTACTTCAATGAAAAAATAAGAAAATGAATAGAAAATCGTTCTATAAACAACTTTATTTATTAAAATCAACAATTAACATTAGCATAATTATATCTAATTTTGATTAATATTTAAGCCTATATTTATATTAGTACAGCTATTAAAATTATAAAAATTTCCATAGCCATCCGCTTCAGAATTAAAAAGATTACTAACTAATGTAGAATTCTTCGAAGGATTGAAGTCAGGAGATCGTGGCAGCCATGGTACTAGTTCTCCTCGTCCAATCGTACCTCTTGAACTTCATTAAGGTACTCCCTAACATTTTGTCAAAAATGAGGGGGAACACCATCGTGCAAGAACCACATTTGGAGTCGGACAGTTAAGAGCTCATCTTCCAGAAGTCCAGGCAGACTATTTCGAAAGAGCTCAATAATATGAATGATCCAATCAAGTGATTATCGACCATCCCTGTCCAAGCAATTAAACAAAAGCAGTGTTGGAAATGGTCCTGTTGAATCGCTTACAGATTTTCAAAATCCCAAATGGGGCATTCCACGCCAACTCAGCAGTCGATCCCACATCACCCTCTCGGATCTGGCTCAAAATTGGTACATCGATTGGTACTGTTGAAAAAAGGATATTCGCAAATTTTCAGCCCCTAACACTGCTTCCTGTCACCAGGGGCCCATAGTGAAGTTTTCGACCATCATTTCACCTCCAGGGGTCTGAAATCGGTTTTTCGTGTACTGACGCGGCATTTTGGTCTAAAAAAATTATCAAAAATACATAGGATATGCCAAATTTCCCGTAGAACACGATTCCACCATCCGTTTTCCGATATCTAGCAAGGGGAGCCCGGAAAACGCGAAAAACCGCGCTTCTTTAAAAAAATCTGATATCTCAAATACGGTCGCTTCAAACTGGCTGAAAATTTACCAAAAGACTCTTCGATTATTGCTCTTTCGAGTGTTCATACGCACGTGGTGATCATTATATGTAAAAAAAAGTTACACGCATTTTACGGGTTTTATATGGGATTTTCTGTAATTTTTCATTATAACCGCTCCACTGGCCCTATCCAGTTGGGTAATAATTGGATTTTTTCTCTCCAAGCGTCTCTTTTGTTCATCATATATTCTCATTGTGGATTCGCATCTTAATGATAAAAATTGCCTCAGAGTCTATTACGTAGATTTTAGTGGTGGACTTGTAATTCCTCTACAGGGCGTCTGTTTTAAAATATGATTTTCATCATACATTTTTTGAAACACCTTATATATTTTTATGCCGTTCAATTGCATTATTTTTCCTTACTTTCCTTAATAATAATGTAAAATATTTCCATCGCCTTTTGAATTCTTTGTGGGTGTTTGATAATTTCAGCTAACAGCGGAAGCATACTGGAGGGATCAAGTACTGAGACCCGATGCATTCCTGGTCAGCATATCAGCTGGTTTAGTCCACAGCACCGCTCGTGTCTCTTTATCAGCATACAGATATGCTGTTGTCGGTTGAGGCCACTTCCAGTGCTTGATGGCACTTCCATACTGATCTAGTTATTATCTTATAAGATCAGTATTGATTGTCTACTATCTGTGTACATTCTGATGGTTTTGCCCGTTATATGACTACGGACAATTTCCTTGAAGACTATACCTGCTAGTTCCGTTTGTATTATGGCAGCATGCATTTCCATTGCCCATTGATATCGGATGTGCAGCGATCTGGAATAGATTCCACATCTTGCACCTTCCTTTCTTTTTAGTCCATTCGTAAAAATGTTGATTACATCCTCGCGGGCGGTCTCCTAATTCCTTATAATTGGAGTCTGTCAAAAGCAAACTTGGGACAAATACTGTCAGCGTCTGCCTGCAGAAGGGGCATCCTTCTGACGACCTCGTTACACAGGCGACTTCTAACCTGTTCACATCCTTCATCTGGTACTGGTATAATGCCAGTATACTTGAGGCGAAGTTGTCACAGGCACTTCCTTTAGATAAATATCCAAAGGTGCAGACATAGCGTTACCTCCATTGCTATGGTTGTAGTTCGCATAGCTCCACTTATGTTCAAGCAGGCAATCCTTTATACCTGAGTTTTCGTGTAGCTGTTGTCTGTTGAACTTTCGGCCACCAAACAACAACAGCATAGGCTAACATTGGTCTCACAATGAAAGTGTATATCTACATGACTACTTTTTGTTTCATTCCCCAGGTTCAACCAACAATCCTGTGGCACTGCTCATAGGATATGTACGCCATTTTTAGTCTTTTCTCCAACTGAAGGTTCCATCAAGTGTGACTCCAAGGTATTTCACATCCGATGCAAAGCTTAGTGTTTAGGAGAGTTGGTGCCCCTATTGGCGCCATTTTGCTCTTCCTTGTGAAGAGAACCATTTCTGTCTTGCTAGGGTTGACAGACAGTGCATGGCTCTCACACCACTTTTCGACAGTTCTTAAAGCCGTTTGCATTCTTTGGCAAAGGAACTTTTCACTATTCAGCATAGTATAGATAAAAATTTCCGAGTTGAGGCGGCACAGGTCCTGAACCAAGTTCCATAGAAGTGGTGATAAAACACCGTCGTCTCTGCGGGCAGCCTCTTGCCACAATTCCTCTCACGGAGGTATCCGCCACACTGATTTGTATAGCTGCTTTAGTGAGCATGTTTGATATCCAGTTACAAATGGTAGGAAAACTCCCCTCTCCACAAGAGTTGAATTAATTTTAGGGAAAGTTGTTTTATCCAATGCACCTTCTATGTCTACGAATATCCCCAGGGTGGACTCTTTATTGTCCAATGATTTTTCGTCCAGCACCACTTGACGAAGGGCAGTGTCGGTGGATCGCCCTGGAGTATACGTATGTTGATTAGGATGTGACTGTTTATCCGCAAGTACACCGTTTTTTATGTATCGTTCACATAACTTCGCCATCGACATCAACAGAAAGGTCAGACTAATGGGTCGATACGCTTTGGGGTGGTGTACTCTAACCTACCCGTTTTGGCAATGAAAACTACTCACACTTCTCTCCAAGCACAGCCTAAACATCCTTTCCAGGTGCGGCACTAAAACATCCAAGCCCCATTGTAACAAGGCTGGATTACCATCAATACCTGGTGACTTAAAAGATCAGAAAGTTGGTACTGCCCATCGTATTTTGTCTTTTGAAATAGTCTGGTTGGCCATCTGCAAGTCCATGACCAAAGGTACATTCTCAGTTTCGTCTGGCCATTCTTCCCATTTCATTAGTGTGGATCCCGGGAAGTGGGTCCGCATCAGCAGTACCAGACTTTCATTTATCATGGAAAACTTATTGGTATGCTTATTCCATTAAATTAAATGAAACGTATACAAACTGGTCCGTTGTTCATGGCTCACCATTGGCATCATAAAATATACAGGGTGGGTACAATTAGAACAAAGTTTCATCTTTTGATAGCCAGTAAGGTAAATCAAACATATAATAGATATCTGCTACCATCACAGAAATATGTAAAAAACTGAAAATGGCGATTTTAGAAAATGCCATCTAGCGTCATTATTTCTCAACAGAAAGAGCTGAAATTTGGTACAGAGGTATAATAATATACGAGAAATCGATTTTCGTTGACAGCTACAGCTACTAGTCTTGGTTATGCAACCATTCAGTTGATTATTTTTTCTCTTGTCTCTATGAAGGAGACGAGATGGGTGGTAAAAAGTTTGCATTATAGTCATTGTCAGCAATTTTTAAATAAGGACTAAGGGATAAGGGATAACGATAAGAAATAGATTGTCGATTGAATCTAGGAACTTTACATATGAGTTATAGTAACGTTGAATAGTTGGCAGTACTGCTTTGAATATAACCTCATAAATAACCAGTAGGTTGCTACTGTAACTTGTAGAGACATACCTAGTTATATTTGTGAATGTATTTTTGTATGTCCTACAATTTTCTGATGATTTCAGTTGAATAGCAACGTCGTCACTTTCGGAATTTTGTCAAACGGTGCGGAGTGTTTACCAGTAAGACATTTTGAGTCGGTCGGCGCGACATGGATGGCTAGAGGCAGGCAATCAATCGGACAACCGTCAACATTTATCGATGTTGAACAAATTAATAGACTTGTATGGTTAATTTGTCGCTGAACTATCTAAAAACTAGTTGACAAGCTGAACAGTTTATTTGGTTGGTCATGGACTTTATGACGGTTGAACAAAAACCAACACCGGTTGTAAGTCTGCCAAGCTATTCTTGAGAGAGCATAATGATAACCCATATCATCATAATAGGTGAAAGATATGAATTTATGGTTATCATGTTCAGAGTAAAACCCAAGCATGACAATCAAAAAGCAAAAGTTTTTCGAAACCTTAGAAAGTCCATTAGTTAAGATCGAATATCAAGATCATATAGACTGTTTTCTATGATTATGAAGGAGTTCATTATGAATTTCTTCCGCAAGATTGAAACAATTAACCGTTTTTATTATTCTGAAATATTAAAACAATTCTGTGAAGTTGAAATAAAAGACTAAACTTTGGGGTCATGGTTGCACAACGACAATGTTCCTATTCATTTTACACTTGTTATTCGCAGTATTATTACTAAAAATGGTAGGTATAAGAGTTATTTCTCAAACCCTGTACTTTATAAAAAAATGTACTAGAGAAATCACCTCAACATCGCAATTTAAGGTCGAAGTGTCTAAACGGCCACCAAGAATTTATAGGCAGTTTCCCCACAACCATAGAAGGTTAATAACGTCCTAGCAACTGTCCCGGATGACAAAGGAAAGTGTCAACTTTAGAATTTCACTATCTGCCGAAGTTCTGAACGGAAAAGACCTGGGCTGGGATTCTATTCTCTGCTTAACGATTACACGACACCCGATTCTATATTGAATTGAGTTGTGTTTTGTTTTCACGAATTGTACTTCATTAAACTTCAGATAATTTGAACTATGAGAACGCATTTGAAGTTATGCAGTTATTTACAACGCTTTGCCTTTAATTTATTATATGTACATAACTAACTTTTATAACTAACCTAAGACTAAACGTCAATAAAATAATTTTGAAACATTGCTTTGTTGTAATTAGTATTAAATATAAATATGCAAGAAATGTTGTCGGTAGTACATCAACGAATAATTGTTCACAGACATATATAATAATATAATAAACTGCTGGTGGAGATTACAAATAAGGCAAAATTGATAAATCTAGAATTCCTGTTTGAAACTTATTGAGTTAGACTCTCCTAAATCTCCACGAGAAAGATCTTGCTGTCTTTGTAAACTACTTCCTTCGTTTTTCAATAAGTAAGTATTTAAATCTATTTATCCAAGTCCGTAATAAACACATTTTTTTATTAGAAATAAATTTATAAGAATCATTTTATGTTTTAAGCTTGATACAAGAAATAAATTAAAACAAAGTTTAGAATAAGTTAACTAATCACTAATCAAGTAAATTTCCTAAAACATCTAATTAGCTTTATAATCATACTTGCCATATTACTTATCTTCTTTCATTTATATACAGATCTCTCTCAAAATTATTTAATCAGCCCATAACTTTCTATTATCATCTCTACTCTATTATGTATTCATTTAAAATTCCTTATTTCCATTGAAAAATATATTTTATAATAATCATTGACCACAACCTCCCAATAAACATACCTTCATTTGAACATGCGCTATTAAAGAGTAAAAAGTGACAACCGACAAATTCACAAAATATGAAAAAAGAGACAACCTGATAACGGACAAAGATAAAGACAAAATTTTGTGATGGTATAACTGGGGTCGTTATTAAACGGTTATGCCATTCAATTTCTCGTTCAGAATTAGTGTTCTATTCGAGTTGAATCGAGGAATAGAATGCTAGCCAAAGCTGCCTATTACAAGTAGTAATATGGATTTACAACAAGAATATTGTACAAAATCTTATCTACTTGCATTTAATGGTGCGAAAAAATTTACATTTGTTAAAATGTGTCAAATGACGAGACAGAAAAAAGTACCTGCTATTAAGTTTACGGATCAAGTTTTCTTATGTTACATTTCGCATGGTTAATGTTAAAAAAATCCATAAATATAAAAGCGTTTTTCAAAATGATTCTGAGGGAAGTTTACCCTTTGATATAGAAGCAGCGGCAAGTCTAGTGTCTAGTATCAAGTCTAGTTCCGATAAAATCCAAGGCGCGGTATGAGTTGGAGTACCAAACATTTGAAGATTGGTGCAAAGCTAAAAAGATAAAGGAGGTGTCTGAAAAAATCCTTTTGGTTTATGTTTTCGGAAAGTAACGATCCAAGAAACCGTCTACACTATGGACTTACTACTCCATGTTGGAAACGGTGAAGAAAAATCAAGATATATACAGATTTTTTCAACTAATCGCATTTTTAAATAAATTTGAGAGGGTTGCAGGGACAAAAATTCTATAATTTTTACAAAAGAAGGGGTATACAAGTTTCTAAGTACTGCAGATAATGAAATATACTTATAGAGGTCGCTATGATAATCGCCATTTTTGGGATCAATCGTCGCGAAGAATTAACTGGGCTAATACTGTATCATATTCAGCACAATGACCTCTATATAAAAATTGTCCAAGAATGTGTTATAACAGTAGGAAATGTGGCAGGTATCAACTTTTTAAATATATTTCGAAAATATACTGAACTTCCTCCTAATGCAACAGGCGATTTTTTTTATTCTACAGAAAAGGAAAATTCCAATCTGTCGAAGTTAATGCGTTGGAAACATTCCAAAAATGATTGCAACCGAGCTTGAAGTGGAGAATTCCGAAGAATATTCTGGACATTGTTTTAAATGGACCTCAGACATTAATCTGATTGATGGCGGTGCAGGTATGCAGATGTTAAAAACTTTATGGGGCTGGAAATCTTCTTCTACGACAGAAAGCGATCTTGAGAATTCTTTGGAGAAAAGAAACAGGTAACAAAGAAAATTATGGGGTCAAACACGGATTTAACGGTTGGAAATTCGAAATTAAACCGCTTCATCGCATCTACTCCTGGTATACAAATGTCTAGTTGTAAAAAGTGTATTATTAATGTTTATAACATACCTTAGGTCTTCTAATATTTTTTTAATAATAAATAAATCATTCTTCTAAAAAGCTGGGTTTTATTTAAAAGTAAAACATTAAAAACGGTATTTTTCTACTATGACACTAGCGCTGTAATATTAATAAAAATAATAAGGTAAGGTAAGTTGCGTATAAATAATAACGAAAGGTGCTGGAGAAACTCATTGCCAAAATGCAAAGCGCAGTTAAAAGGCTAGTGAACTAAATAAACCTAATTGTGGCCAAATTCAAAATAGATCAAGTAAATCAGAACGAATACGTAATAACACGACAATAACAATCCAATGTAATAATTGCACATTCTGTAGACCAGCTAGCATATAGAAGCAATGCAATTACGCAGTTACGTACTGTATTGTAAAATTTATTTCGGCTTATACAAGCGTCTAATACCAATTTCCTGTGTTAATTAGAACTTTCTGCTTTTACGCAGCGAGTTTACATTTAAAGGATAGTTATTTATAGTGAAGTTTAATAAGGGTTGGCCTACGCAAGATAATTAAAACTAGTCCATATAGGGTAACTGTTAGACGGGATACCCTCAGTTAAAAACATTTGTAAATTCTTAATGAACTAATATATTTTCTGATATTGCTTAATTTCACAGACTAGTAATTTATATATATTCATTTAAAAATATATAACAATTGTTTTAGGTACTTATTTTACCCTCACAATAAATTTTTGTTCTTTTATTCTTGACAGATTTTATCATAACAACTTAGTTTTGTTCTAAATATATTGATATATTGCATTTCTTGTACTATAATATATTATTAACTTTATTTCTCATTCTGTTATTACCTTACTACAATAGCCGACATACATCTTAATAGATTATTTTGTAAAAAGTTGAACCCAAACAGATGTATTTTTATTTAGTTATGAATTCAAAATAGCCATTAAAATTGCGATGGCAAATACAATTTGTTATACAATCGTTTTTTTATATATTTTTAGGTATTAACAATATTGTGTGAAACTAACTACTCTGCTATACAATATTGTTAAAATTGTGTTTTTTAAAATATAACATTTGTAGTGCTGCAAAACAATAATTATAACATGTGTGTAACATCCTGAACCAATCATTAGACAAAAGATGTATTGCATTGAAATTGTTTTTCGTTTAAAGGAAAATTTGTGTTTTAAAAATGGTATCTACAATAGAAATATTTATTTTTTCATTATCAATTTCAGTTGTAGCTTCTTTTGCCGTTTTGCCAGTTTTTAGAGCGACCACCTCAGGTCTGACAAATTCATCGTTATTACTTGATACAGGTATTACTTTATAATACAGTTATAATAACAAATTGCCCTTTTTTCTAGCACAGACGTTAAATATTTGGTGCACAATGCCCCCTGGATTATGACATTCTCAATGATCTTCAAACGTCAAAACTTGTGGGTAATATCAACAATTAGGTGGACATTTAATTTTTTATTTATTTTAATTTAATACACATCAACCAAAAGAAAATTCAATTATAATTAAGTTTAGCCTTAAAAATTTTATTAATTGCATTAATGCTGCAGGTAAATATATAAATTTCATTTAATAGATGGTCGTCGTAAGTTAAACACATTCTAAACAAAGTTGAAAATTTTAATAAAATCGTTCTGGCCCTCAATAAGTAAAACAAACGGTTACGACGTGTTGGCAACTAAAAGTCACCTGTAAACATTTTTTAAAGTCAGATTGAAACACGTTATAATCAGGATTCCACGCAATGCTAGCATACTCGAGTTTAGGTCTAACAAGGGCATTGAAAAGTGTCATATATACTTGCATATCCGAAGAGCCATAGTTTACAATTTTATGTAAATTTTTTTACGATTATTTTCTTATTAATTGGGTAGTTGTATTTAAATTTTGCAAAACAAGGTTTTCTGTGGAATATACACTAATATCTAATTAATTTTTAAGTTAAATGTACAGGGCGTTCTGACAGCCTGTACCTACCACTATACAGGGTGATTACTCATTACATATAGGTACAATTTTGTAAATAAAGATAGTTCAAAAATGACTTAAAAATACAGTTCTGCACGGCCCGGAAACTGGTCCATTGTAAAATCTGGCCTCGCGCAAGACGAAGTATGCAGTCGGCGACCGGCACGGCGGAAAAATATAATGAAAAAAACGGACAAAAAATTTAAAGAATTTCTCAAGGAAATAAATGAATATAATTTTATAACACCTATTTGATATCAGCAAATTCAACTGCTTTTGGCGCTATTGTTATTATTAAACAATATAATTAATTTGTGGTTTTAATTAATAAAATAATTTGACATACCTACTATTACAACAACTGTTCAAAGTTTTGTTCATCGATGTGTAAACACATTTGGGCTCGTCTTACCCAGTTTCTACGAAATAACACAAATATTTCTGGTTCTTGTCCGTTTTGAACTCATAAGGTATTGGCAGCAATTTTGATACATTCGCGTAGCCGTAAATCATCATTAGTGTTCACTTCGGTGCCACACACTTCATTTTTTAAATTTCCCAACAAAATGAAGGGCAAAGGATTTAGGTCAAGAGATGATAGCGGCCATGGTACAGGTCTTCCTCGTCGAATCCATCGTACCCCTTGAATTTCATTAAGGTAGGTACTCCCAAATCTTTTGTCAAAAGTGAGGGGCACATTCGGAGTCGGACAGCAAAAAGCATGTCTTCCAGAAGGCTAGGTATACCATTTTGAAAGAACTCGAAATCCTGAACCCCATCCATTCGATTTAGTAATGAGTGGTCCAATCAAGCAATCATCGACAATCCCTGCCCAAATATTTAATGAAAAGCGTTGTTGTAAATGATCCCGTTGAACAGCATGCTGATTTTCAAAATCCAAAAATGAGTATTATGAATATTATTCATCTCATTTCGTGTAAAAATAGCTTCATCTATACTGCCGTCGTAAGAAAGAGTGCCGTATCTACAATTTTGAGGATTTTCAGTTTTATACGGTTCTTATATAAACTGATGCTGAAAAATTCATTTTTGTAGGTTAAAATGGCGTATCTACATTCTAAGCTATACTAAATGCACATACGTCTTCTTAATTATGACGTATTTCTTGAAGTTTTATCTTTATAAAGCCTTAAGTAACAAATGTATCTAATAAAACCGTATTTCTTGCTTACGCTATTATTTTGTAAGTAAATACTACCAGTTTTTGTTTAAAAACCTCACGAAGAAAGCCGTAAGTTACAATACAATGTATTAAAACCGTAAGTGCCTCTCGATTGTCAGTTACGGCTTTCAAACATGCAAATATTATCTAAACCTTACAAAAAAGGTTGTAACCTAAAAACGTGTATCTGCTCATGGTACCTGTAAGAACCGTATCTACACCACAACCAATCAGTTGCGGTTTTTTAACGTTGAAATTTTCCTAATTCTATGTTCCTCTTTTAATCATAAATAACGGTTAGTATTTGAATGCAAGATGAAAAAACTAGTTGCACATGGGACATTGCAGAGGACAAGGCAAACAAATACAAATAACTCGAGAAAAGCATATGTTAAAACCTTCTTGTAGTAACTTATGCAAAAGGGGCTGTTCTAGAAAACTTACGACGGAGAGACGTGAAAATATTAATGAAAAATTTTGGAGCCAAGATTGGACTTCTAGGAGACTATTTATACTTCATACAACAACAAAAAAATCGGGGTAAAAGAAGAACAAGAAGTTGTACCGACAACGACCCCAGAAGAAATGGCACAATAGAGTACTATTTGAAAAATGAAAGTGAGATTGTACAAGTGTGTAAATCATTCTATTTGAGTACATTAGGTTTCAACAAATCTACTGATACAATTATAAAACTAATGAGCAGCATATCTGATATAACTGTATCAGAAGATAAAAGGGGATTGCATCCAAATCGACAAAAAGTTGATCGACCAATTATTTATGATCACATACAAAACTACCGACCTTGTATTTCTCACTATCGACGTGAGCATGCTCCCAATAAATTATATCTACCTTCCGACTGACTGCTCATATGAACTTTACAGAAACGTTGTCGTTAAGGAAAAAAATATTTCGTTTGCGCATCTTGGACATGAGGAGTGTGAAAAATGTGAAACTTATAAACTACATAATATGTCACACCCAAAGCAAGGCTTAGTGTAAAATTTGTGTGACATGGAACACACATATTAAACGTGCTAAGATAGCCCGAGAAACGTACAGAAATGACGTAAAAACCGCTAAAAATTCGATGGACCTCTTCGCTTCTGTAGATTTACAGAAAGTCATAATGTTACCGCGACTTGATATGTTCAAGTCGGTAATATTTACGTAGAGAATAATTGCTTTCAATGAAAGTTTTGTACCTTTAGGTACAGGTACAAAAGAAAACCATTTGCAGTGTTATGGCATGAAGCTACGGCTGGACGAAAGAAAGAAGAAATTATAAGTGCCTTCTTCCAGTTCCTTCTTTATAATCATGATAAACATCACATTGTCCTCTGGCTCGACAATTGCACTGCCCAGAATAAAAATTGGGCACTTTACTCATTTTTTGTCTATTTAATCATTTCTGACCATGTTAGCATTTTATCCACAACTTTAAAATACTTTGAACCCGGGCATACATTCATGTCCGCGGACAATTTTCATCACGATTTCAAAGATTTTCAAATGGCTGTTTCCAGGGCTAATAATGGGAAAGTAATTACAAAACCTATGGAACTTCTATCACTGGAAGGACCATTCATCAAAAAATAATTTAAATAAGTTAAAACCAAAATTCTATTTGTCAGACATTATACAAGTATTTTGTGAGGGAGCTTCAGCTTGGGCTATAACATTTTTTTTCACAAGATGAATACGTACAGTTAAATTTCATGAAAAAGACGGCCATAAAAAATTGTGCAATTGCAGAGCCAGAACCATATACTAGAAACAGAGGTATACCTGTCTTAAAAAGAGATAATCTATTAAAAAAGTTCTCTTCTATTATACCTGCAGATAGATTGTCGTTTTGGAATAATATTCCAGTTTCAGAAGAATCAAATGATTTAGTAGAACATTTCGAGTGATGTGTAATGCAATGTAATACCCAATGTTACTTTAAGTTACTTAACTAGGAATATCTAATTTCATTTAATTTTTTCAAACTAAAAATAAGGATTGTTACTAGAGTATCTGTAATACTTCCAGACTTTTATAAAATAAATACTTGCTACCACTTGCAATGGTGCTTTTTTATACAAATTCCATTTTTTGTTTCCTTCATTTCATTATCTTCGTAAATAAAATTAAATAATAATTACATCCTGAATGAATGCGTAAGTATTTTCTAGTATAACTACCTAAATTTTATTAGTTTAGTATTCCGTAATTAGTTAGTTAAGCTCTATTGCCTTGATATCCTATATAAACATTATGTCTGGTATTAATTTAAAATACCGTAAGTGCATTTTTTAACGCAAGAAACTTTTTTTTATTCAAAAGTATTCTCATTGAATTTTTAGCACCAAAAACATTAGAAACATATATTCCAATAATACTGTTCAACAGAAAATTAAATTATGACAACGTTTGCCTAATTTTACTCCCAATTGTTATTTTGTAGATACGGCACTCTTTCTTACGACGGCAGTATAACTAACAAGTCAACCGAAAATCTGGGACTTTTCAGCATTTTGTTGCGGCTATCATTCCCAAAATCTAATTCGTAAGAGATAATCCCTTGGTATTAACGCCTGGGCACGCTGTACATGGTATGGATATAAGCCCCATGTATGATATGCCATGCTGTTGCTTAGAACATTATTTGTAGTTGTTGAGCGATTTGTCTGATACTTATTCAGGAGTTCTCTTTAACAATCTCTAAAATATGCTTCACAGCTACTGCAATACGCCTTGGACGCCCTGGACTTCCACGATTTGGTTTCAAATTTCCCGTGTCACGCCCGCCTTGCATTACCGTGGTAATGTAGACGTACTGCATTCAAACGAGAAGCTGTTAAAGCATTTTGTCTTACTTCACTGTAAATTAAAACGATATCCATCAACCTCGAGTTGCTACATTGGTAAGCCATTTTTGACACTAGGAGAACTAATGGAAACACTATCGCAAAAACGCTAATACTAAAATCGAATTTCAGAATTCGGAATCATCTGGGACTACTTGTGAAGAGAGAGCCCACAAAGCAGAAACTACAAAAGCCAAAATAACTAATCATTATCCAATGTGAAAGGAACAATGTAGTGGTAAAGGCTTTCAAAACACCTTGCACTTTAAACTAAAAACGATTTGGATATTCGTGTTTATGTTACAATAAAATCATATTTTCCAAAATTTGAATACAAATAGCCAACTAATAAGAAAAGTATCGAAACAAAGTGAGTAAAAGAAGTAGTTTCCCAGGCCTATATCTTTTTAAGGAAGCAAAATTGTGCTAAGTTAATTTAATTCACATTAACTTTGTCGAAAGAATCTAGTATGGCTCATTTTTTACTGAACACCCTGTATATAGGCTTTTTTCTACTACCTCTATAGGTTTCCGAATTTTTGTGCTTTGGAACGCTCTGGATAGTAGATAATCGGAAATATAAAATAATGATAACGATAATGTTAAAATTAATATAAAATGTCTTCTTGAAACCCTTTCAATGAACTGAAAATCGCATTAATGTAGGAATTTATTAAATTTAAATAAATATATTGTAACCAAAGACTAATTTAAATGGCTCCATTCTGAGAAGATTTCAGACGTACCCATATAACAATAGATAGTGGTCTCTTTAAGAATCCATACAAGTAAGGACATTTTAAAGATGATTTGTCGACTATTAATAGGATCAGTTAATTAGTATTCCACTATGAATGCGAATTGCCATGCCTAAATGAAAATTTTAGGACCAAATAGATCAATATACAGGATGTTCCGCATAAAGACTGACACAGACAAATTAAAACTAAAGAAATTGTTCCAAATGGACACCATTTTCTCTGAAACATAAATTTATTTTATGTTTTTATCCACAAATCTTCTCGGGATTCAATTGGCGAGGAATAAACAAAAATCCTTCAATGTTGCCCAAAGAAAATAGTCACACTTGCTGAGGTCTGGTGATCGTGGTACCCAATTTTTAGGACAATAAAATTCAAAAAGTCTCTAACAGTAGCGCTAAAATGAGGCGGTGCCGTATCATACATAAACCAAAACTCTAGTCTCAGTTGCAACGGTAAATATTCAATTACGAGTAAATTAAGGAGAGTATTTTGCAGAAATTCCAAATAACTTTCGCCATTTAATCGATTTGGCAAAATAACTGGTCCACTCAATGTCTACATCGGAATAATCATGAAAGTTGTGAAATTTGCAATTCCTCTACAAATGAAACAAAAATTAATATCGTAGTGCAAAATAAACTCGCAAAAGGTCACTTATCAGTCCATATCTTGAAGCAATAGGTCTTAGCACATGTAGCCATCTCGTTAGCATCCTTCAGCACTTGTAGCGAAAGGATTAAGAAATGTTATCCAGCTATATGAAGAATTAAACCGTAGGCACGTGGAGGCTATGTAGATATCTAATGTATGATAAAGGACACGGTACGGTTATAGTATTATATAACGCATTTGTAAGATCTAGGCTTGAATATGCTTCTATTGTTTGGAATCCTTGCTATGAATGTCATTTAAAGAACACTGAAAGATCCCAAAGACGATTTGCTAAATACTTATGGTTTAAGTATGATTGGGTCCAGCTGGAGTTTCCAATGATCAATTGTTATCCAGGTTTAATATGTTTGAATTGTCATTACGTCGCAAGTATTACTTCGTAGTTTTTCTGTTTAAGTTATTCAATAATCTCGTCAATTGCCCAGAACTTCTTTGTTATATCGCCATCTAATTTAGTAACGCGTTTTTGTTCTTCTATGTTTCATATTCCCACATGCAGGACTCTTAATAATGCTCCATTGGTGCATGATACCTTAAATATATTTTTTGTAATGTTGAAATATTAATTTTAATATGTATGTAAAATGTGTATACCCGATTTTATTTTGTTTGTTTGAATTGTTTGTATATATCTATTATTACTTGTTTGTTTTTTTCCTGTCCTGTAATTGGAGTCTGTCTGGACAGTGTATTGCAAATAAATAAATAAATAAAATCGACGATTCCAGCCAGATTACTACACTAGGTCATGTCACAACTAGATGTGCACGAAAAGTATATATTAATTAAAATATTCCTGTTACTGATTAAAATTATATAAAGGCATCTTTCAGCGTTTGAAACGAGATATAAAGGAGTAACCGATAACCAGTAGAAAGTGATCTAATTAAAGCATTAGGAATCTGATCACCCTATTTGTCGCATAAATACCAATAGTGAAATTATATTTCACTATTCAACTTCTTAGACTAAACTGATGAGAACTAAAATGGAAGTGAAGTAAGTACCTCAAGAAATCAGATTTGCTTTTTCAAGTAATAACGTTGTCACGTGTACATTACATATGAGTATTTCTATTTGCTTCCAATCAGCTAGTAAATTCCGAAGAGCTATTTTATTTATTTTGTTATTATATTACATATTGTTAATGAAAACCTTCCTTAGCATTGTGGTGTTTCCGCTTTTTTTTAAAAAAATGAGTATTGCCTCTTGAGTTTACGCGAAACCAACTCGTTGGCTACATACTCGTAGGTAAGGAAGGATAAATCTACGTTATTTCTATAACATTTCAAAGATTCCACAAGAATTAATTTTTAGATGTAAAGTGATATGCTTTCTTTTATAAATCAGTTTGTTGTGGTCTTGTTAGCAATAAATGAATGACTCCATATACTTATTTTCATATACCGCATTTCCAATAGGATCTTGTTTAGATTGTCACAACCACGGACCATGTTACAACTTTGCATCAGAACATTCCATGACATTATACATTCTTTAAAACTTAAACTATTCTAATTATCGCAAAATGCGTTTAACTTGTCAGAGCAATATTTTAAACCAAAATAGTTGTGCAGAAGGTTTAAGGTGGTTCAACCTTAACTAATTATAAATGGATACTATATAAAATGTACATAAAATAGACAGTATATAAAATGTTGGTATATTAATATTTAGGCGGTTGACTATTTGTCTTTGTACTTTTTATTTAAAATTCCACTATATTTTCCTCATTCAAATATTCATTAAGGATTACGGATTAAGATTAAGAGGGATGGGTGAGATCATCCCCCGCATTCAAAAATTGTATCTTTTGGATTATCACGTCCCTTCGCACTTATCTCCGGTCAACCAAAGCTCATCCCAAGTATTCCTAAAAGCAATTAAGATATGTAAGGAACTGTGTAAGGAAACACTGAGACGAATTCCCGAACACAATGTTACAAATTCATAAGTCAAAAATAAAGTCAAAAATATTTTATTCCTTAAGACATAAAAATGTATTATACATATACATAACATAATGAAGACACATAATCAAAATTTTTCTTTCGAATAATAAAAGTTACGCCAATTAACGAAGAATAATAGCTACTCTTTAGGAGTTTTTTTTTTCAACAAAATTTTTTATGCGGAAAAAATACATTCACAATATGGCATCTATTACAAGTCTTTATAAACCTTCATAATTAGAATTTCCCTTAGGATAATCCTCTTTGAATGCTTTCCAGCATCTAAATATTAAAAGAGCTCCCAGGCTATTTATAAGATTACAGAAACCGACAAAGGAAATACAAAGACTTACGGAGATACGGAACTTAACTCTTTAGCATACCTAATTTATATAGGTATGAAGGGTGTTTGCAAGTTAATCAAATTATTAATATTGTAGGAATGTGTGTAGCAGTTATAATAATGTAGTAAATAAAAAAAAAACAAAAAATAAAGTATTCACTAAACAAGGTTTAAAAAAATAAATTGAATATTTAGGATTATGATGATATTAAGTTTGATGTCACTAAAGAAAGATATTAGAACATTTCAAAACTATACATTGAGGTAAATGTTATTATTGTCTGAAGGGAGTAAAAGGACAAATCAAATAACCAGATTTAGGTAAAATTTGAGAGAAAGTGGAACGCTAATAGATACCCATGTTTGTTCATAGGTCAGATTTTAATAGGCTAATGCAGTCTCCTCAATACGTCAGATGGTAGGCTTCACAGCATTACTTCTTCTGCCGACGACCTTCTTCTCCTCATCCATCACATTTCAGTTATTTTAGCTCTTCATAACATTTTTCTTATTCAAATCTACATTAAGAATTAAGGATTAAGATTAAGATGGATGGGTGAGATCATCCCCCGCATTCAAAAATTGTACCTTTTGAATTATCACGTCTCTTCGCACTTATCTCCGGTCAACCAAATCCCATCCCAAGTATTCCTAAAAGCAATTAAGATATGTAAGGAACTGTGCAAGGAAACACCTGTTTGGGTCACTGAGACGAATTCCCGAACTTTTCTATTTCTTTTTGTCATTCATCTCATGCCATTATTTCTTCTTGAGTGCTCTAACCTTAAGTAGTACGTGGAACGGAATTGTTTCTACTACAGCCTGGATCGTTTAAAATTTCTTTCAGTATTTCTCACTATCAAAATTTCTTGCGGTTCCACATAGAATACCGACTGAACAACTGCAATTCCAATGCACCCACCAGTGTTGGGCATAAGTATTGGTAGGGCTGTCGCTCCCTTTTCCAAACATTTTTATAAGTATACTTAATATACTCCTTTCTTTGTAAGAGTTCTATTTTAATATATATTGTCGTGAGGGTGTTACTTCTCATAATTTCCTAATTCTAGGCTGTTCCCCGTCAGCTATATGTCAACCCTTTCTATGACCTACGCAGTCCTTAGTTCGATTTCTTCAGTTTTTTCTATATATTATCATTACCAATGCCACGTCGTTCGTCTAGCCCATAATAGTTTTAGTTGCAGAACTCCTGATATATGGGTCTATTTCACACTCCTCAGCAATTCCTTTACTCTGCATTTTCAGGACATTGAATTGAAGACAATCTTTACCTTCAAAGTAACGGCAAATTTGTCTTCTTGTTTTTCATCCCACTTTTTTTTCCTAACGATATCTTTAATAACTGTCACCGCGTTTTCCGTACATCTTTTCTTGTATCGAACTCTAATTCCGCTTCACGACATGATCCCTGTAGTTTCTCTAGAGCGTTAATATTAATTGACAAATTGGTCTGTAGATCTGCGGTTCGCCCTTCTTAATCAGTTTCTTGATTGATTATCGTCAGCCTAGCTTTCATTGATAATTTTGTTGGAAAATTATACGTATACTTACACGTATAAATTTGAGTATTTACGTGCAAATATCCTAGTGACCTCTTGGGAGACCTCCTTCTATCTCTGCAGTTGTCTTTAATTTCAGTTTGCTCCCTGTTTGCCTTAACTCTCTTCAGGGTTATATTGAATCAAAATGTTTTGGGTTGACCGCAACGTCTGTCAATACTTTTGACTTGATAAACGCTTTCCCGCTTTCTTTATCTGTTGTCCCTCAGGTAGTATTGTCGGTCTTCTTTGTCCCTATGACTTACCTACCGAAGAACCTTTCTCCCGGGAGGTTACTTTCTTAACATAGCTGACCCCAACATTCCGTTTTGTAATGTTTAATGGTTTGATTTTCCTGTTCTCCTTGTATATATCCCCGTTTTGCCGCCTTGTTCATAATCCTATCCATTTGCAAATTGTGGCTATACAGTTGTTTCTAAGTCATACTATTATCCTACCAATATAGGTTATTCTCTTGCTGGTAGCTACTTGTTTTCTATTGAATATGGCATGGAAACCGTCTTCATGCTATTCGTGAAAATTAGGTACAGCCAATGATGTCCGCCAAGGCCTTCAAATTTTTCATGTCTGTCCTTCTTCCAGTTTTGCTGCGGCTAATTATTTTTCAGTACTTAGCTGTGAAGTTCTTTATTCAATATTCAATTACGTTTCTCAGCTTCTTCTAATGTTTTAATCAAATAAAAGCATGTCTTTCTTCTTGATTTTAAATTGATTCCGCCTTGTCTTCCAGATTCTCTTATAGCGTCTTTTTAAGATTCCTCCCATCTTTTTCATCATTCTCTATGATTCTAACTCGAACATTTGTTCTTTTATTCCGCTATTGCTTTTTTCTTATCACCCACTTTCATATCATCTACCCTATCTGCGTAAATTCTCTCTTTATTTGATTTTTGCTCTTCAGTTGCATATATAAATAATTATTAATGTTAAAATAATACAGATAGAGGTGAAACTAAAGCTCCTACATAGTGTATAACGATAAAGCAGGATGCTTGGCCATCTCCTGTAGCCATCTTATTCTTTAATTGATATGTTATGCTTTATAATAATTTTATCATTAAATTATAATCCATGCTAAAAGACTGACTATTGTTAAAAATAGTGTTAAAATTTGGTAAAAATGAACTCAAAATAATTGAAGCCATTAACGGTTTCCTAAAGTGTGTTTAGTATAGTTTGGTATTGGACCCTAACAGATAAGCAGACATTTTAGTATTGTCTTAAAATTTGGAGTTTGGATGACCATGTCTCCCTTACCATTAAAAATAGATGCAATTGCTACCTTGCAATGAGGTTTTATTCAAATATGATATAATATATACAATGTTCCGTGTTCTTATTTTAATTTACCGAAATTTAAAAATTACTGTTCTTGTCTTTATATTTTGTACCATTTGTGTATTTATAACGAACAACAATGTCAAAAATTTTAACCACTGCATGTTTCTAAAGCCAAGTTGTCGAAAAAATATTATTATGAAGTGGTTGAGTCAGCCATCTTGAAATGAATCTTATAGATCTTCCTTGAATTCGAATCTTATTCACACAAATTGAATTTTATTGGAAATAATCGTAATATTATTAGATTCATTCTGGTCTTATTGGAATGAATTTAATTTCATTGGAATCCTATTGATGCATTATCTTTTAATCTCATTCAAATATAGTTGTATACTCAATCAATGAATCAAAACATATCGAATGTAGTGTTTCCCACTCTTTCAGATATTACCACATACAATGTGAAAGGAAACTAAAAGTGAATCGAATTTAGCAGGCAGTTGTAACATACTACATTATACAGGGTGATTCAGAGCATATCCGTAAAAAAGGGAAAATTAAATATACCTACACAAATTTGGTTATCCAAAAAAAAATATACGCATATCCGGCACGATACATCTAATTTTTTTAATCAATAGGGTTTAAATCAGGAGATCACGGAAGCCATGCTATCAGTCCACCCCGTTCAATCCACCGTACTCCGTGCACTTGATGGAGATTATCTCGAACACTAGCCGAAAGTGAGGAAGTGACCCATCACTTAAAAACCACATACGTTGCCGACCAGCAAGGGGTACATTTTCAAGTAGAGCCGGCAGATCATTGCGGAGATATTCGAGATATTGTAAACCATCCATAAGATTGGGCAATATGAACGATCCAAGTAGCCGCTCGTCAAAATTTTCTGCCCAAACATTGAGTGAAAAACCGTGTTGGAAGTGATTCCGTTAAATTACGTGCAGATTTTCGAGTTCCCAATCGTGTGTATTGTGAATGTTTTGTATATCACTGGGAGTAAATAAAGCTTCATCTGTAACTAGTACATCAGCAGGAAATTGGGAATTTTAAGCATTTTGCTGTAACAACCATTAGCGAAACCTAACTCGTAATGGATAATCTGCTGGTAACAGTGTTTGAATACACGCGTGATACGATATATTTATAACTGAGCTTCGTATAGTAAGCGCCGCACCGTTGATTAAGATACTCCAGGCATCTGTCTAGCAGTATAGAAGGCGTACTGCGGAGTTCTACGGATCATATTCAACACTTGTTCTTCAACTAGTAAAATACGTTGTAGTCGACCGGGACCACTATTTCGTCGACGAGTTGCGCGTAAATTACCAGTATCACATCCATGTTGCACCACTACCATAAAAGTTTTATGATTTGGCTTGTGTCGATCGGGATACAGTTGCACTGTGCCCATGAACATTTTAAAGATTGACATTCCCACTGACCTCCTTCGTTTACTATCTAGAGAGCATATCCCCACTTCAATCCTATTCGTCAGGCAGGCGCTCCAGCCATAAAAACGTATTTACTTTTTTTCTCTATTAGATGACATTGAACTACAGTTGTTCAGTTATGCGTACTCATTCATAATGTAAGAAATTTAAACATGTTTTACGCTAAATCAATTAGACTTGTATAAGGTATATTTCTTTTAGTGATATCGACTTTTTAAGGGTGCAAATGATAATAATATCTCTACCCTCATTCTAATCACGAGGATTAGCCCAGAAGTCAAAGACTTGTGCGGGAGAGGGGAGAATATTCTCAATGTTTTCGACTAAGATCTGTATTACAATCATGTTAGCAAGAAGTGCACCTAAAATTGCGCTCCTATTTCATCTCTCTATTTATTACTAGAAACACACACATAGAGAGAGAAAGAGAGAGAGAGGATTAAGTTTCGGTAACAACAGATCGTAATCTGTTACGTCATTAGTTCAATGACATTGACATATTGATCAAGTATAGAACTTAAAAATTATATAAAATTTATTCCTATGAAATATTAGCAAAATTTTAATTATAATGTACAGTTTTCATTTACACTGATAGTTGTTTTCTCATTGACAATATACACACTTAACAACACAACTACTATTATAATGACTTACCTTTCTCGAAAAACACACTGTATTTCATAACCCACACACTTTTCCATTACCGAAAACAAATTCGTTAGAACGAATTCCGCGTTCATATTTCCCTAAGGATCACATTGACAGAGATTGAAAAAGTCATGCAAGGCAAATAGATTTTTTTCTGAAAGTAACGTTTCATCTGAGTCTAGGATCTTAAAACTAATCATGCCAATCAATAAAGCTTGGTTCAGGTCAATACTACTGAAAATTTAGCAAAGGATTCAATATTGAAGAAAAATTTATTGTTTACAGTCTATAACAACCGTTCTTTGTCACTCGACACTTTTAGACTATGTTTGATTATACAGGGTGCTCTTTATCATTGTACTCCTAATTTTATATGGTGATATTTAATTACTGTATTTCACATATGTATATGTAAAAATTATAATCTTATCTATATATACGAACACTTTTTTTAAACACGACTTGTCCCCTAAAATAAGTGTTCAAAATTCCTGCCGCTAGCGTCAATGTACAGAGTATTCCAATTTTGTTATAATTGCAGATTACCTCAGAAACTACAAGAGATAAAAGGATGCGATTTTCACAACATTGGGTTACTTTTTCGAGAAACTTAAGATGCCGCTATCAGAATGTTCATAGATCTCTTCGTTTTTTAGACCCAAGGCAAAATTAAAAAAAAAAACTGCTGTTAAGGGTTCGTATCACAGAAAATAGTTGAGATATAGGAATGGCTGTATATTTTTTATGCTGGTGATACTGGCAAGAGAAGAGGGAGTGGAAGTAGAACAGCCTATACAAAAGGAAATGGAATAGAAGCTTTAAAGAATAACAAAAAGGAAAATCGGAATAACGACAGAGAACATTATGTATGAAGGAAAGGATTTAAAACAAAGAAATATACGAAATGATCCTAAACATTTGGAGAAAAGAAAGTATGCCTGAAGATTGGAGAGATACTATGATTACACCAATTTTAAAAAAAGGGAGATGCAACATACTGCAGAAACTATAGGGGCATACCATTGACATATGGTATAAAATCATGGCTATGTTAATAAAACAGAGAATAGAACCTATAGCAGAACTACAAATAGGGAAGTATCAAGCAGATTTTAGAAAGGGATAGCTTTTCTAAAGCTGAGTAGTTTCTGAAAATGTTCATCTACTGGTTTGTGGGAAACCATGGTAAACTAGTAAGTGAACGTTTGTTCATTTACTGGGGTTTGGGTCTTGTAGACGACTTTGATGCAAAATGGTTCAAACATTAAATATGAACCCAGTAGTTTACGTAGACTATATGTCCATGCGGATAAAATTTTATCCAGTAAATGAACGGAATCATAAAGTCATCTTTTCTGTTTTCTAAGGAGGAAGAGCATTGGATTTTATTTCAAACCAAAATTAGCCTTCCCCATGCATGAAAGTATAAAGTGCAGTACAGAAAATAACTACTAGAATATGCCTAGAAAACGCAAAATTATTTCACGTCGGAAAGTTAGATACTCTTCTCCAGTGTTTAGTGCTGGTCAGACTGGTGTTCAGTTTTATCCCAAATCAAAGAAGTATCTAATAATGTCTAATAATCAAACCAAAATAAATTCCAATTCAAACGAGGGAAATAGAAATTTCTCTAACAGAATCAAAAATGAAAAGAAAGGTCAATTAAAAATAATTCTCAGTCATAACTAGTAACACCAAGCGTATCTACTACTAACTCACTAGAAGTGGTTGATTATGTAACGACATATTATGAAGATGTACCCTATGCATATAAAATACTAGAAATCAGCCCACACAAATATAAAATAAATGTAATGGGTGGTTTGAAAAAAAAAACCGAAATAAATCAATGTTGGTATGAATTGAAAAATATCCAATCGAAAATGAAAACTCCTTTCTTGGAAGATAATGGAGTTTATAAAACAAGGAACTTTTAAAAATTTAATTAAAATGAAATAGATACTGTTCATTCACTGGATGAACAATGCTCATTTATTAACGAATGCCTGTTCATTTACTAGTGTTTTGTGTTCTGAATAAATATATTTTTCTCAATAAGGGAGTCTTATTCAGTAGGACGAGGATCATTTAGTAATTTTAAATCAGAAAACAGTAGTAACTTCTTTACATAATACACAATCATCATTAATGCTATAACAGTATGAACATCGCATTTAAAATATGTTATATCAGTTTTAACTGGTGCATTTACCCTACCCAGGAAGGTAATTTTTTGTTGTCTATTACAAGGATCTTGGAAACCATAACATACGCAGTGTTGCTTAAATTAGGAAAAAGTTGAACATTGTTATGACCTTCAATTTTCTGAAAAGAAATATGAGATATTTTGTATAGTTCTTCAAATACCGACTGAAAAACTGCATTTTAGTTTTCTTCTCATCATCAGTTTTATTTTTAAAGTAAATGTTATGAAATTTGGTACTCTTATATTGTTCACCATAAGCTGGAAACAAAATTCTACGCCTACTAAATTACCAAATTTTCATAGCCAAATCCTAATTTCTCAGCAACTCTGTAGAGAAATTACATGTACCCGACTGAATTCTAGGTAAAGAGTCTATCAGAATTTTGTCACCAGTTCGATATCTCAGCTATTCTCCGAGATAAAATATTGGTCAATATTTAGTTATAACATATTTTTTTGACGTCTGCACGTTTTTAAAATAATTTTAGAGAGCATAAAAAATAAAATAATAGTTATTTATGCAATAAGTACGAAAAGTAAGTAAGTAAGTGTTGTCCTACTCGGTCTGACGGCCTCGTTGGACAATTTCACGTCGCGTGCAATAAGCACTTTTTGTACGAGTTGCATACAATATTTTTTCTACGTTCATGCAAAAACCAAAAAATGTTTTATTTAGATGACACTAAGTGTAGGAAAATATGACGTCGATTTGAACGTTTATGTTTGTCATGATGACAAAATGCTGTAGTAGAATGACAGATGAATGCAATAAAGAACCACTTTTTCCACTAAATATAGTTCAATAAAGTTTTATTTTTCATGAACGTAGAAAAACATATTTAACATAAATAAATAATAAAATTCACTTCGCTTCACGCTTTATAATTATTTCACATTATTCTGATAAATTATTCACCCTGCATATTTCAGCATTTTGTCACTATTATGCTGACAAATAATTAGGAGTTATTCATAGACTGTAAATGGTTCTTCTAACTATAATCGCAGAAATTATTTTTAAAGCCAACTATGCCAAACAACTAACAATTACACTGTGTCACATAACATATCTGCAAACTAAAAACGTTTCTGAAGTACAGTAACACAAATAAAAAACACAACCCAATTATAAATGAAAACTACACTCACCCTGAAATTTACTGTTACGGGCCTTTTATGTATCCAAAGCATAGCGACAAGACGTTAAACGTTGTTTATTTTTCCCTCTTCGCAGCTCTCTGAACCTCCGGCGACCCTTCCATCATGTAAATACTCCCTAGACTTGATCTTCAGATAAATGTTTGGTAATAATTCAGGCTTATGATGCTATCATTTTCAGCATTTCACTATACACTGCAAGTATTTCATGACTGAGCTTTTTTGCAAATTGTAACTAGATTAACATATGATTGAAAGTGATGTTACACAGAGAAAAATGTTCATGAGTATTTCAATATACACTGTTATATATTTTATGTGCTGTAGCACTTATTTACTTTTGTGGTTCTGCCACTGACTATGAACAGCAAGAAATCGTAGAAAAACTATAAAATGTAGGTTAAAACTGAGCTGTACAATGTTTTCAAAAGACTTCATTATTAAAGATTGAAGGAAATTGTTCATGTATTATTTCACATTCATCTAATACATATCAAATTGGCGACGCTACTTATTTAATAACTCACGTGCAAGTACAGTGTAACGAAAGTATTAATTGCAAAAAGACATTAAAGTTTAAAATGACTGATTAAACCAATAATTTAGGTCTTTTGGGAACATTAAGTGCATTTGATCCCAAGTATTCCAATTTTATTATTATTATTATTATTATTATTATTATTATTATTATTATTATTATTATTATTATTATTATTATTATTATTATTATTATTATTATTATTATTATTATTATTATTATTATTATTATTATTATTATTAATTTAAATAGAAGGACAGAGGCGCAATGCCTATAATGTCCAGAAGGTAACAATCATAGCAACAATATTTTAAAAATACATGAACAACATAGTAGACAGCAAATTAAACAAACATACAAAAATAAAATAAAATAACAATAGACAAAAATGTCCTCAAAATAAACATTTGTTTCACAAAATCAACGAAACAGGCCATTACCCGCACTTGGTAAAGAAATATTCAAGGAAAAGCTGAGGCAATTCTTTATTGCTAATAAAATAACAGACACTGATCGCAAAAATCGATACTCAGCAGAGAGTCCTAATCCGAAAAATGTTATATTTTGCTGAGAAACTGTGTTCCAAATTTACCTAAAATCAAAACTTATGAACAATTAATCACGTTATTAATTGAACATTTTTCACCAGTGAAATCTTATTTTTTGGAGAGACTAAAATTTTACACTGCAAAGCGATTTCTAATGACATTGTGTCAGAATGGGAAGCCAGAGTAAACAGTCTAGCAATCAATTGTAAGTTTGGTGAAGAATTGGAGACAGTTATGCGAGATGTTTTGTAATTGAGATCAATGATTGAAAAATCATCAACCGTCTTGAAGAAGATGCATCAAGATCCAGTGTAAACTTAAAAAGTGGTAAAAATTGAGTTATCTAAGGAATGTAGCATGAGAGAACATTCAGCAAGAGATGCAGTCAAAGTGAAAAATGACGCCGATATGAATTTTCATCGTCAGCGTAGTGTGAGGCAGCCACGAATTCCACCCCGCTGTTTAGTGTTATCTGGGGCATCCAGCAGCGTACAATTAGGTACCTACTATCGTTTGCAATAATAATGACACTCATTAAAATTAATTTTGTGATTTCTTTAGAACTTCTGATGTATTTGTAATGAAATCTACTTCACATTTTTAATATTAGTTATTAGTTGTTTCACTCGCCGATTGAAATTTAATGAAATTTCTACTCAGAACTTCCAGAAGTTCAAAAACTGTTTTAAGAAAGTGTCATTATTATTGCAAACGATTGTACGAGTCAGGGACAACGACAGACGCTGGGGAGGAAACTTTCTCAAAATAGTATGGGTGTTTCGTGTGCGGCAGAAAAAATCATAAGAATAGTAACTGCGCTTATAAAATTTATTTCATAAATGTGGCATAAAAGGGCATTTTAAAAAATTTTTGAATGATGTAGAAAATAGAAAAGAAAGTTCAGATGAGTCAATATTCAATTTATATTGTTTAAATAACAAATTGATTGATGACGCAAAATTGTCAAACCTACATTTGTTAATTTAGTTGTAGAAAATGTACCGTTTGCCCAATCAGCAGTTTCTGAAAATTATATCGAAAACCAAATGTTTTCTAATGCTAATAGGATTTTGCATAAAAATGACTTTCATTGGAAGATTATGTTGATGTGACATTTGAGCTAATAGGATTTATTATATTTGAAGGTAAATTTCATGTTTTAAAACATATGTTAGAAAAATGGAGTTCCGCTACTTATTGGTAGAAATGGATCAGCAATGCTTAATTTAGGTATTTGTAAAATTGCTAGCAAAATAGATTCTGCAGCCAATAATATTGATATATTGATTAATAAATACGCGGATATTTTTACAAAAAAGTTGGTACTTTAAAATTAACAGAAGGACCGGTTCCAAAATTTTGTAGATCTGTACCACTAGCATTAAAACCAAAATTGAATTGAAATTCAGAGGTTAGTTGAAAATAAAATTTTAATACTAACGGAATTTTCGGAATGGGCCGCGCCTATCGATGTTAAAACAAAATGGTGCCATACGATTATGTGGTGATTTTAAAGTAACTTTAAATCCTCATTTATATAGACAATTACAAGGTGGTGACAAATTTTTCAAAATTGACTTATAAGAAGCTTATCAGCAAGTTTTGTTGACGGAACAATCTAAAAACTACGCGAAACTACGAAAACTATTACTACGCATGAAGGATTTTTCATGTACCTTATGGTATAAAAGTACACCTTCGATATTTAAAAATATCATGGAACAATTTTTGTTATACCAAGTGTGGTTTGCTTTCTTGGCGATATTTTAATAACAGGAAATGACCAAGAGCATCTGTATCGGTTAGATATTGTACTCAAACGTCTTCATAATTGTGGATTAAAAATAAAGAAAGAAAAATGTGAATTATGTAAATAACCAGTTAAATATTTAGGGCATGTTATTGACAGAGAAGGTTTACATACTTCAGATGATAAAGTTCTAGCATTGTCCGAGCAATAAAAATATAAAAGTTCTCTAGTAATACAAATTTACTACTTGCGTCTCCAAATCTACAAATATTATGTACCCTATGAAATAATATAGAATACAAATAAAAATATTTAGTAATCTGAAATAGTGCATTATTAAAGAAATTAATGAATATAGACGTTTATTCAAAATCTTAATCTTTAATACAATAACAATTTTTTCTGACAAACTAAATGACGAATCTGGCTAAACTTTTCAGTAAACTATAAGTTTTTAACACGAGTGTGTACAGCAGTACGATTATTACTTTAATCATGTAACGTCTATTTATTATTATTACTCAAATTCCAAATTACCCATAATCCTAACATTTCTATTCCGTAGTTAACATCTAATATTTTTGTTCGAGACATATAAGCAATGCCAGAATTTGTTTCAGTTTGTACTTAATAAATACCTATAATACTTTTTGTATATATCAATCATTTTGAAACGCCATTTGCAAATTTTTCAAAATTGATGATGCTTTTACTTTTGTACTTATTTATATTGATAGGTTTCTTTGGGACAACTGTGCGCAGTTTCTTTGGTACAATACAAAACTCACCATTTATTTTATTATGATGATTGATTATGATGACTTAAGTAACCATAATATAAAAGTAGAAATGTAAAACCACTGTTGTGTGAACAAATATTCCCATTATACAACACTTTTGAAACCTTGACGTTAAAATAAGAAAACGGAATTTCATTAAGAATTAATGTAGATGCATATTTGTGAGTGTTTTGCATGGTGGGCAAAAATTATGCACCAAATTAAACAAGAAATAAAATGCCATTTTAAAATGAAAATTTTTGTGAACATAGGTCCAAAATGATGAATAAAGTCAACTAGAGTTACACAAAAGCACTATCAGAAAAAAATTGTTTAGATAACGGAATTACTGATCATATCCAAATAAAACTCGGCACAGGTGTTTATATGTAATACTTTTTTGAATGAACAAAGAATGTTTTCTTGTTAAATGTCTATAGTATGTACCGTTTTATAGAAATTTGATAATAAGTTAAAGCTAAAATTAAAGAATTTAGGAGCTTATTTTGACAGCAAATTAACTGTCTTAAATCATATTTAGTACTTCGTCTCTTAGGACACCGTACGAGTATTCTTTAAATAGTGTTTCTATACAGAACCAAATGATTTTAAACATTTATTAACTTATCTTATTCCAACTAGCTATATTAAAGATAGAAGTGAAACCAACAAATGGCTGCAAAAACGGTCTCACCAATAAGATTAACATGCAGAAAATAAAAATACTCACTTTTTTAAATACAACTGTATATGTAAATATTTTCATAACATAAACTTACTCAGTAAGTACTAAAGATTGGTCAAGTTTGGTTTTGGATAAAACATAGAGTTACTTGCACTATTATTTTATACATGTCCGTGCACTGGTTTGGTTTACTTTGTATAATGTTCAGTAAAATTTCTCAATATTCATTTAAACGTAAAATATCATACAAGGATGAGAGGCAAGCGTTCATGAACATACTTTATATAGATTTTCTGCAGTTTACAGAGTTTTTAACAGAAATACTTACAAGTTGCATTGCATACTTTTGCTGCCACTAATAATGTAGGATTAAAATCTCCCATTGCTATTATGATACGCAATTATTTACACACAGAGTTTAGAAACTCGACAAGGATTTTTAGTGCTAAGTAGAAAACTTTAATATTAAATAGGTAGTTACTACAAAGCTGTGCTTAGAATTCAAATTTAATTAACATTGTTAAAACTTATTGAGAACCTCCAAGTTTTTGTTTTTATAGTAAACAGAAATTATACTATTTCGAAATTAAATCTGCGTTAATCAGTTTTATTTTCATTGCAAAATCATGTGTCCGTTGTTATTCGGGTGCGAACAAAATAGTAGCAATCCATCAATTTTAAAGTTTAACTATTCTAGAGGTTCTCTTTGTGAAAGTCTGCGCGTATATATTTTCGAGAGTAGATCAAATATATATCAGAATTTTTATTGGCGTTTGTTTATCTGAACAAAAGTAAGTACACATGTCCGTTGAACATTGCATTATTAAATTTTCGTCCCATCCAAATTTTGTGACGACTAACAGTCCGGAGCTGGCACTGTATTTGCGAGCGGTACGCGGTCCACGGGGATCCAGTCGTTCAGAGTCATGTCTGAAGTTCTTGCATGGCCCTCAATCACCAGATAGTGGTGAAGAAGGATGTCTGTGGACAATGACCAGAGGACCATCGCCGAAGAGGATTTAGTATGGGAGGCGGTTTCTGAGTAAGAAAAAAGATGCCAGCTTGTGTGGAGCATGGTGGTGGCATTAGAGAGGTGGAGTCCATCGTCAATTTCAGAGGCCTTAATCGAAGAGGATTTAATCTAAGAGGGGTACTCCCACACTAAATTCTCGTGCACATTCGTGCGATTTGTGATTTGACAAGGCGACTGGCGCTGAACGGTATGGGAAGTTACTACAGGGGTCAAAATATCATACGGAAGTGCTCAATTAATAATTTTCAATTATAAGATGGAACCCAACTCACCTCCTGATTAGAAAGCAAGCCATATATTATAGTTTGTGGAAACGCTATTGAGCAGAGCAAGGTTATCTTTTAAGTTGTCTATGAGATTTCACTCCAGAATCGAAACAAACAAGCATGGAGTAGCGAAATCTTGGAGAAACACAACCAAGAAAAGCCTGGTTGTCTTTAGTGAAAGTTTCTACCACTGTTTCTTGAGATTGCGAGTGCTCATTGATTTCCTTGTATGCTTTTCTAGTCACCTGTATTATCAACAAACACATGACTATCATAAATGTTTATTTAATTCTACGTTACCGATAGGTTGCGTATTCATTTTTAAATATTTATGGTGCCATTTTATTGATCGCGAGAACCAACGTTGACTAATGTTTTGGGTATTGTAGTTTCTTTATAATTTATCAACATAGGCAAACATGGAAAAAGAGCGTATTAATTAAATAATGGGTAATATAAAGGATGTCCAGAAATTGGTAGTCAAAAATTAGAAGCCATACAGGAAGTCAAAATAATGTCAATACTTTACATATATTTTTGCCCTATCTGATTTCCTTGCGGATATACAGGGCTTCCAAGTTAAATATTGAATTTCAGTCATGATTTCTAAACTGTTACCTCTTGAAAGACAGGTCTTATACAGTTTTGATAGTGTTACCAAATTTGATATTTTGCGTTGTCAAATTATTTGAACACCTCCGTTGCACGCGAATAAAACATGATGTGGTCATTTCTAATGAATTCGCAATTTGTGACAATTCGATGTAGATGTTCCCCAAAGAAAGAAATCCAAAGGATGAAGGTCAGCAGTGGCCACGGAAGAGAATCACCTCGATTTACCAGTCGGTCTAAAATTGCATTATTTAGGTAATCCCTGACAGACCTGTGTGGAAGAGCACCATCATGTATTATTATCCACATACCAATTCTAATACTTAAAGGTAAATTTTTCAATAAAAGATTTAGTTCATCTTGTAAAAAAAATTCTTTTGATGTCCCGTGAATTTTGTACGGTCCTATCAAGTAGCCACCAATTATCTTCAACCATATGTTAACTAAAGATCTATACTGGTGTTGTTTTAATGATGCATGTAGATTAACTTCAGACATGTAAATTATTATGTGAGTTAATTAATCCATCACGAGTAGATACAGCTTTGTCAGTAAAAAGCACCTTGCTGTTAATACCACTGAAGAACCCTGTACTTATTGTAGAATCTTTATTTGCCAATTCCAAAACCCATTCTTCAGCGTCAACTGTTAGAACATGTCGCCGTTTTCCATCACCGTCTTTTAGTTTATTGTAGCTTCACTAAAATATCCCAGGAAATGTAATTAATGATATCTGTAATTAATATGCCTATTCATAGATTAACAAGTATGGTTTCAAAATTGCATGCTTTAAATAAAACGAGTTTATCTCGAAAACGATAAAAGATATCGAATAATACAACGTATAGCCTTTTTGCAGCAAATTAATGGAGAAATCGAAATGCAAAATGTTAAATTTCGCAACACCGTCAAAACAACTGTATAAATTTAACTTAATTTTGACCGTATCTGTATAATGAAGCATGTCAAATTCCAATTTAAATAATGAAAGTTGTATTACCATGAGTTGCTACTACCATCCAAATTGCGAAGTTGCGAAAGTAAAGATTTAAAAGTTATTTCTGAAATTCAATATTTAACTTCTCATTTCGAAACCCTGCATATACGTAAGGAAGCCAGATAGGACAAAAATATGTATGAAGTTTCTGAATTATTATTTTCTTGAATTTTCTGTTATGGTACACCATAACTTTTTTCATGATGTGTATGTAGAATGACAAAATTGGTCAAATTGGAATGGTCAAAATTGGGGGTTGCCATTTAAAAAAATTGTCGATGACGTCATATCTCGAACAACGATGACGTTACAAATATGGGTCGTATTTCAAAAAGCCCCTTTTTTTAAAACAAAATCGACGTGCCAGAGGATTTTTTCGAAAACTTCTCAATTTAAAAAATAATAAATTCATTCGTTACTTTTCGATAGCACTGTTGATCAGGCAATGAGAGATACGAGGCAGACAAACATGGAAGATGTAAGGACAGTCAAGGTTGCATCTCGCGTGGCCCCTTAATATTATCATACAGAAAGACTAATTTAAAAGTGCCTCAATGTTATAATAATAACATTTGCAACTACACATATATATTCCTATAGTATTGATTATAGTAAATGTTATTATTAGTTATTAATTTTTATTTGTTTTTATTGCTTGCCAATTTATAATGAGGCATTGCCGCATCTTACTGCTGATCTAAGAGAAAACGTGATAATTACACATGTTTACAATTGAGTGAACATTTTTCTTTATGTAAATATGCTTTCTGGAAATACATCAAAATTAAAATGTATGTATTTACGTCATATGGTTATTAATACTTACAATTATTTAAAATAATAGCTAGCAGAATATACATAATGGTAGGAAAGTTTCTAAATTATTTTAATGATTAATTCCAATATTAAAAGTTTTAAATTACTTACCTTTATAAGCTCAAATCACAGTTCATGTGGTTTAAATTTTGTATTGAAAATCGTACTAATAATTCCTCGTAATGCTCGAAAGTTAAAATAAATTAATTGATAATTTGTTTCATAATGTATAAAGAGAATATAAATTCTATTAACATTTAAGTACTATTCTTTTCACATTTAGAAAATTTAACGGAAAATTTCTTGTTATGAATATTTAAGGTAAATTTTCTTTTAATCTTGATTCATATTTTATATCACGTCTCATACAGTCTCTAATTTAATTCTAATTTTACTTATGAATTTTTTAAGATACATCTTGAAATTTAAATCAATAATTACTGTTCCATTTTCGATTAATACAGGGTACATAAAAACAATGTAGCAAATTTGATATTGGCAATTAGTAACTGGTGGCAAAGAATACTTAGCGGTATGAAATCACTTCTTTCTTCTAAAAGTTCATTTATATGTTAAATTTGCATAGTAGATAAAATAATTAAATTATAAAGTATTATAACAATAAACATAACTTTTTAAAAAGACTGTTTCAAATTAGAATATCTGAATAGTTATTAAATTATTCCATAATTTTATTATTTTGTTTCCTTCTATTATTTTTTCCTCTTTTTAGTTCAGATTTTAATATTTTTATATCAGTTTATTTTAGTTACTTTTTTTTGTAATTAGCACTATCCATTTATCTTATTTCTATTAACAATATTTATTGAACTAAAAATATAGTTATAGTTAAAAGTTATAAATTATAGTACATCATGACCATTTTTGCGTATTATGCAAATATAAGTAGTAGATACACGTATCTTTTACTAAATTATTTCACAGTTTTTACATATTTTAAATAATACTAAGAAATACAATTACTATTCATTTTCAGGGACTTTGGCGACCATGTGAATTTGTGAGTACCTGCGTTGCAATGTACAAAAAATAAAACAATGCTCTAACAAAATAAAATTTTATTGAACACAGTGCTATATGCAATACCATGCATTACAGGGTGTCGTAAACACAACGTACACAATAAAATTTTACAATTTTCTCAGGATTATGCACATTTTTTTTGTGATTTTCCTTATGTATTTTGACAAAACGTGATTACTGTGTAAGGACATTATATTGATTAATTAAATTAAACAAAATTAAAATAACAACATGGTATATATAATATAGCTCTCGAGAACGTAAAATATATCAAAAAATACAATATGTGCACATAATAAGTCTCAAAATAAATTTTTGCGTGTAGAGAATTGGGGTAAAGAATGTAATTGTGGGAGTTGGCAAGGTTATTCGGTAATTTCAGTGATTTCGGGCTTCTCTTCCTCTTTCTCAGCTGCAAGGAAAGAAAACCAACGACATCAATACACACTCGTTAGGTACAAACTGGTAAGATCAGGGGTTAGTGAGTATGTACCAAGTGATTGCAGTGCTAGTAAGAATATATTAGTTCATGGCTGATGATGTTAGGGCAAGAAGAATAAGTGAAGTGTAGATTGGTATATAGTGACAAAATACTTAATTTTTGCTCTGCTCCATTTTTGTTTGGTTCGAAGAAATAAAATAAGGGTTCTACTGAATATATCTGAAAATATCTGTGACAATCGGCAAACAGAAGTTTCTCAAGAAAATATATAAAGCAGCGTAAAAATATAAATTTTGTACTGTGTATAATTTACAAAATATGGGACATACAGAGCTGTCCAAATTCGATTGGATTTGGGGTTATAACTATACGAAATGTAAAGCACCGGTGCATGTTTTCCATGTGATTATGTAGAAATAGTGTAAAATTGTGCTATTTGATCTATTTTGTCGTATTATGATCGAACCATAAAGAAAAAGAATGTATATTAATTTTTTATTCACTTTTTTGTTGGGCTTAAGCAAAAGTAAATATAAAGATCAAGGCAGGCAGTTGCAATTTTTATAAAAAGGTTATTGGAATATCCAATTCTTTATCGAGGGTTTTATTCAGTTTTTACGTTTCACTTCCTCGCAATGTATCAGAGAAATTCGCCGACAAAAAAACCTTGTCGTACAGCTAAAGTTCACAGATCCTGACTCGAACTCGGCGGAAGTTATAGAGTTGTTTGCCAGACTTTCGATAAGCATTTTTATATCTAAACGACTGGTTACAACGTCAATGTACGGCGTTTGGATAAAACTTTCTGTTGACAATACTGCTTTAATATCCATTTCAGCAACATTAGAACACTTTAACTGAATGAAAAATAAACAGCACATAAATGTGCATGTTATATTGCGTTTATCAATTTTGTTACAGTAACAAATTTTGTTTATTATTGAGCATTAATGATATTGTGAAACTTTTTAAGAAAAATAGTGTCCCGTAAAGTCTGCTACAAACTTTGGGTTGTGATAATACATAAAAACTATGACTAAACATAACCTCTTAAATGCACCATTCGGCAGTTATAGACCTCAATAGTAGTTGACGTAACTCTTTTTGGAAAAAGAAAACATAACTAAATTTTCATAGTTTAATCAATTAATTTTAGGACGACAATAAATAATGTAGATATAAATAAAATAGAGAGAGCGCGAAAGCGTATTTTTACCTTATATATTATCATCCGCTATTTTTTTCAAAAGAAGGAAGAATTTAGACATTTTTTTGTCTCTTGTGTTTGTCATGTAAAATGTTAAGTTTTCTGGTAAATTTACAAAATACAGGGAGATGTATTTGTTTCTGTCCGAGTTTAAAATTAGTAGAAACTGACTAACTTACAGTACTAGATGAGTAAAGGAGATGAGGGTTGCAAGGTACAAGATCCCATAGGCGTACTACTTGACAGGGATTCAAAGAACACATATTTGCCAATAATAAATCTAGCATTTTAATAGTTTACCTTTGTGTTCTTTGAACCATTAATCAAATGATACGCCTATGAAATCTTTTTACATAAAATACACAAAAGACAAAATTCAATAGCCTAAGCATCTTCTGGTATTTCTGCAGAAAGATTTTTTTAACAGAAGTAGAATGGTGATAAAAAAATACTCTTCCGGTTTCTGGATTTTAATAATATCTACAATATTTATTGGCTTCTTAAAGCTGACTAGTTCCTGATAATTTCATTATGTGTTCTTCTTCCAACAAAGAGTTACGTCATAGAAACAACTTTTAAAGTTGCACATTTTATGGTACATAACTGCGAAACGGTGCGTTTAAGAGATTATATTTATTAAAGTTTTTAGTCATATTTTTTATGCCTGCACCACTCAAAGTTTGTAACACATTTTAGAGATTTTGTATGTTATTGATCTTTTGAATATCAAATTTAATCCTATACACTATAATTTAGCATCTTCAGAATCCTCTCTATACCAAATTTGAATGACTATTAAAAAGTGTTTAAGTTACTAAATATTTCGATTTTTTTATTTAGCTTAACAATTAATTTAAAAGTTATCCAAGTTATATTTCATAGAAGAATATTTATTATTTAGCTTAACCATTAATTTAAAAGTTATCCAAGTTATATTTCATAGAAGAATATTTATTATTTATATTTCATTGAGCAATCAGATATTCTAGTTTTTTTTTTGGCCTATAAAATATGTTACTTATTTTTAAAGTTGTGTTAGTCATAGGAAGATAATGTTAAGTTTATGTGCAAATTTGTATTTTATTTTCATAAGTACATTTTGCCAGACCCTACGTTAAATAGGACCTGTACAGCAATAATGTCTAACGGATTAAGTTTTTTTGAATTTTGCTAACCTCTTTTTCTATTGTTTCGTTATTGAACACAATATCAAATATTATGAATTAATATATGTTACAAATAGTTAAGGTCTTCAAAAGTAGAATACGTGTTAGAATGAATGGAAACATTTATGTTGCAGCAACTGTACAAGGTGAACATTAGACTGTAACTCTGTTATTTTAAGAGATATCGAAAAATGTGCCTTTATTTTTTAATTTTTTACAAGGATTTCAATTTTCTTATCAAAATAACAATTGAGAATCGCACTACGGAGATATGTATCGTTTTTTCTTAGGAAACACCCTGAATATTATTGTATTCTCCACTTTTTCCTGATTACGTTAATTTAAACATGTAACAGGTTACCTTTTACTATTCATAAGATATTGATCATTAATTAATTCCATAATTTCAAATTTTATTTTTTTATTATATAGAATAAAACTATATTCGAGTATATTTTATGAAGTCTCTGAATATTGTTATATTTTTGGATTCTCCACTTTTTTCTGATTGCGTTGATATATTTAAACATGTAATAGGTTATCTTTTACTGTTCATAAGATATTGACCATTAAGTAATTCCATAATTAAAATTTAATTTTTTTGTTATAAAGAATAAAACTATACTCGAATACAATTTATGGAATAATTTTAAGAATCTATAAAAATTGTTCACAAACACATTTACTTGCTTTTCTATGCAAAACCTATGTCGTTTCTCCAAATTACTTAAACAATTATGAATCATTTTTGGGTTATGTAATTTATAGCTTCTTATATCTTGAATTTCTATAGTAGTAGTTGGTCTATTTTTATAAACAATATTCTTTAAATAGCCCCACAAAAATGTGCCAAGTCCAGACTATTCGTCGGCCATTGTATGGTGCCAACAGGAAAATTTAAACGGCCAATGTTAGTTAGACCTTTTGGGGAACAAAATAAATGATTGTTTTACCCAATTTGATAGGTCGACGGGATAATATGGTAGCAAGAATGAGCTCCACCACGTAATATGTTAAGTTATATATCCCATATATTTGAATAATATTGTAGAGAATGGTTAGGAAAATATGACATCACCTGATACATTCTTGTGAGGCTATTATAAGAACAGTTTTTATAAAAATAGACCAACCACTATGTTAGAAGAAGCTATTGATTAAATAAACCAAAAATTGTTTAAATAATTTGGAAAATAGGTTTTGCATATAAATTGAGTTTAAACAATGTTTATAAACTCTTTACATTGCTCTATAAATTGGATTCGAATATAGTTTTGTATTCTCTATAATAAAAAAAAATAGAATTTAAATTATGAAATTACTTAATCATCAATATCTCATGAACAGTAATGTTTATATCAATGCAATCCAGAAAAAGTGGAGAATCCAAACATATAATAATATGCAGGATGTTCGATAAGAAAATTGGTATTGGGAAAAATTAATCAATCAATGCATGTCTCAATTTTACGATATCTCTTAAAATAACACAGTCACAGTTGAATCTAACGTTTATGATCACCCTATAATATATAATATTCGATTCTAAAAATTTCTGTATACAATAACACAAGACACTTGACATATTGCCTTATTCTCGCGTGTACATGTTTTCAAATAACTTAACATTATTTATAACAATAACGTTGTTTGAATACTTGTGTAAAAGTGTGAGGTTAATTGTTCATAGTCACAGAAAGAAGTGCTAGTTGTTTTAGATGAAATGAAGAAATGATGGACTACTCTAGAAGCAATGTTTTAATGATGGGAAGTGAGCGAAGCAGTCCAAGCGTGAAAACCTAGTTTTAAGTGAAAACGTATATCTTGGTTCCTAAAATACATATTTAAAAAAATATATAGAGCAAATGCAGTATATAATTATAAAAAAAGTATTTGAAGATGCTCCGTTATTATTAATAACCTACAAAAATTAACTTAAAAGGTGCTTGAAGATTTTTTAATACGGTGAAGAAATAATGAACCATGAAAAATAAGTAGTTACCAGTTAGGTAATTAATAATAATAATGATTAAAAATATACTTACAACTTTTTCCATAAAGAAAAAAGGAGAAAGTAATTACCGTATTTTGTTATGGTTCACTATTTTTAAATATGTAGAATTGTTTTCCAAGTGATCTATCATAGTACTAGGATTCGAGTTGCTTACTTTGATGAAAACTCGGAAATGGAAACATGTACTTAGATATACCGAGTGTATCCAAATATTTAAACATTTGCATTTATGATTCTCTGTCAAAGTACGCAGTTCGGATCCTAACACTCGTATAATGCAAGTCCCGCTTTAGATTATTTCTTTTTATGAGCCGAGAAAATGGCAACAGATTTATATTTCTTGTTTTGTTTAAATATGACATAATTTATAGCTGTTCCTGCTAATATAACAAACTACTGATGTCTTTATCGTTATTTTTTATTGGTAGGATATTAAATAGAAACAAATTTATTTAAGTTTAGACAATTTTCCCAACATGTGAACAACACTTATTAAAATCAATTATGATGACATAATTTCATTATTATCGGTAGGTAATTATAATTACATAGACAACAACAACATTTTAATATGGTTTTACCACACAGTTATTACTATGAAAGAGATAAATTTTCTATAAGTAGCTTAGTGACGCAAAGATCCTACCTAAATAGCTATTATTAAATTCTAAATTAAAAAAGTGAGAAAGACATAATTACTTTATTATATTGCATAATTTTCTTGGTTTACTAATTACCTAACTAGTTACTTAAATCCTCACAAAGTTAATTTACAGGATTTTTCAACAAAAATAACACCTTCGGCAATTATTTTATTTTTGCTTTAGGAAAAATATTCTGTATAAAATTGTTTCTCAAGCAATATATTTGTTTTTTTATATTCTTCTTAATATTTTCAAAATAAATGCTTATATTCTGATTTCAAAACAAATATGTCATATTTTGCATTTTTCCAAAGTAGATAAGACTTCGATTTCATACCTAATCTATGACTATTCTATTCTTCAATTACATCTATAAATATTCCAATCTTCAACTGTACTTTTTGTCATGCTATTATTATTACATATAAATTAACTTATTATAAAAATGAAAATTTCTAACGTTTAAGATGTATTAAAAATATATATTTTCACTGGTCCACCACCAAATACACGATCGTCAAAGAAAAAAATATATACTTTTATATATATATATATATTATATGCTTCGTATTATTAAAATATATTTTAAAAAAGATAAAGACACGACATGGTGGCAATTGTAAATTGAAAGATTCATTTAAGGATTCAATATCTACAACTATGTCCAAAGTTAATTGAACTATTTTTTACTATGAATGATGAATGAGCCACTCTTGCAATATACTTAAAGTCAAAATTTTGTAATACCTAAACACTGAGTCTCACTAATCTTTTTCCGTAAAATCCGGTAGCGTACTAAGTTTTTTTGGAAAGTAACATTTAATTTTTGTTGATGGAACATCATATTTATTTTTGCATAATTTAATTTTCAAGTGATATATTGGAGTTTGAGATTACTGTGCGAAACCGTCCAGTGAGGTGGTCTCCAGGATCTCCAGATCTTACGATCTTAGATTTTATTTGGAAGTTATCTGTTTACTTTAGCTTTAACTTTAAGCGTAATTATATTCGATGAAAAAGATTTAGCACACTTCATTAAAAAACATTGAACTTGAAACATATTACCTCCAGAAAAAAAACTCTGATAAAAATTATGGATGATGTTACACGGTTGGTTATTTATTGCCTAGGTAAATAATATAAGAAAACGTAATATGATAGGTAGATTACTACAAATGTAATGAAAAATTACAACTTATGAATATGCTTCTTTTTATAGTAAAACAATGTTCTTGTAGACATGAAATGCAATTTTACAACATGTATTTTAGAAAAATTATGTAATTGTACATGAAAAATGAAAGAAGTATATGGATTTGGTATTATTACATTAATGTGCGAACAACATGTAAATTTACTATCATTTTTATCAATACACTGATTTTACGGAAAAAATGTGTGGTAGCCCTTGGATGATCTAAGTCCTAGGAATTACAAGAGTGGTTAGGGAAAGGGAATTTTCCCCTGAACGCACTGTACATATATGAATTAAAAAATCTTATCTAAAAAACGAGTGTTAAAATAAACAAGAAAGAAAGGAGTTTAGTGGATCATAATCTTAAAAGAAACTGATGGGTTTTGATGGCTATAGGATCTCGAGGAAACAGATGGAAGGAACAACGAAGCAACTGCGGACAACGTTGTTTCTGGGTTTTTACCCTTAATCAGCGCAGTGCAGCTTAAAAACAAGATGGAGAAAGGAAGGGCAAAGGACACAAACACAAGAGAATGACAAGCAGAAAGCCTATCTCTATTAGCGGCTTCGTGTAACATAGCCTCGGTATTGAGGGAACAGTCGCCGTGGAAGAGAGTCCAGCAACTACTGTCATGGTCTCAGCCAGGACAAATACAAGAAAGGAAGGAGCTTAGTGGATCATAATATTAAACAATCCTTCTTGTTCCATCTTGTTTTTAAGCTGCACTGCGCTGATAAAGGGTGAAAACCCAGAGACAAGGTTGTCCGCAGTTGCTTTGTTGTTCCTTCCATCTGTTTTCTCTGGATCCTTTAGCCATCAAAATCCACCTGTTTCTGTTAAAATAAACATTTGTAACTCTAATAAACATAACATTTTAAACGCATGGTTTTCCGTATATAGATCTGTGCTGAAGAAAGGAAACATAATGAAATTTTCAGAAGCTATAGAAAGCCAACAATACGCATATGAATAAAATTGATAGCGGAACAGTGTTTTTATCACCCGGTATATTATTTTCTGTTAAAAAAATTCTACAAAGGTACAAAATTTTTGAAAAAGGCTATTGAATTTAGACTTTTTTCTATTTGAGTTATTTATGTAAAATGTTTAGTTTTTGTAGTAGGTATATGTGCAAAATGAAGGAGGATGATTGCTCCAGTATTGCCTATAAGTACCCTGTAAGTAATTTTAAAATAGTAGTTTGTGGTTAATTTACAGTTGATGAGTAAGGAAGGCGAAGGTTGCAGGGGACAAGATTCCATAGACGTACCACTTCATAAGGGTTCAAAGAACACAAAATTGCCAAAAGTAAGTTGAGATTGAGTGAACCTAGCACTTCAATAGTTTACTTTTATGTTCTTTGAACCCTTATCAAGTGGTACGGCTATTGAATCTTGTCGACTCTCGCCTCACTTACTCATCTAACTGCTGTAAATTAGTCACTTTCTAATATTTAGAAACTTGAATATAGACAATACTGAAGCAATCATCCTTCTGGATTTTGTAAATTTACTAGAAAACTAAACATTTTGCATAAACAACATAAGATACAGAAACATTCAATAGCCTTTCAAAGTCTTGTGATATTTGCTGTATCTTTGTAGATCTTTTTTTAGCAAAAACTAGTAGGGTGCCTGTTCTCTTGATTTTATTTATATCCACATTATTTTGGCACCCTAAAACTGACTACTTCCTTAAATTTAAATATCTGTCATTTTTCCAACAAAGAGTTATATAAACTACTTTTGTAGTTGCATTTTTAAGGTACATAACTGGAAAATAGTGCGTTTAAGAGTTATATTCTTTTAAATACTATAACCACCTAAATGGGAGTAACATACTTTACGCGACACTCTGTGTTTATTAAACTGGAAAAAGCTTTTATTTATTAATATTTTGCATTCAAATGTTTTCTTATCCTAAATTATAAGAACGCTCTTGTATGAATAAAAAATTTGAGTTATCAGTTTGTATGGGAAATCCTACAGAACTTTGTTTTTAGGTGTCCGGAGAATGAAATCTATATAGCCAAGATATACGTCCTCACCACCTTAGAAGCAGCCATCCAAGAACACCAAATCAAAACCCATCCGTCTCAGGATACCTAAAACCCCAAACCGTACCTTTAGCCGGAACCGATGACTCCGCTGCTGCGATGGCTTTGTCCTGCTTGAACTTGTTGATGTAGTAACTGAGCAGCTGGATGTCGTTCTTCAGAGGATCCTCGTAGAGGTAAATGTGCGGCCGGCGGCTGTAGGCCCTATCTCCTGCATACGAGACAGACGCTAGACGGCCTTGGCCTAGAGGCGGTCACACTCCCAAATCAATAACGGGTAGGGGCAACAAATGTAGCGCAGCGTTCATGCATTTAGCGACAAGCAAGCCGACACCACTACGGAAACGATCGTCGGTGGTCCAAAGGCGCGGAAGCTGTACAGACTCGAGGGACGCTTGAAACTATTTCCGTTTCGTGCAGTTTTTGGTTGGAGACTTTTAGGAAACGCTAAGTAACCAATAGGGCGTTTCGAAAATAATCATAAAATTCAGTCAAGCTGAATTTTCATCTAGTGTCCTATCGTGTACCACAGTTTAAAAAATTGGATTTAGTTGAATCCCTTAGCAACAGCCAATCAAGTGTCTGATGACTTAGCAACCAAATTCGTTTTAGTTATTAAGTCGTAGTCAAAGCTCACTTAGTAAACTAAAATGACTTGTAATGCTGCAGAGGTGGATGTGTTTAAATTCATTTTTATTTGAATAATCAATAAATTTTTATTCACTATCCATTGCTTTAATAACCACTGATAATCAGTTGTACGTTTTTCGAAATATGTTTGAATTATGAGTTAAGTATTCTGTATTTGTTTAGCCAACATCACATGTAAAGTTAGTGGTCTTTTTGTTTAACTGAAAATCAAATATTACATAGAATCAATTTAACAATATCTACATCAAGACGTTGTTCAAACACTTTTTATTTAAAACAGCAAGTATTATATTATATTACTCTCCGCTGTATAAAATGTGTAGATGTTATGACCCGGTTAAGGGCATTATGTTTTTTGTTTTTGCATCTTGAAAAACTCTTAAAATCGCTTTAAACCCAAAAAGCCTATGTGTACAAACAATGGTCTGCTCCACTTGCATATCTATCTTTCGATTTGACTTGGAATGACCTTAAATGGACATACATTTGGATTCAGCGAGTAAGAATACATATAATATTAACTTGTTCAGAAAGTTTTCACCTTCTAGATTAGTATTTAACTTAATAATTGATTCAGATTAATTCATGTTTTTATCTTTGCAGGATCATAAAATCCTTTGCAATAACTATTTCTTTAAGATTTTCGAAAATATGAAATTTAACTTGTTCAGAAGATTTTCTAGATTAGTATTTTATTTTTTTAGATGGGCAGGAATTTGGTAATTTGCATCGTTGACATATTTTTTACCTAGAAATTTAACCGGTGAAATGTAACTTCATCATTTGGAAAATGGCAATAAGTCTGATTTAACTTTCACACATAAGCAAGACTATCATTACCATTTAATTTTTCAATAGAAAGGGGCTTCTCTACAATATGCAATACTTATGAGAAACTCTTTAAAGGAAACAGGAATGCATTGGAAGCAGATGATCTACCAAGTGGCCCGTATATTCATCAGATTCGTTTCTATTGGACTTTTATACCTTATAACATTATCAGAAATGCTTCATAATTTTGAGTAATGTCTGTAGTACTGCATGATCTGGTGGTGGATCTCTTAAATATCAAATAAAATCAGTGCTAGGTGATTTGAACTTTTTACCTTTAATTTCTCGAAAACTAATTCAAATTGAAAAAAGGAGACGGACTTGAAAAAATAATGTTCTTTAAAATGATGTATCGCACAATACCACTTTTTGTTTAAGATTCAAAGGCTGCTTCGTGCTTAGAGATAGAAATATGTAAAATGAGCTCATAAAATATTTCCCCCTCAATATAAAAGTTCGTACGTACGAGTTTTATATTCTGCTATAAAAATTTATGAAAAATGTACTCATTGTATGTACCTAATAAGAAATTTTTATAATCAGTCGTCTTGGAACACAAACAATCATTAATAACATCACACAAAAAGTAATTTTAAATAGCGAATAATGATAAAACAGCACGGTCAAAAAAGTCGTTAAAATATGATTCTTTTATTGCTGAATTAAATTTAATTGTTTCTCTTCTGTCTGTTCCATATTCATGTACGGCGTGTACCATTGAGAGAATACTACTAATCCCTTTTCATTTGTTGCAAAGACCAGTAGTAAAAGAATCGAGATAAGTTAGAGACGATACAAGACCCATATTTGCTATCGTACAAAGGGCAATGCGTATGCAGTTATTTTGTATCTCTTAATTATCATTAAAAGAAAAAGGAAAATGACGATTCTGTGTATTGCTATTTAAACGTTCAAGGGTAGAATCTACCCTTGAAGGTAGACCAATCAGGCATATAAAGAGTAGCTCACTGTAGCTATACACATATGAACAACTAAGTTTGCTGCAGGTACAGGTTGTTTGCTACATTTTTCTTGATAAATGAGCTAACTCAATATTACATGATATGATAACAATGTGTCTCAGTTGTTAACGCGTATGGGTAACCTTATATATACATTTTCAAACAAACACAACTACAACAAAAATATTGGAAATAGATCGAAAACATTATTCAAATGCCTATCGCAATCAATATCTATACGCTTTTTAAAATTTTCTGCCAGTTTCATATCTCATTTAGTAAAATGCACTCCTGAATTTCTCTTGTTTTGGTTTATTACCCTCATCCATATTGGTTAAATCGGATTCTAACGTGACCAAGTTGCCATTAAATTTTATTTAATTAACGAGGATAAAATGAAAAAATGTTAGCATTTATTTCCCAATGAAGATTTGCCGACAATGTTGTACAGCTTCTGAAAATGTATATTTTAAATTACAAGTTTAATTAAAATTATGTATATTTTTTTCTTAGCAGACAAGAACCGAACGGTTGAGAATAAATTTGAATAAGCGTACATGTATGGAAACATAAACAAAAATACATTTTAAAATAATTATTGTATACAATGGAAACGTAGGTGTTTTTGTACATGTCAATATCGTACTAAAATATACCACGATAAATGTTTTACTATCTCTAAAGTCTTGAAAATTGTACAGAAACAATTGCTAACTAATTAGTATTATTTTAGATAGAGTATGTATATAAAAAGTAAAATTTACAGAAATTTAATTATTCCGTAAATTGTTTGGTGAAAACTTTTAGATATGTTTTTAATAAAATCAGATTTGTTTAATGAAAACAATAGTGTTTTGAAAATAGATCAAATAACTATAGTTATCATATTTTCTTATTGAACATTGTGAATCGAGAATCCTTAGAGAATGTTGATAAGAAATTAATTTGTTTATTAGGCTTTCATTAATATTATTGTGTTAATGATTTACGAAAAATGTCGGAATCTTCTGCTTACAACGATAATATGGAAGGCTTTACTCAATGATAGGAATAGCATTGTCAGTAAAAAGAATATCGACATAAAGACATTTCTAGGTTTAATCGTTTTCCTTAAACGTAAATTGGTAGGACATAGATCCAGGGAGTCTAGTGTTTTAAGAAAATCACAAGTTGAGAAATTTTTTAATGAAGCAGATGATAAAGCCTACGTGATGGTGAAGGTAAAGTATAATTTTTACACTTCTCTCCAATTATTGGAATTGTTTCTTATTTTAGATAGTCTTGATTATTGGTATCACTAAAGCTGTCATGAATATTGTTTCAGCTTGAACATATAAAAGACATGTGAGGATATATACTGATAGAGATTCCCAACACAAAGAAGAAAATGAGACGAGAATTGAACTATTTCTAACGGGAACATCGAAAATATTCCTCTGTTCCTCCGTAACCAATTGAGAATTAAAGATTCTTCTTAAGATATAGAAATGAACAATGTACAATACAATGCTTTGGTATAAATTCTATAGAGGATTTCCCTAACAAAATATAGCAGAATTTTTGAAATTGCTGAATGCTGGGAATTACACCGCTCACAGTTTCCGGAGAACATCTGCAACGATACTGGCTGATGCTGGAGCAGACATCACCTCTCTTAAAAGGCATGGTGGATGAAAAACAACGAACGTAGCAGAAGGATATATGGAGGATTCCGTTCAACAAAAACTTCAAGTAGTCTAAAAATATTGGGTCAAAGCGAGATCAATATAAATAAATATATAAACTCGGCCTCTACGTCATCAAATGCATGCGCAGGGCTTTCCATAACCAATTGTAAAAAGTTACAGTTAAAATTTATAATAATTGTAGGAAATGATTTAAGTTGACAATAAATCAATAGTTAATTCAAGAATGATGACGTAGTTTTTGCGCGCGGGACAATTTTTTCCACACTAGTTTTCCTAATTCAAATTAGTTACTAAATGTACAACTTTTCAAAAAACACTATAATGTTTAGTACTAGAAATCAAGAAGTGAGTAGTAGGCTTTGTCTTTGAAATTTAACATTTAGTAATAAAAGTCATTTATTTTATTTCTACTACTATTTGTTGTACCCTGCTTAAAACTGAAGCCACGTACACATTTGTAACATTAGATAGTTTAAGTCGATTGTCGATTATTATGATACGTAAAACGTAGAACGTGTAATTTTCACCTTTACGTATAGTAAGAATGTTTCAAAAATGAGTTTAAGTAGGGTAAGTTACGGAATCATATTATTCACAAACGATGATTATTACTATAATCTACGAGTATTGCTCCTTCTGTTCGGTCTTTTATCAATCTGTCATGTGCATTCGGAATTTTTCTGTCACCTCTTCGGCACGAATACGTCTCTGTTTACGTTACGCAAAGGTCCGTGAGCCCACTTACATCCGTATAACGTAAACGTGGAAAATTCTAATTTGAGCATGCGCGACGGTCAAATTCTACGTACGCGTTCACGTATTAGACACAACTTAAACTCTCTAATATTGTGTCACGAACCTCGTCCTGTAAGTTTAATGCTATTGTGGGACATGAGCCTGTAGCCCAGTCGCTTTTATAAAAAAATATTTATTCTATTGACCGGACTGCACACAACATGGAAACATCAAAATGTTGTGTTTGTGTTCCAGATATTTTTTATAGGATACTATACTACCTATAATCAATATTTTCAATAAAGTAAAATATATATTCATTATATTTAAGCAGTTTTAGATGCTTAATAGACCTGATCTAACACTAAATTGATTGGAGACTTTCTAATACAATGCTATTATAAAATATTTTTTTTGGTACTAAAGTAATGTTTGTGGTAGGTGCCCTCAGGTCAAATTCAACAATAATATCAATTCTGAAATTGTTTTTGCATGTCTGTTTACTTTCCATTTCAATTTTTATAGAAATATGTTTTTATTCTTCATTATATACGCCATAAAACACAAACTTAAGAATATTTTCTTTATTAAATTAGAATATTGGAAATTTCTTGTTTACGAAATGACACTTCCTAAATGAAATAATAATCAGATGTTTATTCCGTTATCCATGATGTATTATTGGCAGTAGTTTATTTAAACGAACAAAAGATTGTCAGAAAAGTTGCTGATGTAGTTTCTGTGAAGAAAATCTAACGAATTTGTGTCTATTACGGGCCTAAATATGTGTCATTGAAATACCTAGGGTTTGGGTAATAAAAACTAACTCGGTTATACGTAAAATTCATTAACATAGTAAATAATAAATATATAACACATAATAGGTAGCACTTATGTATCGTAGGACATAAGCGTCAATATCTCGTCTGTACCATCGATATTAGCTCAAGCAGATTAGCTAAAGCGAAGCATATATTCTAAACGAGGATTCGAAGCTATCCAAGCGTATTTAGTGCTTTAATTTGGCATTTTCTAGGAAGAGATCTTCTAAACTTACCGATGTACTTTCTGATGGGTTCGGTGTAGTAGGTGGTATACGAAGACTTTGGGTTGGTGGACGACGTGATCAGCAACTTGTGAATGTAATTATCGTTGCTGAGTCTAGCGGGTAGACTTTCGTCGTAGTACCTGAAAAATGAAAATGTAATTAATGTTTCGTAAGCAAAAACTTGTGAAAACTTTATAATTATATGTACCAATGTTAGTTATAAGCCATCATCATTATTATTTGTAATAGATGATTCGGTACAATTATAAATTGATGTTTAAATGGCATTAATACAACAATTTTTAGAATGTCTTGTCATAATGGAATATATTTTTAATTATTTTATGACACTGATCCCTAATAAGTTGTCATTACTATTATAGATCAAACGAATGCTGATTAGATATCTTTGTGTTAAGTTCTTGTGTTGAATATCCACAAATGTTTAAAATCTGGATTGTCTTAACTTTTATAAAATTTATACCTTAGAATTTCCAAACCCAGAAGAGTTGGTTAAATTGCGGGCATGTTGTGCATTTTTGAGCCACTTATGACTAACAAAATCTTCTCGATATATTCATAAAAATAAGGAAACTTGTATCACTTGACCCTCCCGCTCGATCTGAAATTATTGAATCACAGCGGCCCAATCTAATTTATGCCAAAAAGTCTGCTAAATATTTTTGTAAAAGTTATTACTGCTGGTGCTAGTAGATGTTGTGCACTGTTTTTCTGAAGATTTTAAGAAATATATATTGTAGCAAGTGAAAGATAAATAAATGAATGGATAAAAAGGAACGAAATCACACAAAATTCAGCAGGTTTATATGACTATCGCCTGATTATGTGGTAGCGTAACTTTGTGAGACGAATCTTTTTTATTCAAAATAACTACTTCCGCATATAGGTTTGACCTGTTTACGACACAAAATTTATTGTTTATTGAAATATTGTTTAATTTTTAGATTTTAAAAAGTATTCTTGGAGGAAATAATAATATAGCGCCCCCACTCCCGCACAAGTCTTCGACTTCAGCGTTGCGTGAAGAAATACCACACATTACTAGTGGAAATAGATACTATTTCCTCACTCAACGCTTCTGGGCTAATCCTTACCATTGAAGTGAAAATGCCAATGAACTTTTGACTAAAAATAACTATTCCGACATTTAAAAGTTTTACACTGACGCTACGTTTTAATAAATAAAATAACAAAAAAAACTGCATTACTATGGTAATGTAATTAATCCAGTAGTACATCTCTCTTTCTTCGAATTTGGCGGATAGCGAACCATGATTTTGATGTTTGAAAATGGGATTTTTTATAAATGGGTGGACTTGTCAGCTATATCATCCCATTAATATACGACATAATTATGTGGCAATCGAAAGCACGTTGCTTGGTAACAGCCCATTAGCAAAGGTAGGAGGAGGGCTGTTACCAAGCAACGTGCTTTAGAAATTTTACATAAAATTATGAGACATTTGTCAATGTCAATGTCAATGATATTCGATCAGAAAGTTTTTTTACAAAAAATCAAATAAGGCGCATAGCAAAACAACCATTTATTTATTAAAAGTACTGCTGGTAAAGATACAATTATTAAAATTTACCGCTACTATACTATTTTTTCTACTATAGAAGTATTTATGATCTTATGGTAGTGTTCTCGGTCGATGTTTAAGTATGGTTTTATAGAATTTGAGTTGTTATAAACAACAATTTTCAGCAATTGTCTTTGCACACTGTATTTCCAATTTGCTAACAACAGTTGACCTGTTTGAATGGTTTGCTATCTTTTTGTTCTTTACATTCAGGCCAATAGTCTCAGCAAACGAGTTAGTCCTTCCATTAATAGTATTTTTTCTAACAGGGATATTGCAGTACCAATTATCGGTTTCCGTTTTCTTGTGTCGATTACAGCCATGGTGAGGTAATATGTTCTCCTCGTTTTGATATCAGTTTATGAAAAAGGCGTACAGTGTAATTTTCACTTTCATTATTGGCAATCGACCATTTACTCTTTGTTCAGTTTTTTGAACCGCCTTAGCAAGTTTTACGAAACACCGGATTATATTCAATGCGATTTGTTGGAGAGCCATCATTATTATTCTCGATTTGAAAAAAATCCAGGAGACAGGCAACTACCTCGCCTCCTCTAATTCTACAACAGTAGTGTGATATAATTTGCGCGTTAGACTTTCAGGGATATTTTCATCACAGATCAATATTATTCAATTTACTTCTGACACATCTGTGGATCTGTTTACAGCTTCTTCCTGATTGCATTGCGGGCATATCGAACAGGTTTAAATACTATGCTGTAAAACATGTCAGTCATAATCTTATAGTCATTATAGTACTTCTCATGTAACAGTTTGTACGAAACGTTCTACATAGTCTTTGCTGTTGCTTCTTTGAATTCTGTCCCATCTTTCCGTCCAATCTTTTAGAATCAGTGCGAGTACTTCTACGCTTCTACGCTCATTTAACTCGTAATTTTTTTCACAGCAAAACTACATAAATATTGACTGTTTGTGGTATGTTTGGAATTTTGTTATTAATTAGCACGTTAATAAAATGCACATTGCCAGAACGTGACAAATTGAAATTTATTTGAATGTGAAGCTGTCAAACTGAAGCAATCTTGGTGAGAGTCATTGAAAACATTTCTGAATGCTGTTATCAGTTAAATTATTGGGTAATTTGTGTCACATGACAAGAAATTACGAAATTTAAATGTTAGAATTATTAAAAAATATTTAATGAAATCAACAAAAATTATCAAATTTAAAATATGTTTCTCTGTGCAGCTCTCAGATGGTAATACTTTTATCATAGTCTATCGTCACATTTTTACTTTATGCGGCAATTTCTTTTTGGTCTTACTTGGTAAATATTTCTATTTATATACAGAGCAGAATTCCGGCTGTGTTTATATTTGCTTTTACATAAGAGTCCCCAGAGAGACTAAATTGTCGTAAATTTTTCCTTTTTCTCAGGGTTTTGCACAAACCACCTAAAGGCTTTTCCTTGTACTGGTACAGCTCGTTCACAGAAAAATTATTTCAATTCATTAGGCACGTCCGGACAATCATTCAAATTGAGAAGGAGTTGCATACGGTTGTATATTTTAAGGAAATAAATTTACACTGAAAGAAAGAAAATTTAAATACAGTGTGGTTCACAACATATCTAAAAAAATGGGAATAGATGCTTCATGAAAAATGGAGTCAATATCGTAAACCTCATAAAAAGAATTGAAAATCCTTATAGTTTCCGAGAAAAAAAATATTGAACTTCTCCACACGTAGCCCCAGGTGATTTCGAATACTCAAATCCGATTTTAGTATTAACGTTTTTGTAACAGTGTTTTCATTAGTGTCAAAAATGGCATCCTACTTGTATAGCTACTCGGATTTGATGGATATCGTTTTAATTTACGGTGAAGAAAGACAAAATGCTTTACCAGCTTCTCGGCTGTACGCAGAACCATTTCCTGGTAGACATGTACGAATTCTTGTTTTACCGCGGTAGTGCAACGCGTGACATGAAAAATTTGCAACCAAAATGTGGAAGAGATGGAGGTGCAGGGCGTCCACGTCGTATTGCAGCAGGTGAGGAACACATTTTAGAGATTGTTGAAGAAAATCCCCGAATAAGTATCAATACCAGCAAACAAGTACAAGGAATTTCCCAATCAACAGTGTGGCGTATCATAAACAAGGCTCAGTTATATCCGTACATATACCAAGGAATTATCGGTTACGAATTCAATTTTGTGAATGGTTGCTGCAACAAAATGCTCCCAATTCCAGATTTGACGTTAGTGATTATTTGAACAAATTTTGCAGGGATTATGATGAAAAAAATTGCCTCTTTTTATCTATTTCTTTAAAAGCAGAACGTTATTGCGACAGATTTTTTGTTATAATTATATCATTTTTTTTATTAAACACCATTATTGTCAGTTTGAACAATATTTAAACTTTAAAGTTTACAAAAATTAGTACTATCCTAATAATACAAAAAACATTATCTCCTAGCCAATAAAAAACGACAAAATTGATGAAAAAATTAAAGAAATATAATAAAGTTTTATTTTTGTCATTAATATTAAATATTTATTCATCACAATGGAAAAAGACCTACAATATTTAATGTAGTGGGCATAAGATTTACAAATATTTTAACCTGTATAAGAATTATCTGCAAATTTTTATAGGCAAAGTATTGGTATGATGTATGTAGCTCATGTAAAACTAAACATTTTCATTTAAATCGACTTTGCTGATTTGATATTTTTTAACTTTGTACTATTTGAATCTACTGTGATGGTGGTTTTGCAATTACTATTATACGAGACTCTATTCTCCAGGAATATTATTTTATCAAAGATGGTTTATCAATCTATAGATCTTACCATATACCTCGATCGTGAGAAAAAATGCACCATCTTTCTTCTCGTCAATTTCTTATTTGTTAATCAATAAGTAGTCAGAATGAACATTAGATTTAATTTTACCATTGATTTGAAATATCCTAAGTCGGTTTTTAGGTCTCCTAATATATTTACGTAAAATTCAATTTCCCTTGATATATCAATAAACCAAATTTGTTTTTAACTATACAGAGTGGTGACTGAAAAAGAACAACTCAACAATATAACGACGACGTTACCAAATTATTTTTAAAAAATTAATTAAATCTTGAAGAAAATGTGATGCATCAAAATAAGAAGGTGGAAGTAAAATTAGTAATTTTCAAAAATGTTTAGCTTACTTTATTATATAATTTTGATGCTTTTTAAAAAATATTTTGAAATATTAATCAACGTTTAGTTCTACTGCAGTTGTATGAGTCACATTGGTACAAACAGTGGCGTAGCTAGGCGTGAGCAGAGCGGCCCCTCGCACACGGCCTCGCACTTATAGGGGCCTCGCGCGAGGCCCCCTTGGGGGTGATTTAAATCCGAACGCCATGAACTCTACGAAATAGTACAAATAGCACCCTAAAAGACCTTACTAAAAATAAGCTTTACCGAGGCTTTACCACACGTCTACAATTAATTTGCACACTCTGCTGGGTGTGCTCTATTATCGGCATATTTTTTAGTACTGAAAAGATTACAAAAAATAATTATTTTTAGCATTTAAAAACCTCATAATTATGAAATGTTCAGATCATCCAGACTTCACTACTTTAACTAGTTTCGTCATAAATGAACAATTTTGTAAACAAACTTTCTGATTTTTCACCATTCTTTTCTTGAAAATATATAGGACATTGAAAAAACTACAATGCATAGTATCACGCGATAGAGGACCAAAAAATAATAAATAAAGTTATATATACTATGTCCGATCGCCTTCTGTTTTCAAGATACACCATTTAAAAATTGTTTGTAATTTTTTTTTAATTTCTTCCGATTCTATGAAAATATTTGAACCAAAATTGATGGACGCTGTGACCTTGCATGTAGCTATTATGTGTCACAATATTCAGTTCATTCAGCATCCAATGGCGGAAGAAAGGGGCCTCGCTGATGCGACTTCGCCCACGTCTAGATTAGTTCACGCTACGCCACTGGGTACAAACAATTTATCCTTGTATTCCCAAAGCTTTTCCATATATTTTTTTTTATTATTATTATTTTCTAGCTATAGTAAAAAAAAACAATATATCCATCTTCCCTTTTGTTAACTCTAATACACTATGTACTTTCCAGACTACTGAAAATGACATAACATTGGCGATTAAGACAATAAAATTTTACAACAGAGCTATCTAGTTCTTGCAGTTTTAATAAAATTCTAAAAAGTACTGTTTGCAAAACCTTTATGAATCAGATCTTCCACAATAAACATGGACATTATCTGAAATATAATAACGTAGTCAAAAGCCAACTCACGGCCACTATAATTAATTTTTCTGGACTTTTGAAAATAATATTTAAAAATAATTTCATTTTTACGTTGAAAATATGATATGCTCATATCAAAATGACTATATCTATAAAAAATTATTGCCCAATTATTAAAATCAAGTCAGAGGGACCTAATCAGCATGATCGCAATTTATTAGCAATGAAACTGAAACCATATGGTATCTTTTCCGTCCTCTTATCTGTATTTATATAGTATAGTGGCTTCTGATCTAGTGACTTTCTTCAATATTTAGGGGTTCAAAAGTCTCCAATTTGGGATCATCCTTGTTCTTTATTTTTATTAATGGTTAGATATTTTATATTTGACTTTAAATTATGCCTTTTGTCTGCTAAATAAAAGTCTGGGCTGGTTTCCTGCAAATTTACAAATTTTCAAATTTTAAACTCTATAAATATATTATGTGCAGTACAAAGTGAAATAAACGTCGGGTGTTTAAAATCCAAATTGTAATGTTTGTAATATTCACAAAGTGCAACTGAGATATCTATAGACTATATCTACATTTCTTTAGTTTTACTTTATCCGCTTTGTGGTACATTCCTATTCCTATCACCATCAGTGTCTTGCTTTCATCGTCTACTAATTTGTAGGAGGTCAGTTATATTCTCAATGGCATTATTTTTTTAAAATTAGCACTGGTTCTTTAAATGCAAATGCAAAAATGCAAATTCATTAGTTCCTTTTTTACAATTATTGCTTACATCTCGTACAAAGTACTACTGTGATGCAGACAATGTATATTTAATTTCATTTTATATAATATAACATAGACAAATGTTTATTTGGAAACTGATTAAATTGATAGGTATATAAATTTTCATGACGATTTTTCTGTGTCGGCTTACATATTTTTTGCTGTAAAAATACTTTGTCAAGGGCTGTATGAGACAACTGGGATCTAGAGTTCTAGCCATATTTCTCCGTTTTCAGAAAATTTATGTGTTTCAGTAATTTCAATTAATCAATTCTACATTTCACGTCTGTAGCAAACACTTGCAGGCAATAATATCCACTCCTAGAATCCATTAGTATGCAAACTAGAATGCTAACTATGTTACGCCGACTAGGACTAGTTGAAGTTGCAATTTATGGATTCACAAAATTTACATGTTTGCTATAATTTCCGTGCATTGATTATAAACATCAGTTTGTGCAAACTCCGGAAGAAGAAGCGCAATCAAGCTGCATAACACATTTTATATAATGAAAATTAGATTATGTAATATGCTTCGAGGTGATGGATCGAAGCCTGCTGCAGTAAAAGGCGTTAGTAACTGACGTCAGTTATGAGTAAAGCTCGAAACACAATGATTCATCTTTATCGTCAAAAACATACACTGAGAATAGATTCTCTATAAATGTTTGAATGTAGATAATTAAGTGGCTATTTGGGAAGTTTAGATAGATAAAAAAAAATTAAAACTTGACTCTGCTGAAGAAATATATTCAAAAAGGCACAAGTGTTAAAATCCAAATTTGAATTGATATATATAATATACACTAGCTTGCAAGAAATAGGGCAGATCGAAATTTTAAACAGTATTTGAATATTGGTACTCAACATACACTCAAATTTATCAACAGTACGTACTTTGTGTCAAGTGCAGCCATATAGTGATTTGTGTGTACAACAATCAGCTAGTGTATTATAGTACGTAGTAGTGAAATGGATATTATTCTCGCAGTACAAACGATGTCTTAATGCAAAATGATTATACAGAAGACTGATTAGACCGGATCTTTTCATGGAAGATCAGGAAGAGGAAGACTTCAAGTTATATCCAAACAAAGGGACCGATTTGTTGAATCGACAATAAAAAACCGCTGACTTGATGGTGGCTAGAGATGTGACTGTTAGTCAGTGGATGGTAAGATGAAGGCTAAAAGAAAGAAATCTGGCCCTACACTCACCTTAAACTGGTCCAAAATATCCCAGCACAATATCAAACTCTCTACCCCTGAAGGGTATAGCCAAAAAGTACCTGGATTTGTCTAGGACAAATTTTCGCGTGGTGACAGGTATTCAAATTGGACACTATTGGCTAAGGCACCTCTGTTACATGAGGAAGTGGGAAACACCTCTTTATAGGGCTTCCGAATAAGAAGACGAGACAAATTCCCCATGCACTCTGTGAGTGCACTGCCATCTCGTCAATAAGAGAATCCATGTTGGGAAAACGATGGCCTTGTATGGCCTACATTAGAGAGGTCCCTCTGTGGGACCACTTTTTTCGCCTTATTAGGTTGGTTGACGGCTCAGGTGGATTGATATGCTAATGGAAAGAGGTACAATGGCTCCAATAGAGTCTAAGTGCTGTAGCCTCTCTGCTACCCACCCCCCAAATTCCATATTCTCTTTTCAGATAATTTGTATCCATGGCAGGCATAGATTTATTGAGTGTTCCATTGAAAAACGAATCGGTTACGGCTGAGGTTCGTCCATTATCTGAGGTGAAATATCTATTGAAGCACAAATTGCCCTTGTTTTCATTACTAAGACGTATGTTGAGTTAATTCAGGTCAATTTTACTTTTATATAGGACAATGCAGCGCCACATACCACTAGAATCGTCCAAGAATATATTGCTGAAGCCTTTTTCAGGTTATCGTGTGGTCAACATGCAGCCCGATCTGAATCTTTTTGAACACTTACAAGACAAGCTAAAGCGAAGAGTTTAAACCAGAGTTACAACTCCACGGATCACGTCACAACTTATTAATACAGTGGAAGAGGAGTGACAAAAAATCTCACACGAAAAGGTTATAACTGAAATTTGTTACCTCATTTTGTAGTATACTATAAAGCTTAGATCTTTTAAATGGGATATCTTTTTATTTTTCAATCCCTGCAACACTTATGGAATGAACCTTTAACAACACAAACATTTAGTATAAAAATGTGTTCCTTGTTAAACCTCAATGATTGTTATAAACTCGTATTTGTCTGAGGCAGAAGGGGTAATGTTTTTTGGAATACTGTATTAATAAGCCATTTCAGCCATAATTTAACGAACATATTTTTAATACCAAGGAAACCTTGCGTTAATATTTCTAACTAAAAGAGAATGTATTACCTTTATAACATTTCAGAATTTTAAAGCAAAACTTTTTTGTGGTAAAAAGAAAGCATACTCCTTTTTAAGCATATATTTTTAGACTTCATATAAAATTTCACTTTATATTTACCTGTAGAGCTTCCCTTTCATAAAAATTCAAATACGTAAATTAAATTTATTTGAAGGAATTCAAATAAGTTCTCCAACATATCCATATTTCAAATTCGCTTAAAAATCATTTTAATTTAGAAACGTGATATTCAAAGGGAAACCAATAAAAGTATTATAAATGAACTTCTTAAAGGGCAACTTTTCACGTCTCCTTTCAGTTTCTGTGCGAGGCATTGCTTTGCACGTACCACTTAATAAAAGTCGACCACTTCGTCGTATTTACAGAAGGGTCATTTTTCAAATGAGTTAAATAACTGTACTTCAACGTTGCACTAAATTGTGAAATGTAGGACAGGTTACCCGGTTCTTTCATATTTTGTGGTGACAAAAATTTAAAAAAATGTAATGAAAATATTACAAACATTAAGCATCTAAGAAATTTAAAATATGTGTATGCGCAAATCAGTAAAGTATGTAGCCTCTTTAGGTTACAACAAAACTATTTGAAACATGAATGAATATTATTTTTCATTTCTTCAAAAACCTATATTGATAACAAGTTTTGCTTTTATAAGGGGTGTCTTCAAAAAGTCTGTACAGAACACTAGCACAAATTTCTAAAGCTAACATATGAGGATCTAGTCCATCCTATACCTACCTTAGACCAAAAGTTGATAGTTTCAGAAATACAGGGTGTCAAAGTTATTAATTTTTAAAACATTTTTGTAAATTGTTATTTTAATAATTGCATGATTCGCACTAAATTTGGTACTTAAGGGTTTTTCTAGGATGATAAATCGAGATGTAATTACACAGGTTTGGTATACATTGCAGAGAGCAACTACCAGCAGCAATTAAAAGTTATGTCGGATTTTTTATTTATGACATTTCTAGTTTTCTTTCATTCTGAATAAACTGAATTTAGTAACATAAAGTGATTTGACACGATAATTTGTTGTTTCTTCGTTTCGTAATCGAGGAATCCTCAACATTTTAAAATGATAATGATAATAGTTATACCTATATTCTAAAATAACTTTTAAAATCATTGTGAATAATTTTGATTTTTTCAATGTTTTTTTCTGTAACAAACATTTTATACTCATTGTCTTCTTTAAAAATAGTGTTGAACTGTCAGTGCCACTTAAGAATTAACAATACGGTTAACGTCGACTGTCAAATGTAGGTATACGTTTTGTTCTTTTCTATCAATCTCCTAACAGTCAACTGATTTATGAAATAAATCACATCATTTTAATCCATCACTTACATCATTTAAATCATAGTAAAACAAAACCAGTCTTGGTCTAGTTACCTCAGATCTAACAAATTAAGCATTTATCATTATTATTTGTTACATTTTTATTACTCTTACTACTCTACTAAAACAGCAAATCTAAGTAAGAAATTTTTTATTTTCCTGCAGGAGATCGTAGATCTGGTGTCACTTGACATTTTATCAAAAATTTTGGGCAATATGAACAATTACTTACTACTTCATGTGGCATCGACAAGAAAAAACCGCCAAGTATAGTCTAAAGAGCATGCAAATTATTCTAAGCTGTTTTGAAGTCATCGCAATTTATGTCTTACATAGGATATTACTTGTATTATTTTCACGATCATGTAAGTATAAAGTAACGTATCTTAAAGTGCATTTACATGAGTTATACTGAATTATCATGGATGAATCATCTAATGTAAATGGAAAGTGAACATATTAAGTAAATTGCCTGATATATTATATCCTAGACGATAAATTGACAAATAAACAGCAAGTTCACCGTATTGATTCTATGACTGTAATGTCGATTTAATAATTATAACATAACATACTCTAAAATAACCCCCATTAGATAGCAACATAATGTTTTCAAAGTGCGTTATAAAATAAATGCAACTTTGTGATAGATAACATTAATATCAGGTATTGTTTAGTTTGCAAATAGTTGTAATTGATATTGAGAATATTATTAGATATTTATTAGTAGTAATGGGAGTAGTACTCGAGAACAGTGCATCATATTCATATTTCTTAAGAGTAGATACCATTTGCATGTAAAGAACATACGGTTTTAATAATTTTCATTCAGAAAATGGATAAATTCACGCATAAAAATATTAAAGTGCTATTAAGTGCCAAGCTATTTTCTCGAACATTTGTAAAAGTTTTTTTACTGCATATTATTAGCACAAAAAAATCAGTTACTGGCAAAACTTTCTAGATTTAATATTTTTATGATTTTAAGTTATTTAATGTGCCGACTTATCTTTTAACAGGCGATGGTATATATCAAAATAAATAAAGAAAAGTCCTATACAACATGAGTCCCGATCCTAACCGTTTTCGAGAAAAAAATTATCTGAATATCCGGGTTAATGTGCAAAAATACAGTTAATTTAGAGATCGCTCGGTAATTTTCTACATAGAATGCCATAAAATGCAACGTTCTCAATTCGATGCCGCGCAATATGACAACAGCGAACCTGAATCACATTTGTATAGTTGATTAAAAAATATTATTCTATTACTAAAATGAATAACAGAGGAGTAAACATTTCATTTTATAATATTTCAGCAGTAATAGTAGTTTTAGTAATACAGAATGGCGTATTGAAAATAGTACTGGAACGTCCTAATGGTAAAGACAGGATCTACCAAACTGTAATGTCCCGAAAAAGAGTGCCAGAAGTTCTTGAAGCTCTTCATAGTGGTATAGGTGCGTGCATTTAGGAAGAAATAAAACTTCGAATAAAGCCAGAGAACGATTTTATTGGCTTGGAAGTCGTACCGATGTAGAAGAATGGTGTCGACATTGTAGTACTTGCACGTTAAGTAAAGGAGGTTCTATAGTGGAGTAACCTGATCGGGACAATCAGTTCTAAGAGGGGGGCAATGTTACGGAAGCTAATCTATCTTTTAGTTTGTTAATAATTATGTTCCTGTTTGCATTACAATTTATAATTTTGTAATACCTTTATTTTGACATTTTCTGGAATATTCCAGGCTATATTCTATTTGTTTCTCGACACGTTCTCGAGATTGCAGAAACTTCCAGAACTTTAAAAACCTGTATAAGCTGATCATTTTCGCCGCTGGAGTCAGTTTATATTGAGCAGCCAAACGCGAGTGACAGACACGTCAAAGTAAAGAGTTGACAGTTGTGAAATTGGTTTGAAGGATATTTCTTGTATAATCAAGAGTCACAATAAAGCACAAACCTAGAAAAAATATAGACTGCGTTGATTCATGATAGAGGTCATGTGACAGTTCCCGCGTTTCCTAGGGTCCAAAAAATGTATATTTTATTTGTTTTATGTTGGTAGTTGTGCAAATATGATGGCTGCATTGAAATATGAAATTAACTAACTTGTCATTTTAAATGTCATTAAAGAATGTGACCAATCACAATAAACAAATGAGTTTTACGCTACAATACAACCAACGTAAATTGGCATAAAAATCAAGTTTTAGTGATTCTGAACCTTTTAGGGCAGCCATGAATTAGCGGTCTCCGGCAATATGACACTGGCACACTCTATTTTTTTTTCTAGGTTTGCGCAATAAAGTTTGTTTGTCTACGTGACGTATTCCCACGTACAGTCTACAATGAAGTTGCAGTATTTAGCTTTGAAAGTTGACGGTCAATACTCAGTAAGGGGAGCAGATTATTATTATTAACTTGGTTTAGTATTGGTTCTTTAGAAGTAAGGAACGAATGTAATTGTTTAATTTTTTTACAATATTCTGCAATTGATTGTTCTCAACTTTTAGCACGAATTTAATTTAACCTACTTAGACTACAGACAGAATATTATTTTTAACACTTTTGGGGCATAAACTAACATTATTTTTAAAATAACAAGTTTTCCATGGGTAAAACAGTATTGCTCATTTACGCGATATTCACAAATTATACGTTGACTGATATTATCAAATTAGTTCTATAAGTATTCGATGTTTTTTCTTTGTTATTGTTTTTTTATTGTTTCCATTTATATTATATAACAGATAAATTATATATCTTGTTCGCACTATTATTTGAAATTCTGAATGTATTAAGTATTGCTCTGTAAATGGTGCTTGTACACTGTTGGACAAATAAAGCTATTATTATTATTATTGTTATTAATATTATTTAGTAAATAGACTTTTTGTAATAGCTCAAAAGTTCTCCTGACAACAGCTCAGTTAGCATAATAACTCTTAATAATAAAGTTAAATAAAATAATTTTTATTTCATTTCTAAACCTTTGCGGCTCATAAATTGAATACACAGAAGAATTCCTTTTAATAATTACTATCTAAAAACTAGGACTACTTACTTTGTCGTCACTGATAAGGGCCAGCTGAACCTCTGAACGCGGGGCACGGGATCGTGAATCCGTCTTAGGAGAGACGCCGTTTGCGCGCGAATAAGACTTGTCTCGTTATTGAATATCTGTAAAAGGTAATTTATTAGTAATTAGAAACTATTGTATGAAAATAATTAATGATAGCGTGATGTGTAGGAAATGAAATGAATATCAAACTAATACAACTAAAAGTAGGGTAGCAGTGATGAATGCTAATAATAATTAAAAAATGCAGGAGTATCATTTTCCCTAAAACGTTTCTTGACTATGATTCGTCAAAGCTGAAATTAAACACAGTTTCTTGTTAGTTAGGTGCTCAACTACTATTGAAGATATGAAACATGCTTTAAAAAAACTAGTCAATACCGTTTATGCATCCTTATAGGGTTTTACGAAGCAATGCTGAATAGAATTTTAACGCGAGTAAACGACTTACCATTTATAAATGACACTGCAGGAAACAACTACTCCCGGACTAATGCCCCTACCGGCATTGAATTACATCTGCAGTATCCGTGTGAACAGCCAAGAACCCTTATTCAATTGTCGATTATCTTACCTATGGCATACTGATGAAGGCTAACAAGCCCGAAACCGGTCTATGTTTGGTGGGGTGGCCGACAAGGGTTCTTGGCTGGTCGCACAGATACTGCAGGTGTAATTCAATGCCGGTCGGGGCATTAGCCCGCAGAGTAGTTGTTTCCTGCAGTATCATTTATAGATTTAATGGCGCCCAGAGCGAGAGGTCTGCAATTTAAATACCTGCTGCAATGTAGGTGTGGCTTCCTGCAAGTAGAGCTGCTTAGGCAGAGCAGGAAATAGCAGACCACTTATATCTCACCTGACTTACCATTTGTTAAGTAGATGATCAACAACAAATTTGACTTAATCTGACAACCTTCAAAGCCAAGAAGTTTCTGTTACAAGACAAAAACTTTTACAGCGCGTTCCTCCAACTTTATGCAAAATGACTGACTTATTGACGAATGTTCCATGACAAATGCCATTAGGTACACCATTATGGAGCTGCAGCACATTTCGCGCTTAAAGCACGTATTCACTTAAACGTGGCATATCCTGATGATGATAGGGGGACCTGTTAGATGAACAGCCCAAAGTCCTGATTTAACACCAATTGACTTTTTTGTAAAGTTACAAAATGTGACTGGTCTATGAGATGTCAGTGGAGTTCCAAGAAGAGCTTATTGGTCCAATTAAGTCAATCTGGTAGCCGATCTGTTACTTAACAAATTGTAAGTTAATTTACATAGCTTGTAAGGACCCACGACGTTTTTTTTTTTCGAATTTTCCACGAATACTAAATTGCGTCGTAAAGCCGTTTTTGGATACATAGCCGATATTGAGAAAATTTTTCACTTATGCTCTGATGCCAAAACGACACATTTTAGGGCATAAATTGTTATCATCTATTTTCATGTCTTAACTTACTCCGATTGTTTACAAACCCTTAAATGTGTTACTATTTTTTGATTATTTTATATGCAGGATGTTCAATTTCAAACAAAATAGGTACACTGATAAAAATTATTAGCGACATTACAGGTAGATTGTTGGCTAGGTCAATAGTGTGAAATAACACACCAGAATGTAATGTTGCAATTGTAATGGAAAATTACTACCTACCTCTGAATATGCATTTTTTATTTTTACCATGTTATTATGTATTTCAGAAAAAATCATGTAATTTTACATGTAAATGTACCGTATTCACATGGAGATACTAATAATACAGTATGGATTTGATGTGTTTTACACTAACGCATGGCGTGAATAATGTGTTAATTTACAAATATTTTTATCAGTGTACCTCAACTTTTTTACGTATCAAACAATGTGGGACACTGCACGGTTACAAAAAGCAGTATCACTATAACCATTTAGTTATAATAGAGAATTATATAATTAATTATCCATTTCATATGAAGCAATCATTTTACTTATTTAATAAAATGGGTGAAATTTAAATACATATTATCAATACACAGATTTCGTAACTCACAGCCTCTTTCGACAAATAATGTAGCAAAGTGTTTTAAAAATTATTTTATAATTAGTTGTATTAATTTGATGATACTGTTGTTATTTTTATAATGACAAAGCTGCTATGTAAATGGAGATGGATATTGCATGGAAAAATCTCGATATATGAAAATTAAACACATTTTTTAAATTAATTTAAAATCTAAAATATTTTTGTAAAGTTATGTGTCAAGTTATTGTGAGCTAATCACTCTATATCCTTTATCTCAATAAAGATTTGTATTACTTACCCATGATATAATACATTTATTTATAATATACACAGTGTTTCTTAAGTAAAAGTAAAAAATTTAGGGGGCGTATCATGTAGCCAAAAAAAAGGTTTTCTTGTTATATAAATGTGAGGTCTTAGGACAGCCATCGTCCAGCTACAGCATGTCAAAAATTAAAAAAAAAATCAGTTCGTGAACAATTATAATAATAAGAAGCCATGATCTCATTTAATATTGCGTATTGTCAAATTAAGCTTATTCTTCAAAAAAATAAGTTTTAAATTCTACACGAAATAGAAGAAGACCCAAATACTAGTACTAGAAAGATCTCTGCAACTTTTAGTAAGAATCATAAATTAGTTTAATCCGTCCTGAAGCATCAACAGTTATACCCGTATCACATACGAAGAGTTCCAGCCTTACTGCCGCAAGACTGTTCGCCACTAAATTTTGCAAAAAAATAACAAAATGTCGAGTTTAACGCTGATATATTGTGTACCGACGAAGCTAATTTTTCCAGAAATGCTATAATGAACCTGCACAATAAACACGTTTGGTCTGTTCGAAACCCTAATGCCATAATGAAATCTCGATTCCAACATTACTTTTCTTTGAATGCATGGGTGAGTATTATTGGAAACTTTCTTGTTGCGCCTAGAGCATTAACCAGTGCCTCTTACAGGCATTTTGTTGAAAACGTTTTTACCTGAACTAGTTGACGATGTTCTCTATGCGCTAAGGTGAAGAATGGGGTTTATGCACGACGATGAAAGATTCGGTAATAACGTGATTGATTGAGGCACTCAAGAACCAGGCCAACCTTGGCCATCCAGATCACCCGATATGAACCCCTATTGATGTATTTGTTTGGAGATACTTCAAGACAGTTTACAAGGGTCACATTGAATATGAAATAAAAAGTGAAGATAATACACTGACGCATATGGTGACCTATTTTATTTATAATATTATACACGGTGAACTATTTTTGTCAAATAATGATCGATGATACCCGCACCTCCGCCACTGGTAAGTTTCTAAAGTGGTAATTTTTTGTATCGTACCTACTGTCATACTAAATATACACACCGAATTTACTTAAATTATCTCAAACAGTTTATAAATTAAAAACTGATTTTTTTTTAATTTTTCACACGCTTTAGCTAGACAATGGATGTCCTAAGACCCCATACTTATAAACCCTTATTTTTGGCCACAGTATACGTCATTGGATTTTTAACGTCTACCTAAGAAACATATTATAAGGTATATGAAACTGACATTAATATTTAATAAATATTATCTAAAATACTACCAGTTTAAAAATCTATTGGAACTCATTTTGTCACCTTTAAAAAGGTCAATGTGAACGAAACTTTATCAAAATTTAAATAAATATGTATTTATATAGGGTGATTTTAAATGAAGTAGCAAAAATGAGATCACAGATTCCTTAGGTGAAAATAAACCGATTTAACCTAACATATCTACACTCAGGTGCAAAAAAACGCAACAGTAAAATTTTGGTAAAGTTTGAAGAGTCACAACTTTTTGTTTTTAGGCTAATTTTCATAATTTTTTATAAAACTTTATATAAAATTATCAACTTTAATCCACGTATTTAGTCGTTTGATAAATGTTGGCCTTTTAGTCATTATACAGGGTTAATTGGAAGGTTGCTTCATGGCCTTAATTTTAAAACGCCCTGTGGAATAATTTCGTTACCAAAATTTGTTTTTGGTTCATGTCTTTATGTGCATTGGTTCGTTTTAAGAGCAAAATAAACATATATGTCACTACTTTAAAAGAAATTTGTTTATTATTTAACAAACCAATTCAACTTCAACTTAAGTAACCTAAAGAAACATTTTTTTAAACTTAACGTAATATTTTGTATTGCCACCTCTGGCTCTAATAACTGCCTGCATACGGCGGTCTATATTGTCTATTAAGTTACGAATAGCGTCTTGAGGAATATTTCCTCACGAAGGGCTAGACGGAGCTCATTTACCGCAGCGGGAGGTACTTCACGATCTCTGACTCGCCTACCTAGCATATCCCACACATGCTCTATGGGGTTTAAATCAGGCGAACATGCTGGCCAGTTCATTTTGTTGATTTCAACTTCCGCCAGGTATTGTGTGACCACATTTTGCTGTATGGGGCCGCGCATTATGAGGATAAAGTCATTACCGACAATATGGACCGCCGTATGTAGGCAGTTATTAGAGCCAGAGGTGGCAATACAAAATATTAAGTTACGTTTAAAAAAATATTTCTTGTTGAAGTTGAATTGGTTTGTTAAATAATAAACAAATTTCTTTTAAAGTAGTGATATATATGTTTATTTTGCTCTTTAAAATGAACCAATGCACTTAAAGACATGAACCAAAAAACAAATTGTAGGAAATGAATGGTTTTTACGAATATTGACCTTTTAAGCAAATTTGGTAACGAAATTATTCCACAGGGCGTTTTAAAATTAAGGTCATGAAGCAACCTTTCAATTAACCCTGTATAATGACTAAAAGGTCAACATTTATCAAACGACTAAATACGTAGATTAAAGTTGATCATTTTATCTAAAGTTTTATAAAAAATATATGAAAATCAGCCTAAAAACACAAAAAGTTGTGACTCTTCAAACTTTACCAAAATTTGACTGTTGCGTTTTTTTGCACCTGAGTGTATATCCCAAGTCGCTAAATAAAAAAGATACAATATGTCAAAGCTAAAATTTTATTTTCGATATTTGTAGATAACTTCTTAAAAAATCCAAATATTTACTTAAAATTTGTAAACCAGGGGTTTTTGCGGGTAAGAAATTCAAATTTGTTTCTAATTTTGACGTCACTAGTAGAAGGGCGCCACCTATGGCACATCATGTTTCTTTTAAATGGCAGAACTTTTTTGCAGCTTAGTGTATCCATCCGACTATCGAAATAATTGATTCTTCTACCTGTTTTATTTGAAAAAGGTATACCTTGCTAAAGTCGGTAGGAGTAACCATTTTTGAAATAATCCTATCTGAAATGCTGAGTGCACCTAGTAAAAACTATTTTGGTTTGAGGTAAAGTGCCTTTTCTGCTAAAGATACAGCAAAATATTACTTGAAAAAGTTGTTCAGAATGGTAAATTATGGAGACGTTCAAAATGTCAAGAAGATCGGCGAGGTTTGATGAAACCATTTTTCAACAAAGCACAAAGATTTTATCAAAGCAGGCCTTTTTGAAATTTTTCACATCTCCATAATTTACCGTTCTGAACAACTTTTTCAAGTATCATTTTGCTATATTTTCAGTAGAAAAGTCAATTTACCCGAATCGATAACAGTTTTCAATCGGTGCACTGAATAATTCAAATAGGATTATTTTGAAAACTGTTACTCCTATCGACTTCAACAAGATATACCTTTTTCAGATATAACAGATAGGAGAATCGATTGTTTCAATAGTCATATGGATATACTAAGCAGCAAAAAAGTTCTTCTATTTAAAAGAAACATGATGTGCCATAGGTGGCGCCCTCTACTATTGACGTCAAAATTAGAAACACATTTGAATTTCTCACCCGCAAAAACCCTTGGTTTACAAATTTTAAGTAAATATTTGGATTTTTTAAGAAGTTATCTACAAATATCGAAAATAAAATTTTAACTTTGACGCCCTGTATCTTTTTTATTAAGCGACTTGGGATATAGATATATTAGGTTAAATTGATTTATTTTCACCAAAGGAATCTGTGGTCTCATTTTTGCTACTTCATTTAAAATCACCCTGTATACATAAACAATTATGTACCTACCTATTTCTTTGTTAGCAATACTATACCTTTATTTCTACACACTTTAATGTATAATTGTATACATCGCATATGTACATTCTCTATTTTCTTTTCCTTAATGTTTTCTAGGAGATCGAATGACATTTAAACTTGAAAATTAATTGCCAGACCTTTAAATTTAATAATTTCGATTTGCCTGAGTTGGTAGAAATCTAATTTAGTGCCATTCATTTATTGGTAAGTCAATTATCAACGTCCTTGGTCTTGAAAATCTGGGATTAACGTTTTATTTTGTTTTTGTTCAAGAAAATTAAATATTCATCGCAACCGCATTTCTATTTTAATTTCAATTAGGTATAAGAAAATAAGATTATAAATGAAGTAGGTACCTAAATAATTTACGAAATGATTCAAATTGTAGCGCAATTCCGTTCCATTAAAATACAAGAACATGTTAGAAGGCATAGAATCTCTTCAGATATTTACGGCAAATACTTTCTTTCCTATATAACCTTTCCTATATACCTATCTATCCTATTCCATCCTATATCCTATCTCATCGAAATGTAAAAACAGATATAAATTTAACCTATTAATTTCAAAACAAAAGGAAATGAACAGATAAAATTGAAGTGTCTTCCTCTGATTTTTAAATATGCATTAACAAGGTAAAAAAATATTTTGTTATAATCAGATTCATGATTAAAGAATCTCCCCTAGCACTTCTTTTCTTTATTTACTATGTCAGCGAAAAAAGCTTTTGTCTGAAAAAATGTATTACGCTCGGATATTATCCAAGCGATCTCTTATTCTTTTAGAAAACTATTGTGAAAAAAATTAATTATCGTCCTAATAGTTAATTAAAGGAGACAAGACACGTCAGAAAGGAAGCCTCAAGCTTTAAGATTTCTTTTTCAACAAAGATTGGTAGTATTTTTAAATTTAAATTAAACGACGATTCAATTTGTGGTCCCACATGAGTTATTTTTAGGCTTCCATTTCATGAAATGAATGAATAATTTTCTTGGCAATCCCTATCTCTCTTTTGGGTCTATGTTAACCAGATATTATAAGAAAGATGGTTAATTGTACAGAATGTTACAAAAATAGATCAAGTTATACCAGTTTATATTTAAAGTCTTCTTTTGCGACATAAAATGTATCAATATTTTTATTAATAATAATAATTTAGTTCTGTTTCAGACTTTAAATTGATAAACATTTATTTTGCATTGGTACATTTTTTGAATAAAAAAGTGACACCTAAATGAAGAATGGCATGAGAAAAGTTGTGTTATTTTATATAACAGAGTATTATAAAAATTTCACACCAACTGTAAATTTGATAAAAATATGTAAAGTTTAACGAACTATAGATACTGTAAAGATAAAATTGCAGGTGAGTATGGAATGACGACATCAATATTTCGTTTAGTTTTGTAAATTCATGGTTTTTTAGTAAAACTTATTTTGATCAAAATTAAATAATTTTGATTATGATGATCATTTTATCTGTCTATTACCTACTCGGAAAAGAATAACCATGATGAAGAAAATAATTTACAACTTTTATTACAAACTTTGCCTAAGACTTTTATGATACTAGATTGATTCAATTTACAAACAATTTAAACAGTACCATTCTGGTGGATACTGAAAATAAACCATTGATTGAAACATTCGACGTCTTTCCAATGTAGTGTATCAACGCTAGCCTTACTGGAATAACCATGTTATGCATACGTGTACAGTTAGCAATTTATGTCACAATATCCTTATTTTGATCTTGCAACCTCTCAAAGTCAAAGAGTTTATTACAAAGTCCTGTTAGTTATTACTTCTGATTATAAATTGCAATGTTCATTAGGTCTGTTCAATCAACCAGTAACAGTCTGGCTTCAAACTGTTAGAAATATTCGAAAACTTAAGATGTAAATGTGCTTTCGGTAAATATTACTCAAGAACTAGTTAGGCGAATATTTGTGACAGTTTCAAACTAGTCCTTGACTTGTTTTATACAGGGGAATTCTACAAGCTGTAGCATAAACTTTGGCAGATGGTAGTTAGTGTTAAACATTTCCTCTTATATGAACATGAGTCTGAATCGTTTTTGTTTAGAAGTTACAAGCATTTTAAAAAATATAATTTCATATTTCAATCAAAGTAGCCTGATAAATAAAAATGATGGTTGCTATAACAATAATTATTATTTGTACTTAAAGTCTAACCATTAGTTGACCTTTATTCCAAATATCAAATCCGAATAAGCGATATAAATTTTATGACAGAGATATAGATCTAATTATTGCTTTGCAATTAATTAATTAGGCAGTCGTAGGCAGCAATCTGTGTTATTTTTATATAAAATTATTAACAACAAATATGACTGTCCCAAGCAGAATTGAAGCAAGGTCTAATATGACATTTTACCTTCCGATCCCGCGTACGAATTTATTAAAATTTTCGCCAATTTTTATTTGTGCACCAACTATAATAATATGCAGAAAGACATTTATATTCTTACTTACTTGTACTGAAAATAATATTAGACTAGTGTTTTCTTAACATTGTATAGATTAACTAACTTGAGTGTCTTAATTTAACATAACCTTTCAGTCCCGTTTTTTTGTTTGCTTTACTGTATGTTGTTATATATTTTGTTATCTATTTCTAACTTAATCTAATTTGTTGTCTCAGCCTGTAATTGGCCTTCTGGCTGTTGATTGTGCTACCAAATAAATAAATAATTTAATTAATTAATTAATATACCTAATTATTTTAATCACCTGAAATGTAATTTTTTCAAATAAACAAATAGCATTGTGAAAGTTCTTAGCAACTTATAAAGTCAATGACCAAGAAACTAATGGCAACTTGAAAAGACGTAGAGAAATGTTCAGTGAATATTGATCACCATAATATAAAATCTTCCATAACGTCAATAAATAGGCAATAACTAAAACTATTCCAAAGCTAATGTTGATTCAATTGCATCTTAAGTTTTCATCTGTGGTAATTTATGTAACAATATGAATTTATAATTTCTGCCCTAAAGGCTCTGTAAAATAGCATTTGCATTGAAGGTCATATTCACTTCCCTAATAATATTTTCAAAAACCGTTCGTTTAAGACCAAACTTTCAAATACATAAAATAAGTTTTAAATTCAATATACCTACGAGTATATACTTACTTTCTGCAAACGGGTACCTCTCTCACTTGGTAAGTCGTTACGAAAATCACTGACAGATCTGTACAAGGGCCAGTACGAGGAATTCCAATACAACGACCTAATGGGGTAGTAATAATCGCAATATAAACTTAAAGGCTTATAGACTTTGTGGCGAAGGTAAGGTGTTGTAGGGTACAGCCTATATTCTAGAAGACCGCTAATTGGTTCTCTAACAAAGATCATTTTCTGCAAATAAAAGGAATTTAAATGGATGTAGAAGCACCAAATCTCAGAATTTGCTAGAATATGGTTTATGCCTTTGGAACCCAAAGGAGCCAAAACATATTCCTGCAATTTCTAAGGCTAACCTTGGAGATACAATATATATGATCCCTCTTGTTTACACAATACGTAAGTGTTTCAGATAATTTACAAAACAGAAATGTACCGTGCTGGCCAAGTCTTATTTACAATACAGAGAGCAGAAATAAACAGAAAGCTTTTTTGATAAAGAAGTCAGTCACCTGCAATGGTTCCTTTTCAACACTGAAGTAGATATTAAACTCAAAACATTGTTTAATTCTATTTGTTTATTAATGCAATAGCCAGCTTTGTAATGCAACTGGCCAACACGTTTTACTCAGTATGTTTAAAATGAAATACATGCTTGTGATTGGTACAGCTCATTATACGCTTAATTTTGAAAGTTTGCTTGAAAGCAAAGGAATGAACATTGTTATCTTTACTGAATAATTATTGTTTACATTGTCAAATTTAAAATGCAAAAACTTGTTAATATTTCATAAAAGCATTAAGTGAAAGCAAAAGTCTGGTGCACAAAACTTGTGTCGCAAAATTGGAAAAAGAAATGGGTTTGCCACAGTTACGTATGACCGCAGGAAGTGCTTAAATTAAAATAGAGAAACCAAAACAGCCTTTAAGTTTATTTTGATTACACTTACACCATTATGGGTTGCAACATGCAAATTTGATGCTTTGCTTTACAGAGCCTTTTGATAACAGAAATGTTACAGCTTAGATACATCTTACATTAGGTAAAATGAAATAGTGAAATTATTTCATATTTCATTATGGTTTGGCGGTATAGACCTTTAACCGACTATGTAAAATTTGTTTTATTTATAACTTTCCCCAAAATAAATATTATTATAGAATGTATTTAGTAAAACTTTATATTTATGTGTAATACGTCTCAAATTCGATAGTATAGGCCTACTGTGAAGATATGAAATAGTTATATAAAATTTGGGACATGTGGTGTTAATTGAAAGGAGGTAAACTCCATATTATCTTTGGAATTTGATAGACAGGACGTCATCTATTATATTTTTTCCAGAAACATGCTCAAATTTTTTCCCGTTAAAAAACTCTTTTTTCTAATAACCTTATTATAGAATTTTGTCTGTATTAGTTCCCTTTTAAAAGTTATAAGCAATATTATCCTAAAGAGTCTCAAAAGGTATCACCTAAAAATGACATTAGCGGTGGAATGATTATGTTAAAAAATAATTGAATATTCGTTGTTTAAAGTGCCTAAATGTTACAAAATGCTTGTCACTACTCAATACGAACGCCAAACGTATAACTTTTATGCTTACAAAATATTTTCTCATTCAGAAAAAGTTGATATCTTGCTAATTTACGGCAAGTTACAAAAAAATTCAAGAAGAGCTGTTATATCGAGAAAGGTATCCAGAGCACCTCATTCCAGATCATGACGAAATGAAGATGCATTTTCTTTTGTAAGAATCAAATAATTGACCAAAGGGTAAGAAATAATGTTAATACAGCTAGCCTGTTACATAATTTCGAACAACATCCACGAAATTCTATACGGCAGGCTGGCCGGGACTTGAATTTGGATAAATGAACCGCCCAACGAATTTTAAAGACCAGTTGGTATCTTGACTAAATAATTCACAATTAGAGTAGAGAGAGTATTTGCCTGAGCGTCACATTGACTTCATTTTATAGCTCAAATTATAATAAATGTAGAAACTGTTGATCAGAATCTTTTTCGACACGTTCTTCGGACGGACAAAAGTTGGTTTGTCGGTAATGGTTTGCCATTGAAAATCCTCATATTGTAAATCCAGTCCAAAACCAAGGCCATGTATGGTGCGGCATCATAAGTAGGCATTCAATTGGGCCCTATTTTTATGGACATACTTTGTACAGCGCGAGTTACCTAAATTTGCTACAAAAAGAACTTCTTGCATTTCTAGAGCATGTGCCTTTGCAACTGACGAGAAACCTATTGATTCAGCACGTCGAAGCTTCACCCCACAAGTTCAAGATTGTACAGCAATATTTGGATGACATTTTCCCAGGAAAATAGAATGGGACTAATGGACCGATTCAGTGGCCCGGAAAGTTACCAGATCTAACACCCGTCGGTTTTTTATGGAGGATTTTATAAAATAAGGTTTAAGAAACTCCTTTGCGAGATATTAATCATTTGAAAGAAAAAATCACAAACGCTTGAATGAGTTAAACGGCGAAATTTTAATAAACGTAGCCCACAAAAAGTCTGGCAAAGATTGGAAATGTGTCTTGAAGGTCATATAAAAAATAGATTGTAATATGTATGAAGTATACGAGCGTTTCCTCATTTTTTAAGTTGACGTTCAATTATTCTCCAACGACTTCTTGATCCTTCCACCGCTAATGTCATTTTTAGATGATATTTATTTTGAGAATCTTTAAGACGATATTCTTTATAACTTTTAAACGTGAAATACCTAATACAGAAACATTTCTCTAATAAAAGTTTATTAGCAAAAAGAAAGTCTATTTAACAGAAAAACACTTTGGGTATGTTTCTGGAAAAAATATAAATGATGACGTCATTAGTCGTTTCTGTCAAAGATAAAATGAAATGATTGAAAATGAAGCTTATCTCATCCCATTTTACACCATGTGTCCCAACTTTTATTTAAGTTTTTTGTATCCCCGCAGTAGCCCCATGCATAATACATAAATAGGTTTAAATCTACATACAAGAAGTATGCAAAACATATAAATAGACTTCCAACGTTTCAGCTTAGTGGCCCATCGTCAGCCAATTTCATTAGCTTAACCAAACTAGTCAATGTGAAGGCCTGTTAAACCAAATCGTCGGAAGAAAATACATTAGTGTGATATTTGGTGTGTGATGGTGTTATGTGAAAGTTACTGCATATTGCATGATATAAACCATACTTACGCCTTTTAAATAGTAATATCTATCAGAAGGAAGAGTGTATTTATAATACAGATATCTGTAGTAAGGATAGGAAGGCCAGTAGTAGCGGTTCAGACTACTCAAAGGATAGTAGTAGTCATAATACAGAGACAGTGGCCTGTAAGTTCTGTATGAATACGGATAGTACGGATAATCTATTGCCTTAATGGGATATGGGTAATCCAAGTAAACTGTTCTCTGAAATCAGTTAAATATTGTTAATAATTAATTTAGTGTTCCTTATGTAGGTATCAGTTCACTTCACTAGCACTCCAACAGGGTTTTAATAGATTTAAGTATTATTACAGTGTAAAATGTGTAATTGATTAGAATTAAACCTTCTCTTCGAATAACTCTTAGTAAAGAAGTAATTATATATTTTATATACCTTCTAAAGATCAAGTAAATCGAATTGATACAAAGCAAGAGAGCATAGAAAGTTCCTTTGTTAGAAATTTGTTTTTTTTTTTGTTAATGTTTGTTATATAGACAGATACGGAAAGTTTCAAATTCGAGGATACTATTGTGAAATCTAGGAAACTGTAGAATACGAAAACTATTAAATTTGATACAAAGTTGCGCAATTTGAGCTCAATGAAATGCCGTTTAAGATTGGTATAATGCTTCGCAGAATATCTGGAAAAAAGTGAAATCATGAAAATATATTTTTTTAACTTCATTTGAACTAATTGCACTTTTTAACTGCCATCATTTCAAATTGGATTTTTTAGTCTTTGAGAGTCTATTCATCTTGTCCATTAATTATAAATACGAATCTAGATATCTCATTTTAGATTCCAAAGAAACTTATCTTCTTCTTCTCATGCAGCTATGACATTACTTGTTATATTATTAAAGGCTTCGTCGTAAAATTGCAAACTATATGTACAGGGCATCCGGAAGTCATTTCAAAAATGAAAGAACATACAGGGGAGGTCAAAATAGTTGTAGTATTTTATGGAGTTATACGCCTTCAAAGAAAGAAGTTGAAAAATCAAAGTCTACAATTAATTTGACCTCTCCAGTATGTTCTTTCATTTTTGACATGTCCTTTCCGGACACCCTGTAAGTGGAAAAGACATTTTCAAATACGGAAAGCGTATGTATTTGTGTTTACAAGAGCAAGTAACAGTTATACAGAGTGTCCGGAATATGAGGGTCTTATATATCTGGTTAAATGCAATAAAAGGAATAGTTTGTCTACAAATATATTTTCAAAATAAAAATACAACTGAAATAATATGCAAAACAATGTAACGAAATTACAAACTAAGGTACAAAAGGTAAAGTAAAAGCGCCTGTAAGGTATTTTGTTCGTAATTTGCTTTTAGGATAAGTATTAATGAAGTAAACAATTGAAGTTTCCGAGAAATTTGTAATTATTATGTATAAAACATAACAATCCTATGTATGTGAGCGACGTTGTCACACATTCAAGACTTGTTTGCTGTCATAATTCTGTTACCGTTGGTCAGAAAAAAAAAATTGTTAAGTCAAATATGTTTTGTTCAGTACAACCTATCATATGGCAAAATTAAGGCACTCATATTCTGGACACCCTATATTTTCAATACTTTGCAAAAATGTCAACTCATGGCGTAATGGTTGAAAGTAATATGTTTTGTTGCAATTTTACGTCATAATGTTCAACAACATAACAAATATCATGTGCTATATGTGCATATTTTAGGAAGGCAAGCTGTTTGAAAATGTAAAATGAAATATTCAGGTTCGTATTTAAAAAAAATAAAATGAGAACCGAAACGATAAACTGGATATCTATAGGATTTGGCACTGAATAGAGCACCAACTTTGTTACAAGTTAACAGTTCTTGTATCTCTGATGGTTTTCAAGATCCCAGTGATCACCTTGGAATTTGGGACTGCATGTACATACATTATTTGTTAAAGTAAACATGAACTTCCAGCATCAAACTCAGAAAATAAAGGTATTTCCTAACAGCTATCAAATTTAAGAAATGCCATATTAGGAAAACTTCTACCAAGAATATTCATTTCGGTTTTCTATATCGATTGTGTTTGTGTTGTTCTCAACTTACCACTGTGTGCAACATCTTGTCGTTTTTTTATCGTATTAGTCGTTGAAAAATCGAAACAACCTTAAAGAATTCATATTCATCACTTAATAATATAGAGTATATAATGCTTATGAAATTATCTTAGTTTGTTTAATTTTCTTACCTGATTATTATAATGAGGTACTTAGTCTTTCTGCATCTAAATAAAATAGTTATTATTTAGATCCATTCTATTACAATATTAACAATTAAAAATATCCAAAATAGTAGCTCATAATGTACAAGTCTGACTTTCAGTTATATATAATTTGTTTTTGGTTATCCCGATATATTTTTATATATTAGTTTTTCATATTTTACATTGTTATCCTTTAGTTACGTATGTTTGATCCAAATTTCAGTACAGTTCTAATAAATAACGTAAATTATTAAAATCACCATTGTAGAGACACGTATTTATTAAAAAAATAGTATATAACAAAAATAAGTTATATCGTTATCACATTGTTACAGACTATATTGCGAAATCTTTATTGGCCATTTTGATTGGATTCTGTCATCATCGTTCCCATTGTGTCTATGACTTAGAAGTACAAATTGTTTCTCAACTGAAATAGACGAAAAATTAAGGTACCCCAACGTTATTTCGGAAAAAGCAACTTACACGTTGTTCTCTAAGGGAGCGTCCAGACGGTTTATAGTCCATGTAGTGCTGGAAGAGTCTGCGCGTTGACCAATAATAGGGAAACCAAACGCGAGATCTATATGACCAGTCATCCCACCAGCTGATTGGTGGAGAAAATCTATAATTTTTAAAATACTTCGAGTCTGGGAAGTATGTATAGTTATAGCCCAGAATGGGATCCCATCTGTCTTCAAATAGTACCATTTTCTGGAAATATTTCCATTGAAGTAATAACATATGAATTGTAGATTGTAGGTACTTTGCATTGGTGTATGATAGTGTGAGAAAAGATATTAAACCCGCAATTCGAAATTGATAACATTAAAATTTGTATTTAAACTACATTTTTTGATCTTACAAGAAAATAATGAATAGCATTTACTACAACGTAAAGGTTTATTCTGTATATTGAAGAAATATTATCCAAAATATTTATGAATTTCTAATTACAACATTCACTGTGAAATATTTTGAGATCTCGAGGCATATTTGAATCCGGTATGCTTATAATTTGATTATTTGTTTGTCGAATACAGGAATTCCAAGAATTTGGTACACACCAAAATAGAAATTTTATTACTGTACTTATTTAAATTTTAATTTATTAACATATTTGATACAAATTGAAGTGTTTTATAATTAATTTAATTATTTTTAATAATGTTACTAAATATATCGTCCCAATTTAGATAAAAGTCACATATTACAATATTTTTCGAAAAATTACACATTTCAAAATCGTAATTTCTCAAATAGACGTCTTTTAATATGTTCGATATGCCAAAAATGTATTACATAATGAAATGTTTCACCATGGCTTAGTTATGGGATTATATCTCCATAGATTAATAGTTCCCGACAAATCTATAGACCTATTCACAATTTTTTTCATTTCTGAATTCACGTTTGAAGTTTTCTTCCCACACATTCATGCACAAAGACAACTGTAGCTCACATTTTCGACTTACAAGGATGGTTTCCAAGGAATATCACTAGATCTCGCACTGATTTCGACAGACTACCTAACCCACCGGGAGCACCTGACAATATACTCTTTAAAATTTGGATCTTTGCCATGATTATCCACAGCGCTCCGCCCCTCGTTGCACCAAGAACTGAGTAATGGTATTTTTATAGAAAATTTGTTATTTCACAAATACCTGTCTGCTGAGTCACTGCGTGACTAATAACGCGGTTATTTTGGAAATGTTTTATAAATATTTAGGTTACCTCTTTGAGACTAGAAAACGACTGTAAAGTATAGTATATTTTTATTGAGGAAAAAAATATTATAAGGGTATCATATTATGTATATTATTTCTTCGTTTGGTTTTCACCAATAAGTATGCACATATTTGCCGTGCTGCCTCAACTAAAACGATAAAAGGATGCTAACGTGATATTATTTTAATACATATGAGACTGAAAATAACAGCAATTATACTACATTAATCTATCAAAATAGAACACAATCTTTTACGGAAAATAACTATGTCAAACAATTGCTTTATTACTTTCAATCTTCATTCTAGTCTAGGGTCTTACTCGTAAGTCTCTCAGAAGTAAGTTGTTCAAGTATCGTCTATACTCAGGAATAGGCAAATACATGTAGTAATACGACGGCCATTTGTCGTAATAATCTAAAGGCCTATTGATTTTATAGTCAGGAATGTCAACAGAGACATACTTTGAGTACGGCCAATACTCAGAGTCAATTATTCCGTACCTCGGTTCGTATTGTAATTCCAACATTTTCTACAAGTCACCACACAGGATTACTAAATATATAATTATTATTTAACACTGCCTTACTTACATTGTAATTTAACGCGACTATTGAGACAGCAAATCACAACAATGTCCACCGTTTCGTGTTCGAATGATAAATATTGCCAGGGCCTGAGGTGATGTCAGATGGCCAAGTGCCAACTGGTAGGTGTGTTGTAACCAACGCAGTGCGTGGCAGATCGTATGTAGATTAAGGTAATTGGTTTAATTAGACGTAAAATAAAGTAATACGTTTGTTTTTGTCTGTCAAACTCAAAGTGAAATTGATACAATAGAAAGCTTGGTTTTGGTCCAAGAATTTTGTACTACAGTTCTGATCAGGTGTATTTGATCATCAATCAATAACCAAGACGAAATCAAGAAGCTGGGGAGTACCAATATTATAGAAACATATATAACATGTTATAACAGAAGTAGTGGAAAGTACACTAGAAACTGCTGTCTAAATCAAACGTCCTATATATATTTATTTAAACATATGTAATATTATTTTCCATTATACTAAAGGAAAACGTGTTCGGAAGAACTATAAAAGTTATATGAATGATAAAGTAAGATAAGAAACTTTGATGACACTCAAATTTACTACCATATTTACTGAACCGGCTCATCAACCCTTATATATAACCTTCATATCAGGTTGGTGAGATTGTGAATATATTGTTTATGTATTTACACTATCAAAATAAAATAGTTCCTCTAAATAAATCTACATTTAAGTCAAAGTCTGAACCACTCTGTCACATCTGCAAATAGAATTAAAAAACAATAGAGGGGCCAAATGGAACTAAAAATGGATTAACCATTAAGAACTGTATTTATGGATAGTTAAAAATGGTTAAACATATTGAAAATAAATTATTATTAGGGATTAGAGCCATATAAGATAGGGGAAAAGTTGTAATAAACTTCGACAAAAGTGGTGTATCATTAAGTATATAATAACACTAGATTATAGCACTGTTTAGTCCAATACCAAATAAAGGCTTGTATTTTTCCTACCTTTATATGTATATGATCTCAATGGATGCGATGAATTTAAGTTCGGAATAAAATTTACGTTATAAAATTATAATTGGTGTTAGTTCAATAAAATTCCACATATGCTTTAGTCAAATATATTAACTTAATACTACTAAACTGTATTCATTCGTTGACCAAAACTGCAACAAGATATATAATCTTCTTCAGATAGACACAAGAAAAACACTTTATAGACTATACATCTTGTCGTCAAAACATTTCATCAACGATAACGATTACACGACCAACTAAACTAAATCACCAGTAGGTATGCACGTATTTGTGACGTGGTAACTGAAACAAACCAAAATTAGGACAACTATTCGTGTATCCCATCGCTCACTTACATCAAAGTCTCTCATTAACAAATTGTTTAAATAGTATCTAACTTCGGGGATATGGGTGTAAGCTTGGTACCATTTGGGCCACTTATCGTATCTGTCCACTGGTCTATATATACTGTAGTTAGGAAGATCAGTTGTGGGATACTTGGTATATGGTACGTGTTCATAGTCAATAACTCGACGATAAGGGATCGAAGGTGTTTGGAGATTGTACTGAAGTTGGAGTACCATCTAAAAATTGAGTTCTTGGTTATCATTGATTTGTATGGGTAATCATCAGGTTTGAACCTCTGAATATTTTTAATAGTCGTGAAGATACATACAAATAAAGATCTGGGTATTTGAGAAAGAACTAAATAATATTATGAAATAAAACAATAGTAAAAGTCAGTATATAGATAACAAAATGATCAAAATGTATGCCATATCTGGAGAGAGACAATAAGAAGTCATTGAAGCAAGTAGATTATGGAATAGAAAAGTTGAAATCACTGGTCGTAGGCAATAACAAAACTTGATACCCAAGTATAAAAGTATTCGTATTAGGAGCAGATATGATATCTCAGTGATGTAATCAAAGAAAGATAACGTCTACAAGATGTATGTCAATGTAAATTCCAAGGCATTGATATGTGTTGTCGCAACTTATTATATTACAATATTCCTGGGAAAATCAATGAAATGCTATTTAATGAAACTAAACGACTATTTTGAAAATTTTGGCATGTCCTAAATAATTCAAAACGTATACAAAAATCTTTCCAAAAAATGTTTTATGCACTGATACTGTCCTAAGTCAATTAGATATAAACACAATTCCATTTATAGCCACAATTTCAGAGATTCGTCCTCTTATTTACCCCAAAAATGTATTTTTAGATGCCTACTTACGATTTGTTTTCAGAAATCACTACCGAACGGATAGTTGACGATGCTAGAATTTTTATGTCAGACTTATACAAATAGCTCGAAGATATACAGAATTTATTGGAGACTGGCCAGAACAAACCTGTTACGATATTCAGTACTGTTTTTGTTTATTTTACTATTTTGGATATTCAAGGCAAAGTAGCTGTCAATAAAAATATATCTATAGTTAGTTTCATTGGGTGCTGTTATTTTATACTTTGGTGAAACAAATAGAAATTATATTTTGGCATACATTCGATCAGACCCACAAAAAATTATTTTTAAAATTTTTATTTATGCTATTATTTATATTTCTTTAGTATCAGTCAAACTCAATAGTTGCTGAACGAAGTGGGTATATACAAAAACATGTTTGGCTCTATAAAGTTCTATTTGTTCGACACAACTTTGTAGAAGTCTCATAATGACTTTACAGATTATTCAAAAATATGACGCCAAGTTGAAACAGAAAGTAGTAGAAAGTTTCCTATGAACATGAGTTTATCCGAACACGTTCGAAAAAAGTTGTCAAGTTGCGACATCAATGTCGTAGAATTTTAAATAACTTCAGAACAGATTATGACACAAAGTCAATATAGGGCATTAGAGTATCGATTGAAGGAATATGTTTTCTTCATGTACACTGGAGAAGATGCAAGAGGTAAATGAAGATATTTTAATTTGTTTGTGGCTTTTTGAAAATTGTTTCTAAAGGAACATCTTAAAAAAACACAAAAATTATCTTCATGGCACTGATTTTAAAAATCAAAAGTATTTGCCATGGATTCCACCACTACAAAAATTATGATAGTTTAATATCATGTTTAAGACATACTGAAATAAACTAAATAATAAAAATCAAAGTATTTTAATCTAAGGGAATAATAGAGTTTATAACCCAATGGTTTTATTAATTTTCCCCCTCATATTATTTAGTGTAATAGGTCAGTATAATTAGAAAGAAACGCATAGCATCATCGATTTTCAGAATTTATATAATAAAAAAAAAATTAAACAACGGTACGTTTTTTGCATCATTTGAGATACTTTCATAAAAATGAATTATTGGATTTTTAAAATAGGCAAAATAACTTTCATTTACTCTTTGCATTTTCAATATTATGGATCAAGAAAGTTCATATTCTTTAGATAATATAGACAGCAAGTTCCATTGGAGCATACCAAATAATTATTTCTTTTTTGCTACAGCAGCAGCTGCCTACATTTTTAGTATTTCGAATCCATGTCAAAGGAAACATTTTGTTTAAAATGACGCTTCTTGTTTCAATTGGGTCATATTTCAGAAATTATGTAGTTAAATATATGCACAAGATGCAATTAATAATTCAGTTTAAATTTCGAAGCTTTTAAGTGCTGACAAATGGATTTTTATGTATTTCTACAAAAACTGGAAACGTAATTTCTTTGGACTTAATTTGGTAGGTATTTTATCATTCTAATTGCGAATAATTGTACAGGGTGATCTCGAATATTGTGTAAAAGTATTGTGGGGTCATTAATATAATTTGTTTTAACTCCTAAGGAAGAATTACAATTCTATAACAGGGTGATAAATTTAAAGTTATTTAGTTTTTTTTCAAACGCTTTGAAATTATGAAGTGAAATTTGGTAAGTTGTTTATGCTGATGAACCTTCTTCTGGACAAGAATTTTTTTTTCTCCACTTCTTGTGTTCAATAAAGTACCCCTTGTATAGTTTTTATTAGATTTTTTTGAGATTGAAAATATTTTGTAACGTCTCTTGAATTTAGAATATTTTTTCTCTGTAGCAATTTTATGAAAAATATTACAGGTTTTGAATAAAAAGTAAAGGTTACGTTCCTACATAGTTTTAATTCCAATATCTACGATAACTAGTAGGTTTACATCATTTTCCATTTGATGATAGTTCATGATTCTTCTTTTTTATGATATAAGACATTGCTGAACATTAAACATTTGGAACTAAATAAAACTTATCACCACACTTCTCCTCTCTTAATGGGTCGTAACGTTATCAGGGTGGCTTAGATCAAACAGAATGAAAAGGGATCTCTATTAAAATTGGTGGTACAATATGAATTCAATTTTTTGCACATTATTCAAGATCACCCTGTATAATATTAAAAAAATAATATATAAATTCATCTTTTTGTTTATTAGTTTAACCCCTAGAGATACCAAAAGTTGATATTCAGACACCATATTACGATATGCCTGAGAAGTATTTAATCAAGTTTCGAAAACAGTTTAATGAAAATATTATCATTCACTGATTCATTTACTGATTCAAAATATTTTCTTCTATGTATTCAGTAAAACCTATTGTTGGCCTAATTTCTCCAGACACATTGTATATACACTAAACAATGAAACATTCTTAAGGGAAAAATTAAAAAATCGTTTGATAAGGAGCTTGTAAAAACACGAGATTATAAAGATATAATATTTATTTAAAAAATATATTTAATACATTTTCTTTAAAAAATACACTTTAAAAAATAAAAAACGTCCTCACTTTCATCACCGGTTGAATCTTAGAGCAAATAGGTCACCTCCCTGAACTATAACAGAGAAAAAAATTTAGCAAAGTAATTATTCGAGAGACGGTATTTACAGTTCGTGTCAGGGATATAAGAAACATATTAAAGTTTATAAAATAGTAAATATATTGAATATCCAAATATAACTACAGATCATCAATTTAAGCTTAGCCCTTAAGAACAGCATGCAGTGGACTTGAGTACACTCTTACTCACTCTTACTGTATCTAGTCGTTAATGCACAGTAGTGCCCTCTGCCTAACTCAAGCCAAACTTATATGGATGATCTGCAAATAATACCTATGCGGTGACGTCTCTACTACTTGAATGAACGTACCTACTACTAATTATTTCTTATATCTCCCAATCGAACTCTACTTACGCGAAGCTCCTTATTCAAAGAACGCCGGAAGGGCCGATTGGGGAGCCAGAGGCGGTACCTCCAAGGCCAATCGAAATAGAAATCATAGGGTCGGTGGATTCTGTAGTCGGGAATGTAAGGCCGATCGAGGCCGTACGAGTAATCGTAGCCGTGCACGGGATCGTATTTTAATTTAAGCATCTTCTGCAAACATTTCAAGGGGGTGGTTAGACACAGGGTGGCGAGACAAGAATAGGCTCTGAAAGACTTGTGCAACAGACAGACAGACACAATTAATTTTGATACGATAATATTCGATATTTTTTATATGTACAATCCATAGGAACTTTGGCATAGTATGGCGAACAAGATAAATATAACCAATACTACAATTTCTGATGACTTACGTCATACGAACAAATGAATAATTCATTATATTTTCATCAAAATATTTAGGAAACTGCAACCTAGATGAAAACTATACCGGGTAGCCCATTTAACTTGATAAAGCTATATATTTCAAAAACGGCACGTTCTATGAAAAAATGTGTCGAATGGAAATGAGTCAGTGTCGGGGGATCAACAAAATAGCGTTGCAGTTTTTTGACCTGACCATATTTTCAAGGTCCCAACTTTCCAAGTTAACCTAACTTTGGAGTTTTATATGGGAGGCTTTATTTTTTCCCCTAAACTTAATACGGAGTGAAACAAATAACTTTTCCAATCCAGGTTTCCATTCCCATATCAATTTTTGTTGCAACTGAATATTACATTTTGGTAGGTAAATAGTGAAGCACTTAATGAGGATCAGGCACTAACAGCTGTAATTGTATTGTCATTTTCTGACATCAGCCTACTTGATCGTTATTGTTTTTAAGATACAAAAAATGTTTCGTATAAAAGTTACTAGTTTTTTTACTCCTTATCAAGTTTACGGAAGAAATGTATAGCTTCCCATTTGAAAATCCAAAGTTAACCTCATTATGACCTTGAAACATAGTCGAGGTCAAAATATTTGCCCTCCGAAAAATTATTGTTTCTAACGAGACAAACTATTGAAAACTATGTTGACAATAAAAACAATTGCGTAACCTCAGCCGTGATGTACGTCGTCTGAATTCTTGCCGCAACTACAGGTATGTGTATGATTTCAAATGTTTAACTATTTTATTTTATGTTTACGCATACATTAAAAATTTAGACTTGTCTGAACTAAAATAGATATGACTACGAATAAAACAAACAGAATTTTTTTAGCCATTGCATTCTTAAAGAATATGACTCTTAATTTCTTGTTTATGCTACTCCAACTGGTGTCTAAATTTAAGCAAAATCTATAAACGTAATGAATAAATTAGAAGATAACATACATTCTTATTTTAAGGAGACATTAATTATACAAATTTTACCAAAATTCTCATCAAATGAAGTTACAAGTGTTCTTCGTTATCCAACAATTAGGTGCGCTAAAGAAATAATATATACGTATATATTTCATCATCTCAACGTGTCATAAATACAAATAGACTGAAAATCAAAAAATGTTGACAGTAAACGGGTAAATAATAAAGGTAATTTTTTTTACTCCTATTTCCAAAATTTACAACAATCACACATGTTTCAATTCACTTCAAAATTGAAAAATTTCATGTTTCTACGACATAGAAGGAAATAAAAAGGATGGAGACACCTTGAGTCATCCACACTGCAACGTTTCTGATTTTGAAGTTGTCTATTTTTATACCTGATGCATTTAATCTTGTAATTCAAAAACATGGTGTTATTTTAGTGATAATACAATTATTTCAACTATTGATTTTGTATACTTTGTTTAGAAGAATATCAAATTGCAGTTTTGGTTATATTAATTTTGTATGCACTTGTAGTGAACAGTAATGACGCTGTCCGTTACTGTTCTTTTAGAGGTTGTCAGGGGTTACACAAATCTTTAGGGCCCTTCTGGTGTCTACCGCGAATATTTCTAAAAACAAATGGTACTTACAGGTACTTCTCCTAGCCGGAAACACTAGAACCAGGTACCAACCAGGTAACTTGAACAGTCACTAAGTTTGTGCGAGCGGCAAAACAATCGCGACGAATATAGGGAGAAGTGGATTGGGCCACGGCCAACTTTGCGCATTATGAAAATAACCAAGCTATGCGGTCGTGTGTGTGTGAGAAATATTCCAGTGATTTCACCTGTTAGTCACTGGCTAACTTAATTCCCAAATTTCTTTATTAGGTATTAACGGTCACGTGAATTTTCAGGATTTTTTTTTTTAATAACTGTCTGGGGTTACTAAAAAAGACGGAATGCTCGTATGTTTTTTAATATAACTGTTTCGAGTAATATACCGCTCTATATTCTTCAGGAAAAACACTGAAACTGTAGATTAAGTTTCTGGTATGTTATCGATCACTGATTTTACGTTTGTACATTTCCAAAAAAAAAAAAATCAGGGAGTTATACATCTAGGTAAAAGCTCTTTCGTGATAGAATTTTTGCATTGCTTCTATTGAGTAGCCCGTATCTGTTCCACGTTCTTTATTTATATGGATGACACTGAAAAAATCTAAGTAATGTCAAAATACGACACGAAATAATCTTAATTTTAAAAGAGGCACAACAATGTCTAGAATATAGATTTTCAAGTGTCAAAAACGATTTACGTGTATTGCAACTCGGAGTTGATGGATAACGTTTTAGTTTATGGTGAAGTAACACAAAATCTTTAGCAGATTTTTGCCTGTATACAGAACGATTTCCCGATAGAAATGTGCGAAATGGAGCTACTGTTGTGCAACGCGAGAGTGACACGGGAAATTTGCAACCAAATCGTGGAAGAGATGGAGATTCAGGGCGTCCACGGCATATTGCAGCAGCTGAGAAACACAGTTTAGAGAATGTTGAAGATAATCCTCGAATAAATACCAGGCAAATCGCTCAACAAGTATAAGGAATGTCCCAATCAACAGTGTGGCACGTTATGCCAATAACTTCTTTCCTTGGAAAATTCTTCTATTTTTTGAGTAAATGCTTTGCCTTACGCAAGTTTAGATTTTACAGTGCACCAGTGTCCACTTTCGTGCAAAGTACATTTTTAAATGATTTTTGAACTGCCCTTCTTGATTTTTTTTTTGTCATCCTATATAACATAATACGGCTGTTTTGCCACATATTTACTACTATTGTGTAGCTATTACGTTAGTTCAAGTGCAGAATATATATGTCATACATTTATAATAATAACATATAGCACAATAATTATTTCTTGGTAACATGTCGATAAATTATTGTTATGTTCACATTCTTTATATAACATATTGTAGTCTATATATTACACTTAGAGCATGTCACAATTGTGCAAGTGTTGCCAATACGTATTCGCCTATTGCAAAATCAACAAATTACTTCCATTTTCACTTCACTTTATATCATTTGACTATAATTTCGATTTTACGCTTCACTACACAAATGTGTACCTTTATTATACCTAGAGGACGATTCCCCTTTAGTTTAAAAAAAAAATTTTGGAGACACAGGGTGTGAAGTTTTATAAGCTCAAATAAAATGAGAAAGCATCGCAAGAAACCTTCCGCTTTAGCCCGTAGCGGATCGATGCTGACAATTATCGCGCTAATGATGTGCCAGCATATGTCAGTGTTGCTACTGATGTACCTTATAAGAAAAGGTTGTTTTGATTTGCAAATAGCAATGGTGTTCGAAAAAAATTAATTGTCAACTCCATAGTGTGTCAGTCAGGATAACAGCTCTCATATCAATCATCAGCTCACTGTCCATCAAAGGCTACCGGTAGTTTCATTTCCAAGGGATGCTGATGATCAGTTCTGACCAACAGCGTCGTAAAATTATATTCAAAGATAAAACGGTCCTTTCTTCATTTTTTTATATTATTTTTTGGAAAATGGAGGTGTAATGTATAGAGCCAATTGTATTTAGAATTGCATGAAAGAAACCTCCTAGTTCCGCTTTAGCCCGTTTAATTTTTTAATAAGCGACCATAAGCAAATGGCAACGGTCATCAAAAAAGATTCGTCAACCCCAGAGTGTGTCCGTAGTTACCATTCAGTTACATTTTGTACAAACGCTGATGATAACCAAGCTATGGAACGACAATATTTGGTTTGTCTAGACCTGCAAATTGTCACAGTCCTCATACCAACAATCAGCTGAGGCTCCATTTCCGAGGGTGGTCAATATCAGGAAATAATCTTTTATTTTTGGGATTGAAAATCTCACATTGACCGTTTGGATAGATTATATATACAATCTATATTTAAATATGGAATAATTTTTTGGATCAGCTCCTCTGATGCAAAACGAATTTTTGTTTTGCAAAAGAGATCTTAGAAATATTTTAATTATGACCCAAAGAGAGTCCTGGAAAAATGTTTTCATTTCTAAGAATATATTCACTTTAACAGGTATATATATTTATGGGGCTGTCATTTTTGTGACTAAAAATAAATTCAGAAGCAATATGGCTACTGTATATAAATACAGATGTATTAGCACCAAATTTACCTCAGTATACATATAAATTACCTAACAGTACAAGTGCCTTGTCCATCAAAACTCAAAGAATGAAATATTATTGAATATTTTTAATAGTTTATACTGCAGATGAATATATGGGGTGGTTCAGAACTTATCTAAAAAAGTTTGGGAATAGATTCCTCATAAAAAATGGAATCGATATCGTAAAAAAAATATTTGCAAAATTCTTCTAGTCCTTCCTAGTTTCCTAGTAAAAAATTATTGAAGTTGTAGTATTTTCAATCTTTACATGACTGGGCTACTGTAGTCTCTAGACAGGCGATTTCGATTATTGAAATTCGATAACTTTTTGTAGCCATTCAAATTTTGTGATTCCAGTCTTTATATTAGTCCTAAATGCAGCTATTTTTACCGCGGTGTGCAGTGAGTGCAAATGTATTGCAACGAGAGGCAAATTTGAAACGAATCCGTGGGAGAAATGCAAGTCCAGGGCGTCCACGGCGTATTACAGCAGTGTGGTGTATCATACACGAGGCTCAATTATATCCGTACCACGTACAGCACAGCGTGTCCAAGCATTAATACCAAGGGATTGGACGAGAAGGGTCGGTACCATGTCTGCCGCGATCTCCTGACTTTAATTCATTTGGAATTCTTTTTGTGGAGATGTTTGTAAAATGAAGTGTATCGCACCGAAGCGGATACCTACTATTGATGATTTACACAAACGTATCATAGTTGTTGCCAATAACTTACTAGTCAAAACGCAGAATCATTTGTATTAGTTTGTTGAAACTGGGTAAGACATAAGAGAAATTTTGTTGTAACATCAGCAGTGTCAAACTATTTTATTAATTAAAACTATTAGTTTAGTAGTTTATTAATTTTATCAGTTGACATTTTATTGCAGGTATTGTGATTTTTTAGTGTTTTTTATGATATCTGCTTTTTTCTCTTAATATAAGAATTCACTTTCATATGTATCAAATGTATAATAATATTTTACTAATTTTTAAGTTTTTATTTTTAATCTTACTTGTCTACACAGTTTCAAGTTTAGTATTAATCTATTTTTTAATACTTCTACTATTATTGTTACTTTTTAATAGATAGATAGATAGATAGATAGATAGATAGATTTTATTTGCAACAGGTAAAACCCAATAACAAGAAATGTGATGTTACAATAAAAACAATAATATTCAGTTCACATCTAAAATACAAATATTTAACAAAATAATAAAATAAAAACAATGGTCTACGCAGTGATAAGAGTATAAGTTATGGTAGAATATAAATAAAGTGCCACTAATGTGCTCCAATATCTTTTCATGAATTTCTCTTAAAGAACTAATATGGATATCACAGGATGAACAGTAATTATTAAAATTATTGCAAGCACTAAGAACCGGTGACTTTTGCAGAATATTTGTTTTTGCCAAATCTGTATGAAACGGTAAAGAATTTCTTAAACCCAATCTAGAAACCCGGAACCTCACATCCTTATGTAAACGTGGACAAATTACATAGTTATTTAATAGGTTATAAAGGAATGATACAGATAAAAGTATTCGTCTAATATGCAAGGAATTGAACTGACATTCATTCAACAAAGCTAAATACTCTATACCCCTCTCTGGGTATACACCTGTCCTTTTAAACCTAACAAATTTCAATTTCATTTTGGGTATTATGTATGTTACACGTGTGCATTTGGACGAAATAAATGTATTTAAGTTTTTGTCTTATTTTGGCTTGTTTGGCTTTCATTTAATTTTATGCCATTAAGTTTTGAAACACTTTGTCGCCTTGTATAGTATAAACGAATAAAAGTTATTATTTCTTTACTGTTCTAACAAAAGATATCACTTATCTAATTTATAAAACAAAAAAAAAACTTTTTTAAACATGTCCTAAACCCTGTGTCACCGAACCCAGACAATTTCTAATAAATATTCTTGTCACCACCAAAAAAAAACTTCTTGTCTCAGTTGATACCCTTGCGTTATTGATTTGTTTTCAACTGTAGTAAAGCATTATTGCTACACAAAAACGCGCCACGCGTCCGTATGTGCCAAGGATACATGTTATGGAAAACTTATGTTGTTTTGCTTCTTCATAATGAGCTTATTTAGAAGTTCAAAAAAGACACTGCTGTGTTGCATATAATGAGAATGAGGGAAGTTTCATCCGTATACAAGACTTGTTTGTGTCTTACAAGCAGTTAACAAAGTTGTTGTATGATGATTCAACATTTGCTGACAAATTTCTGATATAAACAGTATCATGGATAATTTTTTATGTTTAGAACTGAAAATCTACCGAGCGAAAATAAGTTAAATATTAAATAGCAATATTGTTTGGGTCCCTTTCTACGAAAGCATCCTGTTGTCAAACATACTTTTATTTTTCGAAAACTGAATATATTGAGATTATTCTCAATATCTTGACTTTATGGTCAATATAATGAAATTATTTTCAATATCTCGACTTTTTCTCAATATAATGTGAGAAATCTCAATATTATATGTAATATTTACATTATACTAGCGGTTTAGATTGTAAAAGCGTGTTAATTTAGTCATAGACGTTGCACGTAGAATCGTAAAAGGGGACCAGTTTATCGAGAAATAACATTTGCGTTTTTTTTAAGAAATTATTTTTGACGGATTCTTATTCAGTTTCATTGGAAACCCCTATTTACCAAATTTTGTTGACCTACCCTCAACAGTTCTTTATTTTTCAATAAATACTTTAAGCATTTATTTATTTATTTAGAAAGTTTCATGATAACATACAAACAACAAATAGTTTTACGTTATAATGCCGAATTTGTGCCAAATTTGAATAAAATATCTTTAAAAGTGTTCAAGATATGAGTACGCAAAAAGCTAGTTTTTTAATGTTCGCATATCTGTTAATTTTAAAGCTATTAGTTAGACAAACAGTTTAGCATTACTACTTCTTTTTCATTAAGCTTAGTAACGATTAAGCAACGATCACATCGTTGAGAAAATTTTCTTCCACTAAAAAAACTTGAAAGTAGGATTCCATCTGTCCTAAAAATCTTTACATTTATTGATGTATTAGATATTTTAATCAATAGCGATATTATTACGTAACTATTTATTATTTGTAATGTATTGAATAAACACAAAGACTAAAATTAGGAAATACAAATAAAAGTTTCAGTTATTAAAAAATAAAAAAGGAGGAATTTGAAAGTAATATTTAGCATATTTAGTATATTTATTAAAAAATTTGTATACATGAGCACAATTTTGAGAGTGGGCAGTGTAGTATAGAAAACAAATATTTATTTAGTAAAAGTTTAAAAGTTTATAAAGAAAATATGGACACATGTCAAAGTAAAATAATAAAATGTAAAAAAAAATATGTTAAATCTAGTTTATAATTAGTAGATATAGGTAATTAATGTGACGTGTATTAAAAACTCTCTGTGAGATAATGAGAAGGTTGCATAGGAACGGAAAGAAAAAAAAGTTGTTGATTTTGAAAATAAATAAGTAGAAGCGAGAATTGACAAATTAGGAAAATTTTATAAGAAAATATTAATAAAAATCAGTACCTGTGTGAAAAACATAATCTTCAAGGAGAATACTCATCGCTGTATTAAGTACACGATCCCAGAGTGGAAGAAAAACTTCATTGGATGATATATTAAGTATTGGCCACATCACAAGCACCGTATAACTAATGAAAACTCCATAAAAAGGTATACAACAACTATTATAACCATTATAAATTTGTTACAAAGCTGAAAGCAGGACGCGTTTGACATTTGCAAAGCGCGGTAGAAGAAATCACACCGTGTATAAGTCGTTAAATTCAAACGCCCACGGTAAGGAGTTCACAAGACATTTGCAGACGACGACAATCATTTAAGGATGCGAAATTTCACATTACAGTATCTTATCATGAAACTGTCTAAATAACATGTTTCACACGAGTCAGGTATCTGAAATCGGCAATATAAATGTTTATAGTATATTATTTAACGAGCGGTAATGCACTTGATGAATTACAGCACTCGCCTGCGGCTCGTGCTGCAAACTTCATCTGCGTGAGTTATGACCATTACCGCAAGTTGAATACTATCTTTATCTACGACTATAACATCTTTTTTAGGACTATTGTTAGAAATTGATTTGAAACCGTCAAAATTATTTTGTTAAAATACCAAATGACATTGGTCCTCTCAATGATAATAATTGACAGTTCCGCCTACTGACAGGCTTTGGGAATTTAATAATTTTAAAATCTTTTAATTATTCATTCCTTTCCACTCGTTAAAAATTCTTTCCATTTTACACCAATGGAACGTATTTATCGGCTTAAAAATTTCCAAGAATTTACTGCGTACACTATTTACATATTATAATATATATATATATATATATATATATATATATTACGAATTATTGTAGAAGCCGAGCGTGAGGGGTTTCTAACAAAGCTGAATAAAAATTAGCCAAAAATACTTTCCTAAAAAAATTACAAATGTTATTTCTCGAAAAATTGGTCCCCTTTTTAGATCCTACGTGCAACGTCTATGACTAAATTAGCATGCCTTTATAACCAAAATCGCTAGTGGACAGCACTAAAAGAAATCTCAAGATATTGAGATTTTTCCCATTATATTGAGAAAGAGTCAAGATATTGAGAATAATCTCAATATATTGAGTTTTCTAAAAACAAAAAGTATGTTTGACACCAGGGTGCATTCCTTAGATCAGCTACACTGGTGGAGTGAATTGTCACCCTCTCTGTGGGTATGACAGGGTGGAAGAACGTTGGCTTGGGTCCATGTGTGGGATTTGTACCCATCGGCGTTTGGCCATCCTTCTAATTAATTTGGTTTTCAGGTTTTCCTCAATCCTGCTCTGAATAGTGGTTAGGACCTACCAACTAAGTGTTTTGTAGGCGCAAATGCGGTCTATCGTGATTAAAATGAGGGGTAGAGATATTACTATTATCAATTCTAGGGGTGAAATTAAAAAATAAATTTCCCGTTGGTTTATTTCTCATATTTAGCTAGTAAAAAGACGGAAACTCGTGATTTATGTCAAAAGAACAATTTTTAAAGTAATCTGTATTTAAAAGGAAGGAAAAAGTTAACGATAGTCAAAGAAATTCATTGTTTATAAAAATAATTAATTTTTTTAAAACTAATAGGAAACATGTCATGATGACATAACGCTGTAGTAGAATGACAGATAAATGCAATAAACATTTTATTGCACTAGTGCAATAAAGAACCACTTTTTCCACTAAATATAGTTCAATAAAGTTATGTTTTTTTCATGAACGTAGAAAAAATAAATAAAGGGTTGATTTTTTGGATAACGTAGATAAATGTCAAGTCTTGCTATTCATTTATGATTTAGTTCCCTGAGAGAACGCACCCAAAGAGTTTGGCGCCTTGCGTACTGTTTGACAACTACTAGGGTTGCCACCCGTTCTCATTTTGGAAGAGCAGTCCTTACTGCAGTCTCTGTGTCCTTCCGTCCTGACTTTTATTACAAATTTCTTTACTTTGTGGAAATTGTTAAATATATATTAAAATTTAATCATTATAACACACACTAAAGAATTATGTAAAAATTATATTTAAATACAATAAGAAAAAGAATGGTATAATCAATTGATTCGGGAAAGCAGCAAAGAAAGTCCTTACTTAAGAATATGAAAAGGTAACTGTGTACTTTCATTGTCATTTTTGAAGTTATATGTAGTTACTTACACTGGGAAAATATAAAAGAAAGAGTGAAAAACTACTAAATTTTACTGAAATTGTTGCGTACTATCACGTGCGTACTCTTTGAATGTGTTCCTAATAGTACGCATATTTAGTTTTAGAAAATCAAGTAATTTATTCTGATAAAACTATAAAAGCTATTGAGGATGTTAATTGTTTAAAAATAATGGTCTAATGTTATTGTTGTATTAAGTGCAATAGTAAATGTAAGTAAATGTAGACGTTATTCTTAATTAAATATTAAGTGTGTACTATTACCCTACACATAATTTGTTTGGCTTAATATAGCGGTTTCTAGCTCCTACTTCGGTACAACACCCTGTACATTTTTTTTGCAATTTAAAAGTAGTTTTCAATAAAAAGTTACTTCAAGAAGAATAACGATTTCCATTCCTTAGTCATTACTGTTATGGTATGGATTCTGTTTCAGAAATCCTTCAAAATAAAACACTATAATATTATTTCAGTGCAGTAGGTACTTTAATAAAATTAAGGTAAAACCATACATAAATACACAATTAACATTTACATTCACAAATACACTTTACATAAAATTATGAGATCTATATACTGTATAAAAATATTAATAAGTTTCAACCCTATCCAAAATATCCCTCAGGGGTTGGAAATACAACACACGACTCGTCTAAAAAATAATAATAATAATTTACAGTTATATTCAGTATCAAAGATAAAATACGTACTCTTTGAATTCCAAAAGGTATCCTAGAGGGCATGTAGTCGAAGTATAACCTAAGATTCTTGTAAGGATACCAGATGCGTGTTTTGTAGGGATAATCGGCATAGGGGCTCGAGAATGGCCTGAGAATTTTCTCATCACAGTAAAATCTGTAGTCGGGCATGAACTGCAAGTTGTAGCCCTCGCCGCGGAAATATTTTATTTGCAGCATCTTCTAGAAGTGCTTAAAAGAATTGAGTAGGTTGAACGATTTTAGCAAACTGTTTCAGAAGTCGTTCCAGAAAAAACATTTTTTTAATTAATGAAATAGTATTTCAAAATTAACTCGTTTTTATTTGTTTATTCTTTGAAAAATCGGTAATGATTTAGTTATAGAATCCGTCACTTAAAACTCGCCAGGCATACATCTCCGTTGTTCTTTAAGATATCTTGGCGATTAAGATATGTGTGTTTGTAGGTCTGTTCAATATCGTCTAAGATTACTATTAGAGAACTCCATATGCCACCAGAATTTTGAATAGCTGTACATAATCGTTTTCCATATACATATATTAAAAATATGTAAGTTTAATATGACATTTAAAAAAATATTATTACGATTGGTTCTTGACCTTAAAAATAAGAAAGTTAAAGGTAAATTTATAACCAAAAACACTATATGTGACTTGAGTGGATAATACAGGAAAATATTTAGAATTAATTGGTCACTATGGAAAAAAAGTAATAAAATTATTTTCAAATATTTTAATGATTCAAAATAATTATAAGCGTTCGAACTTTCCGTATGGTTTTTCTGAAATCATCTTTCTGATTAGAAATTGAACAGAAATATCATATTTGAACGTAGGTATGCTAGAGAGAAAAGAACATCATTGCAAACGTTCCCTTAATTAGAAGAACTATAATTTTGTGTTTGTTTTAACCAAATTTTTCTGGGTTTGAACAGAAGACGCATTTACCAAATTCCTTAAAACTTTGAATGATGTTAGTTGGTAGAAGATCATCTTACAGTAAGATTTTCCAATGAATTTTAATAATGAGTTAGTTATCTAATTCTTAAAAATCTGAAAATAAAAATATTATAGGTTCAGTTGGTTTGTCAGCAAAGGCTACTTAAGAGCTTTTTAGAGTTTTGATGATTTATTGGTGGGTGTAGTGTGTGACAATATATATCAAATTTCGAAAAAGCAAAACTATAAACATATTGTTATGGCATATTTACTAATTTAATAAAAAAAACTTTGAGATGATACAACTCCGTCAATAATAAGTTGCCGATAAAGTATCACAGGACTTTTTACCATTATTTCTATATATGCAAGTTTTGGAACAACTTGTATATATAAAAAATTTAAATATTTAGAAGCAAAACAATATAGCCAACACAAGTGAATTATCTGAAGCTATATTCAAAATAAGTGAACTTTATTTCTACCGTTGGACCACCCGTATAAACACCTAAATATTTATATTGCCGCAAACTTGACAAGCAAACAATGAGGTCCTTGAAAGTTCACTCCAAAAATACCCGTGCGTTCTAACTTTAGCCCAGTCGGCAGATGATGTTCTTTTCGCTACATACCAAAAATAGCAGTCCATTCACCGTTTACCCCATTCTACGATTACTTACGTCAGATCTTCAGACACAATGCAATGCTACTCGAAAAACTTACTTAATACACTGACCCGTTAATCAGACAATGGTCCCACTTCACTCACAGCGAATCTGCTGGGTGGTTGCCAGGAATGAGCAACAACACGGATTTAGACTGTGAAACGGACACTAGTGCTTGGTTCCCATGCACATATTTGTTGCCGTCGGCCTGAAGTTTTTCGAAAATGTTTACAATTGTTGGCGATGATGTGGTCACCTTTACACACGTGGGGGAAGACTGCGCTTTTGGATTGCGTAATTTTTGCACACTGTACTTTTTACTGTACAGGGGTTCCAGAACAAAGTTAGTCTTGCATTTTTTTATTATTAGGTATTTATACCGTTCCAGTTGTTAAAAAATATCATATGATAATGAAATGGATATCAAATATACACTGAGAAAAGTGAGTAAAAACGATACATAGAACTCAGAGTGTCCTATAACTAAGGGGCCATATAGACATACAACAAGGTATAATATACGTGAAAATAGGTCATTTCTGCTTAATTTCTGATAATAAAATATATAAGCACGGTTAAAGAAATGAGGGAATACTCAATTAAACCAAATTTACCGAAAATCGGCAATAACTCGAAAACTGTTGGTCATAACTGGACTGAATTAGTCCAGTTATGCTCTAGAGTATAAAATTAGATTTTATAATAAATTTTAAGAGCTAGTTATACAATATGGATTGCCTAAATTCTTGCAGATTTATTTACCTCTTAACAATTTCGACCGGTTCTTCTTAAATGATGAAAGAGGGAACATTTATAAATAAAAAAAGTTGTACTTCATTCTCTCGATATTTAAATACGTTTGAGATATTACAGTTGCATTTATAAAACAAATTATTCATAATAGTACAATATAAAAATACATATTAGAAGATATATAATATATATTAAAAATTATAGAATTGTTAGAATTATATTATATAATATATATTAGAAGAGTAAGTATATATATATATTAGACTACAGCTGAAATGCCCGGTTTACACGAGGTAAATTTTACAAACTCGGATAGTGAGCTAGTATTCTGACATTCTATTTTGGCTTACTGTACTGGCTTGACACAATGCTAGAGCGGTACACACGATGCTGGAAATTTTATGTCAAAGCCAGTATCATTGAAAAATTAACAAAAGAAATACAATTTTAGACTAAAATATTTATTTGGGAAATTGTGTCAAGTTGCATTAGATTAATTATTAGAAGGGTTGCTATAAAAACGTATTTATTTGTAACGATGAATACGCATGTTTGTCTTTATAACAGGGCATAATAGTTTACCATAAACTAACTGATAATGTACTAGTGCGACATAAGTGGTGTGCTCCGTTTATATGTGAACATACATATGAAGGAACAGCCAGTTCAATTGTCGGTCATCTTACCTATGGCATACTGATGAGGGCTAACAAGCCAGAAATCAGTCTATGTCTGGCGGGGTTGCCCACAAGGGTTCATGGCTGTCCACACAGATACTACAGGTGTAATTCAATGCCGGTCGAGGCATTAGTCCGCGGAGTAGTTGTTTCCTGCAGTATCTTTTACAAATGATCATGTACTAGCTTAGCTGTTCACACGAAGCCAATACACAAAGCCAGGATAGACAATTTGGTGCTGGAAGGCGCTACTAGTATAAATAATAAAACTCGATTCTATTGAAACTCTCCTGGCTTAGATGACAGCTTATTCGCTTCTTCACTATCTTATTAACTAGTTCCATTTACATGGAGCTAGAGTTGCTAGCCCACTAGCTTGCTAGCACTAGCCTGTTTTCCTAGCTTACAGTACTCTCGTGTAGACCGAGCATAAGTGCCGAAAATTAAGGTCACCAATAAACCGTCTACCTGTTGCACAGCTGTTATAATTTGATTGGGCATAAGTACAAATCATATCTCTTAATTCGGCATTGGAGAATTGATTGCGTCTTGTTATTTTCGTATTTGCAACAAATCAACGAAAAATAAACACAAAGTGACATTCTAAAATGTTAAATGTCAACAGTAATGGTCACGATGTGACATTGTAGGGGGGTCCATGATTTAAATTAATCTTTGTTTACAAAATTGCTTAGTAGGGTAATCCCAATTTCATCCCAAATATTTCTAAAATGAATTGAAATATCGAGATGAACGAAGTACACCTCTTTTATTTATATAAATGTTCCCTCTTTCATAACTCAAGCGGTCAAAAGCCTTAAAGGAAAAAAATTGCAAGAATTTACGCAATCCATATTGTGTAACTAGCGTCTTCTAACATATTTCTTAAAACTAATTAAAAAATTCAATTTTTTATCTTCTAAAATATAACTGTACCGAATTTGACTCATATCTGCCTAACCGTTTTCGAGTTATTGCCAAGTTTCGGTAAATTAGTTTATATGAATCACTGTATCTTTTTCACCGTAAATATTTTATGAACAGAAATGGCCTATTTTGACGTCTACTATACCCTGTTGCTATATTATGACCCTTTAGTTATGGGACACCCTGTATAAGCTTCACTATACTGTAAACAAATAAATAAAAAATCTCATTTGAACATCCGCTGTGAAGACATAATCTGAACTACTACTGAATAGTGCAAAAACTGTAAATAGATATTTTGAATTTTATTATATTTATTGTGTTTCTTGAATCCTCTAAGATCTCTCGACCTAGCTACTGATTACTTTTTATAGAATAAGAACAAAGTGTTTGGATCGGTCAGTGGTTGCACGGTTTAAGGCGTTAGTACTTGAATCGAGGTGACTAGACGGAGTTGGTTCGAGCCCAGCTACCGGTAGACCGTATATAAGCTATATTTATAGAGAGGATTGGCACCCTCTCTGTGGGTATGGTAGGGTGGAATAATGTTAGCTTGGGTCAATGTGAGAGATTGATGCCGGTTGATATTTGACTACTCCCCTAATTAATGAGGTTTTCCAGGTTTTCCTCATTCCTGCACTGAATAGTGGTTAGGGCCTACCAACGTAAGTCGTTCCTGGGCGCAAATGCGGCCTGCTTAATAATAATATGCCGCCTCATCTCCCGCACAAGTCTCCGACTTCTGGGCTAATCCCTGTGATTAGAATGAGGGGTAGAGATATTATTATATTATTATATTGTAGGTATTCATGGAATGTTATAAATAGTAATAATTTTTGTATTGTTTAGAATGTGAACAACTTAAAATGACAAAAAAAAATCTGTTTCATGATGATACTGACTGATAGTTTCCATATAACAATGTACTTTCATAATTTAAAATTCAGAAACCATAAATTTATTCTGACAATTTCTTACTTCAAGATTATTGTATTTTGAAAGCCAATCATGATTTGATTATGTTTAACAAAACTATAGACATATCATCAAAGCTCTTTTCTTGCCATTTTAATCGATGGCACAGTAATTTTTTATACAGTGAGTTAATTGAAAGCTAGAGAAAATACATTCTCAAAGTTGGCATTATGTAAAAATGAATTAAATGTCTTTTACATTAAATGTTTGGCTTAGAAAGCTTTGAATGAATCTACAAAATGGTATCTTTATTGCCAAGATATCTTAAAGACTAAAAGAGATCTAAACGTGGGGAATTTTAAGTGAACGACTCTTTATAGTCAGTATAACATTTCTTTGCATCTTCAGAGCATTTTGCTTACAGAAAAACTACAACTGTAACTATTAAGCGACTTTAATTATTTTTTTATTCAATGGATCTCGTGCAGACGTTTTTCTAATTCACTTTATAATATAAAGTCATGGCAGTTAGCTCCATTTTTTGTATAACAGTAGACAAGTAGACATTAAGCCGCGTACTCACTTGTAACCGTCGTGTAAACTCGTCGCTTGGCTTCCAAACGACCGTGTGGATGGGATCCTGTAACCCCGTCGCGTTACTTCTCAGCGAACTTGGATGTTCGCATTGAGGTTCGCAGTATCTCCATCACTTGTGGATATTTCTGTGTCGCATCAAGTATATGTACTAGAGATAGTGACTATCGATAGTTCACAATAAAACTCCACTCGATAGATTCGTTCCAACTATCGATATTTTGAAGTAGGTATATGTGTCTCACGGATGGTTAAAAGACCGTGTATATTTATCACTATTGTAATATAACGTAAATATTTTAAGGATTTATTAGACGTGTCATCTTAGCGGATAGGGAAGATTGGACAGTATAAAGAGGGTCACGTTGAAATTATACGTCTGGCGTTGTTGAATGATGACTGGGTCACTTTCTAGTACATGCAGTAAAGAGAGATACAAATATCACCCGACGACGTTGGACGTTTTATCTGAATGCGTCCCACAAAAACTTGTATATTCTTTCTGTATAAAACAGAATCACAGAACAGTGAACAGATCGAATTTTGAGTATTCTGTGGTAGTCGAGATTAGAGAAGAAGAAGACACTGTCAAAAAAATTCCTCCAAATAAAATCAAATTATTCTTCTTTATATTTTGTATTATTAAAAAGAATATTTTGTTTTACATTTTTAAACCATCGATAGTACTATCGATAATATCGATAGTTTCTATGAACCACTATATCGATATATCGTACTGTAACACTATCGATAGTTCTCCATCTCTAATATGTACTATATCTGAGGTATTTGAGTTTCTTTTGTGTTTCGTCGTTTCATACTCTTTCAATGTAGAACAGACAGTTGTGTTCTATAACCTAACTATACCTACCTATGATATTTTTATTTCACATTTTTCTTTGTCTTGAAATGTACATAGCAACTGTAAAAATGGCGTTGAAAAATGCAAATGCAAAAACATACAAAAATTTAAAATTATTCAATAGTACCACTATTTAAGAAGAAATTAAAAATGTTATAGAGAAAAGTTGTTTTTAATATAAATAACTTGATAGTGTCAGAAAAAAATCTGTTTTGTTACACTTTTTGGCAATCCAAAACCAAATGTCTGGTAAAATTTACCACCATCCTAATGAAAACTATAATATAGATCTTTCCCAAAAAGATAACTTCGTATTTTCAAACTATGGAGATTTGGTGCTCACAATAAAGAATAAGCAGTTTTTTGTTGTAAACGAATACAGTAAATAGAGATGTCCAGTTCGCTTTTAAATCATCTGAACTGTGTTAAAATCCTTGGCCATTCTACAAATATTAAACCTCCAGGCAGAAAAAAGAATTCCATATTACTGGTAGAAAACTATGTAGGCATCTCATTGCTATTCAAATAAATTTAATAAAACAGATACTGTCTATTTACAAGCCTACCATTGTTACCAAATAAAACAATCAATGCTAAATTGTGATGATTAAGATGTGTCTTTCAAAATAATCCTGGACTACTCACTAAAGATATTGTTTAGACTTGGCAATGTGTGCAGTCGCTGGAGTGAAGCAAAATAAAAAACTATCTAGTGTGCTGATAGACTCGAGGAGGGCGCATGTCAATTTTGATGTGTAACTATGTACAAAAACTTTTTGTAATGTCAATAAAATAAAATAATATTAATTCACATAAAACCAAAATACAGTCCGCTTATTTATAAAACAATACATATTTTTGGTCCAGTTCGAGCGCGGATTGTCAGTTCTCTGGATATATTTCAAGCTGCAGTCCGTCGGATAACAGAAAAAGCATTTTCAAGTAACTACATTCAACAACAGCCATTGCGAGCTCATCATAACATCATAACACATCTGGCAGACGAAAGGTAGAGGCGACGTCCGAAGCCGTTTTTGAAGAAAGTAAGTCCCAGGTCAGTGGTCCTTAATTTCAGGTACTTGCCTTTTACCGATTCCATACTATTTGAGCCGGTAAGGTATTTTATGCACATTTTTTATAATACGTATTTAATATTTCACAATTTATAACCATAAAGAACTCACAGTTCACATATCGAATTTCATTAAGAAAAATAACTGTATTGCACAGATAAAAATAAATACACATTTTCATTTTACAAATAATACTGAAACAATTTATCATCATGTCTGAAGCGGAACTTCGTGTTTTAATTAAAAAACGAGGTGTAATAAAAGGTCAATTAACCAGATTTGAACAATTCATAAATAATTTCGAAGATTCGCAGTCAGTAGAGCTAGAAAAACGCACCAATAGATTAGAAACGCTTTGGGATGGTTTTACAGATATTCAAGCAGAAATTCAGAGTTTAGAAATAGGTTCAGATGAGCAGGCTCACGATGCTGAGGCAGAGGCTTTTGAGAACAAGTATTTTAAGCTAATTTCTCTGGCCGAAACAAAATTAAATGCCTTACGTTCTAAACAAGTAAATACAAGTTCAGTGTCAAACACGGATACAAACAAAAACTTAAATGTAAAACTTCCTGACATAAGTCTTCCTGAATTCACAGGTGATTACAATAATTGGGTACAATTTTCTGATACTTTTAAAGCTTTGAATTCATGAAAACGCACAGTTAACAACAATCCAAAAGTTTAATTATTTACAAGCAGCACTAAAAGGTAACGCCGCGCAGGGTATATCAAATTTAGAAATAACCGAAGAGAATTATCCAGTGGCGTGGGACCTCCTAAAGGAAAGGTACCAAAATAAAAAATTAATCATTCACAGCCATTTGAAAAATATTTTTGAATTACCTAATGTTATCAAAGAGTCACATACGTCGTTAAGACAATTTCTAGATGCCTTCACAACACATTTTCGAGCATTAGAAAATTTAAAACAACCGGTAGACACATGGGACACAATATTAATATTTTTATTGTCTTCAAAATTAGATATAGCGACAAAAAGAGAGTGGGAGTTAACTACTAGAGATAAAGACTCACCAAATATAACAGAATTCAAAAAATTTCTACATAACCGGTGTTTGTTGTTAGAAACAATCAGTAACAAAGTTTTTGCAAATCAGACTTATAATAGCAGAAAAGATAATCTCAAATCATACTCTCACGTTAGTACCGCAGTAAACCCTAAATGTACATTCTGTAATGGTCAACATTATATATTTGCTTGCGAAAAATTCCTATCGCTTACACCAAAGAAACGATTTGAGGCAATAAAGTCATTGAATCTATGCGTAAACTGTTTGAAAGTGGGTCATAGTTCCTCAGTTTGCTTTAAAGGCCCTTGTAAAAGTGTCATAATAAACACAACACCTTACTTCATTTTCCAAACGACGGATCTCAAGCTCATACTCAAGTCAGTCAACAATCAGGTGCAAATAAGGTTCAAACAGAAACTAACACGTCATTGGTATCACAAAATACAACAATCGCTGAAAATAATGAAATAACTTGTACAGATTCTCAAGTTCAATCAAACAGTGCCTTAAATTCTACCACTTTAGTCCATTACTCACATTATAATGAAAATTATGTTTTACTATCCACTGCAGTCATATATGTACTTGATAGTAAAGGTAATAATGTAAAATGCAGGGCACTTCTAGACAGTGGAAGCCAGTCCAATTTTATGACGCAAAACTTCTTTGAAAAATTAAATATTAAACCCACCAAATTCAAACTAGCAATTTCGGGAATAAATCAAATATCATCAAATATTTCATGTAAAGTTCAATGCGACATAAAATCTACGTGTAATAACTTTCAAGAAAATCTAGTATTTCTAATTATCGATCGCATAACGGAAGACATTCCTCAAATAACTATTGATAGTTCATCCTTGAACATACCCGCGGATTTAACTTTGGCTGATCCTGAATTTTACGTAAGTGGTCCTATAGATGTATTGTTGGGCGCGAACGTATTCTGGAATCTATTACGCACGGGTCAAATAAAGTTAGGCAAACGGAGTCCTATTTTACAGAACACGGTTTTCGGTTGGATAATTTCAGGTACAATACCGAACTTGCCAGTTCAAAATACGATTTGTAATTCAACAACAATATCGCTAGTGTCCAATGCACAATTAAATGATCAACTAGAAAGATTCTGGCACGTCGAAAATTCATTGTCTCCTAACGCCAAGTATACCGAGGAAGAACAAGCCTGTGAAACGCATTTTGTAAATAATTATTTTCGGGACGATACAGGGCGGTTCACTGTCAGCTTGCCATTTCGCGAAAACGATAAGCTAGGTGACTCTAAGGAGCAAGCAATTAAGCGCTTCTACTCGGTTGAACATAAACTACGAAAAAATGAATCTCTTTATTATCAATACAAACAATTTATGAATGAATATATTAATCTAAATCACATGAAAGAAATATTTTACTGGTCGGACTCGAGTATTGTGTTGTCTTGGATTTCAGCTCATCCCAGTACATGGAAAACTTTTGTTTGCAATAGGGTGTATGAAATTCAACAATTAACAAACAAAGGTCAATGGAGACACTATCCACCAACACTAAACCCTACTGATATAATTAGTAGAGGCTGTTCTCCAGCTGACTTACTGGATAACTCTTTTTGGTGGTCTGGTCCCTCTTACCTTACCCGCGAAGAAACAGAGTGGCCACCTAATATTTTAAATAAACAAAAAGACTTACCTGAAATAAAAACGCAAGGTTATACCTTTTTAAATACGATAAAGTTATGCGAGATATTTGATTTATATTCTGACTTTAGCAAATTACGTAACGTTATGGCTTATTCTTTGCGTTTTATGGACAGATTTCGAGATAAATCTAAAACTATGATTCTGTCAAATTATCTATAGATGAATTAAATAGAGCCACGTCAAGGTTAGTAAAACTAGCACAAAATGAAGAATTTTCTTTAGAATTTCAGTCATTAAAAAAGGTGAATGCGTAAGTCGTAAAAGTAAATTAGTTTCACTCAATCCCTTTCTGGATTCTGAAGATATTATCAGAGTTGGTGGTAGACTTACCCATTCCAGTTTAAATTTCAATCAGAAATACCCTATCGTCTTACCTGCGAAACATAATTTGACAAAATTACTAATTAAATACGAACATCTTCAAACTTTACATGGAGGGCCACAACTTACCTTATACAACCTCCGTAAACGTTTTTGGCCATTAAACGGTAAGCAGGCAGTTAGAAGCGTTTTAAGAAAATGTATGATATGTTTTAGGGCTAAACCTCTTACCATATACCCACAAATGAGTGACCTACCCTATTTCCGTGTAAATGAATCTCGCGTTTTCCAATCAGTAGGAACCGATTTTGCAGGGCCCTACCTCGTGAGAGATGGTAGACTGAGGAACAGGAAGTTAATAAAAACTTATTTCTGCATATTTATCTGTTTAGCCAGTAAGGCTGTTCATCTAGAACCGGTGGGTGACTTATCTACTAATAATTTTTTGAATGCTTTTAAGCGCTTTATATCAAGACGCGGAATCTGTAAACATATTTATTCCGATAATGCTACCAACTACGTCGGTGCAGAACATGAACTAAATAATATTTTAAAAATAAAGAATGATAAAATGTTTCAGGATTATCTAAATAACAATCAAATCGAGTGGCATTTTATACCCGCTCGTTCTCCCCACTTCGGTGGCATTTGGGAGGCTGCTGTGAAATCAGCCAAACATCATCTTAAAAGAGTAATGAGTAATTTACATTTTACATACGAAGAATTTCATACCTTATTGGCCCAAATAGAGGCAATCCTAAACTCACGTCCTCTTGTACCTTTATCAAACGACCCCTCTGACCTGGAGGCTCTTACTCCTGGACATTTTATAATTGGAGAAGCCTTAACGTCACTGCCTTCAGAATGTTTAATTGATCAGAAATTCAACCGTTTATCCCGATTTCAACATATGCAGCAGATAATACAACATTTTTGGCGACGTTGGTCTCGAGAGTATCTGCATACGTTGCAGGCCCGTACTAAATGGAAATTTAATTCCCAAAACAAGGTTGCAGTTGGAACTTTAGTCCTATTAAAGGAGGATAATCTACCCCCACAACGTTGGAAGTTAGGAAGAATTATCCAGCTGTTTCCCGGACCGGATGGTGTAATCAGAGTGATATCGGTAAAAACTGAAGCTGGTATCGTAAAACGCGCTGTTGTTCGCGTATGTATTTTGCCTATAGACTAATATTTTGATGTTTTCTAAAATGGACATACCTGGTTCAAATTTTGTGTTCTGTTTTATTTTCTTTGAAATGTCAGTCATTTCAACGGGGCCGGTATGTTTAGACTTGGCAATGTGTGCAGTCGCTGGAGTGAAGCAAAATAAAAAACTATCCAGTGTGCTGATAGACTCGAGGAGAGCGCATGTCAATTTTGATGTGTAACTATGTACAAACTTTTTTGTAATGTCAATAAAATAAAATAAAATTAATTCACATAAAACCCAAATACAGTCCGCTTATTATATAACAATACAGATATAGCAGTTAGTAGTTTCTATAGTCATAGTTATAAAAATAATAAGTTATATATTCATAAGCACAAGAAGTACACTCCATACGTGACATACTCGAATATGTGCAGACAATATACAATGACGAACAACATGAAAGTTTTCAAATTTGGTAAATTACATGGTAAAATTTACTTCATGCTAAATTTAAATCGTGATACAATTGTAGGTAGTAATTGTGTGTGATGATGTTTAAGTTCTACAAGTAGCGATAACGTTGTTTCAACTAATAAATATTACTTATAAGTTCCACGACCAAACAATTAAGGTTCCTTGAACGTCACGGATATTATCAAAGCTACTTGAAAGTGGTTATAAATTTGAAGTTGTAGTTTAGTAACATGAGTTAGTTGCTGCTACGATCATTTCACGTTCAAATTCTGAGAAGTTAATGGTCGTCCCACTGCCCACAAAGATGTCCCCAAAACCAGGAGAGCTACTTTTAAGTCACATAACTGTAACGTAGCCAAGAATTGTCGAAAATATGTAACAGTGGTTGTAACTTTGTTGTCTGAAGGTATTTATAAATTTAGTGTCGGTTACGTAATCGTTACTCTTTGAGGGTTCCTCCTCAGTCAGTGTTACTTCATTGCTAGTTATAAATAAAATTGAAGCCAATACAAATTCAATTCCTTTGAAAGATGTTACTGAATTAGAAATTTGGAATCGAATTTGTGGTTAATAATAATTAATATTGTGTCGTGTCCTAATTAGTTTCAATTATTGCTACGAGTTATTTAAATCTAATAGGAAGACAGCTGATTTGCTGTCACAGAACTGATATACACAATTAATCATTACTACAATACGCAATAATTCAATTTCCCTATCAAAGTAATTAATTATATCATAATCTGACCCAATTGTGACCAAAATTAAATTAATAGGTGTTGTGAAATGTGAAACAACATGCCCTGAGCACTAATTTATTTTCACCTCTAAGCTCGATCTGCTGTTTTCGTTTATGATTGCGTTTACGTACCATTAGTCACTAATCATCATTATTGTAAACAGGACGAGATGGTAATGAGATAATATTAAGGTAATGGAACAAATTGGTTGTATGCCTACAGTGTTTTATTTAAATATTTATATCAGTTGAGTAGCTATAATGCAACAATCATTTTATATGGACGAGTAACAAAATATACCTTTTAAATGATATCAAACATTAACAAAAGACAGGGTAAAATATAAGAATACGAATGAATATAAATATCCAACGTATTTTGAATTGTAATAACCCTATGTCTATTTCGGAAACCGTAATTAGAGAAAGTTGTGTAATTTTTCTCTTAATTTCCCAAGAGAGAGAAAGGGAAGTTATCTTTAGTTTGGAAGATAGCTAATATATGAAAAAAAGACTGGAGTTGATATTACAACTTGATAAAAAAAATCGCGATTAACGATGTAGAAATGATGGAGAGGGCAATGAGGAAGAATAGCTGGCATGTCTACAGAATATATAAGAATGAAAAAAGAACAGGCAGGCGGAAAATCACACATCCTAAGCAAGCGAAATCTGATTCTCTAAAATCATTTTTTTTACATGAACACTGAAAGTCTGTCTGCTCATTTTTTTAATATTATCATTAAGTTTATTCCATAAATGAATTGCATTGAACGAAAACGACTTTTGAAAGGCTGCAGTTCTGTGCTGTGGAACCCTAAAAGTATAAAGATGACGAGTGTTACGGTGGTGAGGAGCTTATATAAAATATTGTTTAATGTAATGAGATTCACCGGTTTCAAACACTTTGTATAGTAGATTATATGTATGAAGTAAGCGGCTATTTTTCATATTTAAAATGGAATGTTTATTTAGATGTGGTGTAATATGATGTCGGAATGGAATATTGTAGGAAAACCGCATATAGAGATTCTGCACTTTCTGAATGAAACGCGAATATTTTGAGTTGATGTAGTTGTTATATACCACGTCTCCATAAAATAAAATTGATAATACCACACTTTGGCATAGATTATATTTAGTATCCGGTGACATACAATGTTTATAACTGTATAAAACTTTGAGACAATATGGGAATGGGAATATTATCACTATTTTCATTATGTGGGATTACCAAGTTTAACCTGAGCTTCTAATATTCTGACGATAGAAAATATTGCAGTTGTCAAAATTGGCTAAATATTGAGTCTTTTCCCGCCATAAACCGCGAGAATTTTCGCGAATTTCGCGTCCATGAGAAAAAGGCTTTAGTTTTTGAGTTACAGAGCGTTAAAATTTTGTTTTTTTAGGTTCTTTTTGAAAATCTCTGGAGTAGACTAAATTTTTTTTTTAAATTACTATCCCTTACACACCATAATAGAAGCCATGTTTTGGTCAGAGGGTCAGTAACGTACATAATTTTTTAATAAAGTAGCAATTTAAAAAGAAAATTTTTGTCTACTCCAGAGATTTTCAGAGAGAAAAATTATAATTTTAATGCACTGTAACTCAAAACGTAAAGCACTTAGAAAAAACTTTATATGAACTTTTCTTCATGATATTACTTGAGAAATCACATCCTGAAATATTTAATATTACTTAGGAAACACCCTGTATATTAAAATAAATGAAAAAAATTATTATTTTTTTCTATTTTGGTGTAGCTGATCTAATAAAATTGTTAGCACTCTAAGCGAAATACACAATTGTAGCATTATCAAAAATAGTATAACGAAGGAATTGTACTTACTTTCCAATATTAATTTGAAATAATATAAAAAGTGTTATTGGAGTACAAGTGAATAATATGAAAACCGGAATTCAATAAATAGGTATGTTGATTTATAACATGAAAACATGCGAATATGTATGTTATGTAGACTATAGTAGTAAGTATGAAATCTTATATACCGATATTCACTGCTCAGATTGTTAAACCAAACAAGTAAACTATAGCAGAAGAACACATCTAATGCAAAATCATATGTTTATTAAAAAGTTACTGACAATTTTAAATGTGCTTAAATTAAAAAAAGAATAATAAGGACTATTTCTAAATATCAAAATTGAATATAACATGAAGGATAACAAAGTTGATTGTCATCAATCAAACCTTAGCAGATTCTATCATTGATTGATGCAGGAGATTAAATTATTTATATAAAACCTTAAATTTAAACATTATATTTTTTAAAAAAGAGAAATTTATCATTCAAGAGAGTTTTTCGTTCTGCAACTTTTTTTTATAAATTAACCAACTTTGTTGTCGAAAATTTAATGATAAGCATTCTTATGTGAATCACCCTGTATTGCATCAGCCGAATCAGCTTAAAATTGATAAAATGTTAAATATTTAAGTTAGTCCGTCATTCGTCTCGAATATTTAGAAACACATAAATTTTATAGTTTTAAAAGTATTTTAATTCTTAAAGAAGAAAATTTGTTGCTATTGCTTCTATAATAAATTACTCCTTAAAATCACAGCAGGATGTAACTTGGTACTGAGTTATATGTAATCTTAAATGCTTCATAATCATCATTTGAGTATTTTTAACTGAGTAAAATAAATACCCGTTCATCTTTATTCGTTTGATGAATACTATTGACTGGACGACGTTGTACGACCAGAAAAAATGTTACAAATAAATAATTAATTATAAATAACGGATAATTTATATTTGCAATCGTTGTTCGTTATTCAAATCATTTTTGGCCATCTCTGGTTCCAACCAGTCCCATAAATATGTTATTTTTAGTACGAATAATTATCAGTATCCAGATTTAGCTTGCTGACGAATATTTTTAACTTCACACCTTTGTACATTTTTTAACTCTACGCTGTTTAATTTTAGGTTTAGCTGGATTATACGAGTATATACATCGCGTCACTATGTATTTGTTAACAGCATAGGTACTTATTTACCCTTTGAAATAATTATCAGGTTCTATTTCGATACATTTAACGACAACATTAGTATCAACGCTCTAATTTTATTTTGCATTCGTGTTTTAAATTTGCGCAGATATTTTCATTTTATGGGCGCGATCGTTTGACGAAAATAACGAAAAAGTTAAATATGTACGCAGTAGATGTAAACTTCAATAACATTTTATTTATTTCCAATCGTTAACATTTTCTTTACGTAAAACGTTCGTTTGATGATATAGTTACACAAATTATAGCTCATCTCCCTCATTGCCAAAAATTACATGGTTGTAAATTGCAAATGGTTACTTAGCACACCATTTACAGTTTTGAATCTACGTGACAATTAAAAGAAAGGAAAATGTTTGGGAAGCAAATTAATAAGGCCTCTTATATGTATTGGTCATGGTGACATCATTAAATTTTTTAAATGGCAACCAACATTTTTTACTGCAGATTCTGGATCTCCTTTAAATTCTGCGTACATGGACAATCTTTATACTTACTTTTGGAGATATTAGCGTTTTGTTTCAATATCGAAGGTGCCATGGAATATTTGTCTATTTTAGACAAATTAATGTTGTTGTATACCCTACCACTATCACAATATAGTAAGTAGAAAAATTTATGAAGAAATAAATGAGCAAGCAATAATTAAATGACGCTTGTCTACACCGCGTAATCATTGTCTCTTCTGTCGGGTCAGACATATTTAAAACAGCTGGGCTTATTCATCAGATACTGCCTCTATGGCATACTGATGAGAGCTAATAATCTCGAAACCGGTATATGTCTGGTGGGACTGACGAGTGACATTAGCTGTTTGTTATAGGTTTTTCAGGTGTAATTCAATGCTGATCGGGGCGTTATCTCGTAGAATAGTTGCTTCCTAGAGTTGTAGAGTGACAGTTCGTGTCTGTAGTTTTCCAGTCCGGCATGGAGTAGCGAATGATCTCATAATAAAACTTGTCTACACCGCGAATAATAAAAAATTTAATTAATTGTAATACAGGAGCAACAACAACAAATTTCTATAATGAGACTAATATGAGAAAACTAATAAAGAAAGAAACCAAATAATTTCTAATAGGAATCAAATAATACAGACAGATAAATTAAATCAAATTATGTCATAATAACGGCCAACAAGATACTATTGTTTATTATTAACAGTTGTTTTTGGAGCTTATGTTGCCATATTACGTACATGCCAATTATTTCATTTAATTCAAAAGCATTCCGTCAAATATTCCATGGCAACTTAGAAATTCTATTCTGCATTTTGAAACTTTAAACGCCCATATCTCGAATACAATGTAACCAAATATTTGCTGTACTCAGAATTTCAAGGATAATCAGAATTCGCAATAAGAAATTTTTGTACCATTTAAAAAATTTGAGACGTCACTGGGAGGGGTAGGTGGTGAAAAGTGTATTACCGTAACTGATGATCTGAAAAAACAAAATTGACCTGTTTGAACGTTTTGCATTTAGGTAAAAAGAAGCTTTCTATATTTGGAACATTTCAACTGGCGTCCGCACTGTATTTCTCATATACATTTGACATATGTGTATTTTGATGGATGTTGAATAGTCTGGTAATATCTTTTCGATAAAAAAAAATACCTTATTACACTTTCTGGAGAAACGGCCCTTTTATAAAATAGTAGTAGGCTTTGCTTTTACTACATCAATAAAATGGTTAGTAGAATATAACCTCCCTTTAGGGTACTAATTGTAAAAAATTGGTTTGCGAAAATTCAACAGTCTTCTCACAAGGTGTCAACTTGAAAAATGACACACTGTAGAGTAGCAACTCCTATTTTTTTATTTTGAAGTCAATATTAGCTGCGCAGTTTTCCTAAAGTTTTGTGTTGTTTTTTAAATTTTATTTTTAAGTCATTATTTTCAAACAACGCAACTTATTGAAAGTATACAATAGCACCTTTTTATTTTATTTTTTTAAATCAAACGGTGAAAAATTCCACAAAAAGTTAATGTAATTTTAACCACAATTTCCCCAATTTGAGATCAATATATCTATAACTTCCTGAAAAGTTCTTTTTTTTAATTACTTTCTAAGGTCTATAACTTTTTAAGGAAGCAAAGTTGTACTAAATAAGTTAAGTTAAATCGTTTTATTTTCATTCAAGGAAGCTGACTTTAAAGTATGGTCCACTGTTTAATGAATAACCGAGTTTGCCGAGTAATTTATACAACTTTAGATGCAGTTTAACAGAATGCTGTTTCAAAGTTTCATTTCCCAAAAATATCTCTCGCTAAAAAAAATCTGAAAGACAAATATAGTGGCACAGGTGCTCAGAACGCCTTGTACATTTAACATAAAAATCAGGTATTCGTGTGTATCAAACAAAAAAAAACACTTTGCACAAAATTTAAATACGAGTACCCCAGAAATAAATAAATTAGCATAAAAAAAATTAAATAAAAATACTACTTTCTCGGGCCTATAACTTCTTAAGGAAACAAGATGGTACTAAGATAAATGGATTTAAATCATCTTATTTTTGTCAAAGGGTTTAAAGTAGGGTTCGTTGTTTTAATAAACACTCTGTAGAAAGATATAGAGTAAATTGAATTTCTTTTTACGATGGTAATTTAAAAATATGAGCTGAAAGCCGAGCCTGGAATGAAGGTTCGAGGAATCTGGAAGAGGAGGAAATCTATATCCGAGAAGGTATTTCAAGTAAGATTCGCCCGCATGCAATACGTATGTCATCCAGGTTATTTACATTCCAGGATTTCCAAATAAACATACGTTTATTACTCAAATTTACGTCCTAAATGTGCCGCCTCGAATCATTAGTCACTGTCGGGCAGATGATTGGGCGCATTTTTGGCCGGCATCCAACAGGTAATGTTTATATTCGCTTCAAATTAATTTTTCCGTTAAAGTCCGACTGAGCTGTGCTGGAATCCTCTAGCGACTGCTTACGGTAAGTGTGATCACCAAAATTAATTTATGGAAATTAGAAAATAGCATTACCTACACTTTACGACTAATTTCAGTGGTGTATTCATGCAGTTCATAAAAGCAAAGATAAGAGATACAATTTTATAAATGACCATTGTTAAAGGAATCCCACTAAAACTACTCACAGTAGTGCAGGTGAAGTGATTTTGTATTAAATTAGTTCGTTCTGTTACAATTATTAAAAATAAACTATTTGGAATTGGTTTTTTTTTAAGAAAATGTTGAAATTGCGATACGATCCCTCCTACGGCGCCGAATACAAGTGGTTGCCAGTAACACCTCAGAAGTACTTTTGGGATGTCAGCACCTTCGATCCTTTAAGTGTCAATTCTCCGTCGAGGTATCGGTATTGGTTCCCACATTACTGGCCGTCCCATCTGTTGGAATATATTCCCACATATGATTCCCTCAGACAAGTCCGTGTAAGTCGCATCTCTCTATTAACGAAACATATATTTTATTTACCATAATTTGGTTTCAGCTAAGGAACAATTTGTATCGGGTTTAAAAATCTTGGAGCTTCCCTGATAAAGATGACCTCAAATATAAGTCTTGAACAGTTAATTTTATTTTTTTAAATATACATGTGATATTGTTTAAATATAAATTTACATTCATGCTATATTTTCCTTATTGTTTTATTGGCCTTACCTTCATCTTTCAAAATAACCAAATTCAGTCTAAGAGGTAAAAATGACTTTAATTTGACTAGCAGCTGCAAATGCATTACAACAATATACTTAAATATCTTTTTATTTTGGTGACATACTCATAGTTCTTTATAAGCGTTATATCGTTATATGTATTATACCTTAGGTAGCAAAATATACGTATATGTAATTTTTTTGAAATAGGTAGGTATACAATTCTATTTAAATATTTATTTAACTTACTAAATTAACTTCTGTTTTCAATATTAATAAAAATAATCATAAATATTAATATGAGTGGTGTCTAAAGTTGAAAAAAAAACCAATTTGTTAGCAAGTCTACGTTTCGGCAGTATTTAAACCTTCTTCAGAACAATTCAAGAAAAGTTTTTCGTGTAAAATAAAAATATGGTGAATTAATAATAATGAACATTGTTATACTACTGTTGTCTTCTATAATATGTTATATTAACTATTTTATTCCCCATATTTGTATTTTACACGAAAAAGTTTTCTTGAATTGTTCTGAAGAAGGCTTAAATAGAGCCGAAACGGAGACCTGCCAACAAATTGGTTGTCTTTAACTTTAGATCCCATTTCCAATAATATTTCTGAAGATTAAAATTTGGGTCATAAATATATCTACAAAAAAATGACTTAATAAATTTCTTACAAATCCTTCCTCTATGCTGGTTTGTGAAATGTTCTCCAAGGACATTTAGGGCCATTATTATTCTTGATCTATATGTATTAATATACAGGGTGTTTCAGTTCGAGTGAATCAAATTTTAACCACAGATAGAACTCGATAAGTAATTAAAAATTGCCTTATAAACTAAAGTTCTATGTCTCACCGTTTTCGCTCTACAGGGCCGTATTGGTCGGTTTTTTACATCATATTATTTACGATATCTCTGGTATGGTTGTAACAATTTGATTCAAATCTGATATGATGTTACTTACGAATATCTATAATTTACCGCAAAATTTACAAATTTTTGTAGGTCAGTGGCGTAGAAACGGGTAGGGTAGCGGGATTTTTGCCCCAACTTCTACGCCAATGACCTAATACTTATTTGGGGTAAATTTTAGATTCCTTGGACAATTTGGCATAATACTTGTTTGAAATCGGTCAAGTGTCTCGTTCTGTCAATAATGTGGGAGGCCGTTCTTCTGATAAAGCATAAAATTGTAAAAACCGTACCTACAAACTATTACCTATTATTAGCATCTAAGATACAGCAATAAGAAAAAGAATATTTCATTGTTTGCTGTTAACATTTTTACATGAAACGTTCCATTTTAATTTAATACATAATATTAAAGTAATATATATTACTTTGAAATGTATTTGCTATCATTACGAAACTAAATGCTTTATCAGAAGAACGGCCTTCCACATTATTGAGATTTTCGGCAGACACTTTACCGATTTCAAACAAGTATTATGCCAAATTGTCCAAGGAATCTAAAAATTTGCCCCAAATAAGTATTAGGTCATTGGCGTAGAAGTTGGGCCAAAAAAATCCTGCTACCCTACCCGTTTCTACGCCACTGCCCTACAAAAAATTTGTAAATTTTGCAGTAAATTATAGACATTCGTAAGTATTAACATCATACCAGATTTGAATCAAATTGTTACAACCATACCAGAGATATCATAAATAATATGATGTAAAAAACCGACCAATACGGCCCTGTAGAGCGAAAACGGTGAGACATAGAACTTTGGTTTATAAGGCAATTCTTAATTACTTATCGAGTTCTATCTGTGGTTAAAATTTGATTCACTCGAACTGAAACACCCTGTATACGCAGTTGTATACAAATTTTATTGTTTTTGCCTCAAGCGGACGATTTAGAAACATTTTCATAAATAAACAACCTTGCAATTGTCTCAGTTTTTTTAATACTGTAAAATGAACAAGCGTCAGTAAAATTTAGGTATGTTTTATATCTGATTTGTGTTTGTTGGTATCGTTTCAACTTTATCAAATTTTATTAAGAAATGAATTCCATTAAATGTAAAAAATAAATTGATAGAAATAGGTAGTAAAAATTGCATTTTATGATATTTTATACAGAACATTATGAAGAGATAAAGTTAACTGAGCTTTTAACTTTTGCACATCAAATCCTTTTTTTATATGTTTCTCGAAAATGGTTCGATTTAGGACCCTTGCTATACAGGGTGTTTAGAAATTACGAACAAAGATTTCAAGGTGTAATTCTACGGCCAAAAATATGTCAAAACCTTCACATTTTAAACATTCGACCCTGGAGATGATTTTTGTTCATTATTATCGAACCTGTTATAGGTAGGTACATACTATTGATTACTTAATCAGCTTTTTATGCTGAATTCGGAAATTTACACAAAAGTTAAGCATTTTATTTGGAAGCGTATTAAACAGGGCCGGCTTAGGATATTTTTAGAACTAACTTTTTTTTGTTAAAAATTGTTTTTACAGTTGGACCATAGAATATTGTGTAAATTTTCGACCCAGCATAAAGAAGCTGAGAGTGTTCAAAATGTCATTATTTTATCTCGAACCGTTTCGATAACATTGAATAAAAATCATCTTCAGGGCCGAGCTTTTAAAAGGACCTGGCTCCCATAGGGTTCATTTATCGACCTATATTTGTATATGCACTGTATGCATATAAATCTCTTGAGTCTATACAAAACATATTTTTGAGATTTTTGAACTACTATGGTTTAGAATGAGTATTTGTTACGCATGACATGAGTACCTAAGCTATTAAGATAACAATTGAATACAAATCCATTACAGGATAGAATTTTTACATATTTTTATAATCTTGTCAGTGACATTATTGATGGTTCAGATCTAATATCAACTCGAATCACAGCGAGGTTTTAAACTTAAGTACTATCCAGTCAGTATTGTTACTGTTCTTAATCTGATCAAAACTCACAGAATATTTGGAAACTACAGTTATAGTTTAGTTATCAGGACGTACAGGGTGATAGAAAGAATGCGTCAACATTAAATTGGGGATACTAGACACCAAAATATTATGTTTGAGCCCAAATGTCTTATACGAATGTCGCTGGTTTAAGATATACAGGGTTTCAGAATAAAATTTAAACCTTGAACATCTTGTATTTCTTAAACCAAAGACATTCGTATAAGACTTGATGAGCTAAAATATAATATTTTGGTGTCTTGTATCTCCGCTTGTTGACTCATTCTTTTTGACTCACCCTGTATTTAAGTCGGTTGATACATTTAAAAATAAACTTTCAAAATAAGAAGTAATACTGTGGATTAATGTTTTTGCAATATTATTTACGTTTTCTGTTAATTTTAATTGTTTTGTTAGCATTGTTTATGGTTAATAAACTTGTCTTTGCCTCTTTTTCATTAAGAAAATAAGTTAAATCTTCAAATGAAAGACATTGGTTTTGACATGACCATAATTTGATTTTAATTCGAAATGCAGGTTCCACATGGAATTTCCACATTTTCTTTGTATTCTCATAATAAAATTAAGCTCCAACTTGCCACTTTCAGCAGGTAAACAGTTTCAGCGTATATTTTCCAACTTTATGGCATTAGTCATCCCAGACAGTATACGATTGGATGCAATTTTGGCACTATTCCAACAGGTGAACTTTATATTCCCTACATTCTCCACCTCTTACTAAAAATCCAAGCGACCTGTGTGAGTGCGATATATCATCAACAGCTCGTAAGTACCTCAACGTAACAAAATATTGTAACCACGGTAATTTTTCACAGAGAATGTTGCGACGATCTGACGATCCTCTATGTGGTGGAACGTACAAATATCTACCAGTACCCTCACAGAAGTATTATCTGGATTATAACACGTTCGATCCTTTGAGTATCTACGAACCATGGAGGTATCGGTATTGGGGTCCCCCATACTGGAATTCGTACTTGTCTTACTATGATTACCTCCCATCGAGTTATTATCTCAGACGTTTACGAGTAAGTAATGCAAATGGATAAGCAATAAAGTAAAAAAATTGCCAAATTTTTTGTTACAAATATGACTAATAGAATAGAATATCAAAGCTTTGACTTCTTATCATAATTTAATGTAATAAGTACTGAGTTTTGGTTCATTGATTGTTTCTTGCTATTAATTACTAAAATACCTTCACCTTGCCATGCTACATTCGATAGAGATATGGTTATCATTCTTTTGTTTGATTTACAATACTTTTTCCATCTGATTTCAGTTAAGAAGTTACCTGAGAAGTTTATATGATGTATAATCTGTTATGAAATAAAACTTTAAAATATTTACTTCTATGTACAAACTATGTAGGTATTAAATATACAAACAATTTGTAAAATCCTTTTATTTGTGTCTTCCATTGCATTTTTGTGGTAATATAGAATACGCGGGAAAACAGTGGATTCTTGTTTTAATGAGAATAATGTTTATAAAATTCGTCTTTATACTTTTAAACTTTTGATTTGAAAACTGTTTATTTGGGAAAATTTAATCATTATAGTAGTTATAATAATATGTAAGTTAATAAGTAAGTTAATTTATTTTGAAATATAAACAAATTGTCAAATTAAAATCATGGTCTCAATTCACTGTGATTGATAGAAATAAAAATATATATTTTAAATTTTATATTATCACGTGTTTTTTAATATGTGTTAGCCTTTTATCCTACAAATGCAGAAATAGGCCAGATCTCATATATTGTGGCTGATTTTGTGTGGTCGTGTATCTTAAATAACGAATTTACGTTTTGAAAATGTTTGAATGATTTTATTAAATCAGGTATGTCAGTAATTTAACTTTTATTTTAAATACCTACTTATTAAATCCAATCTTGTTTTTGAAACTGTTTCTTAACACCTTTATATATGGTACCAAAGAAGAAAATATAACTTCATTAATAGGAAAATTGGTTTCTATTAGCTTAAATACCTCAATACAGTAAAAAACTATACTATTTGGGTAATATTGTCGGTGTAATTCAATGCTTGTCGGGATATTGATTGTATCTGGAGTTATTTCTTTAGAATGTCTACCCATTTGGTAACAAAGGTGATTTTATGGCTGCATCCAAGAAGAAAAAACAACTGTGATGCATGTGGGTAAGCAAATATCAATTTTAAAAATCAAACCAAATCAAAATGTATATGTAAGGAAATTACCAAAAGTAGGTGTTTATATTTCATTATAAACGTTCATCAGCTATGCGGGATGTAAATATATTTAAAACCGCCAATTTTTCATCGCTTAAATATCCTTATGTTTGGCAAAGCCCAGTGTGTTTATTTTCTCAAAATTGTTTTCGCTCAAAATATAAATCCTTTATGTAATCTCTACAGAAATATGTATTTCGTCAAAATTATTTTTGGATGAAGTAATCTATTATTCAATGTACAATAAACAAAGTTTAGCAATATTTCATTCGTTTCAAAAGTTTGGAAACAATTCCGTTCATAGAGAAGGTCGAAAATACTTACAGCATTAACATGACCGCAAAAACACCGTTGTGAAAATTCATCCAACTGTAGCACATATTTAAATAATAGTTTTGACAAAATTTATAACACCGTTGTTTTAAAATGTAACAAAATCTACAAATTGTAGATATTTCTTCCACACTTGTTAGACTAATCAAAAGATAAATGTCACATTTTTATACTTTCAAACAAATGTTGATGCTTTTATGTGTTTGGCAATGTCGTAGCTAAATTATTGCGAGAGTAGCTAAATTTCAAAAGAATATTTTAACGTATTCTGTTATTCTTTATTAAACAAAAAATCAAAATTAACAAGCGCACATTACAATATTTAATTAAATAGATTTTATCACAGCTTTACTTCAACATCTCTTCACCCCAAAGTATACAAGTTGTTACGCACCTATAGAGGAGAAACAAATACAAATTATAAGTTTGTTAAACCTGCTTTACATTTGCTTACTCTTATCTTTCTGAGGTGATGCTCAGTAGGCAAGTAATCAAATAAGCTAAATGGCCAGTGAGATGGATAGAAACGGTTGTAACCAAGAGTCCAGTAAGTTGACAGTGGCCCTAATGTGTTGTCATAATGGTATCTGGAACCACGATAAAATCGTACCTGGTTTCCGTACATGTGGTCATACCGTGCGTTCAGCATGATCTGTAAAGGACGAATGTTGCTGAACTTTGTGTCAAAATACCGAGATAGCGAAATGTGCAACAATTGATGCATTACGAATTAATTCGTGACATCTTAAAATTTTGAGCTTAAAATAAAAATCCATTTATTATTTTGTTCTGATCATTAATACTTCTTTAAATTAAAATTGTATCAATTTTAACACAGGGTGTCTGGTAAATAATGAGCCATTTATAAAAAACGTCCCAGTTTCAATCTTTTGTTATATGTACATATTAAGATATTGTCTGAAACTATTTATTTGCGACGTAATTTTAGTTTTTCTTTAGTTTAATTGGGTTTCTGCCACACTTCTGAAAAATTAAAGACTAATTAAATCAGCCCTTGTGCAAAATAGATCAGTCAAGGGTTATTTTTGAAACTAAGTTTGCCTAACCAAAAAATCTCACACTGAAAAAAGCAGATAAGTAAAACAAAAATCACATCACTATCGCGCACTTCCGTATTTTTGACGTTTCGAAAAACTCTCTGTTTTCGTTCTCAAAATAGTAAATGTAGGTATTAATATTATGTCAAGTTTGATAGTTTAAAATTTGTTTATCTGCTTCCATAGAGATGTTAAATGATTTTTATTTTATTGTTATTTACTACTTCTTGATACAACTGCCTCTTTTAATTTTCTTTTTGTTGCATTATCATCCTTCTCTAAAATTTTTGCCAAACCCCATTGAATCAAATGACCGTTTTCACAAGTGTGTTCGCAAATTTTTCAAATTCCCGTCTTTTTATATAATTTTTATGTTCCTCAATATTTTATACTATTGAATTAAAACAGTTTGACTAATAGGTTTGCAGTCCGACCCTCGAAGATTTTGAAAACAAAAATAAATGAAATAAATATGATAACAATGGGGAAATTGCATGATTTTTCAAATACATGGAAATGAAAGAATGTATTATTTTAATCTAAATGCCGTTTGTCCTAGACAACTTGATGAAAAATTAAACTCATAAACTGATTTTATAGTTTTGGTCTGACCACGCCTCCTGAATACGGAGGCCACCATATTAATTATCTGTGACGTCACCAGCCGCAGTGACGTCACCTGTAAAGCAGAACAACGCAGTCGCAGTACAGTACATACGTTTAGGTTAGGTAGAAGAGTTAGTTTGACGTTTGTAATATTTATCACATAACATGTGATATTTATTAAGTGTTATTGTGTTAAACAGACACTGGTGTTGAAAAAATTTGCAAAATAGACTCGTAGAATGAGCACAGAAAGTGTATTATCACCGGGAAAATGGAAGAAATATTGCATTGTGCAATTACAAATACTTTCCGTATAGCGGCTAATAAAAAATATTTCTCCGTGCCAAAAATTGAAAAACTAGAAAAATGTGGTGTATGGCAATGAATCACGACGAATGAAAAAGCGTAAAACTCATTTCAACGTTGTATGTTTCTGAAGACCATTTTAATGTAAGGTTAATTGAAAATAAGTACGAATAAATAATGGAAGCGGTCGATCAAAAATTGTTTAGGTACAGAAATCTAGAAATATGTATTTTCTTAAATTTAACTGTATTTGTAAATATTGTTAAAATATAAACCTAATACTACATACAAAATTGTTTCCGTTTATTTACAAATATGTGAAAATAATTGTTAACAGCAAAATAATGTGTCTTACAAAGGCTTATAAAATTTATTGTTTTATGTTACGAAAATTTGAATAGTAACAATGAATAAACAGATCTAACATAAAGAATTTTATTTTTGATATCTATTACTTTTGCTTTACATGTTTACATCCTCCTTACAAAACAAATTATAGGGCTGTTCGCCTTATTTATTTTATAGTTTTTTCAAAGGGCCTCAGTCATGTCACTACCTTACACAGTATTGACATTTCTATGACTTGTTCAAAAGAAATGTCAGTAATGTCACAAAAAAACTCAGAAACCAATGCCTATTTACGTCACGATCACCGTATCTACGGAAACATAAGCAAGATGGCCGCGTTACTCCGGCCGTTGACGTCACACCAATAATAACAGTGTTTTCGATCACGTGGTTTTGTTTACATTCTATGGCAATTTATTAATGTTAATATTTTAATTATTATGTGATTATTGCCGCCAGACATATGTTCTGACCTTTCAATATGTTTGAAAGTTTACCTTGTAATACATTTCAAACCAATATAAAATTCATGCAACTTCCTCATTGTATATCCTTATATGTTACTGTTTCCTTCCTAATATTTTTGCGAGAGACAACTTTTATGTTCATATTGAAAAAGTTATATATTGTTTCACATATAAAAATAAGGATCTAAAATAATACACATTTTCAATTCTTTTTCATCTTCAGGTATAGCATTATATAACAAAACTTATATAACGAATGCTGAAGAAACAACTGATAAAATACTTGAAGTTAAAATCTTCTATTTATATTTTGCCTTAAGAAAGAACTGTGCACGACAAATATAGAAAATTTTAAAACTTTATGTTCAAATGTTTTATCTATAGTTTCTTCAAAATTTGTTTATACTAAAAAAATATAGGATATATATGTATATTGTCGTTTGTAACCTTAAAGCTGTTCGGAATATATCCTATATAGTCTAGACCTCGACACTAGTAACCAAACTGTTTTAATTCAATATAATAAAGGAGGCCACCTGAAGAAGCAATCCTAAAAATGCAGAAATAGGTCAGATCTCATCTATTGTGTGTGAATTTTCGAGTTCCCACTGTTTCAAAAGTGATGTTAGATATTTATAGAGTGTTTTCATTAAACCAGGTTAGTAAATTTAGATAGATTAATTTCTTTAGATAGTTATTGAATAGAGCTTTGTCTGTGGAATTGTTCATTAGCATACCTAGATATTTGGTATCAGAGAACATACATATGACTTCATTGATAGGAATTGTAGGAGATTTGATTTATATTAGCTCAAAATATATTTCTAATACAGTAAATAATAAAGGATTATGTGCAATTTTTATAAAAAATACTACATTGTCGATTTTAAAAAAGTTACGGGTCTCCAAAGAAATATTTTTGTTTTTTCTTATAAGTCATGAAATATGAAGGGCCATAAATATGATTCATTTTTTACCTAAACCATGGAAGTTGCTAATATCGCCTTAAACAGCCTATTATTTTCCCTGAATTTTTTATTGGTACTTTGGTACTGTATTGGTAATTTACTGTAAACAGATATTGTGTTATATCGCTGAACGCATAATTTCATTTCACTTTCCTAAAATGATATTTCTATTTAGAGGTAGTATTTTAAATGTAGTACCGAAAGATGGCAAACAGTTAGTCCAAATTGTAAATAAATATTTTATTTTGTTAAAACTCTAGTAAAAATAAGTGAAGCTTTGACTATCCAAAAATATTCCATATGTAAAGTTTATTTGTAATATTTAAAAATTGGTATATACGGTACTTGTCATAAAGTACTAAGGCTCATTTTTGACCAGGCACTATATATGCATATCTGTCGATGTCCTAAATTTTTGTAAATTAACTGCATGTTATAAGTTACTAATCTGAAATTACTGCCTAAGAAAAAAGGATGATCGACCTCTGATACCTTTATAATCTAAAGAAGTATGGTTGCATTTTGTACACTTATGTAACACCAAAAAAAATAAACATATTTAAAATTATTTCTCATTACGGAACCATTGTTGCCAACATTCGCTAAAAATGCTGATTTACCAAAAATATTTCTTGGTACTTACGCTAGATTTTAAATGACAGAACCACTGCACTGGCTTAAGTCAAATCACACTTGACCGTTGCTCAAACCAACTAAGTTAAAGTTATTGTGGAGTTGGCCTGGAAATATTGCTATAGTTTTTGCCAAAAACTGAGCGATCACAGTTTTAATTTATTTTCGTCACGTTTATTTTATTTTTTAAAAATAGCTCCAGTTACATATGGCCAGTGATATGTAAATAATCGTCTTTAATTATTTTGTCCAATGTATCCTGCCAAAAAATGATATATGTTTCTTTATATTCTCCAGTGATTTATTTTATTTGGCACCAGAACTAACGTGCATAAGGTGCAGTAAAAATTGGACCAATTTTATTACCTTTCAGTTATTCGTGTTTCCAACTGAAAATTCACTGCTAGAGTGTTGCTGCGAAAATATATTTAAAATTCGGCATATCTCCAAAAACTGACTGAAGGAAATGGTGTTCCAAACTTGCAGCAGGAGGTAACAGTTTAATTAATTGAAGCAAATTATGCTGACGATCTTAGCAATTGCTCTTATGAAAAAAATGTAATCCTCCATAAACATAAAAATGAGAAATCATTGCAGCGATTTATCAATCTGTCACTATAATTAGTAGGTAATTTTGTTTTCCAGTCAGTTTGCATTGCACATTGTGAAGATACTGATGAGATGATTTTATCGGCGCATCCGCAGTATACAGCAGAGGAAGTACGATAAGACAGATTTCTATTTTGTGACATAATAAGCATAAGCAAAATATCTTACTTCTGTTAGTTCTTATCCTGTTTTCAGAATATTTAGCAGTACACGATCTTCCCCAAGTTTACAGAAATATTTGCCTGATTTTCACATTTATACTGGACATTGCTTCTGACTACTTCGGCTAGTTTGTTCGCAGACTCTGATGCTGATCTTCCTATAATTAGGAGACACAGTGGATGGAAGTCCAGTACAGTAGTGGAGGGTTATATGGAAGACTCGTTACAAAATAAGGAGAGCAATGCGTGTCAAATTTTGTCCAAAAGTTTAGCGAATAACAGTGCTCCATATCCTGATACGAGTTTCACATAAATAATTACTACTACAGCTAGTAATAATGAGATTGGCCATGGAATTACTTATTTTAATTGTATTTCCTACAGTAAATAAATATTTAAAATATTTAAAATAACATTTTAGACACTGACAGCATGCGTTAATAGTATATTATTTAACGAGCGGTAATGCAGGTAATAACTCACGCAGATGAAGTTTGCAGCACGAGCCGCAGGCGAGTGCTGTAATTCATCAAGTGAGTTATGACCATTACCGCAAGTTGAATACTATACTTAATCTACGACTATAACAATAAATACTAAGATACAAGTATCTTAGAAATTGATTTGAAAACGTCAAAATTATTTTATTAAGACATCAAATCAAATGACATTAGTCCCCTCAATGATAATAATTGACAGTTCCGCCTACTGAGAGGCGTTAGCATTTTAATAATTTTAAAATCTTTTAATTATTCATTTCTTTCCACTTGCTAAAAATTCTTTCCATTTTACACCAATGGAACGTATTTATCGGCACTGCCTACACTATTTACATACCGAATTATCATTGTAGAAGCCCAACGTGAGTTATAATAACTCACTATAAAAACTCACGCTATTTGTTTATTGATACTATTAATTGCTCAAAAGCAGTTGAATAATTAATATATAAATTAATAGAAGTAGATAATAGTATATTATTCAACAAGCATATAATTATGTAAATTACTGGAGTGAATTACAGAATTATATGCAAGTAGAAAACTACACTATACTTTGTCCACTACTATTAATATTTTAGCAAACTGTTTACTGACCAAATTTTACACTACCTATTTTGACATTCATAACCTGACTCATAACCACAGTAACCACTATACTGTGCTCATAACATACAATTTAAAACTGTCAATACACCTTATTGTCATATTTGACATTTGTCCTTTACTTAATAAATTTTAAAAAGCAAATACAACTTAAATGGTCTTCTTAGAACTCTTTTCACTACACAGAATAATAGTTACAAGTGTTTAAAATGACTTATGTTCCTTGCCAGAAGCGTTTACCGTCTCGAAGCAAAAGAGTTTTGCCTAGATTCGCTGTAAATTAACATGTCATGCAGCTGGTTATGGTTATTATAAATTGTTTTTGTTTATGTACACTCACAAACATCAAAAACTATACAAAAATGAATCGCACTAGCTGTACGCACCATTATGGCTAATATTATAATGTATCAGTAGCAGCCTGATACATTGCAACGTTCTCGAACGTTACGTTACAGTTTCTCGGAAAGTTCAATTATTTACTTCATTAATAGTGATCCAAAAAATAAATTACGAACAAATTTCGTTACAGACGCTTTTACTTAACCTTAGTATGTAATTTCATAATATAGTTTTACATATTATTGCAGTTGGATTTTTATTTTTCAGATGTATTTGCAGACAGACTATTTGTTTTAGACATTTTTTTTATGGCTTTTGGTCAGATATATAAGCCCTTAACGTTACGGCACTAATATTTCAGACACCCTGTATACATCATTATACTTGAAGAAACAGACAGAAATATAATATAATTAGATATTTGTAATGAAAAAATAAATATCCTAGTGATTTCAAACTGAGTAAAATTTAATAATGGTTTCAATTACAAACACATTAATTCTAATTCAGCCTCGAGCAGACAATATTGCCAGAATCACGGAGAATACGCTCCAGAGAATAGAGACAATAGATATGGAACTGGATTGAAAATAATATACTAAATCAGTTTTCTGTCAAATGTCAAGAATTTATAATACTTTAGTATGCAACAAAATATTCAAAACCATGTTTCCTCATACCAGGATTTCAATTTTACAAAATTTAAAATTGGCTACGTGCCTTTAATACTAGTTCACTGTCTAATTGTTTCCTTTCCGATTACTTAGTATTCTCCCTTATACTTAGAGTTTTCTTTGCCGCTATCTCGTCTCTCCTTTGTTTTATGTCTCGGTCTTTGTAATGTATTTAGTAATTTGTAATGTAAATTTGAGTTAATATCTGCAGGAAATTAATACGAATTAATCAATCTTTGAAGCTAGAAAGGCCGAATCAAAGTTTAAATCAAATTTTGTGACGAGTTAGCGATCTGAAATATAATGCTTAATAAAAATATGCTCGGAATTAGGTAAAACTTTAGACAGTTGATTTATTCAACCACTAAATTTAATAAAAAATTGTTCTAATATATTGAAAGCAGCTCTTACCGTCTGTGACAAAAAACGTTCAATTTCAATAACGACATATTAACAATAATATTAATTTAATAAATTAACAGAATAATAAAAAGATATTTAAAGTAGATATATAGTGTGAGTCAATTTCAGCATTTTAAGTAGGTAGTTTATTTATGACTTGCTTGAGTAGAAAAAAGAAAATTGATCCAAAATTCAGATTAATGTAAAGACACTTGTTGAAACAAGCTTTTCCTTTAATGTTTGAAGGGACATACATTAGAAAACATGACTACTAATTTATAGACAGTGAATTGTACCGTTTCGTTTTCTATCGCATTTCGTTAAAAATACTTTATAATTTATATCAATTCAAGTAGGTATATTAATGGTTTTTTAAAAGAATTCTGCAGAATGTGATACTGTTTGTAATGCTTTTTATGGTTTTCTTACTGTGCAGCAGGCGTATTGCTACGTCCATGTACGCTTAGGCTTGGTAGCAAACTAAAAAAAAAATAATTATACAGGGCGAGACTGCCGGCTATAGCCTTTCGACAATCCGGGTGCAGAGTGAGCAGAGTGTCCAGCAGCTCAGGGAGATTGGGCGTGGAAGTGCAGTCTCTATCTCTGGGATTGCACCCAGGCTATATTATTGACGAATAACAAATTATAAAGTAAAGAAAAGTATCTATACTAAACAAGTAAAAAAGCTAGACTACTAATTTAAAGTTTATTTAGTAATTAAAATGCATTACCAATACCTGGTAAAATAAATAAATTAAATAGCAAAAGAAATGCTAGGATTGGTCAAATTTATGAATAGTTTTATGGTCGTAATAGGGGAAAATATAACCCTTGAAGGTGACTGTTCTAGACCCAACAGACAATACTATATAATATAATAAGTTATTTATATCACTCACGTAAATGATAAAAAAAAGAGAAGGCCCTCTTAGTATATATACTATAAGATTTACAACCGTAGATGGTTAAATAGATCTTCACATATTATAGTATTTAGTTTAAGAAAAAAATATTAAATCATTAATTTAAATAAATAACGTGAATATACGGAATGAATCAGGAGTGAATATGACCTTAATGGGTGATCCTATAGGGTCCTAGGATGGTGAAAAATCCTTCACGGTACGACCACGTGCCAATTTTAGGGTTATGTGGGGCGAAGCCTCGCTTCCTGGGTCGATTTACTCGGTACCTTCGCTGGGACTCTCGCTTGGCGGTTCACACAGCCTCCGGTACTCGTACTGGTACTATATTATTATTGGGGTACTTCCAGCCTCTCAATATAACTGACAAATGGGGCACCAATGCAGAATGTCAAACCAACGAGTAGAAAAAAAAGGCTTAGAAATGAACGTGGTTGTTGAGGGAAATAAACGGTGATACAGGTGAATACATTCACCTCATAAAATCTAAATAAATGGCTCGAATTAATTAACAAAATAGAGTAATATTTCTAAATACCTGAGCTGTTGGGCGGCCTTGTTTGTTAAATCTGTTGCACTACACAACACAAATCCAAATTAAATCTGCTGTCTACTAACAATAGCAACATTAATTAATTGATGAAGTGTAACAAACTTGTAATTAAAGTACTTTACAAAAATCCGCAATTTGCGATAATAACTGCTTTCTTTCAAGACAGACTAGCAAGTAATTCTTTAATATATTTCGGTGCGAAAAACATCACTTTTTTGCCCAGACTCGGCGATAAAATTATAATTGTAAATATTTCTAATAATATCTATTATTTCTACTGACTGAATATTAATACCTTAAACGATTTTATTGTTTATTATAAGAAATTTTTAAGCCATTCATAAAATTTTATAAACTAATTTTAATTTCAACCTCAAACCGTTCATTTCTAGTTGATGCAAAATTATTTAATTTGAATTATAATATTTATTGATCTTTTACCCATGAAGTAAATAAATACAAATATAAATAAATGGATTTAGGACAATGATGTTAAGTATTTTATAAAATAGAAAATATATGTAGGTATTGCCGGAACAAAATAAATTCGTCCTTCTACCGGGTGACAAAAGAAACCCGTAACAGTATAAAATAGTAGAAAATGCGAGGGGGTAACCACTCATGGAAATCTTGTCACAAATCTTGCGAAATCCTTGCGAATTCATGCGAAATTCCGAGAAATCGTGCGAAAGAAATCTGAAGGAATGGCTCAAAATCACGGAAAATGCTGCGTCATTTGGAGGTAAATTTAACCGTAAAGACTGACAATACCGTCCACCTTGCGTCATTATCGACGTTATTATACTTATTCGCGTTTCCATTTTGCGAATAACGCAGGTCCCAGCTCACATTATTATGTGCGCAACTGTTATCGCGGTTGTTTGGACCTACTGGAAGGGTATTAGTCCCAAAATTTTAATGTTTTTTGTTTCAGCCGTAAAATTTGTTGATCTAAATTAAGTTACCTTTGTCCAAATTTTTATAGTTTCCGATTCTCAATAACTACCAATAACAAAATTGTAGCAAATACATCAAACTTGGAACAGAGGAATTTTCTGGCACGAGAAATTGAAATAGGTATATCCGCGGATTTGCGGTCAACTGTAGAAAGCACCACCTATAATATGTCACATGACTGTCTCTAAAAGATCTGAACAAAATACCACCACATGTTTCTAGGGCCAAGATATGATGATCTAACCCAATTTACCTTAGTCCAAAATTTGATCATTTAATTGAATAAAGTATGAAAGAAGACAAATGGGTTTATGTTTATGAAATTAATTTTTCAAATCTCATCCAAACAACGGTTGCTCAAGACGTTTCTCAAAGAAAAAAACTCACCGCTACCAAGTTTTATGTATTTACTACAATTTATAATAAAGTTATTGAGAAGACACTGAAAAAAACCTTTTTCTCGGAAATTATAAAATGTTTGGACTAAAGTAACTTGATTTAGGCCATCATATTATTTTGGCCCCCGGAATCTGTGTTTCTTTCTCAAACTTTTACAGACACCTTGTTTAAGTAAACTCTGCTACGTTGTGGAGAAAACTTGTATAAGTGTAGTAGTGGAGGGATATTTTTTTTTAACTAGCTCTTTTAACTAGAATTTTTTTAGATTGCCTTTAAATACAGTTATGAGTCCGTTGAAAAATCAGTGAATTCTGTACTTTTGATGGTTATTTCAAAATTTCAAATAACTTTCACATTTTTTGTGATTTCATTAATTTTTAATGGGACCTTTTTAGTTATAATTCAAATTTTTTATCCATCTTAAATCTATATTTTTCGATGTTTGAAAATGGCAAAAAAATTGGTATCATCTACCAACGAATTCTAACCTCTAGAAGAAACTTTGTGAATATAATATTGTCACGGAGCGTGGGGCAAATTCCGTGACAATATATCACTTTCAGCTGTAGCCATCAACTAGATAAAGTACTACCAATATTACCAATTTGATAAGGACATAGGTAGTATACTCATGTATACCCAAAGAGACACAACGGCAGTGGCAGTAACGGGATATATTTTGAGATGCACAAAAATGACGTACGTAAAAGTGATACCTTAATTATAATTTACTCGGTATTTAATGTTGAAAGCCTCACCTTTTTCAATATTTATATAATTACAAATATTCTAGAATATTACCCAATAAATTTATTCCTTTAAAACTTTCACTATTATATTGTCAAAATGATAGTTTTATATTGTTATTGTTGCTAATGACCGCCACATCCAACTACGTACTACGAGTATCTCCGAATTCTCGGCGATGACGCCCGGCCGTACCGACAATTTGTGTCCGTTGTGAACAGTTGCTTTGTTTATGCAGATGCGTAAACAAAGCCTAACACGTCTCCTTCTAGAGATTAGAGTTGATACCTACATAATATTTATAAAAGGAAATTATAATGTTCCATTTTCTGCAAAGAAACACAGTGAACACGGCAGATATAGATATGTTTTTAAAGTATTGTCATTAGAGATTTATCGTATTTTTTTTTGTTGGTGAATATTTATGACTTTGACTAGTAGTTATAATTTTATTTAACATTCGATTATAATCTGAAATAATTTTTATGCAATCAACATTCTTCATTTTTTTATATCCCCACCAACTTTTTTCAAATTTTCATCATTGTTTTATGTAACTCAATTATTTGTTGTTATAATTAAGTGAGTCGTTGATTATTCTGTATATCGATCTATTTTATAAAACAGTTGAACTACTTGATGATTCTTAAAAGACAACAAATATCACCAATGCATATTGTTATAACATACTGACCAATTTAACCTTCAGCTATTGAAAATAAGTGATTTTAGATTAACAGTTATTAATTAGAATATTTTCCTTCATATTTATATAAATTAAGGAATTAAATAAATAAGAGAACAAAATCTATCTGTTCTGCATTATCTTACCTATAGTAAGACTAAACCATAATTTAATATGTAGATGTCTTCAAAGGATATCCAATACAAATTTCATATAAACTTTGTATTATCAATTTTAAATTTCAGAAGCAATCATACGCTTGGGAAAATATATTTTTAATAACCTCCAGCGATGTTATTTTTAAACGCAGGTCCATTTTTTGTGGCATGTGGAGTTTATTGTACAATGCTGGAGGTACATACATTTTTTTAGCTTTGTATACTTACCTACACAATATTAATTTCTCAGTAAAGTAAATAAAAATATTTCCTATTCTGTATGACCTTATTCCTTTGGCGCGCTTAAACGAACACTGTAATACTTTTTTTGAGTCTTCTATATTTTATACTAAACAAATCTTCAATTTTCTTCATTGAATCAGATCATCCTGATACATCAAGACATTTGAAAATGAATAAAAAAAATTGAGAAGAGAGAAAGAAGAAGAAAAAATAATCTAGTCGGAAAAGCGTCACAACTTTTAATAACCTATAACCTGTTTATAGTATGATTAGAAGTATAGTATGGCATCAAGAAAACAATGGAATATTAGCAACAAGTTTACTTAATCACCTATCAGTTTGGAAAAATATTTATCAATTAAATATACATGGTGTTCTAAAAGTCCATCATCATTTTGTTAATTGTTTGCTAGTTAAAGCTTGTCAAGTTCAAATTTTTTTTATTTTTCTTTTTAAATAACTTATTTAATTCGATTATTCTCTCATTTGGTGCACCCACTAAGTAGATCAAGCTTTATTGGACCAGTCAAAGAAAAGTTTTATCATGCGCCGCTAGAGGGCACCTTACCTAAAACTTTTTCTTGATAGACATCACAGAAATAAACATTATTAAAAAGAGAAACAATATCAGAAAAAATTATGTACTCTTTGTTCCAGCCGTTACCGTTTAGTAGAAATCGCTATTAAAGTTTTATTAAACATCAAATTTTTGATAAATCGTTTTGTAATTAATCAAGTTGCCATGCTTCATAAACGTCATTATTACTAATTTTGGTGTTACAAATTGTAACAAAAATTGTTTAAAGCAGGTAATATCATGTAATACCATATCTTGTAAAACCAGCTTCATCAGTAAATATTAATAAATGCATTATCCTGATTTTAGAAAAATATTTATCAATTAAATATGCAGGGTGTTCTAAAAGTTTACCAGGAAACTTCAGGAGGAGATTCTACAAATTCAAATAATAGCAGTATATCTATAGAATCATGTCCCGGAATTTCCCGACGAACTTTCAGAACACTCTGTATATCTACAGGTTGCTTAATTGTTTATTTTCACGTTATCAACAACCTCTTTGAGAAAAGGCACTTACTTCAGAAACGCTCTGTATTGTTCATTTAATGTTGACATACAATACATAAAATAGACCTCAAATGCAAACAATTAAAACAGATTGCAGATCATATTTTATCAATTCTCTGTATCTTATTACACCATATTTTATTACACCGTTGTAACTGAATTGCAGAATGTAATCTTCCTCATTTTAATTAGGAGCAATAGTGGATATTAATTTAATGTAAAGCATTAAGTTTAACACCAAGTATTACGATATAATGATGCAAGGGTTGAATCTCTGTGTATCAGTTGGAGAATGGCAAAAAGTTTCGCGTAAGATGAGACTCGCAAAGCACTTGTCTTATTCTGAATACGCTTGCCTGCCGCTGTTTTGTTGGTGTTGACGTCTTTGTATTTCAAAGTTACGAATTTTGCGAGCCATGTTAAGTTCTAGAACTACTATTTTAAGTTAAATACAGCTGCTGTTAGAGTTTCCTGTATCAAATAAAGATAAACCAAGTGTACTAATAAGTGTTTTGTCTGTAATACACAAATTAGGTAAATAATATTTTTTTGATCTATCGTACTTCTTAATGGAGTAATTTAAAACGTATTTTAAAATGTCAAATTTTGTAATCATATTGTTTCACGAATAAAAAACACAAGTTATATGAATGAAATTCTAACTTCTTTGGAAAGTGTAACAGCTTGAAGATAACCTGTTGACAATGTTAATTTTAAGTATCTTCAGAATCAATACTAAATTTGAATACACTTATTGCTATTGGCTATTGACTCCCTCATGCAGCTGTTTAAGCATAAAAAAGTTGTTTAATAAAAAAAGTTTTATTTTGAAATATTTTTTTTACTTATAGTGCCAGAGAATGATACTAAATGAAAAAATAATTATTACCTTTAAAAAATTTTCATTAAGGGTACGGGTTTCGAAGAAAATGGAAAACGTACCTACCACCATATAAAAATTATTATCAAGACTCACATATCAAAGCCTTTGATATGTATTTTCAAATAATAAATACTAGAAATGGCTTTTTAAGTAGTGTTATGAAAAAAATTAACCTGATAATAAAGCTATAGGAAACTCTTCAAATTTGTTGCCAATGCCAAAAAAAAATTAATCACAATTTTGATATAAGTAATATAAGTATAGACCAAACAAATTTTTTAAGTTTGCAGAATAGTAAAGGGCAACAAAGCTTAGTTGATAACACTTTTGATATTGCCGTTGCAAAATCAAGTTTTTCAAATAATTTTAAATTTATATGTTTATATTAATTTTATATACTCATAGTTAGATATTTGATCTAAATAGGCTATTCTGGAAATATAGAAATAGATTTGCGCCTTGTTTATATTTTCAAAGTGAATTTGTGTTTTGAATGTTATTGAATGATTTCATTAAGCCAGATATGTATTTTTGTTAGTAAATTTAGCTAGATTAATTTTGAATTTAGATATTTTTTGAATATCTAGATATATGCCATCAAAGAGCATATTACTCCATTCTTAGGAATTGTAGGAAAATTGATTTATATACAAAATACCTAAATATCTTTACAATACAGTAGAAAATTTGTATATTTTTGGAGGTAACGCTTATGAGAAGATTTGATACATCTATCTCTAACGCGAATTAACTATGGGCAAATAAACATGGTGTAATTTTAATGTATAATACAAGATGATCGTCATAAGCAACACAGAAAATAAATGTAAGTTTCTTACATCTTACCGGTTTTCAAAAATATGAAAAGCATATTGAACTGTTTATAAATGGCTTTTTTTAGTTTTTATATTTATAACATGTAACAACATCCTCGGCAAATTAAAACAGGTTTTAATTTGCAATACTGATTTAACGTAGGGATACTTTGTTTCATAGACACCTTTAATGTATTACCTAAATTTTGTCTAATTGCAATTTTCTTTCCTTTTCTGCAAAAAGATATTATCAGTTCTTGATTTTGACGCTTCGTCGATCGTCTAAATCACTTTCGAAATTTTAAATAAAATATCAGATCAGAATTTAAAAAGTGAAGTTGCTCGAAGAATCGAAGCATAGAATTTAATACTGATGTCATTTTGTAGAAATAAAAAAGTAGCTATGAGAATGTGCAGTTAGTTTCAAGCAATCTCTTCAAATACAATCAAGAAGAAATAAAAACTAATTTTCAAAATTTTAGTGTCTTCAATTTTTAAACGACTTTTGATCAAGCATCAAATTCTGCAGCTTTGTCACAGTTTAATCGTTTTAGTATATCTTAGTGTATTCGAAATACAAACAGTCACCCTTGAATTTGTAATCAACATCATAGTGTCCAAAAATCATGCTACAAAATATCAACAAAGAATTGGATAAAAATAAACACAAAAGTGTAATTTAAGTTGTTATTGATGTTAAAATATATTTTTTATATTTACGTCACGTCGGTTCTATTGTTTTATCAATTAAGTGTATACATATATTTATTTAGATATTGGTTGGAATAAAACATACAGACACGGTTCTCCATATATTCCGTAAAGGCAGACTCATGAAATAATTTTTTAAAGTTCTTTAAATTAATTTAAACATTTTTACTTTACAACATTTACATTACATTTTGTAAATATGTAAATAGAACTTTAATGTTTTTTTATTAATTGCATGGTGTGATTTTGTTTTCTTCAAAAATTAAACAGATATGGAGGGTGAATAAAAAAATACTCTGAACGTTGAGGAAATCAGCGGCATTTTTATAGAGAAGTAATTTTTTATTTAATCATTACTAACTTAGATATTATGTTTTTATGAAAAAATATTGTAAAGCATAAAATACACAACATTTATAAATTAAGTACTGTTTATTAATATTTGTACCACATATAAAAATATATATTAAAAGTGTATCATTACGTATATACAATATATGTACAACTTATTGCACTTCTTCCACTTCGTCAGTCCATCGGTATTTAAGCAACTAGGCTATCAGACCAGTAAAGGTTATTTTGTACCTGCAAAGAGTCAGTGATTCTTAATTTCGTACAAAATCATTATATTATTCGTCCCAAAATCAATATTAAGTTTTCAGGGACTTTATAAAGAAAGTGAGACAGGGTTCATTAGAGCTAACATTTTCTTTCAAATTTCTGCCAAAATTTTAGGCGACAGTTGCATTGGATGCGAATTCATATGAAAATTATATTCGTATTCGAACAAAATCGTATAGATTCCTACGTAATCGTACGGGTTTGCATAAGTTACATACAGATTAAAACAAATATGTCCAATATGTTTACCATTTACCTGTATGTATAGATCCCTACGAATTTTTGATACAGCATAGTATAGTTTATGATAATCAATTCACCTCGAAAGAATAGCATAACGTATGGATTTATTTAATGTTGTATAACGAATTCGAATCGAAAAATCTGTTCGTACGAAATCAATAAATCATTCATATGAACTGCTCTGGATTAGATATAATTGAATGGAAACTGATAGTCTAACCCCTTTATCTTTCAAATTTCTACCTTGAAAAAGATGGAGAATAATGTTCTACATCTATTTTATTAGAATAATATATAATAGGTTTGTTTAAGCAAGGAATCCGGAATTGTTTGAAACTGTCAGAAATATTCGACCAGTAAAGTTATGAATTTGTTTTCAGTAAGCATCGTGTAAAAAGTAGTTTTTTGACAGTATGGAATCAGTCTGGATTCATTGCTTTAACAGAATTCATATAGTCGATAGTTAAGAATGCTATAGAACCAGTACGAGTCTGCACTACATCTTTAAATTCTTTATTAAATTACTATATATAAACATGTTCTACACACACCTCTTCCTATTTCAAGTGTCTCTTGTAATGGAACAATTTTATGGTCTGTAAGAGGTCCTGATTTGACCCCCATGAAGTTCTTTTTTTGGAAGTTAAAATTTATATAAAAAGTCTAATAATTTGATAATATAATATAATACGATATTTATATTAACATGCTTGAACGTGTAGGTACAAAGGCGATTTAAGTTCTTAGCTTTTCAGATACACCGAGTTTACCCACCGCAAGGTTTTGACCACATGACTGTAATTGCTAGATTTGGCTTGCATACGTTGCGTCACAGAATAATCTTGAATTCTCTAACTTTTTTATACAAATTATTGCACAATTTGATAGATTCGCTAGTTTTGTTAGCAATGCTTAATTTTTCAGTATCTAGAAAAAATCTTAGAGCAGTTCACACTTTCTATAATATTAACCCGAGTACTAATATATTAATGAACTCGACTATTTATGTGTCTTAATTGTAATAAAATATCTCATTTGACATTTATAATTGATTCTTAACTAAGCTACTTGACACAGTCAATACTTTTATGTTAGTTATAGTTTGACTGATTTGTTTATTTTAAGTATTTTTTTCTACGTTCATGCAAAGAACAAAACTTTATTGAACTATATTTAGTGGAAAAAGTGGTTCTTTATTGCACTAGTGCAATAAAATGTTTATTGCATTCATCTGTCATTCTACTACAGCGTTTTGTCATCAAACATAAACGTTCAAATCGACGTCATATTTGCCTAGACTTAATGTCATCTAAATAAAACATTTTTTGGTTTTTGCATGAACGTTGAAAAAATATTGTATGCAAGTTGTACAAAAAGTGTTTATTGCACTCGACGTGTTGTCCTACTCGGCCTGACGGCCGCGTGCAATTAACACTTACTTTTTGTACTTCTTGCATAAATAACTATTTTGTTTGTGAATACTTCTGTTTAGACACAGTTAATACTTTTGTTTTATAGCTTTGACTTTGTTTTGTTTATTTTGAGCTTTGTTTTTCTGTACATGAATACTTACTTTGTTTGTAATTGTAATTTGACTTCGTTTTTGTTTATTTTAAGTTTTATTCTTCTTTTCTTCTATTCTACTATAGTACTTTTAGTTGCCCTGTTATTGGATTTTTAAACTGTTGGGCAATGATTAGAATAAATCAATAAATAAATAAATTTGGACAATTGAGATGAAACAAGTTAATACTGATACCTACTTTTAGTGAGACATGCCCTTTACCTAAAACATTAGACGTATTATAGGACAATTTTTATAGGATAATTTGTCCTTAATAAGAAATTCAAATGAATTGTTTCGTCAATTTAATAACGGAAGAGCCTACTGGTTTTATGGTGGCAATTTTGATTTTATCCATTAAGAAGAAAAGGCACTAGGCGATCGAGGTTTAGGCGCATCGGAGACCATGCTAATCTCGTTCTCGTCTAGAGAGAGTATCTTCTAATCGTTTTAAATCTACACGTTTTCACTAGTAGGTCGAGAGCTGGGAATATTTTGGAGAATTTCGGTCAATCACGTCAAATAAAAGAACTAATACACACAAGACATCTTCTGCAGACCATATTTTGACACCTCAATAGTACAGTAGAATAAGTCGGGAGCGCATAAGAAAGAGCTATGGGACTGATTTTGTAAAAGGCCTTGATGAGTTCGTGACAGAAGCGATGTGCCTAGACCGCGACCTCATAGTGCGTTCTATTCTTATAATCTAGGCAACAGTATACTTGAAATAGACATATTCTAATAACATATTTTGAAACTCTAGTATTTTAGCATAGTTTCGGATACAGAATGAGACAATTCTCTACAACTTCTGTTATAAATTTTTCCCTCTCAGAGAAATAGTTTTCGACATATAGCTGAAGTACAGTGGAATGTATTAATTTAAACCGCATAAACGCTTTTTTTTTTCGTTCATAGTTTCTAGTATACGAAAACTCTTGAGCCGCGTACATATTAGCAATAGAACTTCAACTGTGCTAAGAAAATGTGCAAACTGTACCCCTGTACATTATTTTTTTCTCTATTGGTAAAATAAAGTCGTAGTTTGTTTCTCTCTGTGATTTTAGCTACATGTTTGGCTTTACGAACTATACAATCATCTAGTAAGTCAAATCCCATTCTTTGATACTCTTTTTCACAAATGGCATGCTGTTCATATCAACTGATTTAATGATGATTTCCATCAAAAAGTGTAAAGCTACACAAATATAACTGCACATGTCTGTTTTAATCTGGTATTTCACACGAGATCGTACACATATAATTTCATATGAATTCATAGATAACCGCCTCCGAAACATATTTGATAAAAAATTAATCATAAATTAAGATGCACTTACACGTAATTTTCTGAAAGATTGCTCTGTGGGTACATCCCTCAAGTAGTGCCAGTATGAACTGTAGCTAGGCCAGTACTCGGGATACCATTCCCTGGCCGTGATGGGCCAGTCCACATGGAAACTGAGCGGTCGGTAAATTTTGTAATGATAGAAAAATTTCGCATCGGGCCAAAACGAGTATTCGTACCCGCTAATGGGATTTCTCAAGTAGGTGAGCATCTCCTACAAATTTATCGTGAATGAAATCGTTACATGGTTAAAGGGGTAATCATGATTCAGTTGTTCGAACTATGGAAAATATATGTAATATTAGGACTAAAATTTTGATAGATTGGCTCACAGCAATAGATTAGCGAAGAAATTGGAGAACTGATTTAACTTATTCGCTTTTGCACTTTTAATCCTTGTTTAGTAGTGCCAATTTTAGATACATTACCACTAAACTAAATTGGAAGTTACCACAAAAATAGCTAATGATGACAGTAAATGTAAAAACAGGTTTTAGTTTTCAGCCGTAACTATTTTTGAATGGCGAAGAAAAATGTGGAACTGCTGTTCTTATAGCAGATTTTTACATCAAGGTCATTGTTATATTGCTGACTTTTAAAATTTTTGCTTATCATAAAATGCATTGTCAGGACCTAAACAAAACTGTATTACTTAAATTCAAATATTGTCTAAGTATGAATTAACTAATAAACTGCACACCATCTAAAGTTATTAATTCATATTTTACGAAATTTAATCTGACTGTCTGCTGGTATGAATATTTAGGAAATATAAAATATAACTACGTAATTTTTGTTGTATTCAACACCTTTATTACCAGAATTTATTAGTGATTTTACCTTAATTTTGAAATTATAGGAATTATTTATTGAAAAGTGTACTTTGTTGTATAAGCGTTTGTTCAAGAGCCTAAACTTTCGAATGACGTTGATGTTTGAGTTTTACTTTTGATAAATCCAAAATTAGTACTCGTTCGACAAAAGAAAATCATAATTTTTTCGTTGCAAATATGATATCTAATATAATCATGAAAGGATTAAGTAAATATTAGTCAAGATATTTTCATGTTTTCCTAATGAATTAGAAGAAACCTTTGAAATGAAATTATAAGTTCAAAGCACTAACCGAATTTCCAAAGTACTTAGCGACATTCAAATTCTTAAGATTGTATATACAGTGTTTTCCAGTATTTACATCACAAATTGAAATAATTATTTACAATCAGCGACTACTTACTAGTTTCAATTTCATCACTTTATATTTATTTTCCAATAGGGATACATTTCTGTTCATAAAGTAAAACCACCCTGCATAATTTTCAAAATTTTTTTAAAATTTTTAAACAGGCTCCAATATCGGAATCTATATAAACTGCAAACTAAACTTATAACGTTTCTAAAACTGATTTATAGCTGGAAAGTAATAAAATGGATTTGCAATAAACGAAAAATATGCAATTTTGCTAGACGTACAGGGATATATTTTCCATAGTTCAAATCTTCTACCTCACCACTTTTACCCACTTTTCCTTAAATACACTATACTCACTGTAAATTTTCGAGAAGATGGGAAATACTGATCTTTAACTTGGTGCTGCACTCACTGTCACCAATTTAATGGGCACCAGACACGCGATAGAGGTATTTCTACAAAGTTTATTGGTCCAGATCCAAAGATTGTTAATAAAAACCCCACTTATGCATCCAAAGGTGTGACTAATGCGCTTATTATAAAACCGTGTCTGTGTTCCGCACCGACGAATGTCACCTGGACGCTTATAACGTGCTAACGTCATTGTTGTTTTTAGATTTTTCTTGCTTCTAATTCGCTAACAATCCAAACGGTTTAGTGTGACATATTTTCCAGGTGAGGTGTAACAGGCTGATTTGGCATTGTCTAGAGCCATTTTATTTGTAAGGTTCTATTTTAGGAGAGAAAATTGTACTCAAACAAGTTGGAAGGCAAAAATAGTAAATGTCCCAGAGTATTACTTTATTCTGAGGTATGTACAGGAGCATATTTGAAGATGCAGGAATAACACAAGGAATGTACGTGATTTTATGTTCAGTATTGCAATTCAGCTTATATAATATTGCACATATTGTTCATATAAGTACTTGATAAAGGTAGCAAGGTCTGCACGTCAGCAAATAATAACTGGGAATGTCCATGGAATGAATGTGCATAGTGCATGTTTAATCAAAATATGTTTTTGTCTGTTAGTAGAAAAAAGAAAAGTGAAGTAGATACGAATACTATTTTTTTATATGGGCATCCATAAATGTCTTTAACATATGTTCATTAATTTTATTTGTGTCCGGTATTTTCAATCAACCATCAGGAAGGATCAGCAATATACGATTGACGTTATCGTCAACTGTCAAATATAAAGGCTTTGTTCTTTTGTATCACTCTCCCACCACTCAACGATTGATGGATTGCAACTGATCTTATCAAACAAATCACATCACTAGTCATATAAGTTATATCATTTACATCAGAACGAAAGAAAACTACAAGCACAGAATTACAGGAAACAACTACTTTGCGGACTGATGCCCTGACTAGCATTGAATTACACCTGAAAAACCTATAGCAAACAGCTAAAGTCATTTGTCAGCAGCCCACTAGACATGTACAGGTTTCGAGCTTATTAGCTCTCATCAGTATGCCATAGGTGAGGTATATAACGAATAAACCTAGCTATTTTAGGTTAATTAAATAATTATTAATTAATATTTAATCCGACAGAAGGGACCATGAGTACGGGGTGTAGACAAGCTACATCTAGAAGCCATTCGCTACTCCACGTCGGACTGAAAAGCTACAAACAAGCGTTCTAAAACTGGATATTATAATATAATTTTACAAAATTTTACTTAAATAGTAATAATAACCAGAAAAGTTATCTTTGTGGATTTATTTCAGTTACACCATATTCAAAGATACTGAAACTGAAAGGTATAGGTAGAATTTTTTTATCAAAAAGTCAGGTTTCACCGACAGTTACAGTTTCACATTTCACTATTTTATTTTTAAATGTTTATTGTTGGCATTACAACTATCATCATCTCAGTAACAATAAAGTGTTTGCATTAAAAATATACTGTTCGGTACAGTAACGAACTGTACAGACAAGCAGTTTTGCCAATAGCTCTTTATACAGGGTATCCACAACTTCCGCGTAGAAAATTTAGATACATAATTCGATTTTTTCCTGAAAGTTTAATTTGTTTTAATGGAACGATTTTTGTCAAATTTGCAACATCAGTCACTTTTAAAGGAATGCAATTTTAGGCAAGATATTTCTAAAATTGCAAGACCATAAAGGGTAGCAAAAGCACATGCTAGGTGAAGAATTTATCATAACTTTTTTATTTTTTATTTTATTGAAGTTTTCTTGTATTTTCTTAAAGGCTGAAAGTTAATCTATAATATAATATTATTTACGTCAGAAAAAAAACAACCGTTTGTGAGAGAGTTGACATTTAAATTTTATATAATATCCATTAAAAAGTAACAATTGTGTCAAATTTGAAAAAAAATGTTTTACTATTAAAAATAGTTATAACCAAAAAACGAACTAAATACAATAACTTTGAAGTTGCAAGGTTCTCTGTTAATATTAAGTTTTCAAACAAATGTTTAATCATTATTTTTTCTTCGTCAAGTATCTAGCTACTATCTGTCCTCCCCTGAATTTCAGCGAGGAATTTCCGGATAATATGTATACATTTTTATTACATTTTGAAGACTTTTGTTTAATTATGACGCCGTTGATATCAAATTTATGACATAACAGATTATAAAATACAGAAATCTCTCCTCTGCTAAATAACTGAGGAGAGTGGTATAAGATTTTAGTTATATTTCTTATTAATAGAAGGTACAATTACCACATAGTCTATATGCTTTAAAACTGTCTTCTAAATTTGCTTTACTTCTATTCGTATATTGTTTTTAAATGGTGAGATAAATAATAATTTTCTTGCATCCCATTATTATTGCTCTTTGTCAAAAAGGCAGTCTGTAAGTTTTTAATATAGAGGTAACCAACTTCAAAACAAAAATCAAATTTCACAATCTCATTACTTCATGCTTTTCTAATGGCGGTTCCCTTAATAGCAATTAGGGAAACTTTATAATGAGCTGCAGGTAACATCTAGAAGTAATCGTCAGTCTCTTTGTGTTTCACTTTAATGTGACCTTCTCCCCGCTTTAATGATTTACCTGAAACACAACTTACAAGGGAAAGGTAAACAGCGTGTTGCGTAATACTTTGCGGCGAAATCTCGCTAGGTGGGAGACTGCGGTATCTGGAGAAATAATTAATTAGAGGCTTTTTGCGCTTTGTTTACCTTTTTGAGCTGGAAAATCTGTTTTATTAGGCATTATAAGTGCTTAGAACAATACATATATTAGTTCAGTTGTTTGAAGAATCCACGGAGAGAATTAATTTACGCGAGAAATCATTTACAAAAGGAACAATGGAAAATTTTAGTTTAACGTGGTCTCGCAACATAAAATGTAACCTACAATAAATTAAAACTTTAATTTATGACAAAACAAGGGTGTGATGAAATTTCGAAACTCGGAGTTCTTTCAAGTTATTGACTGATTTTTAAATAAACAGTATCCACAACTCCAAGGGTGATATTCATAGTCCGTCTCCAGTCGCCGGAGAGCGGTCTTCTTCCCAAAATTCACATCATTTCGGAAGATCTATGAGTACAGTGTACTGCAACAATGGTATCTTATATCCCCTTCCCCTTCGGGAAGGAGACTGCTGTCCGGCGACCGGGAACCGACTATGAATACCACTGTAAGTAAGTCTTGCATTTGGTTAAAACTTTAAAACCATACACTCACTTGTAAAGGTACTATCGTTTGCAATATTAATGACACTGACTAAAATGAATTTTGCGATTTATTTTGAACTTCTGACGTATTCATATTGAAATCTGCTTTAAATTTTTAACATTAGTTATTAGTTGTTTCACTTACCAAGAGAGATTTAATGAAATTTCTATTCAGAACTTCCAGAAGTTCAAAAACTGTTTTAAGAGAGTGTCATTATTATTGCAAACGATTGTACGTCTACATTTGATACTAGTTTTCGGATATACAGGGTGTTCCGCATAGAACCGACACAGAGCAGGTGCATGTAGGGAGTCACAAAATATTGCAATTCCAAACATAGGTATTTGGAAACTTATACACAGTTGCACAGAGGCGGAGATACAGGCCTTTAAAGTGGGACCAAATGTTTCGAAAAAAATAATTAATTACTTTAACTTGGAATAACTGATTTAGGTTTATTATTGGTCTTCTTTGACTATAGGTTCAAGTAATTTGAAAATTGAAACACTACAAAGTGTTCATTAAGCGTGAGTCACCCCTAAAATTATACTAAACTTTTTTGTTCCATTGATCGAATTTAAAAAGAAGGAGAGTATGCCACGCATAATTTAATTTAAAACACTTGTCTACTCCTGTTAAATCCAATTTTCAAGAAAATATGCATTAATTAAAATAAGATTTTAATAGTGTTAATTAGAAGAAATAAGAAAGTCGGTAGTAGGCTGTGTCTTTAAAATTTGACAGTAATAAAAATATAAAATAAAAATAAAATTAAAGAAATTGTTCAAATTGGGCACCATTTACTTTTCGCCGAAAATTAAAATTTATTCTGTCTAATAAATGATGACCGTTTCTTATATTTATTTATTCGCAATACGATTCCTCAAATTTTAGCGATTTTGGGATTATATTGGCGAGAAATAAATAATATTGTTCAATGTTCTCCACAAATAATCACATTTGTTGTAATATGGTGACCGTGGTGATCACTTTTCTCATCTTAACCATTTATTTGGAAACTTAAAATTTAAAAAAATTATAACAGTAACACTAAAATGAGGCGGTGCCCCATTATGAATAAACCAAAACTCTAGTCTAAGTTGCAAGTGTAAATCTTCGGTTAAATTGGGGGAGAGTATATTGCAACAATTCCAAATAACATTCGTCATTTAATCGATTTGGAAAAATAACTGTTTCAATCAAATAACGATCAATAATACCGGTCCAAACATTTATCTTAAACTTGCATCGTGAACGTCTGGGAGTTGTTGCATAGAGGTTTACATAGGAATATTTAAGAAAGTTGCGAACATTTGTTATTTCTATACGGGTAAAACAAGTCTCTCATCAGTGAAAAGAATTTTCCTTTGAAAATTAATATCCTGATGCAAGATAAACTCGCAAAAGGTCACTCGTCGATCCAAAGTTTGTGGTAGCTTTTGCACTTTTTGAATGTGATATGGATGTAGTAGATTACGTTTAAGAATTCGGTGTACAGAAGTTCTTGATAATCCAGTTTCTCCAGATAAACGTTTAGTACTTATTTGCGGTTCATCTTCAACTATCCGTAAAATATTTTCTTCAATTTGCACCCTTATTACCTGCCTGTACATATTCTACTGTGCATCACACAAATGATATTAAATACTGGGTAACATTGTACCGTGTAGAATTATTGGGAAAGGAAACAATACTCTTATACAATAAGAGCAAACAATATTTCTATAGGAGCCCACATTTCCTGTTATTTTTTTCCAGAGTGCTCATCAATATGAACATTTCTCATTTTTTTTATGATATCGTAGAATATCAAGAAAAAATGTACATGGTAGGCATATTTAGGTACCTATGTGTTTTATATAAATTCTATCAAAACACTATACAGGGTGAACCTTAAATAAGTACAAATATTTTAACTGATGGTGTAGTTCGTCATATAGATCAGTCTAGCGAAAACCATTTTTTAAAATTTCTAATATTTACGGAGATATTAATTTTTTTTAAAAATACCCACATTTTGAAAACCGCTGCTTACCCAAGCTAATGAACCATATGATGTGTTGCGAGGGTGCCATATCTTCTCTAATATAAATATTACGTTTCCCTTAACGTAATAGTAAAGTAATAGGGTTAATTCTATTTTAAAAATACTTGTTTCAAGCATAAGTACAGTAATGTTGGGTATGTATAGTATGATACGCAGCAATATTAACATACATTTTAACTGCTTAACTGATCTTACTATAAACGATTAAAAATGAATTTTCGCAAGTTAAATACTACCGTAAAGTATTTAGGAAGATATTACGTGATATTACTATGTCAAATCTTCAAAAATTATACATAAACGTGCACGCAAGCTTACCTGTTTATTAAAAAATTAACTATTTAACCAGTAATCCACATTTCACATGTTAAATGCCATTGTACACTGTTAGCAAGAGACACAAAACACAATTTCCTTAAGTTATTTTATGAATAATAACGAAAAACTATGATTTTCACACAACTTATTAAATATAAAAGTCTGTTGAAGCAAATACATTTGTGCAACACTGGCAACACTGTGAACTACACATTCAATCTGAAGCGCTATGACTTATAAATGTATGAAAGTCAGCGGTCCTCAACAAGTTTTCTATAGAAAAATTACAAAATTTATTTAAAATTTCACTTTTTTATTTCTGATTTTTTTGTAAAACAACTATTAATTATGTGTTCTACACAGTGAACTATACTGCTGGTTAAAATATTTGTACTTATTTAAGGTTCACCCTGTATAGTCAGCTTGGCTGTGTGGCGATGTGATATGGTGTATTGATATTGATATGTATTAAGTATTAATATTAGGTATTAACAATAATACGACCAAATATTATCGCCTTTTGCGTATACTTTAGGAACTGTAGTTAAGGATTGCTAAATATTCTATACCGAGTATTCCGTTAAGGTCGACAAGCGACTGTATCACGTCTGTGCCTATCTCGCAATAGAGCAAAGGATGAAATCGTATTGCAGAGAAAGTTCGAAAACTTCTGACTACGTTAACCAATTTTAGCAAATCTGGTCTTATTTTAGAGCTGTTCAATAATCGAATCGTAAGGTGTTACAATACTTAAGTTTCTGTTCAAGCCTGCACCGCCAAATGCCGTTGTTTGATATCTTTAGAAGTCTACTCAATTTTCTATGAAAAGTTTAACGAAATACTATATTTTTTTTACCATTTTATTACTCGTAAAATTGTTTCAAATATGACACAAACCGGAAGCATCTATCAAGTTATGAGGGAAAATACTTTATAACTTCTAAAGATAAGTTATGTCATCTGGTGAAACATAAGTATTATTACAAATAATGATACGGCTATCAAATAGCTTTAAAACAAAACCAAGTTCAATAAAATCGGTTAACGTAGTTGGAAGTTTTCCGCCTTCTTCTGTAAAACAATTCTGCCCTACTCCTTACTTTAAGAGATAGAGCTTAATGTCAAATAAACAATTTTGAAAGTGTCAGTAGCAGAATCCAAAACCGTTCAACTTAACATACTTTCACTATTGATTTTATAGAGAAAGTCTCACTTATCGGTTTGGATTTAAAAATTCACCATCTAGTCGAAAATTTTGAAAGTGGAAAATGATTATAAACTACGTGAGGGTTACTTTTGCTGTCAATATTTTTTTCCGGAAGCGGTAGGACAAGTAGTTTCCAAAATACAGCCTCTATCCGGCCTTAACGGAACAGCCAGTAGGTACACAATGAGAAATAAATAAACATTTAATTTTCAATAAATTTTCTTGATAAAAGCTTTTATACTATTGGTACTCTTTATTTGCTGACAGATTCATCTATCAAACACCAAGCTCTAAATAGGTCGATGACAGACACAGCGGTTTGTATCGCCTCGGCAGCCGAGTCGGTTATTGTATACTAAGCGTTTGATAGACCAAGATACGCCGGCCAATGATATAAACCAAGCGTCGCAACTGTGAAGACTGCTGTGTGTGTCATTCCTCATAAATTGTGCCGATTCGACAAACTTCTGTGATTGTCATCGCACTTAAGCTTATTAGGTCATTTAATACAATTAAATGAAAACAACAAGTACCATCGCGACTTATAAGTTATAAATCAAAGTTGAATGTGTTTTAAAATATGATTAATTCACTCATCCCATAGCAGTATTTTATGGAAACAATTGTGAGATTGACGCTGTAGCAATCTAAATTTTCTGCACATCAAGTTTTAATCGGATACAAAGGAGAGCATAATAATTTCTCTCTCCTTGACGGTACAGTTTTATTCTTTAGGTCGCAATTACCATAATAGATCATATTCCCGAAATATTGTCTCATTTGCTGTGTAAAATCTATTAAAACCACTGTTGACACTTCTACTCTATTCCAAACAGACGTCTCACAAACAACCACGCCAAATACTCACGCGCAGGTTATCGATCTTGTTTTCGAGCTCGCTAAAATCGTAGTCCACGGAACGGTAGTAGGGCCAGTAACTTGACCAGTAGTACCAGCTGGGCGAGTAACTATTCAAGTAATAATTCCTGAGGTAGGAGCTGAGGTACCAACGGTAGGAGGGCCAGGTAGAGTACACCCTGGGCCAGCTGTAGTGCCAACGGTACACCTTAGGAAGGTACGAAGTACTGGGTAGATTAAGGGAGTAATAGTAGTTATACCCGGTTATGGGGTAGGAGATATAGTAGGAGCGCTGGAAAGAAAATAGTACTGTAGAAATGATTACAGAGAAAACCAAGGCAAGTAACAATGGGAGTTCTAATGGAAGTTGATAATTTATAATCTCATAAAAATTAAGGTTACTTTTATTTTTAATGTTAAGACTAATAACATTACCACCTATAATACTAAATCTCATATTTCATGTGCTATTGCGTACGTATATTTCTTAATTTAATATAGGCAACCATTTAAGACTTGTTACGAGTATATTGTAAAACAACTTTGTAAGATGTCGTACGTGCTGATTGCAATATCGGAGGAATATCGTTATTTCAATAACTTTAATCAGGTTGTAAGGCTGAGGTTAGGTGGAAGAGATAATGTTGAGTTAAGTGCTAGGCCGATGCAATTCATGCAGTAAAAGAGGAACGCGTTTTCCACTTGCTGTAGCTAATACCAGGGTGGATCAAATATAAACTTGAATTTTAAATTTAACGTTCGCTAGGTAAAGCGAGTGGTGTGAAATATATTAGGTAGGTACGTGAGAAGGGGTGAAGTCTATTGACGCAGCTGTCTAAGATCAATTCATCGCCAGTAGCACTATCATGTCTGAATAAGTGGTGCAACGTCTATGACTGGCATAACTAATTTTTACATGGCTGGGAATCAGTGGAATCAAAAATCATGCATACCTACCAACCCTGGAAAAGGATGAATCTGGGAGCTGATTGAAGATGGCCGCTGCGGAACAATATGGGAAATTGCTGCAGAGATCGGAATATTGTATGGAAGTGCTTAATCAATCATTTCGGATAACTTGTGTTTTCAAAATTCTCAGTAAGATGGGTTTCTCGTTTTCTGACTGAAAATCGGAAAGTAATTCGTAAAACAAGTGAGCATGGACGTGAAGAGGTGCTTTAGTGCTTTTTGTGATTGTAAAAGCGTATTGCTTATTGATTTCTTTCATGAGAGACGCATAGGAAATGTTGCTAATTGTTGCCAGCTCCTTGATCAAGCAAAAGTGACCTTTCGACATAAAAGAAGTGTAACTGTCCGAAGTGTAATTTTTCTTCAGGACAATCAAACACTGGAAACAGTTAATTGGAAAACACTCGAACGAGTATTCTGACCTTATAGCCCAGATTTGTTTGGACATATTTGGACTACTCAGGAAAGTAATGGGAGGAATTAGTTTTGATGATACTGAAGGTGGAAAAGCGTGTGTATGCAACTAGTTACAGACACGACCAACTTCATTTTTAGATGACAAAATTAAAAAACATCCAATTCAGTGACAAACATGTATTAAGAGAAGTTATGTAGAAAATAAAAACATATATTCAAAGTTTCTTTATCTGTGGCAATAAATTTAGATAATACACTTTTATATAAAACACAAATTCCGTTTTATATTTGATTCACTCTCGTAGACGACGAAAGTTGTAAGAATCATCTTAAGATCATATTTTTGGTTGGCCAAAGAATACAATAAAGTTACTGCTCTACAATTCCCACACCCATAGCATTCCAACAGAGAAACTAACTGAAATTCTAAATTTACGCAATTTTAAAGAACATATATTGCTCGTCCAGAAACTGCAAAACATGATCTAAAGATCATATTTTTGTTTTTTTTACGACAAATTTTGCACAAGTTTGTTATTCTACAGTTCCACATTCCCTTTATTATTCTATTAGAAAAAGTGACTGTAACTCAACATCCAGAAAAAAACCTTTAAATATCCTAAAAATTGACGTTTGATGCTAGATGACAGATTCCAAGCAGTCTACTCTGAGATGCTTAAATAATTACCCAAATTAGACGTATTTTTAAGATTCTTTTTTATTTAGACCCAGATAGGTTCTTTATAAAGTCCTTCCGAATTTACAAGTACTAAGTTACATTAGTTTTGCAATGTTTCATTTTTCAGAAAATTCTTCAACTTTTTAATAAATGTAAGTAGGGAATAAGTTAACTTATTTAAGTTCAAACATTGAGCACTTTAAATAGTATGAGAATTTAAAAAATATATTCATTTATTTGGTAGGTAAATGTGAAAAATATATTTTTAGTATAAAAGTGACATATATGTATACCTTTTTTGCATTTTTCATTATTAATAAATAATGGCAAACAACTCAGATACAGTGACTAAATTTTACAATAATCAATAACACATTTTTCCTTAAATCAATTAACGGAAATTGAGACACTCACAACAACTTTTAATTGTTTTTCTCTTGGAAAATCAACATTTTTGAATTGTAACAGTTTTCTTCTATCGAGCAATATATATTATTTACGGTAAATGTAATGAAAATAATTCAAGTACAATTTTATTCCAAATAATAAATATTAGAACGGGCCTCAAAGCAGAGCCATTCCAAAAATTGTATTACAATTTATCATTATAATCATCAAAGAAATGGCAGGCTAACTAAAAGAACTAAATTTCATTAAAGAGTAAGTAGCAATTTTAAAATATCTTTTGCCTTTTTAAAATGGTCTAAGCATCAAACAAAAGCTGTGTTCTCGACTGGCAACTTCGTTTAAAAAGTAAGCCTTCATAAGACTAACTCAATTTTATATTAATTTTTATTTATAACTAAATTTGCAATATGTACTTTAAGTAACACAGGTTCATGTACATTTTATATTTTCACTCAACTTTTAAATTCTGTTTAACATTGAGCCTTCAGTACTTTAGGTGGTGATGGTAATAAGTACGCTTATAGCAATAATTTTTAAAATAAATTGCTGGTGTATACGTACTGATAACTTAAAAGTTTAATACTTTTTCTCCTTACTCTAAAATATCCCTTTCGCACCATATAGAATGTTTTACTGTCATAGTTACAAATAATGTAACAAGTGATATAAATAGTAGTGATAATTAATTTTTATTATTAACTGAAACTAAAGACTCGTTTACACGGGTTTTGTAAACACAGCTGCTGGAGCAAGTCGCTATTTGAAAAATGTTACAAGCCAGTAACTTTGCCAGTGACTGTTCACGCGTGTAATAATTAGTTTGTTCTAAATCCATACTTTTGTACAGTCACGGTACAGTTACGAGATTGTATGCACTGATAATATAGTCTAAAGGTCCATTTTCACGCTCATGCAATTTGCACTAGTTGATGTTTTTTTTTTAACTCATCAAGGCAAAATACCATAAATATGGAACGTATATATCGTTAGTACTGGCACCCGATCTATCAGAATTAATAACTTTTTTTAATTCTTTTCTATATGTGGTTCTCATGGAATTTATTTTCTTCACCACAGTTTCTCTATTTGCACTTTTGTCCACAGTCTGAATTTTCTTAACTAGACTATCATAATTTATTACTGAATTAGAAAGGTATTTTAAGCTAATATAAATCAAATCTACTACAATTCCTATCAATGAAGTCATATGCTTGTATGCTATTCTCTGATACCATAAATGTGGAACGTATATATCGTCAGTACTGGCACCCGATCTCTCAGAATTAATAACCTTTTTTAATAAATTCTGTAATGAATACTTTTTTTTTTGACATTGTTGAATAACCAATATACAACACAAACAAAATAATTATGTAGACTAATTATGTAGATAACAGCACTAGTCACAGAACACCGAAAATACAAAATCCACGTGCAGGGTGCAGATCAGGACAAGAATACGCCACTACTGAGCATGCGTCGAGTTGGAGTGTCGTTTACACGTTCATGCATTTGTGCCAACGACATGCAAATTATCTGACCGGCCAGATTTTACTCAAGTCAAACTATTTTGCTTGTACAAGTAAACGATTTTGGTTTTCATGCAACAATTTACTTGTGCCAATTGGCTTGCACAAATCAATTTGCGCAAATTGCATGAACGTGAAAACGGACCTTAAGAGCCAGTGGTCGGCAACCTATAAGTAAATGATTATACCTGAAATTTTGCACAGTGAGTCTCTTATACCTATCACTCATGATGTGGGGACTCGCTAAGCCCGGCGAGGCCGACTCAAGAGTTACTCAGGTGCGAGAAGTATGAAAATGTAACCAACTTTGTTATTAAATTAACAAAGCTGCCGTTTGAAAATTTTAAAATATACAATTAAATAATAAAGGCAGACGATTACCGTGCTTCTAAGGTCATGTCAAACACTTGTGAAATTCGCAAAAATTATAAATTTCAAAAGTAGGTATTTGATTAACTCTGATTTTTGACGTTAAAAGACTTGTAAGAAATGTCAAGCATTGTAATCGACATCACCAAATATCAGAACCTGTGCCAGAAATAGAGGTTATTTGTTACTTATATTATTTTATTATAAAAAGTTGTTAAATATAATAAATAATAAAAATTAATGCCTAATTTGTTAGATCTGAAATTTTAAAATTTTCAAACGGCATTTTTGTTAATTTAATATAATAATTTATACCTCTCGCACCTGAGTAACAATTGGGTCGGCCTCGCCGGGCTTAGCGAGTCATCACCTCATGAATGATAGGTATAAGAGACTCACTGTGCAAAATTTCAGGTATAATCATTTACTTATAGGTTGCCGGCCACTGGCTCTTAATAGGCGCATGCGTCAAATTTGACCGTTCATGGAATCGCAAATGTTTGGAACGTTTACTTGACCAAAAAAATGAGTGGGGACAAACATAATATAACCTCTGAATTTAATTTTGAAGTTGTAAACAACCTCGTATACAAGTCATTATTTAAAATTAAAAACTAGTCATTGATGCACATTTTAAAATTCAATTTACTATTTATCAATCGAAAAAACGACTAAATTGAACAGCTTTAAGTCTAATCTAAACGAGATTACTTAGTGCGCATGTCTATACAAACAGTTTACAAGTAGTTCCTACATATGACCATGTACTGATATTATCGCCGTGGTACGGTTCAATGCTCGTCCCAAAGATATTTGGAAGGCTAAGGAAATCATACAATGAATGATCATTTTTCATTTGGAACAGTTTTTTGCTATTGCGCAGACTCAAAACCGTACCTGGTACGGTTTTCTACGTATTTGGAAGAAACCTAATGCTTCGTATTAGTAAATAAGTTTCGAAGTAAAATATAATGTGTAAAAATGGATCGACTCGAATATACCATAACTACTTCTTTTATAATTTTTAATAAAGCTGCCTGCTGTGCTTGCTTGCTTCTGTAACTTGAGCTATTCATCTCCATAGGAATTCATGTTTTCTTTAAAGTTCTACGAAACGTATAGGTTAACTTTGACATTTTAAAGATTTAAAACTGAGCTCTTAAAATCGTATAAATACACAAATGTATCAAGTCGTCTTGAATGAAATTTACTATTTACCCCTCAACTGGAAAACCGGCGCTGGTGTTCACAAGAATATAGCAACAAAATAGTAGACTGGCTTAGACACATTCCATTCAATAATTCCGTGGTGGGGGTAAGCTAGTGAGTAAGTAAGTAGAACTGCTCTATACTGACTTGACTGGCTCATTTACTAACGCTAATACTCTACTACTATTATGTTTACATTTTCTAGTATTAAATAACTAATTACTTGCTCCATTAACTGGCTTATTTACTAAATCCATGTAAAAAAGCTTTAAGGAAAGAAATAAAGAACGCACATTTATAGTATGTCCAATGTCAGTTGGACACATTTAAATAATATAATAGTTATTAAAAATGGTTTCTTATTTTTCTTTAAAAAAACCGAGGATAAAGATAGAGAAATATGGCAAGCAAATATAAATCAGACTGGTGATCAGCCAGCATAAAGATCGAAATTCATTTGAAAATAAATAAAGATTTACATGCTCCAAACTAACATTTGATGAACTATACGATGCTGTTTGTTCTTAATTTATGAAATTTTCAGTAACTTTTCAGTTTTCAAGTTCCTTAAGAAAATTTACTGTAGTACGCAAAGAATTAATATACAAATTAGTAGCTCCAAGTATTTTGAAACTTTCATTAAAACTCGAGCAAGGGTCAGAGAGTAATCATTTGTATATATATATATTTTCATTTTAATATGGAAATTACTGTCTAGTTTCTACTTGCCTGGACTTTCATCAAGTTATATTATGAAATATTTTTTTTTATATTTTTCTGTATTACATAACATTTCTTGGAGTGAATACAAATAAATTGTTAATTATATTTTTGTCAAACTTATGTTTAATTTAAGTAATTGTGTACTTTAGCTGTTCCATAGCAATTTAATTATAATATAATAGTTATGTGACTTATGAATTCTCAACATTCCAGAAATTCCAAATATATTTTTGTTTTCAATTAAACTAGATTAGTGGTATGTTTCAGCGCCAAGATCGATGCTGTATAATACAGATTCTAATCTTGATATTAATTAATAGTCAGCGCTGTATTTGATTAGCATTTCAAAAACGATTTACCGATAATCATACGAAACAGTGGTTACCAGATTGAAGTTTCTTTTTAATATATTAAAAAATATATAATCCTTGCTTTTCCCTCGTCATAATATTTCATGACAGAAATAAGAATATATATGTATACTGTAAAAGTATACAGGGTGGTCCGTTTTCTATGGCTCACGATTGGCAACTAAGAAACCGTAAAGTATACAGAGTGGTCCAAATTTGCGCCTTTTAATGATCGTTAAGATAAACCAAATAAATCCAAGATAACTGTTGCCGTTACTAAAAAATTGTGGAAAAATTACATCTACCGTCATTATTTCACAACAGAAAGAGCTGAATTTTGGTATAGAGAAATAACAATATACGAAAATTTGAAAGTCTGTCGAAAGAAGCTGTCTACGGCTACTAGTTTAAGTTATGCAACATTCAACTGTTTTTTTCATATGGACGTCATATTAAATCTTGACAGTAACAAATGAGGAATAAAATTATGAACACGCATATATGTAATATTACTGATTTATTTGAAGAATAATCCAAAAAATTTAAAAAATCAATTACATCAATGAAAAGTCTAGTTGTTATTGACGTGAAACAAAAATCAACATTTAAGCAAACAAAACATGCAAATCTGCATATATGTGTTCTATATTTTCACAGGGACTATAATAAATTTAATTTTTCGAGCAATTCCACAGAAAAAAAATGTAATGGATTGAGATATGGAGACCTTAGAGGCCAAATAATATGCCCATGAGTGCTAATCCAGACTGGGACACCATTGCAGAATTATGAGGCTCTGCGCCTTCTTGCTGAAATATTTATAATTCTCAAATACTAATGTAATGAAAGATTATCAGTGCATTCCCTATTTTTATTCTTAAAATATTTAAATCTCTTGAGAAGTAAGGCTTCCAACAATAAGAACATGGTTAACAAATGTCACAACTGTCAAAATGATTGTTGATTTCTGTTTTATGTCAAGAAGGACTAGATTGAATTGAATGTTGCATAACTGAAACTTGTGGCCGCAGAATTTTTCTTTCGACGAAACTACATTTCTCATACATTCTATATCAAATTTAATATTTTTTTGTTCGTTATTTTCAGTTTTCTCGAAACATTTAGCCACGGCATCAGATATCTTGGATTTGTTGGTTTACCTTAATAGTAACGAAAAGGCGCAACTTTTTTCGAATTCCTGGATACTAATGGTAATCCATAAACAACGGACCTCTCTGTATGTTCATGATAACTATAAATTTAGAGAAGGAATAGTGATGTGATTTTTTGATGGAGGAGAAGTTTGGAGGCGTCTGTTTTTGACGTATCTATTTTCCAGACAATTATTTAATTTTCATTCGAATACATTTCATTAAATTACATTCGGTTGAAATAATGGAACTTTATATTAGATATGGTAATAGTTAGAATGGTAATTAATTATATCATATAACAAACAAATATGTAAGTTGTTTCCCTTACCCCTTATTTATTTATTTTTTCAATTGCATTTTCATGGCATGCTAATAATTGCATAATATCATATTCTTTTATGTTGCGTAGGCTACTTCTCATTTTTTATCAATAATAATAACCTATCTAATTAATAATAACATTTGAATTATAATTAAAATTACAAAATTCTATCTACATGCATTTGCATGCATAATAGTTAATGGTCAAAGGTTCAGAGCTATCCATTTTGGGTGGGACTAGAGGATATAAATAATAAATATAAAAAAGAAATCATAAATACATAATTTTTGACAAGAATGGATTTCATAATTTTACCGATTTCTATATTATAAAAATATTAGAAAGACAATTGAAAGCACTAATAGATTTTTTCTCCGTGGAATACATGTATATAAAATGATAAATGTCACTGAAGATTATTATTTTCAATAGAAAAACCTGCATATTTAATTTTTAAATATTTTTATATATCTGACAATATAATATAAAACATATTTTTCTTATATATTACGCAAATATTACGATGTGTGACAATAAATTTTAACTAATAAAAACCGAAATTCTTCAGCATTTAGTATAATTTTGCCATAATATTATTATTTTCAAATTTACTTAAAGATTTAATTGTAGGTTGTTTCTTTATCAAATGTTATATAATTTAATTATTTCATAATTTATTATAATATACCTAACATATAAAAAGTTTGAATTAATTTATTTTGTTAACATCAGAAATTTTGATACAAAATTTATACCTATTCATAATGTTGTTTTAAAATAATATTTGAAACATACGTAAATGTAACACTGTGAATAATAATGAATATATTATTAAATAAATGTTTGCCAAACAAAATTTTATGTGTTCGAACGTTTCTATAATTTAAATAGAAAAACTAAATGAAATATTGGAATTTTTCAATATAAATTTAAAAGTATCAACCAATGCAATAAATTATTATACAAAATTGAGATGTTGAGAGTGTTTTAGCACCTAATAAATTATCTCATACATTTTTCGTTTCACACTGGTAATTTTTATATAACTTATAAGAAAAAAAATAGTGGTCTATAAACATACAGAATAGTCCATTACAGATAAATAACAAACTTTGCAAATATTTCTCCAAAAATATTCATTTAAAGAATATGAACCCACTGCTGTTCTGCCGACTTTTTTATAACAGTCGATATATAGAGCTCAATAGAAATCGGTAAAATTCGAAAAATCTTCTATAGGTATATCGACATCAGGTCAAGATTTATTTGCACTGGTAAATTAAACACGAGCAAAAGGCACTGGTTTTTTTGTCTTTCTGGTACTGTTAACCCTGTATCCTATGACACCCAAAGTGAATTATCCTATTTACATGGTGCCCAAAAAGCAGAGGCGACATCTTTGGGATAAAATATGAAGACATAAGTAAATATAGGTATAGAAAAATGTTGCTATGGAAAGAGATACAGGGTGTCAAAGTTGTAATTTATTTTTTCGCTTCTTTGGAGTAACTTGAGTAATCGCACAATTGATTGTCACCATATTTTACAGCGAAACATTTTTTTTAAAAAAGCAACCATAATTATTGCATTAAATCAGGTTCTGACATAGAGAGCGCCGCATTGGAAATGACTAATTATACATTTTTTCTCTTATTTTTTGTTGACAAAGCGTTCTGATTCAGGTAACTACAGAATCTTATCCCGTAGTTCCTACCGTTTTGGAGAAAACCGCACTAAAAGATTTCTGCTTACGTCCGACTTCAAAAATACATAACATAAAAAAATCTTGTTTTGAACACCCTGAATAAAAAACAACAGGGTTTTTAACACCCTGAACAAAAAACAACAGAGTTTGTAAATGACCGATTAAAAGAGTAATAAGTACTACAAATTTGATTTTTGAATATTTATTAGGAGACATCAAAAGAATTAGAAAATGCATAGAAATAAAATGTAAATTTGAGTCTTTATCCAAAGTTAGTCTGAACATTTATCAAATAAGTTAATCACAATAGTGATTTTCTGAAAATAATTTTACATAGCATTTTTAATATCACACAAAAACAGACAAATGTTAGGGCTGTTTTATGAAATATGGTAAGCAGTATCAAGTTCTACCACGTGTACCTTTTTTACGTAGAAATAAAGTGCAGATAAAATTATGCAGTCGACCGAATGAGAGCGCTTCTTCAACAAAAAATAAGAAAGAAATTCATAATCAGCCATTCCTTTTGTTAGAAGATGTACCTCTACTAAATTTGGTGCCAATCGGTTGGGCCTGTATCTTTTTCCACAGCATTTTAGTAAGACATATTTAGCTATATCTTATATTTTGTCCTAATGATGTCGCCCCTGCTCTGCTATATGGCCCATTATTAAATGATGATTTTTTATTAAATTTATCTATTTCTTTTGGTCTTCGTTTGAATTGTTCATGTTTCATAATCATAAAATTAATAATTATAAATTGCGAATACCTCTTTACAACTTAAATCATGACATGACTCACACATACAGGACATTTTAAAAAAAATATAAAATTTTGTTAAAAAGGAAGAATGTGTTCCTTATTATTTAAGCAAATAACATTGACAAAATTCAGATAGCCAAGAATACAATTTTTTGTTAACTAAAGTACATTTATATAGATTAAGTTTTGGAATCATTAATCGTCTCCTAAAATATTTTCAGTGTGGATAAGAAAAACTAACATTTTTCACCACATACCACATCTTTTATCGCTTTGGTAACCTTCGTTCGAATCATTATCAGTAAACTAGCAAGCTAAGTAATTTAGACACTAAGCCAACCAGCGTTTGTTAAAAATTATTTTGTACAGTGATGATGGATATTAGACAGATCTCTGAGTTATGCCAGGGTACAATCTGGAAGAAAATCAATGAACGACCTTCGAATTATGTAATTACATTATTAAAACTCCTAAATATACTAAACACATTTTCAATAAATTTAAAAATAATAGGTAATTACATTTTGTCTGTAATAAATTCAAAATGTGTGGAAATTTTATGTTCTTAATGACATCAAGTAAGTTAATGTGATGAAAAATGTTAGTTTTAACTTCCAACGAAGCGCATTTGCTGAGCGCATTTTCTTTACCATACGGGCATATTATTGGCAAATTATTGGCTTTATTAATAATGGCTTGTTAGGTTTTTCGCTTTATTTTTTAGTCTTGTTTCCTATTCAATTCCTATATGGAACGCAGGTACCGAATCATTTATATGGTTTACTACCCAGAAAGGGTTATTTAAATGTTACATTACCACAAATAATTTTAATTGATATACAAGTTGTTGAAAAAAATAAGAAATTGCAAAAAAGTTAGAGATTGAAGTGATTTTATTATAAATTTTAGAGAAAAATATTATAAAAGTTTTCTGAATTAATAAAATAAGATCATATTAATATTCTTAGTGATGGCCGAAATCGAATTAAAATTAATCTTTAATCCAATTATTGAAATAACCTTTAAAATCCGATTATTCGTTTTTATATTTCGAACTTAGTAATCTCATATGCAACCTGCGGTACTTTATGTCATAAGAAATTACATTTCAATAATCAAGTGTCATTATAGTGGTCCCTATAGACCCAATATTTAGGGAAAGGTTAAACACGTGAGTATCTGTGTTTAGATTTCTTAGATAACTATAGTAATTGAATAAAAATATAACTTTTACATGCCTCTACTTAGTACTTCCTAACTCCCATAGATTTAAATAAAAATAATTAAATTATATATATCTTCATTCGTATACATACATTTTCCAATAGTTATTTGAAATTGTTAGGTATGGGTCAACTTTTACAATATGCCAGTGAATTGATATACCTAAATCAAATCAAAAACAAATATTTGTTAATAAATATCTGGATCTTTATTTTCTATTTCCTGTTAATAAATGTATAGATTTATTTTCAATGTGAAATGTATTCTTCTAAAGAGAATACCTAAGGGAAAATTTAAAGAAAATATGTGTTTGTGGTATCCCAAAAACCTATATATCTTTTTTGGATAATTTACAGATGGCAAGGTTATTTGCTAATTTTTTTAAATAATTGCTATTGTATGAAAGGATACTAATTTATTTTTATCGTAATGTTGCCCAATTCTTTCAACTCCTCTCGACGAATATGTATCATATGGCAATAATGCATATCGGAAGGTATCATTCCGGTTTGATCAAACTTAATTAGCTAACTGTATTACCGATTTTCAAATTTATAAGTTTAACCGTTTTTGAGAAAAAAATGGAATGGAATTTTTTCAATTTTTTAGAAGCCGTTATCTCGTCAGAGAGGGCTCAAATCGAAAAATTTTATAGAAAGGCCCAAGGAACACACCCTCCAAAGGAGCGCACATCATTATGGGACACCCTATATAAAAATATCAACATTTCATATTTTGCTTTTTCAAATAGATGAATTTCGTAAAATACCTAGTTTTCGAATAAAACTTAAAAAACTAATTGAAAATTACTTTTTTTGGTTATTTATTCAAATAAAAGTATGAATTATCATTTTAATGATTTTATTTAAATGAATGCTCAAAAATATCTAGCGCGCCTAATATAAGCGCGACTACTTTTTATTACAAAAATATGCCATTAATAGCCTGTACCTTCGACATTGGAGCATCTAAATTTTAGGAAAGTCCGTAAGATTTTGGACAATATTTTTAAATTCATGTGTTCAAATTCAAATTATTTAATTTAGGTATTAGTTTATAACAAGTAAGTGTTAAAAGTGTGTTAAGTAGAAGTAACACCTTGTTCTTTTTTTATTGAAGCGTCTTTTATATAAAAGACCCTCTTAATAGAGAGAGAGTTAGAGCTAGAGAAGAGTTAATTTGCTGAATAGCAAATTAACTCTTCCTCCGCGTTTATCGGTATTTCATTTAATTTAAGCTGGACTGAACTGATCTGACACTGTTTGTGATTGTGAGTAAGATTATTTATGAAAATATTGACTTTTGTATACCGGGTGTTCCTGGATAAGTGAAACGAGTCTTGTAAGAGTCAAAAAAAGTTAATGTTGTAATACAGCTATTTGGAATTCAGATCCGCTTGTTTGAGAAGCACGATGTGCTATGATTTAAAATCTGTAAAATCAAGTAAGCCTTGGATATTCAGAAAAAAATAAATTTTTTCGCTGAAAAGTTGAGATTTGAATGTTATTAAAAAAAAAGTTTAGCATAATGAAAAATTCGATACCTATGTGACGTTTTAATGTCCTAGACGTTCTCTGAGAGAGATATAAACTAAAGTAAAAAATCAAAGTAGGCTTAAAGATTGAAACTTATGTATTGTTTTTCACAGATAAACTTTTTCTAATAGCAGTTTGCTGTATTTAATATAGAAACTTACTTGATTTATCAAATTTGAAACATACCGTCTTATTCCAAAAACAAGCAGGCTGAGACCCTAGTATCGTTTAACTGCATAAGATATGTACAGGGTGTCTCATTTTCGTTGTAATTCGAGAAACTTGAGATGCCGTAATCAACTTTCACAGATCTCTTCGCTTTTGAGATACAGGGCGAAATGTAAAAAAACTGTTACTGAGATATCAGAACAGTGAAAATTGCTTCTGATATAGTTTATGTAGAGTTCAGTGGCGCATTTAACATTTCTCTACAGGGTGTCTCTTTTATAATATGACCTAAACATACATTTTTCAAGTGGATCACCCTGTATATTTCCATTCCATTCAATTGCATTATTTTTTTTCTTCATAGTGATATATAATAGTTGCTACTTTATCTTTTGGAAATTGTCAAAAAACGTTAAATTGGTAAAAGTGATTTAGAGTGATGCATAGTTGGCCATGTGTTTTTACATAATTATACAAATTTGGTTGGACAATGTCATTAAAAAATTGTTCTGGTGAATATTTTAAATATAATCATGGAAATAGTTTGCAAATTACAAAACACAGTGAATTATTAACTCACATCTTATTATTATATAGTATTATTAATTGTAATGATAGCGATCCTCTAGAAGTAGTATACAAAATATTGACTATTTATTATTAGGTAACTTAATTGTTTAAACAACTGTTTATTTTGCATACACCTTTCTTTCAGGTAGAGTTGTATAATTAAATAAAAATGCATGGCCAACATTGTTGTGCCACACAACATCAGCTTTATAAATTTAACGTTTGTTTGACAATTTCCAAAATATAAAGTAGCAATTATTGTAGATATATCGTTATGAATATGGAAAAAAAATAATTCAATTGAATGGCACAAAAATATGCAGGGTTTTATTTTTTAAAACAAATGTTATGTTTAAGTCATATTTTAAAAGATACACTCTGTAAAGAAATTTTACAGACACCACTAAATTCTACATAAAAAACGTTTATCAGAAGCAATTTCCACCATTCAGGTAGCTCAACTATTCCTGAGATACAAATCACTCCTTAAAAGTAGTTTTAAATTTCGCCCTGTATCTGAAAAACGAAAGTTACTCTGGAATTACAACGAAATTGGGACATCCTGTACATACAAGCAATTATATAAATATAATTAAATTTAAAAATATATTTAAAGAGGTTAAGCTGATGTCTGAATTACAAATTTAAGCGGCAAAATATACAAGAAGTTTTAAATTGGATGTGATAATAATGCTACATCGAATTTTGACAGAGAAAAAGGTTAAACACAATCAAATTTTTTATTTTTTCTGTAACGAAACGGAATTATATTACATATTTTTATCATTTTCTGGATTTATTTGAACATTTATAGGAATAGAAAAACTGCATTTTCACAGTGTCAAGAGTATATTAAAGCCGGGGAGATATTGCTCTGATGCCACGCCACGCCACACTGTGGCACTGTGAGTGGTACTCTGTGTGCACACTGTTACCACGCCATGTGATGCCACGTTACGTTACATTCGACAATTCCATTAATTTAAGGAATATTTCGTACAGATCAAACTCAAATTATGAGTCAAAGATGAATACCCTAATCCATTTAGCTAATGTCATTAAAATGTATGTTGTTTCATTAACAATGTGCTGTGAGAAACATTTCCATCGTAACTTGTTCTTCAGCTTCTCCTATAATTTGTTCTCTATAGCGCTTACGTTTTATACTATAGAACCATTCGTGCTCGTAAATCTTTAAAATAACAAAATTTTGTCAAAATTTTCTATCATTTTATGCATGTTACATCATATTCACGTGCACACTGCTGCCACGCGACACCACCCGACGTGATGAAAATCTAACAAGAGGGGATTTGCGATACGTCGGATGGCATGGCTTGGCGTGGCGTAGCGTCAGAGCAGTGTGCACACAATATATAAAAAATTACATAAGAATACACGGTGTCAGATCCTTCTGACGTTATATCACATTAGTCCAGGGAAGGCACAGCAGATATCGAGATGCGGTTTACTGCATTGTGTTCAGGAAGATCCCAGGAAAAAAGTCTATATCGTCTGGTTTAGCCGTTTTTTGAAAAATGCCTTCTGGGTCGGAAAATGCATTACACCATTATAGGAACGATTGAAAACTCGGAAAAATCGCTCGGAAATTGTTACTCAGGGGTTATCGGGGCTGCCGAAATCCATTCTGGCATTAGAATTACCCGGGGGTGCACGGGGGCGGCTCTGCGGGGGTATCCGGAGGGTCATTCTGGGGGGAAATTGCATAGTCCATGGGAAGTGCTCCAAACTCGTTACTCGAGGGTTTTCGGGGATGCCGAATTCAATTCTAGCATTAGATTTTCCCGGAGGCGTTGGGGGTGGCTCTATGGGGTTGTTTGATTGGGGACAAATGAATATTTGTTATTTGAATAAAGTATTATTTTCATAATTTGTGATTTTTCACTTTCTCCTTTACCATTTCCCACGGAGGCACCCCTGAGCGCCTCCGGGTCTAAGTCTAATGCCAGAATTGAATCCGGCATCCTCGAAAACCCCCGAGTAACGAGTTTGGAGCTCTTCCCATGAACTATGCAATTTTCCGGCCCAGCAGGCATTTTTCTAAAAATGGCTAAACCAGACAATATAGACTTTTTTCCTGGGACCTTCCTGAACACAATGCAGAAAACCGCATTTCGATATCTGCTGTGCCTAAAAATTTCCGCTATTCGGTCGATTTTGATCTAAATGCCCTGGACTACATGGCGTGGAGTGCTGTGGCATCAGAGGAATGTGCCCCCGGCTAATCGAGAAACTTGTGCATCACAAACAACCTTGGCTTAAACATTTACGGACTATTTTGAAAATTACACTTATTACATATTGAAGATGGTTAACCCGTATGAGTAGTAAATGAATATGGTGTTATAAACAAAAGTCTAAATCTCATAAACTCCTTTTTATTTTATTTAGACAACCGGTTTCGTAGTAACCAAGACTACATCTTCAGGTCTACAAGGAATTTTAATAAAACAAGAGTTGTCAAGCTATCAAATACCAACGTATATATGTCATAAATTATTATATTAATTATAAATAAATAATTTATAACAGAATATTCTGTTAGCTTCTTGAACTGAATGACATAATATTACAACTTACAACCACCATATTTGATTTTATAATACCGAAAAGAATCAAAACTTAATTCAACCATGTATAAGACAATAAACAAAAGAGGACTAAGAAGAAACTAAGTAAAATTAGCGTATAAACGGGGTGATAATTTTTTTAAATTATTATATTATAATTTGTAGTAATAACAATTAGTTTGTTATTTAAATAGTAGGTACGATAGCTATCAACAAATTAAATGTAATTTTTAAATTGAATTTTCACTTTATAATTTTATAAATTATTATCAAGTGGACTTAAACTTTTTTAACAGCCATAACAAGTTACCTACATAAGACTAGTGTCAAAATCAATTTGCCATAAAATAACAAATTTCTGTGAACCTACAGGGTGTTTCAGGTATTACTGGCATCCATGGAAGGGGTGAGTGTACAGCCAAAATAATGAAATTTTTATTGTATTTTTTTATTTACTTGGAAACTTCTTGATAAAACAACAATAATTTTAGGTTGCAATGGGATAGCTTAGTTCTAATTATTCATGTTTTAATAATTCCATTATCACTAGTGGCGTAGAAACCCTGTACCACTCTTATTTTATTTACAATAAAAATAATACGCCGCTATCTTAATTATAAATAAACTTAAGATTGTGATTATTTTGAACAAATCATTATTCTTTAAAAATCTTCTTTAAAATACATATTTAAGTAACTGTTCTTACAATATCTGCATTTCGTAGCTTGTGCGTGGTGCGATCTATTATGTTTCCCGAAATTAATGCACCATAGGACAAGAGTATTAGAGATTCCTGACAACAAAAGAATGCGATATAGCTAACTTACTTTAGTCAAAAGTTGATGGTTACGTCAAATTTAAAAATTTGTTTTCTACATTTGTAAATATATTTTTTTTAAATCCAAATTTTTTTATATATTTTTTAGATCGAGTGTTGGATGCGAGAAATTCAAATTTGTTCTAATTTTGACGCTACTAGTAGTTGGAGGGACCACATATCACATATCTTGCTCCTTTTAAATGGCAGAACTGTTTTTCTGTTTAGTGTATATATTTGACTATTAAACCAATCGATTATTCTACATTCTTTGTGTGAGAAAGGTATACCTTGAAGTTGTTAGGAGGAAAAATTGGTTTCAAGTAAAGCGTCATTTCCGCTGAAAATACAGCAAAATGTAGCCGTTATATATGAAAAAAGTGTACCTTGTTGAAGTCGTTAGTAGTAACAGTTTTCGAAATAATATTATTTGAAACAGTCCGCGATTGAAAACTGTTATCATTTCAGTTAAAGTGCCTTTTCTACTGAATATACAGCAAAATGTTACTTGACAAAGTTGTTCAGAACGGTAAATTATGGAGAAGTGCAAAATTTAAAAAAAATCGGCCTGCTTTGATAAAATCATAGTGCTTTGTTGAAACATGGTTTCATCAAACCTCGCCGATCTTCTTGAAATTTTGCGATTCGGAACAACTTTTTCAAGTAACATTTTGCTATATTTTCAGCAGAAAAGGCACTTTACCTGAAACCAAAACAGTTTTTACTCGGTGCACTGAGCATTTCAAATAGGATTATTTCAAAAATGGTTACGCCTACCGACTTCAGCAAGGTATACCTTTTTCAAATAAAACAGGTAGGAGAATCGATTTTTTCAATATTCAGATGGATACATTAAGATGCAAAAATAATCTGCCATTTAAAAGAAACATGGTGTGCCACAAATGGCGCCCTCTACTAGTGGCGTCAAAATTAGAAACATATTTGGATTTCTTAAGAAGTTATTTACAAACATCGATAATAAAATTTTAACTTTAACAGCCTGTAACTCCATTAATAATCAGTTTTGGAAAAAATGTAATAGAAAGAGGTAGCATTTATTTTCGGTCTAGAATTATCCCCTGAATGGTTTGCTCATCATTTCCGGACACCCTGTATAACACTAGCCTTTATAAATAAATAACTTTAGTTAGAATTTGGGCAATCGTATTATATCACGTTATTGCAAGAACTGTCAACAAATAAACAAACAGCTAAATCGTAACGAAACGAAAATTTATATTAGAATAAGAGTTAGAGAAGTTATGAAAATAAGTTAGAATAACAGATATTTCTTGTAATTATTTGTTTCAAACTGAACAAAGAATATTTTATACCAGCACTAGCTTAAGCCAAATGCCGATTTACTAATGAAGTACCTACACATCGTCCCAGTAAATAAATAAAGTTAAATTTAAATATAAGTATATGAGTAATCCCTTAAATATACATCTAAAACATCTTCGTCCAAGTTCCGTCCTTGGACGCAAATGAGACGATACAATAAATTTAGACTGCCCTTTAGATAGAACTATTTGAGTGGGACTATAAGATGACGGCAGAGAATACCTATGTGATTTTAAATAAATACAAATGGATTACATTATAGAATATTTGTTGTCATACGAAATATAAGAAAATGATTCACAATTTCACTATTATAATTATTATATCTTAGATCTTAGATTAAACGATTACACCATACATTTTTAAATATTGAAAAGATGTTATATGAGAAATTTGAAATGCGGGGATTATGCAGAATACCTTTCTGCTGTTATATTATTTGAAGCCTCCCTTAACTAAGTGTCTTAAGGATCAAGTTCCATGAATATTTTAATAGCAATGTTTCCAATATAATAAGAAATTTATCGTTAACTTTTTTATGGAACCGATGTTACAAGTCCTTCGCATGTTTAAAGAAGAAATACCTAAGGCCTGTAACACAAACCTTCGAATTGCAAATAGTTTGTAAGTTAGAAGTAATATGCCTGTAGACAAGACATAACTTGGTAACACAATGCATAGGTATTGCTGCAACTGTAGAAAACACAATGAATTTTTACTCATGTAGCTATATACAGTGTAACAATGTGAAAACTTGCAATGGCTATATCTGAGAAAAAAATATATTAAAAATCCCTCGAAACCATTTTTGTAATATAGAGGGGAACCCAAATGATGTAATAACTAATCCTAGCTAATTTATCCCCTCACCCTCAGCTACCTCAACTAAATAATTTTAAAGGGCAACACCCTACGTGTGTTACCTTATCTTAAAAATCATTAGAACAATTCAGCGCAACTACGTTTTATAATTTTTGGGCAAACTGGGAGGTTCAGTAAGGTCATGTCAAAATTTCTGAATTTTCCGGAGGACGGAAATAGATTTCAAATTTCGGTACAATGTAGCACAAATTGGCACAATTTGGCGCAACCGTTATTTTTTATTTATCAAAAAATAGGAGGCTATGTTCACGCCTAAATTTCTTTTTTTTGAAAAACGAAGGTAGATATACTCGCGACAAGAATTCAGACGCCTTACGTCATATGAACAAATGAATAATTCGTTATATTTTCATCAAAATATTTAAGAAACTGCAACTGATAGTAATAAAACTATATACTACACTAAAAGTTTGCATTATACGAGTATATTGCACTAAATTGCAAAATATTATTGTTTTTAACGCAACCAAATATCGTAAGTTACGTTGACAATAGAAACAAATGTGTAACGTCAGCTGTGACGTAAGACGTCTGAATTTTTGACGCGAGTATATCAAATTTCTTTAAACGGCACAACAATCGTAACAACTAGCACATTAAAGAAAAGAAGTGGGGGGCATGTTAAGGTCATGTGCATTTTACGGAAAACGGAGGCATATATCAATTTTTTAAACGGCACAGTGTTCGAAACTGCTAGCAAAATTCAGCACATTGAGAAGAATTGGAATTTCTTAAAGTCAGGGCCAGAGAATTTTCCGTTATTTAAATTTTCCGGAGAACGGCGGCAGATATCAAATTTCTTTAAGCGACACAATGTTTTGAACATCTAGTACAAGAAAAATACGATATTTGCGATGTGGAGAGAAAATTGTATTATTTTTGTTTAAATTTTTACGGCACAATGTAGCACATATCCGGCAGTCGGCACAATTCAGCACAACTTTTATTTTATCAAAAATGGGAGCTTAGTTCACGCACATTAAATTTAGTTCACTTAGATCTAAATACACCAAAACTTGCGACCCGGTTTTTGTTAGTTTTGATGCTAAAAACTAATAAAACTCTACCAACTTGTTTGTTAATTTTGGATTATCAGTTTTCGAACAAATTATGTAAATTATTGTGAGAAATTTAGTTAATCTTGTAAAAAAGTATTGCAAAACGTAAAAATGTACGTAAAACATCTAATCTAACCTGTACTCTGAATTCAAAAAAAATGATCAGATGCTTCACGTGTACCCGGTAAAAGAACGTTAAAATACCATACATTTGAGTCATATAAAATGACATTAGTCCAAGAGCTTAATGACGATGATAAATATCGGCGTTAATAATTTTGTGAGTTCATCAGTTAAGCATAATATTTGCTTTTCTAATAAGTTCTAATCCAACATTATTTTATAGTACACAGTATCTAGAAAAATTCAATATTTAGCAGGAATTTTTATTGCATTGTTGGCCCATTTTTTCTTGGAATTTTAACCGAGGTAATGTATTTGGATCTGCCGAAAAACGCGATTAATTTCACTTTAACTGACATACTTGACAAGGACCATCGTTACCATGCCGCAAGTTTAACTTTTGAACAAGACAGGGCTCCTCCACATTTTAAGAATGAATTAGAAGAAAGGGCTGATTGGTCTATGCGGTCATTTAAAAATAAAAATTTAAGCAACACAGCCTGAATCATTAGAAGTGTAAACTTATTAATCTACAATCCACATCTCTTCATAATGTTAGAAAATATTTTTACTAACGTCTCTATTACTGCATAAAGGTTAGCGGTGGGCATGTTCAACATCAATATAGTAAAATTAGTGGTAAGTGGATTTGATGGTCTGAACTTTTCACCTTTAATTTCTGGCGAACTGATAATTCAAAATTAGACGACGTTAAAATTATAAAAGGGTGAAGGTCACTCCCACTCGGGGTAAAAATTTGAAGAATGAGTACATCCATAAAATATGTCCTCAAAACAAAAAGAAGCAAACCTAGATGACCCATTTTGGGTGGGTCACACCATATGTAGGTACACTCGCCGCAACATAAACGAGTAACCGCAAAAAAACCCATTTTTTCGCTCGTTTTTGCGTAGTGTGTAGCAAGAACGGAGAGGGTCGTCCAGAGGTCTCCGTGGGGTTAAATTAATCGTCATGAAAAATCTAGGTGAGCATAATTCGATTTTTCCAACCCCCTACTTAAGGAGTGGAAACCACCCCTAAAACAAGAGACGTGAGAATCGATCAATTCTTGGTAAAAATTGGTGGGAACGTGAATGGCAAGGAAGAGATCAGGGAGTAAAACAACCCCCATTGACAAAAACCGGCGGCAAATGATGTTCCCTTCATGAATTGTCTTTTTTGTGCCACTCTTCCTTATAACTCCAAATGATATGAAATACATGCCCCCATAATTCTTTGTTCTGTCGGATTCTGATCAGTTAACCCTACTGAAGGAGTGGAAACCACCCCTAAAACAAGAAAACAGAAAAAATGGTCACCAAAATCTGGGTATAAATTGGCGGAATTTCACATGGCAAGGATAACATCAAGAATGCCCTCCTAAAAATGCTCAAGGTGAAAAACACCTCCCGCGTGGGGGTAAAACCACCCCTATTGCCGATAGCAGACGGGGACTGATATCCACTTCATGAAGTACTTTGTTTCCCCCACTACCCGACAAATGATACGAAAGACGGGCCCCATCGGCGATCGATTCGATTCGATTCGATCTTTTGCGAATTTCTGACCAGTTTTCCCCGACTTCAAGGGTGGCAACCACCGGTACCCCAAAAATGAAATACTTCCATTCAAGATTCCGCCAATTTTTACCACGAATTGATCGACCATTTTCCTCACGTTTCTTGTTTTAGGGGTGGTTTCCACCCCTTAAGTAGGGGTAAGTCGGGCAAATATTGGATAAATCGGATTATGCTCACCTAGATTTCTCATGACGATCAATTTAAGCCCACGGAGACCTCTGTACAACCTTCCCCGTTCTTGCTACACACTACGGAAAAACAGGCGTATTTTGCGGTCACTCTTTAAGCCACACAGCCTGAATCATTACAAGTGTAACCTTATTAATATACAATCCACATCTCTTCATAATGTTAGAAAGCATTTTTGGTAACGGCTCTCTTACTGTATGAAGGTTGGTGATGGGCCTTTTCAACATCAATATAGTAAAATTAGTGGTAAGTGAATTTGATAGTCTGAACTTTTCAACTTTAATTTCTGACAAACTGATAATTCAAAATTAGACGACGTTAAAAATATAAAAGGGTGAAGGTCATTCCCACATCGGAGTAAAAATTTGAAGAATGAGTACATACATAAAATATGTCCTCAAAGCAAAAAGAAGAAAACCTAGATGACCAATTTTGGGTGGCTCACACCCTATATACACTCGCCGCAACATAACATTTCCATTCTGAATCATATTCTGTTTAAAATATGACAACCTAATTGCTTGTCTATATGAGTTGTCATATATGTGCCTAATTATGACCCGCCATAATCATTCATGTCTTCTACAATTCCTATTAATAATCACCGGTTCACCTCTTTAAGGGTACTTTAAATTGTGAACCTTTATGTTGCACCTTTTGTAAATCGAAACTTGATTCTAAGAGAGAGTAACATGTGTAATGTAATTTACGTCAGCATTCATTATATTATAAAAATTACAAATTTATAGACCGTATAGTAGTTTAAACAAAAATCTTTATGTGTTTTATCATTTCCCATTACACAAACTAAATTTTTCCTAATACTGGCAAAATGTATTTTGTTACATGGTCAGTAAAACATACGAAAGGAACGGGAGCAGAAAAATCGATTGATATTTAAAAGGATTTCAGATAATTTGCAAATTTCCGTACAAATTGCTGAAAGCTCCTCAAAGCGTTAATGGCGTACCCGATTTCCTAAATGTAATGGCAAATTGAAAGGACTTAAACAGGGAATAATTTGAATCAGCGCAATGGACGAAGAGACGAAGTTAGAATTGATACGATTGTTACGAGTAGTGTCGGGTAGAAAACGAAACAAGAAAATGTTTAAGACGAAAAATATCTCACTTAAGAAGTACAATCGTTTTCAATAATAATGATAGTCTTTATAATGAATTTTGCGATTTCCTTTGAACTGCCAACGCATTTGTAATGAAGTCTATTTTCAACTTTTAACATTATTTTCTAGTTCTTTCTCTCACCAATATTGATTTAATGAAATTTCTACTCAGAACTTCCAGAAGTTCATAAACTGTTTTGAGGTAGTGTCATTATTATTGGAATCACATGTACATGTGAGTTTTTTAAAAATTTTCGACTAGAATATGTAACTAATGCATTACATTTAATGAAAACTAAAAGTTTTCTCCTTCTTAAACTTCACCCGTAGATACACTGAATAAATTCTATTAAATAAAGTTTTCTAAATTATATTATTAATTAAGCAGTTGGGGTTTGAATCAGTTTAGGACTAAAACATTTAATGCACCAACGATTGTTGACATTCATGTCATATTTACGAGTATGCAAACGTTGATTGTATACAATATAGGTGTTCAACTGGTATTAGTTCTTATTAGTGTCTACTAGATGGTCAAGAGAACTAAGCCAAGCTGAAGTAATGAAATATTACAAACTATGATCAGTTAACGATGTATTTCTCTATTTATTCAGAATTCATATCATTCTCATGGTTGTTTAAAATTTCATCATAATGCATAGTTTATTGTCACTTCAGAGACTTACGTAGTTGTCTTGGCCATCTAGAAAACACGTATATAAACTATTACCAGTTGAATTACTATTCCTGTACAAATGCAGTTATAACCGTCAGTTTCCATGGTTGTACTGATTATTTCATTCTGAAAATTTGATGCTCTGTATAATCAATGAAAATATTTTCAAGAAGTTGTCGCTTCCAGTTATACCGGAAGGTGTCACCAATTTCGTTATTTTAATTGAAATTATATAGTTTTTATTCAATTTTTGAATTTCCCATATTATTTCAATGATACTTTCATAAAACTTCCCTAAACTTAATCCTTATCGTTTTCGAGATATTTACAGTATTTCGTACACTATCGAAAATTAAAGAAATGCTTTTTATACAAGGAATAGTTGAATCTTTAAGCTTTAGAATTGCTTAAAGTTCATAAAATTAAGTCACTTGTAAGACATTGTTAGAGACTTTAAGATATTCCTTCTATAAACATTAGACCTTTAAGTTGAATATCAATCGAGTTTCAGACAAAGATTAGGTATAGAAAAGTCTTATGAAAGTATCACTGAAATATTCATGGAAGAGCTAGATTTAATAAAACTAATATAATTCCATTTAAAATGGAAAACGAAAATAGATGACGACTTTCGATGTAACCGAAAATGACAGCTTCTTGAAAAAACTTTTATTAAAAAGTTTATATTTAATTATGCAGGTAGTAAAATTTTCATAAACCAATATAATCTCTACAACCTTGAAACCTATGCTAAAAATAATATAAAACTAAATTGATACCCAATCTAATTTGCGTAAGTTCTTCAATTTAATTCCAGGTAATACTTCTAAAAATGAACTATAGTTAAATATTTCCAAAAGAATTGTTTGCAAATATAATTTGTAATAAACAAAAATTTAAAATTATCTACATTAAATATCTTGGAATACAATTCCTTTTTGATTTAATATTTTTATATTGTCTGAAGCTATTTATTTGTGGCATAATTTTAGTTTTTCTTTAGTTTTGTTGGGTTTTTGCCACACTTCTGAAAAAATAATAATTAAATAAGCCCTTGCGCCAAACGGAACAGTCAAGGGTTATTTTCGAAACTAAGTTTGCCTAACCAAAAAATCTCACACTGAAAAAAGCAGATAAGTAAAAATAACAAAAATTACATCACTATCGCGCACTTCCGTGTTATTGACGTTTCGAAAAACTCTCTGTTTTCGTTCTCAAAATCGTAGTAAAATTTTGTTTAAACGTATGTCAAGTTTGACAGTTTAAAATTTGTTTACCTGCTTCCATAGAGATGTTAAATGATTTTTATTTTATTGTTACTTACTTCTTCTTGATACAACTGTAGCCAACAATGATCGATGTTAACTGAACAGTTAGACACACTTATCTCCGTTTAACAAAATAATCGCGGTCTCTTTTAATTTTCTTTTTGTTGCGTTATCTTCCTTTTCTAAAATTTTTGCCGAACCCCATTGAATCAAATGACCGTTTTCCCAAGGCCGAGACGTTTCCCCAACATAATGTTTATTAAAAATGTCTTAATAAATAATGAATACCCTCCAAATTTTGTTGATAGAACATTAAAAAATATTACAGATAAAACGAACACTGTAAGACAAATAAAGGAAATTAATCATACAATTAAAATTCCATACATTCCTATATTATCAGAAAAGTTAAGAAGAATCGGTAATAAATTTAATATTCGAACAGTTTTTCAGACAACTAATACTTTACGATCATTTTTGTCTAAAACGCGTCCAACCCTACAGTATACCTTGTGAATGCAATAAACATTATGTTGGGGAAACGTCTCGGCCTATGAACATTAGAGTTGAGGAACATAAAAATTACATAAAAAAACGGGAATTGAAAAATCCAAAATTTGCGAACACGCTTGGGAAAACGGTCATTTGATTCAATGGGGTTCGGCAAAAATTTTAGAAAAGGAAGATAACGCAACAAAAAGAAAATTAAAAGAGACCGCGATTATTTTGTTAAACGGAGATAAGTGTGTGTCTAACTGTTCAGTTAACATCGATCATTGTTGGCTACAGTTGTATCAAGAAGAAGTAAGTAACAATAAAATAAAAATCATTTAACATCTCTATGGAGGCAGATAAACAAATTTTAAACTGTCAAACTTGACATACGTTTAAAAAATTTTACTACGATTTTGAGAACGAAAACAGAGAGTTTTTCGAAACGTCAATAACACGGAAGTGCGCGATAGTGATGTGATTTTTGTTATTTTTACTTATCTGCTTTTTTCAGTGTGAGATTTTTTGGTTAGGCAAACTTAGTTTCGAAAATAACCCTTAACTGTTCCGTTTGGCGCAAGGGCTTATTTAATTAATCTTTATTATTTTTTCAGAAGTGTGGCAAAAACCCAACAAAACTAAAGAAAAATTAATATTTTTACACATAGTTTATTAAAGCTTTTAGTCTTCAAATAATCCAGGGCATAATACATCGAAGTTATAATAGGAATTCAATATTGTGGATATTTTCGATGCAGGTTTCGCATTACTGCAAATACTGCGAAATTTTTGTATCATATATCGCCGGTTTCAAATGTAGCGTATTCTAGTTACTTAATAAAATCTCATTATTGAGATAATCTTTTCGAGTACCTAACAAACCAATTTAGGCCAAGACCTATATACCTAAAACATCTTTAAAGCGTCACTGTTAAGCGTCCAAAAATAGAGTAAAAATCAAAAAAGCGGAAGCGCAGATGAGGGGGAAGAGAAGCATGAACATGATACTAAAAAAATATACAAAAATTTACAAAAATATGTTTGCGAGAGTTAACTAAGCGTTGGCGATGATTTTTGGCACACCAGCTGAGGCGGTTGAAACCTACGTGCCTTCACAATATTTTTTCACGTACTTATTTTCTAATATTAGTCCGATATTTAAGTCAGTCGAACAAAAATAATAAGTACGTTATTGTGTATAACAAAAATAATTTTCTTGGTTTTTAAACGTATATAAAAAATATTTTTTAAATATATTATACTTTGAGAGCGCTAATCTTAACAAAAAATTTAAAACGAAACTGAAATACATTTTCTGCAACTAGTTCTGCCTTGAAATTGTGTTAAAACTTAGCTTGTAAATGTTTTATTTGGTCAAGTACATATTCTTAGTTTACATTTAGTTAAATAGGTACTTTTGTTCAATTCAAAATTTTAATGTGGATTCATATTGATTGTATCGCAAATCTAAGACAGCAGCTACATTGTATATGAATTTTGTTATATGAAATAGTTTGATTTATATGAAATATCAGAATAATGCAAATACTTGTGTACGTTTACACTTAAACGTAGCTTAAATTTATACAGATTTTTGATGTGACCAAAATATTTTGTTGAGCTCGTACGAATAGCATGGCATTTGTTACAATTAAATTTCAAAGAGAATGGGTTTGACTTGAGTATAAAATATTGTAATTATTTGATGTAATGAAACTGGTATTTCAAGATTAAATATTATATTTAATCATCTTAAATTTTTGTAGTATGTATCCTCCTATAACTGTTAAGAAATAACGGCGATGTTTTTTCTAACACTTTATGTAGAATTTTTTTAGCAGAGTTTCTTAAAGACAAGGACTTAGGTCTCGCTATAGTTATTTGTATTGTAAAAATGGACGTATTATTATATTTACGTTTAATTCATGGTTTTATAAATGCATCGAAAGTATGTTATAAAATTTAAATCAATACATCCAACGGAGAAAGATAAAAAAAATTTGATTTGCCTGATGAAGAATAATTTAAAAAAATATTGTTTTTAAAATTTAATATGATATAAATGAAAATTATTTAATTATGATAAAACTAAAGCTGTTTCAATTAAACTATTCTTAATACTGTACTTGAAACTGATCTGACTCAGTTTTTATGTGATTCTTTGTTTGCTGAGTTTGTGGAAACATCATATACTCTCTAACAAATGTTCGGTAACAGCATTGGTAACCTGTGTAATATAGTTACTAACTGATTTTTGGCAGTCCAAAATTAAAACTGTCACCAATACAATACATGTCTGGTTACCTTAAGTTAAAATGGTAATGTTCCAAGTACTAGAACCCATTCAGCTACCTATCAAAAAATAAAATCAGAAAACAGTATGTTTACCTTTAGCTCTATCGGAATACTTTTTGTCTCTGAGGAACTGCCAAAGATGGTCTTAATTCGTTAATATATTGCCGTATTGCTTTTACTAAATCTATATATTTTTTTAGTTTTTCATCAGGCAAATCAAATGGATTACTTAAATCTTTTATCCTTCTCTGTTGGATTTAAATATTGCAACTTTCCTTCGATCTGCATTTATAAAGCCACGAATTAAGGCGTCTATTTTCCACAATTATTATTGCAATAATACATACGTAAGTGTCGCTGTACCTAATTTCTCGTGTTTAAGAAACTCTGTTAAAATTCTACATGACGTGTAAGAAATAACATCGCCATTATTTGTTAACAGTTACAGGGGATACATACTACAAAAAGTTAAAGTGATGAAATATAATATTTAAATTTTATTATGAGTAAAATGGGATACCTAACATACTTGGACCGAATATCTAGTTTTCCTAAAACGCGGCTGTTAACAGAGTTAAAATTCAACATGCTACTATGCATGTTGACCTTATACTTATTTATTTACTACCGTTCTTAACTGTCATTAATAAAAGGTTAAGTCGCAACTCTTATATCTTATGATGTACCTATGTCAGAAATGGAATTTGATCCATAATTAGTAATTTGACACGTGCGTTAACAAGTTTGAGGTATGTTTTGAGAATCAAATTAATATAATTGGTAGCCTCTATTCCAAATAAAATGTAAATTTCACGTTGTGGCTGCTGCTAATATTTAATAATAATGTAGATCAAAGCTAAAATTAAAACATAGAAGTTTTTGTAACTGTTAAATCCCATCCCTCAGAGATAAGTAAGTGCTTCACAAATAAGCACTTTCTTAATTCTTATAGAGTTCACTATATAGTAGTGCTGCGTAATACATACATCTCTATAGGTATCCAGTCAATATCAAATTCAGCTGTATAGATACTTATTGCATTATCGCAATTTTGAAGAAAATTCCTTCACTCACTATCACGTACCTACTTGATAACATGACGCGGTGGTACCAAACTGTGATATGGAAAATTCTATTCGAAGAGCTCTTTGATGTGCATAAAAGGTTTCCTATTTCAGATGCATAATTATTGCATATATACTCAGTTTCCAATTTCAGCTTTATATTTAGTATTTATCTCAACCTAATTGTTATGGTTAAAGAAAATCCAAAATTGTAGTTTAAAGTTTGTATTAAATCTTTTTAAAATCCTAGCTAAGCGCTTTCAGCTAAATAGCCACCATCAAAGCTAATAAGTAAATTTAGTTACCTTATAAAAAATTTTATGAATAATAATATTAACAATAAGTTCAACATGGCAATGTTTGACAAATATCATGCGTCAATTATTAGAGTATATAACAAAGGACTGAACAAATCGACTAATAGTGGTACTGTTGTTATATACTCCTACTTGTAATTGAGGCTATATGTTATTATTTGTTAAATATTGTCACGTTGAACTTATTGTTAATATTATTATTATTTATGGATTTTTTTATATAGTATCCAAATTTAACGAATTGCTCTAATGGTGACCATTAAGCCGAAAGTGCTCAGTTAGGGTTTTAAAAAGGTTTAATGCACACTTTAAAGTACACTTTTAGATTCTCTTTAAGTCAGTAAAGTTATTTCTTCTTAATGTTTATGGTACTAGCTCTACAACCACTACATAGTTAATAATACTTCAGTGGATAACAAACAAAACCAAATTTTACTTTACTACTTACTAGAACTTTATAACGAAATTAAAAACACACATACCACAAACGCATATTCAGTGTAACTGCCATATTACTTATACAACAGTTTCAGTTTAGCGCATCAGTCAGATATGATGGAACTTTTATTTTAAAATTGTATAAACCGCATCTTGACCAAACAAAATATTTTTATCACGGTTATACATATTTTACATAACATAATCCTTCTACGTTTGTCTAAAAATTCTGAAGGCACGAGGTTTCCTCGAAGCGAAGCCATCCTGAACTTACCACAGAGGAGTCGGAGTTGAGGTAGCGGTTGGTCGCGGAATAACCGGTCCAAGGCCTCAGCTTGTTCTCGATCCGGTCGTATTCTCTCTGTAAGACCGACGGACGCGTGGAGAACACTCTCGGCGGCATGGTGACCACGGTCAGCCTCTTGTGCCCCACGTACGGCACCACGCGGTCATAGGTGTACGACACGTGTACCTGAGGGACAACAGAGGTTAGTTTCTTTACTAGAAGATTACCAGCGAAAGCGGAAGCATAAGCCACATGAGCATACTTACGTAACATCAACTAATTTATTGTATACATACAAGGTCATCAAGAAATCAGTGGTTACAGTATCCACAAATTCCTGATGTAAAAAGTCAATTCAACTTATGTAAGTAAATTTATCTTAAGTCTCATTATACTATCTTTACAAGATCAAGGTATTCCAGCAAATGGAAATTATTTGTCAGAAATCTCTGAAAACTGACAAAGTATCTCATGTTATTTGTGGTAAGCTATACAAATTTTCTTCAAACATGCCATTACTGAATGTATACATTATCTGCCAATTTCATATATAAAGTGTATTTTAGACAATTCGGAAATTTTGGCTTTTTGGGCATATATCTGAAATATCATCAATAAAAAGAAGTTACAACTCCTCCTCGTATATGTTATTGACGGAGATGATGGAATATTTGAAGTTGATTTTTATTATTTTCCACGCGTTTATAACGTGTAACAAATTTGAGTCAGATACTTTACAATATTAAAGAACAAATATTTCAAATGTTAGATTTTAACACTCTGCAACTTTTAAAAGGATAATTTTTGGAATAAGTCAGAGGGACTTAATAGAATGGAATTCAATTAGTTTGATTCGAGATATCTGCTACTGTATGACTATTATTCCTTGAGACAGCTTGTATACAGGTACAGGGTATTGAAATGAAAATTTTAAGAGAAATGATAATAACCTTTTGTATATGTATATATACTCACAAACTGAGCGTTTCAAAATTTATCAACACACAGTTTCGATATTTCGAAGGAGTTTAAGCTGTCCACAGTTAAGGAACATTGACACCAAATCCTTTCTGGAGGTCATTTAAAGGTCATTATTTTCTTTCTCTCTCTCTTGATCTTCTCAGGCTAGTACTTCATTAGAACAACAAGATATCGGGTAAATGACCTATGCAAATTGTTAGTAGTATTAGAGACTACAATCTGGTGACCTTGGATCCGAGCCTGAAAGAAATTCCTAGGTCAACTTTCGTTCTTATACTATAGAGGTTCTCATTTATGATCCCAGATTCTGAAAAAAATTCTTTGAAAATTACCTTCTAAGTCGTACTTATCCTCACAAGTTTAGTTGAAGTCAAGACCATCAGATGGTAGTGTCTAATGGACCTAACATTATTTACCAGATATCCCGTTATCCAGGAAAGCCCCTATATAAAAACGAAAGTTGGCCTCAGAATTTCTTTAACAATCAACAATAAAAATTACTTTTCATGTCGATTCAATGATCACCAGACACTGACATCGCACTGACGTGTCGTAATTTCTTCAAAAATGACATGATTGTCAATATTATTAAATTTAAACTATTAACAATTTAAAAACTGAAATAAAATCGAATATACTCAACCTCAAAAGTAATCAACTAAATTGGAGACAAAAATTATATGATTAGATTTCTAGAGTTACGGGGGGCGATCAAAGTATTCTCAGTATCAGCAGAAAGGAGAAGAGATAATAATTTAAAAAAATCTTTATTTTGCAGAATATTCTCCCATGACGTCAATACGTCTATTACATCTTGAAAATAACTTTTCAATTCTCTGTAAAAAAACACATCTTTCATTTCTTTCATGAAATATATGTGTTAATTGCCGCCTTGACCTCTTCATCATCTGAAAATTGCTTTGAACGAAGATATTTTTTAAATTTGGGAACAGGTAATAGTTGCTGGAGGCTAAATCGAGACTACAAAGTGAATGGTTAAGGTCTTTAAAACCACAGTCACGTGTTGATGTATAAGAAACAAAGCGCGGTACTTTTGTAATTTTCTTCAACATTCTAATGTCAGCCATTATGGTGGTCCTAACTAAGGATAACTAGAAAACAAATTATCGCGTAACATAGAGGCGTTATATCTTAACCTTAAAATGTATACATACATTAAACCTTCTCTGCGAAGCACAATATTCAAATGTTTTGCAATATAAGGCCAAATTCTTTTAGAGATATTGTTGCCCTACTATTCTCCTATTTTGAGAAAAACTACTATCTAATTAAATGAAATAGACCCCTGAGTTTGGAAGCCGATACTAAGAAAACGTAGAGGCGAAATATCGGCCATATATTGCCTGCCTCTAACTATTGTGTGATAAAATTTCAGGTAGTTATCCCATTTTTAGTTAGTGAACAAATTTATTTCGATTGTTGTTTACAGTTATTTACTACCTGTCAATATTTTTTTTTTAGAGAACGCAGTATTTATGAAGATACCACTCTCTTCTGTTTTGCATTAAAATAAAAAAAGAAGAGCTTTTGAGACAAATAACCTCCACACTACTAAGAATAATAGTTCGATAATATATGTACATTAAACTTTCTCTGCAAAGCACAATAATGAAATGTTTTGCAATATAAGCCCAAGTTCTTTTAGAGATATTGTTGCCCTGCTATTCTCCTATTTTGATAACTAAAAAACAAATGGTCACAATTAGTTGTAATTTATATATACATACTCTCAGATGGTGACATTAGTTAATGCAAGAATGAAATTATCCACATCGGTAGCAGATCATACTGATACCGACAATACTTACCTCCCCTCGTATATCTCTAACTAATTTGTAGGTTTTTTTTTTCAATAAGTGGTAAAATATTCACCTAACTAAAACAAATTTACTGACTTCATTAATGATAAAACCTTGCAGCTAGTGAAAATTTATTTATTCTGAATGTATTTCAAAAAAGTTATATTTTCATAAATATTCATGTTTTATTAAAATTATTAAAAACTCTGTAAAATTTCAGCAGGATAATTATCTTAAAAAATTAATTAAGGAAACCAAATCAAAATATCATTTTAGAGCTAAGGGGGATTCTGTTACATTACGATAATGATTATCTTTCAGTCGCCGCAAGCATAGCCTGAAAATAACAAGATCTAAGACTAAGAAAATTCACATTCATTATATAACAAGCGGCGACTAGTTATTGTAAACCGCGGCACGAAATGCAGCACCAAATGACAGTAATATTGTCACGGAATTTGCCCCACTCACTCCCAAACCGACGACTGTGGCACCGCGAATTGCCTAAGATTGCCCCGATCGCCCCTACGCGATTCAGGTAAACAAACAACATGCCGCTGATCGAGATCGGCCTGGAAAAATCGGGAATCGACGAGAAGCGTTCCAGTCGTACGAGAAAAGGAATCTAGAGATACTGGAATATACCTGGAATATTCGTTGGGTCTATAAAAGAAGAATAAACGGCCGAGTTAGTTAGTCTTGTATAAGTCTTGTATTACAGTCTGAATTAAAGTGTTTAGTTGGAGATATCAAAGTGATTTAGATAGCGATTAATTAAATCAGTGTTTAAGTTGACCTGTAATTAGTAGTCAGTAGTGTATTGAGCAGTTAATAAAGTGATTAATTAACGGATTGTTTTTCTGGAAGTAAGAAAAAGACGGATTGGGAAATCCGTGACAATTTGGTGTCGGAAGTGGATTTAACTGGAAGTTTCAAGAGCTTTCTGGAACCCTGTCCACAAAGTGGGATTTAACTGGAAGTTGGAAGAACTTTCTGGAACCCTGTGCGTGGGTGGAATAAAGACCCAAGTGTGGCATATCACCGCACTCGTCGTGACTCAAGGAAGTGAACGGTGGTATTTGCGAAGGACAATCTGGAACATTCTAGAACTTTGTACGGGAGTGAGACAAATACCCAAGTGTGACATATCACCGCACTCGTCGTGACTCAAGGAAGTGAACGGTGGTATTTGCGAAGGACAATCTCGAACATTCTAGAACTTTGTACGGGAGTGAGACAAATACACAAGTGTGATATATCACCGCACTCGTCGTGACTCAAGGAAGTGAACGGTGGTATTCTCGAAGGTCAATCTCGAATATTCTAGAACTTTGTACAGGAGTGAGAGAAATACCCAAGTGTGACATATCACCGTACTCGTCGTGACTCAAGGAAGTGAACGGTGGTATTCGCGAAGGACAATCTCGAACATTCTAGAACTTTGTACGGGAGTGAGACAAATACCCAAGTGTGATATATCACCGCACTCGTCTTGACTTAAGGAAGTGAACGGTGGTATTTGCGAAGGACATTCTCGAACATTCTAGAACTTTGTACGGGAGTGAGACAAAGACCCAAGTGTGACATATCACCGCACTCGTCGTGACTTAAGGAAGTGAACGGTGTTATTCGCGAAAGACATTCTCGAACATTCTAGAACTTTCTACCGAAGTGAGACAAAGACCCAAGTGTGGCATATCACTGCACTCGTTTCATTGTAAGGAAGTCAACAGTGACATCTAGAAATACATTCGTGGACATTCTAGAACTTTCCAAATAGAGTGAATGCCAGTAACTAGAAGCCAAGTCAATATGGATGTACAAATGGCAAAACTGTTAGAAATGATGCAAGCAATGCAAAATAAAATGGAAGACCAGACAAAGACAATGCAAGAAAAATTTGAAGAACAAGGGCATAAAATCGAAGATCAGTCCCAAACGATGCAGTAAAAATTAGAATAGAAATTGGAGGAGCAGGGACAAACGATGCAAAATAAATTAGAAGAACAGGGACGGACTATGCAAGAGAAATTAGAAGAACAAGGGCGTAAAATGGAACACCAGACGAAAGAAATGCAGACAAAGTTAGAAAAATTGGAGAATACACTAGAAGAAAAACTAGAGGAGCAGTTACATAAAGTAGAAACACAAGTAGAAGAGAAACTAATGGCACAAAAATGAAATAGACGAAGAAATAAACTTGGTTAGAGAAACCTGCGAAGAACTCCGACATAAACTAGACAACATAAGAAAGGAAGGCGTAATAAAATCAGAAGGATCTGTTATTCGAACGCAGAAAACGAAGCCTCCTGAATTCGACGGCAAGGTCTCTTGGAATGTCTATCTGCGTCAGTTTGAAGCAGCAGCTGCCGCAAACGAATGGTCTGATTGTGAAAGCTACTGCTCTGATAGTTGCTCTACGGGGGAAGCTCTTGACGTCTTACAAGGAGTTCCTGCTGGGCAGCGTAACTATGACCTTCTGAAACAGCATATGGAAATGAGATATGGGGATAAGCACCTGCAGCAAGTGTACCAGGCACAATTGAAAAATCGTCACCAGCAGAGTGGAGAGAATTTACAACATTTTGAGACAGACGTTGCTCGACTGGTTCGATTGGCATATCCAACAGCCCCGTCCGAATTTGTAGACCAGCTCTCCATCCAAGTGTTTATCGACGGCCTAAGAGATTGCGAAACACAGCAGGCACTACGGCTCGCTAGACCTAAAACGTTGAATGACGCTCTTTCGCATGCACTGGAATTTGAGGCAGCAAAGATGGCATCCGGTAGACATGTTAAAGTTCAAGCCATCAGTGATAACAGCGATAATATGGGAAATGGAGACATAATCAAAACGTTGAAGGAGGTCATTGAGAAACTCAGCCCAACTACCAGACCAAAGAAAGAACAATCTGATAGTCGAAGGGATCGCCTTGTTCAATGCTGGAACTGTGGACAGATGGGACATCTGAAGAGGCAGTGTAGGGCCCCAGTCGCAGATCAGCAAAGGCGCGACTCCCAAGCGGCAGCCTTCAGGGAACATGTTAAAGTGCGGACTATCAGTGATAACAGCTATAGTATGGGAAATGGAGAGATAGTCAAAACACTGAAGGAGGCCCTTGATAAACTTAGCCCAACTACCAGACCAAAGAGAGGACAAGCTGATAGCCGAAGAGATCGCCCACTTCAATGTTGGAACTGTGGGCGGACAGGTCATCTAAAAGGACAGTGTAAGGCCCCAGTTGCAAATCAGCAAAGGCGCGACTCCCAGGCAGGCAGGGAACATGGAAACGCAGACGCCCTTTCTAGAACTTGTCCGACCAACGGCAAACACTGTAGTAGTCTTGAAAGGAAAGAGGACATCTCATCAGTTCCTTGTAAGGTGGTAGCAGCCCAACCTGAAGACAGATGGAGTTCAGCGGCGATTCGGGAAGACCAGCAAGCTGACTGTGACATCAAGCCCTTACTAGACTGGAAAGAAGCCAACAACCGACCCTCATGGGCTGAAGTCAGCAGTAAAAGCCCAACATTAAAGAGCTATTGGGATCAATGGAATTCCTTGGTGTTGGAAGACGGTGTCCTAAAAAGAGCATGGGAGAACAATGACGGAACGGAGGTCAAGAAACAAGTACTACTCCCGAGGTCCCGGGTCAAGGAAGTGCTGCAGGAAGTACATAGAGGTACCGGAGGTGGACATTTCGGTATCAATAGGACTCTACAGAAGATTAGGGAGCGTTTCTACTGGTTGAGCTGTAGGACGGATGTAGAAGATTGGTGCCGAAAATGTGACGTATGTGCAGCCAGCAAGGGACCGAAGACCCGTTCCAGAGGCAAAATGCGCCAGTACATCGTAGGAGCACCGTTCGAGAGGATTGCCATTGATATCGCTGGCCCATTTCCGAAAACCCAAAGTGGAAACCGATATCTGCTAGTCGCCATGGACTACTTCAGCAAATGGCCGGAAGTATACCCCTTCCCAATCAAGAGACCACAACCGTAGCAGAAGCGCTAGTCAACAACATGTTCTGCAGATTTGGTGTGCCCATGGAACTGCATTCAGATCAGGGCAGAAATTTCGAATCAGGTGTGTTCCGAAAGGTCTGCGAGCTTATGGGAATCCGTATAACCAGGACCACCCCACTGCATCCCCAGTCAGATGGTATGGTGGAACGCTTCAACGCCAAAATAGAAACCAATCTGAGGCTGTTTGTGAACGAAAACCAGACAGACTGGGACAAGCTCATTCCACTCTTCCTGTTAGCTTATCGCTCAGCTGTCCATGAAACTACTGGGAAGACTCCCGCAAGGATCATCTTTGGAAGAGAGCTTCGCCTTCCCGCAGATTTGGTATTTGGTCGTCCTGCGGAACAGCCCACAGAGCCAGACACTTATACCCATGAGCTAGAACGAAGACTAGCAGCCGTACACGATCAAGTCAGATCTCGAATGAAGACTCGATACGACGTCCGGGCCAATACAGTCGGATTCCAACAAGGTGACCTGGTGTGGCTGTACAACCCCACGCGGAAGAAAGGAAGATCGCCTAAACTACAGAACCGTTGGGAGGGCCCTACACCGTCATTAAAAGAATCAATGATGTCGTCTACCGGATACGGAGGACTCCCAGGAGTAAGATGAAGGTCGTCCATCTGGAGCGTCTGTCCCCGTATAGAGGTGTAGTCGATCGGGACGATCGGTCCTAAGGAGGGCAGTGTCACGGAATTTGCCCCACTCACTCCCAAACCGACGACTGTGGCACCGCGAATTGCCTAAGATTGCCCCGATCGCCCCTACGCGATTCAGGTAAACAAACAACATGCCGCTGATCGAGATCGGCCTGGAAAAATCGGGAATCGACGAGAAGCGTTCCAGTCGTACGAGAAAAGGGATCTAGAGATACTGGAATATACCTGGAATATTCGTTGGGTCTATAAAAGAAGAATAAACGGCCGAGTTAGTTAGTCTTGTATAAGTCTTGTATTACAGTCTGAATTAAAGTGTTTAGTTGGAGATATCAAAGTGATTTAGATAGCGATTAATTAAATCAGTGTTTAAGTTGACCTGTAATTAGTAGTCAGTAGTGTACTGAGCAGTTAATAAAGAAGTGATTAATTAACGGATTGTTTTTCTGGAAGTAAGAAAAAGACGGATTGGGAAATCCGTGACAATATGAATATACCATCCATGGTATAGTTTTAAAACCACTATGACGACTTTATAAGGATGGGCTTTACGCACTCTACAGTAAGCTTGTACTTTTTGAATTGATTGAGCAGATATCTACTTATTAAAAGAAAAAAACCATTAATTGGTATTGCTGGAAAAGTCAAAAATTAATTTCGAAATTTAGTGAACTAGAAGTGCGAAAGCGATTTACTCACATCAATTTTACTATCTGGAAACTGTATTTAATAGAGAAGAGGTTAGCTAGGGCTCTATTCAGATATTTTAAAAGGGAAGGATCAATTCCAACAAATATCAAACTCACTATGCAGTGTGGAGATTGGAAACCGCTTCCGGAATATTTTAGCCACGCGTTTCCGTTTCTGACGGAAATGGTTCTCCATTTCAATATCAAAGGAAACACTTGGGACATTTTATTGGATTTAGTCTAATCGGTTCCTCTTCAAATTTATAATGGGTAAAAGGATATTATCTAGCGCTTCCGAACATTCCTAGTAGTTTAATGAAGAATTTTATTACAGACAACAGTTCCTTGCAATGAATGGATACACATCAATGGTAATACAAGGTTAGGACAGATATAGTGAGACTTTGTCAAAATATATAAAATATTTCTATGAAAGCTTGCAGACGATTTATCTTGTTAGTAAAAATGTGCGCCGTTTTTCCACAACGGTAAAAATATTTCATGAAAATAGATTTCAAAATACTATATTGGGATTTTGAAAAATAGGTAGACATTTATAAAATTACAAGATAGTTTTAGACAAAAAAGTATTCCAGTGCAAAGTGTTCATAACATTGCAATTTAGAACTACAAACACACGAATTAGAAACAAAACTTCAAACCAAGTAAGTGACACTTTTACACAATTTATTGTCACGAACAATTGATTGCAGTTTTGCAGTTTTGCAATTAATTGTTCAATTGCAAAAAAGTGTAACATCCTGTAACTCCTTTATTAAGCTTTGAATAAAAAATTGTTATACAACAAACCTCAATTGTTTCCGTCAATATAATATGTCGGTGAAATTTGACCAAATCTTATCAATTAGAACTTATAGTGGAGTCAAATCCGCTCTCAATTATGCCTTTTTAAGAGAAACTAAACCTTTGCCATCTTGTAGAGGGCCCATTTGGGCATCTGATATAGACTGCTACATCTTTTCTCAGTAGGTACAAACTTTTTAAAATAGAATTTTCGATACTTCGGAGATTATTTGACAATTATGTTTTTCACAAAATACAGGGTATCCCAACGAAAATTTGACCCCCCTATAATTGGAAAACCGAAAAATATTTCAAAATTCGCCGAGACCCGTCGATTTTTGTTCTTGGGGGGAGCTTTTTGGACAGTCAAGCCAACTTGATATGTTCATCCCCCTAATGCCTAGCAACCCCAACTTAAAAATTTCAAATGCAACTACCCCACTTGTGGCACATCATTTTAAAGCCCTTTTCATTGGGAATACAGTCACGTACCGTTTTTAGAAATCGGTTGAGATTTGACAGAATTATTGGTTACAAACGAAAAGATGACAAACCAACTTACGCGTAGTAATTTCTACACAAATGCCCACCACTAATAAGTTTTTCATCTACTACACATGACCGCATTACCTAATTGTTATTGATGTGTCTATCAGTTTACAAAAAAGTCAGAAATGAAATAAAAAAGCTGAAACAAATAAAACTAGATACTAAAATAGTTATTAGTAGAAGATACTTAAGTTTATAGGAATTCAGACCTTTTCAAAATAACAAAAAATCAGTACTACAAAAAAAGTCGGTGTTTTTTGCTTGTGGAAATCGTTAGTTTCAGCCGTTATCGAAAGTATTAACGTGTGTTCGAAATGGTTTATTTTATTGCGGAAAGAGTAGAAATTGTTGCAATTTATTGTCGAAATCACGATTGCGCTAAAGCTACAGCACGAATGTTTAATGCCAATCATCCTGAAAAAAATGTAAACCACCAGTACTTTAAACACCTGATTGATAACAGGTTCGCTTTTAAACAAGAAACGTGAAGTAATTGGGCCAGTTCGAAATGAAGCAGTTGAAGTAGCAGTTTTGGGTCATGTACAGATGGATAATAAGCAATCGATTACAACTGTGTCTCAAGCTTCTGGCGTATCCCGTTCCAGTGTTCATCAAATTTTGAAAAAACACAAGTTTCATCAATTTAAGATGACGCTGGTTCAAGAGTTACATGAAGATGACTTTGATCGCCGTAATCAATTTTGCGAATACATTAGTGAACAACTTTTACTGAATTCAAATCTTCTCTACAATACATGTTTCTCCGACGAATGCACATTTATGTTGAATGGCGAAGTGAATGGACACAATTGTCGTTATTGGAGTGATACTAATCCGCATTTAATCAGGGAATTTCATACTCAGACACCTCAAAAATTGAATGTTTGGGCAGGCATTTTGGGCGACCATCTTGTTGGACCATTTTTCATCCAAGGTAATCTCGATGGAAACACCTATCTAGAATTATTGGAAAGTACAATTGATCCTAGGATAACAGAGATTTTAGAAAGTGACGACAATTTACTAGAAAATGAAATAACCTTCCAACAAGATGGTGCGCCCCTGCACTATGCTGCTGCTGTGCGACAATTTTTGGATGACCATTTCCCGGGGCATTGGATTGGCAGAAGAGGTCCCGTCGAATGGCCACCAAGATCTCCGGATCTGTCCCCTTTGGACTTTTTTCTGTGGGGTCATTTAAAATCACGAGTGTACGCCGCTAGGCCGGAAACATTCCAAGTGCTACGTCAGAGAATTTTAGAATAATGCCGATTAATAATTGCGGATGTCTTTAATAATGTTCGAACAGAATTTGAAAACAGACTGTATTATTGTTTGGAAGTTAACGGGGGTCATTTTGAGCAATTCATCAAATAAATCTGATTTATTATTTGCTTCAGCTGTTTTATTTCATTTCTGACTTTTTTGTAAACTGATAGACACATCAATAACAATTAGGTAATGCGGTTATGTGTAGCAGATGAAAAACGTATTAGTGGTGGGCATTTGTGTAGAAATTACTACGCGTAAGTTGGTTTGTCATCTTTTCGTTTGTAACCAATAATTCTGTCAAATCTCAACCGATTTCTAAAAACGGTACGTCATTGTATTCGCAATGAAAAGAACTTTAAAATGATGTGCCACAAGAGGGGTAGTTGCATTTGAAATTTTTAAGTTGGGGTTGCTAGGCATTAGGGGGATGAACATATTGAGTTGACTTGACTGTCAAAAAAGCTCCCCCCCCCCAAGAACAATAATCGACGGGTCTTGGCGAATTTTGAAATATTCGGTTTTCCAATTATAGTGGGGGTCAAATTTTCGTTGGGATACCCTGTATATCGCGTTTGTAAATCAACGATTTTACCTATATTCATAATTTGCTCACACAAAACTATAATGCTTCTAATGGTACACACCAATTTTTGATAACTTAAAGCTTTTTCGAGAAAACTAGTTCCAAAGTCGGCACCATCAAATTTGTACATTGAAAACTTCACTATGCGAAGAGTTACATTAATTATTGAAAATTGATCCATAGTTATATCAAGACAAATGTAGTGAAAGGTATAAAAAAAAATTTTAAGAATAGTTTAGTTACTAGGTGTTACTGTTTTCACGAAATTTAATTTTGTATGTGTGCCGTGTGAATAGTTAAGCTTATACTTAGTTGTGGTGCGGAATATGTTTTCTGAAATAGGCCAGCGCATTCATTCAACGAATTCAAAAAATCTATATTTTCCATAAAGACAAACATATTTTTATGTATTGTCACGGATTTTCCAATCCGTCTTTTTCTTACTTCCAGAAAAAACAATCCGTTAATTAATCACTTCTTTATTAACTGCTCAGTACACTACTGACTACTAATTACAGGTCAACTAAACACTTATTTAATTAATCGCTATCTAAATCGCTTTGATCTCTCTAACTAAACACTTCACTTCAACACTGTAATACAAGACTAATTAACTCGGCCGTTTATTTTTCTTTTATAGACCCAACGAATATTCCAGGTATATTCCAGTATCTCTAGATCCATTTTCTCGTACGACTCGAATGCTTCTCGTCGATTCCCGATTTTTCCAGTCCCATCTCGATCAGCGGCATTCTGTTTGTTTAACAGAATCGTGTAGGGGCGATCGGGGCAATCTTAGCATTTCGCGATACCACCGTCGTCGGTTTTGGAGTCAGTGGGGCAAATTCCGTGACAGTATATATTATCGTTGTATTAGATACACAGGGTGTCTCAAATTGCAATCCAAACATTTACAGGTGTTAGAACTTATTTACTTAAGAAAATAAGTTCATAAAAATATGGTTGGAAAATGTTTAGTTCAAACATTTTGAAAATAAAATAATTTTTTTAATTAATGATCTTAATGTAGACAAAAATTTGAAAATTATAAAAAGTTACGAACATAGGGTAAATCGTTGATTTACAAACGCGATGTATGTTACGAAAAACACAATTGTCAAATAACCCTCGAAGCATCGAAAATTCGTTTTTGAAATGGTTCGTCCCTACTAAAAAAAGGTGTAGAAGTCCATTTCGAATGTCTAAATTGTCCCTCTGCAAGATGAAAAGGGTTTCATTTAGTTATACCTTAAAAAAACTACTAGAAATAAGCGAAACAATTTTACTCCACGGCAGTATGGATACTATATACTTTGAACAAAAATAAGACAAATTAATCTATTTACATTGGTGCCTCTTTGCAGACTGTACTCTGTTCAGCTCGTTAGCAGCACAACATTGACTGTTTTAATCCTTGGTTGTTATTGATAGAGAAAAATAGTGATCTTAGGTACATCAACGTCAAGGATAGAATAAAATTACTTAATCCTAATGAAAATAGCTCTCCAAACAACAGATCCACCCACTTAAGCGGGTGTTATGAAGAAGGCGTCGTCAGAATTGCTTCCTATGACAGTAACTGTCACTGCTGCAATTCACAAGAAGACTGTGCAAATATAATCATCGGCACTAAATTCACAAAAGTGGTTAAGAGTTCGGTTGGGGGATTTTTCTATATCCTCCTAATGCTCGTCACCCTGCTCCATCAGATTTTTATTTCTTTCGCTCTCTATCGAAAAAACTTTTGTGAGATTTCCACTTTCAAGCCACTGAATTTTATGGAATAGAAAACTACCAGATCAGTAGAAGGGAATGGAGGATAATAAATATATCCTTGACTTGTTTATGATTCTTTTTATTAGTTCATGTGTTTAAACTACAAAAAAATATGGTCGTGACATAGTAGCAACATCAAGAACACATATTTTGAATGTGAGATGTAACTGGTCTGCTACTTTCTGCTCGGCCTAAGCGGCTCGACTTGCAGAAAGCGACCTACAATATCGTAGGTACTTAACCGCAGACCTCTCGCCCCGGGCGATGCGCCATTAAATCTATAAATGATACTGCAGGAAACAACTACTCCGCGGGCTAATGCCCCGACCGGCATTGAATTATACCTGCAGTATCTGTGTGAAACAGCCAAGAACCCTTGTCGGCCACTCACACAGATACTGCAGGTATAATTCAATGCCGGTCGGGGCATTAGCCCGCGGAGTAGTTGTTTCCTGCAGTATCATTTATAAACATATTTTGAATGTTATGTTAATGTCACGTAGCATAGAGGCGTTACAGCTTAACCTTAAAATGTATATGTACATCAAATCTTTTCTGCGAAGCACAATTTTGAAATGTTTTGCTATATAAGCCCAAGTTCTTATAGATATATTGTTGCTCTGCTATTCTCCTATTTTGAGAAACAACTACTATCTAAATAAATGAAATAGACCCCTGAGTTTGGAAGCCGATATTAAGAAAACGTAGAGGCGAGATTTCGGCCATATATTGCCTGCCTCTAACTCTACTGTGTGTTAAAATTTCAGGTAGTTATCCCATTTTTAGTTATAAATGAACAAATTTTGTTCGATTGTTGTTTACAGTTATTTACTACCTGTCAGTATTTTTTTTTTGCATTAAAATAAAAAAGAAGAGCTTTTGAGACAAATGACCTCCACACCACTAAAAATAATAGTTCAACTAACGTAAGTAAAAATATTACGACCTATTAAAGTGATCAAATTTGTAGGCTGAAAACCGTGATTTTTTCAACATTCTCATTAATAACTAAAGAATGGGATAACGAAATTAACTGACATTTTAGCACACAATAGAGCAATAGTGAGGTTATAATAAGGTCCAAATTTCACCCACGTGTTTTACAGCTCATCTCTCGTGTATTTCTAATTTTATTTTCTTTAAACATAAAATAGATAACTATTGATTTAAATATAAAAGGTAATAATATATAATTAGAAGTATATGTCACTTAGTTTAAATTTTTATCAATAAAACTTAATTTAATTTTAGTTGAATTTAATGCACTTTTAGGAAGACAATGATAAAGGAAATTCTTGCAATAGTTTGCGATTTCAAAGGAAAATCTAACTCAGCCGTGAGATTAAAGCGTTTTATTCGTTATAGAATTCCCTAAAGGAACGTAGCAAGAATACGTCTACCTAAAAGTTTAAAAAAAATATTACTTTCTTGATATTAATTATAGCGTAAGTTTAGTTTAAAATTATTTAATACTACTTCTATTAAATAGGATAAAAATGCAATTTTTTAAAAAAGTTGTCATACATTCAGAGGCTGGTGATAATCGTTGACATCGTTATTTTGGAGGTACAGAGAGGAAATATATTTTAAATCAAATTTTTGCTATACTTTTCAAACAGTTAAACATACAAGGCGTTTCAACAAGACAAGACAGTATTGCTAGTACTGATGAAACAGTGAATAATAAAGGAGGTTTGCTTAATAAAAGTATGCCCTAGAGCCACTCATTCAACGTTTCGTTGTTTGTATACATCTTTAGGACTCTAAAAATTAAATTTATATTAACATTCTGTTAATGTGACATTTAGTAACACTACAACATAATAGTTGAATATAGAGTAGTATTATTTACATATATTTAAAAATCAGAATTTGTAAATCATATTCAATATTTGGAGTCCTAAAGAAGTTTCAATAAAAACAATGAAACATCAGCAAGAATAAAATTGTTTTTATTTTCCTATTTATGGCCCGTCCTATATAAAGTCATAAATTCACAAAGGAACTACACTGAGATCACAGATAAATCTGTTAACGTTTTATTTAATGCTAAAGACACTAACGTGTATGTTTGCCATACTATGAAGTAGCAGTGTGAAGCTACACAAAGGGCCATATCTACGTGATAAAATACCTCCAGATTATTGCTGCAACAAATAAAAGTTGCTGATTCTATTTTTTTTTAATAATAATTTAAAAAATTGTAAATAAGAAATTATGGTACAACTTTGCTACTCATTTTAGAAACATCTCAAAATATCAGTGAATGTAAAACAAGTCAAAGGATGACAAATTCCTGAAAGGGGTGGCTCCAAAAAATGCTTTTTTTTAATTAACTTCAGAACGGTATTATATTAAATCATTAAATTTTGGTCAGTTACTGAACTTTTTATGTTTAACAATATGCAATAGATAACATTTCAAATTTATGTCGTGTGTGACAAAATAGCTTGAATAAGGGTATAGTTTACTTTAAACATTTTATGCGTAAATTTTGCTAATTTCTGAATGAAAATTTAATATTTTTTGCATATAAAATGTACTCTTAAGAAACTCGACATGATTTGAACATTTATATAGCAGTGTGCCATGAAAAACATTGCAAGTTTGTGACAGATAACACTAACGTTAAGTATTGTTGTACAGGGATGGCCAGAAGTACGGAATAAAATTCATATCTTTTGAATCAGTGAATTTTTTTCAAAACGCCGAAACACGTTAACTGATCTTAATTTTTCTCATCTTTCGGTTATATAATAATTTTTCTTCCACTTCCTAACCCCCAGCTACCTCTACTTTTTTTCAAATGAAAACATAAGCTGGTTGAAAAGCTTATAGAAAGCCGAATCCAGAAATACCAAGTAAACAAGATTTATGTTTTCAATAACAAGTTTTTTTCATTCAGAAATTGAAACAACTAGATAAGTTACAAAAAATATACTCAATACCGCAAATGCTGAAAATGTCCTCCATTCACTATTTGGCAAGACGATAGTAAAAACTGTCCACAGCATTCCTAATGACTTCAACTAGTAAATTATGCATCTCCGCTCTCTTGTTCTTTAAATTCTCAATATTATCCGGTCTGTCCTGGTGGACTCTTTTTTTCAAATGTCTCCAAAGAAAATAATCCAGGGGCGTTAAGTCGGGGGATCTTGGCGGCTAATCAACTGTACCCCGTCTACCAATCCAATGATTTGGAAACACATCATCTAAGTATCTTCGAACATCGAATACCAAAATGTGGGGGAGCGCCATCTTGTTGGAACCAAATTCTTTCATTCGGTATATCTGGATCAATTTCATGAGGAAAAATCACAGCTGGAGCAGGTATCAGGTAAATGTTAGGAAATCCAGGTAGCCTGCAGCGGTAAGATTTTCTTTAAAAAAGAATGGGCCCAAGATTCTGTTGTTGATGATACCTGCCCATACATTAACTTTCTATGGGTACTGTGTATGCAATTCACATGTCTAGTATGGATTTTCCTGGGACAAAAAGCGATAGTTGTGCCTGTTAACCACTCCATTTAAATAAAACGTAACTTCATACCTTCTCATCAGTTCTTCACAAAATTGTAATCGCCTATCATAATCGTCTTCCAAAAGCTTTTGGACAAGACATACCTTATAGGGGTGGTATTTCTCTTGTTGCAAACACATTCGAATTGCAGTTCGAGAAACAATTGAAGTATGAGGATTTTCAGCAAGTTCTAGTGCAATGTCTAATTTCTTTACTTCATTCAAAGCACGTGCCTGTCTAATTTTGGGCAAAGTCTGTACTGTACAGAGTTCTTCAAATTTGTGAAATATTTTACTAACTGTCCCTTGCGAGATTTGGTTTTCGGGATATTTCGAATTAAATAAATCGCGCACCTCAGCCTGACTTCTTATTTTGTCTCCACATCCAAGCAATATCAAGATTTCGATGCGTTGCCTTTCCGACAATACCATTGCGATTCAGTAAATAACTTGATTTTGACATAATATTAACGTTTCGAACTTCAATTTACCACTAAAGCGAAAAATTAACCAAAAAGTCTGGCGACAGTTTCAAATTCTTTATTTCATTCTGTGAAAATTCATGGAGGATAACACTGAAACTTAATTTCACTTATTAAGTAGGTGTTTTATACAACCCTAAAAACCTTGGTATGGAAAACGTAAACTTGTTTATTTGGTATGGCTCGATTCGGTTTTCTATAAGCTTTTCAACGAGCCCCCTTATCCCTTATGTTTCCATTTGAAAGTAGGGGTAGCTAAGAGTTAGGGGGTTAAAGAAAACTTAATTATTATATAACCGAAAGATGGGAAAAAATCAAGATCAGTTAACGTTTTCGGCATTTTAAAAAAAATCTCTCATTCAAAAGATATGAATTTTATTCCGTACTTCTGGCCATCCCTGTATAAAGTTTTAATTGAAATTGACAATAGTGTTAGTTACTATATTTTAGAGCAATAAAATTTCCAAATCGATGTTCTTATCGATATTCAATATAAGTGCCTTTTGTAAGTACAAACATAAGGTTTTCCCATATTTTTCATTCAGAAATTAGAAAAATAATAAATAATAAAATTAAACTGAACTTTACCCTTAATCAACCTCACACCTATGGTATAAATGAAACGAATTAAATAATTGAATAATAATATATAATTTCTATTGCATATTTTTAAGCAAAAAGTTCAGTAACTGACTAAAATTTCATAATTTAATACCGCACCTTTGTTAAGTTATTTAATAAAAAGCAGTTTTGGGACCTCCCCTTTCAGGGGCGATAGCTACTTTATGAGAAATTTAAAAGAAACCTATACTAAGGTTTTCGTTATCATTTGATTTGTTCTACAGGGTGTTTTCAATGAAGTATTTCAAATAAGATTATTTCGAAGACTGTTACTACTAACAATTTCAACAAGGTACACTTTTTTCATATATAATAGATTTTTTCAATAATCAGATGGATATACTAAGCAGCAAAAAAGTTCTGCCATTTAAAAAAAACATGATGTGCCATAAGTGGCGCCCTCTACTAGTGACGCCAAAATTAGAAACAAATTTGAATTTTTCGCCGCAAAAACCCCCAATTTAAAAATTTTGTGTAAATATTTGAATTTTTTTAGAAGTTATTTACAAATATCGAAAATAAAATTTTAATTTTGACACCTTGTATCTTATTTATTATGCAACTTGGGATATAGGTATTTTAGGTTAAATGGATTTATTTTCGCTTAAGGAATCTGTGGTCTCATTTTTGCTACTTCATTTAAAAACACCCTGTATATGCACTGAAATTTTGAAATCTCATTTTAGGTATATATAAATACCTTTACAATACAGTAAAATACTCTGGTATTTCAAAGCTACATGATATTTAGAATGAACTAATATATATGTTTTGCTAATTGTGACGATCTCTAGTAGCTAAGCAAAGCTAAGGATAGACGTAAATTTGTTTAAATAATTTTATTTTTAACTCTTTATTTAGTGACATATTTTCCCTTTTCATTTAAAAACGTCTTGTACTTTCTCATATTAAACAAACGCAAGCTTTTCTGTACACCTACCAACAACATAACATAATATTATTTATATTTCACTTCCATATAATTCAGTTATAACTTGGGTACGAGATATATAAACATACCCATGTCTCCCCGGACATTCATAATGCCCGCTGTCATAAAAACCCGAAAATAATGACGCTAGGGTTGTTATGGAATCTCTAGTATCAGTCATAACCACAAATCGTTAAAGTTATGACCTTTTAAATCTGTAAATGATACTGCAGAAAACAACTACTCCGCGGACTAATTCCCCGACCGGCATTCAATTACTCCTGCAGTATGTGTGAACAGCCAAGAACCCTTGCCGAGCACACCACCAGACATAGACCGGTTTCGGACTTGTTAGCTCTCATCAGTGTGCCATAGGTGAGATGACCGATAATTGATCTGGCTGTTCCTTCATATGTATGTTCACATATAAACTGAGTGCAGGTGAGATATAAGTGGTCTGCTTACTTCCTGCTCGGCCTAAGTAGCTAGTAGAGTTACAGGAAGCGACCTACAATGCAGCAGGTACTTAACGCAGACCTCTCGCCCTGGGCGACGAGCCATTAAATCTGTGAGTCGCTTAGGCCGAGCAGGAAGTAAGCAAACCACTTATATCTCACCTATGACCTTTAAGTTTAAATTTCGTATGAAGTGAAATATAAAACGTTGTATGCACCAAGGGATGATTATGCCCTTCTTAAGCGACTTGCAACCTGTCACTTTTGGACATAATCATCCCTAGTATATCTCCCTTGGTACATAAATAACTATTTTATAATATCAACAATGCTAGTAAATTAAATTACTTGAAATGAGCCAGCATAATGCATAAGCTTTAGAGCAAACTATGAAATAATACTATATGTAAAACAGAGAAATAGAAATTTGCACTCTTAGAAGGAGAATAATGTTCTAGAATAAAATTAAACTTTTGATACCTAAAAATGTACGTTAAATACTGCCATTGAGAAGTAACTAGTAGTACTGCGTACCTATCAATTTTATTAAACTATTTAATTAATTTTGTCTTCAAATGCAATCATTTTGACACAATTAATTTCTCTACACTCGGATTTGAAGAGTACTATAAAATTTGCATTTCAAAGATATTTTGAACTTTTACTAAAATTTCTCCTCTTAAGGTAGCTGTCATGCAATAGTCAAGCTACTTACCTTTCCTAAACCCGGTAGAACTCTAACTTGACGAGAAGGCGCGCTCTGCAGGGGCCATGGAAAAAAGGAAGGAAAATTAGCAAAATGGAAAAGTTAGTGATCTAGAAGTATTTTTTTTTTTCAAAAATGTAAGTTACTTATAGAACAAATAAACGAAAAATATGCAAGATAAAAATAGAAATATTTATTTGTGTTTGATACATGTCAAAATACTTCAATAAAAATCTAAATATACACATTGTTAGTAGATGGGAATAGGGCCGAGGTTGTAGGATATTAGGAAAGCTTTCTTGTAGAAAAAGCTACACTAAAAAATAGAAATACTAAAGTTGTTGAAAAAACGTATATTACAATAAAAATCACAAATGGTAAGTGTAAATATGTGGTCCGAATTATAAAATTTAAATATTTATACAAAACATATCTATAAAATAAAGACTATATGCTTATGTTATGTAGTTGTGTCAGTGTAGGTACTATTTTAACAAAAATAAAACGTTTTCTAAAAACTAACACAAAACACTTTAGTCTAACTCTAAAGAAAATTCTCAGTATCAGTCAAATGTACTTTGTAGACATGATAAATTCTATATCACAATTATAATTTTTTTTCATTAATAAAACGAACAAATGCTTTCATTAAAATACCTAAATGAACAAATCAAATTTTCATCAGCTAACCACACAACGCCTAACTCTTTCGTTTACAACCCAAAGAAAGCATTAGCTCAGCCACTCGACATTTGAGAGATACTGTTTGAAAATCCAGTTGCCTATGACCGAAGCAGTTCGATTATACAAGTTGCAAACCGTAGCGCTATAACATGCATGTTAGATCTAGACGCGGTAAGAGTAGTGGCGGTAACTAGTGCCTCCAGGCAATCTTCCAGAGGTAGTGGAGCTGTAGCTAGAGCTGTAACCTCCGGGTCCATCTCCCCTGGTCTTTGTGGAACGCTCTGTGCTGTAGCTGTAACTACCTGGACCTCCAGCGGAAGAGCGGGTCACCGTTTCGCTGCTGGAGGAGTAAGAGCGGTTGGGGGAGGAGTAGGGGTCACCGTAGCGGTTGGAAGAAGAATCCACGACATTGTTGTAGGAGTAGGAGTATACTTGTTCAGCTGAGCGCTGAGATGGAGAGTCGGTCACGACGTAATGTCTCGGAGTCTGAAGACAAAAAAAGGAAGAATTGTAACGCACAGGAATAAGAAATCGTTAGGGTTGATAATCAATTAATTAGAGAGGAGGAGTTTTCCTGTAGAGGTCTCTGATGCTGTAGTTTATGCTATGACCGCCATATTGGAAAAATAGTAATCAAAAGGAATATAACATGAGCCTAGCTACTTCGATATCGGTTATGAACGGATAAAGAAATGAATACCACTGAGAGTACAAACAGATAATGAAACAGCATTTTGCTGTTTGGATCATAATGCCAATATATAGCTAGCGTACAGAAGTATTAAAAACAGGATAACAGTTAAAATTGCTTTCAAATCTTAAATCTGAGGAAGCTTTGGAACCACTTTTATATTGATATATTGGAAATATATCTTTGAATATAAGCAGAGAAACGAATACAAATTTAATGATAATAAATTGCTAATATAAACTAGTTGCAGAAATGATCCTGTTGCTTTAGTTCAAAACTATTCGTAGGTAGATAGATAATTTTTGGGTACCGGTTAGAAATTAATGTGAGTACAAGCAGATAACGGAACGCAATTTTGCTGTATTTCAGTATGTAGGTAAGGTACTGGTTATTGAAGAAATTACCTTGTTGCCTCAGCCTCATATATAGATAATTTGGATACCGGTTATAGAAGCATTCGAATAGCAGGAACATCTTATGAGCAATTCAATAGGTAACTCAAAAATTTGAGGGACGATGTATTAGGACTACTTATTTTCAAACAAATAATGAGAATAACAATAAAAAAATAGGATAGTTACTGATGAGCTCAATTCAATTCTCGCAATAAGTCCGAATAAAATTTATTTTTTACTTTGGTAGGGTAAAAGATGATTAAATAATGGGGTAAGAATACATAGGACTGAAGTGTGAATTTAAAGAGTGGTAAAAGATGATAATCGAGAAGCCATTAAAGGTAGAAAAGCAAGATTAGAAATAAGTAAACATTCTTGCAAAATGTAGCATTTTTCCTTGAATGTTTTCAATAAAGTAGGTGTTAATAGCGAGAAAAAAGATATTGTTTTCAAAATATCTAATACTTTCAACTTACTAATGAGATAACTTCAATGTTGTTATAACTGAAAATTATGTAGACTCTACAGGAATATATTTCATCTTTCAAACAGCATTCGATACTTATTTTCCAAAATGGCGGCGACAATAAAATGATTTTATTTTCATATTCAAGGGCACTAGATTGGAACTCTTTGCTAATTAATTGGTTGCTGAACCCTAAAGATACTATTCCTTGTTATATTTTTAGATTATTTACCACATTAGCGAAGAATTCATGTCATTGTAAAAGGAAAAACACTTTCAACAGTTACATTATTAAAATAAAAAGTTTATTGTAAAAAAGTGTTGATGGTAACTAATGAGGAACAAAAATAGAACACTCACTTGTGCTTCTAACTTGATACAGTAATTTTAAAACAATTGTACTCTGAAGTAAATTATGGCTAATAATAAAACTCATATGAAAAAAGTGAATACATTGTATGCTCCAAATCGATAAATAATAGGTAACATACAACAACTCTCTCAAAATAGACTTTATGTATAGCTCGAGAGCGCATAGCACTTTCATAACATTAAAAATAAAACGTAATCCTGCCTAACTGCTTAGCCATTTGCCAAATATTTCTATAAATTTAGACCGAAGCGTTGGTGCTTATTTATATTTTCTCACTTATTGGACAGATTTCACGAAGCTTATGGATGATTTAAAACGTAGAAGCCAATACTTGCAGTTGTTTAAGAAATAAAATACTTTTATCATAAAGCTTCAGTAATGTGGTAAACAATAGTAAACTTTGAATAATTATAAATAGTTTTGATACATACATTTACAAAAAGCAGCTGCTTCTGACAATCAGTCTACTCGTCAGCGTGCACTTGTTAGCAAAATGTTATTTTGGATCTACAGATTTTGAAACCAAAGTAAATGATTCTGAACATAGTACTACATTTTAGAATTTACTCATCAATAATCTGTGTTTGTAATGTATGCCGTAACTTTATCATTTAAGCTCAAAAAATCATTTACAGCAACATTGCAATATATTGATATATTAATACTAATATTGTTTCTTCCAATAAGTTGTTCATTGTTGTTCAAAAGCATTTACTTTGATTTATAACCTCACAATAACTATTTCAAGACGCCTTAAAAATGACATCGAATCAATTCACGGTCATCTGGCATTATATTTTTCTAATTTTCTGCAAATATATTTGCAAATTGGTATACACTTTTGACAAAAATGCAGCAATGATCGTGAAATGATTACACCTATGTTTTAAAATCTTACCTTCTTTGCAAAAACAAAAAACAGCTAAGGCGCTGGATTGCCACCCTAACTTATCCTAAACTTATTTCTATGAAAGGATATGGGATAATGAGGTAATGTTAATCCATGTAAAAGTTCGTATGTGTACATTTTTTTCGTGATCATGCAACTTGACGTGGTATGTAACAAACACAAATTCGAGACATTGAAAGAAAACTGTGGTGCTTCTTACAAAATATTTATTGTGAAGAAAAGTGATATGTATAAATTAACAAAAATATGCGCTATGATCTATCAATAAAAATAAAAGCATCACAAAAAGCAGTCATATATCACAATGAAAATGCGGAAGCGTTGTAGAAACTAGAAATGCATGTTACACGGAAAGCTGTTAGCCACCTAACTATACGTTTGCTATCATTTATGTATCTACCGCTACGACTAATCTACTACAATATTTCTATCTAAATATTGTGATACAGAGATGCCAAAAAAATCTTGAGAGGCAGTAAATGGGAAATACAAATGGAAATTGTTTGAATTTTCTTTAAAGTACAAAATTTGTTTGCTCTGAAGGCTGATCAAGAAAGACTTTTATTTTTACTAGGTAATTGAATCTTGCTATAAACAGAACTCCATATCAACCGAAAACTTTGTGGATAGTCGACAAGATACCTTTTTAAGTAATATTATAATAACCTTGCAACCCTTTGCAACATTTTTTTAAACAATGGTATTGCTATCGTATAGGCCTTATGGCAAATGCATCATATTTATTGTAATGTAATGCAAAAATAACATTTGTGGATATTTTGCAACGTTCCATAAATTTAATAGCGTGCTTAATGTTTTATGCAAATTATTTATTAAAGCAGGGGTATTGCCCAACAAATATTTATGTCAAAATTTGTGACCAAGGCAATTTCTAACATTGTTTCAAAATCTTCTTACGATCAACCTTCAATACAAACTTTCTTTTGTTGCAATTTTGCGCCCACTTCTACCACACAGGTGGCAAATCCGAAGACGAAACGATCCTACGTTTGTAGGGCAGATCAGGGCATTCTGCAACTCTGTGCAATCTGGGAAGGACGTAATCCATAGATTCTGCATTTGGTTGATTAATGTTTCTCAAGATGCCGGTAAAGACCTTCTCCTTTGTCTGCTCTCTAGCGGACACATAAGGCTTGACAGGTTCAAGGTATGCTTTAGGCTTGATCTTGGCCCTTTCTTCCGGCGACAAAATGGACTTGCGTTCCTGCTTGACTGGCTGTTCAGGCTTCTTCTTTCCGAAGGCGGTGATTGGATCTGGCACCAGGCTGGGGCGGGGGACGAAAGGCACTTTCTCCCATGGGATTTCGCGTTTCTGCAAAATTGGAGAGATGAGTGCCGTTCGTCCCACTCCAAACCTGCTGGGAAAGGAAGGAACTGGAGGAGAGTTCAGCACAAGCTGGGAATGGGGACCAACAAGCACTTTTGAGGTAGTAACTTCAAAGTTTCTAAATACTACGCTTTCCAGTGAAGAAACTTTGCAGTTACTAGAATTGACAATGCAACATACATACATTTGATGGGGAGGGATATATGTTTAAATTCCAACAGAATTTTCTGTTTATATTTTTGCCGCAAGGTATTCTTAACGTAAGTTTTATTACTCCACATTGAAAATATTCAATATATACGTTTATGCATATGTATATCTACATATTAAGTGTAAACCTTATTGAACAGAACTTTAGTATATGAAATCATCCATTTATTCATCAGATATCTATAAAAATTGAAGAGAAACATTTTTTTGGTTCGAAATCATTTCGATATTTTACACAATAAATAACCAAAAAAATGTGTACAAGTCAACCTAAACATATATCCTCTGCATAAAAGATATAACTTTCCAACTTATAAAATTGAAGAACTAACGGTCTGTTTGTAATGATGAAACCAATATGTTTATTGAAGAGTCGCAAGATTATAGAATAAGGTTAAAATAACATCATATAGACGTATTAAAATAACATTTAAGCTTGAGATTACCCAGGTACTGAAGTTTGTACGAGGAAAATTTATGGTTTATTAAGTAAGATCTTTTTTCAGCATCGATATCATTTTAAGAAATTAACCTTTTTAATTTTTTGCATATAATTTTTAAATTACTTCATTTATATATTTTAGAAAGTAGAATCCCAGTGAGTGTCAAAAGATGGGAAGGCATAGTCTATCAAAATTATTGCAATTTTGAATTATAAACTCGTGTCCAATTAACAACCATTTAGAAATAATTAGTTGTTTCAAAATGTAAAAATATGTTAGACAATAACTGAGAAATGTTCAAGAGAGTTGAGACGTAAAAAATTGGTTCTCGAGCTTTCCAAATTTGATTCCATTTAATATTTTAAAGGTTAAGGGTTTACATTATTTTAAAAAACCACAAATATCAACATTTTGTTGACATCTCTATTAAAATATTAACACGATATACTGCGTGTTGTAGACAGGGTTGCCAACTATCCCTGATTTCAAGGTACTGAAGAAATTCCGCAAAAACCCTTTGCGGGACGGTAATTGTTCCGGAAAATCATTGCAGAAGAAAATTATATTCGAAATGAAATATTAGGAAAGTTTGATTACTGTGATTTGTAACATGCGTTTTTTTTAATTGTCAATCAGAAAACTAGGAGAAGAGCTTCTCATTGTGTTGTCCCGGATTGTCATCTCTGAAAACCCGGAATTAAATATTTTAAAGTTGACAACCCTAGTTGTAGGGTATGACATGACTACCTTTAGAGACATATAGTTAAAAAATTGGAGCAAATAGCGCAATAAAAAAGATGTTATCTCTTGCTGGAAATTTCTAAGGAGTCATGCTCCAGAATAAAATGCAAACAATTTTTGCAGCTATACTGCAAAAAGTTTTCATCTAAAAGAGTAGTTTAATGGAGTTATTACATAACCAAAGAATGAAATAAAAAATATTTCGTATTCAGTTACTAACAATATCATTATTTTTTGTGTTCAACTGAGCATGAGTTTATAAGACAAAGTTGCTATAGCTTGTATGATATTCTAATCCTACGAATAGTTTGAAATACACTATGGAAGCCTCATACCTATGCATTTGTCTACTACACTACAATATATTTTTTTTCCTGAATTCTCTAAAAGCTTTGGTGCCCCAAATGACAATTTTTGCACGCCGCAGCCTAACCGCGAAATTTGACGACGTCGCGAAAAAAAAATCGCGGAAAATCCGCAACAATCCCCGAAAGGATAGCTCGGTGCCCGTTTTCCCGCAATCTTACGTTACGGATTCCAAATTTAGCCTGAGCGCGCTCAGAAAACTTAAATTTATAAACGCTTGCATCACGCCACGTTTTTAAACGTCCGTATTCTGGTCAAAAACATACGCCCCATGAAACGAGATCTGGAGCAATGTAAGGTCTTTAAATAAAACTACATTAAACAAATACGAGGCCAGAGGTGTTACATTGCAAAATGAATTATGTCCCATTATTTCAGACAGCGCGTATCCTAATTCGCGCTGGTTTTGACCGTGGCATCAAAGTAGATTTTTCCATGATTTAGTTCGATTCAGAAACTACTGTAAATTAGGATGATAATTATATACAATTAACAATTGAACACATTTGAGTGATATTTTTAAATATATGCATTAAAGAAACTCCAATAAATCGATATTTTATTATTTTTGTTATATATATAAAAAAGGTTAAAATCCTTCATAATCATTTGATAGTGATTGAACTAAAACCATTTTTTGACTACTAGATTCGGGGTATGCACCATAAATCCCATGTTCAGGTCAATTTTGTGAAGATTAAAGTCTTAAAGAATTGCTATATTTTGAATTTATAAATTGATTATTTAGATATTTCAGTTATGCCAAATTACTGATGTATTACCAATTAATAACTAAACAATAAACACCTGAATATACTTTGGACAAACGACAACGCTAGACCTATATTTTAAATTTGCATGGTAGCATTGAAATTGTTCATATCATTGTATCCAACTTTAAGATATTATTTATATGTTTATTCTGTTTATCAAGATATACTTGTCACATTGTAATATTTCCTATTTATTATTTAAGTGTTCTTGTCAATCGTTCATGATTTTTTCTGTTCTGTTCTTTTTGTATTAATTTGTTGTTGTAATTCTATAACCCATATTTTTCCAAAATAAGCAAAAGCTATGCAAATAAAATCGAAAAAGTAAAATGCACAAATACTACATGAATATAAACATAAGACATCCCTTAGCATATCAACATATTAATTACAGAATGTTTGGCCTTGAACATAAATGTACATAATTTCCCAATACTTGTTATCAGCCATATTCTCACTACTTTAATGTTATTATTAATGAATGTATCCAATAGATGAAAGAATAGACAGAACATATTTATCCTTCAAATGAGAATATTCAAATTACAAATAGCACATGGATGCACTACATACACCAAATATCATCATCTGAAGTCAAGTACATGAATTAGCTAATAAGGATAAGCAACGCTCTCTGAAACACTTTTGACTAGCTTAAATCTACATCTACATATGTCCTAAAGGGTCGCAGATTCACTTGATAGCAAACGTACAGCAGTGAAACAAGCTTCAGCACATGTTTGAGCACATCCTTTCAGGAGAACAAAACAGTTTTTACATAGGACAAACTCAGAAGGGTTTTATTATATGAAATAAGCGAACAGAAGGGCACTTACCGAAACGGTGTACGACGTAAGGGATGGTGAGGTGCGATACCTTCGGGTCGTGTAAAAATCGGATTCGTAAACCATTCTGTCTGTTGGTGTGGGGGCAAAGGCGACGTGGATTTGGATAGATCGGCGTCCGGAGATGTTGTGAACTGGACTGAGGCGTGATCCAGCAGCCTGGGGTTTTAACAGTCATTAACAGAGGCTGCGACGACGTCCAATTCTATTTTTAACAAGTGAGTACGAATTCTGATTTCGACTTTTATTTTTGATTCCTTGTGCCTACTTGGATGTTTTTCTAGAGGAGGCTTTAATAATGAAATCATTTCAACGGAGGACGAGTTTAGTTTATTCATTAAATAGTAGCGCCTAAAATAATTACTTTTATGGAGCGAAGAATTCCACCCACCCAAGATAAATCTGGACGAAATCCCTGACGGTTTTTGTTTCTGTATGTTTGTTTCTCGTAGTGTTTAGAATATCTTGAATGTATTTGATTGTGACTGTATGACTGCGATTGCGAATGAAATATATTTTTAGATGTATTTAGCACAAGATCACTTATTTATCATTTGTCAGTGCGTTAATAATTTGGCCTCTTTTTCACGTGTATAAATTTTGTATGTATAAACTGATGATAAATTTGTTAATGAAAATATGGTTTTAGTCCATACTGTATTTACAACAAAGTCAATTTAGTATAGAAAAATGCACAATATAAAACACGAGCAATTAAGGCTAATTTAACGTACCGTGCATTTTCTATAACTTGCTTTTATAACAGTTATTCTTACAGAAAAATGAATGCTAATTATAAAAATTATATGAATTTTCTTAAAACTAACAGAATTTTGTAGAATAAAAATTCGTTAAGAAAAAATTCATTAGTACGTGATAAAAATAATATTACGAACAGACAACATGGTTGTCGCTCTGGTAGGTCAACAAGTACTGCCATGTTCGAGTTTTATGAAAAACTAGTTGAATATATTGAAAAAGATGAATGCCCCGTAGGTATTTTTTGTGATTTCACTAGAGCTTTTGATTGTGTAACACATGACAAATTATTGGCTAAACTATATGCATATGGGATACGGGGTGTAGCCTTAGATTGGATTACCTTATTTTTGAAAGGCAGGAGACAATTTGTATGTTTGACGGATTTATAAAAAATTTTAACTCGACGAGTAAGGTAGTTGAAATGGGAGTCCCCCAAGGTTCCGTTTTGGGTCCGCTCCTCTTTCTTTTATATACAAATGAACTGGATACATTAACATCGGAAATGTATCTTACTATGTATGCCGACGACCAATCAGTTATTATTTCGGGAAATACAGATGCTGCTGTAGAATATAAATGCAATAAGGTGCTCAATACTTTAAATAATTGGTTTGTTTATTACAAACAACTCTGTAATGTAGAAAAAACTCAATATGTGAGATTTCATAATCGTCAAAAAAGTTGTAACACATTAGATATAAAAATTGAAAACCACAGTTTGGCTAATAATAAGGCAATCAAATTTCTAGGAATAATTATAGACGAAGGCCTAAACTGGATGCTGCAATGTGAACAATTAATTAATAAATTGAATTCTGTAGCTTATCTGTTTCGAAATATAAAACTTGTTTTAACCAAAGAACAACTTATTAACATATACTATGGTTTAGTAGAGTCTAGGTTGAGGTATGGTTTGTGCTTGTGGGGTGGGTCAACTTCATTCCCAGATGTTTTTATTTGTCAAAAAAGAATTTTAAGATGTATGGCAGGTGTTGCAAGTACAGTGTCATGTAGAAATATTTTTAAGGATTTTAAAATTTTAACATTGTGTTGCTTGTTGATCTATGAATTATCGATATACGTTTACATGAATAAGAGCAAATTTTTAAGGAACAGAGATATTCATTACATTGACACGAGACAAGATAGCAAATATCGTATACCATTTTATAAGTATAAAATATCATTAAATTCACCTGCATGCAATGGTCTAAAAATATTTAACCACTTGGATGATCATATTCAATGCGCAAAAATGTAAGTTTTTAAAGTTATTATAAAAATAGTATTTAATTGACAACTGTTTTTATTTACTAGATGATTTTTTTTAAGTTATTTCGACAATTCCTATACAAAATGTGTTTTGTTTTAAAGGAAATAAAGATTATTCTATTCTATTCTATAATTCACTTGCTCTAGGAAAGAATTTGTATAGAATAGAAGACAGATAAACAATTTAATTAATTATAATCACTTTAAAATAGAACAACATAAAATGAACAATTTTCTTTCAAAAAGTGGAAAAAAAAACGGAGAAGCTTATTATTATTTATTTCTGATGAAGGCTGTAGAAGCATATGAAACACAATTTTTCAACTGTAATTTCTGAACAGGAAACTTTTAAAATATAGGTAATTTAGAAAATAAATATATGGCAACAGAAATTATTCTGTTGGCATAGTTTTTAAATATTAAGGCCAGATTTATGAGTTCAGGCATGTAAACAAAATATTATTTAACTAGAAACTTTGAAAGACAGCAAAAAGATATTATTCTAAAATACAACAAGCTAGCTACATATTTAAAGAATTTATAGATAATATGCAATTTTAATAAAATAATAGTTGTTTATCATAATTACTTTATTTAATTTGCATGGCCCTATACTGTTCGAATAATGTAATCCTAACATAACGAGTTGACAGATCTGAGACTGAAAATACAACTAGAATAAAGGTCAACGTCCTAGTTAATACTATAGTATGAAAATACATGTTTCTTAGAATAACAGCAAACACACAGTACAACCTATATTATATTATACAGGTATATATTATGCTGAGAATCCTGAAGCACTGCGATTGATTCTGACTTATTTTGCTTCTCACCGTCAAATAATTCATTTACAGTGAAAAAGTTTCTTCGTAATCAATCAAGAAACCGAGGAGACTTAGTCTCAGGTGTATACAACCTCAACTTGTAGAAATGCTTCTTCAATCACAGTGCAATGTTAATAGTCCCGTGATTTCTCTAAATCTAATATTGCTCATGCTCTGCATTTCATGTGTTTTTTCTACGAGGAATCATTCAATATTTACTATGTTTGAAGCAATCTTTCAGTTCAATCAGTTTTTTTAGTATATCTTCTAATGCCCGTTTGCACCGACATTTTACTAAGAACAACTTAATAAAGTTGTTCTTAAAGTTAAGTTATGCTTATTTTTTTAGAGTATTGCACCGACGTATTATAAACCATACTTAGCAAAGTACGTCTTTGTATTGGCAACAACGCACAAATCTAGTAACTTTCATTAATTTATGTTAGGTATTTTAGGTCTTTTCATTTTTCTTCAGTTTGTTACGTGGAAATAAGGTTAGATTTCGGTATAATGTCATATCTATGGTGTTTATTTTTGTTGTTGTCATTATGTTGTCATTTGTAATATAGGTATGGTTGTGATTGATGTTGATCAAAACCAATATCAGAGACAAACTGAATAATAACAATTTATTTTATTTTCTCTGTGGTTAGTACTGGTTGCCAAATCATTTTCATTCAATTCGTCAATTGTATAGAAATTATCAGGTCTCGTATAATTATTTGATAAATGCAAAATCTATAATAATTACCAAAATTATCAAATATATCATTCAAATCTAATATCCATTATACTTTTTTTACTACTATAATACTACACTCGTTACCATTGACCACTATATATGCCTTTTCCGCATTTTATAAATTTTTATGCTTGTTTTGCGCACATTCCAACTCTGCTTGAATTAAAGAATTTCATAAGTCACTGTCAAACATAGGCTTAAATTTAAGCATCTGTTTTCATACTTAAGAAGATCTTAACGTATGGTGCAATAGGAAAAGCTTACTTAAGCATATCTTATTTTTAAGTAATGCTTATTAACTTCAGTGCAAACGGGCATTAATGCTTGCTTTGGGTTACTGTATGTAATATTGTAAATAATTCTAGGAGAATCATTTGAGATTAATTTTATACAAGTTCAACTGCTTCTTCATTTTTTAAATGTCTTTATGTTCTGTCACCCAACATAGCTAATCAAAGTTGGTTCTATCTGTCTTAGGTAAAACTTGTGTGAGTCGTCTGTGCTGGAGCCTGAGCAATATCAGAGAATATCTAGCTCAGCATATGTGTATTAACCACTTAACGCTCCTTTATATAGAACACTTCTGTTTGGAATATTGTAAAGAAAGTTTCCAAGCCACAGAATCCTTGCCACCAGCTTCTGTTTCACTATCGGTGTTATCCATAGACTATACCAGACTTCTCTTCCTGTGGAACATTCCAACTATACAATCCCCTATTTACCTAAGTACAAAACACTCAGAGGCCGATTTTGTCCAGTAATAGAGACAGTTTTACCATTCACCTCCTCTTTCTCATAGTCACACCCTCAATTTTTTTAAATGGCAACCAAAATTTTTGAATTCTAATTCTTCTTGAAATTCTGCGTACAACAAATATCAGGTCACATGGTATTGTTTTAACGCTTTACGGGATATAGGTGTTTAATGTTGCAAAATATACTTTCTGGACAAATAAATGGCCAAATAAGAATTCAACAAAATGAAATTAATTACAATACAGGAACAACAACAGCAAATTACAATAATTAAATAAATATAACAAATCAAATACAGGAAAAAAGTAAATTGTAACAATTAGAGTATACAGATATCTATAGAGGTAAGGTCAGCTAACCGAGCCGGCCATTCAATTGCTCTCCGTCTACCAATCCAGCGATTTGGAAAAACCTAATTTAAATAATTTCTAGCAGGAATCTATTAATGATGAAACATTTTCAAAAGCAGAGAAAATTGCAGAGTATGGCAATGAGGCGATAATTAGAGATATCATTCAAATTAGATACCCTTTTAAAACACCGGGCAAATATTATGGAAATCTTTCATATATCTGGAGAAGTATAAGTGTTTAGAATAAAGTTAAAAATTCCACAATTTTTAATTTAAAAAAAAATTGCACTTTTAATGTCATTATTAACTAGTTATAGTTGTACCGTCTGTCTTACGGCCATATTTTTATAATGCAATTGGAAAGAATTTTATTAAACCTTCCTATATTAAGAACATGTTTTCCACGATCAAATAAAATATTTTCTCTTTTGCGGAAATGATTATTACTTTCATTACTTTTAATTTTAAAATTTAGGAAAGTTAATTACATACTAATGTTTGATTTTATGAAGACAATATAGTTAACTACAAAAGCCAATCAAATTGCCTTTCCCATTTGGACCCAAAACGATCAGTCGCATTAAATTTAAAACTGTAGTAGCGCTGAAAACGGCGCACACTAACAAAATAAAACTGAAATTCAATTAGGGGATCATGTTCGCTGTTTAGTTTCAATTAGGCAAGCGGCTGTAATATCTCACGGTTTATTTGCTATTAAGTTTTCATTCGCAGCCTACTCTCAGTATTAATTAAGCTGGCAAATGCAAGTAAACCTCATTTTATTATTGGAAATTATGTTTTCAGGTCAGGGTCTGGGGTGAAGTATCATGCTGCACAAATTGCAGTCAGTCCAGTATAAATATAAAAATAATTCGGTCAGTGTTTGATATATGCAGAATTTAATTTGTCAATCGTTTTACTTTTATTAATATATTTTGTATTATTAGCTCTTGTACTTTTATTTTACTTTAATGTTCTACTAGTCTGTTATTTTGCAGTCAAGTTATTTATAGATACAATAAATGAGAGTATTATGAATATCTACAACATTAGTTAAACCTGACACATTAAATGTAGTATCAAATGAACTAGCAGAATGTTTTGTAGAATTAATAAATAAAATATTTTCTACAGAGTGCCCATTCTTCCCTTCTACCTTCGACCTTCTAAATGATCAGAATGCCATGTTTTAATTAACCTCAAATAAAAATATGCAACGTGGGGTACATTCGGACAAAATTAGTGGGGTAGTTTCAGAACTTGATTTTAATTGTGTTATTAATGCTATGTTAGAAGATTATCTGTTGTTTTTATTTGTAGAATGGTACGAAACTGTATTAAAAAGTTAGATATTTGACTCAATTTAAAGGAGGCCACCTGAAGAAGCAATCCTAAAAATGCAGAAATAGGTCAGATCTCATCTATTGTGGTTGAATTTTCGAGTTTCCACAGTTTCAAAAGTTAACTTAGATATTTATAGAGTGTTTTCATTAAACCTGATTAGTAAATTTAGCTAGATTATTTTTTTTAGATAATTATTGAATAGAGCTTTGCCTGTGGAACTGTTCATTAGCATACCTAGATGTTTGGTATCAGAGAGCATACATATGACTTCATTGATAGGAATTGTAGGAGATTTGATTTATATTATCTTAAAATACCTTTCTAATACAGCAAAAAATGTTACAAAAGCTAATAATAAAGAATATATGAGTAGATATTGTGGGTGTAATTTAACGCTGGTCGGGGCTTTAGTCCGCAGAGTAGTTAATTTCGCACAATATTTGTAATACCTAAAAATATATCAAAAACGATTACATAAGGGGTAAACATTATTTAAGTAGGTATTTGTCATGTTTAATTTAAAATTCATTGACAGGTTAAAGTCACTTTTGACATTGTCGATATTTAATTTCAAATAATTTTAATTTATTGGTATAATAATTTTTATAGTTAGATATTTGACTCAACTTAAAGGAGGCCTCCTTTCATTAAACCAGGTTAGTAAATTTAGCTACATTATTTTTTTTTAGATACCTAATTATTGAATAGAGCTTTGTCTGTGGAATTGTTTATTAGCATACCTACATGTTTGGTATCAGGGAGCATACATATGACTTCATTGATAGGAATTGTAGAAGATTTGATTTATATTAGATTAAAATATCTTTCTAATACAGCAAAAATGTTCGTTTTGTGTAATAGTTTGCCCAGCATTAGAGAAAAATCTCTCAGTTGACGCAGCTGTTGCCATACTGCTAATTTGGGAATTTCATGAGTTTGCCACCACTCTAATGTATTAGCATCTAAATTAGTACCGGGATTTTTAAATAGGATGTCATTTCTGGCAATGCTGAATGTGTTTACACCTTGGCCGCAAAATAATCCACTGAAGAATCATCAATATTATTTTTGATTTGCATGTTGAGATGATAAAAAATCAGAATAGCTGTTTAAAACTATTGGAAATGCAAACCGCCTGTATGACCCCTGCACTTGGTTGGTAGTCATGTGGTTGATGTTTGTCAAATATCGTTGTTAACATCGATGTTCAGAATATTCGTCATCGATGCTGAAAATATCAAACAGCGATGTTTTGAAAACATCGATTAACATCGCCCGCCACTAGCCACTGCCTGAATCAAGTATTTACACATGGCAATAAAATCTGACACCATAGATAGTACCGTCCATATTAGATTATGTGAGTCTGTTTTTTGAAACCCTTCTTCCATTTTAGTTATATTTACTTACCTTAATTAAAATTTAAAGAAAACTACAAAACAAAGGACACAGCGGTACACAAACGTCAATAAAGGCAGACCTGGCAGACTACTACATGACAACCTAACCTAACCACTAATGTCATGGTAGCCTGTTCCGCAATGTGACGTCTGAGGTCACAGAGCAGTTCGGGTATTTCAGTTTGTCAAATACAATCGATTTTTGTAAAAATGTGGATATTTAATTATAAGGTTATTTGAAATCATTTTATGACGTTTAAACATATATATTCGTCAAGAAACTGAACCTTTAAAGAGAAAATATTTAAAATTTTAACAAAAATTTATTTTTGGACATTTGACATTTCGAAAATATTAGTTTTAATAGATAGTAGAAATTACGTATATAAGTACCTGACAATCTTCCATAAATTAAATAATTTTTTATAAGGAATGTAATTGAGTGTTTATACAGGATATCTTGTAAATCGTTACACTAACTTAAGGAGGTGATAGAATACGTGATGTTGAGTCGATTGAAACAAACATACCTATATACCAAGTGTTACAATATTTATGATAATTAATTTTTTAATATTTTTTTGGTTAACCGTGCTTTTCTACAATTATTGAAGAGTAGAAGCAAAACAAGCCTTTTCATAACAAATATTTCTATACTTTTTTATTAGGGATGAACGAATTATTTAAATCAACCAATAAAGTTCAAAGTGGATTCGTTACTTACCTAGTACTTCATAAACATGGTTTTTCTACTTCGTAAAAGCGAAGAGTCAAAATATTTATTCAGATATTATTAAAAACTTACCTAAGCAATGCTCTATCAGTTCTTAGAAAAAGTTTCTTGATAAACATTCTAAAAATTAGGGAAATTAATATTAGTACGTTTAAATATAATAATAATAATAATAATAATAATAATAATAATAATAATAATAATAATAATAATAATAATAATAATAATAATAATAATAATAATAATAATAATAATAATAATAATAATAATAATAATAATAATAATAATAATAATAATAATAATAATAATAATAATAATAATAATAATAATAATAATAATAATAATAATAATAATAATAATAATAATAATAATAATAATAATAATAATAATAATAATAATAATAATAATAATAAATAAGCAGGAGGGGTCAACCATCATCCACGACCTTTGGTGAGTAGCGACACCACTTACTCTAGCTAAAGGGTGTAAAATCGGACCCGGCAGCACTGCGCACCCGGGAGGGATGAGCTTCTTTTCCCTCTGGTGCCGGCCGTCGATGTGTCAGGCCAACCACCTGACACACTGAAACCTCCGGTTCCCAATGCCAGGAGAGAAGGCCCCCACAATCGACCCCATTCGGATGGGGGTCATGGGCAAGGTGGTGGGGCCCAGCCGGACGGATTGCCCGTTGACGACCAAGGCCATGAAAATGGAAGTTTTGAGTGGACCGATGAACTAAGGGACGATCTTCTGGTCTGTTATGAAAGCAGCGAGCCCGGGCGAAGAGGATACATGGCGCGGATGTATGCTCGGTGGTGCGACATGCACCCCGAAGGCCGCGCCCTCACCGCACAAAATCTGCGGGATTATGTATCCTACCTTCGTCGCAGAGGCTATGAGAGGCGTCCTCATCTAAGGGTGAATGAAGTGGTTGAAGAACCACGGAATGATCCCGAAGAAGGCGCCGCGCTTCATTCCCGAGAACAGGACGACCTGAGCACCCGTCGGGGTTGCCCTTTATAAAACCCCGAAGCCCGCAGATCTGGCCCGAGTGGATACTGCGCTCCTTGAGGATCTTCCAGAAGAGGCTGACATCTGGCGCGTCAATTGCGCTGTGTACGACGCCGCTGAACTGCTGACTCGTGTGGAGAGGGCGTGAAAATGCCGTTTCTCCACAGGAGGGAGCACGGCGGCAGGTACACAAGATGGAAGCTAAGATCCGGTCGGCGAGGCAACACGCGTCCCGTATCCAATGTGTGATGGACTACGTGGAAGCCAATAGAGCTTTCACACCTAAGGTGAGACGCATAGCTACCTCCCTTAGGCGGGTCCATCATACCCTGAATCGGGGGGTGCTGCTCACCATCAAGCAGCATTCTCTCGACAGGATACGGATGCTAGTGGCTGCAAAAAAGTCACTAGTGAGGCGGTCGAGGAGGTTGGAGCAAAATAATTTGTTCCGTGTAAGGCCTTCTCGACTTTTTGAACAGCCTCAGCGTGTTGCGGACAATCCGCCGACTGTAGATCAGGTAGAAGCCTTCTGGAGATCTTTATGGCCGCAGGATTCCACTGGATAGAGACACTCCAGCCCTGGCACACTTCGAGGCCTTTTGTCAAAGGCTTCGAGAGCCACAAGAGGTGTGCCCACCGATAACCCCGGATGAAGTTCGGAGATCATTTATTAGATCGAAGAACTTCGCTGCTCCTGGTCCCGATGGGATCAGCAACTTCTGGTGGAAAAATTCACCAGTGTCCACCGCCATTTGGCCAGAATATTCACGTCCTGGCTAAATGGAGAGCAGCAAATTCCGGCGTGGTTTGTCGAGGAGAACCGTGCTTATCCCTAAGAGCGGAGATTTGTCCCAGCCAAAGAACTACCGTCCAATAACCTGCCTGAATGCGTGTTACAAGGTGTCGCATCTTGTACGCGCGTGTGCTCCACGCAGTAAACCCCGTTTATCAACGGATACACGAGCAGCGAGGGTCCAAGAGGGGTGTAGCTGGCTGTAAGGAGAACCTGCTCATCGACAGATGTATTACGCAGGACTCCGTGCAGTACAAGCGAAACCTCTCAATGGCCTGGATAGATTACCGCAAGGCATTTGATATGACATCACATGAGCTAATAATCCACTTGCTATAATGCCTTGCGGTGGCCGACCCCATAGTGAGATGTATTGAACAACTCATGCCGCTCTGGAGAACCCGCTTTACCATAACATCGGCTAATGCAAGGGTCCAGACAGAGCCGGTTTTGTTCAGGAGGGGAGTGTTCCAGGAGATTCCTGAGTCCCCTCTTGTTTTGCATCTCACTGCTGCCATTATCCGTTGCACTTCGTCGTACCCGGGGTTACAACTGCGGTACCCCAGGAGACCGGAGGCATAAGGTCACCCATTTGTTCTATATGGATGACCTTAAACTCTACGCCTCCGGAGAGAGGGATTTAAATCAGTCCCTCAGAGTGGTACATGAGTACACGCAGGCGGTTGGGATGGAGTTCGGGCTGGACAAATGTGCACTGGTTCATCTCAAGAGAGGACGATGCGGTCCATACGGAGAGGACGCCCAGCTCATATACGGAAGCATCTTTCACTATCTAGATGCCGGAGAGTCGTACACCTATTTGGGTGTCCCACAGCGGGGCACTCATGAGGTGGCAACGGTTAAAAACGCTCTCCGCGGCAGGTATCGGCACCGCCTCCGACAGATCTGGTCTTCGGAGCTGTCGGGTAAGAACAAGGTGAGTGCCACAAATATGCTTGCCGTTCCGATCCTTCTCTACTCCTGTGGAGTAGTGAAATGACGCAAGAAGAGTTGAGGCAACTCGATGTAGGGACCCGTAAAATGATGCATCTCCATCGGAGTTTGCATCCAAGATCGTCCGTTCCGCGGCTATACTTCCCAAGAAATCAGGAGGCCGTGGACTCTTGAGTTTAGTGTCTCCAGGGCAGAGTGGTTTTGGAGGAGGCCTGCAAAGTCATCAGGAGCTCGGATCCCCTTCTCTGCATGGTCCAAGACCATGAAGCAGCAGGGATAGGAGCGTTTGTGTATAAGGCAGCGAGAAGAGCAGCCGATGAACTTGGTCTTGTGTTCGATACTGAGCGGGAAAATCCAGACTCTGTCACCGAGTCGGATCCTGCTCAGTTAAAAGCCCTAATTAAAGCTGCAGAAACGCATCATCTTCTGCAGCTACATAAGGATAAGCCAATGCATGGTCTCTTCTACCGACATCTAGAGGGGCTTGGCTTATCTGAAAGGCTGACCTTTGCTTTTGAGGTCAGCGGGGCTGAACTCAGAGACCGAGGGATTCATAATGGCTTGCCAAGATGGTGTAATGAACACACTCGTCTATCGTAGTCGTGTCTTGGGTATCGAGGTTCCTGATACCAGCTGCAGGGCCTGCCGCCTAGCGCCGGAGACGCTTATGCATCTCCTGTCTGCTTGTCCGGTATATGCGGCCACAGCGTATATCCAAAGACACGATTCAGCCTTACAGGTGTTGTATTATCATTTACGACACTCGTATGAGATAGACGAGACGCCAGTGCTGCCTTATGCTCCGGGGGATATAGAATCCGTAGTGGGGAATGAGAAGTGCCGAATTTATTGGAACTATTCATTCCCCACCCTCAGGCAAATCCAAGCCAATAAGCCTGATGTAGTCCTCCTCGACCACCAGCTTAGGACGATGTTTGTGATTGAGTTCTCGGCTCCCGCAGAGAACAACATCGTCCTAAAAGAGGAGGAAAACGGAGGAAATATCGAGATCTTCTCTCCGAGCTCCGCAGGCTGTATCCAGACCACTCTGTTAAGATTGTGGTGCTAATTATAGGCGTCCTGGGTGGAATGAGACATACGTTGCTTTCTGACTTAAAGATCATACCGGCTTGTCGAAATTCGGCAGAGATCTTAGCCGGCAGAATGCAGAAGGCAATCGTCCTTGGTTCGCTACGTCTGCTCAGAACACACGATTTACGGGCGCAATGATTACTGACTCCACGGAGTGAGAGTGGTCATTGCTTGACTCTCAGAACATCTCCGAATGTGTCGGAGCTTCGGAAGGTGTTTACTGGAAAAAAAAGAAAAAAAAATAATAATAATAATAATTTATATAGGAATAGTCAAGAAATACATAAACCTAAACCTAAGTACGTAAACCTTAGTACATACAATAAAAATTAAAATTAAAAGAAATACGAGAATACGAGAACAATCAAGAAAAGAGTTCCATATCCACAAATTACGTCAAATGATAAAATTTATGAAATTCATCCAAATTATAAAAACATTCATCTAAAAGAAATAATTTCAGTTGTTTTTAAAAGAGATTACATGTTTAATTTGTCTAATATTTAATGGTAATTTATTAAATATATTTAAACCTAAAATATTTGGTGAATTACTTGTCGCTTTATATTTAAAATATGGAATAAAAACTGTTCCTTCTGTCTCGTGTTTAACCCGTGCACATTACCATTTAAATAAGGTTTTTTTTTTGTCTTAAAAACGAACATACACAACTCGAAAATCAAAACACATGTTAAAGGTAAAGCCTTGTAATCTTTAAAAATTTTCCTACAAGAGTGTCTACTGGAAACACCGGCGATACATGTAACTGCATGTAACGATCTGTTTTTGCGCTATAAAAACATCCAACGATCGAGTGGAGTTGCCCCAAAAACATATACCATATGTTAATCTGGAAGAAATCTGAGCGTGATATATTAAAATTGTTCTAATGTCAAAATAGTTTTCAAGTTTCTAAACATATAGCAGAGCGATTTTAGCTTTGCCACTAATTGGGCGCAGTGTTTGTGCCACGTCAAACACTCGCCTAAGGCAATTCCCAAAAATTAACATTTTCACTGAAATTTAAATAACTACTACTACTATTTATTTTGATATTCAGTTTTGCACAATGTTTTGTCTGTTGTGAAATCTAATTAAATGAGATTTATCACCGTTAAGATGAAGGGTATTGGCCGCACACCAATCACCTAAAATGTTTAATGCAGTGTTACATTTAGATTCTAGTAGTTTATCACTGGAATTCGAAATGACCATGGATGTATCGTCTGCATATGTAATAAGAAACGCATTCGAAATCAAAGTGTCAAGCTCATTAGTGTAAAGCAGAAATAGGATGGGACCCAACACGGAGCCTTGCGGAACCCCCAGGTTAATTTCGCCGTATACTGACCTAAAATTATTTACGCCCGAATTGTCTGTATAAGTCAAGTTGACATACTGTTTCCGATTTCTTAGAAAGGAAGCAACCCAGTCATGTGCCAGACCTCGTATACCGTATGCCTCAAGTTTAGACAACAACTTTTCTTGATTCACACAGTCGAATGCCCTGCTGAGATCACAAAAGATCCCAACAGGACACTCTCCGTTCTCTATGAAATCGATCAGTTTACTATAAAATGAATGGATGGCTGTGACTGTGGACAAATTGGCCCTGAAACCGTGTTGGTTTCGTGAAAAATTATTATATTTTCCAATAAATCTTAATAAACGATCTAAATAACAATATTCAAATATTTTAGAGAACCCACAGGAAATAGTTACGGGTCTGTAGTTTCCAACGTATCTGGGATCATTTTTTTTGTAAATGGGTACTACTTTTCCAGTTTTTAAAATGCTTGGAAAAGTCCCCGACGAAAACGATAAATTTATGAGATAGGTGATAGGTTGAATAATGATACCGATGACTTTTTTCAATAGAAACATAGGAATTTCGTCTGTGCCAGAGGAGCGTTTATTTTTCAATTTCGATCTAATTAAAGACAACATCTCGTCACACACAAAAGGTTCAAGAAAAATAGAATATGGGTTAATAGATAGGGAGAAAATTATGTTATTCGCAGCAACAGCGCTTGTGGATAATATGTCATCGACAATTTTCTTAGGGGTATCTATAAAAAAATTATTTAAAATTGTTGCCACTGCACAGGGTTCCTCAAACAATACATCGTTATGTAATAAATTAATATTTTGTTGACTTCTATTTTTATTAGTTAATTCAGCTACGACCTTCCAAGTCGTTTTAGAAATATTATCAGAATTCATAATTTTATTCTGATAAAACTGTTTTTTAATACTTTGCAATAACGAGGTATGCTTTCTTTTGGCGGTTCTATACATAACTGCAAATTCGGGGCAAGCACATTTTAAATTATAAAGGTCCTTAAGTTTAATACTAGATATTCTGATCTCATCTGTGATCCAATTTCTGTTGCGATTTCCCCTATTATTAAGCGTTTTTTTTTTCAAGGGAAAATTATTATATATTATATTATACAGGGAGCGCGTTTGCCAAAACAGGACAGCTGTTTAAATTTGATTCTTCGCTTTTACAAAGTAGTAAAACCATGTTTATGAAGTTCTAGGTAAGTAACGAAGCCACTTTGGATTTTATTGGTTAAAAAATTCATTCATTGCTAATAAAAGAGTATAGAAATATTTGTTATAACTACACTTCAATAATCATGGAAAAACACGGTTAAATTAAAAAAATATTTATTGCAAATATTGTAACACTTGGTATATAGGTATGTTTCTTTCAATCGACTCAGAATCAAGTATTCTATCACCTCCCAAAATTATTGTAAAAACTTGCAAGATACCCTGTATATTTGAGCTCACACTTTCCATCCAGTAATAGACAATTTGTTAATTATTATCCATACGCTTTTATATGTTTAGACCTGATTCAATTTTTAAGTGATACATTATGTAAAATTTTGAGTTATGTAAATTGGCTGTGGTTCAACTTCGAATGGACGATTGCAGATGGTCCCAATATATTAAGATTTGATTTTCTATACAGACAATATCAACTGCCAAATAATAGTAGATAGACTAAATATAGATATATCGAGAACGATTATAAAAGGTTTCATGTCCGTATTTCCTGTAATGTTTAAGGACACCTATTTCTAGATCTTTTGAAAGTCTTCTAAACTGATTATCAGTTTTTTGTCAGATTTTGTAAATATGTGTGTTAATTTATTATGTAGTAGTTTCATGGTGGCTTGGATTAAAATTATGGTAAACAATTAAGTAAAAAAGAATATAAATTATTAATTAGCAAATTAATGAAAACACTTGCACACAACTACTTCCTTAAAATTCAGCGGGATATCTCATTAAGTATGTATGTCGGAATAGTTATGTACTTAATTTTTGTCAAACAAAAACGTAACAATATACAGAGTGTCCCGTAATTCCACGTAAATATGGAAGGGGGTATTCTATGGTCTAATTTAGGGGGGATCTTTTCTATATTTGTTTTCGATTTGAGCTCTCCCTGCAGAGTTATTCGCGTTAGTAGGGTGAACCTAAAATTCGGTTTAATTTTTTTTTTTCAAAAACGGCTCAACCTAAAACTTTGAAATTTGGTACGCATGTTCTACTGATGGAACTACGTTTCAGCAATAAATTTTTATTTTTACCCTTCAAGTGGCTGAAACAAACAACCCTTCCTGATGTTTTGGCCAGAACTTTTTTCTAGATGGCTATGGATCAAAATTAAAATTACGGTTTTATGGATCTATAAATTAAGAAACTTTTCTTGCTCTTTCAATTTTTCCAAAAAAATTATACTTCCTGAGTAAAAAATATATTTCTTATCAATTACGACTCTTTCAAACTGGAAATTATAATAAATAAGAACACGTATGAGGTGTGTGTCATTTTAATGCTTAATTGTTGAGGAGTCTTATTGACAGCTCCATAGTTTTCAAATGCATATTTGCATATTACTGAATGCTAAAAACGTTCTGCATCTTGTTAACAACGGTAATAATTAAATTAGGCACCATTCGTTTAACAAGAGCTGTGAAGCAGTTGAAAACTAATCACCATTCACAAAAATGGTTTAAAACCTTTCCATATTTAGCGCGTGTAGACGGTGATAATAATTTGCGGTTGCATTTTTACAATTAGATAAACACAAACCATACACTTTACAAATACATTTTGTTCACTGATGACGCTCAATTCACTCATGATGGAGTAAATAACTATCACAATGAATATCGTTGGTCAGATGAAAATCAGCATGCCACGGTAGAAAAGTAACTTTCAGCATCAATTCAACATTAACGTGTGGTGTGATATGATTAATAATCAATTACTTGGCCAAGTTGTGCTTGATGGCGCCTTGCTAGAGCTAGATATGTACAATTTTTAAAAATAATTCAAGGTCCACTGGACGATGTTCCATTGGATATTAGACAAACATGTACTTTCAGCATGATGGTGTCCCTGTACATTTTAGTCGTGTTGTGATCAATCATCTTAACAATCGCTTTCCACAACGCTGGATTGACCGAGGTGGTTTCCAAAATTGACCACCAGATTTTAATACTCTTGATTACTGTCTTTGGGAATGGTTTAAATCATTAGTATATGCAACAAGAGTGAACACAAGAGAGGCGCTATTCGATCGGATTGTCAACTCATAAGAGAAAATCACCGTGTATTTCAACGAGTTACTCGTACAATCCACAAACGAGCTGATGCTGTTATATTTGAAAATTTAATTCATTAATTTCGGTTTATTAGATCTTTAATCAATGTTATAATTTGTAATAACTGCAGAATAAACACTTTTCTCTACTGATGCATTACAATAATTAATGAGGGTAAAAATATTTTCATCGCTATCTTAGTAACCGTTTTGTCCACTTTTGCCCCCTGAACACCTATTTCCAATATTGGGGGATTCCCCCAATCATCCTATATATTAGGCAAATAATAAATTACAAGTACTTTCGCTAATGAGCATTCTACTAGGTGAATCTAGAATAAAGTATTATTATTAGAAAGTTATTGGAAATCCCTTTAATAAGCAGTGCCGAACAATATTTACGACTATTTAAATACTGCTTACCCTTATTTTATCCACAAATATATAGTTTTTGGTTAATAATTTGTCGGAAGGGATTCCCTCATCCTTCTGTTTATTTCTCTCATTTTTTGCCAATTTAATGGTGAATCAGAAAAAGAGTGTGCCGATATTTTGAGAGGATAAGTTTGATTAATAATATGCACGCATCAACACGCAAACTAGTAAAATATACGACATGCTCTGAGTAGCAAGTCGCACGTTGCTACGTCGCATCAATTCCATACGACCATTCATTTGGTGTGGAATCATCGATTTGATAATACAGGATGTTAAAAAAAGAGTGTAAAATATTTCAGGAGGTAATAGTATGAACGAAAATAAGCAGAAAAGTCTTAATAAACATGGATCCGCAAAATAACGGTTGCGGAGATATCGACCACTATTCGTTTTTCAAAGATTTTATTTTATTAGGAATAAACCGACAAAGCAAGCTTTTAACAAACAAAAAACAAAGTTACAAAAGATGTTCAAAGTGCCCTCCGTCCATTTTCAAGCAGGCACGACATCTTCGTCTCAATGATATTCTAACTCTTTCGAAAACACCCTCCTTGGTTTGGATTTCTTGACACTTTTGATTAATCCGTAGCTGCAGCTCTTCCAGGCTATTTACAGGAGTACCATACACTAATGTCTTCAAATGTCCCCAAACAAAGAAATCTAGAGTCTTCAGGGTTGTGTATGGTACTCCTGTAAATAGCCTGGAAGAGCTGCAGCTACGGATTAATCAAAAGTGTTAATAAATCCAAACCAAGGAGAAAGAGTTCGAATATCGTTGAGACGAAGATGTCGTGCCTGCTTGGAAATTGACGGAGGGCACTTTGAACATCTTCTGGAACTTTGCTTTTTGTTTGTTAAAAGCTTTCTTTGTCGGTTTATTCCTAATAAAATAAAATGATTGGAAAACGAATAGTGGTCCATATCTCCGCAACCGTTACTTTACGGACCCATGTTTATTAAGACTTTTCTGCTTATTTTGGTTCATGCTATTACCTCCTGAAATATTTTACACTCTTTTTTAACACCCTGTATAGGTTTAAAAACAAGTAAGCATGCTTCCTGCTTTCAGAGAGCAAGTCGACTGTAGCATGCATATTTGGTCTAAATGCCCACTTAGGGATCGTTTATTTCCACCCCTTCTGCGGTTAAGAAATTACACTTTTATTAGTAGCAAGTTTGCGTTAATGATAATGCTTTTTGCGTTGCTTTGTAGTTTGTATGGAAAAAACTTATGAGAAAATGGATTTTCAGGAAACAACTATTGGCGGACTAATGCCCCGACCAGCATTGAATTACACTATAGCAAACAGCCAAAGTCAGCGGCCCACCAAACATATACCGATTTCGGGTTTATTAGCTCTCATCAGTATGAGGTAGGAGTATGTGAGGTGAGGTTAAGTCGAAACCGGTATATGCCTAATTAATGGGCTGCTGTCGAATGATTTTAGCTGTTTGACATAGGTTTTTCAGGTGTAATCAATAATGGTCGTGACATTAGCTCGTAGAATAGTTGTCTCCTGAAATTCCGTTTTGCAAAAATCGTTAACGCTGACACGTGATAAAGATCGACTGCTTTCAATGGTACATACAGCATGCAAGACGCTTCATTGCTTCGGACTGTCAGGTCTGGCTAATGTTTCATGTTGTTTATATATTCTTAAAATAAAATGGATAGTTCCCAGATGATAATGTATTTTTCAACTTTAAATAAAGACTTAGGAGCCATGAATATGGCCTGATAGTGTTTTAATGCCATTGTATTTCGAAAGGCAGACATAATCCTATTATTTTTTAACAAAGCTACAGTAGCAAAAGCTATTGCACCATATTTCACCTTTTCAGTTTTTTCTATTTAAAAAATGTATACCTTATTGAAGTCTCTAGGAGCAGCCGTTTCCGTTAAAAACTCATTTAAAGATGATGATGCATGCAAATTATGTATTAGAGTAAATCGAACGTTATTGTCAGGTTGCACAATTTGTTTAGAAATTTTATTTTTGCAATTCTCACAAAAAATTCAAGCTGTTTTGATTAAAAGCTAATAGTTCTTAGTCTTCTTAGTGTTATACATAATTTGCAAGCATCATTTTTAGATGAGTTTTTAACGGAAACGGCTGCTCCTAGGGACTTCATTAAGGTATACATTTTATAAGTAGAAAAGATAGGGGAAAATGTTTTTCAATTCCGAAATGACATACACCGCGCGCGGCACAAAAAAGTTGAAGCGATTTAAAAGGAGAAACCGCCAATTGTGCATAAAATTTGAATTTCCCGTCCCAAGAATCCTCCGCATATAAAATATCATGAATTTAACTCAAAGCAGTCGAGAGTTATTAAAGAAAATGTATTTTTTTTTTTAATTTGACATCCTGTATATACTACACGAAGCGCTTTCAGACCTAAGTTCATAGGAATTTTTTTGCTTAAAATTGAACGTAGAATAACATACTGAAGTATGTACATCTCCTCCTAAAACACCCTGTATAAGCGGATCGGCTTCGGCTGCACAGTTTAGTTTATGTTCAGAAGCCGAACACGTCAAAGTAAAGATTTGATAATTGTGAATTGTTTGAAGTATATTTATTGTGTAATCAAGTAGTGACAATAAAGTTTATTTTTCTACGTGATGTATTTCAAGGCTAGGGCTAGGGATGGAGTCCCAAGAACAGTTAGCAGTGAAAAGTTTTACCGATGGCCTGCGAGATTCAGAGATTAGTCAAGCATTAAGGCGGGGATTTTGTAGAAAAGAAATTGCACAGCCTGAATGAGCGAAGCGGCGAATCAATGAGGCCTATGAGACAGTATACAAACCGTATAGACCCGAACCACAAGGTTCTCTGAAGTTTATCGTGCATTTTGACGTACATAAAAATGGAAGCCATGATATATGATTTTACTCGAGGACACAAAATATAAAATTAGCAATAAATATTAATCTGAAAGTGAAACACAAGTTGTTCTATATGTCCTGGCTAGTGAGTGAAGTAATTTGGTGGCTGTAGCTGTGATATTTTTGCCGTAATTGCGACATATTGGGTGGTAACTGTGTGGCTAAAATTGAGGTATTTTAACATTTATTTTAATTATTCTTGTGATTTTATGAGCAATGAAAATTATCTCACGCACTAGCGGGAACCTTTGTGAATATGTTGATATATAATAATAACCGATTATTTCAATTTTCTTGGAGTTCTGTGTCCTCGCTTGAAGCCCTGTTAGACGGTAAAAATATGTCTACAAAATTCCAGCCTTAAAGGTTAGCCAGACATGGTAGAACAAGACAACTAGATTCAGGACGGGAGGGCAGCGTGAAGCCGAGATAGACGACGAAATATTAATAATGAACCTGAATTTTATGTTGAACCTTTCTCGAATGCTATTGAAGATTAAGGATGAAGAAATCGTAATGTAGTTTCCCAAATCAGAAACCTTCCTAAAAGAACTGCTGCAGCGTCAGCAGACATTCCAACAGGTTCGGAAGTAGTAACTGCAGCTATTGTAGCAGTCTTCGACATTGACAGAAAGAAAAAACAACTTGGTATTGCTCACAATTCTAAATCTGATAGACTACCCACAACAGATCAAGAGAGATGAATCTTTGTGAGAGAACCATCAATAGCATTTTGAAATCTTGAAAAACTACCAGAACTTCTTCAGAGCCTTGTCAATCGATTCAAGTTTTCATTACACTTCCATGTCAAAAAGTTGGAAGATTTATCGAGACTCTACCAGGATATATTATCATTTACAAAAGATGATGTCGGAAAAACTAATATTGCGCAGCACCGCATAAATACCGGCTTCACCACTCCTATTGAGCAAGTTCCACAACGTATTTCGATGGGTAAACAAGAAGAGCAGATATCGACAATGCTACGATAACATGCCAGCAGAGAGTCGTTGAACCATCTCAGAATCCGTGGACTTCACCAGTTGTTTTAGTAAACAAGAATAATGACTAGCAGATTTTGCGTTGAGTATAGAAGATGTCATAAAGAACGACAGCCGTTGCAACGATAGACAACACGCTGGATATACTGTCTGGGTCCCAATGGTTTTCAAAATTAGATCTGAAAAGAGGCTATTCGCAAATGTATTTTATTCCAGCCGCGTATAAATGCATTTTTACCAAGTTAGTGATTGATTTTATGGTTTCCATCTACGTGTGTTTGCTTTATTGATTTACGCTTTCTAACATTAAATTGCAAATGACAATTGTAAGATGGCAACAAATAACAAGTTGACTTTCAAGTGTAAAACGTATTGAAATACAATTTATTGAAGTCCATAAATTGTAGTTCCATTTCTCTTTTACACTTCATAAAATAAATTGAAAGTCAATTTGTTCAATTAATTAATTGAAAATTGATTAAAACACTGTTTCCATTATGAATCAAATGTCTGAAGTAAGTAGATTTATGAGGTTACTTAAGAAACAGAAGAAATGTACTTCAAGAACTCTATGCTTTTCCTGATTAAAGGTGTGGCGCATTTGACAAATTCAAAACTAATACATGTTCTACATGTAATTGACATCAAACTGGTTTACGCGTGCTTCAGAGCTCCAGCAAACACATATAAATGATTCAAATAGCGGGAAATGAACCCATTCATAATTAAGAATACGTAGGTAGCTATAGGTAGGTCTAATGACGTAAATGTAAATCGTAGCTACGTCATAACACCACAGTGTGAGTGTGGAAATATATTCATCCCAAAATGAAACGTTTAATGTATGTCGATGCGGGTACGTGGGAGGTTGTTTACATTGGTTAGTTGATATACAAGTAGTGCAAAAATGTAAAAATAAAACTTGCCTTGGCAGAAAATCGGAAATTAGTTTATTATAGAAGTAGCCGTTGTTTTCAACTTTAAGTTATAATAAGCGACTGTGAAAACAGATCCATCTTTTAGAAATATAGCACGTGAGCACAAATTTGTTGGGCCGTATAGCTTTTTAGTAGATTTCCTCTATACCGGGGTTGACCAGTCAAATTTTAGTGTTCCAATAATATTTGCATATATTCCAGTGCCAAGTAACGTATGACGCCCTACCATTTTAGAGGGTTCAAAAACTATTATATATAGAACAACAAATAGATATGTTAATTTAGGTGAAAACTTGATTATTCTTACAAATTTAAAGTTACAGTGATATATCAAATAATTCAACAGATAGATAGATACCTACTTTCTTATTTTATACTTATACAGCATTTTTTTTATTTTGGTACATACCTAACGCTTTTACTAATTGGACAAGTGACCCGCCCTGTGAAAATTCAATTTATATAATGTAACAGTAAAGGCCGTTGTCCATTTAACAGCACAGCAAATGGACGCAGGCAACTGCACGCTGTCAAATAATATTTTACTTTTTATTTAATATGAGATTTTTACGTTTTCAGTATGACATAAAGTTGTTTTGCCCTCTGATAAAGAGGCGTATATCAGATATCTAGGATAAAGACATATTATTTCGACATACGCCAGTTAGTTAATATTGTTGATAACGTTTTTAAAAGAGGATAACTATTACAATAAAATTTTCTTTAACTATCACCCAATAATATTATCCAGACAATACAAAACATCCTTGGGATTGGGATATCTTCTTATAGTCTCTGTGATCCCAGTTTTGGATTATCCTGCAAGATATATCCTTGGGTTATCCAAATTACAACCAAATGGAATATTATAGTTCCATGTTAATAAAATTTTGGATATTCTAAAGCTATCCTGATATAATAACCTGTGGTATATTGCTCGTATTACAGCTTAAACGTGGATATCCCAACAGGACTACTAAAATAATAGTAATTAATAATTTGCCTATTTTATTAGAGCCTCTTTAATTTTTTGACAAAAATAATGAATTTTGAGGGTATTTTGTGGTTTTTCGAATTTTTAATGGAATAATCCTGACAGTGGTCCGTAGTTATATGTAGTGTTTCAACTAATTACCACATAACTTTGTTGTCTGTAATTAATGTTACTGATGTCGTCGTTAAAATACCCGTGTATATTAGCTTATAGGTAAAGTAAAATCACATGTCCTAATATAAGAACACATTTTAGATACAAACCACATACAAACATTTATAATTAAAACCATATTAGAAAAACATGGATCACCCAGGGATATCATTTAACTAAATCCTATAATGCGCTAAAGCGCTGACCGTACAGAATACTTTAAGGAGAAGCTGGGGTCATTCTTGGGATATAATAAAGTAGTCACACGTCTACATCCAAAATGCAAATTTCTGGACATCCTTGGGATAATTGATGAATCTTAATTTGTTATCCCTATTAGGATAAACGTTGGACGACTTTGTGCTAAGTTTTATTCACAATACAAACTAAAACATTTTTAGTAAACGTCATATAATGGTGATTTAGGAGACCTAACGGTTTTGAGCTAAAACCAAATATATCTAAATCAATCCGGAACGTACGCCTCTGACGGCTTGTCAGTAGAAATTTTTTCAATTGTTTTATAGAAAATTTCATTCCGGATTGACTTATACATGTGTGGTTCTAGCGTAAATCCATTAGGTTTCATAAAGTCGCCATTATATGACTTTCATCAAAATGTTTCTAGCTTTGTTCCCACGGCACACCCCTGATGGCTTGAGCAATTTGTAAATGTGCGTACAATGCATGTACATTATTTGAAATGTTCTAATGCCAAACATTTATGAACTTCTATAGTGGACGTACGAGAATGTAATGAACCATATAAGGATTAAAAATGGATTATGGATGTACATTCCATACGGGTATAGTATTTATACTATGTCCACTATATAGGTATCCAAAATATATTCATGGACGTATAAGGACTTATGTTATTGGATATTATGTGAATGTCCTCTAGATGAGGCATGCTATATAGGTATAGGAAAGTTTGATATTTATGAATTTTTATGTAAACAGGGTCAAAATATGAACGCCAGTCTCATCTCACTGTATCAAACATATAGAAAATGGCCATTGTCTGCCATCCTGCATTTAACATTCCTAATCATAATAGGTCACTCTAGAATCACCTATGGGGTCACCGACGATTGAAAAAATCAATTTTTTTTTCTGTAATCTAATTTAGGTTCGTCGATTGTCATAAAATCGCTTGATCGGCAGTATATCCACTAAAGGGTTTTTGGAATGTTGTAAAGTAAGAAATAGCTGCTCACACTACAGTTAGGGAAATTCTGGGAAAATGTTATCTAAAATAATAATTCATTACAATTTTTGTATGTCAATTGTTTTTACTATGGCCTTAATTAAAAGTGGAGACTTTTTGACCTGCTTATTATAATTTTTAGTTCTGATTTTTCGAAATTTGGCATACCATAAAAGAACACTCAGTAGACATTTGTCGATCAAATTTGGTATATGGATATTTTGATGGGTGTTGAATAGCCTGGTAATATTATATATATTTTTGATAAAAACATGCCTAATAACACTTTCTGGAAAAACGGTCCATTTAAAAAATCGTAGGTCAGGCTATTGTCACATCAATTAAATGGTTAGTAGAAAATAACCTCCCTTCAGGGTACTAACTAAAAAAATTGGCTTGCAGAAATTCCACAGCCTTCTCACATTTACAGAGGTGAGAAACACTGTATACTTTATTCAAAGAATATGAATTTTCAAATTAATTTAAGTTTCGCAATTAAGTATATATTTTTTTCTTTTTCATTGAGAAGAAATTAACGGTAAAACATTCGCTTTTGAATTGTCTATTATACTCTCACATGCTTTGTTGAGCTGTTTTTTCCATTGTAACAAGTGAAAGTCTACAGCATCTCAGTAATAGATATGTAATGGTTAGACGCGCGAATGATATTAAAATAATTTTATTTTAAAATATTTATTTAAACTGTCTTAAGTAATTATATATTTTTAGGTATTAATAAGGAATATATGGGTAGATATTGTGGGTGTAATTCAACCCTGGTTGGGGCTTTTGTTCACAGAATAGTTAAGTTTCACACAATATGATTAATACCTAAAAATATATAAAAACTTTTACAAAAAGGGTACACATTATTCAAGTAGATATGTCATATTTAATTCATTGACAGGCTGTCACTTTTGTCATTGTCGATTTTTAACTTCAAATAATAATTTTAATTTTTATAGTTAGATATTTGACTCAATTTAAAGGAGGCCACCTGAAGAAGCAATCCTAAAAATGCAGAAATAGGTCAGATCTCATCTATTGTGGTTGAATTGTCGTGTTCCCACTACCAAAAGTGAAGTTAGATATTTATAGTGTTTTTATTAAAAGCAGGTTAGTAAATTTAAATAGATTAATTTCTTTAGATAATTATAGAATACAGTTTTGTCTGTGGGATTGTTCATTAGCATACCTAGATGTTTGGTATCAGAGAACATACATATGACTTCATTGATAGGAATTGTAGGAGATTTGATTTATGTTAGCTTAAACTACCTTTCTAATTCAGTAAAAAAACTGTCTTAAGTAACTCGAAAAAGCAAAAAGAAAAAGGTAAAAACTATTTTCTTTTTTATTCAGATATAAAATAACAGATTTTGAAAATATGTACAAACAAGTGTTATTTGTCTTCAGTAGCATTGCTTATAACACTACCAATGGACTCTTTACGTTTCCTTTTAAAACTTTTCTTTCCTTTTGCTGATATTACTTTTTGTAACTGTATCTTCTCTTCATTTTCCACGGTTTTCTTAAGTTCTTGCAAGGACTGTTTATACTGTTCTCCTAAGGGTTCCAAATCTTCCTCAGATATAATCAACTAAAACAGATTTAATTATATTTAAAATGAATTGTTGGTATAATTCTAACAACCTCCTCAATGTTCGTTTTTCCAGCCTGTTGAAGCATCTCTTTGAACTTTGAAAGTTGTGATTTGTGCAGCAATGTCACTGCTAACCCTTTTTCCCCTGCACGGGCAGTTCTTCCTGCCCTATGAATGTAAGTTTTGATATATTTTGGGGCCGAGTATGAAATAACACACTGTACACTGGGAAGATCTATGCCTCTGGCCAGAGCATCCGTACAAACTAATCTAAAATTGATATAAATATTTTGATATGCCTTCACTCTTCCAACCACAATTGTTGGCTGAATGTTATATACATAGTAATGTAATAATAATGGCACTCTTTAAAATTAATTTATTGACTTGTTTTGAACTGCTGACATATTCGTAATGAAATTTATTTTTGGGAACAATTAGTAACAAACATGGGCGAAGTTAGGTGGGAGGGGGGCTTGGGGCTTATTCATTAAGATCTCTCCCATATTTCAGAACCGAAATTAAAAAATATATCTTCACAGTCCATCCAGGGCTTTAGCTCCCCAAATTTAATGACCTAACTTCAACCATGATAAGAAATACTAAAAATTGAAAATAAATTTCATTACTAATACGCCAGCAGTTCAAAGCAAGTTGCTAAATTTGTTTTAAGGGCGCCGTATTCCTGAAAAAGTGTTTCCTACAAATATAAATAATTTTAGACATTTAAGAACTGAATAATATAGAGTTTAGCAAATAACAAGGATGTTATTTCATGCCACCTGCAAATATTCAAAGGTACCGAAGTAAAATCAATATTTCACATCAGAAAGCGATCTATCCAATGAATTTTTAGGTACTGAAATCTTTCAAAATACGTATTTTTTTAAATTCAACTATAGATGTAAACATTGTTATAACATAAACTTACATAGTTCTGCATATAAGATTGTTCACTTTTGTTTATAAGTATGTGAAAATAATTGTTAAAATGTGGGGTTAGAATAGCGAAATTATGTGTGTCATATAAATGCATTTTAAAAGTTATTACATTATTTGAGGAAAGTTTAAATAGTAAAAGTGGATAAACAAAACATCAATAATTCTATTTTTGATATTACTTTTACTCTACGAGTTTTATTTTTCGAAATTTCAGTACCTAAAAAACACCACAAATTTGATCATTTTACGGCGAGAGATACGGGCACCTTAAAGAGTGTCATTATTATTGCAGCAGTATGTACACTGTACAGGGTTATAAGAACTTACAAATCAATTTTTCCATTAGAAAACTTATCGATTAGAGTTGATCTATTTTTCCCTTGCAAATTTGAAGAAATTTCCTCCACTTTCAGCTCATTTTTAAAGAGAGAACTGAGTAAAATAGCCAATCTATGTGTACTTTCAACTGAGTGAGTAAATATAATACTTTTGATTAAGTTTTCCACCTTTATCAATTTGTACAATAATAATGGCTTCAAATCTAATGAAGTCAGTACATATTTTTCTGTTAACTCTTTTGGTGTGGTGTATTTGCCGATAAATGTTTCTCCATTAGTTTTTTCTGCTTCAGTTGTCTCTTTAGAATCTTCGACAACTGATGTAAACAACTTAGGCTGAAATAAAGACAATTTCTGTAGTTTTTCTGGATCTTGGGTTAGAGTGGCAGAAAATAGTAACTTCTGTGGTGGCCTCTTTTTCTGTAAAGTAAACAGATTGAGGATTTTTCCCACTTGTGAATCTGTCTCTAAAAAAATGTGTTTGTTATGTAATTAATTATTCACAGCATTTGTGAAATAAGTGTGTTCTGAACGAGGACATGAAAGTAAACAAATTCCATTATGCAACTTGAGTTGTTTTAAATTTTTATATTTTCAAGTTAAAAAAATTGTCAAATCATGAAAACAGAAAATTAGAAGAAACCGGTTCTATTACATAGATTGCTCAAAGCAATTTCATTACTTTACATTTTTCAGCAGTCAGTACTTTTAAACACTTAGAAGCTCTCGATTCAAAATTATTTCTGCATTATCTTAAATGTATTCCAGGTCTCAGTTTCGCACGATAATTTTATATTAATTTCTGTAATAGACGACTACAGTTAAGACTACAAGTTACTTAATAGAAATATTTATTTTCACATCCTTTAATATTCCTTTGAAATAACACATTTATTTCAGAAACAACCTGTATAAAAATTATTTTCTATGATGAAGTGAAAATATATCTAATAAATATTTATTTTATTTTTACAACAATTAACATAAACATAAAAATTTCCAAAAGCCAGTGTCAGATTACGTGTTTTCATTGCTCTCATGATATCAGACCCATTTGACAAGATGTATTTTAATATACCACACATATCCTCCTGCATTCCCATTTCAAAAAAGCCTGTTATTTTCCTAATTTCATAGAAACAGACATTCATTTAACCCTTTGAAGTAACTGGCAAAATGATAATGATAAAATATAAGTATAGCCTTGTTAATCCATATATATAAGTTCCAACCACATCATATTTGGATTATCCTTTCCATATGTGGATTTTTGGCAAATTAAGTTAATTTTGAAAATATAGGTATATCATATATAGTCTTGTATAAAAATCAAAAATATGGCTATTTCAACTATTTCTTATTTTAAACTGTATTTACATGTGTTTCATTCCGAGGTACATAGTATAAATACCGCATGTGACCACATACGGCTTTCATTAACAGAAGCGCTGAAATACGTTTTATTTAACTAAATGCATATGTGTTCACGCACCATTCAAGCTATATTTAATATCCTCCTGTGTTTTTTTACTGAAATCCAACAATTAATTATTTACTACACAATATATTTTTTAAAAAGATTATAAAAATATCTTGTACACAATATATATCTCCTGAATTTTCTATTAATTTCTGTAGAAAATATAGCATATACGGCAATGTTGCCCAGCAAAATCTTAAATTTATTAAGACAAAACAATGCGGCGCTATTTTTATTGAAATTGCAATGTTTTCTAAAATTTTTTAAAAAAATATTTGTTTTTCATTTGCCAAAAAGTTACCAAAAAAATCAAGTTATTACCTTAATTACTAAACGAATTACAGCCAAGAGTAGTATCCTCTAATCTGTCATATATGTCTGAAGTAGGTCAGTATAATGTACAAAAAGTATAAATTTCAGTCTTTTTTAGTTACATGTTGCTTTCAAAAGAAAGTGGCAACTGAGTTCCATGCCATGAATGAGGTTTGTTACATGTGTTTCCGATTATCGAGGTATACATATACGGAATCGGAAGTTGCGGATCCTTACAGAGAAAGTAGAAATTGCCGCTTCATCCCAGGGAAGGTACGAAGTATAAGCGGCGCGGTAGTATAATAGAAAACTAAATTTTATTTGTATATCTGCCCTATTCTTCTCAAAGTCCCTTTATTGCATCTAAAATGCTGACGTGTATTAATTTATTTGGATAGAGTAACGGATAAAACACGGCGTGAATAAGATCTTTAAATTTTGAATGTCCACTTAGCGCGTCTACCATCACCGATAACGGCCGATGGTAGGCGAGAGCTAACGAGAGCCGCACAGCAAAAACGGTATCGATGGTATCCCACAAACCTAGAAAAAATATAGAATCGCGAAAACTTGGTTTTTATGCCAATTTACGTTGGTTGTATTGTAGCGTGAAGCTCATTACTTTACTGTGATTGGGCACATTCTTTAATGACATTTAAGCAAGTTAGTTAATTTCATATTGCAATGCAGCCATCATATTTGCACAACCGCCAATGTGAAGCAAATAAAATATCCATTTTCTGGACCTTAGGTCCCTAGAAAATGCGGCACCTGTCACGTGAACTATATCATGAACCGACGGAGTCTATATTTTTTCTAGGTTTGTGCGGTATCCTCACAGATTACAGACCTCAATCCGGTCACCTGATGCCAGTGTTGCCAGGTCTCATGCATTCCGAGGAAATCTCATGCTCTCATATTTTGATCACAAGTCGCATGCTTTTTAATAGACAGAAAAAGAAATAATAAAATTATTAAAATTACTCTTTAAAATCTACCAAAACAAAGACCTAACGAGAAATAAAGGCAAAATCGAGGGCAAAATTGAATAGATAGAGATAGGTATCTACAATATTTGGGTACTTGAAATGTCCTTTATTGTAGACTTCTCTCTTAATAATTAGCAATTAATACATAAACGGGTATGACAGTCGACGTATATGCCGGGTGTGTGCTGTATTCACGCTGTATTGCAGTGATTCTTAACTCTATTTCGTAAGGGTACCTACATTTTTTGGAAACAATAGATTTTACGACCCGTGAGTCACCCTGCGTCACGTCAACTGCGCCTCAACGTTCGCCCGGCCTAATAATAAAATAAATTAGAAAGGTTACGTGGTTAATAACTTTTAAGTGAGTACCTGTAAGTACCTACTTACCTACAATGTAATATTATGATAAAATAGCATAACATAATGCTTTTTAATGAAATAAAAATGGCATTACAAAAGTAATTAAAAATGAAGCTGTGTCAAGGGGTGTTTTTTGATAAATTAAGCCATCTCATGCTTTTTTCTCCAAACCTCATGCTATTTTGAAATTATTCTCGTGCACTGGATTTTTCCCACCTGGCAACACTGTCTTATGTGAACAGTTGAAGCACGCTGTGGTGGAAGTACACGTGTAGCATGACACAAATACACGCAAGCGGCAAAACACAATTCACCATCAAGATCCTCACTTTCCAAATGTGTATGTACAGATTACCTGTTTTGTACTATATCTATGAAATAAGAAAAAAATAAGCTTTTTCATGAACCTATAGTCACTAGTCATATTTAAAAAAAATGACTATACTATATCCAAATATCACAGGGGCATTTAATAAAATTACCTTCCCAAAATTAATTCAGCTCTTGTGGAGAGGAGAGTTTTTCCTACCATCTGTAACTGGATATCAAATATGCAGAAGACAGTGTGGTGGATGTCTCCGTAAGACGAATTGTTGCAAAGAACTGCCCATAGGGAGGTGTTCTATTACCACTGCTATGGAACGTGGTTCTAGACAGTCTCCCTCAAAGAGATACTTTGACAAAGAATGCAAACAGTCCTAAGAACTATTGAAAAGTGGCGTGAGGAACATGCTCTATCCGTCAACCCCAGGAAGACAGAAATAGTTCTCTTCACAAGAGAAAAATGGGGCCAATAAAGGCATCAACTCTCCTAAACATGACATTAATATTTGCATCGGTTGTGAAATACCTTGAAGTCACATTTAATGCAAAGCTAACATGGAATTTTCATTTGGAGAGAAGACTAAAAAAGTCATACATATCCTATGAGCAGTGCCGTAAGACCGTTAGTAAAACCTGGGGAATGAAACCAAAGGTGGTCATGCGGATATACACTGCCATTGTGAGACCAATGTTAGCCGATGGGGCTGTCATGTAGTGGCCAAAAGTCCAACAGATGATAGCTAACCAAAAGCTCAACCAGATACAAAGGATTGGCTGCCTGAACATAACTGGAGCTTTGCGAACAATACCCACCATAACAATGGAGGTAATACTATGTCTGTAATCTTTAGATATTCATCTAAAGGATACTGATATCGTACCAGATGTAGGATGTGGAGTGGAAGTTAGGAGTCGCCTGTGTAATGGGGTTATCAGAAGGATGCCCCTTCTGCAGGAAGACACTGACAATATTTTCCCAAGTTTGCATTTGACAGACCCCACACGGTACTTATCAGAAATGAGGATATCACCAGCAAGAGCATAATCATCTTCACAGACGAATCCAAAAGGAAGAAAGATGCAGTTTGTGGAATCTATTCTAGATCCTTACATATCCAATATCGGTGGGCAATGGATAGACAGGCTACCATGATATAAACGAATTTAGCAGGTATAATCTTAGTCCTTCCAGTATGCTTCCTTTGTCAGTTTTTGTTGGAGTTATCAAGGAGGACACCCACAAGGAATTTAGAAAATGATGAGATGAAATAAATCACTGTCAATTTGCTAAAGAATTCTTGGAGTACCACTGCAAGAAAACAGTCAAAAAGTACCTGACCATATCTAGGACAAATCTTCGCTTGGTGACAAGTATTCAAACTGGACACTAATGGGTAAGGAAGCACCTGCATGGTTGCATGCGGGTTGCGAACAGAAAGACATGACAGTATTTCATGCACCCTGCAAGTGTACTACCATCTCGTCAACAAGAGAATCCGTGTTATAAGAATCCAATACAGTTCATTGCTAATAAATGCTACAGTGCATTTAAATGGGTGCATCCCATGCTTTCAAAGTACTACGTGTTTGAAGTGCTATGTTATAGAAAGCCTATGCACATGAATTCCTACCTGTTCTAAGCGAGATGAGCGCAATCACGGCTGACTGGCGGAAAGTCAAAACCACGATGCAATTCACCTGTGTGATTCATTCTCACGGTTGGAATATAAAACAACGATTTTCGCAGTAATTTTTCACTTTCCACAGAATTTTAATATAGTTATGAATACATTGATTATAATATATAATAGCAAGACTGTTCTAATATTACAGTCTGGTCCCTGTTAGAACTGTTAAAATAACTTGTATAAATAGGTATATAAAATCTTCAATCGCATTACATCATGTATTACAGTTGAAAGAGTTGAAAGAGTAAAAAAAGGAAAAAATATAGTACAGCTGTATACAACATACAAAGTAAATACATAGAAATAAAATTACAAGGACAAATAATAATAATTAAACACATGGAAATATATTCTAAAATATGCTGCATTATGATCATTAATTAATGTTTCTAAAATTATGAGGAAAGCGAATCATCACATGAAAACCGTTGCGTTATATTCCTACCACGAGAATGAATCGTCCAGGCAAATTGCATCGTAGTCTTGATTATCCGCCAATGAGCCGCGCTCACGCTCATCTGGATTTGAACAGGTAGGAGTTTGCATGCATAGGCTTTTGGTGACAGTGGTTCGATTACATAGGATTTCGAATGTGTGATGTGCTTTGTTTAAAACAATATGTTTTCATCATTCCACAAAATGAGAATCATTATTATTATTTTAAAAGACTATTATTTTAAACTATTTAAATAAAAAACAACACTAAACTGGCATAAGTATGCCAAGTATTACATCGCTTTTAGTAAAAACAACAGTTCATGCTTTAATGAAAGCAAATAATTATTTCTATATGAAACTTCAATATATTTTTGAAAATATGTAAAATTAGCATACCTTCTTTGATGTGCTTGTCTAGGTGATACAACCAGTCATTCTGAACATTTTCCAGAACCCTATCCGCCTCGTCAATAATTAAAAATTCTAAATCATGTAAAGTGAAACCTTTAGTTAACTTAATATGATCGACAAGTCTACCTGCAGTACATACCAAAATATCAACTTTACTTAGAAGACCAAATGCTGTATCTGCAAAGCATAGAATGTTTATAATTTTCGAAATTAAACTATAAAAATTATTTACTTTCAGTTACAAGTTGATTCTGTTCTACATGAAAAGCATTTTTTCCAGTTATCAAAGTCACATCAATGTTTGTATTTTGGGAGTAGTTTCTAAATGCCCTAAACACTTGTTCGGCCAGGTCTTGTGTTGGTAATATAACAAGCACCCTAATTTTTTTCACAGTATGTCGTTTCAAAGCCTGGATAACAGGTAATACGTAAGCCAAAGTTTTTCCACTTCCTGTTGGTGCCGAGACGCATATGTCACGGGGAAATATTACATCCGAGTGTTTATTTCCTTGCAACAAATATGGAATCACTTCGGCCTGTACAGGGAAAAAATAGTTGATAGAGTTTGCCTTTAAAAGTTTACGAATTGATTTATCTAATAGCTTTATATCAGATACTTTTGTATGAAGGTCTTGCAGATTTGAAGATATCACTGTGGGATTCGCGAGCCATTTTGGTAAAACCCTTTTAACCTGTAATGGATAAATTTTAAATACATATATAAAATATATATTAAATAATATAAAACATACTTTTTCTTTCTTTGAAAAATTTTCTACTCCTAAAACTGTAAAACCTTCTAAATCTTTAGGTTTTGATTTTGTCTTTTTGTTTTGTTTTAATGTATTAGAAGTTTCATTAAATTCTTCAGTTCTGATATCTTCTAAAAGAGTAGTATCAACAAATCCCTCGTTTGTGTTATCTGGAACGGGTATTATTTTTGCTTTCAAATCTCTTTTAAATTGACGAGATTCCAAAGTTCTTTGCTTAGCTACTTTTACCTTCCTTTCTTTATCCTTTTGTTTATTTCTATTTTTCTTATTCCTTTCAATTCGTTTAAGAACTTTGTTTAATTTGCTTTGTTCGTCCTCCTGAGACTCAATTTGTTTATCAGCTTGATCATCTCCAGTATGCCTAAAGAAATAAATACGTCGTTATATGATACATACGTACTCAAAAATAAATAGTACCTACCTGTTAACAACAAACAATTCCATTACTAAATAAAAAAATAAACAAAACGTGAATAAAATAGGTTATGGATTTCGGTTTTTTTCACAGTTTTGTGAGGTTATGTTAGCAGTATGCCCAGAGAAATAGAGGAGTTGACAATGGGGTCGTTCGAGTCATCGAGTCTATAAGAGCAGAGCGAACGGAGCGGGCACAGAGCACTCTGACGTAATAATAGAAGTGTTTGGGTATGGTGAATTACTACGCAATAGGAGCCACTCCGAGCTTCAAAAAAAACGCGCAGAGTGCGCCCTGAACGTTCAGAGCGTCAACTCCACGTCAACTCGAACACCCCCAATGAGATTCTTTTTCTATGACAATGAGCTTCAAGATGCGCGAACTTAACTTAGTAATACAGGAGGCTGCCATTTTGAAATCATTTATACGAGGGGGATTGATAATATTATTTTATCATGTCGTTTCAAAACTTCTATTTAGAAACACATTAAATTTTAAATGAAATAAGAACAAATATGTACTTTTAAAATTTTCAGTTACATATTAATTTTCATAATGGCGTTATTATGGTTGATTATCGGAGATAAGGTGGAAGATTAACGCTAAAGCGTACAACCCAGATAGCACAGATTGCGGCGAAATACAAATAGTGTGAAAAAAGTGGTCATAAATGCAGCATTATAATGAATGTACTTTAAAAATGTTTTCTAAGTACCCCACTCCCAGCATTTAAATTTAAGAATACATTTGAAATGCATTTATTGCACACAAATATTCTTATACTGGTTTACTATACTTAGTAAATACAAAAAAAAGCATTACCAATAAGTACAAATATTGAAGTACACAAAAGTTGCTTAAGAATTGCAATCTAAAAGCCATTAATTCCTGGTGCGCTAATTATATGCAAAAATCCCGCTTGCAGTCGGCATTGTTGCGCAGAATGCAATCAGCGCAGTCGTGGCGCAGCTTTCTCAAAACGGTAGACAGCCGACTGCCAACGCCAGCATCCTGTCGTATTGTATTGTGCTTGGTTCCCAGTAGTGCTAGTGTAGTAGTGTATTTAATTTTATGGTACAGATGCAGCGCCAAGTACTATACTCGCGACAAGAATTCAGACGACTTACGTCATACGAACAAATGAATAATTCATTATATTTTCATCAAAATATTTAAGAAACTGCAACTGATAGTAATAAAACTATATATTACACTAAAAGTTTGCATTATATATTGCACTAAATTGCAAAAAATCATTGTTTTTAACGCGACCAAATATCGAAAATTACGTTGACAATAAAAACAAATGTGTAACGTCAGCCGTGACGTAAGACGTCTGAATTCTTGACCCGAGTATAGCTTGAGTTATATAAAATCAAAATCTAGTGGTCTGATGGCTGATGATCAACATGAGCCGAAGGTATGTATATTTAATTCTATTAATTTGCTAGAGGTGCATTATTTAAACAATGGCGTTTTCGGCCACTGGTCAGTGGCCATTGTAGTTGAGGGCATGGCGTCAGGGTGTTGTGACTGCTGTGTAGACACTGTCGTTTTGTATTGTCCCAAGTTTCTGAGTAGGTACATTTTTCACATTTGATAATTATTTACATCTGCATAAAACTCCAATATTAACAAAAAATATTCTACCTCCCTATTTTCGAGGGTACTGATCCCGAATCTGAAGTCAGATTTCGGCGGTCGCATGTAGTTTTGTATTTTCGACAAAAAAATTTCAAAATTGTAACCTCGTTAATTATTAGTAGGTAATTCATATTTTTTTTTCAGTTATTTTTTACCAAAAAGACAATGTCATGAAATTTTTTTTTGGCTTTCTAAGTGATACAGATTTGATCTGCCAAAATAGTTCTTTTCTAGATCAAGCAATAGCAAAAATTTGAATATGTCATACACTCTCTGACGATGGTCACTGCTCATAAAATTTTTATATATTTTTTACAGTGTGCAATGTTTCAAGTGGTGAGGGACAAGGATATTGTTGAAACCACATGTCGTGAATTGAAAAATGAATGAATTAATATAAATCGGACAGGACAAAACAATAAAGACCTTTTTTTGACATATAGTAATAAAAAAAATTAATACTGGGTGAGTATAATTTATTTTTATCTTGTTCGAACTAGAAAATAATTTGGCTTTACCTATATACTTCTTTGTACTATAAAATTATAGTTGATTAAATAAAGAATTAAAACACGTATCTTTTATATTTAGTTGCTGTTCGAAGATATCCATTAGCTATTATAGAAATGCAACAGAGAAGGAGATTGAAAATATTATAGTATATAAGAAATATTTGTAAATAAATAGGTAAATATATTTTTGTTTGCTTTATTTTTGTCCTGATATATCCTGAGAGTAGAGAGTAAGTATATTCATTTACAGAAAAAAAGTACATAAATAGTGCTACATAAACATATAAAAAAATCACTAAAAACGCGCCATCTGTGCGAAATAACAATATTTTAAAAGTACCTTATATGTACTTCATATTTTTTGCGACATAATAACAACTGCTTTTAAAGTGCTTCAAATGTACTTTATTTCAGCAATATGCGCGCGCATACAGCTTGTGAACCACTACTTAAGAAGTACTTTCTAGGCTGACACTGGGGTGCTTGCCAAATGAATTTTGCCTGTACTTTACAAGTATTTGGATAATATTAATAAGTACTTTATTGGTACTTCTGAAGCTATTTTGGCTATCTGGAAACCTTCACATTGGGCGACCTGCATAGATGCTTATCTGGCTGGAGTGGTTGGCCGCTGACGCCTAGCTCGATATACGAAATGTTCAGTCAGACCACAGTATACTAATAGTCCGACCGTTATCTGTAAATATCTAGACTTAAAAGTGTGACGTACATGATTTCATAATGGCAGCGCCCGTAGGGTCCTAGTGAAATGTGGATGTGCACTCGTCCACAGATCATTGGCCGAACTCGTCGACATAGATGAAGACAAAACTCGTCGAAGCTCGTTCTCCCCTCCTCTATTTCTCTGCCGGACTTACAACTTTGGACACACACCTAGAAAAAATATAGAATGCGTCGGTTCATGATATGGGTCAGGTGACAGGTCTCGAGTTTCCTAGGGTCCTACACTCCAGAAAATGGATATTTTATGTTGGCGGTTGTGCAAATAATATGATGACTGCATTGCACTGAAATGTAATTTTATATTATGATGACTGGAATGCGCTAAAAGCTGCGCGAATGGATTATTTATGATCAGCGCCATATTTTGTTTTGTGCCTCTAGTAATGGCGGAGCAGTAGGGGCTTAGCTGATTCTGAATTGAAATGAAATTGAATTCTGAAGAATTATTTCGTGCTATATCCTGGTTAATTTTACAGTCCGTTATAAAACATGACATGGTCCAACAATAACACCCACAAAAATACACAATGCATACACTAACGAGATACAAGATAAAAGAAGGAACCACACTGTACGCCAATGACATGTTTACAAACAAAGTAATGGGAAATTAAAAACACAATTCATATCGTACGTGCAGATAGTTGTCTCTCTCGTACCCACATACATAACCAATGAAGTATATGTCTTTGCTGAGTTTCATGTGCCTCCTTTTGTCTGCTCCTAGGTTTTGGATACGCAACGGACTTTACCAAAACGTATTCAATGGTGACGTCAATAATGTATTGCATCAAGAAAATGTATAGTTTCAAAACGTAACGTCATCAAATATTTGTTTCTCTTTCATATCCCCCTCACACTTTTTAATTATTGTTTACGCTATTGTCTACACTACATTTGGATTAAAATAGAACTATTTATTAGTGGTAGAAATTATTAACAATACCTATTTCCGCATGTTTTTGTGCAACATATATTTTGAAAATGTGTGAATTTTGCAACAAAAACATAGAAATTGATTTTAGCAACTGCAAACTAAAATCAAATATCTAACATGTTTGTATCAGTGACAGAGGTTTATGAAATTTAGACAGAAAAGTAATTGGATTATGCTTTTGGATTATGTAATTCAGGATGTCTAAAAATACGTTTAAATTTGCACAATAGTCCACAACCAACTCCTTTTTAAATAAACAAGAATAAGAAGTATCAAAATAACAACCATTTTAAATATTAATTTAAAAATTTAAATCACACCGATTTCCAAATTTCTACTTTTTAGGCAACTGCTGCATATACCAATTGCAAAGCATTTAAAGAGTTCAAACCGGACTCAGTGCACGTTTTAAACACGGTTTAAACAGCGACATGTGTGACGTCACTATTTCAACGCAAAAATATAATGTTTTGAACCGGGTTGAACACATTTCGTCGCAAAAACAACAGCCTAACTATTTTTTTTATTTATATATATTTAATCTGCTGTCATTTTATATGTAATTAAAGAATATGACCAATCACAGTAAACAAATTATTAGCTTTACGCTACAATACAACCAACGTAAATTGGCATAAAAACCAAGTTTTAGTGATTCTGGACCTTTTAGGGCAACCATGAATTAGCGGTCGCCGGCACTGTGACACTGGCACGGTCTATATTTTTTCTAAGTTTGTGACTTTGGTGGACATCCTTTGGATGTTCATAGGCGTCTTTGTGCTATTATAGTGGCTTTCCAATTGTCATGGAAGTGTTCCTGATGGGTTCTTGTTCTGTTCTGCTTTTTAACTGCTTCTGAATTATGCAATTGGAACGCGTCGAAAACATTTTTTAAAATAAAACTGAATAGGAAGCAAAATCTAAATGAAGGATACATACTTACCATAACAAAGATTATACATTGTAATGAATTGTAAATTGTCTAATAAATAAGAAAAATATATTACAATAACCTCAATGTTTGAAATGGAGCAAAAATACACAAATATTGGTAGAGCACAAGGGGGCAGGGGAAAACGATAAAGACCACTTCAAGAGTAAAATGTTCTCTATTATTGGAACGCGATAAATAAAATTGAAGTACTTCAGTAGTACTCCAGGAGCGCTCCACTTGCCAATTAGAAAGCAGCTATTATGGAAGAGAACTGCGCCAACTGCGGTTTACCGGGCAGTGTTGCCAGCATTTTATTTAAGGAAGTCGCCAAAATTGCCTCTAGAGGTCGCCCAAATCGCCCAATTTAAAAATACTGAAATTATCCATTTATATTTATGTAACTAGTTATACAATACACGAAGTGTGTAACTGGTTGTATATATTTTTTCTCTGTAATTTGCATATTTTCCCATATTTTTTTGTAAATATAAATCAAGTAGGTTTTTTTGGAAAACTTGAAAAACCACAACGATCTCCCTATCTACGGAGATTCATTTAAAAATCAAAACGACAAGAAACATAAAAAAGGGCCAAATGCAATTACCATGATAAAATTAAATTAAACACAGACCATGGAATTAGTACAAACCACAAATGTCAGAACACAGAATTCTTTCATCATAGAGTAACAATTAATCGGAAACCTATACTACCGAAAAGATAACTTCTTGATGATCTATACAACGTTTAATGATTCAATTAATGCGTATATTAACTATCACTAAAGTGCGCTCAAAACGCCCAAGTATTATTTACTATGTCGCCTAAAAAAGCGCCCATCGCAAATTATTTATTTTGTCGCCAAGTGTGAATTCCAAATCGCCCAATTGGCGCTAAGTCGCCCAATCTGGCAACACTGTTACCGGGTTACCGGGTTTATCATTTCGTCTATGGTTCCGTAATCGTCGCCTACAATCGCAACCGCAACCGCCGTGCTTTATCCATTTTGGCTATCAACGGTGTGTTTATCAAGGCGACGCGATTTAGCTATGATTTAGCAGACGATTCTTTTATAACCAAAGAGCCTGAAAAATATTTATTAAAGAACTCTGTATATAACCTTTTTTTAATTACTATTAAAACTTTAGATGCGATTAAGAATATTTATAAAATTAAGAGACAATAAATTAAGGTAGAGTCAAATACAAACAATCTTACTATTATTCATAATTCAAATAAAGTAGGAATTTAATTGGCCCCAGCACTATGCTTTCCTGCATTCCTCAGCCCAGAACCCAGAACATTTTTGTTCCTTAAATTGCCGCAACCGCAACCAAATTTTTTGTTTTACTTGGTGAATTATGGTTACGCGATTAAGCAGGTAATCATTAACAAAGCTGAAACAAATTTTACATCAATGCATTCTTTCTTCATACAATCTGAAAAGCAAAATAAGAAGACGAAGAAGAAAACTGGTTAGCCAATGCATGATTATTGATCTGTGGCACAAATTCACAAAACATATCTGTGGTCTGTGGTAATCCTCTAGGTAAAATATAGGTTAGGGTTAAAACTTTGGTAGTCTCAATTTTTGCATTAAAAGTATAAAATGAGTGTTTCTAATATTATTACTTCTTTAAACAGGTAACTTAGGTCACCACTTGTAAAAGGTAGTTTACAATCATGATTTTCCAGAATATCCCTCCAGTCTACGTTTAAAAAAGCCGTTCTAAACAGAAATATTAGCACAAGTTCTAAAGTGCAATTCAAGTCTACTCCTGTATTATTGTAAGTATTAATTTGTCTGATAGGATATATTAAGTAAATGTTTGTTTTATTAAGGGCAGAACCTTTGAAGAAAAAGAAGAGATTAGATCCCGCAATAGTGAGAGCAAGGGAAGAACGAAGAAAGAAAAAAATTGAGAAACAAATCAGGAGACTAGAAAAGAATGCAAGACAACTTAAACCTATTGAAGAATGTGAGGTTTCTCTACCAATTTTAGATGAACGAGAGTAATTTTTTTAATTTGTTAAATGTTTGTGTTTTAACAGTTTTATTTGCAGTAAAAGAGAAAGACATTTACCAAATCCATCACCAGAAGTATTAGAAAAAAGAGCTGCATTGGAAAAACGGTGGTGTCATTATAAGCGAGAATTGCACTTGGCCGATTTGCAAATGTTAGATCGTGTTCTGTTTAGTCAACAAAAAGCACTAGATGAATTGCGTAGAGAATCTGAAGAGTTATATAATGAAGCAATTCAGGTACATTGCTGGTACATTAAAGTATATCCTGTTATATTTGTTGTTTTTATAGCCTGACTTTCATCTGATTCCCTTCAGTAGTGAAGGTCCTGTAGAAACACCTCCAACTGAAAATTACGTTGCCCCTGATGGTGAATATCTAGATATTTCTAGAAAATGGTAGAAATTATATTTATTGTACCTACACTTTAGAAATAAATTTATTTCAATTTATTTTTATTTATTTAGTTCCTGACAGAATAAAAAACATGGTTCCGGAAAATTAATTATTAATAAAATACAGACACAATACATTTCTGAATAGCTTATAAAGCGGTCTTATAAATTGTTGAATGCTGTAGCTTATAGGTACCTACCTCTTACATATGCTTAATGAACCTACACATAAGTTGGGAGTAATTAATTTATTTGGAAAATGTGTTGAATAAGGGTAAGGGTTATAACATTTTCACAGTCAGGGGTTGCATTATTAACTAACAAATGTGGTTATGGATGTTTTCTGTGTAATATGTAGGTATCAGGTATATACAGAAATTAGATAATTAATTTATTTTCAATATATGGGGTCATTTCATAATTATTGAAATCGAATCCAAATACGACAAAACAAAGAGAACAATAGTTCCAATTCTCTTATTCTCTATATTTATCAAAATATAAACCATTTGAAATATGTTGAAGTTCAGAGGTTCAGGTCACATTCTAGGGATTTTGTGTCACATTTTTAATATTGTGGTATGCATTGCTGAAACATCACGCATACTTCAGTCCTTTTGTCCTTTTATTGATATTTTGCCAAAAGATAAATTGTTGCAAATATAAATAATATTAATCAACATGAACAATTCTAAGGTAAATCTGATTTGTAATATCTAACAATTTTGTTACAGTTATATACTGAACTATTAATCGTTTCCTGTAAAGATATTCGTTTTACTAGTTTTGCTTTTCGGAGATAACCACTTTACGTAATCACCGATTCTATTATACGAATTTTATTTTTCAGCAATTCCTCAATGCAGCAAGAATCTACTACAGGCAGATGAGTCAGTCTGCTCAGGTTACTGAAACTGTAGCTCCTAGATTCAAGACTCTCAAGACTGCCCAAAAAAAATTCCAGGTTTGTGCACTTTTAAACATTGTAAGACTTTATCAAGTAGCGATAAATACACAATTATATAGTATATAGAACAGAAGTCACTAAATGTGTTTAATAGTATTTTTCCCGATTTTTTAAAATCATTTTAATCTATGTAGTGAGAAGTACATATGTACAAAAAACCAGTATTACATTATAAATACTACTTTACTATTTTAAAAGTAAGTGGATCCTTCCCTCTATAAGATATCAACTGAAAGCTTTGTTCGGCTATTCAACTATGGGCAGAATTCATAGTCAGCATTTCACTTAAGTGTGGCATTTCATTTAAGGTTTATTTAAATAAGATGCCCTTCAACAATTTGTTTCATAATCTAACTTAATGTAAACTTATTAAAATGTGGTACCGTTATTTGAATATAGCAATTGTAAAAACATTGATTCACTGGAAGTTCTTAATTGCATATTTTTTTTAAGATTGATGATGGGATACCAGTTTACATAAAAAAAGGTTTTGGAGACAAATTTTTGTACAACGCAACATTTGCTTTGACCATCCTTGGAGTGGGTCTGTCATTACAAACATTCTACAGGCTAGTATTTGGTAAAAAGTAAGATGGATTGTATTATGAAATGTAGTAAATTCCGTAATGTAACAACGTATTCATTGAATGTTTTTATTTTAATAAATTATGTTTCCAATTATTCTTGTATTTGCTTTATGTGATTGAAGTTTACTTTTTTGTTTGACTTAAGTTGGTAGGCACTAACTACCATTCAGTGCAGGAATGAGGAAAACATGGAAAACCTCACTAATTAAGGGGTGGTCAAATGTTGACCAGTATGAATCTCACATTGACCCAAGCCAACATTCTTCCATACCCACAGAGGGTGCCAATCGTTTCCACAAATGTAGCTGATATACGGTCTACCAGTTGCAGGATTCGATCCCAACTGACAACATTCAGAACATAGTCTCCCTAAATACATCACATCCCTTCTTTAAGTTACTGAAAAGTACTATAAAGTAAAATATAAATGCGAGGAAATGTATGTATACATACTATACATATATTTGGCAAATTGTAAAGAACGTAAGTATGAAGCCGTATCAATATGATAAATCGATCTGTTACTTTCAAATATTTTACTTATAAATTTAAAAAAATTTGTGTTTTGCCTTTTTTTTTCTTTCTTACGTTTTAATTTATTGTAATTTTATATTAGTTATGTAACATAATTATATTTCTAGAACCCTGAAGATGGCTTCAATATAAACCGAAACGTTGGCATCTTGTAAAAATTTAGTTTTTCTGCTACAATTGACCTATTACTAGACTAAAATAACATCAATTATAAATTTAAAATTTAACAGATTTTTATGAAAATTGATATATAGGCATTTTGATGGTTGTAGAATATAACAGAAACAATATTATATACACAAAATAAAAAAAAAATAATTTCAATTTAATATTTTTTGCACAAAATTGCGATAAATCTCAAAGAATCACGTTAATGAGCGCAGAAAAGACCGAAATTTTCTTTATCTTACTGTAGTGTGTTATGTATTTTGATACGCTGAATTCGAATATGAAGTCTACTGAACTGCATCACCCATAGATTTTGAAAGCTAGCGGGAAAAGGCGAAAAACCAAAAATAAAAAAAAGATTGTACCGGCTCTACTTTTGACCAGACCCACCGATCTTATGCATTTTAACGCACTGAATTCAAATCTGTCCATTTAGCTCAAACACCCTTAAATTTTAGAGTAAATTGGAAAAAATAGAGATAACTCGCTAAAATTCACATTAGTTTTACCTGAAAGCTAGTTCAGTTATTTCTAGCAATTTTTGCAAAATTTGTGGGTGATGCACCTCAACAGACTTCAGATTCAAATTCAGGGCATCTAAATACATAAGAAACACACTTGATCAAGGTTAGAAAAAAATGTTCGAATTATTTGTCCACACCGTCATATTTGCGATTTTTCACTATTTTTGCGATTTACTAAAAAATTTTAATGTTTGAGCTAAACAGACTTTAAATTTGGATTCAATGCATTCAAATACATATCAATCCAAAGTACATTTTTTTTGTGCCAGTTTTGTTAATTAAAAGATATAAAGGTAAGTGAAATAGAAACAATTAACTATAATAATACTACAAAAATAAACACTCACAAAAATATTAAATAATTAAAACAGTTTTTTATACAAGGTAAGTCATAATTAAGTGTAAAAAAATTGAGGGGACTATTCCTTAGGCGAACTAAAAAAATGTCTAGACGCTTCGATTCTGAGTTAGGTATTGGGTGCCATTTTTGAATGTCACATTAATGCAAATATCTCAAAAATTGTTAATGATTTTGAGAGAGACAGCACTAGTAAAAATTTGATGCTATACTGAATATATTTTGGAAATTTAATTATCTATTTGATTTCTACAAACTGTATTTATAAATGTAAGTAGTTTGGTTTTAATAGCCACTGTTTAGTGTCAGCAGTCATTTTTATTACTGCCATTACTGCACATCCTGTGCATGTATCTCTTTTTTAAAATAGAACTGACAATTTTATATATGATTACAATAAATGTTTTAATTTCATTAATAGAAAATTATTATTTTTTAATATATTTCCTTATGTTCAGCTCGTTTTAATAATTTGAGAAAGAATAATTCTACATAAAAACAATAAAATATTTATTTCAAAATTCTAACAAATATTGCACACAAAATATTATCTAAAACTATCTTCGTCGTCTTCGTCAGTAATTTCGATAGTGTCGACGATTTCATCAATGATTGTCAGGATATTATCCAATTTCTCGTTGGCCTTCTTAAATCTTTTTATGAAAGCCAATTTTTCTTCATCAAAGATATGTTCTTCATCAGCAGCACTAGTTTTTTGTGATTCTTCCTCCGATTTGTTTTCTGAAGTGCTTCTGGTGCTATCAAATATGTTTATGGCACCATCTATTTCTCCTGGTTCATAATCCTCATCACTCTTATTATATTCTTCCATACTCATTTTTGAAGTAGGTTCTTCTTTGGATAATTCATGTTTTAGATCTTTCAATGGGGAAGGTTTATCCACTTCAACGGACTTTATTATTTCAGGCACTTTCCTTGGTACCTCTCTTGGCTTCTTTATTTCATCAATCTTTCTTGCTTTGGTCTCTGTATCATGGATTTTATGATCGATAGCATTCACTAATTCATTTATGATAGTTTCTTGGAGTTTAGACTTTATCAACTCTTTATTTATAATGTTTGGGTTGCTCTCTATGATTTCCATAATTTGCTGTTGAATTTTGTTTATTTCGTCTCTCTCTTGTTTTGTCCGTTCTTCTTCAATTATTTTTTTTATTGTTTCTTTAGCATGAATACCTTCTTTGGGTTGAACAGGAATCTCTTCATCCATATGTTTTCTTTTAAATTTATGTATAATCTTTCTTATATTCTGTTTAACATTTTGCCTGCTTTCTGCACCTTTTTTTGGTAATGCCAAACTAGTCACTTGTTTAACCTGTTTTATAGGCTTAAGAAAAGGCTTATCAAACTCTTTGACTGATTCATCTTTCCTCTTTAATGGTTTTTGAACTTCAGGTCTTTCTTTTACAGATTTTTTAAAAGTATCCTCTGGCTCTTCTGTAATATCACTCTCTTTTTGATTCTTTTGTTCAATTTTTCTTTTAAGTAACTTTGGCACTATCTTTTTCTCTTCAGACTTGATTTCTACTGTTAATCTTTTTAATGGTTCTTCTGTGCTATCTTCTGACTTTTCCAAATTTACTTTAGATGGTTTTGGCATTGGTATTTCTTTTCTCAGTTTTTTAGGTTTAGGTGAAACTTCTACTTCTATCTGTACTTTAATATTTTCTGTTGACTCTTTTTTATCTTCTAAATGCTTGGATGTCTTGGGTAACTTAGAAACTGATCTTTTTTCTTCTATCTCCGCATAAATTTTTTGTTTTTTAATCATTTTAATCTCCTTTGATTCCTCTACAAATGATCCATCAGCTTCTTCAGAGACCTCAGTGTTTTCTTCAAAACTTATTACATTTTCGGCAGTTTCTTTGACACTCAAAATAACTTCTGGTTTTTCTTCACTGGTCTGTTCTGAAGTTTCTTTGGAATTTTCTTTATTGTCATTTACTGTTTCCGATTCTGTTCCTTCCTCTTCAGAGCTTTCTTCTTCTTCGTTCCAACTATGACTTTGTTTTTCCTCAATCTTCAATTGATTTTCAGTCGGTATATCATTCTCTTCAACACTTTCTTGCGATATTTGAAGAAGTTCTTTATAGTCCTCCCTTCGTCTTAAAATAAAAAGAACAGGTTTTGTCTTTATCTTCACTGGAGGAATTGTAAAATAGTTAAACGATAGTTGATGGAAGGCTTCTATGGTGTCAATGATATCATGAGTTGCCGCATAGGGTTTTAAATTTGTGGAAAATTTGCTTTTTGCTTCTGCTATTAGATGTGTGTATTGGTACATTTCCCAATCACCTGGATGTAGATTTTCAGTTTTACTGTATCTAATAAAATAGACATAAATTTATAGTCACTTATCAGAATTATTGTGTTGCTATTATACAAATGTTCTGAAGAAACTTACGTCCAGTTGCCATTGATTTGCGTGAATCGTGAAACACCAGTTTGAGCTGCCAAATTTGATATGTGCACCTTAACAATTGGTTCATCTTTGGCCAGTCGATGCAAGTGGGAAATTGCTGTGCCACCAGGGTAATTAGTACCAGATATGCTTAGAAGGAAAAGAGTGAACAGGACATTAATGACCAGATGTCCAGCTACTCCTAATGACAGAAAATGGAAAATCGGGGTCTTATTCCTATTTTCCCATCTGAAAGTAATTAAGAAATGAATGTATTATAAGCCCAATAGACTGTTTGCATAAAATATTTTGATATTTTTTATATTTGTTATACAGAACAAACTATAGTTGCGACAAGAATTCAGACGACTTACGTCATACGAGCAAATGAACAATTCCTTTTCATCAAAATATTTATGAAACTACAACTAATAATAATAAACCTATATAGTACACTAAATGTTTGCACTATATATTACACTAGATTACAAAATATGATTGTTTTTAATGTGACAAACTATTGAAAATTATATTAACAATAAAACAATTGGTAGCGTCAGTTGTCTGAATTCTTCCCTTAACTATATATGTATGATATTTTAAAAATGTCTAAGGTCAAATTCGTTTATGGTTACATAATACAAGGTGTCGCAAAATGTCGTTCAGAAACTTCTAGAGCAGATTTTACATCCAAAAAATACGAAAAGAAGTTCCTATAAACCAAAAATTCTTGATAATTTCTAAACGTTTTACTGAAAATCGTATGTTAAATCATTCGACAGAACATATACAGGGTGTCCCTAACAGGTTGGACAGCGTTTCGCCACATAAAGTATAGCTGAAAATAAGTCAATTTAACTAAACTTGCCTTAGTCCAAAAGTTAATAATCACGGAGCTACAGGGTGTCAAAGGTTAAAAAAAGAAATTGGGTTTTCTTTAATAACTTTCGACTGTTTCACGTTAATTTAACGAAATTTTGTATCCAGGGGTTTCTTGGGATGGCAATTTCAATTTTATTGTTCATTTTGGTATATCTTTTATAGGGCGCCACCGGCGACGATTTTCAACCATTTAAACCGTTACAACTTTTTTGTTCCACCCAGTATATTATTTTGGACTAGAAAAATCTCTTGCTCAGTCTTTTATAGTTAAGAAAGGTTACCTTATTGAAGTCGCTTGGAGCAACGGTTTCCGAGAAAAACACAGACAGAATCACAAGAATTTTGAAATTATAATTTTATGTAGATATCCTACAGAAGCAACAAAATTAATCACTAAAACACTTTCTTTATTGAGTTACAAGATGTGAAAAATGCAGAATATTGGTTACATGACAAATTTTAATTTCAACAACAGGTCTGACACTGATTATTTCAATTACCGTCACCATTAAAAACCTGTTCTACATTGACATGTGACCATAAACCTGTCAAACCCCAAACCCACTTTAAACTGATTGAGACAAATTAATACTGAGTTCTGTTTTCTTCGAACCACCCATTACATGACAATTTAACCCCATAAAGCAAATAGATTGATATACATATATCAGAGAGAAAGACACTCTGATTTAACAGACTAATAAATTATCAAAAATACTCATAATTACATATTAGTCAATGACAAGAACATAAATTTCACTAAATAAGAATATAAAAAAATACTTGAATTTGATTGCATTCCTGAACCGAAATTAAGATAAATTCTATTTTTAATAAAGGAAATATCCAGATTTTCAATGAATGCGGACGTGATGAATTTCTTTTCATGAATGTAGCTATATTACAAACCTGTTTTTTCGTAAAACAGGTCATGATACTCAATACCAAAACAAAATAAGTGTCTAGAAAGTTTTTTGTAACACCTGGAAATATTGATGACTTATATTTAGTAGAACTGGTAAGAAAATACGCCAAATTAACAAATTAAATATGTTATCATGTTTGCTTCTTTCTTTTATATAAAGTTGCTAAATGCACCAAACGACATATTGGTATAAATACTATTAGCAATGTGCCAAAACTTATGCACGATTTCTTAAGCTGCCTAATTCAAATGCGTATACTGGGCATTGTTTTCGGCAATGTTCAGCCTCCCTTTTAACAGTGGAGTAACTTGAGAAAAGTCGCTCCGTTCTCAAAAAAAATTTTTTTGGAGTATGTATAACCAAATCAGACCAGCATAGTTTTATTCTATAGGGTATTGGCTATGCGGGATGGCTAATTACGACATTTTTTTTATTGTGTAGATTTTTTTTATTAACAAAAATAGACCTAAATGATGCATTTGCCTTTACCGTATTTTTTTTACATATATCACTCAATATATCGTTAACCAATTGATGTAGCGACTTGATTTCTTTTTAATTTTAAAGCAGAAAAGTAAGCGATTATTCCCATGTAATGCACGTTTCCAAAAATACATTAGTTTTTTCGTAAAAATGATGATAATATAAGAAAACACCTGGCATGCAGCCTAATTTTCACTAAGCGAGAAACTTTTTTATTTTAAAAATTTTTAGTGTACATGCAGCGAACGAAATCAAGGTAAGAAATTAAAAAAGTTTTTAAACCAAAAAAATATGCTGTAGGAACCCTAGTTTCCAAATAAATGATTTTTAAATCTAAGCGTCGCGCAGTTTGTCAACCGAGCCGGCCGGTAGGTATACAAAATAAAAGCAGTGGATGCGGGGTACGATTTTACTACATGAAAGAACGAGAACAGAACGACATATTATGAGAAACAAGAATGAAAATGATATTTTAAAGATTTTAAATAATATAGAAGAAAATTGGTGCAATCCTTTTAATTTAAATACCGTTACATCTAATTTGATAAACATATGTTCTGGAAAAATTGCCAATAAGGAAGTAGAGGATAGCTTAACTAACTACATGAAATTGTCCGAAAAAAATGTAAGCATTATTTTAAATAATAAGGACAGCTTTTGGAATCCAATAAAGAGGAGTAAAATTTTAACTTTTAAAAAGAGTAAAGTTAAACCTAAATATAGCGTCAGAAATGATGTTCCGCAGAGTAGTATGTGCGGCGCGTTTTCAAGAAATATATCTGATAAATATTTTGTCCGATGAACTTACGTTCGTACCGGCATCTCTTTTTCACGAAGATTGTTCAATACGCAAAAATTGTAAATCCGACATCGTAAAAAAATTGGAGACTTATACTAACGTAGTTTCTGAATGCCCAAATGTAGATATAATTATAATTGATGGAATGGTTGGTGTCCAAGAACTAAATGAAACATTATTTTCAACATTTGATGAGTTGGGTGACACCTTTCTAAAAAATATTCTAAGCTTGGCAAGGAAAACTAGTGCCCAAAGAATAACTATTGTTTTTGATAGTTACGCCCCTGGTTCATTAAAATATGGCAAAAGATGTCGACGGGGTGATTTTGATACAGTGGTATTTAATGTAACTGGTATAAGAAAAGTACCAAATTTTAGAGAATTTTTGAAGGCTTCAGAAAATAAACGCTCCTTATTAATATTAGTGAATGTGAATGGCCCGCTTTATGTCCAATCAATATGAGGCAGACACTAGAATTGTTTTACACTGTATTTATGAATGTTCATATGGTAAAACAATTCTTGTTAAATCTGTAGATACTGATGTACTTGTTTTACTTTTACATTTTTACTCTATCATCCCCGAACTAGGTCAATGTGAACTTTATATGCTTCCTCCCACTGATAATGCTTTTTAGCAACACTTACAAAGGTACGTATATTTTAGATGTATTTACCAGTTAAAAATTTGGTTCTCAAGTCATTTGCCAATAACAAGTATTGAGAGCCCTTCCAAATATGGATGGAAATTTGAAGATGGACATTGGGAGTCTATATTGTCAACCCAGGATCCGGTGCCAGAGCAAGTCCGAAAAATTATATCAATTTATTGTTCTGACAAGTTTTGCAAGAATAATAATGCAGTTGCCTAAAAGAAGGATTAAAATGCCTGCAGCGAATGCAACTGCAAATCTTGTGAAAATACACTAATTGAAATGCCTGATAATTCAGATAATGAAGATATATATTATTAATTAAAACTATAGTGAAACAGAATTCTCTTATTTTCAATTATTTCAATGCATGTAGTTTCTACCTAATTTATTTATATGCACTGTATGTTGATTGAAACACTTCAGTTAATTAAATATAAAATTTTAGCAAAATAGAAACGCTGGATTATAGCGCGTCCTCACGCGTAATTCGAATTGGTAGAAAACTACGCCAAGCGCTTGGATATAAAAAATCATATTTTCAAAACCAGAGCCCCCATGAAAGTTTTTTTCGTTTTAAAAATTTTTTGAATGTATTACCTTCGTTTCATTTGCTGCATGTATACAAAAATTTCCATAAATAAAAAAGTTTGTCGATTGGTGAAATTTTAGCTACATGAAATACTAATTCGTACATTAACATTTTTTTTATATAAAAGTTTAATATTTTTTAAAGCAAATATACTATTTTTAATGTCGCTTAAGTGTCCACTTTCAAACAAAAAAAAAATTATTTCGATCTGCCAATTGGTTATCCAGATATCGAATGGTATTTATACAAAAACAATGTACAGGGATTTCTTAAATTATACGTATTTTTTTTTAATAAAAAAGTTAGCCCTAATGAAAAATGTCGTAAATCGCCATTTCTGATGCAAAATAATATACTTAACAAAACTATGTTGGTCTCATTTGGTTACTCCCGAAAAAAAAAATTCACAATTTGCATCAAAAATTACTCCACTATAACCGATTGTGGGGCAGATCTTTTGAGTATAAAAAGGCATGGTGGCTGGAAATCTAATTCTGTTGCTGAAGGCTACATATAAACATCTAATGAAAACAAGAAACGAATGGCTATAAAAATTCTAGGCAAAACCGAGAATATTTTGTTGGAAGTCCAAAATATTCCCTCAACATCCAAAGTTATTTCATCAACATCTAAAAACTATGCTGACAGTCAAAATATTTCCACTTATTTAAGTAAATCGTTCGGCAATTGTAAAGTTTTACTATCAATGTATTTAATAAACAAGTTTTCATATTGTGTCTAATTTAATTTATAATGTCATTATTGCAATGTCATAGTTATTATATGACAGTTGTAGATAATAATATATCATTCAATGAGCACATAATGGTGGCTGTAATTCACGAGACTGAAGATTAAAGCACGGGCCTAGATGAGTGTTGTGAATCACCCAAGTGAATTACAGCCATTATATGCAAGTAGAGTACTATACTTACTCCGCGACTACTAACAATAATTTAGCAAACTCTTTACTGAAAAAATTATACAATATTTTGATATTCATAACATTTTAATTTATTTAAAATAATTATACTGGGTGTTTCAGGAGATGTACATAAACTTCTACCATCAATAGGACAAATTTTAATATTGCCGTGACTGGCAAAGTGGATAGAGTGATTAGTTTTCACACAGAAGAATCGGGTTCAATTGCTAAAACCGGAGTATTTTTGTTTTGTTGAAGAGTTTAAGTTTGTTGACAGAGGTGTGTATAATCATTAATCACAAGTGAATAAAGATTATACACTACTAGGGTGCATTATGCACCGCGTAGCATTCAGAACTTTGTAGGCTATGTGCCTATCCAAAATTTTGATAAAATCGGTAATATTAAATTTGCATGTGAATTGCATTAAATCTAAGTCAGATAACATGCAATTACGTAGTGCAAACTTTAATTTTCAACATTATTATATTAAGTGTTGTATGTGGAAAATATTACTGCTGGTACCAATAAAAATTATGTGACACATGAAAAACAAAGTTTCACTGGAAAAGATGTAGGCAATTTAATATAGATTTTCTGTAAGAATAAATAATATAAATAAATAAGATGTTTATAAAGAATTATAACAATTAATGTTGACTATTCATAATAACTGTTTATTTTTAATACTAAAATAATTTATTTGTCTAATGGATTCAACAATTAAACTAATGCTAATATTATAAATGGCAAAACTTTTGTGTTTGGATGTTTGTTACTCAATCACACATAAAGGAATGAACAGGTTTGGATGAAATTTGGCAGACAGAACATGATCTGGATTAACATATAGGATGTTTTTTACTTCTGGAAGACAAAGGTTTCACGCGAGAAATTGCTCAGGTCGAAAGCTAGTAAATAAATATTTATAATTATGGTGTTGGCTGTAACTTTACTAATACATAACAAATACAGTATGCGCCAAAAGTATGGAATAAATTCAATAAAAACGAAACAATTATTTTTTTGGAAAAATCCTAAATATAAATATTTTAGCGTAAAATGCGATTTTCAAATGTCATTTGTTTTCGAGTAATGACGTCATCGATTTTTTTTTAAATGGCAACACCATATTATTTTCCTTGATTCTGAAAGATCGTTTAATTCTCTATCAGACAGTACTAAAATTTTGCCCTCTTACATAGGAAAGTTTTCGAGTAAATGACGATTGAATGTTAGAAAACGTAAATTTTATCCATAAAAGTAACAATTTGAGGTATGTAAAATAAAATACAATTGATTAAATTTTATACTTAAATTAAATGTTCGAATTGCCATCCACCAACTTCTTGACAATGCGCAAGTCTGTGAAGAAATTCTTCTTGCACATTATGAATGATTTCTGGGGTAACTCTGCGTATTTCATCCCGAATGCGATTTTGAAGTTCCTCTAAATTACGTGGTTTATTAATGTACACAATGTTTTGGTGGATGTAGTATAAAATTTAATCAATTGGATTTTATTTTACATACCTCAGAATTGTTACTTTTTTATGGATAAAATTTACGTTTTCTAACATTCAATCGTCATTTACTCGAAAACTTTCCTATGTAAGAGGGCAAAATTTTAGTACAAACAATCTTTCAGAATCAAGGAAAAAAATTTGGTGTTGCCATTTAAAAAAGAAATCGATGACGTTATTACTCGAAAACAAATGACATTTAAAAATCGCATTTTACGTTAAAATATGTATTTTTTAAATTAAAAATCGACCTGTTCGTTTTCCCAAAAAATAATTGTTTCGTTTTTATTGAATTTATTCCATACTTTTGGCGCATACTGTATGTCCAGTGGCATCTATGTGGTTAAATAGATAAGTTGGAGTATTATTAAAAATCTGGTAAGTAAGTTTATAGTCTCTATAAATTCTCAGACAAGAAATATTATAAGTTTTTTAAGCTTCCTCTCTGGATAATTCACTTGTCCTGTAGAAAATATAACATAACTATCTTCACCTACTTTCATGTTCGAAATAACTTTTGTAAAAACACACACAAAGTATAATTTAGTTCATATATGACGTTAATCAAACTATAAATTTTTATAAATTTGTGCAACATGTGTTTGGTGCTTTATATTTATGAAACATATATGAATAATTACATACGAACAATTATATCTGCAAGAAATTGGATAAAAGATATGCAGATTACTTACATCCTGTGGCAGGCAGATGCTGCTGCTGTATTCAAAAAAGGGAATACATAAATGATGAACCGCAGTTCCTTGTGGGGCAGAAATGAATAAACAAAGACGAATAACAGTGCTGGTATAACTAGTTTTCGTACTCTTTCATCAAGATAAAGGCCTATGGGCATTAAAAAAACCGATGCAGCCATTCCACGAGGTATTGCGGAGTAAAAGTACCACAAAAAAGGAGAAGTCTAAATTAGTGTTAAAGAAAAATTAATCTAAACTATCTGTTAAATAATGAAATTAAATATTAACCCAATAGGTTACTTAAACACAAAAATAAAACCTGCAGAACATTTGTTTGTTTTAGGTGATTCATATATTTTTAAACATCGCTCGAATACTCTATTTCTGTTTAAATATAAATATTTTTCAAATCTTCTAAAACATATTGCCTGGACTAATGAATAGGAATTTGTTAAGAATTTTGAACTTAAAACCTAAAATAATTTTTAGTTTATAGTAATAACTTCACATTCCCTTAATACTGAATCAATTAAAAAGTACAGTTTTAAAACAAGCAGTATTTAAACTTTTATATTAAAGGATACTCCCCAGTCAGAACTCTTATTTAATATTGTGTTGTACCACAAAACTTCGCCTTCTGGCCACAAAGGCCGATTCCAGAATATCGAATCAATAACCACAGAAAGTATTAAAAAAGCTATTCCACCAGGAATGCCAATCTGGAATAACCTACAAAAAATCTTAAATAAACCTACAATTCATCAAAAATAACGCAATTACTAACCTACCGTTTTAATGTTATTCTTCTGCAATACAGATCATTGAGTAAAAGAATACCAAGAAATAAAACCAATTCCGCTCTGAAAATTATTATTGCTGCTCCTGAACACAGGATGAAACGTTTCGAGTCATTTCTTATCCATCCCTCTAACGCTAAAAGTACTAAAAAATAATGGATATGTGTGGTAATCGAAACACATTCCATATTTATACAAACCTAGAGGTAATGCAAAAATATTTGGCAGTGGACGGCTTAAATAAAACATGAAGTGACTTTGTGTGACTGTGATCGCTATGAACCACTGTAGCCATCTTGTTCCAAATTGTTTCTCTAAGGTCTTACTCAAAATATGAAAACTTCCTACCACGCACGATGCGAGTACTGTTCTAACTAAAAAAATATATATATTTGAGAAATATGTAAGTAACAGTGTAATCATGTATTAAAAAAAAAACAATTCTTTGAGACAAAATAATAATCCAAAATCTACCCTGATTTATTTAATGGTAGAATAAACACCTAGTTCTAAATCAAACACATGTATCAGTACAAGTAATCAATTAGTATTACGCAATTAACTTGCAGTGAATAGTATTTCTGAATAAAATTATAACTTAATTTAATATCTTACCTACATACTGGGCCCAGAATTTGTTCACATTTAAAAATTGTAAAAGAGCAACAAACGGTGCAGCTAGTACAGAAATGAAAAGGGGTCCTATGAATGATCGAGGCACTACCCCAGGATATTCGTGATGGTCGTACTGAAAGATTCAGACACTTAGCACTATTTAAAGTTGATAAAAAATCATTATTACCTCGGATAGGTTAAACCTGTGATATAAAACATCATGTATGGCTTGCAAATTAAAGCTTTCCTCGACTTTTGTAAATGGGCAGTAGACAAGATGCGCGGCCGCTATAATAAACATTATCTGTGACATTTTTTAAATTCAGATGCAACTACCTTTTTACATACATAGTTATTAAAAATAGTCTAATTCGTACCAAAATAGATTTAACCTAACCTAAAAATTTTCATAACTGACATTTCCATAAGAATGGCCGCTTCGAATCGAATGTCAGTCTTGCTTGAGCTTCAGCTGCGTTCGCAATTTCACATTGATATTACCTAACGTTCAGCGGCGTACTGTTACATTTTAAAACGTGTCAATTTCTATTTATATTATAAAATATTCAGAATTATTTAAAATTATTCAAACATTTATATTGAAAATCAATTAACAATTTTTTATATTTTTAATTTAACACTTGGTAAGTATTCCAGGAGTGAAAATAACCAAAATAATGGTAAAAATAAGCCAGTGGGATTTTACTGTTTTACATTTAATTTAAATACGTATACGGAACATGCAGTTATAAATTACAATGTAAAATTAAAATTACTTCACTTCTATACAATTTTAATATAAAATTAAAATACTATATTAAATATTGTTACTCCTTTTCTCTTTCGTAAAGAACGCTAGCCTGCAACACAAATTTTATTAAAACTTTGTCATGGTCCAAATAGTTCAAGGTTAGTTATCTAATACTACAGATGCTGCAAATAAAAATAACTGTAAAAATCTAAAAGTTTATTTTTACATGCGCGTACATTGATATAAGTGTTAGTATCGTTTGCCAATAACATAAACTAGTTGTGAAAATAGTTGAAATTTTTAATTCAATATGTATTTCAACACATTCGTGGTAAATACATGAACCGATTATGGCTCCTTGCCAAGTACATTCTTTAGGCACTATTTTCCTCTTAGGCAATGTACTACAACCATTTAATTAATTTTGTTATAATTTATTTTGATATTGCAAACACGGAATTCCAGGAAACAACTACTCTGCGGGCTAATGCCCCGACCAGCATTGAATTACACCTGGAAAACCTATAGCAACAGCTAGAGTCATTCGTCAGACGCCCACCAGACATATACCGGTTTCGAGCTTATTAGCTCTCATCAGTATGCCATAGGTGAGGTATCCGACGAATAATCCTAGCTGTTTTCGTCTGTCTAACCCGACAGAAGGGACCATGAGTACGCGGTGTAGAACTAACAACTACATCTATCGGCCGTTCGCTACTCCATGCCGGACTGAAAATGTCACAGACACGAAGCGTTCTACATGCAGTAGACACCATTGAAAGCTGTCGACCTTTATCGCGATCGGCGAGAAACGATATTTTGCAAACACGGATTCGTCGGATACCTCACCTATGGCATACTGATGAGAGCTAATAAGCTCGAAACCGGTATATGTCTGGTGGGCGTCTGACGAATGACTCTAGCTGTTGCTATAGGTTTTCCAGGTGTAATTCAATGCTGGTCGGGGCATTAGCCCGCAGAGTAGTTGTTTCCTGGAATTCCGTGTTTGCAAAATATCGTTTCTCGCCGATCGCGATAAAGGTCGACAGCTTTCAATGGTGTCTACTGCATGTAGAACGCTTCGTGTCTGTGACATTTTCAGTCCGGCATGGAGTAGCGAACGGCCGATAGATGTAGTTGTTAGTTCTACACCGCGTACTCATGGTCCCTTCTGTCGGGTTAGACAGACGAAAGCAGCTAGGATTATTCGTCGGATACCTCACCTATGGCATACTGATGAGAGCTAATAAGCTCGAAACCGGTATATGTCTGGTGGGCGTCTGACGAATGACTCTAGCTGTTGCTATAGGTTTTCCAGGTGTAATTCAATGCTGGTCGGGGCATTAGCCCGCAGAGTAGTTGTTTCCTGGAATTCCGTGTTTGCAAAATATCGTTTCTCGCCGATCGCGATAAAGGTCGACAGCTTTCAATGGTGTCTACTGCATGTAGAACGCTTCGTGTCTGTGACATTTTCAGTCCGGCATGGAGTAGCGAACGGCCGATAGATGTAGTTGTTAGTTCTACACCGCGTACTCATGGTCCCTTCTGTCGGGTTAGACAGACGAAAGCAGCTAGGATTATTCGTCGGATACCTCACCTATGGCATACTGATGAGAGCTAATAAGCTCGAAACCGGTATATGTCTGGTGGGCGTCTGACGAATGACTCTAGCTGTTGCTATAGGTTTTCCAGGTGTAATTCAATGCTGGTCGGGGCATTAGCCCGCAGAGTAGTTGTTTCCTGGAATTCCGTGTTTGCAAAATATCGTTTCTCGCCGATCGCGATAAAGGTCGACAGCTTTCAATGGTGTCTACTGCATGTAGAACGCTTCGTGTCTGTGACATTTTCAGTCCGGCATGGAGTAGCGAACGGCCGATAGATGTAGTTGTTAGTTCTACACCGCGTACTCATGGTCCCTTCTGTCGGGTTAGACAGACGAAAGCAGCTAGGATTATTCGTCGGATACCTCACCTATGGCATACTGATGAGAGCTAATAAGCTCGAAACCGGTATATGTCTGGTGGGCGTCTGACGAATGACTCTAGCTGTTGCTATAGGTTTTCCAGGTGTAATTCAATGCTGGTCGGGGCATTAGCCCGCAGAGTAGTTGTTTCCTGGAATTCCGTGTTTGCAAAATATCGTTTCTCGCCGATCGCGATAAAGGTCGACAGCTTTCAATGGTGTCTACTGCATGTAGAACGCTTCGTGTCTGTGACATTTTCAGTCCGGCATGGAGTAGCGAACGGCCGATAGATGTAGTTGTTAGTTCTACACCGCGTACTCATGGTCCCTTCTGTCGGGTTAGACAGACGAAAGCAGCTAGGATTATTCGTCGGATACCTCACCTATGGCATACTGATGAGAGCTAATAAGCTCGAAACCGGTATATGTCTGGTGGGCGTCTGACGAATGACTCTAGCTGTTGCTATAGGTTTTCCAGGTGTAATTCAATGCTGGTCGGGGCATTAGCCCGCAGAGTAGTTGTTTCCTGGAATTCCGTGTTTGCAAAATATCGTTTCTCGCCGATCGCGATAAAGGTCGACAGCTTTCAATGGTGTCTACTGCATGTAGAACGCTTCGTGTCTGTGACATTTTCAGTCCGGCATGGAGTAGCGAACGGCCGATAGATGTAGTTGTTAGTTCTACACCGCGTATTTTGATATTATTAGATATAAGTAATACCAAAATGAACACAAAATTGAAGTATTGATATCAACAAATTATGATTCATGGCAATAAGTAGTAAAGGTTTTAGATCTGCAGTCTCAGACATACATTTTTTTAATGACAATTTGCTTACCATCCACTTCCAAAATATTTTCTGTTTTCTAGTCCATTCTTGGTAACATTCCAACAAATCCATGACACGGGAGCATTTCTCCAAAAATTCTATACAATACTTCTTACTACTTAAAGCTACAATTTCATTTAATGATAACTTGCTACTTGATCTAATGTTAAATAGACCATTTAACTGCAAATGAAGTAAAACGGCAAATTAAGCAAAATTGTAGACATAGACAAGTATGTTTTTTTTGTGATATGCGGGTATGTTAGTAGAAGCATCAAATGAAGAATTATTACATTAATACGGTTATATTGTTGATTTTGAAGTTATATACATATAGAGGATTTATAAGATAACTGCTAATGTAGCACTATAAGTGTGTACAATAACACAAATTTACGGCAATGGTGCTTTATAGAATTAAATTACTGTAAAACCGATGCAAAATAGTGCTTTATAGAATTATGCCATCTCCTGCGACACTTATAAAAGTATTCCGTAATGTCGCTTATAGTTTAATTATAGAATTATTGTAAGGAGTTGTTAAGTTACAATTCTGCTGCGAAAAATAAATTACAAGTATGGAAGTTGCTATCGAACTTAAGAGAAAAAGCTGTTATACAGGGTGTCTGTAAAAGGTCTTTACAAAAACATACCACATATTCCTTAGACCAAAATAAGTCGATTTAAGTAAAATTACCTTAGTACAAAGTTGCTTCGTTTGGGCTCCAGAGGGCCTTGAGTACTTTTTTTAAAGTAAATGAGTTGAGCAATCTAAATTTCATACTCAAACTCCTTTTCTTCCATTGCCGTAGAATTTTTAAAGGTGCAATTATTAAAAAAAATCAAGTTCTACGCCTATGGATTAATATGGGACAAAATTTAACACCATTTTTTGGCCACATAAAACTCTACCAATATAATAAATTTCATCAAAATCGCATGTGCCTTTTTAAATTTATATGGTAAAAACGATTTAAAAATATTAACTTCAAGTCCATCTGGAGCCCAAACGAAGCAATTTTGTACTAAGGTAATTTTAGTTAAATCGACTTATTTTTGTCTAAGGAATATGTGGTATGTTTTTGTAAAGTCCTTTACAGACACCGTGTATAGAATAATAATAGGTACAGTTGTTATAAAATCATTATAGAGTAAATAAGTAACAAAACCATTTTTGTTCCATAAAAACGATAAAGAACTCCATTTATATAATGTAGGTTTCCCATACCCCCTCTGACTAGACCTGCCTGTAAAAGTACGAAATATTTTGTTCAATGATGTATAATGGGGAAATTTGTATAACATATTCTGTAACAATTATTATCTGCTTGCTCATTACGATAGATAAGATTTATTTGATTACTAATAGAAACTGACTTTATAGAAATTTAGTAACATACTTAATTTAGACCATTGCAAACCTTATTTATTTACACTTCTAGATGTTGAAGTTAAAGCATTTTATTAGCTTTTTTAAATAAGATTGAAATAATTGAAATTACTACAATGAAATATGACAACACTGTGGATATTAAGTGGCATAGATCTGTTATAGTAGTTGCTTACGAAGCATATTTACTCAATCATTGCATTCTACACAAAAATGTCATATTAGTGAGAATTCATTGGAAGTACAAGATAAAGCCTTTATTTCTGTCGCCATATTGTGAAGAAAGAAAAAAAATCCTAATTAAAAATATATACAATATAAATAGGTGAAATGATATCAATAATATGGATATACTTACTTTCTGATTATTTTATGTACAGTTGGTTATTAAATTCATCAATTTAGAAAACATTTTTTATTTATTAAATTTACAGCATCAAAAAATTACCAATATGTACCTTATATTTCACGATAAAACTTTTTCCGCATTAAAATGTACTTCTCCCTGATGGACAAACCAACTAAGCAATTCGTAATGATGTAAATACTCCTATTCAGGCTGATTAGGTCCACCTTACTGGTTCTTATTGGCCCATCCATACCTATTATTTCTAACATGTACGATACAGAAACATTTTGTTCTTAAATTACAAAAGAATTGATTTTATTCATTTAGCCACGCATTAATACACAAGCACACAAAAAAAGTTCTGTGCCCGAGCTGCGACCTATGGTTCCCCATGTATTTTTGGCTCCTGCAACTGATCCCGGGGTCGGTATAGCCCAGACGTTCCATATTTGCGCGTTACGGTCAAAAAAATTACCAAAATTTGGCCATTACCTGGAAATAAGCGCAAAGCTTTATCTCCGTGCCAAACATGAATCAGTTGTTGGATAGGACCTCGCACATCCCAATTGTCACTTGAGGGCCACGAATTGGCAGAAAATTGGTCCTAAAAAATTTCAAATTGCCAGAAAAAACATATGATTTCACCGTATTCAGGATCGAATTGATTTAAGAGGATTTTCTTCATGTAGCATTGCACAGTGAATAGGCAAAAAAATAAAAAAAATAAGAAAAATAAAAAAAAATAAAAAAGTAAAAAAAAATTAAAAAAAAAATTTTTTAAATTTAAAAAAAGAAAGAAAGGAGCTACAATACTTCCTACGTCAACAACTAATTCATGTTTGGGCCTTTCAATGGCACGAAGATGCGCTTATTTCCACGAAATGGCAAAATTTTGGTCATTTTTTGACCGTAGTTCGCAAATATGGAACGTCTGGGTTATATCGACCCCGGAATCGGTTTCAGGAGCCAGAAATACATGGGGAACCATAGGTCCAGAGCTCGGGCACAGAACTTTTTTTGTGTGGCTATATGATATATTTCTAATTTTTACTCTAAATTATTATGTTATACTACAGGTAGGTACGCTAGTTTGGTATTAACTTAAACACAAAAGTGAAGCACCTTTGGTATTACAAAGCGAGATAGAGCTTACAGAATATTTTTCTCTAAACGTAGATAAACGTTTTTATTTGGCATTAGCTGAAAATACAGGAAAAGTTTCTTTTAACTTAATTTAACTCAATAGGTAATACGTAACTCTTTACGTATATATTATTTATCCTTTCGCTGAAGGATAAATAATATTTTGCAGCAATTTGATACATTTTATATTTAAAAGTATCTAACCACCTCATTTACTTTTTAAATATAATATGGTCTATTCTTCAATCATTGAAAGTTGCAAACTTATCGCTGATGGCATCGTAATTTGATTTTGCACTTATAAGTTAATTTAATACTCATTTCTCTCTTACAAAAGTAGGTAATTAAAATATAAATTAAACGGATATAAATATTGCAAATTTTGGGCAGAACAATTTTGAAAACATATACATTTGTTGGAATATAGACTCCATAGCTTTACAAAATATATAGAATAGCATCCAAAATAAATGCTGGCTAATTGGTTCGTACAAAGCCATAAATGCACACACATATACAATAGTCCTTTATCATTTGAAATTTTTACCCAAATCTGTAGTGCTAACTTTCTGGCCTTGAAATACGCAAATATTAAAAGTATGCGCATACATATGCACATAATTTAGTCTAAATATACACAAAATATTGAAAATACCTATGCAAATAAAAAAATATTTGAAAAATACAAATATGTTTCACATAAAAATTAATTATAAGTACAAATACAACAACAACAACAAGTAAATAAAAATAAACTTCACTTGACACAAAACACAATTGACTTCAAAAGCACAATCAGGAATAAATTGTAGAAATTGATTACCTATTTACCTACTTGGACTTCCTCTCGCATTATAATAGTTTACCGAGATTTTGTTTTATTACCAGAGATAATAGCTTAGTTCACCCTCCAAAATCAGATTGCCAATTGTCAGGTGCATTCGCATTTAACTAAAACAATGCATTTTCAACCTTATGTGGGCATTAAAAATCATTACCCGTGCGTCTGACGCTTCCATCTGTTCTGCGGGCAGGACTAATATATCTCTCAGACAATCCTTGACATTTTATTATCCGGCAATAAAAGGTCTCAACCATATATTTTAGGTTGTAATCCAAAATTAAAAGAATGAAAATGCCAGCCAAGTCTCCATGTACTTTTATAGTTATTTATGCAACAAGTACAAAAAGTCTAGGAAAATGTGACATCGATTTGAACGTTTATATTTGTCATGATGAGAAAACTCTGTAGTAGAATGAAAGATAAACGCAATAAACATTTTATTGCACTAGTGAAGAGAAAAAGATAAGCACTTTTTGTACCATACAATATTTTTTTCTACGTTCATGCAAAAAACAAAACTTTATTGAACTATATTTAGTGGAAAAAGTGGTTCTTTATTGCAATAGTGCAATAAAATGTTTATTGCATTCATCTGTCATTCTACTATAGCGTTTTGTCATCATGACAAACATAAACGTTCAAATCGACGTCACATTTTTCTAGACTTAGTGTCATCTAAATAACATTTGTTGGTTTTTGAATGAACGTAGAAAAAATATTGTATGCAACTCGTACAAAAAGTGGTTATTGCACTCGAAGTGTTGTCCTACTCGGCCTGACGGCTTCGTTGGACAATTTCACGTCGCGTGCAATAAACACTTACTTTTTGTACTTGTTGCATAAATAACTATTAAATTCGAAAAATGCATATACTCGTAATATGCGCAAAATATACGCTTTGCATATTTGGGTTACCCAACTCTTTTTAGACAAGAAAAACTTAGTGTTGTAATGATATATTTCCAACAAAATACAAATGACATCATAAAATATAAACACTGACCCAGGTAATACCACTATTGGCTCAAAGAAAATGATTCTAATTGTATAAATCGGCGAAGCAGTTCTCGACCTCTGCAGCACCTCTAATTCTGGTAACCTATACGCGTCTCTGTTGGCATAGCGAACGCTGCAAATAAAGCTGATAAACTGCAACGGATTTTGACTGATGAAGATTCCGAGACACTTTTTGCTTATGCTTATGAATTTGTATTGGATTAAAAATAATTACAAATGGTACAGTGACCGCAACATAAAAGTATTTTATGTTCCGGCAAATGTACGTACAACCGGTGATTTTAGGTTAAAGTTAGGTTAGGTTAGGTTAGGTTAGGTAGACGCAGGGTAGTCCAATCGTGTATTCTGATGTCTTTGTATAAGTAAGACCTGCTTCGAATGATAGTAGTCGGGCAGTTCAATATCACAGTAGGGATGACAAATGGGTATACTTCGGCTATTTTTATAATACGGTCTACATTTAAATGCGCTATAAATGAACACAATTGAAGAATCTTTATAGTACCTAGTTGATGAACAAGGAAAACTATCAAATTATGTTTTGAGCGATCGTCTGCTAGACTTTTAGTAGAATCTCAGTAAGTTTAGTGCCAGGGAGAAAATTGCCCAAAAAAATTGTACAAAGCTGTGGTTTTGCTTTACTCGCGTCAAGAATTCAGACGTCTTACGTCACGGCTGACGTTACACATTTGTTTTTATTGTCAACGTAATTTTCGAAATTTGGTCGCGTTAAAAACAATCATTTTTTGCAATTTAGTGCAATATATAATGCAAACTTTTAGTGTAGTATATAGTTATAGTATAGGTTTATTAGTTGGTTTCTTAAATATTTTCATGAAAATATAATGAATTATTCATTTGTTCGTGTTCGTATGAAGTAAGTCGTTTTAGTTCTTGTTGCGAGGATACACTGCACTATACGTACAAACTATTCACTACTGGTTACTTGTCACTATAACGGTCACATATTAATACTTATTATATACTACACTACACTTTTCGTACCGTATGGCCTTCATTTATTCACATTTCGTCAAAGTAAAACTGTAAAATATTCTTCGATTCAGATTTCGACCTCATAATATTTTTCTTAAATAGTTTCTTTGCCATATCACGATTTTATCTTTTTCTATCAGTAGGTATACTCCTTCGAGCTTGTTTCATAAAACGGAAATTCACATATTTCCTCCCATATTAGGCACAGTTTAATCTTGAAAGATGGCCATCTATTAACGAATTTCATATTATGTGCTGTCATCAACCCACTGAAATATACGATATGGAATGCGTTAAGTCCCATTGTGCATCCAAATAAAGGTACCAACTCTAGGAACAGATAAAAGGAGGCACATGAAACTCAGCAAAGACATACTACTTCATTGGTTATATATGTGGGTGAGACAGAAACAACCATCTGCACGTACGATATGAATTGTGTTTTCCCATTATTTTGTTTGTAAACACGTCATTGGCGTACAGTGTGGCTTCTTCTTTTATCTTGTATCTCAGTGTTATTCTTTGTGTATTTTTGTGGGTGTTATTGTTGGAACATGTCATGTTTTATAAGGGACTGTAAAATTAACCAGCATATAGCACGAAATAATTCTTCACATCCAGAATTCAATTTCATTTCAATTCAGAATCAGCTATAAGCCCCTACTGCTCCGCCATTGCTAGAGGCACAAAACAAAATATGGCGCTGATCATAAATAATCCATTCGCGCAGCTTTTAGCGCATTCCAGTCATAATAATATAAAATTACATTTCAGTGCATCAACCACTATACTCGTCTATCCGCAAGTTTCCACTATTCTCTGTTTCGCAGTTGTATGTTCTTCTTTGTCACTCTTTATTGCACGATATAGTACAACATATTTCAGTCGCATAATTTACACTCATATCTTGATTTTGCGTCTTAATCCCTTCATATATGTCATCATCAAATCTTCCTCTTTGTTAGATTACGAATTTGGAAACACGCTGTAGATCTGCAATTATTTTCCATTTTTCAGAACACAAAATCACTAATAAGTTAATTTTATTCACAATTAAATAAATGGACCGCTCACCCATAGCAGCTCTGCAGATAGAACTATAGTGGATCTGTCTCTACCTCATTCATCATTGCCAATAGAAATTGAGCATTCTGATGCTCATGCGTATTTGCTGTAGAAGAAGCTGTCTAATCAGGGTAGGCACAAAATATAAAGACGAAGAAACCCAATATCCCTATTAACGGTTGGCAACAACTGTGACAGCTCGGTGCCATCTACTTGAATAGTCGGATTGATGAACTAAAAATGACCGCGGGAATTTCGAATATTCTATTTGCACATATTTACTTTTTTAATGTGACACAATATTTAAAATCATACACAATTTACTTGTACTTTACAAGTAAATTGTGTATGATTTTAAATATTGGTCACTAGAAATGGGAAATTATATAAAATCACAAGAAAAAATGGAATCAAAATGTATATTTTTAAAAAACATATAAATTATAATTCATTTACTGCATTCTTTACATTCGAAAAATGTAGTTACTATAGGAAATTTACCTTAACGAAATACATTTCTGGAAGCAATCCAATCTTTCAAATTTATGAACGATGATAAAAATTACTTCTTTTCTGTTGTTCATATTTCGCCTACAGATTTTCAGTATAGAGCAACGAAATTTGAGGTACTTCACTTATTTATAAATGCATACAACAGAGAACATATTTCTCTCGAATGTCTTCTTAAATCTTCATTCAGGTTTCGGGTTCATATGATCGACAAAGCAAAAATCTCTAATAAATAATGAAATCAATAGAAACACTTCAGGCATTTCATTACTTATAAATCCAAAGACAAAGAATATATTTCATTTGTCTTGAATGTTTTCATAAATTTTCCTTCGGGATGATCTGATCGACAAAGCAATAATCTAAACGAATCAAAGTAATCTCCATGTATATTAATAAATATCATTATTGAAACTCCTCTTCCTGAAATATAATAACAAATTAATGCAATGAAGAATTTATTAATGACCATAATTTTGTATAAAAAGTAGGTAGGTACTTTTTACTCACATACTCACATTTCCACTGAATTTTTCTACTTTTTCAAACGTTCAAGAGGATATATTTTATTAATTAACCACTTGGATAGTTATAAATTGCTATGATAAAATAAGAATAAAAATATTTTGTTACTAAAAAGTTGGGTTAAATTTAAATTTCTATCAATTTCTATATTTCTATCTCACTATGACATAGTTTTTTCGATTGTGAAACCTTGTCGGTACACCTACGTATTTAGGTAAAAAGAAATTTTTAATAATCAAAACATATATACAAAATAATGAACAATATTGAATTTTACAGTATATTAGTTTAAAAAATTTTCATAAATAATGAGAAAAAGCTATACACATCCTTATACCATTCTACCGGTAGCCGGTAGCACTGATTTTGGCTGGTAGGGTTAGATTTGAGAAGGAATATTGCATAGACGATTGTTGCCGGTTTCGCTATACGAGTTGGCTACCCGTGCGGGTAGGTATGCTCTGAGAGGTATGCGGAACTGACAATTTTATGCAAGAAATATATCGGCTGCATGCATTTCTCTTTGTGTTGACTGCGTTGTGTAAATTGTGAGCGGGTTTACAACATGAGTCAATCATTACCATAACCGACTATAAATTATATACACTATATTGTTATTACATTATAGACGCATGATACATTTTAGGTATTACAAATAAAACCAACCTTCTCATATATTTTTGATATTTGCGTATCATATTCTTCGGTCATCTTTTTATTCTGTTGAATCCTGCCTTTCAACCACATGATATAATTTTTCATGTCTGTTTCACTCATCATATTTGGTACTTCAGGTTTATGTATGTCAATGTTATCCAAATCTATCAGACTGAATGAATCTTCGAAAGGTGACTGTTTTATTTCCTCATTTATTAAATTTTGCAAATCCTTAGCTATAATAAAGGTAATGGCTAATAGCAGCTCTCTACTTCCCGAAGAGAAATCTTCAGGAAGAGTATAAAATAGTTTGGATGAATAATTTAGTACTTTCATATGATTTTTGATCATTTCTACATCAGTCTGGCTCTGTTTGGTTGTAAGCAGATTTAGAGTTGACCATAAAATAGGAATCTGCAAATGAAATTTCATAAGTCATTATTAAAAATTCACAGATTTGATATAAGGTAAGATATCTCTCAAAACTAATATTTAGCAAAATGTAAACAATAAGATACTTTACCACATTGTCGTCAGTTTTGTCAAATTTAGCTAATCTAAAGTGCTCGGGTTTAAGATTCGCATTTAGAATTAGATTTAACTGCTTACAGAGCAGACCAATAACAGATTTAATTTCAGCGGACATTGAAAAAATCTTCGTTCGTCTGCAATCCCACTTCTATAATTGATTTCAATAAAGAATTTTTGTAGTTTCTCAGGAAACAATCTGAATACATAAAAGGAAAATAAACGTACTATTATAGGTATTTTATTATGACGGTAACAGAAATTCAAGATTAGATTCGTAGTACATGAAATTGTGTTTACTACTTATAAAATTTTATAGAGAAAAACATCTTTCAAAATGATTATTCCTCTATTATTTCTGTGTATTATACAGAGTGTATCTGAAATCAGTGCGTTCGTTCAAAGGCATTATTGAACACGTAAAATTAAACGATTTCCATTAAGCAACCTGTTGTATTGCAGAATATAAATCAAGAATATATATACGTTATACGTCCAATTATTTACAATGTATCAACTAGGTCATAGACAAAGAAACTATTCCGCTTATGAAATAGTACATATTTATAAACAAAAGCAAACAATTTTATACGCAGAACTACCTATATGTATAAGTTTATGTTATAACAATATTTGTATCTACAGTCAAATTTGAAAATATACGTGTGTTGAAAAATTCTGTACCCAAAAATTTGTTGGTTAGACCGCTTTGTGTCGTTATACAGGGTGATTCAGAACTTATTTAAAATAATTTGGGAATAAATGTGTCACGCAAAATGGAGTCAAAATCGTAAACAATTTTTTGGCTAAATCATTGTAGTTTTTGAGAAATAAGTTATTGTAGTTCTAGTACTTTCAACCTTTACATCTTTGGACTACTGTAATCTCTAGCTAGGCGATTTCAAATATCAATATCCATATCGCATTAACTTTTTTGTGATGCAAGTATTTGCATTAGTTTTTCAATTATCAAAAATGGTTTACGTCTATAGTAACTCGCAGTTGATAGAAAATAGAAAATGCATTAGCAGAACGATTTCCCGGTAAACATGTTCTAAATGCAGGTAGGTTTACAACGGTGTGCAGTAAGTGCAAGTGTACTGCAAACGCTGGCGTGACACGGGAAATTTGCAACCGAATCGTGGAAGAAAGGAGGACTTATTTTTGTGGGGATATTTAAAAAATTAAGTATATTGCACCGAAGTGGATACTATTGATAATTTACGCAAACGTATCATAGCTGCTGTTAAGGCTGGGATTTTATATACATATTTTTACCGTCTAACAGGGCTTCAAGCGAGGACACAGAACTCCAAGAAAATTGAAATAATTGGTTATTATTATATATCAACGTATTCACAAAGGTTCCCGCTAGTGCGTGAGATAATTTTCATTGCCCATAAAATCATAAGAATAATTAAAATAAATGTTAAAATATCTCAATTTTAGCCACACAGTTACTACCCCAATATGTTGCAATTACGGCAAAATTATCACAGCCACAGACACCAAATTACTTCACTCACTAGCCAGGACATATAGGACAACTTGTGTTTCACTTTCAGATTAATATTTATTGCTAATTTTACATTTTGTGTCCTCGAGTAAAATCATAACATATATCACGGCTTCCATTTTTATGTACGTCGAAATGCACGATAAACTTCAGGGAACCTTGTGGTTCGGACCTATACGGTTTGTATACTGTCTCATAGGCCTCATTGATTCGCCGTTTCGCTCACTCAGGCTGTGTAATTTCTTTTCTACAAAATCCCCGCCTTAATAACATACAAGTTCGCAAAACGGTCAAGAAGCAGGAACATTTGTGTTAGTTTGTAGAAACTGGGTAAGATAGGCCCAAAATGTTGTTGTAATATCTGGTATGTCAAACTATTTTACTAATTAAAACCACATTTATATTAATAATTAATAACCCTAGCGGCAATATCAGTTGAATTTTCTGTATAAAAATAAATATTGTAAAATGTAATTTATATGTTTCAATATTGTCTAAAGCTATTTATTTGTGGCATAGTTTTAGTTTTTCTTTAGTTTTTTTGGGTTTTTGCCACACTTCTGAAAAATAATAGAGATTAATTAAATAAGCCCTTGCGCCAAACGGAACAGTCAAGGGTTATTTTTGAAACTATGTTTGCCTAACCAAAAATCTCACACTGAAAAAACAGATAAGTAAAAAAATAACAAAAATCACATCACTATCGCGCACTTCCGTATTATTGACGTTTCGAAAACCTCTCTGTTTTCGTTCTCAAAATCGTATTAAAAATGTTAAACGTATGTCAAGTTTGACAGTTTAAAATTTATTTATCTGCTTCCATAGAGATGTTAAATGATTTTTATTTTATTGTTACTTACTTCTTCTTGTTGGCTACAGTTGTATCAAGTATAGGTAAGAATATGAAATAAATTAATTAGTCAATATGTAATATACCTAACCTTTTAGGATTAGGATCGCATGCAATGAACATTTCATTTTTATTTGAACTAGAACAATTAACTGTTCAATATTAATTTAAAAAAAATACTGACATGTATCAAGAAATGTAAATTTGAAGGGATACGAATAAATAAATCAGACAATATAACATCCAAATATACGCCATTTTATTATAGCTCTAACAAAAATCCAAAAGTATAATACAAAATGCTATTTACTACTTATACAATATTTTATACACAACAAATATATATGTAACAACTAATTTAAATAATATCAGTAATGCGTATTCTATTTACTGTATTGCTATTTATTTAATTACAAGTGTATTTGGAAAGGTTCATGACAGGCAGAGTGGAAAGTAATTCATGTATATCTGTAGTTCAATGACAAACAGGGTGGTTTATATGTGAGAAATTTATCTTAACAAAATCACATGTTTAGTTACATTTTTAAAACTAGGCAGACAAACCACCCTGTATAGTATTTAAAGAAACAGGCACGGATAAAAATGAAAGATGTACCTATATATTGTTTGAAGCTTTGTTTTTTACAAAATGCAAACAAAATATTGTATATAAATCACTTTTTTAAGGCAGATAAGTTGAATTATTTTTAGATATTTCATTTTTTATGCTTATTCAGTTCGATACAGCAGTAGTTTCTTGTTGTTTTTATACACAGAAACATATATACCTACCTATAAGTATAGCAACGAAGCGACGTTTTTACAACGTTACCTACGTTTTTTGCCGTATATAATAAATAGTAAGTGTAAAACTGATTGTTAAATAATGCAATATTTGTTTAAACAACCAAAGTGCTGATTTGTGTTGTTCGAATTATGTAAATGCCTAGATAGGTATTTATAAACTAACAATAACTGCTAAGTACTACATTATGTGTAGTAAATTAAATTCGACATGAGTGTTTAAATTCATCTTATTCTGCCCTAAAAAGACCAACTATATATGTTTTCAATGAATTTACCAACAACAATAACTTCAAAATAACAGCACTTTAGGTGAGGTATATATCCTACCTAATCAAAAAACTATGGTTCAATAGGTTCCATAGTCGATAACTCTAATTTTATTTGATATGATATGATATTACACGTTACAAAAAACAGTCTCTTTTTCAATTCGACACCCGATTAATTGTTTGACAGTCACTGGTCGCTAGTTACCACAACCGTTTGACGCGCAAATCCTTCAATCTAACCCCTAACCTCTAAAATTCAAGAGTTATTGTTTGTACCTTGGTAAATCTTTGTGTAACTTTAAGCGTCTAATTACAAGTTTGCAAAATAAAGAAAAATGTGTAATGGACTCACCTTTCCACAATTCTTCACTTGTTATTTGTAAAAAAATATTTCATTTGCCAAATGGCATCAAATGATTACATGGCAGGCGGTTACCTACTTGTGAATTTCAGCAGTATTAAACATTTTATCCATGCCTGTTTTTGTTGAGTAGGAACATGAAATTGTTTTCAGTGAACAAGATTAATTAATTTCATTATATCAACATAAACAAATTATAAAAAAATATACTTCAATTTAGGTATTATAATATTTTTATGGAAAGATGTTTTTAATCGTTAAGGGTCGAGAAGGCTCCATTTACACAGAATTTAGTTTGCATTTTAAAATATATTGTAATTGACTCTATTGGCCACATTCTGCAAAAGTAAATACCTACCTGGTTACATTTTTATATCAGTTCTGTATAATTATTTTTGTTTAATTTAAAATATGGGTCACTACATTTTTGTTAAGAGTTAGAAAATGCTGCAAATAGAGCTTCCTCTCAGGTCATCACATCATGACAAATTGGGAAATTTAAATTTGTAGTAAATGCCCTTTGATTTTTAACTATGACCTGAATTAATTTTCCAATACTTAATTGTAATGATGTACAAAATTTTATGTTTCTCAAGAATACAATACTATAATATTCTATGAAAATATCTGCCCTTGAACTTATTTTGAACAAAATATTAGGTCATAGTTTTGTCATCAAACATTTGGCAATCATGTAAGACAGTTATTCTTGGAAAATGAAGTCAGGATGGAAAAACATCTTATTGTCATTTTCATTTATTAGAAACAGTTTTATACATGTCATGTAATTAAACAATGCTGCACACGTTTAACAAATGTTTGATGCTAAACCAAATATTTGATACATCTAAATACAGTGCCTTTGATATTAGTGCAGGCATTGATGTGCATACCTATCTCAATGTTTGATTGCTATTAAATATGTGTGGGAACACAACCATACTAAAAAACTGCCTACATAGGTTTCCCAGATTAATTCAGAAATAACTGCTAATAGGAGCATATTCTTCTGGTCCCGCCCATTTTATTACTTAGGTGGTTGATTCACAACAATCATAGTATCTCTATGCAATTTTCAAAGTCACTGTATTTATATACAATACATTCAAGATTGAATTTCGACATATTATAGCAATAAATAATTTAACTGTAAAAATATGCCTACATGATGAAATAGATCCGAAATCAAAGGAGAACTTTGTACACGAAAGAAACGTACGCAACAATGAGCATAATAATTTCTGATTATTACTTACATTAATTATTTCTCATTTAAATTCAACACTGGTAAAAGGGTCGCCCCGGTTTTACCGAGACACAATGAAGATATCACTTTCTTATTAACAGTTAATTATTCTAAACGCGACCGACTTCGTCCAAAATATTCTCGAAATTGGCTCGGAGTTCCACCATAACGACAGACAAACAGACGCACTTACACGTACCACTCTTTTATATCTTTGTTGTCGCGCTTTTTCGATTTCTGCATATCAGTCTTGCCACCGTTTCTCAGAGCACCGTTCAGTTGGTACTGAGTCTGTCCATTTGTAGTCGAGGTGTTGCCTAGAAGGGCAGCATTAGGGCCTTGCTGGAATCCTTTGCTATCGTCGACTTTGAATGAACGGTCACCTCTGGATTTGAACTTTAGGATGACCAGGATGATGAGAATGACGGCAATCAGGGCTCCAGCAATGATTCCTATGATTAAAGCTATGATTTCCGATGTTTCTGAACTCACTCTTTCCGGAGGACGTGGTCGAGGTTTATAGTCGTTGGTTGGTAGGTTATAATCTATAGGTGATGGTGGGGGAGGTACTCGATGTACAACAGGTGGGTCGGTGTGGCGCTCCGTGGTTGTTATGGTGGTATCTTCAATTACTATGTAAGGAGTAGGAGTGTCCGATTTGGTGGAATGTGTTACAGTTGTCATACCGTCTTCTATAGAGCTTGAAGTCGAGGTATTTAATGAAGTGGATATTGTAGTTGAATGCGCAGGTACAGTGGAGGTCTCTTCTGTAGATTTAGTGCTCACATTTTCCGATGGTATTGTGTTTTCTGTTACATCTGTGAATTTCATAAACAATTAATAATAACAGACAAAAGCTACTATCCATGATTCTAATCTAGCTGAATGCATTTTAATTTACCTGTTGGTTTGGTGGACTCTTCCGTAACTTCGCCAGATCCAGACCCTTCTGGACCGCAATCTTCATCGTCGCAATCTTTCTCAACGTTATTCTTTTTAGGCGTTTTGGCTGTGGGGGGTGGCCTAGTAGGAGGTATGTATACTGGAGTTATAAGGTCGTCGTCACCTGATCCAGACTCGGGAAGTGGAGGACACTCGTCCTCGTCATCGCCATTACATCCAGATCCTGCGCCGCTGAAAACTAAGTCGTCTTCCACACCTGGAAAACCTGACGCTGGTGTCTGGAAAAATATTTATTCTTAATCAAACAGTGAATATTAAATATTACAATTTGAAATCAATTTACACATTTAAGAGATAAAGTTACACAAGTAAAATAGGATTGAAGGCACCGAATAAACTGTAAATGAAGATATCAATTAAAGTAACACATTTTTCGGACATATTTTTTCCCATGAAGCTATACTATTTTTATCACTAACCTGTTGCATCTTTTGAAGGTGGTCCTGTCTGTCTAAAATTCCAGAGATTAACTGCACATCTCCTCGAATAGAAGCATGAACATCTTTTTCTGCGGCTAAATCTAGTATTCTCAATCCGTTAACAACCACTCCTGATATGATTCCAGAGAAGGGTCTTTCTATTCGTCCTTTTTTGCTCCATTTTCCACCTATCTGAATCTGCGACTGACTGTTAAAAACTTGCAACTGATGACCTGAAATTAAAGTAGCACTTTTGTAGGAAAAAATGCTCTATTAGGTGTACCTACAACTAAAAAAAAACATTTTCTTCAAAAGATGGCGAAATCCATAAAAAATTGCAGAATATTCTAATTTCCACATACTTAGTTAAGAAAATAAAAAAAGTCTTTTTTAATTGATATTAATAAACAATTATTTGTAAGGTCACATGAGTATCATAACAATACTAATAATGTATACAAGTCTATAAAATGAATACAAAAGGTGATAAGATATGGATATGGATTGAAAACTCCTTTCCTATAATTTACGATCAAGAAAAATATAATGCATATATTGTTATAATACTTTTAAGATCGAGGATATCATAACTTTGTATTTTAGAATTCTGATTTAGGTACCTACATATTTCGATTTAATTTGAATAATATACATGCTACCGGGAGGAGAGTCGGCAAATTTATTCAAGGACCTTCAATTATATTGATAACCTGCCACCAATTTGATGACCTACTTAACTTCGATTATACAAATATTGCTAACACACAATGGCTTTCATTTTGTGTCAGTTGTTAATATTATACTCGTAATGTGCAGTGCACAGAAATAAAATAAAACTAAATATTTTATTTGTCAAAGATGTGTTAATAACAGCAAATTTTAAATTGATCATGTTGAGGCCTGTTTTGGTTCTATACTTAGATGTTGGACATGTTGGATATCTTTTATTCAGGTTGAAGCATGGAAAAAATATACACACAACCTTTATCAGCAACCTTTCAGGTTTTAGAAGATAATAATTAAGATGGTTTATATTTCTTAAGAAATATATCTTTCTATGTAAAAAGAAAACAACTAGAAATTTAGTACAATGCGTTAAAGAGGTACTATTATTTTTTGTCCAAGCAACAATTTTTATTTCAGCTTCAATAATGAAGATAACGCAATCCATGAAGTCACAGCTTGGCCATGATCAAGAAGTATTTAATCAACCTTACTGTTTGCTTTCTTTCAGAACGTTTTAAACCTTAGTGTTTAAAAAGTAAGATTATTGTGTGGGTACATTTTACTACCTACACTATATCTAAGATCAAATCACGATATCATATCTATATTTACTGTTCAATCTTCTTTATGTGGGTTGATATTTACCTGTCGGGTGATTATAGCGAACGTTGTAGTCATCAACTTGTAGAGATGAGTTATGACCCTGCCTATGGAACTTAACTACGTGGTAGGCATTGTCGTTGACCTTAACTGAAATCTCACCGAGAGGGTGATCGTTAGTGCCCAAATTATACACCACAAAAACGTTTCCTTCCAACTGCAAAACGAAAATTAAAAATATATAATGCATTGCTAAATTATGATAAGTTACCAGTCACTTCATTTTTTTAGTTGTTATAGCAGATTAAGGTTACCCACTTTAATTTGAATCTATTCTTGTGTTATAGTGATGTATTGTTTAGAAATGTGCGTAAAAGTCTTAATTTTTGAAGTTATACTTCTTTGCGCCCGTTAGACACATTGGGATGGTATGTTGGTCGAGAAACCGCGTCACGCTCAAAAGGAAGAACAAATTTTTAAGAACTTTTTTTTTTTTTGTACGTTCAGGCTTTGAAAGGAAGTTTTTTTTTTAAAAAAGAAGTATAACTTCCACCGTCTGGTCCGACGCAGACCCAACGGAACAGTCAAGGGTTATTTTAGAAACTAAGTTTGTCTAACCAAAAAATCTCACACTGGTTAGGCAAACTTAGTTTCAAAAATGACCCTTGACTGTTCCGTTTGGCGCAAGGGCTTATTTAATTAATCTTTACTATTTTTTCAGAAGTGTGGAAAAAAACCTATATAACTAAAGAAAAACTAAAATTATGTTACAAATAAATAGCGTCAGACAATAAAGTCTTAATTCTGAAGAAATTTGAAATTTTAGTGGGACTTGATTAAATCAAAAATAATTATTTATTGTTAATACAAATACTATCTCCACTACTAAAATTAAAAACAAAAAACACGTGAGCGTTTTTATACAGAAGAAAAAGTGTTCAATTTTCAAAATGATGAATGAAATCTGGAAATGCAGCCTATCCGTAACTAATAATAAATAACCGCTTAAAAAAATAAATGCTTTCGCAAAATTAAAGATAAAGAAACAAAGAATCTGCTCAAGGACATTCGTTCTCAGACAAAATATTTGTGATTTTAAAATAAGGCGATATCTACATTATTTCAAATCGAAATATCTAGAAAAAAAAAATCAAATATTATATAAATGAAAAACTGCTACCGAAAAGTAATAGATTTTTCTTTGGCTTTTTATATTTATCATATAAATATTGTTGTCTTACAAGTAAAATAAGAAAATGGCCTTATTGAAATTAGGAATATTATCAATTCAAGTAATTATTTACCATCTCATTCCTCTGGAAATCCATTTTCAAAAACAAATTTAAATTGCGAATTATTATCAATAAGGCCAAATATCATGTCAAAATGAATACCTATATACCATTAATATCTTAAGGCTTACGGTGAGCGCTCTATCAAACGATATATAACATCTGTTCCAACAACCGTTGAGAACTGTTCAGTACCGTGAGAAATGTTTGACCAACACCGTCTTACGTCGCATTCGCCGAGAGTACATTAACAACTAAACTGACTGACTAATTCTGGACGGTTCGGAACCGATTCTTGCTGTGTTGGAACAAACCCATAGTTTTCGCTCAGTAACTCCTTAACGGATAATGATAAGAGTATGCGTTTTTTTTAATAGACTTCAAATATTATTTTACGTCGGCGCTGTGTTTTGAAATTTTGAAAAAGTGTAAAATAAATTTTTTTAAAATGAATTTTGCATATTTTCAAAATTTCAAAACACACCCCGACGTAAAATAGTATTTGTAGTCTATTAAAAAACCGCATATTTTTATCATTTTTCGTTGAGGAGTTACTCAGCGAAAACTATATCCCTTTGGATCGAGCGCTCACCGTAAGCCTTAATGTCCTTAATTGGTATACTCGCGTCAAGAATTCACGGCTGGCGTTACACATTTGTTTTTATTGTCAACGTAATTTTCGATATTTGGTCGCGTTAAAAACAATCATTTTTGAAATATAGTGCAATGTATAATTCAAACTTTTAGTGTAGTATATAATTTTATTACTATCAGTTGCAGTTTCTTAAATAGTTTGATAAAAATATAATGAATTATTCATTTGTTCGTATGACGTAAGTCGTCTGAATTCTTGTCACGAGTATACATGCATTATTATTTACTTAAAATCTCATATCCACCTTTATTGCAGTAAGTACTTACAATATACATTTCTATATAATCGTTAGATGTGCCGCTAACGATACGTAACAGCACTGCATCGGACTTGGTGGTGATGAAACCGATGGCGATGGTGTCCTCTTGCATCTCGGGTCTATTGTCTTCAGGGAAGGTATAGGTGATTATGCCCCGATTTGGTCCAAATTCGTACGAAACCGACTCTGTAAACAAAGTAAATTTCTGAAATTGTATATAATGATTTACTTTTGGTCACCATTTACATGTCTGTCTTCATCTCATCGAGGTCTGCATTGATGGATTCGAAAAAAAAATTACATTTTGTAGATACTTATTTTATTTTTTAATTTTAAAAATTACAACATCCAACAGTTTACACTAATTATAGGATGAGATGAATGAATGAAAATGTGCCAAATTATTACAATTAACAATAAAGACAAGAGTAAAACTAACTTATAAACTTTTTTTAATACGAACAGTTGTGTTAAATATATGAAGCTGACTACTTATTAATAGCTAGTGCAACACTGAAATAAAGGAGATTTGATTAGCATATTAGTTCGAGGAACATGAAGATGGAAGGTAACAACAGAGCGTGATAAGAACCTGGGAATGTTTGACCATATGTAATAAGAAAAGTATATGAAGCACTGCTGACCAAATATAAAACTGATAACCAGCGATGATCTCATTAATTGCTACTGAGTGCAGAACGCGACCTATGAGGGATCTAATATACTGGCTCACTTTCTAACTAACGCAAGTAATAAAGGATTAGCGATGAAAAATTATATATTGAAAATCACTTAAATAGTCAATTATATTTTAACTGATTTTTAGTCCCACCTAATTCTATGAGCAGAGTCTACTTCACCTGAGTAACTTTTGTGAATCTAAATTTCCACTAATAAGGTTTAATAAATAGTTATATCACTTACCATGAAATAAATAATTGATAAAACACTTCTTAGGCGATATACAAGTGGTTTCTTTAAAAGGTAAATACAGGATGAGAAAATAAACTATTTTCACTAAACGGCCTACGGTTTAGTGTGTTTCAAAAAAATATTTAAGAACAAACGACTAACAGCATAGTTTGCCGACAAAACCCTTTCAAAGTCTCAATTCTAAAGACTGGCATAACAAACTTCTGAGTGGCCGAGAATCAATGGAAAACGAGAGTCATGCATGCCGTCCATAAACATCAACAAAGCAAATGCAGGAATGTTTGGCTTACTGATGCTTGATCTGATTGGGGGTGACTGACCCAGAACGGAAAAACTTAATCAATAATTTCCGATGGTTTGGGTTACGGGAAAGTATTAGCAAGATGGGTTTCTCACCTTATGACAAAGAATCAGACAGCACATCGTCGTCTACTACTTTATGAAAGACTTCTTTCACGCTATCGAGCAGAGAGAGGCGATTTTTAAGTTGCGTTGCCACCTACGATGAGACCTGTGCACATCATCATGCCCCGAAATCAAACCAAGCAAGCATGGAGTTTCACGAGCGACGCACGATCAAACAAAACTGGCCTTTCGGCAAAGAAAATGTCTGTCCGAATTATCATTTCTCTTCCAGACAATGATCGGCGACACAGTGTTGCTTTGACCCAAGAAACACTGGAAAAAACCATTGGCAAACACTACAGCATTCCTCTTATAGCCTACAGCATCACATATTTGAATCACTCGGTGGACGCCTTTTTGATTGCTATCAAGGTGTTGAAGCATTTGTGCGCAATTACTATGTCAAAATATAAGATGTAAGTATTTAAATTTTCTGTTTCTATGAACGTCAGTAAAAGTTTAACTCGTGCTGCCAGTCTCTAAAATTCAATTGGTATTTTGCGTATCCATCTGACTATCAAAACAATCGATTCTCCTACCTGTTTCATTTGAAAAAGGTATACTTTGCTGAAGTCGGTAGGAGTAACCATTTTTGAAATAATCCTATTTGAAATGCTCAGTGCACCGAGTAAAAACTGTTATGGTTTTAGGCAAGGTGACCAACCGTACCGAATTGGCCGGGACAGGTTCCAGTTTCTGGAACGTCGTTCCGGGAAATATAATGTCACGGAATTGTACCGGATTTATTTGTTTCCTTCCGATTTGGACCGGAATGACGTTTTTTTCAATAGTATTCCTTATTGCTTATGTTTAGGAGTTTAGGTTTAGGTATGTAATGAACGACAATATCTTGGCCAATGGGAAAATCCAGATGCTGCAAAACTAGACACTTTTAAATTTGTTCTTTTACAAGACCCCCTTACATTTTCTAGCGCCCAACCATGCTTAGAAGTTATTTCATCAAATAACACAAACATTAATGAAAATGAGTTATTTTATGAAATAACTCTTATAAAACAATATGTAACCCAAGAAAAGCTGGATGAATGGCAAGCTAAATCCACCAAAGTTAGTGCTCGGTGAACAGAAGTTTTCAATTTTTGTCTTTGTGTGTTTGTATAAAAATAGGTTTACATTTCGAAATATTCTGTTATTAGTAGAATATGCACTTTGTCTACCGGGTACTAACGCGGTGCTTGAAAGAATTTTTTCGATAGTAAATAATATTTGAACGAGCGAAAAAACTCAATTTAACGTAGAGACAATAAAGTCTATAATTATAACAAGATGTAACAATAATTTTACCTGTTTAGATCTTTATAAATATTTACTTCAAAACGAGAAAGCTTTAAAAGCTATACACACACAGCCAAACAAAGTATAAATTCAAATAAAGTACCTACTACTAGGATACTACACATTTGCACCTGTTACATAGTTTTATTGAGGGTTTAGTTTATTTAAGTATGTTGTGTAGAATAGTAAATTAATAAAGTAACGTTTTTGACAATTGTTTCTTTTTTGGTTTCATAAGTGTCCCGGATTATAACTTTCAGAGTTGGTCACCTTGTTTTAGGTAAAGTGCTTTTTCTGCTGAAAATATAGCAAAATGTTTGCATGTCTTTAACGTGGAGTCATTTGACCAAAGCGTTGAGTATTTCAAAAATTTAGACCTTGATTTAACGTATGTCAAAAGCACCGGACTTGCCACTAACATTTTTCAGAAACGATGGTACAAAAACTGGTATTGTTGCTGTAACTTAATATACAATAACTCAAAACTGGCTTTATTAGATGCTTCATCAGTTTTCGCCTAGAGAAATTCATTTTCTTGATCACTTTCCATGTCACGAGATTTGAAATTACTTGTCAACAAACGATCTAATTTTCATTACCTTATCAACAATAAACTTCATGAACAATTGTATTTCAAAGTGATATTTTATAAATTTATAGGAAATCTGTTGCTTTGTATTTTTAATGGTGGTTTTAATAAATAGTGATGTCCTAAAGGTGATTTATAGCTTCGGCACCTAAAAATCCTTTGCCTGCGGCTCGGTATTTTAATCTTGGTGCCTCAGCCACAGCCTTCTCTATTTAGCGAAGGCTGTGCCTCAGCTATAATGGCATACTTCTCTATACGTTGGTGTATAATATACTGTAACAATATTAAAAAATTGTTTTTAATAATAATAATACTAACTCAATGGAGTAAATGTTCGAAATGTACTCCCCGAACCCCCTGGCAATAATAAAATCTGTTTTTGCACTTGTTATTAATTCATACATATTGTTAAATATTTTATTCAGACTAATGAGAGGTTTTCTTCGTTTTTGAGCGATCTGTCAAGGTTTGACAGGCATTTAATTGGATATCTGTAACAAAAATATTAGTGTCCATTTAAAATATGAGAGGCGACGTCATTTCCGGGAAAATCGAAAGTACCACATAAATATTGTCTGAGGCTGTTTATTTGTGACATAATTTTAGTTTTTTCTTTAGTTTTGTTGGGTTTTTGCCACACTTCTGAAAAAATAATAAAGATTAATTAAATAAGCCCTTGCGCCAAACGGAACAATCAAGGGTTATTTTTGAAACTAAGTTTGCCTAACCAAAAAATCTCACACTGAAAAAAGCAGATAAGTAAAATATAACAAAAATCACATCACTATCGCGCACTTCCGTATTATTGACGTTTCGAAAAACTCTCTGTTTTCGTTCTCAAAATCGTAGTAAAATTTTTTTTAAACGAATGTCAAGTTTGACAGATTAAAATTTGTTTATCTGCTTCCATAGAGATGTTAAATGATTTTTATTTAATTTAACATCTCTATGGAAGCAGATAAACAAATTTTAAACTTGTTTTTCCCAAAACTATCCTACTAACCGTGTATCAGTTTCAGGGGGAAGGGGAGTTGGGGGGGGGGGGCAAAACTTTATCGCCGCATCATATGTGTGAAAACAGTAAGTATTTCTCCGAAGAGATATGAATGATGTTAACCTAAATTAACATTTATTTTATTATGGCAAATTTTAATCTAATTAGCATATTTATTGACATCTAAAAAGATAACATTTATAACATTAATTACCAAAATCAAATTACAGAGTAACACCCTATATTTAGATAATGCAACGTAATAATATTTTCTCCGTCGAAATGAAAGAGATTCCAAATATAATGGGTCAAGTTCAACACGCAAATGGTAGTGACAAGTACTATAGTTTAAATAAATAACACAGATTATTTCATTTAATGACTAAGGTCTTGATTGAGAATTTCTTTGTCGGCGAAACTGCGATAATCCCTCGTTTCTACGCCTAAAGACTGTCCGATTTTGCAAGTTGGTAATATTTCAACTTCGAACGAGTTTACTGGGAAACCCCCAACTTCCCTGTCCAGTTCTGTAAGTCCACAATTTATCAATATGTCGAGAATCTTCGTTAGTAGTAATCAAGTTAGGCAAACAAAGTTAAACAGGAATTAGAATGTTCGTCTAAATTAGAAAAAATGTATCTGTTATTTAAAAAATATATATCTACTGTAACATTTAGAAACAAACAAAGCAAATACGATGGAAAACAACAGGACAGAGAGTATGCGTGTCCCGCGTGTCGAAATCAAAATGAAGTCAGTCTTACCAAATGGCGGTCTTTTATTGGTCGCTGGTTTCGCAGTTGGGTGAAACTGCGACTTGGAAGGAGAAAAAATGTATTCTGTCTATACTATATATTAATAAAAAGTAAACAAACTAATTTTGCATGGGTGTACAGGGCGTTCTATAAGTTCTCTGACAAAATTTGACAGAAGGTAGCTGGGTTAACGTCAAACATTTTTTCTTGTATGAACATAGGTCGAGTACGTTTTGGTTTAGAAGGTATAAGCATTTAGAAAAGATAATTGTATATCTCAATCAAAGTAACCAGATAAATAAAAATGATGGTTGATATAACAATATTTATTATTTGTGTCATTTTGTTTATTCATTTGACACTTAGCGTTAAAGTGCAAAATAAGAAATGCATTTATTTACGACTGAAGAGTTTATAGATATTGTCCATGTATATGGATATGCCAGTGGGAACGTCAGACAAACAGCCCGAGAGTACCGACGAAGATACCCAAATAGGCATCAAATTCCCCACACAGTCTTCAGCACTTCGTAGACTTTGAGAAGGTAACCCCGCTCCAAAAACGGCCATTCGTCCAACTGAAGTGAATGTCCCAAAAGAAGAAGATATAATAGATGCTGTCATTCATTGACAACTCTTCAATTATTGTTCGGCGTATAGCAAGAAATCTTTATTTCTCACCGAATTGTATGACGTGTATCGAACAGAGAAATGTTACATCCGTTTCATCGCCAAAATGTACAAGCGTTACATGCTGGAGATGCTCCTCAGCGATTAGAATTTTGTTGCTGGTTACTTCAACAATATACACAAAATGATTCATTTCGTTTGTCATGTGGTCTGATGAAGTGTGTATAGGTACGGCATAAATAATAAGCATAACGAATATATCTGGACGTTACAAAATCCGTATGTAATTAAATCAGGACGATTTCAGCAACGTTTCAATATCAACGTTCGGGATAGCATTTTCAACAATAATTTAGTGCCTGCACATGCTTTAAATGGTCGTATAAATGCAGATATATACAAAACAACCTTTTTGATTTTACTGATAACGTAACGCTTAATATTGTTCAAAATATGTGGTATGTTCTATGGTGCACCACAGCATATTGGGAGATAAGAAACCGTTTGGTTAAATGATCATTTCCCGAATAAATGTATAATAGCCTGGCCACCGCGTTGCTCAAATCTAAATCCTTTGGACTTTTATTTTTGGGAACATATGGAGCAGATAGTCTACCAAGTTGAAATCACTAACCGTCAGCAGTTACTTGAAATAATGCAGCCAACTAGAAAAGAAATGGTCCAAATCTCAAGTTTGCCGATGTTAGGCTTTCATTCGAGCCGAAGATGGACATTGAATAATTTTTATTTGTTAATTTGGTTAATGTTCAATAAACTTTAAACAAATAATAATTATAGTTATAAAAACCATAATTTATATTTATCGAGCTACATTGATTGAAATATGAAATATATACTTTTCAAAATGCTTGTTGTAACTTATAAACAAATGGGACTTATGCGCATATAATAAAAAATGTTTGATATTAATCTAGGTACCATCTGCCAAATGTTGTAATAGAGCTTGCTTGCACTCTGTATATATTTCATTGTCGACCGTAAAGTTCATAAAGAAGGTCATGTTTTGTTCGACATTTAAATTTCTTATATATTTTGTATGATCAAGGATTTATCAAATCATTGGTGCCAAAAATTGATGGTAAACACTAAGCACTATAAAGAACATTAGTTTTATCAGCTACATCAGATGATGTTACCTACAAAATTTGACATTTAACCGTTAGGATCCAGAAAGCATTGCGATAGACGCCCTCTGATCTGGCAAATTATGCAATTATTGTTGTCACTCTTACATTTATTAATTTTATAAATATAGTAGGACATGCTAGATGCAAGTCAACGCAACCCTTCCGCTACACACGCTATAACCGTATGACTTACAACTTCCATCTTTGCCTGCCTCGTTATCTCTCATCGCCTGATTCTATTTGACGCAAACGGTTACTTTAAAAGGTTTTAATATAAAATACATTTTCTTTGTTCTAAATTTGCAATGTTATTAGCAATTATTTTTAGAAACTGAGTGTACATAAATAAAATAATTTACCACTCCTAGGATATTCATTTATTTTGTTCTCTTTACATTTTAAAATTTAGTTTATTCTTATGAAAAAATTTGATTTAGGGCCTAGATTTTTTTTCTTAAAAAACTGATGCAAGCCGTATCAAAATTGGATCTTTATTAAGGGAGTTATTTTGAAACCAGTTTAAAGATACTTAAAGAGGCCCCGAAAGTAACTTGCTTCTGATTGTGGCACATCTCTAACAGTGTCGACCTCAATGACTTTTGACCAAACATGGTCTAGGCTCCACTATCGATGAATTCTCTTATAAAGAACAATCGTTTTCGGAAGGCAAACTGGGTAATAAAACGTCGATGAGACGAAATGTATACATTTATTTAATTTAAACTTATACCTGCTTATGACAGGTATAACTGAGTGGTAGCTGACCAGCCCAAATTATGCTAGGAGAGGCGTCTTTAGGAATGCATGTGCGGTGGAGAGATTAGAGTAGTGCAGGTATGTCGGTACTCAAGTATCTGTAGATGCAAACTGCCAGGGTCGCCTGGAAAATTTTCCTATAACCAATGATAGTAAAAACATTAACGAAACACAAGTTTCCTACTTAGATTCGTTCAAAATTTCACGAGCCCTTTTCAAATTGTATCACAAACATACCACAACAGAAGAATCAACACAACGCAATAGAATGATCAACACATTCTAATTATTCCAAGTTCGGGTCTATTCAACAAGAAGTACATCGTATTGGCCATCCTTATCTAGTGCAGATTATTTCTCCGTTACGTTAGTCGTATCTTATTTAGGGGCGTACCTAAGTATGACAGGTATATTACAAGCAAGTGGGAAGGACTTAGAGGCATATGTCGGGTTTCACCAACGTTTGATTGCCTACTTCGCCTTCCGAAAACGATTCTATTATAGAATTTAATTTGATTATAAATTAATGCATATGATATAAAGAATAGTATTTTACCATCAGAGCATGTAGGGCCGGTGTACGTTGTCATATCGCAGTCACAGGTATATGAATTCCATTGCTGTACACAGATGCCGGCGTTCGCACAAACGTTGTGGCTGCATTTCGCTGACTGACCTGAAAATATAGTGTGCAATTATTTATTTGTGTTATTTCGTACTTCCTTTCTTTACTTAATATCAAATATAAATACAAAAATAGAAAAGGAAGTCGTCAAAAAATAGAAATTTATTAGAAAAAACGGCGATAACAGTAAAAAGACAGGAAATAACAGTCGGGGGAGGAAAGACAAGAATAATTGAATTAGGATATAAAGAACTAGAACTAGAGAGGTGGCAGGAATAAAATATGGAATTGCTCTTTTCGGTGAGATCAAAATCAGATATGGCGACCATAAGAAAATCAAAAGTTGACTATGAAAATTTGAATGTCTAGTAGGCGTAGAATTTTTTTCTATCTCAGTTGGAAACAATATAAGAGTACCAAATTTCATAAGATTTAATTTAAAAATAAAAATTAAAATACAAATATCTCAAATTTCTTATCAGAAAATTTAAAAACATAAAACTGCACAGCCGTTTCCTAATTTAAGTCACCCTGTATATATATTATCTTCCTTTAATATTTGCATTCGTTCTTCTGCCTTTTCCTTCACCATATTGATGCGTTTTTCTATTCTTTTCAAATTTTTCATTAATTTATGTTCTAATTTTGTATTCACTCGACTTATCTCTACCTTTACATACTAATGCCTTTTTTCTTATATATCATAATTCATCGCGTTAAGAATGTTCTCAGAAAGTTGTATCAATACAATAGACCATGGAAAATTAACAAAATTTGTCATGGTAAGTAAAATATGTAATAAACTGATCAAGAGTAAATACTCTTATTTAAAAGTTACATACAAAATCTGTTGTTCAGGTTTAATACTATTTAAGTAATTTAATTCATTTTAGTTTCAAAAATTTTACATATCAGTCACTATTATTTTGTAAAAAGTTTAAATTTTAAAGACATTATTGCTTCTGCCATTTTTACTAAATGTCCCACAAAATTGACATGCAAGACAGGTATTTTATCCACGACCACAATATTAAGAAGGTTTAAAACGTCTGTTTTCCTTGGATAAAAGGCCTTTTAACACACTAGTGGATTAGAATAATACCACGCTTCGATTTTATTTAGAATTATTATTATTATTAACATTTACATTATCGGTCAGTGGTCGCGCAATTTAAGTAGGCAGTACTTGAATCGAGGTGACTAGATCGCTGTGTGGTTCGACCCCCACAGCCGGTAGACCGTATACTCGCATAAGCTATATTTGTGGAGAGATTGGTAACCTCTCTGCGGGTATGGTAGGGTGGAAGAATGTTGGCTTGGGTCAATGTGAGAGATTGATACCGGATGACATTTGACTACCCCCCTAATTAATGAGGTTTTCCAGGTTTCCCTCATTCTTGCACTGAATGGTGGTTAGGGCCTACCAACGTAAGTCGTTCCTGGGCGCAAATGCGGCCTGCTTAATAATAATATGCCCCCCCTCTTCCGCACAAGTTTTCGACTTCTGGGCTAATCATCGTGATTAGAATGAGGGGTAGAGATATTATTATTAACATTTATCTCAAGAACGATCTTGTCAATTTGGGGATGGTCTAACAACTTCGCGAGTAGGATTTGGATATTTTCAAAAATTGCCATCTGATTAAAATAAATTTGTCAAATATGACGTTTTGGCCGTGCTTGTGTATAAAATGTTGAATTACATTCGGAAAATTTACCAGCCTTTAATCCTCTCGAAGAAATATAACTCTCGGCTGCGCTTCGAGTGTCCATTTTTCCTCGTGAATTAAAGGTTTGTTAATTCCCTCATATAATTAATAACTATAATTATGTTTTTTAAATAGAATTTATGTCCCTAGAGTTCTGCACATCAAAGGACGGTCGACGTCCTGAAACTATTATGTTCATGATGACTCGATACACTCGTTATGAAATAGAAAGTTGCTGGATTTTCAATGCCTTTAACAATTAAACTGTTCACAGTTTACTTAGACGATAGACAAATCACTGTCAGATTCCAAAATTTCATATTGAGGTAATTTTCTTCATCGCAAGATTTAACTTGGGTCCCATATTATTTAATTAATGATCTTCGTGAAGCCATCCTTCGTAAACATTTGTTATCTGTTAATGATTTTTTTGTATACTTGATTTCATTAGTAGAATTGACATATTTAAAAGAATTTGGGTATATAGACGGTGAATGGTAAGTAGACGTATTGTTAGTTAAAAAATCCTACCTACTATTACTAATTACGATTCCGATTATGATTGCAAATAATTCTCAAATAGTTAAAAATTTGTTTCGCTATTTTATTTTCACTCATTAGTATATATTCCAATAGACAACATGAAAGGAAATCTAGGACGACATGATTTAAACTCTTTATAAAAAGTGTTTGTACATTCATGTGTATGTAACTTGAAAATTTGATAATATACAAATATTTTAGAAAATTTTTCTGTATTATTACCTTCTAAATGAAGTAATAAAGGTAATAAAGTAGTGAGCAATATCATTCAATTTAATAAAAATACCAATATTACCTGCTTCGTCGTAAGTAAGAGAAATTAAGATAACTCCATAAAAGTGAAAAATCTGTTTTATAACATTTTACTATTTTCTAACATTTATAAATCATTTTCAAAAGTCTGCTATCCTGTCTTACGTGTGTGTACCTTTGTTGCATACACCAGTGTTTCATGCGTCCCTATAGATAGCAATCCAAGGACGTTAGATCGGGGCTCCTGATTGGCTATAATATCGGCCTCATTTTCAATACTGATCATAAGCAGCTCCATTTAGCAAAGGTACATATTCCAGTGTTTCAAATAAATTGTTAAGCAAAATAATCTTCATAAGCATTTACATTTAAATTATCGTCGAAAAAATAAAGAGCTATTAAATTATTTCCAATTATTATTCAAATCCATAAGTTTACACTAAATTTTCTCTGGATACTAGTTTAACGTGCGGATTTGACAAATTATTTTAGAAAAACTTTTACCCCAGGCATTCTATTTTATTTGAAATTTGAAGCATTTTCATGCCATCTATTAGAGTATAAACTAATGAGAAAAAATAAAATAGCGAGAAAGAATTTATAACTGTGTTAAAATGTTTTATAATTAGTAATAATTAAGAAATTATAGGAAAATTACTGGGATTTGTATAAAGATATTTCTACTTAAAACTAATACGTCCCCAAAGAACTACGTAAGCATACCATTCACTTTGTTATTGACAATGAACATACTTTTATCAAACATTTTAAATTTTTTAAATGTTAATAAATGCAGCCCACAAAGAAGTCAGACGAAGATTGGATATGTGCCTTGCAATGAGAGGAGGTTAGAGGAGGATAGATTGTAATATGTGTGTAGTATGAGGGCGTTTGCCCCATTTTTTAAGTTTAGTTATTGTTATCATCACCTTTTGTTTTAACTGTATTAAAGAATTATCGGGTTTAATCCTTTTATTTATTCTTAACGACATTTATGCACATTAAACAACAAACATTCAATTATTTTCCAACGACTACTTTCCACTACTAATGTGATTCTTAGGTGGTATTTATTTTGAAACTCTTTAGGATGATACTTTCAAACAGGAATACAGAAAAATGTCTCTAATAAAAGTTTTATTAGAAAAAAGAGAGCATTTTAACAGGAAAAAATTTGGGTATGTTTCTGGAAAAAATATAAATGATGACGACATTAGTCGTTTCTGAGAAATCCCAATCGATGGAAAATGGAGCTTACGTCTCTCATTTAACACCACGTGTCACAAATATTATTTACATTTTTTTTGTATCCTCACAGAAGGACCATACTATTGAGTTTGTGTTTTCAAATTTTAAATTTTGGTGCTCTAAGGTTTAAAATAAATACAAACCATTGGGAGTAGGTACTTCTGCCAACTCCACTAACTCCACTGAATATATCATTAATAGATAGTGATAGAATCGTCTTACTTTTCGATTTAAAATTCATTCCGTACTAAATGTAAATGGGATTGTAACTTTTACAGTGCATAGAAGATTTATATTCTCACAAATTCACCATATAATTTTTAAAATATACAATACATACGTTTGAAAATAATTATAGTGTTGCTGCAAAACATCTGTCTAGTTTTTTTGCTAACGAAATGAACTTTACTATTCGGTCAAAGGTGGATTTAGATTAAGAAATGTAATCTTGCTTAATAATAATTTATATCTTGTTTAGAAATGGCTTCCTTTAAAATTTGATTTTGTTACTTACCATTTAACATTGATCATATAAGTGCCATTTCTGCTTCTGTTTGATAATATACAAGTTAAATTATGTCATAAGTAAATGTGACTATTTTATAACTATTCTTAATTTTGTTGTTTGTTTTCTTTCAGTATATTATTTTTCTAAACCCATTTTGTATTATTTTAAGTTAAGTTTCCACTTTCAATTAAACAATTATTTAGTATATCTGAAAATTAACCAAGCCAATACAAATCACGTATTTTTTTCAAAAGACCTAATAAAATTAATAATTTTTAAGTACTTACTAAAATAAAATCCATCGGTGGGTTGACTTTGTACACATTCTAACGAATTTAGATAAACAAACAAAACTAAAACAACAATTAATTTACACATGGTGCAGTACACTTCTGTCACATATTACTGAGAGAATGAGTAGTATAACTGCTCAATTGTTTTAACAATTTAGAGGTCATCAGAAAAAGATAAACTTGGTAATCCCTATTTTGTTTGCATTTGTGTTTATTGTCGTCAGAGCCGCATTTAATAGAATTCAAATTACATGGTATAATTAATATATCAAACTTTTACGAAACAGTTTTTTTTATAATTATTAAGTGATCTGGGGCTTTAAAATATGCATAAATAAACTTCTTCGATTGCGACCTACAAGAGCAGAAATTCATTCATTATTTTTTTTTTCATTTTCTGCATCTACTAAAATTTAAAGGTTTTTGGAACTATGAAATTGAAGGCAGTAAGAGCTATTTGGTATGAAATCTTGTAAATATTGAAATGTGTTACAAGAAAGGTAGTAGGAAACCATAAAACCTTTGTATTTTTGTATGAATAGTTTTTTGTATAAATATTTGTTTCTATACTCGCGGCAAGAACTCAGACGACTTACGTCATATGAACAAATAAATAATTCATTATGTTTTCATCAAAATATTTAAGAAACTGCAACTGAGAGTAATAAAACTATATACTACACAAAAATTTTGCATTATATATTGCACTAAATTGCAAAAAATGATTGTTTTTAACACGACCAAATATTGAAAATTACATTGGCAATAAAAACAATTGCGTAACGTCAGCCATGACGTAAGACGTCTGAATTCTTGCCGTGAGTATATCTGCAACAGTCTCCGAGATATTTTTTAAGAGAGCGCCTAGAGAGAAAAACTCTATTTTTTTGAAAATAGTCATTTTTAAAAAAAATTGCTTATCAAAATATTCGCAAATTTTGACGATTTTAAGATACAGTGTGTTCAAAAACGAACATGAAATAGTCGAAAAACGCAACGGCTATTATTTAATTTTACTAGCAAAATATCATAGTAATTTTTTGGCGACCTGCGGTAAGTAGTTTTGAAGAATTTTGTTGGCATTACCAAATTCAGAGTAAATTACAGACTTGATAGATAATGATTTTCCGGGTTATGCCGTGATCTCGGTAACTGGTTGCTGCCAGAAACAGAATTGTGCACATTCCTAGCATCAGCTGGGATTCTATGATCTCCCCTGGTTGTTCTCGGGCTAGGCCGAAAAATTATAGCACCGACAGTGCTATAAATTACAGACTGTTGTCATGATGCTCAACATAACATTGCAATTACAGCTATTGGCAAATTTTCAAATTTTGGTCATATCCACAAGTTGCTTAAACCGTATACTATGTAGTTGTCCAATTTGTACTGGTATAATTTGTATTATTACATACATTTGTGTCAGCAAATGAATAACGAAAAGACGCAAATAAGGACAGCGGGGAAAAGAAAATATGAAAAAAACATTAAATGAATCCCAAATTGGCCATATAGGATCGCACGAGATTTCCTAACCAACTTTTAAAAAACACTAAAACTACTCCAATATTCAAGCCAATAAAGAAAAACGAGTTTTTGGATGGACTTGTATCTGTTCAAAGAATATAGAAAACCATAAATATTGTATAATTGTAACCTCTACGTTGACTTAGACAAAATACGTCACGTATAAAAACAAACTTTATTGTCAGTACTAGATTCACAATAAATATACTTCAAACAATTTAAACTGTCAAATCTTTACTTCGACATTTCTCTCATGCAACTGAACTCCATGAAGGCGAAACCGATCTGTTTATATATGTTTTTACGGTTATCGAAGTTTCTTAGGTCTTCGAAAACGCGTCTAAAACTTAATCGAATATAACCTGGAATACTATAGAAAACGTCAATATAAATATATTACAAAAATGATAAATTTTAAAGCAAACAGGAACGTAATTAAGAAACTAAATAGGTAGATGAGCTTCCGTAACAATATACAATATAATCTAAAAAAAAAACTTTCTCTTTCTGTGATGTTTTTGTAGTAAATTTCAAAAGGCACAACTTAGTACACCTGTTGCTACAATTTTGGGAACTGGTTTTCTATATCGATCTATAAAGAAAAAACGTTCCCATCAGAAAACCATAGTTATAATTACAATTCATATGAAAAATGGTAATTTAGGAAATCCTCTCCTAAATGTTGAAAACTAAATTAATAAAATTTAATAGTTCTTATCCCATCTTTATACGTAATTACAACGAATAATCTATTTTTAAAGTTAGTCTAGAGCAAGTTTTTTTTCTTAGTCTAAATTAAAAATCGATTTTCATCTGCCTGCTTTCCGGATAAAAAGTATTTTTTTTCTACGTTCATGCAAAAAACAAAACTTTATTGAACTATATTTAGTGGAAAAAGTGGTTCTTTATTCCACTAGTGCAATAAAATGTTTATTGCATTCATCTGTCACTCTACAATAGCGTTTTGTCATCATGACAAACATAAACGTTCAAATCGATGTCATATTTTCCTAGACTTAGTGTCATCTAAATAACATTTTTTGGTTTTTGCATGAACGTAGAAAAAATATTGTATGCAACTCCTACAAAAAGTGCTTATTGCACGCGACGTAAAATTGTCCAACGAGGCCGTCAGGCCGAGTAGGACAACACTTACTTTTTGTACTTGTTGCATAAATAACTATTATCAAACGTAATATATACAAAAATATATCTCGGATGAGTTGCCTAATGAAATATGTTTATGGCTACTGTTAATTAAAAATAAATACTGAATTATTTTTTTAAAATATTTTTATCTAACAATTTTAAAGTTATAAACAATGTTTACAATAATTGGACCGTCAATTATTCATCAAGCTGATTGTGAAGGAAACTGCGGTTTTGTCAACGTAAATCTAGTAATTATGACCATTTTCATTATAATTGTTGTACATTTTTGTATAGATGTACAGTCTGATTCACTTCTACCATATAACAGTGCAAAGAAGAAACTACAAAAAACTTGAACAGCAATAAGTACTTTTGAATCATGTTTTATTTAGTTTTTTTAAGAACTAATGTAAAATATAAAAAATATTAACATATATCACAACTTTTGTTATAACATTTGGTTATGGCCCAGGGTAATAGTCAGGGAGCGTCAAGTTGGTCTGCAGGTTCCCCTAGAGCTGGTGTGAACCCCCTCCACCCCCTGGAGGGATATATAAAATCACATCAAGTCACGTGTAAACTAAATAAAATTAACAATTATAATAATTCTAATTTTCTCATTTGTCATATAACTCGCCGCGTCGCGTTCGTATATACAAGGCGATTTATATTTCTTGAACCACTAAGCCAATTTTAATAAATTATGGTATGTGGTTGCAAACTGTTTTGAACATGACTAATAGTTTTACCAAGTGACACAGAAGGCGCTTAATTGTGCATTTATTTATTTATTTGGTACTACAACCAACAGCCAGAAGGCCAATTACAGGTTGAGAAAACAAAACAGTTAAATTAGATTAGATTAGAAATAGATAACAAAATATATAGCAATATACAGTAAAAAAAAGCCAAAACAAAAAAATAGTTAATCAACAATGTTAAGAAAACACTCGTAATATCATTTTCAGTACAAGCAAATATATCAATGACATTCTGCAGATTATTATAGTTGGTGCACATAATAAAAATTGGCGAAAATTTTAATAAGTTTGTACGCGAGGTCAAATGTTGTGTTAGACCTTTCTTCAATTCGGGGCACAAGAATGTTCAGATGTGACAAAATCTCGGGACAGTCATATTTGTTGTTAATAATTTTATATAAATAAAACACAGATTGCTGCCTACGACAATCGACCAAACTACGTAGGGAAAATCTTCTGAGAAGATCATTCTAGGAAACACCTATGGGGGGGGGATTAGGTATAGCTGCCATCTAGCTTATAAGACATAAATTTCAAAAATCTTCTCTGTACATTTTCAATACACTGGTTGTAGATGTTATAAGCTGGATATCAAACTAAACTGCCATATTCAAGTTTAGACTTTATAAAAGAGTTAAAAACAGAAAGCAAAACATGCTGATTGGTAAAGCCTCGCAAATTTCTTATGACAAAACATAAACTTTTAGAAGCCGTTAATTTATGATCAAAGATTACGCCCAGAACGCAAAAGTATTCAGGACGAGTAAGACCTGATCGATCCAGTTTACAATCGAATTCAAAGGCATGTTCTCTTCGATGGTAGGAAACAATATGACACTTATCTATATTCAGCGGAAGTTTGTTGTTAAGACACCATCCATAGACTTTATTTAAGCTACTCTGACTTTTAAGCAATCAGTTGTAGATTTTATTTTCCAATAAAGTTTTATATCATCTGCAAACATCAAACAGTGTACATCCAAGTCAGCAATAATATCATTAATAAATATTATAAATAAGAGGGGACTTAGTATGGAGCCTTGAGGAACATCAGAAGTTGCAGTGAATTTCCACGGATTTCCGTCCACTCAACTCTACACTCTGTTTTCTTCCATGTAAATAAGAGCTAAAAAAATTTAAGTAAAGTTGACAACATACCGAACTGATTTAGCTACTCAATGAGCATACCGTGATCTAGCCTATCAAACACATTTGAAAAATCTGTATGTTAGCATCCACAAAGTTTGAAATGTACTGAGTAATACAGCAAAGATTCGTAACCGTAGAGCGGCCTTGAACAAATTCATGTTGACAAGGCGTAATTTTGACATTGTACGTGGGGCCATATTAATTCGTAAACAGCCGTTTCAAATACCTTACTAAAATTAGATATTAAGGTGATGGGACGATAATTGTCAATTTTATTTTTATCTCCTTTGTTAAATATGGGGAGAATGCGGGAAGTCTTCCAAATCGCCGGAAACACACCGGAATAAAAAATTCGCGTTAGTGGTTCAGCTAATACCCGAGCACAATACGTAATAAGAAATGCCAGTATCTCATCTGAGCCTTTGGTAAACTCAGGCTTCAATTTATTTAGTGCATGAATTATATTTCCCGTTGTAAAAGTCACTGAATGAAAGGTATTAGTATTGAGCAAACCTTCCCCGTTAAGAGAGCACATGGTTGAAGGTATAATCGCCTGGAATCGCCGAACATTTACGTACTGAATTAATATGCTTCCAAAATAGATTAGGATTCGACTTTATGTTATTCTGAATATGTTCCAAGTGGTTCTTATAAGAAACAGCGATATCGTTCTTAATTTTGATTCTCAAGTTGGTAAAATCAATGTAGGCCAACAAATTATTAGACGATGACTTATAATTCCGCCATAACTTATATTTTCTCTTATAATGACTTTTATAATGGAAGTAGTGAACCTTTGTGGGTATTTCCTTGGTCGCATTAATGTTTTTGGTACACTTAGCTTATTTCATAAATTATATTTCTATTTTTTTTTTAATTTTTTTAAATCATACTGCCTACAAAAGATAATCTTTACGTTTTTAATTTAAGATTTGACTAACTAGAAATAGTCATTAAAGTTGTAAAAATTCATAAAATAGAAAAGGTGGCTGTGACAATAACTCAAACAGATTGAATGACAGATGTCAATTAATGTTTTGCTGCTTTATTATTTTTCGTAAGAATTTGAATAAATCGTGGAATTCAAAAAATTGCCAGTTAAGATCCATTTATTTGCCGGTACATAAAAGAGAAATATTTGTATTATGGTATCCTCATAAATTGGGCGCTTCATTTGATTTATATATCTCTCAATCGCATTCGCCAATGGCAGTACTACAGTTCTAGCATCTTCTTTAGAAAATTAAGTCTCAAATAAATAAAAGTAATGTATGTATGTAATTTTGAGAAAAAAATGGGTTTTGGAAAAAAACTAAATGGTATTATGCAGTATGCACCCTCTGTATCATTTAATACAACTACCATATTAATTATAATCAAATAGACTATTTACAATTACATGCGAAATTTTGTTAAAAGCGGTTTAGGGGTCGAAAGGATATTTTTTTCTGATATTTCTAAATCATCCAGTAGAAGGCAGCATTTTGTTTTAGAGCCTCACCAAGATTTTATTTAGTAGTTTCTGGAAGAAGTATAACAGAGATGATTAAAAAAACATTTGATATGCAAGAAAATTGGTTTTGCTGTAGGCCTTCTTGCTAACTCTATGGGACAAATAAATTAAAATTCTATATAATCATTTATTAACCATACGATTGAAAAAATTGTGAAGTTGGCTGTATTGACATAAAAATTCTTGACAACGCATTATTAAATATACGAAATATATTAAATTTACAAAAAAATATATATATAGGTATATATTTTCCGACATTATTAAATTAATATTTATTTAACTTAGGAATTTATCAAGGCCTTATTTTCCACTCTTCCTAGCTAGATTGCCATGAAAATACGAAAATGATTTTTCTCTCATAATTTTATTTAATTAAAATTCTTAATAACTTTACTCAAACGTCTCCAGATATTCACATTATGAAATTCCTTGGTAAATATTTGTTACATTGAAATGGACAGACGAAAATAAGGTAATGATCAAAGTAGCTTTGCTATGTGTTATAACTTCTGTTATACATGTTGTAAGGAGGACCATTATTCTAGCTTAAGACAGCTTATCAAAGCAATAATCATAAATTCAAATGTTTTTAAGACAAAAAATCAAAAAACATAATGCTTTAATCGTTTGTGGTACTACTGAAAAGAAAATCCATATATATTTTATTATCTTTTTAACTGATATAGTTACTTGTATCTTAAGTTTGAAATTACCTATGTAGAATCATAATTCGATGGTTTAATGTCTACATACAGTGTGGAAGAAAAGTATGGAATAAATTCATTATTTCTATAACAACAAAGTTTAATGAAATTTCCTCGAGCCCGTCGATTTTGCTTTTTAAAATGACTCTTTTTTCTACACTAACGCATTTCCGATGTTCATTTGTTTTCGCGTGATGGCGTCATCGGATATTTTTTTAAATAGAACCCCTATATTTTTTCACCGTATTCTTGTAGAGCTCAACTTGCTGAATTAAAAAATGTATAATTTCAATACTTTATTCCTTTAACTTTAGCAATAGTACAGCTATTGAAAACTGTTATCGTTTCTGGTAAACTGCCTTTTCTATTGAAAATACAGCAAAATTTTACTTGAAAAAGTTGTTCAAAACGGTAAATTATGGAGACGTGCAAAATTTTAAAAAGATCGGCCTGCTTTGATAAAATCTTTGTACTTTGTTGAAAAATTGTTTCAAAATCAAACCTCGCCGATCTTCTTAAAATTTTGCACGTTCTCATAATTTACCGTTCTGAACAACTTTTTCAAGTAACATGTTGCTGTATTTTCAGTAGAAAAGGCACTTTGCCTGAAACGATAACTGTTTTCAATAGCTGCACTATTGCTAAAGTTGAAGGAATAAAGTGTTGAAATTATACATTTTTAAATTCAGCAAGTTAAGCTCTACAAGAATCCGATGAAAAAATATAGGGGTTCTATTTAAAAAAATATCCGATGACGTCATCACGCGAAAACAAATGAACATCGGAAATGCGTTAGTGTAGAAAAAAGAGTCATTTTAAAAAGCAAAATCGACGGGTCCGAGGAAATTTCATTAAACTTCGTTGTTATAGAAATAATGAATTTATTCCATACTTTTCTTCCACACTGTATACAGGGCGTGGTATTTATAATATCTTATGGTTTGGCTTTTTATCGTTAACCTGTAAGTATTCCCTATAGCATCAAAGGGTGAAAATTATAAAATGCGTTTTAAAAATCACTTGTCGGTTACATTTAAACATGTTTTTTTTTATTCTTTAGTTTAATTAATATTGCTGTGTACAGATTATCAGAATAAATGGAAAAATGAATAACACATTTACTATTCTCTGAAGATATTTATTTGTGGAATAATTCTAGTGTTATTGGGTTTTTACCACACTTCTGAAAAAATAAAGATTAATTAAATAACTCTTGACTGATCCGTTTGGCGCAAGAGCTTATTTAATAAATGGTACAGTCGAGGAAAATGCGCTCGCGGTAAGTATGTTGTACAGAGAACGATGGCCAAATCGTCGAATTTCAAGTGCACAAACAATCGTGCTACGTTGTGTTCAGCGGCTACGAGAAACTGGAGGTGTTATTCCATGAGGAGATGGCCGTGGCAGGCAAGTTAACCTTATTGTAGAACATGCAATGATCGAAACTCTTGAAGAATACCACACAAATAGCATTTGTCGAATAGCACAGTAAGTAGGAACTTTCTAGGTGGTTTTTGCAACAATATGAAAATCAAGTAAATTTTTCCGATTATGTTTGCGCAACAGATAAGGCATCATTTACCCGTAACAGAGTGATAAGTTGCATAATATGCATTGTATGTTTGGGCATCGGCAATGTTCCACAGATTTTTTGAGAATCAGCTGTCTGAATTATTAGAGGCTGTGGCATTACTACTACGGGTGCGTATGTCATTTCTTCAAGATGAGGCTCTTGCATACAGTACTCGACCAATAAGAACGGTGTTAATTATATTTCTACAGCGATAGATTGGGTGCCTTGGTCCTGTGTCGTGATCACCGCGACTTCCCGATTTGACCCAATGATCCCCCTATTACATACTAGAGATCCCGACAATATTCCTGCATTCATTATTGGTGATTGATGTTCTAGTAGTACCACTCACCATTTTATTTAATTTGGCGTTGAACACGTGTTCACTCCCCAATGTTTGGAAACATTCACGAATTTGTCCCATATTTAAGAAGGGTGACAAAAACAATATTGAGAATTACAGTCCTATTACTATTATAAATAACTTTTCCAAAGTTATGGAGATTGCTGGAGAATGATGGTCAAATATTTTACCAGTGTGTTCCACAAGCCATTTCAGGGGGGGGACCTTCATATACAATTTTTCAATTTGGGTCCTTCCTGTTGAGATATTCGAGTCTCAAAATTGCGGAAAAAAATAGTTTTTTTATTTTTCCTTAAAAACGGTTACACTTTGTTTCTGGAGGGCGGAAATAACAACCCCTAGATTTTTTTCTTTCAGAACTTTTTCCTGCAATGGCCGATTTCAACAAAAGTTTTTTCTTAAATACTATATCTAATTTGACTACTTTTTTCCCTCTTATAAATTTTTCATACCACCACAGTTTGCGCGGAAAGAATAAAAATACTTTTCCTGACTCTAAACATCTTTTCGTCACCGGTTACTGATAACCGCAGTAGGCGGTTGCTATGTTGTCTTGTCAAACAAATGGCTATTAGGTCTATAATTGACAGTGTTTGCAAATATTTCTAAACAAAGGTATTCCTATAACTGTTGCCAATCCTGCCGTATGCATAATCCCGAGCATAATCCATCAATTTCTTCACTAATATTTGTACGGAAGAGTCAGTTGTTTACAAATATTTGCAAAAACTGTCAAGATTTGTTTCATAAGACAACAGAGAAACATCATCATAGCAACCGCCTACTGCGGTTATCAGTAACCGGTGACGAAACGATGTTTAGAGTAAGGAATATTATTTTTATTTTTTTCCGCGCAAACTGTTGGTTGTATGAAAAAATTACAAGAGGGAAAAATGTAGTAAAATTAGGTGAAGTATTTTGAAAAAAACTTTTGTTGACATTGGCCATTGCAGAAAAAAGTTTATGTGTAGCAACTGTAACAACTTGCAGAACGGAGTTGATATATTTAACTGTTCCCACAATTCATTAAAAAAGGTGTTTTTGTAGCCTTTTAGTTATATTTCATAGTTAGTTTGTTCTTTACTGTAGTTTGTTTCTTGTTTATTTGATTCTGTATGTATATGTAATTATTATGTTTGTTTTTTCCCATCCTATAAATGTCCTATGTCCAATGTTCCCATCCTAGTCATGATGACAAAATGCTGTAGTAGAATGACATATGAATGCAATAAACATTTTATTGCATTAGTGCAATAAAGAACCACTTTTTCCACTAAATATAGTTCAATAAAGTTTTGTTTTTTGCATGAACGTAGAAAAATAAATAAAAATGACGCTTTTATCTAAATTTTTATTATTATTAACTGCTTAGTTTGAGCCGTTTTTCTTGAAACATCATCAGAAACTCAATAAACTGTCACCATTTGGCAACCATCTGTTTATGCAACTAATTTATCAATACAAGAACTTATTACATAAGATATAACAGCTGGCTGCATCCAGGACCGTACTCGGAATAATTTTTCCTCACAAAAAGTTAAAGTTGAATATACTGAAAATACATATAAAAGATACGTAAGCTGTCTCATTATTTTTCTGCATGTTGTGTTTTGCTTTGATGTTTGCATTTACGAGATGTAGAATGTTATTTGAGATTTGTGCTATTTATAAAAGTATGCTATCTGACTACATTAAATCACGTGTTTTATTCTGAAAACATAATATACAAAAGTAATATATAAGTTTTTTTTAATGTTTATGGAGAAATGCAATAAGTAGTAAATAGCAATAAAAAAATAATAAATTAAATTAATTAATAAATGTTAAATGCCATTATTCATAACTTTTATTTATTATTTTTCAAATTAAAACAAGTAGTTTAATGCAAAATCACATGGTATAATTTTATAACCCTCTATCTCGACATAATCAACAGCACCGTCGCCGTAACTCTCACAAGCGGATATATATTACAAACAAAGAAATAAGCTACGTTTAACAATACTGTTTACTACATCATCACTAATAATTATGGTAATGTTAAAAACAGAAATCAGACACCTACTTGCTTTGACTTTCGTATTTCGTACTTGACGTATATCTGCACGAATGAAATTGGAATTAGCACCAATGATGTTCATAAGCATAACATTAAATGAATCCGCTCGATTGTGCTTACACAAAACCCGTTTTCGTTATTGTTGGATTTTGGAAAGCACTACCTACATAGTATTTACACTATCTATGACTCAAAAATGTCACGAAAAACGTAAAAACATAAGAAACAAATGCCTGTTTACGTCACCAACACCGTAACAGTGCACCTATATATATATATATATATATATGAAAACATAAACCGTACTGAACGTCGTATGACATCACACCAATGATGTCACGTTTTTTCACGTGGTTTTGTTTACATTCCATGGCAAGTCATTAATGTTAATTATTATGTTATTATTGCCGCCAGACACATGTTCTGAACTTTCAATATGTTTGAAATATGTTCCTGTAATACATTTCAAACCAATATAAAGTTCATGTCACTTATTATAACATAGAAATTTAATATAAACGTTTAGCGAATTTTTGATTTACAATATGATAAGGTGGGGTTAATCACAACCCCCTCAAGAATAGTTTTACACATATGGGTTTTGGGGGACCCTGAGTAACAACACATTATCAGATTTTAAATAAAATATAGCTACGTTTTTATTGAATACGATAGGCATAAGGGCGAGGGTTTCGATCACATTTAAATACAAAGAATATTTGTTCTGTTATTTTGAAAATAAAGTTTTTACGAATTTTTACAAAAATAAAACTTTAAGAACTCGTAGAAGAAAACACTCTGTATAGTTTTTGTTCAAATATCACACATAGGGGTCTTGAGGGGTTCTATTAACAACACCTTATCAGATTTTAAATAAAAGAATCGCCAAACGTTTTTATTGAACTTCGGGGGTATACAAAAATCATAGCAGGTCTTGGATCGCCATCTTAAATGCCATGGTAGGAAGCGGTTTTCGATGTCATTTAAAATAAAAAATCGGTTAATTGCGCAGTGCACGCTTTAGTAAACTTTATAAGACTAATTGAGTATTGTTATTATTTTTACCTTCACATCCAGCAGTAACCAAAGAACTGTGTACCACAGCATCCTCCATAATATTCGGCGATTCTCCATTTAAATCTAGACCAGCTATGCAACCCTCAAAACCGTGCCTGGATTTTACGTCTTCCTGCGGTAACTGGGCATATAAATCCTTGTAGACGCCTCCCAGGTACAGGATACCATCCAGCTCCAAATTACCCGTTCCAAAATTAGCTGCTATCACTATATCATCGTCTACCATCAAAGTATGTTGCTTGGCAGATGGTCTCCTAATTCCGACAGTGTGCCATCTGTTGTCGTTTAAGAGAGCTTGAACAGTGTCGCGTAGGGTGACAGTTCCGTCTCCTACGTTAACGACGTAGTTGATATGGCCGTCTACTAGTTCCACAGCCACAAAATCTTCCTTTTTCCCCCCATTGAACATTATGAGACCGTTGGCCTCCCTAGTTTTAAACATGAAATCGATATGAATGCTGGAATACGCTCGCAGCATAGGCAACCCGATAAACGTGTGTTTGGAACGAAAGGTCACGGGTCGGTGCAGGTTATCCGTGGCGTGTTTCACGAACTTTGCGGCCACCTTAATGCTGGGAAAACCGGATATTGACTGCTCCGTGCTGAGAGCCCTAGCCAGTTCGATGTAGGGGATGTTGTTGAAATAGAACTGCTGGATGTCGCCTATGAAATTGGGTACGGTAGTTGACATGCTGATTTCTTCTTCTAGATGATATAGGCCGCCTAGGTGAATTGTGCGCCATTGGAGGGTGTTGTATTTTCCTTGAATTTCAGCTGAAACAAACAATCTATCGTTAGTAGATATAGGAAGTTATCCAAATTAATTATAGGTAATGTAGGGTAAAATACTAATAAAATATTCACATTGCTCTAGATATTTTAATGCTATGTAGGTTATTATTAAATTTAAAGTTTTTTTTTTTTTGAAAATATAGAGAAATAGAATATATAAATAGTAGAATAGTTTCGATAAATTGTCCAAATTGTTTGATTTTTAAATAAAACTGCGGAAAAATCTGTATAGAGTAACATAATAAATGCTATTCCTTCACTGAATGATATAGAGTACCAGGTAATTTGTGATGTTATACGGTAGTATTGTGATCTGGCCAAATTTACCTTAGTCCAAAAGTTGATATTACAGGCTGCCAAAATCAAAATTTTATTTTATTTAAAAAAAACTTTCGAAGTAATGGATGGACGAATTTTGGTACTCTGGGATTTTTTGACATGTGAAATCCAGATTTCCTCATAATTTTGGCATATATTAAGAGGGCGCAAGTTAGGCCGCCTCTTTGAACTTTTATAGGTCATAATTTTTTTCTACACACTATTATATATGGTTTTCTGATAGCAGCATCCCTTTTTCCATTGCTGTTACATGAAATTTTTTTTTAATGTAGTTTTCGCTAATGATTCAATATTTCACAAGAAAATTAGGTTTCAAAATTGAAAGTAACGTAACTTTTATTTTAACTTCAAAATCAAAATTGTAAACAATTTTATTTTTATTAATCATGTAAGAATAAATTAATGTTTTTAAATGAATTTGACGCCCCGTAACTCGGTTACTGACAACTTTTGGATTAAGGTAAATTAAGCCAGATGGCATTATTATGACTAAATCCCGCACCTCGTTTGCATATCTCAGGTCCGGACTTGGCGACTACCTCAATACTAAAATGTGCGTTATTCCTCTCGAATTTATTACACTGCATTCGAGAATCGAGGGCCATGTATGTTGTTTTTATTTAGACATGTTTAGACTTACAGCAGGTAACTCGCAAAGCTAAGCAGTTGCAACTGTACGTTGGGATATGTAGTTAGAAACAAAGTCATATTACTATGTTCAATTTGACGGTATAAAAGTATACTACAGCGACTAAACTCAAGTGATGCTACTTTATATTGCTATTTTATATGCTCAACAGATATTTAACGATCCCAGAATTTGGGAAGATTTAGCATACATACATTTTAATTATTCAAGGATAGGTACCTTCAGTTATTAGCCGTCTTGAAGCAACTGTAACAGCATCAGTACATTCAATAAATAACGCAGTAAATAATAATTTTTTACTTGTGACAGTTTATCTCCCAGTTATAAGGACCTACTGCTTAACGTGTGAAGAAAGAAAAATGAACTTTTTGCAGACCGATCCGGAATTTCTTGACTTTATGCTGTATAGTAGATCTTTTTGATGACAAAGAAGTAGATTTTTCTGAACCCACCATAAATGTGCCATCCATGAAAAATTATATATACCTACTTTAAATATGCTCCAGTGACATTTGTGGACGTTGAACACAAATTTTTGAAACCGAAATGGATTATTAGCGACAAACGCCACAACCTAACACCTGAACATTTACAGCAGTTGCTGGTCATTTAATTTTATTCCAGTACTACTGAATAGTTATGTAGAGTGTTGTACACTAATCAACTTAATATGTATAATATGGTATATTATAAATTACCAGTACAAAGTAAAACGTTGATTTTAACTCTTTGTAGGTAGGTATATGTTTGCACCTCGGTTTCTACAAACATTAACTTAGCGTTCAGATGTTCACCATCCTTCAGAGGTTGTAATAATTGGATAATCCGTGGTCCAGAAACTTAACATTTTGCCTAAAATATGTGCCCCTTCTGGGATAAAGAGTTATTTAAATTTATGCTTGCTTATTACTTAATATTTTTATGACAGTTTCAGCAGAAAGTTTTCACAACCAATGCAGTTTTATGGGTAAAGATGCCAAAATGATCAATTTGTAACAGGTACAATAAATATATTAAAATCAGAATACTGCAGATCTGTCTTTAACTTCAATTACACTGGCACATAAAATAAAAAAGTTGTTATCCGATTAAATTCATTGTAATATTCCCAATTTCATTACAATTACAGGGTATCTCAGAAATTACAAGAGATAGAAAGATGTGGTTTTCGCAACACTGGGATACCTTTTTAGAAAGCTTAAGATGCCGCAATCAGAACTTTCATAGATCTATTCATTTTTAAGATACAGGTCGAAATTTAAAAAAAAATACTTTTAGGGGATTCATCATATCTCAGAGAATAGCTGAGATATGAAAATTATGATGCCCACTGAATTCTAAAAAGTCTATCAGAAACAAATTTTACCTTTCCGATATCTCTATTTTCTGAGATACGAAGAATCGAAAAAGGAGATCAGTGTCGCAAACCGCATCTTTCAATCTCTTCTAGTTTCCAAATTAACCTGCAATTACAATGAAATTGGGACATCCTGTACACGAATTTGATGCCATATTTTATTTTATCTATTCCCTTTCAGTTTTTAAGTCGGCAAAAATCGTCGATAAATTTGAAAAATAGTAGTTAGGCCGTGATCAGTAATCCGTTATTCATTCCCAATTTTTCCTTAGTAACTTATTTCTATTGCTTTTATATCTTGGTGAAAATTTTGCTTTGCACTAAAATCGTATAACTTTAACCGTTCGTATTTCAGGATCATAGTTTCCTTCACTTAATTTTGTAAACTGCTCAATCAAGTACTTGATATTGGCCCTTTTTATTCAAAGCCTTAACAAATTGTCCCATTAAGCCAAATTTTATATAAAGAGGGGAAAGTAGTATTTTTGAAAGGTTGATCAAAAGTTATTACATTGTGACTTCCTGAATTGAGTGTTACTCTACACAGCTACTGTTTTTGTCTATAGTAATGACCACGATTGTAGATTCTGACTGCTATGCAAAGGTAATCGATATTTCACTTTCACACTTCAGCACTTTCAAGTGCTCTCTGTACTTGATTATGTCCAAAATATATCTTTCTTCCAGTCTGGTATAGTGCACTCTACATCAAAATATATTATGATGAAATAGCTGCCCAGAGCAACTTTATTATTATTTCCTGATTCACGAAATCGTCTATTTTTCAAATTTGTTTACTAATTTTTCATATTTTTTAAAAACTGAAGGATGATGAACCAAATCTGGAATCATATTCTTGTTCAGTGCATCAAAATACATGGAAATAGCATAGTGGGTATCTTTGGACGAGTTTTTTTATTTTTGTGTAGTGATGTTATCTTCTCTGGCGTAGCTAATTATTTTGAATGAGGTTGATGCATTTTGGGGAAACCACCTTTAAAATTGATTTAATTAGTCACACAATATGCCTTTTTATAAACTTAGCGTTTACTTTTTTTTTAAATAATTTAAACCATTTTTTCAATATTTAGGTCAATTTTTCTTCAACTACAGTCAAGTACCATTTTACATTTGTGTACCAAAACTTATGTGGTACCTATTTTTTAAAGCAACAAATTAGTAAACATCGAATGTCTAATACGAGTAAGAAATAAACCCATAGTGAAAAAATAAGAAGAATTTTTCGTAAATGAAATGTAATAATATACTTATAACATGTTCCATTGGAAGACTTTAAGTTAGGCAAAGTTCTCGAATATTTATGTATTGTATGTACAGGACTTCATAATGATCTAGGGCCGCATGCACCTAAATTCTTATTTGTATGCGTAAAGTTTGGGTTGATTTCTTATGTAAATTTCTAGCAAAAGAATGATTGCCGCATTCAAACTACCACGGAATGCGTCAATCTATCAATCAAAGTAGGTAATTACCCTTTTGCTCCCAAAGGAAAAAGAAAATGGATGGGCTACTAAAGTTTGGAGTGATTCGATTGAGAACAATATAAATAATTGTAGACCATCAACATTCCGTAGGTGTGCCTATCTAAATTATAACTTCACTGAGATGCATACAAATTACTTTTTTTGTTTAATGGGGTACTTCTGTCACTTAAATATAAAAATATTAACCAAATCAGTCAAGTATCAACAAATCTTTCTGGATATTGATTATGTATTGATTATAATAATATGCATTTGACAAAATCTGTCTTTGAAAATGTTTAAAATAAAAGCAGTATGTCAAAACAACAGCAACAAAAATATTATATATGTATAGGTACAGTAAAAATATCATATGTACGAGGTTTATTTGAAAGATAAAAATGCATTGGGAATATGTTCAATATCAGGATAGCTTTTCAAACTAGTACTACATTACGAACAATTTTATCAAAATACTAGATCAAATAATGAAATACAATATTTAAAAAACTGAATTTATAGTATACCATGTGCATGCAGTAAACATTATACTGAGTAGAGTTCTAGACCTTTAAATTTGAATTCGAATTGGAGAACATGGGAACAGTAAAGAAGAAATTTAAAAAAATCGCGATTACTTTATTAAATATTGATAGTTGTGTTTCAAATTATTCGAAACAGTGTTAAAAATGGGGGTTTGCTTCATTCAGAATATAAAACTTTTATTCTCGAATACAAAAGTATTTTACAATCAGGTACCAAAGAACATTTCTAGAAAAGTGAGTTTAAAAATTAATGAAGAGTTTCGACATTTACTAATTTAATAAATATTTGATAAATTATTTTGCGTAATCAATTGGAGCCTTACAAGGAGCGTTCAAATAAAAACGAATTCAAAGTTGGCTCTGAAAATTTGGACGTAGGGCGTAGTGTGGCGACCAACTTAATCTCATCTGTCAACGCGCTATATCGCCCCTGTCAGTGTCAATTATTGAGTTTTAGAAACGCTATGTACGCCGTACCTCCAACTTTTCAAAAGCAACTTGAATATTTTTATTTGAACTCTCGTTATTTAAATGTTAAAGAAAAAATCATTAGATATCTATTTGTTTGTTAGTATGTTAGGCCGATCGACGCTGCATCACCCAAAATCAACTGGTTAAAATGCAGTTAGTATCTTAAAATTGATTAGTATACTGTGCTTAAAACGTTAGTTTGTCACAGGAAGTGAATGCATACACGTGTATCTTGGTTACTGTATGTCTCGACTATAGGTCAACCTGCGTAGTTTTATTTCAAATGGTTTATTTAAAGCAAGAGTGAGCAGATATGGTATTAATGTACAGAAAGCATGACTGATCAAAATGCTGGTTAAAGACTGCAAGATAACAGTGCAGTGAATTCAACGTATGAGAATCATGCACAACAAGTGACACAACGACCAAATCATACAAAATAATTTTCATAAAAGAATGTTGCTTTACAATAGACGGAATACTGGACTTGCACAATATCCACTATTGGAGTGACGTTAAACTTTACTTTGTACAGAATACACATTTCCACCAGCAATTTCCAGAGACTATGAGTTTCTGATTTAACTTATTTGGAGTTATTTTGTTATTTCCTCGTTTAAATGGTGCTGGTTCTATTGCATACGCATGCAAGCATGATTTTCATATCACGACGGTACTTCTTTGTAGGTTTCTTAAACAGTTTCTGGTACCTTTTACACACTTGATTTCACTTTTTGTTTCTTTGATTTGACAATGTTCAAGTAAGGAGTCCAGATTGGTTATAAACCGTCAAAAACGTTCGTCAAATTACCTCTTGCACGACGTTTACTGAAAACAAATTCATAACTTTACTGGATGAATATTACTGAAAGTTTCAAATGATTCCGGATTCCTTCCTTGAACAGACCTAATGGTTTTGTCTGGAAAGTGTGGCATTATAAACTTCAGGTTGCTTAATAAACTAATTTATTGTCACGTTATCTGTTATATGATTTTGAAGAATATTTTAGTAACATCTGCTTGCTTCATCCTTATCAAAAATTTGTAAGATGCAGGTAAAAGTGATTTACGCAATAAAGTAAACACTTAACAATTTTCAAACATATAATTTTTTTAAATGTATTAAGTTTAGTATACATACAATTAATGTATGTATACTGAATTAAAAATGACAAACTTTGGATACCTATACTTATTTATTTTAGTTTGATATATTTTTATTCATTTTTCAAACACAGGGTGTTCTACAAGCTCTATGATAAACTTTGGTAGATTGTAGCTGGGTTAATGTGAAATACCTTTTCTTATATAAACATAGGACCAATTCATTTTTGTTTAAAAGTTACAAGCAAAAATATAAGTTCATATTCCAGTCAATGTTGCCTGACAAATAAAAATGATGGTTGCTATAACAATGATTATTATTTGTATCATTTTGTTTATTCATTGTCCATTTAGTGCTAAAGTGCTAAATAAAAAATACACTTATTTAGAACTGACGATTATGCAGTCTTTGTATATGGACATTCCAATGGGAACGTCAGGCAAGCAGCCCGCACTAGGGAAGGCATAACTAATAATGATAATGGACATATATTTACACAAAAGAATTTTCTTGGAAAACAACTTTTTTTTTCATTTATGACGTAGGGGTTGATAGTGTTCAAAATAGGCGATATCAACACAATGGTGCACCACTACATAGAGGGACACAAGTAATTCCTTGGTTAAATGATCATTTACAAGGTCCAAAAGCATGACCACTTCGCCACCAACATATTATAAAGCAGCTTGTCTACCATGTTGGAATCAGTAGCCGTCAGCAGCAGTTACTTGAAAGGATTCAGGAAGCAGCTGACCACATAAGAAATGATCCAAATTTGATCTGTCGAATGACGGAATGTTTAGTACGCCGATGTAAGGCTTGCATTTGAGCCGCAGCCGAGGGTGGACAATTTCAATAATTATTATAGTCTTGTGTCTATAGTCTTAATTTGGTTAATAAAGGTATATAATATTTAAATTTTAAACACAAACAATAATTATTGTTATAGCAACCATCATTTTGATTTATCTTTTGAAATATGAAATTATATTTTTTAAAGTAACTTAAAAAGGAATCGGACCTATGCTCATATAAGAAAATATGTTTGTTATTAATCCAGCTACCATTTGCCAAAGTTTGTCATAGAGCTTATAGAATACCCTGTATAATAAAATACCGTTGTTTGAAACTGACTTATTTAATCCATGCCTGCTTTTTATTTTTGTATCAGCTGTCAGAGTTGGGTAATAATTTACGAAAATTACCAAAAGGGCATATTGGGGTTGTCTGAATTTTCGGTTCTGCTCCACATACGGCATGCTGGGTCATTGGCCGCGTTATTCATTGAAATGGATCGACATTCCTTTTATCTGTTAGAGTTAGCCAGTTCGGTTTGGAAGCTTTGGCCTTTATTCTTCACGATATCCCATGAAAAAGTGTCTCTGTCACGGAAGGGTAACTACTAAATCTTTTTCTTTTCGGTTCAGATTCCGGCATATTGTCTATATGGTAAATGAAGTTTTATGAAATATAATGATTATACATATTTATTTAAATTGTCTACTATAAATACATGATTAATATTTATGAAATTATTAATTTTTTAATTTTTTTTCATTTTAGTAATTTACCACAATTATTGAATCACATTTTGGTAACTCTATTTGGATTGGATTGAATGAAGAAAGTTGATGATATAGCAACACGTTACGAAGCTCCGATTCCATATTAAAAAAGAGAGGTAAAAATTATATTAAAAATGGGTTCTCTATTTTATGTAGTTTGTCAAATAGCCTTTGAAAACGATGAAACTGATATTTGATTTGCCAGGTTTTCACTTATTTTAGTCCCAAAAAAGTTACAAGGTAAAACATGTTACATAACTTCCGTTCTTCAGAAAAGGAGTGAACGATTGTTTCATATAACATTACAAATTACGTTTCGTTTTTGTCCACTAGAAACACTACACCTGTGGTCAAGGACAATGAAGTGCTTATAAAAATTGATGAAATTTAATTATACAGGGTGAACCTTAAATAATGAGATAAAGAGCAGTGGCATATAATACGTATATAAAAATAATGCCATTGGGCTATATTTATGGTATTCCAAAATTTTAAGGCAATTGAGATATAGGGTGTTAGGTACAATTTTTTTTTGTTAACAACCTTTGCAAAAATAAATTTAATTCAACGAACATTGGCAAACAGAAATTTTTACGTGAGAAATTAAAATAAAGTGTCAATGTGACTCTTGCTCTTAGAGGGATTTACCTGCGGTAGTTTCTATATGTGTAAAATTCGTTCCACATATCTAACAGGTGTCTTTTTACTTAGCTTATGTAACTCACGAGCTCCTAATATCAAATAAATGGACAAAAAAATATTTTCAATTTATGGTTGATTTATTATAAAGTTAAAAAGGTTATTGCACTATTAATATAGAAATTATTGAAACATTCAAATATATATTTAACATGTAGAAAGTTAAATAAAGCATGAAACATATTTTTTGGGAATTTCTCTAATGTTCTAGGGCAGCTATAAGTTCAGCACCACATATTGTGCATGTAAACATGTATTCTTTAAATCACCTCTAGATAGCCTCTCATACACTATTTTACAGCACGACCAAACCGTACACACACATGAAATGTCTTGTACCACTTTAATTTCAACTGCACTACAATATCTATAACGTACATTATTGTATAGACAAGCCGACCATTATAGAATCGGGGTGCTGTAGGCGCATGCATTGGAATGAGTTTACCATAACTATCTCTGTAAAAATACATAATATTAATAATTTTCATAAAATTTACAGAGCTTTACACGATTTGCTGCTAAAACTTCAAAGTTGAACTATTACAATATATTCTGAGAATAACAGGACTATTACATAATCTAGATATTATTCCAAATAATATTGTAAAATTACATGAGATAACCATACTCGTAAAATTACCACAACTTATATGGTAGACATTTTCTAGAGTGTATATCTCGATTACCTTTAATTTTTGGAATAGAATAAAGCCTAATTGCATTATTTTTAAATAGAGGATACGCCACTGCTCTGTGTTAAGGTTTGCCCTATATAAAATATGAATATAAATAATACTCCTACTTGGATCGGTCAGTGGTCGCGCGGTTTAAGGCGTTAGTACTTGAATCGCGGTGACTAGACGGAGTTGGTTCGAGCCCAGCTGCCGGTAGACCGTATATAAGCTATATTCGTGGAGAGGATTGGCACCCTCTCTGTGGGTATGGTAGGGTGGAATAATGTTAGCTTGGGTCAATGTGAGAGATTAATGCCGGTTGATATTTGACCACCCCCCTAATTAATGAGGTTTTCCAGGTTTCCCTCATTCCTGCACTGAATAGTGGTTAGGGCCTACCAACGTAAGTCGTTCCTGGGCGCAAATGCGGCCTGCTTAATAATAATATGCCGCCCTCTCCCGCACAAGTCTCCGACTTCTGGGCTAATTCCTGTGATTAGAATGAGGGGTAGAGATATTATTATTATTATATTACTAATAATCAATTACAAAAATAAGGAAACTTTTGAATGAATGAAATATAACTACTGTTTTTGTGATCCATATTGAAAACAAAATTCTTGGTACATAAACAACATTAGGTTAGTGGTTGGTTCTAAATTCTGACAACTGTCAATACTATATAATTTATAAAATCAATTGTTCTAATTCCAGTAATATTAATGAATTATCTCCAATTTTTGGACAAAGCAGAAAATTTACTACAATTTGTATCACAATGACATGTATAACTTGGTCAAGTCCTTGATTACAGCCTGCATCCTTCCTAAATACTGTCAACTATCAAAACCACATAACAGGCTTATGTGATCAAAACTACCTGATTTATAAAATCAGTTGTTTTAATTCTAGTAATACTATTGAATTATCTCCAAGTTTTGGTGAATTTATTGAAAGCAGAAAGTTAGCTACAATTTATATATCACAATGACATCTGTAACTTAGCCAAGTTCTTGATCAATTTTTCGGGTAATTAGTAGTAAATGTACAACATGTTTCAATAGATTTTTATTACCCACTACTATTTCCAAATAGGTTGCATTGGGTGCATATATTGCATTTTATACAAAGCGTATTATACAAAATGAACTTGACGTGGTGTTTAATCCAACCAGAAAGTAATTTCGCTGAGTGATTAAGAACTTCAGATGGTTTTTGTCTGCCTCTTTCAAAATTCTGACAGCTGTCAAAGCCACCTGATTTATAAAATCATTTGTTCTAATTCAAATAATACTAATTAATTATCTCTAATTTTTGGTAAATTTATTGAAAGCATAAAATTAACTAAAATTTATGTATCACAACGACATCTATAAGTTGGTCAAGTTCTTTATCAATTTATTGGGCAATGAGTAAATGTGCTTTAATAGATTCTTATCTCACTATCATTTCCAAATAGGTTGCATTGGGTGCATAGATTGCATTTTAAACAAAGCGTATTATACAAAATGAATTTGACGTGGCGTTTAATCAAACCAATAAGTAATTTCGCTGAATGATTAAAAACTTCAGACTCTTTTTGTCTGCCTCTAAGTCTCTTTCGGTGGTTCCCAGATTTATGCCAACGCCAACTGAGATCGCTAAATAAATTTTGATTACCTCTTATGGGCGATTGGTTGTCCAGTTGCAGCTTGAGATTGGATCCTCTCCGAGATAGCCGCACGGTGTGGAAGTCGTTGTCGTTAACGTTCTGCCCGGCCAGCAGAATCTGGAAATTAAATCACCATAAATCGTGGGTGGCCGCAAAGTTTTCTTGTAAGGATGAGGGGGAAATGTCCGCGTTAGGTCGGATAGACGCCTCTATTCGGTGATTCGGGTTTCGAGTTAGGCTAGGTTCAGTTTCAGGTTGTCAAGTTCTGAATGATAAAGTTTTATATACAAAATGCACCATAACTTTCCACACATTTTGCATAAGCTTGCGTACTTTACCGAAAGCCCATAATAGAAGAAAGAATCGAGCTCAACCCAATCTAACATTCTATGATCGACAGTGTTTCTATGTTGAATTGCACAGGAGACACATTATGTATAATAACCTCAACAACATAAACATATAGATTCGATGAATTCGACGAAGATATTTTTTTTCTATTATGAACTATAACTTTTTTCGCTGAAGTGTACAGAAATTAAGAACGTATTTGTGAAATTTCTGGAAAATAATCCCATCAAAATGATATACAGGGTGTTTCTAAATAAGTGTCGCAACGGAAAACTGTAAATTCTTCTAGAAAAAAGAAACATTTTTTTCTCTTCCATTTTTCTCTCCGGGCTTCCGTTTTCGAGATACACGGTGTCAAAACTTTAATTTATTTTTAGTTTTATGCCAGTATCCTAGGAACTGTTTGAACTACACAACTGAGCTTTTGTAAACATATTACCACTATTAATAGCTACTTTTTCGCACCCTTCTCGAATTCATTGGACATGCCAGTGGTGGGGATTTTAAGGTATCGGAAGGGTTTTTTCCCCCATAACTTTTACGCCACTGGAAAAATTGTAATTTTACAGCAAATTCTGAAGCACCAATGAATTTTACACAAAAATAGTTCTCTTGGTTCATTGTTCTAAAGTCAACCGTTCTCAATAAAAATGACTTTCTATGAACAAAAACAAACATTTTGCTAACGTTTTGAAAATCTTTTGTAATTCAAAAAATAGGTAGTAATAATTAACAATTTTAACGAGATTTAAGAATAGATAGGATTTTAACTTTTTTTATCAATTTGGCGAGTAAAATTTACAAAAAACTGTTCAAAATTACGTCCGCGGACTTCAATGCACGCATTACATCTTCGAATCATGTTTCTTTCTGCCGCTGCGGCTTCACCTCTATCGGGCAACTCTTCGATATTATTGACATGGATTTCATAAACGATGCATTTCAGATGTCTCCATCCGGCGCCGGCGGTTCGATTTGTCGTTCTCCAGATGTTCTCTTGAGGTCTTGCACTTGCAAAATGTAAGGGTGTCTCATCATGTTGTTAATTATTACTACTTATTTTTTGAATTACAAAAGATTTTCGAAACGTTAGCAAAATGTTTGTTTTTGTTCATACAGTCATTTTTATTGAAAACCGTTGACTTTTGAGCAATGAACCAAGAGAACTATTTTTGTGTAAAATTCATTGGCGCTTCAGAATTTGCTGTCAAATGTCAATTTTTCCAGTGGCGTAAAAATAATGGGAGAAAAAACCCTTCCGATACCTTAAAATGTCCACCACTGGCACGTCCAATAAATTCAAGAAGGGTGCTGAAAAGTAGCTATCAATAGTGGTAATGTGTTTACAAAAGCTCAGTCCTGTAGTTCAAACGGTTCCTAAGATATTGGAAAAAAACTGAAAAAAAAAATAAAAATTTGACACCGTGTATCTCGAAAACTAAAGCCCGGAGAGAAAAATGGAAAAGGAAAAAAATATCTCTTTTTTCAAGAGGAATTTAAAGTTTTTCGTTGCGACACTTATTTAGAAACACTCTGTATATGTAAGCTGAAAAATATTTTGAGGGGAGAAAATAACAATTTTCAAATTTATCTTTACAATAATTAAGGTTAATAATTAAAAACTGTTTTTGTTTTCAACATTTTTGATATTCTGTATCTTGGAAACTAAACATTTCCCGACCCATATTTATATAAACTTCTTTTCTTATTTTAGTTCTTTAGTAAAATTTGACCCCTGCAATTTGTGACATCCTGTATATCGACCAATATAATGATCAACTGTCCATAGAAAGATGCAGTCAACCGATAATATTGCCATCGATTGCAACCAAGTATTCAACCAGTCTCATTCTGGACCTAAGTCATCAAAAGTTAAAGTTAATCTTAAACGAGAATAATAAATGTTTGTTTTGTATATCGTGACCTGATCAAAATAAAATTACGTTTTACAATTTAATTTACAAAGTTGGAAAATAAAATAATATCAATTAATTTTTTTGTATATGCGTTCCTACATACAATTTGAAAACGACTACAATTAATATCTACAATTTTGAAACATAATGGCAAGAGAAACAATAACTTAAAATTTGCAAGTTTGAACCATATTGTTTCCCAACAAAAAAATTTGCATTTAAATTGCAATTTAAAGAACTTGATTGTCCCGTTACCTTATCCTTTTCCTTGTCCTCCTTTTTCTTTTCTCGGACGCTCAGTCTGAGTGCCAGACGAATCCTACCGGCGGCCACGGCTAGCTCGATTCTATCCCCAGTCTCTGCAGTGCTGGTGATTAGAAGAAGACCCAGTGGTTTAGTGGTCCTAAACCGCAGTACGATGTCTTCGGTTTGGGTCAACATCTCTGAATCCATCGTTACCTATGATAAAAATCAAGATGTACTTGATTAAAGGTCCTCCATAGAAATTGGATAGTGAAGCAATAATTTAACCATTTTGTTTCAAGAGAAATGTTGACCTTAGCGAATGTCTGTATCACTGTAGTAAAGACATTGCTTAAATGTTTCTCTAACATTATTCAGCATTCATCGAGTAGGAAGATTACATTCGTGTACAATGAGTTGTCACAAATTTTGTGTTGGCATAAATTTTTGTCTTTAAATTACCCCACAGTGTATAAACCAAATGAGATTTATTACTACTACTATACTACAATTTCCAGTATTTATTCTAAAAGTTTAGTAATAATGTAGGAATGTTCGCTAAATATGTTCACTTGGTTAAATTAAGCATTAATTAATGACACTGCTGCCTGTTTTTGGAGCCTGTTTTACTTAAATAATAAAAATCCGATCAACCTACATTTTCTGATATTGTGCTAATCGGGCTATTTGAAATAGTTTTAGATTTAGCTACAGGGTAGCTCATGACTCAGTGTATTTACTGAGTAAACGTTCTATTGTTACCGACAAAGTGAATGTATGACCGTCAGAAGGCACAGAAAGAGAAGAAGTCCCATGGAAAGAGCGAGAAAGCCTTGCTCATTCTATATTTTTCTTCGCATTTTCGTATTTTACATGATCGAATGAATTTTTGGTAAATAATTGGCAGTTTTAAGAGTTTTAGAATTTTATAAAAATAATATTTTTCTTACTCGAATACGAAACAAACTTGAAAATTATTTAATATTATAGAACTAATCCATTTCTAAATCCTCATCGACATCAAGATTCTTCTTAGAATAGTATTAAATGATATCTATAGTTGAAAATGGAAATAGATAATTTAATAAAGTTAGTTATACAGTGCGTCCATAAAGCACCGCATAATTATATTATAATTTAATATATAGGATGAGCTACGTTCGAGAAATGACGTCATCCCCGGTTTTTTTAAATGAATCACCCCATTTTTATCCCATTTCCGGATTTATCTTTGCTGAACTGATTTTAAAAATGTATCACAAATTGCTTCAAATTGGTACAGGGTGGGCAACAATAGCAAAATTACAAGTTATTTTCAAATGAATAAAAGTACTAAGAATTAAATGAAATTTATGTATTGTTACTTTTTGCGAGCCCAAATACACTATCTTATGTCTTATCCATGAATGGGCTGAAGACGACGTTGACCGAAGAACTGAATTCTGCGCGTATTGATGCACCAAAATAATCGTAATAATAATTTACTTGCTAACGTTTTATTTTCCGTCGAGTCAACGTTTTATTTGAACACCCGTTATTGGTCTCAGGAAAATCTACATTGGATGCAAAAATACCATACGCAACGATCACAAAATATGAATGTGTGGGCTGGTATTATGAGAAATACAATTGTTGATCTATATTTATTTGTTGAAAATTTGATGTGAATTTAGTAACGTATAACTTTCTATTAAATTATTATAAATACCTTTGGTATTGTTGCCCACCCTGTATGAATTTCAAGCAACTTGTGATAGTAAATTAAAATAAAAAATTTACCTATTTCGGGAATTTTTAATAATGTTGTTTATTTAGCTAATATGCACTGCATAATCATTAATATCGAATTCAATAAATATACATTATCAGTGATTACCTCTTTACTGAATAGTAGTAAATATGGTCCCTCAAATAATTTAAATTTATATGCAGGTTCATTCAATATCCATCTTAATTTCTAATTCAAACTGGATTTGATCTGAATTTAGTGGTGTAACATTTTTCCATATATGCTCAATGTTCTTCAATTCTTCTCAGCTGATGATGCAATTCGACGATCAAGGTGGCAAGCAGAAAGCGTCGAAACTTTTCAAATATTTGCGTAGGGAAGGCTCGTTAACATTATTATATTATAATTGCGAAGGATCATTTCGAAACACTATAATCAGTACCATGACTTTGTTACAGAATACTGTACCACAGATGCTACAAATGAGTAATTCAATAATTCTAATAGCATTGCCATTATCACTGATGTTATTGTCATCCTGTTACACAGCTTATGCAAAATATCGTCAACAATTTGGATTGAGTGCGGAGAGCGTCATGTGATTGAGGTAAATGCACTTCATGAATCCCTAGGATTACATTTGTGTCGTATATTACTGAGATTTTATGTGGTGGTGCGATTATAACACCGAGTTCTTTTAGAAAACGAAAGTAGCGTTCATACTTCTGCACATAAAAAAAAAATTCGTTCATGCAAAAAACAAAACTTTAATGAACTTATAGTGGTTCTTTATTGCAATAGTGCAATAAAATGTTTATTGCATTCATCTGTCACTCTACAATAGGGTTTTGTCATCATGACAAACATAAACGTTCAAATCGATGTCACATTTTCCTAGACAGTGTCATCTAAATAACATTTTTTCGTTTTTGCACGAACATAGAAAAAATATTGTATGCAACTTGTACAAAAAGTGCTTATTGCACGCGACGTGAAATTGTCCAACGAGGCCGTCAGGCCGAGTAGGACAACGCGTACTTTTTGTACTTGTTGCATAAATAACTATTATAATCATTGTGTCATTATTTGTTTATAGCATAGCTTGTATATAATCTATAGTAACTTCTCTAGGACCTTTGACAAGATATTTCACAATATTCTAATTAACAAACGATTATTTATAATACATATTTTATACTTTTACATTCATATTTAAGTAATCGCAAGCAATGTATCTGTTACTGTTACAATGACTTTTGCTCAGATATCTACATTGCAACTAGTGGTGTGCCTCAAGAATCGAATTTGGGAACTTTATTGTTTTTATCAATGATTTAAGTAGTGCACTAGAATGTTGTTTACCGATGATCTGAAATTGTATTATTCTATCATAAATTTAGATGATTATATTATATTACAAGAATAAATTGCATTACTGGAGAATTGGTGTGTTCAAAATTATCTTCATTTAAACGCCTCGAAATGTTAAATTATAACATAATGCCGTAAAACAGATTTGTATTATCGTTATACTATTAACAATGTTATTTTAGGGCACATTGACACTATAAGGGACTTGAGAATATATTTGAATCATCAACTCACATTTAATCATCATATCAATAGCATTATAAAATCAATATATACTGCACAAATTTCGTTATCCGTAATTGCAGAAATTTTAATGATATCTCTGCTCTCACAACTATGTAGGTACTCTAGTCTGATTGGAACGAAATTAGAATATGCCTTTTGAAAGGGTCTAAAAGATATTTTTGAAATTCATAAATTTCAGAGTTAGTGGGGTATATCCTCCAAGAAGTTGTGACCATTTATATTTAATGAATAGGCACGCTGCGTCTATTCTGTTTTTATATAAGTTGTTGGAATTAATATTTTTATTCCTAGACTCGAAACTAGACGAGATAATACCTTCCTTTGCCAAAGAGCCCAAACAAATTTATTAATGAATGTTCATTTAATGTGTACTAATGCAAACAAAATATCTGATGTATGTGACATTTTCTGTTGTAGGATTGTTGAATTAATCAATCAATGTAGCGCAAATATTTAATTTCTAATGTCAAATATTTCAATCTCCACTTATTTATATTTTTTTTCTATACAATTGCTCTGTAAATTGTTATCTGTTCGGCAATAAACGCTATTATTATTATATACAGTAGCCTGCAACATTGTCAATATCCTGAGTTCCGAAATATTCCAACGAGATAATAATACAACAAAATTGTCGAGCCTGTCCTAAGAAAATATTCGGAACCTTCGACGCTTTCTACTCGCCAACTTACTACATCGAATTGCGGTAACAGATAGATAGAGAGCATTATATTGTGCTTACATCGAAAAATAAATTGAGGATGGATATTAAATGAAGGTGCATATGCATTAATATTACCCCCAATATATTAAATATGTTTTCATCATTGATAATGAAAATTCGGAAGGTAAATTATGTAATATTAATAACCAGATCTATTTATTTCATTAGTTATAAATTTCAATATGCAACTAATGACCATGATAGTGACAATGATCTTTTAGAAAATAAAGTTTTTGTAAAAATAATATATTTTTTAAAATACTAGGGTAAAATTGACTGCTGAAATTTGGCTAAAAGTACACTCGATAATGTAAAATGCAAAATACATCAACTAATTTAGTCATTCTTGTACATTGCACGATATTTGTTTAGCTTTAACTTCCACCAACATGTCTGACAATTCTTTGACCACACTCAAAAGCAAATCTTTCAGATTGCCTTATGATGACCACGCTTTCACTATGTCGATAACAATGTAGCCTTTACCCAATAAATCTTTGCTTGCCCTGAGACATGTGCCACCTTCCGTAGCCTAAAAATCAGTTCTTTTTACCTCCATGTGTTGAGTACCGTTGAAGCTGAGCATAGGAGCTTCTTTTCCGCAGGTAGGACCGCTGAAGGGGGTGTTGGTGCAGTCACAAACAAATCGGTTCCAACCTTCCGTGCAGAGGCCGCCGTTTAGACAAGGTTGCGAAGGGCATTGTTGAGGCTGGGTGTGACACAGCGTGCGGATAGATCCTGGAATCAAAACATTGGAAGATTAGAATGCTCGCTTAATAAATAAAATCACTGCATATGTAGGGTGTCCCGAGATTAAACGGCATTCTTTTAAAATTTTCACTTACAGTATCCCTAGGCTTAAATTATTTCCGGAATATTTTTCGAAATCATGAATATTTTGATAATTTTCTAAATAAAAAAAAATCCGGTTATTAATTTAACCTCGAGGGATATTCGGTAAGAAAGTTTCACACGAAACAATCTATTAATTTAAAGGTAAAAATGTTGATCAAGCGCGATTATTTGGCTTGACAATCTACTTATTTTGTGACTCTGTTTAGACTGCATGTAAAGCAGTTTTTTATTAAGGGGCCCGTTTAGGTATCTTGAAACCAGAGATATGAGTACGTCATGAAAAAAGTCAATATAGAAAAAAATAATGTAAAATTCTTACAGCCGGATTCATGAAACGGGCGTAGCTCTAGTCGGACTAACCAGTTTTACGCCCGTGTATTCACGAAACATGCGTTGCTAGGTAGGCTGTTTATTTACGTCCATATTTGCGCCAAAAGTTAGACCCAGTATTGTACCTGTCTAAAAATCGCGTAACTTCGGCCTCTAGTTCCTTGCGTTTCCCATTGTATATTTAGTATTTATATTCAAAAACAGTACTTTTCAGTGCTACGGATTAGTTAACATATCATAAAGTAAGTATTATACATAGTAATGAATAGGAGTATGGCTTTTATTTAAATTGGTGCAACAGAGGAGCAAATTTTTCGCGTAACCTCCGCTAGTCTGACTAACGGTACGCCTTGTTGATGAATCCGTATGTTATAGTTTCCGAGTAAAAAATTATTGAAGTTGTAGTATTTTTAACCTTTACATCACTGGTCTACTGTAGTCTCTAGCCAGTCGATTCTGAATACTGAAATCCGATTACTTATAGTATTAACATTTTTGTGATGTAAGTGTTTACATTGGTTTTTCAAATGTCAAAAATGGCTTACGTGTACAGCACCTCGGAGTTGAAGGACATTGTTTTAACTTAAGATGAAGTGAAAATACTTAGGAGAACGATTTCCCGATAAACATGTGCCATATGCAGCTACGTTTACGGCGGTCTGCAGTGAGTGCAAGTGAAGTACAACGCGGGCATGGTAAGGGAAATTTGCAACCGAATCGTGGAAGAGATGGAGGTCCTGGGCATCTACGGCGTATTGCAGCAGTGTGGCGTATTATACATACGAGGTTTAATTATATCCGTACAGCGTGTCCAAGCATCAATATCAAGGAATTGGACTTCTTTTTATGGGGATATTTAAAAAATGGAGTGTATCGCACCGAAGTGGTCACTATTGATGATTTACGTATTCGTGTCATAGTGGCTGCTGCAATAACTTACAGGTTTAAAACGAAAAAGTGTTAGTTTGTAAAAACTGGGTAAGACTGGTCCAAAGATATGTCAAACTATTTTATTAATTAAAACTACAAATTAATTCTAAAGTACAATTGTTTTCGGAAGGCGAAGTGGGTAATAAAACGGTTGTGAGACGAAATGTATATATTCATTTCATTTCAACTTATGCCTGCTTATGACAGGTATTATTCGATGGTAGCTGGCGGGCCAGAGGAATGCATGCGCAGATTAGTGCAGGTATGTCGGTATTCAATTATCTCTAGATGTAAATTGCCAGGGTTGGCTGGGAAATTTACCCGAGTATTTAAAAATTTTATTTTGGAAATACTCAAAAAGATTTAACACAAGTTTCCTACTTTGCTTATTCAAAACTTTACCATGAGCCATTTTCAAACTGTATCATAAACACACCACAACAGAATAATCGACACAACGCAATAGAATGATAAACACATTCCAAATATTCCAAGTTCGGCTCTATTCAATCGTCTGTTTTTGACAAGAAGTACATCTTATTGGCCACCCATCTCTAGTGCAGGTAATTCCTCGGTAACGTTACTCGTACCTTATTAACAGCCGTATTCACCATTCTTGTATTAACTGACTGATAATAGAGGCATATTCTTATTCAGAGTATTAGGGAAAAGTTGTATTCACCAAAAATAATCATAGGTGGTTAGACAAACAGTCTGTTAAATAAAAATCACTAGATTTTTATATTGGCAACAGCAGATTTTATAATAATCCATGGGTAATCCAATTAGGCAATCACAAGGTATGATTTTAGATTTTTCACAAGTACTGGACTGCCGCGGGTGCATTGTAATAGTAGGTATTCATTACATTAAATTTAAATTTTCTTATAATAAGAATAGTATTTAACAGTTTGTGTTTTAACGTTAATTTTTACATGCTCCCCTATCTAATAATCTGCAGTGTAATAATATTGTTTATAATATTTGCTGTAAATTATTGATATTCATTTGAGAATTTTATTTAAAAATATTTATTTTATGTTACAGATCAAGTTAAGCAGCAGGCATTTTGTCTCTATCAGCGATTATATCAGTTTCAGAAATATAGGTTGAGAATAATGAATTAATATCAGATCTTATTGGTATAAATGCAATGTCATTTGTATTACCTAATTGGTCATATGAATTATTTCGCACTATAGGGTTTCTAACAACTCGAGGGGGTTCTTCCTCATTATCTGATGATACATCTGACAAAATATTACAATCAATTTGTTGAAGTCTATCCATTTGAATTACAAACTACAGGTTCAATATGTGAAGTGCTTGCAACCAAAATTCTAGGTTTCTGTTTACAACCGAGTTTTGCTAACACAATCACTGCTTTTAATAATAAAAACAAATACAGGAAAACAAAGCAAATAATGGATTCCAAATTACAAATTACCACCTACCTAATTTTAAACATTTAACCCTATGTTAGAGTTTTAACAGGCCAAATTTCTTCTGTTACTTTAACAGTCGTTTTAACAGTTTGATAAGGATGGTGAATACCAAAAAATAATTTAACCGACTGATAACTGACTTAACAGTTTGTTAGAAAGGTAACTCTTGTTGGTGAATACGGCTGTAAGGGGCGTACCTTAGACCTGAGGTATATTACAAACAAGTGGAAAGGGTTCAGAGGGGCCATTCAGTCCACGAGCAGCGACGGTGTAGGTACTGCCCTACCAAGTGTGCGAGTGCAAAGTAGTGCGAACCAGTGTGTGCGTACAACGAAGTGGAGGCCCCACAAAACACTGTCTTTTATAAGACATTTTAGTCTTTCTCAAGGCTAAACATTTTAAAAGAAATTCACAGTCTTTATTAAGACTTTCTAAAAGAATTCAAGGTGTCTAACCGTCTGAGTTTTTCCTGCCTAGGCAGAGAGAAGCCAGATATTTCTGTTGCAGGTACAACAAAAGAAGCAACGGAGAGTGTCGAGGAGGACGACGCAGCGATGCGATCGAGGTCGCCAACCCCCAGCGAGGGCAGCGAGGAAAGCTCCTGCCCTAGCAGAAGCCCCAGCAGAAGCCCAAGCCCCCAACATCGGCAGCAAGAGGACATGGCCAGGCTTAGAGCCGAAAATGCACAGCTCAGGCAGCAAATAGCCGAGCTCACGGAGCGCCTCCGTGAACAGGAGGAGGCAGCCAGGGCACGAGAAGAAGCGGCCGAGGCCAGGCACAGGATTCTGGAGGAGCTGATAAGGAGCTTGTCAGCCAGCTCCAATGCCGCCACCAGCCAGACGAGCCCCCCAGAGGCGATGGAAGAATCGCCTGTGCCAGCCGCCGCACCCACCCCCACCGCACCTGCCGCCGCCGCAAGCAGCGGAAAAGGTAAGGGCGGAAAGAGGAAGAAAATAACTTCTTCCTCTGTTTCAGGTGACGCAGGCTCCTCAGACGAAGAACCCAAGGTGCTGAAGAAGGCCGCACCATCCCCTGCGCCCTCAACAAGCACCGCTGCCGCCACCGCCACCGCCACCGACGGCACCGCCACCACCGACGCCGGAGCTGAAAAGCTCCCGAAGATACCGCCGGTCATTCTAAGGAAGGGTGAACGGTGGACAGCCGTGTCATCCCTTCTAAAAGATGAAAGGATCAACTTCGCCAAGGCGAAGATGGTGAGAGAGGGTGTGGCCATCTCCCCTGCCACCGTGAGCGATCACAGGAAGCTGACCAGGCTCCTAGCAGCGAAAGGTGAGGAGTACCACACGTACTCCCTCCAAGAAGACCGGCTGTTGAGGGTGGTAGTCAGGGGAATTCCCTGCGGCACCCCACTAGAGGAGATCACGCAAGATCTACGTGATCAAGGATTCGCCCCTGTCAACGTGACAAGGATGAGCGACAGGAGAACCAAGAGGCAGATGCCACTCGTCCTAGTGCAGGTACCGCAGGAACAGGTGAGTATATTACAGGTATCCAGGTGCTGCTCCCTAGTCGTGAGGGTCGAACCCCAGAAGGCGGCGGCGGTGGCTTCCCAGTGCCACCGTTGCCAGAAATTTGGACACGGCCAAAGCCGCTGCACGGCACTGGTGAAGTGTGTCAAGTGCGGTGAAGGACACCACTCGGCTGAGTGCAAAAAGCCGAGAGAGACGCCGGCCAAATGCGCCAACTGCGGAGGCCCCCATCCTGCGAGTTATAGGGGCTGCCCCCAGGCCCCTAGGAAAACCGTAGGGAAAAAGACGACGGCAGGAGCAGCGAAACCAGCCGCAACAAAGCCAGCAGCCTCAGCAGAACCAGCTAAGTGCTCGCAACCCCCCAAGACGACGACGGGGAAGAGCTTCGCTGACGCCGCAAGGCAAAAGCAGGCTCCAGCCGCGACGCCTAGGGGGGCCCCAAAACCCCAACAGACTCCACAGGCGTGGAGTACACCCTCCGACTTCGTCAGCGCGCTGGCGAGGATGGAGGAAATGTACTCCGCCATGCGCGCCTTTTTCACCAAAATGCCATCTTTGTTACAGGAGTAATGGCAGTTCCTCCTAGGGTGCAGTCCTTAAGAGTCGCCTCCTGGAATGTCGACGGATTCCAGCGAAGGAAGAACGACCTGCTTGAGCTCTTGCCGCGTCTAGACGTAGACGTGGCTGCCATCCAAGAGACCAAGCTGAAGGACGCACAGGCCGCCAGGATGCTCGGATATGTCATATATCGGAGGGACCGGCCGGCCAGACAAGGAGGCGGAGTCGCCCTGCTCATCAAGAGAGGTATAGAACACCATATGTTGCAGGTCCCACAACTGGTGAACATGGAAGCCGTGGCAGTCTCCGTGAGCACCCGCCATGGAGATATCGCCGTGGTATCCTGTTACCAGTCAGCATCTCTCCCGCTCTTGGACCAGGACCTGGAGGCGGTCATGGGGGCATGGCCGCATACGGTTGCCATCGGCGACTTCAACGCGAAATCGCCGGAGTGGAATAGCACGACCACCACAACACGTGGCAGGGTGCTTCTGCAGTTCCTGCAGAACCACGACGACGTGCTCGCGTACGGACCCGATGAGCCAACCTTCCAGAGAGGCGAAGCTAGGCCGGACGTGTTGGATTTCGCTTTACTCAAGGCAATACCGTTTGAAGCCGAACTGACGACGCACCACGAGGGTTCGACGAACCACTCGCCCATCCTGCTCGAACTAGGGCAGGAGCGTCGCGACGAGGTAACCTTCGTCAGGAGGCAGACCGACTGGGAGCAGTTTCGTGCAGAAATGCAACGAATCTGTCAACCGAGTCCTGTCATCCAAGACGAAACGGACCTCGAGGCAGCAGTCGTGAGCCTTGAGACGGATATCCACACCGCCCTGGAAAGCAGCACCACCGAGAGGACGGAAAGGAGACGTGCGGACCATGCAGGTGAGTTACCATATGATTTGCAGGTGCAGATCAGGAGAGACGCGCGGCCAAGCGACGAGCGATGAGAACGGGACATCCACGAGATAGGCAAGTCGCAAACCAGCTCAACAGGAGAGTCAAAGCCGCCCTGGACGAACTATACCAGGAGCGATGGCATAGACACCTGGAGTCACTGGATCCCGGAGAAATAGGCCTGTGGAAGATGCAGAAGGCGCTGAGGGCTCCCCGCCGTCCGATACCTCCGATTCACGGCGAGAACGGGATCGTCTACACGAAACAGGACAAGGCAGAAGCTTTTGCAGACAGCCTTGAACTGCAGTGTAGAGAAACCTTCTCGACGACGAGGACGAGGACCACACCGACGAGGTGGAGCGCCGTATGCGGCGTCTACGACGCCTACCAGATGCGGAACCCATTAGGCCTGCCACTCCGGAGGAAGTGAAGGACATCCTGCGTCACCTGAACCCCGCAAGGCACCAGGATACGACGGAATCGGGAACAGGATCCTCAGAAAGCTCCCCACCGGGGAGTGATGGCGCTGCTGAACATCTGCAACGCCATCCTGAGACTACGCAGGTTCCCAAGAGATGGAAAAAGGCCGACGTGATTCTCATCCCTAAACCAGGTAAGAACCTAACGTTCCCCTCCAGTTACAGGCCCATCAGTCTCCTGCCGATGATGAGTAAAGTAGCCGAGAGGGTAATCCTGGCCAGACTGCACGAGACCACGGATGAACTGCAAATCCTCCCGGACGAGCAGTTCGCGTACCGCCGTGGCCACTCGACGGAGCAGCAGATTCTCAGGTTAGTGGAACTTGTATCCGCAGGTTTCAACGCCAGAGAGTCTACTGGAGCGGTCTTCTTGGACGTCGCCAAGGCCTTCGACAGGGTATGGCACGATGGGCTTATCGCTAAGATGCTCCACTTTGGCTACCCTGTAGGCCTAGTCAAGCTGGTGGCGTCCTTCCTGAGAGGCAGAGAGCTGCGTGCGAAGGTGGATGGGGCCGTGTCCACCTATCGACCCATGGAAGCCGGAGTCCCCCAAGGCGCCGTGCTGTCTCCGCACCTTTTCAACATCTTCACAGCGGACCTACCCAGGACAGAGGACACTTCCGTGTGCCTCTACGCCGATGACACCGCCATACTAGCCCGTTCCCTAAACCCGGATATGGCGACGAGGCGACTCCAGAGAGCGCTAGGCAGACTGGAGAACTGGTGTAACCGCTGGAAGATAGCGATCAACGCGGAGAAGAGCAAAGGTATGATGTTCTCTCGTAGGTACAGAGCGCAGCCGCGAGGCCGCGTGACGTTCAACGACGAGGACATCCAGTGGACCGACGAAGCCAGATATCTAGGGGTGACCCTAGATAGAAAGCTGACCTGGAAGCCACACGTCACCGAAGTGGTTCGCAAGGGCAGATTTGTGAGGGCGAAACTCTACCCGTTACTCCGTAGGGATAGCCGACTGAGCCTTGGAAACAAGGTAAGGTTAATCAGGTCTGTTTTGCAGCCACAACTGACGTATGCCGGAGCAGCATGGGGATACGCAGCGAAGACGCACTTGACAAAGGTGCAGGCCGTCGAGAATATCGCCCTGCGTTGCGCGACCGGAGCCCCCTGGTTCGTTCGTAACAGCGATATTCGCCGGGATCTGGGATTCACGCCAGCCCTGAAGTGATGAAAGCGCGAGCGGAGACCGCCTTCGCCCGCGCCGAAGTCCACAGCAACCAGCTGATTCAGGCAGCGGTGGACTACCGACCCGATGCGGCCGCCAGGTACAGGCGGCCAAGGTTTCAACTCCTGGACGCGGGGTAAGTTGAGACGTTTCTTCTGTTTCAGGACCGCCAGGATCAAGAATAGGACTAAGAAGACACACGCGATCCCAAACCCTACCCCGGAGCCTGCTTGCAGACTCCGTTACCTAATCCTTTCCGCGACGCTGGACGACAGGGCCTACGGCTCTTTGTCCTAGCGTCTCCCTAGAGCCACAGTGCTAATCCCGACTTAACCCAAACCCCTACCTGGTCGGAGGCGTCCGCGCCGCGACCAAAACACGACAAACCCCCGGGGGTAAAGAAGCAGTCGGCGAAGAAAGAAGAGAAGACAGAAGAGCGCCAGAAGAATAAGCCCTTGCCGACGGGGCTTGCCAGGACAGGAGGAGGTTCCCAGAGCCGCCGGCATCGACCGCAACAGCGGTCGAGGCCGACCGGAGAAGGGAACCCACCTCTACGAGGCGTCCGGGCCTACAGCGATGAAGTGGGTAAAGAGAGATAATCCCTCTCGACCCCGCTCATCCGAGGTCATTTATCCAGCCAAGGATATTGGCGCGGGTTCAGAGGTATATGTCGGAATTCACCGTCGTTGTATTGCTCATTTTGCCTTGCGGAAATGATTCTGTTATATTACTAATTAATAACAATAGCAAAATCAGTTGAAATTGCTGTATAAAAAAGGGTGTTATAAAATGTTATTTATTTCTTTCCTCAGAAGTTTCCTTCAATTTCTTGTCCGGTTACCTTGTATGTTACTTTAAATCATTTTCGATCTCATCATTTTTAATTTTCTTTAAATTGTCATTGTGTTTTATTTGCTTAAGAACTATCAATGTTATTGTCGTGTTAAGTACATGCATATAAATAAATAAATGTGAATGCTATTTGAAGTTTAAAATTAGGTACATACTCTTCAGCGATCCTACTTTACGTGAAAATCCAGGCAATGCCTAAGGAATAAATTTATAAGTCATATTTTTGAGAAAGACCCATGCTTATAATGCGGAAAGTGATCGTTTACAGGCCCTCATCTTTTCTTTATTTTTCATTTAATATTTCCAGTTACATTCTGGAACATAGACGAAGGTGGATTTGAAGTATGAATTAAAGAACAGTGCGGATTTTGTACAGAGATTACTTTATGATAATACCCGGAGAATGGGTTTTGGTTTCAGTTACCGACGTAATAAATAATGCATTTAGGGCTGAGGGTGACATTTTGTCATTTAACGCAGCAGGTGGTTGTTCAGTCGGTGTAAATTTATTTATTTATTATACAGTATGATGGATACTTGAAAGCTATATAAATATTCCGTAATAAATTCAAACATTCTTTATAGTGTATATAGTTATTTATTGTATAAATGTTTTAAGAAGCATTTTATCCACGCGAGAATGTTATAATAATGTAATATTCTTAAGTGGATAAAAGACAATTAAAATACGAATGCAATACAACGTTTTATCTATAATCACCTCACAACCATAATTGTGTAGTCAGAATTATTGGAATTTAATAAAAAATATTCGCACAACTTGATATTTTTTAATATTCATTGAAACAAACTTGATATTGCAAGGAAAATCCAAAGAAAATATAACTGTTCCCTACAAGAAGAAACATCCGTAACTTGTGCAAATTCTTCACAAACTTTGGTAGGTGATATGCGTTCCGAAAATGATGGCAACAATGCTACAAGGGTCGTTATTAACTGAAATGGTTAAACGTTATAAAACAAAAAATTAAATGTGCATTACTATAAAAATGTTAGATAATAAGTTAATAAATTAAATTTAATTTCTTATCGACTTATTATTTTTCATTATTCTACAAGTGAAATACCGTTACTTTATTCCACTAGTGCATAAAGTATCACTTTAGATGGTTCATATTTGTGGATAAAACTCCGATTATAAGGTGATTGCGGATAAAAGTTATTTTCTGATTTTCTTTATAACTGACGATATATTTGTTATACAGGATGACCGACAGAAACTTGACGTTTTTAGAATGGCTAGTACTCTGCCGGTAAAAGGAGTAGTAAACCAAATTACCAAGCATTAATCTCGCCATTTTATGCTGTTCAGTCAGGGATCCCAGATTTCACAATTTTTCGTGTGATCTCACGATTTTTGCCATCACACGATTAGTATGTTGAATCTCACGACTTTGATTGATTTTTGAGCGGAATATCTTAGCTATTGAAATTAAAGATGTGTAAGTGTTAATACTATATTCAAAAACAAAAAAACTACTAATTTCACATTTCAACCATCTGACTTGAGCACTTGTGACTTTCTTATGGGAGTATCCAAAATCACGTGTATAGGATCACATACCCCTCACATTGGCAGAACTGAAGGAGGCAATCAGGGAAAAAGTGGTTACAATTGATGGTGAACTGATGACTCGTGTGATGGCCGATTTTCTCCGAAGGCATGTAATGGCAAACCGTAAAAAATAACTGTGTATTGTTCATTTCAAATACGTCAGATTCCCGTCGATCACCCTGTATTTACATTTCTTTATTTCAAATTTAATAAATAATTCCTGTTGTTGAATCATCAATAAAAAAAATAAAAATTCTTTGATTCTGCTGTACGCGATTTGTGTTGGAATAAAGTGTAGCCTGAAAACGAATCCTAAACCTTTTTTTATTATCTGTCCCGTATTATTCCCAGGAAGATCATTGAAAAATTTAATTTCCATTTATATTGAAAACGATGTTCGATATTATACACTTGAGTGGTGTTGGCAATATCTCTCTATGTATGTATTTGCTTTGTTATGATATATTGGATAACTCTGTCGACTGAAATTTATATGAGTTGCGATTTGCATATAACTGATTATACGAGTTCTGGAAGCGTAAAACTTTCGATATAACTACTGATTACACAGGCGGATGTATATTACTGTAAATTTGTCCTAGATGTTCGCCTGAGTGATTCATCCGCAATATTGACATAATTTCTCTTCATAGTGTTTCGACCCCCTCCAAAATCTATACATATTACCTTGTCTTATTCTACAGGAAGGTTTATTTACGTCATAACGATTTTAACTGTAACATTCCTTTTATTATAAAATTAAGAATGTCACAATTTCAATATGAAACGTCTAGTAACAAGGTATTTTTGCACATCCTGTATAATGTTGGTAGATTAAGTAAGTGTAAACCATATCCAGTGTACCATGTAACTTTAGATTTCTTCAAATAAGCCTGAAATGTAAACACCTTGTACAATTAATATTTTATTAGTTATTTACTTACCATTACTGTGAACCAGTTACATCGAGGTATATCGTTATGTTATAATTTTTTTACTCTGTATAACACCCTGGAAATTTGTTAACAGTTTATTATTTAATTAGTATCAATTTTTTTAATAAGCTTTTTTTTGGAAAAAAGAAAGTTTAAGTAACTGTCATAATAATTCAATTCGATTCCAACTATTGGAACAATGTGCTGAGATCTCGAACGAACATTTGACCGAACTGTCATAGAAACCGAACCAATCAGATTTCAGTGAGTTTTTAGATCTTCGTAGGGTATAAAACCTACAGGAACCTAAATTCTAGCCTTTTTCGTCCTGATTTTGGTCGATTGAAGTATTTCCATATTACAGATTTAATTATAGTGCGAAGCCACATTTTGAAAATAAATCTGAATTTATTAAAGTCATCAATAAGGATGGAGGTAATATGTTTGACTAATTAAGATTATTGTGGATAGTAGATTTCATTTTAAACAATATTGTACATTATTTTTTTGAAACTAAGAATATAAAAATACCTAACCTGATTTTTGATCTTTGCTAAAGCACAGGCTAATTATTTTATATTATCTTTTGTTATTTTTTCTTAACTTTATAGGCCAATTAAATGAACATTTAAATGAACATTTAAATGAACAATTAAATGAATAATTAAATTAATTAAATAATTGAATAATCAACAATTAAATCAATCAATCAATAAATTTTTATTGATGTTACGTCGAATGATGAAAATCTTCTTCAATGAAAAGTTTTTTCATTGAAGAATCAAAATTGAAATAAGAAGGCCATTCTAAAGCTTTGAAATCTAGATTGTAAGTGGCACTATCCAGGTACGACAGGAAAGCTGCTGTTCTCGAAGCACTGCTTTGAAAATCCAGATTGTAGCGGCCCTAGTCCAGGTACGACAGGAAAGCTGCCCATCTCGGAGTCATCTCCAACGTTAACAACGGATGAACTTGTCAACTGCTTCAATTCCACTTCTGTATGTCAACTTCTTCAATTCCACATCTGTGTATCAACTGGTGGGCAAGTTAATAAACTGTTTATTTTTTATGTATGTATTTTATTTCACTTTTTGACTTCAGCAAAATTTATCATCCTCCTACAGGGGTAAAAAGGCAAACCGAACAGAACATTCTGTAGGTGGCGCCCAATTATAACATCATTTTAAACAGTTTGCTAGTCAAGAACCCACGACTTTAAAAAAGTGCCCCGACTAAAAGAGCAGCCGTCCGCAACATTGTACATTTATCGTTTGTAACAAACGATAGGTAACATTGGACTTCTTTAAGGAATTGGTGATGTAACGTTAAATCTGTTATTTGTTACTCATTTGTAAACATGAATGTATCAAGTTACCGTATTAATCAAGAAAGTTAACAGATAGCTGATTCATGTAAACCAACATAACCTATTCTGTTACCCCAATGACACCCTTTTTCTTTCAGTCAGTTTTTGAAGTCGCTATCATTGATTTTGTAAGCTTTGCTATCGACAAATCTAATAAATCCTATATTCACGCTCGTATCTTGCAGATGATTTTTCTGGCAATAAACTTGAAGCTACACTGGTGGCTTCATTAACAACTGCTTCGGGCACATTAATTTTCACCAAAATAAACTGAAATAAACAACATACGTAGTTGCGGTGGCGCTTTCAAAGTTTACGATAACTTGTTTAGAATAGTTTTGTAATCGAAATTTGATTATATATGTGATATATTTACAAATGAATGACAAATAAAATATATAACAATACATACCGGCTCAGAAGGTGACAGGCTCTTCTACAACTCACCAGCCATATCCTTCTGTCAGTCAGTAAAAACCCTCTTACCATGCTGGTAATGTTATATAGAAGGACTATAAATAATGAAAATGTAGGTAACAATTGCTTGATCGCGAACTCTTGACGAAGAGGAGGTCTTGTGTAGGTTTTACTTTTTTGCGTCAAATAGAAATAGTCCGGACATTTCCTGATACGATTAGGAATGTGGCAATGGAAAGGAAAACGAACATCAATATTCTGGTCAATAAGACACGATGTGTTATAAGTACACTAACTTAAGGCACATATGGTAGGAGGTGAATTTGTTTATAGAGGTGGCAATTGAACATATGATTTGTAGATAAAATTTGTGAGAGTGGCTTCGCAAAATGGTTTAACTATTCTATACGTACTATTTGGAAATTCAGGTCCTAAGAGCGTTGAAGTGTTAGCACTTAATACAATCTTCTTATGTATGTACGTTGATGTTCGGTTTCATTTTCATTACCTAAAGTGGTATTTATTTCAATATATGGGTGGAATTAATGGCATCTTTGCCGAGCGATTTCCAGCGATTTAACCGCAGTCAAGATTTTGGCGATGTGACAAAGATGTAAATATTTATTTATTTATTTATTTATACAGTTAAGGAAACCCAACAGAATTCTTACAAAAATTCCAATAATAGGGTTACACATAAAAACTGTGTGTAGACACTGCTCATACATAAATTTAGAATTTAATAAACTAAATTAATTAATTCTAGCACTAGATTAAACTAGACAGCAAAAAAGAGACAAGAAATAAGTTTAAATAAAAAAATAACTACATAAAAACTGATATGGCATCATTTCTCACTTGATTTAAGGATCTATAAAATAAATCTATGTCATTAAAATATTGTATATTTTTTGCATTAAATAAATTGGAGAATTAAGTAAATAATTTGTAGAACCGAACTTCAAGTGAAATAGATTAGTTGATCTAGTTAACCGCTGTTTAATGTTATAGTCAAAATTTTCTATGATATAGTTGCAATCAATATTGTGATTAAATAATTTATAATTAAAAAGTACGTAATTAATCAGTCTACGAGATGATAGTTTAAGTAAATTATAATGTCTCAATCTGATGTCATACGATTCAAAATGAAGATGTCTATTAAATCTATAATTTAAAATATTAACAAACTTAATCTGAACTCTCTCTATACGATCAATGTATTTATTATAAGTAGGATTCCAAACTATACTAGCATATTCAAGAACACTTCGACAAAGGGAATTATATAGCGAAGTTATAGATTTGGGATTGGGAAATGCTCTAGTCGTCCTCATAATAAAACCTAAATTATGGTAAGCTTTCCTGCCAATGGATTGAGTATGTAAATCAAAGATTAATTTTGAGTCAAGTATAATTCCCAAATCTTTTTCCGAATTGATCTTCTTAAGTTTACATTTGTTGTTGAAGTAATCACAGTCAATTTTAACAGGAAGTCGAAAAAAGTTATAGCACACCATTTATCTATATTTAGCAATAATTTATTCCTTTGACAATATTCCTGAAACCTAGAGAGATCCACCTGCAAATTATGACAACCGATTAAATTTGTGATTTCACTATAAATCTTTAAATCATCAGCATATAGAGAGAATTCAGAATGTGAAAAACAGTTACCAATATCATATAAAAATAAAGAGAAAAGAAGAGGTCCAAGGTGCGACCCTGCGGAACACCAGAATTAACATTAGCATAAGATGAAGAACAATTGTTAATTTTGACACATTGTGTTCTGTTACGTACATAGGACATTATCCATATTCCGATATTACCGATATTCTCAAGCTTTACAAACAGAGTGTTGTGGTGAACTTTATCAAACGCCTTTGAGAAATCAGTATACACAGCATCCACTTGCTTATGATTATACATAGAAACTATTACATTTTGAATCAATGGAACCAAGTTCGTCACCACAGATCGACCCTTAAAAAATCCATGTTGATGTTCACGTATTAAATACTTAGTTTTGAAAAACAATTCTTTACAAACGATTGCTTCATATTCAGAATATCTAAGGTTTCGTCTTCTTCAAGTTACAATTCTGTATATCATACGCTATTATACTTAATTTTATAGAACCTAACTAACAAAATCGCGCTCTGCTTCATATAACTGTGCGCAAATAACATATTTCACGGTATTCGAAACCCAACAGTTCATGCATTTAACCAAGCGACTGACAATAAAACAAATTTAAAGGGAAGGGAAAATCAAGTCAGTCGAGAAATAGACCAGCAGTGGATGTCTGTATACTATAGAATTCTATTCATTGCTATGAAAGGTGGCACTCTGTGTCTGATTCCTATTATATCTTCTGATTCCTATTACATCTCCGTCTTCTCATTTATCAAGCAATGCGTGTTTATCTTTCGTTGAAAGGAACCAATATAAAACGACTCATGAGTAAGAGAAAAATATAAATAGTTATATCAAGCAAACCATCGAACATACTTGATGGCAGAGTAACAACTTAAAGTGGTTCTGAATTAGTTTGATGCATATAACTCATAATATCCTATAGATCCGCTTCATTCACATAAGCATTAATACAAAGAGATTGAATGAGGAGGACTGGTACTATAGCCGCCACGGTCTCCTGACTTTAAGTCATTTGGATTTCTTTTTGTGAACATATTTAAAAAATTAAATGTATCGCACCGAAGTGCATACATACTAAGTATTGATGATTTACCGCAAACGTATCACACTAGGTGCTAATAACGTACAAGTTCAAAACGCACAAGAATCAGAAACATTTGTGTTATTTTATAGAAACTGGGTAAGACGGGCCCAAAATGTTGTAACATCAGAAGTGTATTTTTAAATCATTTTCGAACTGCCCTTTTTAATTTTTTTTCAAAATTGTATTTGTAAGAGTCCCCTGTACACTCAAAAAATTTTTTTTACATAGGTTCTGGATCACCCTGTGTAAATATTATGAGCGATTTATATCACTAGACCAGTTGTCCTCAAACTTTTTTTCGCGTATCACTCGTATTAAGTATTAAACATTTTATCAGAATGACAACACAGTAAAAAATTTATATTTTTTTACAGTATCCTTTTTTTATTTATACAGGGTGTCCGGAAATATAATAATATACATGATGTCTAGAATATAAGTACCGATACTAAAGAGGCTTGTATATCTGACCAAAAGAAGCAAGAAACTCTTATGAAAAAGGTGTCTAAAACTAATAGTTCTACAAACACATTTGAAAAATAAAAATACAAGTATAGTACTGTGTTACAAAATTGCAAACTAATTCACAATTAAGGTTAAATAAAAACTCCTGTAATGTAATTTTACTTTTATTAGTATTAATAAAGTAAACAATAGAAGAAATTCTTAAAACTATAACGTACGACAACATTACATCCATTACCTGCTGCTGCTAACCTCAAATTATTTTAAGTGGTAGCATTGAGTAATAACTATAATTTATTATTATTCAATGGTAGTAGTGGTAGCAGTGCGGCTAGTGCCTCTCATTTTCTATATCTAGTCATTGAGTAATTATTATTCAATGACCTAGTCTTTGATTGATATTTGCGCACATAAACAAAAATAGAACAATTTATAGCAACCATGACTAGTTAATTTATGGTGAATCTAGGTAAAACTCTCTGGTTACGAGACGTTGTATGCCTTTGACATTTTGAACATAATTTTGAACACTTATAACTATTTCACATTTTATTCTGTGTTGTGAATAGAGCGCGAAGAAAACCGTTCCCCCTAAGTATGTTTATTACGTGTATTTGTTTTTATTATGTATAAACATCTGGCATGGTAGATGTGTGATGTTGTCGTATATTTAAAACCTGTTTGCTCTCAAATACCGTTGGTCAGAGAAAATTGTTAAATTAAAAATGTTTTGTTTGGTGAAATTTATCATAAAGCAAAATAAAGGCACTCATGTTTCGGACACTCTGTATATTTTCATATTTACTCTCTTCATTAATTTCATTACTAATCTCCCTCTAATATTTGTCTATTATATATCGGTTGCTGTGGATGTTGTCCTATATAGGTCATCGAAAAACTGAAGATATTACTAGTTTTTCGTAATAAGTTAAATTTGAATTCTGATAATAGCGGACTCGCAGGTTTCCGGCGCGGACCTGCTTCAACCTGCTTTCACTGTGTACGTGTCCATTTAAATGTATGTTATAATAATTTTCAAAGCATATAAGCGCGGACCGGCGCTGGGTATCAGTAAGCTGGAAACCGCTTGCCCCTGTGTTCGCTTTAGCCTGCTTTAAACTGCTGTTTTTTATCAATTTAAATACACAATTATAAATTTCAAAGCCTATAAGGACATATTCGGCGCTGGTTACCAGTAAGCGGAAAAACTTGCTTCCACTCTCTCTGTACCCTAACATAGTTGACTAGACTGCCTACAAAATGCTCGTGACGAAACGTAGTTCTGTTCACAGATAAATTATCTGCCAACATATTACGCGTATAATGACATACTATGACCATCTCCGAGATGGAGTTAAGTGTCGAGGTTCTGTTACAATGTGTCCTGGTATTTGCATTCTGCGTACCACCAGTGGTACGCGTACCATAGTATGAGAACCGCTGCACTAGATTGTTTCCGCATATCACATACAAAATGGGGTTATCTCCATTAAGGACATATTTCAGGATGTTTTTCAGTATTTCATAGAATAATAGTTCGTTCGTTCATGACAACAAATAGCTGTTGTCATAATTATTATGAACCTGGTAAAAGTCTAATAGACAGTATATAATAACAAAGCTCTTACAGACCGCCATATTACATTTTGTTCCACTAAATACTGATATTAATGACAACTAGCACGCTATTTGGTTTTTAAGGTTATTAGAATTTACATAATGGCTGTATAGATTTTTGTGGTATTTATGTACTGGGAAAATTAATTGGGTGAACGTGAAAAATTGCTTCGTTTAATTTTAATATACTTATTATAGGTCTACAGTTCCAATACCATACGAGTTTATGCGTCATTGTGATTTATTCAGCTTGAGTTGCTTCCAACATTTAAATATATTTTATTTTTTTTATAAAAATATACAAGGTGTCTCTAAAAGGTCTGTACAACGCTCTACCAGATATAGTACGACCCAAAATAAGTCGGTAATTAAACTTGCCTTAGTCCAAAAGTTGATAATAAGGGAGCTACTGGGTGCCAAATTTGGAGAAATAAATAACATTTCCTTTAATATCTGTCAACTACTTCAAGCTAATTCTATGAAATCTCGTACCCGGTTTTTTTTTGGTATGAGGAATTTGAATTTATCGACAATTTTGTTGTATCTTCTAGAGGGTGCCACAAATGACCATTAGGATACATTTAACTGCCAAAACTTTTTTGTGCCACTTTGAACTGGAAAAAACCCTTTCCCTTTTCTGCATAAAAAAGGTAGGTATACCTTCATTTAAATGTTTAAATACATAAAAAAATCGGTTGAAAGGTATTGTCAACTCCACTGATAAACGGAACATTTACAATTTTTAAATTGTTTAGATTGTATTAGATTGACTATATTGTTTATAAAACGTATGTTTTTTACTCTGTCAGTTCTGTTTGCAGTAAAATTGTTAAATAAATAAACTTTAAAATTGTAATTGCACTATTTCCTTTAAAGGCGTATTTCTTGCTAATAAACGAATGTTTCTAATGGTAAATGTTTTGTTTATCAGTGGAATTGAAAATAACTTTTACATATTTACAAATTTAAATCCCTTTTCGATCAAAACGGCTTTAGAGGTATTAGCGAGGTATACCTTCTTTAATCAGAAAAAAAGGAGAAAAGATTTTTCCAGCTCAAAGTGTACACATACACCTTGGCACAAAAAAGTTTTGGCAGTTTAAATGCGTCCTAATGGCCATCTGTAGCGCCCTCTATAAGATACAATAAAATCGTCGATAAATTCATATTTATCATCAAATTTCATCATTTCAAAAGTCAGCTCTTATTAATCGAAATGTATTAAAGAAAATATTATTTATTTTTCAACATTCGTTATTTTCAACTTTTGGACAAAGACAAGTTTAGTTAAATCGACTTTAAGCAACACCATGCATAGAAAAGGTGAGATACACCAGAACAAGCACCACCAACATCAACAAAGGTGATAAACGAAGGAAAACTAATACGAAATGTTATGAATCCTAGCTCTAGCGAAGAACGGGCGAGGCTAAGAGAACGAAAGGAAAACCACCAGATGGTTATCAAAGGAAACATAAGCAAGGCTTCATCTCTCGCCGTCCGCAGCATGACGGACCACAAGACCAAGACAGAGATGCCTTTGGTACTTGCTCCACAAAACCAAGCCAACTTGCTGAAGTCAACAGATGCCGCGCCATCGTGGTAAAAGTGAAATTGCAAAGAAAACATCAAATAAATCACCGTTGTCACCGCGTTGGGCACGGTCAAAGCCGGTGCGCAGCTCAAGCTAGATGTGTGAAGTGTGGCGAAAACCACTTCCTGCAAAACTGTGGGGGAGACACAGGCGCAATGCGCAAACTGCCCGAGCCCCCATCCGGCAAGCTATCGACGATGCCCCAGCTTTCCAAAATTAAGAAGGGCGAAGAGGGACACCCCCAAAGTGAGCCAGCAGTAGCAAAAATAACAGATGAATATAGGTCACCTCTCCAGAGTAAGCTCGTCAAAGAGCAAGTCAGAAGCTAGTCACAGTCGAAGTTCTTGAGGAGGGGGGGGGATTATACCGCCTTCGAGAACATAACTTGCAGAAGCTGTTAGCTTGTTGGAGAGGATTTAAGTTCTCGATAATGACCGCCTTTTTGGTTAAAATTTCCTTGTTTCAGGACCATAAGCCCACTACACGTTAAGACGAAACCGCCAGGATGAAGAAATAGGACATGAGAAGACTGACTCAAACCTACCCCAAAGCTCCGTTAGATCTCCTCTATCCGCAATGTTGACAGGTCCTTTATGAATCTTCGTCTTATCGTCTTCCACAGAGTTACAAGATATTCCTTTTCGCACCAAAAGATAAACCCTCGCCGACGGGATTTGCTAGAAGAAGAGGAGGCCCCACGAACCACTAGCATCGGCTGCAATAGTAGTTGAGGCTAGCAGGGATGCGGGCCCATCTTCACGAGGCGTCCGCTTACCACAGACTCCATGGAGAATGGTTTAAAAAGACTGAAGACTTGTACCATGTGATACCAAGCCGCGCGGTTTACACTCGTCTGCGTATTTTTCTTATTAAATATAAGTGAAAATTGCGTTTGAAATAAATTTGCGTCTGTGAAAATACTGTATGACAAAGTAGAGTTGAGGAATGTAACGTTGATCCACAAACTGATATTTACTGCTGTTAATTAAACATATACAGAGTGAGTTTTAAGTAGATGTAAAAAAAATAACTGAAGATTATTCTCGTCAAAATAGTTTTTATACAAATACATTTTTAAATAACATGCCTCCGTATAAAGATGCAGGGTGTTGAAATTTAGGAATATGGAATTATCACTATGGTGAACTATTTTAACTATTAACTATGTTGCGTCACTCACTAACATTTAAACTAACTAACCTTTTAGATTAAGCCATATTTTCACTACAACAAAGTATTATTACATAATTTCAGTTAACCAGCTCCGTTTTGGAGCAAATAAACTTTTTACGAAAATATGCACATATTATGTATTTTCAGTTACTGAATTAAATACTCAACAAATCTAGTTATCTTTGTTAATCTAATAATTGTTTGATTTACGTCGTTTTCCATCCCTACATTTTTTAAATCGGTGATTTTTGTAATGTACATGACATGACAAGAGAGAGGATACGACAGATTTCCTAATAAAAGAACGTCCCAAATCATCAAGTATTTGCATGAACCTTCCGAAGATTATGTGGGCTTAAAATTTCAAAAGCTAAATGGGCTGGAAAACCGCCGAGATAAAATGTAGTAGATCGTGAGGAAGCTGTAATTGATGCAGTTTTAGACAATCCTACTACAAGAACTCGTCGAGTTTTTATGCAGTTAATACGATGGTGGAGGATGGTGACTTCAAACATTTGCTATAATTCATTAATAATATGTGTGTTAATTTTCTTTATCGTAATTTAAATTTAACATCATATCAGAAGTACCATTTATTTGATTTATAAATTTGTATGACAAAAAAAATTGTCGAATATTTTACACTATTCGGGTCAAAACGCTGTAGTAGAATGACAAATGAATTAAATAAGACATTTTATTGCACTAGTGCAATAAAGAACCACTTTTTCCATTAAATATAGTTCAATAAAGTTTTGTTTTTTGCATGAACGTAGAAAAACATTTTAACTCCGAATAAAGCATCAATTAATCAATCATAATTTGGATAATAAAGCAAATTTAGTAGGTAAGTAGGATATATCAATGTAGTCATAGATACTTTGCCAAACCTTAGTCGCCAAATTGCGAATTGAGTTAATTTATAATTATTTGAAGTTCAATTTGCTGTGAAGTTTGTAAAAATGGAATCTAACGAGGATTTAGGTGTGGCTGAAAAGATACTGGAGCGTTTCTTTGAATCTTCTCCCAAAGGCATCTCGAGAATTTTATGAATGCGTCTACCAACGTTTTGTGGATTGATGTTAATTTATATTTGATGATCAAGGTAAACACTTTAAAAATAAAAGAGGAGCATTTAAAAAAAAATCTATATAGGTCGTCCTAATATTGGAGATTTCAGGCGCATGCCGCTTTGATGTATCAGTCAATTTAAAAATTGATAATGAAGATGTGAAACCCACCTTAATTATAAAAAATTCCAATATTAAAACCAAGAAACCCCGTTCTTTTACTGTGCTGGGAGACAATTATTTAAATTTTTATCGAAAATATGTTGCTTTACTCCACCCGGATTGGTAGAACGCTGATTATTTCTGAGATTTCGGTATTCATAAAAACTTTTGAAGCTGGACAACTGGAAAGAGCACAATGGACACGTATTACGACGAACGTCTGCTATCATTTTAGTTGACGGCAGTGGTGACATCATTTGCCTTAAAATACACGGAGGATGGAGATCGAGCAGTGTAGCGGGTGGATACATTGAAGACTTACATTTCAATAAAGAAAATATTGCGAGAAGAATACTGAAAGGTGACAGTAGTAATGATAAACCAAGCACCGTTATCATTTCTGATTTCACAACGTCTGAAAGTAATATAAGTATTAATGAAAACGTATTGCTTTAAGAATTACACCAAGAATGAGGGTAGTCAGTTTAAGTGGTTTAATTTTAATACTTGTTCAAATTGTGTATTTAATATCAACGTGGATAAACAAAAAATATTGTAAATATTGTTGAATAACCTTTGATAAATTAAAACTTGATTTGCAAATTTAATTTTTCTGCGTTCATGCAAAAAAGAAAACTTTATTGAACTATATTTAGTGGAAAAAGTGGTCCTTTATTGCACTAGTGCAATAAAATGTTTATTGCATTCATCTGTCATTCTACTACAGCGTTTTGTCATCATGAGAAACATAAACGTTCAAATCGACGTCACATTTTCTTAGACTTAGTGTCATCTAAATTACATTTTTTGGTTTTTGCATGAACGTAGAAAAAATATTGTATGTAACTTGTATAGTACGGGATCCGGCTGCAAAATTTGTACATTCATAATGTAGTTAACCCAGATTTAATTTTTATGTAATTTTATAAATGGAGGAACCCATTTCTCATGAGGTGCCAATTAAAAGAGGCATGCGCAGTTGCTTAAAAAACCCGTACAGTTGGCCTTTAGCATCCTCGTCTAACAAGTAATGTTGCACGCTCACTCTCTGTCACTTTATTTTAATTACCTAGCATCTTTAACGGCAGGCAACTCCTATTTGCGGCTTGTTTTTCATAGGCAGACATGTTACATCACGTACAGAAAAAAATAAGATTTAATGTGGCACAATAAAAATGAATATACGCCATGAACGTAAAAATTTAACAAAATTATACCTGTTTACACCTGGCTGCGGAGAGATTACGGCTAAGTGATCAATAGCAACTGTGCCTTTTCAAAGTCTTTAAATACATTGTCGTGAAGTAGAATATGCTTTATTTCCATAGGACGTGAACGATATGTTTCACGAAAAGCCAATTAATAATATTTTAATTAATAATAATCGCGGGCAATTTTTAATTGGCACCTTATGAGAAATGGGTTCCTGCATTTATAAAATTACATAAAAATTAAATCTCGGTTAACTACATTATGAATGCACTAATTTTGCAGCCGCATCTTAGACTAGTACAAAAAGTGCTTATGGCACTCAACGTGTCAATTTCACGTCGCGTGCAATAAACACTTACTTTTTGTACTTATTGCATAAATAACTATTAAGGATTAAAAGTGTCAATTTTAGCTCCTAGAATTAAAAGTGAATACATGTGTTGCTAAGATACAATTTCTTTCTCAGCAAGGAAAATGTCAACCTTAGAGACTTCTGACAAAAGTGCATTTTTCAAAATTACAACATCCTGTATCATTGTAAGGAGACATGTTAGAACAAAAATGTATTGGAATAAAAACTTTGTTTTGGCGAGAGGAATCTACAGTTAAATATTTTACACCTAGCTCTGATACCCTGCATACAGCCTAAAGTTATAATGGTTCTCAATAACAATTCCAAGATCAATAGTAATTTTGAGTAGTCTCCCTCATTTTCTTATTATACACTTCTGTGACTTTTGTCATTATTTACGTTGTTAAATATTTAAGTTAACAAAGATCCGAGAACCATATTTTTCGCTCGGTTCCACAACATTTTCCCAATCCACTCGCGGAATATCTGATGAAATTTTCCTGTTAAATTTCCAGCGGCCCCAAGAATATTTCAATAACGGGCGAAGACTTGCAAAAACAAAACGCGATAATGAATTTTAAATTGGATAGGCCGGGATGAGCCCTTATAACACCATCAACCAGGGGAGATCATGGAGTTTGGGTAAGAAAATTACAGGAAAATATTTAGGTAGGCTTTTCAATATAACGATTTGGGTATGCGTGGGTGATGTGATTGTGTACTGTCAATTAGGAAAGGGGTGAAACGAAATAGAAATGAAGACAGGATGACGCTGCTTTTTACAGGTTGTCTCAAACTCAACAGTACCTATAGGATACAAATTAGATTTGAGACTCGTGGTGTTAAATGGGATGAGGTAAACTCAATTTTCAATCGAAACTACTATCATTGGGATTTGACAGAAACTACTAATGATGTCTTCAATTATAATTTTCGCAGAAACATACCCAAAACTTTTATTAGACAAATGTGTCTGTATTACTTTCAGTTTAAAAGTTATAAACAATATCGTCATAAGGAGTCTCAAAAGAAATACCACCTAAAAATCACATTAGCGGTGGAAGGATCAAGTAGTCGTTGGAAAATAATTGAATGTTCATTGTTTAAAATGCCAATGTCATTAAGAATAAATAAAAGGATTAAACTCGATAATTCTTTAATACAGTTAAAACAAAAGGTGACGATAACAATAATTAAAACTTAAAAAATGAGGGAAACGCGCTCATAGCACATAGTTACATTTTACAAACTATTCTCTAAATGACCTCCTATCGTTTTAAAACACATCTCCAATCTTAGCCTGACTTCTTTGTGGGCTGCGTTCATTAACATTTCGCCGTTTAACTCATTACAGCGTCTGTGATTTTTTTCTTTCAAATGATTAATATCTCGCAAAGGTGTTTTGTATACCTTATTTTTTAAAACTCCCTACAAAAAATCGAGGAATGTTAGATCTGGTGACTTTCCGGGTCACTAAAGAGTTCCATTAATCTCAATCCATTTTTCTGGTAAAGTGTTATCTAAATATTGCTGCACAATTTTGGCCTTGTGGGGTGGAGCTCCGTCGTGCTGAAGCCATAGGTTTCTCCTTAGCTCCAAATGCTCATTTTCCAGAAATGTAGGAAGTTCTACTTGTAGGAAATTTATGTATGTTCATAAAAGAAGGCTCACTTAAATGCATATCGATGATGCCGCACCATACATTTACACCGAAATGGCCTTTGTTCTGGACTGGATTTACAATATGGGGATTTTCAATGGACCAGTGTGTTCGTTACGCTTGTTTGTAACTGACTTTTGTCCGTCCAAAGAATGTACCGTCTTATATGACATACTATGTACGAGACTCGAAAACACAGTGAAGCACTTAAATCTGTAACTGTCCTGAGGATGTCACGATAAGTGACGAAACGTCGACAATTGAGAAAATTTGGTGTTTTCTTTGAAATTTGGTCTCTAATTTGCCACTATCGACAACAAATTGAACAAAAATAAGGCTGCTAATCATTATTAGTTAGTACAAAATTTATTCTGTTTTTAATGTGACGCTCAGACAAATACTCCAAATTGTGAATTTTGTAGTCATTGGCCTTTAAAATTCGTTGAACGGTTAATTTATCCAAATTCAATTCCTGTCTAGCCTACCGTATAGAATTTCGTGGATCCTGTTAGAAAAACTATAACAGTCTAGCTGTATTAACATTATTTCTTATTCTTCAGTGAATTATTTGATATTTCCGGACAGAAAATGCATTTTCATTTCGTCGCCTCTAATCTTGTAAAATTTCTATGATAAGGAATGTGGCGCTCTGGATACCTTTCTTGATATAACTACAGCCCTTCCTGAATTTTTTGTGAAACCGTAAATTAGCAAAATATCAACTTTTTTGAATGAGAAAATATTTTGTAAGTACACAAATTACATGTTTGACGTTCGTATTGAGTAATGACCACAAACTATAAACTTATACTTTGTGGTAATGACGAGTAGTTTGTGGCATTTATGCACTTTCAACAACGAACGTTTAATTATTTTCTAACGACTACTTGATCCTTCCACCGCTAATGTGATTTTAAGGTGGTATTTATTTTGAGACTCTATAGGAGGATATTGCTTATAACTTTTAAATGGGAAGTAATACAGAAAAAATTCTCTAATAAAAATGTATTAGTAAAAATAGAGCTTCTTAACTTGAAGCAAGTTTGGGTATGTGTCTGGAGAAAATATAACACCTTTTAACACCACGTGTCCCAAATTTATTTATTTTTTTTTTGTATTCTCACAGTAGGTCCATAGTATCGAGTTTGAGACAACCTGTATGAGCATACTTAATTTATCACAAAGATGAAGAAATGTTAGAAAAAGAGAAGGCAGTATTATAGCAGACTTGTTTAAAACGAAAGTTTTCACTTGACATTAGGGTGCACACTTATAGTTTATATACAGGGCATCCGGAAATTAATGAGACACAGAGCAAGAGTAGATTCTCAACAAAACATTGTGATGTAGCTAAATTTACCTTAGTTGAAATGTTGATAAAGGGTATATATATATAAATTAGCTCTTCAGGCCTAGAAGGCCCATGGCTTTATTTACTTCATTTTTCCATCGTCCTTTATCACAAACTCATTCTTTCCAATTGGTGATGTTGCATTCTTGTATATCCTTCATAACTTCAATCTTCCATCTCGCTTTAGGTCTTCCACGTCTCTTCCTCCCTCCTATGTTAGATTCTAGTATCTTTTTCGGTATTCTGTTTTCATGCATTCTGGTAACATGTCCCAGCCATCTTAACCTTTGACCTTTCACCACTCCTATAATATCCGGTTCTTTAAATAGCTCCATTCACTCTTTATTACTTCTCCTCTCCCAAATTCCATCTACCTGTTTGCCGCCGTATATTTTTCTAAGTATTTTCTTTTCCCACACTCTCAACATTGTTTGCTCGGCTGTTCCAAGGGTCCATACTTCACTAGCAAATGTTGCTATTGGCCTAATGATTGTTTTATATACCTTTACTTTGAGTCCTTTTGATACACTTGCATTTTTTATAAATCTGTTCAGAGCATGTAAACACCTATTCCCAGCCATAATTGCACTCCTAAGTATGTGAAATACTCGACCTCCTGAAATACATATGTTTTACCGTTCTCGTTTGTTATGCTTAGCTTTCCCCGTTGATTATACTCTTCATCCGTCCATTTCATATATTTGGTTTTATTTTCATTTATCTGTAAACCCATTTTTAATGCTTGTTCTTCTAATTTTAAAATGCATTCTTGTAACTCCTTCTTACTTCTGGTGAGTATTGCCATATCATCTGCAAAAGCTAAACACTGGTGCCGCTTATGATACACTAAACTAGCTCTATTTAAATTTGCTTTTCTCATTACATATTCTAACACACAGCTAAATAATGTTGTTGATTATTGATCTCCTTGCCTTAGTCCTTCCTTTACTTTAAAAACGTCACTTACTTTATCTTTATATCTTACTCTGTTATTGGTCTCCTTCAGTGTTAGTTGAATCATTTTAATAAGTTTGTCATTCACTCCCAAATCTTTCAGTGCTGTATACAGTTCTTTTCTCTTTATCTGATCGTAAGCCTGCTTGAAATCTATAAATGCTATGTGTGTCTCTTTTTTATGTTCATAACCCTCTGCTTGGATTTCCCTAGGTATAAAAATTTGGTATACCACTGATCTTGTTTTTCTAAATCTGCACTGATACTCTCATATTTCCTTTTCCCTTACATCTGTTAATTTATTCTTTATATGTGAAGACAAAATTTTATAAGTAACATTCAGCAAGGCTATTCCACGGTAACAAGAACATTGCATTTTATCACCTTTCTCGAACAGTGGCACGAGTATGGCTTCATTCCAGTTCTTTGGCATTTTTTCCTGTATCCAAATTTGTTGCACTAATTTATGAATCCATTTAGATAAATCTTCTCCACCATATTTGATCCATTCAGCTGCTATTTTATCCTCTCCAGTACTCTTGTTGTTTTTCAGTTTATGTATAATATCTTTTATTTCAGTCAAGGTTGGCATACCTTCTGTTTGTCTCTGTATATTGCTTGTCTGAAATTCCCAATTAACTTCTGATTCTTCGCTGTCGTTTTCGTCTCCATTCAACAATTTTTTAAAATATTCTTTCCAGTGTTCCAAAATGGTATCTTCGTCCCCTATTAACTCCCCTTTACTGTCTTTCAAATATTCTGGTTTGGGTTTGTATCCTTCTCTTTCGCGCTTGATTCCGTGATATAGGCTTCTTATTTCTCTATTTTTGTAATTTTCTTGGATTTCCTCTAATAGTCACGCTGTATATGCCCTTTTTCTCCCCCGTAGTAGTTTTTTACTCTTAATTCTTTGCTTTCTATATGCTGCTTTTGACTCCTCCGTTCCATTTCTTAACATCATTAACCTTAGTTCCCTTCTTTTTTCCAATTCTTCCTCACATTCTCTATTAAACCATT